>CM061544.1:200990875-202452542 GCA_030864215.1 Capsicum pubescens | reverse complement strand
TTTATGCAAGGCTTCAGTTAGGAGCTGCCTAAATTTGATGATCTCATCCCTCAATTGTACCCTCCTGGAAGGCGGAAAGAACCTTTCTAGGAAAACACTTTTCAACTTCCTCCTGTTGGTTATAGAATTGGGTATCAGCTCATTAAGCCATAATGTTGCCTCCCCATATAGAGACAACAGAAATAATCTCGATCGAATAGAATTCTGACCCACTTCTGGGTTATCAAAAGATTTACAGATGGTGACAAATTTCACCAGATGCAAGTTGGGGTCATCTTCAGGAAGGCCACCAAACAACCCCTTCAAATTGAGGAGTTGAATCATAGTACTTGTGATGTCGAATTTTGCCCCAGGTGCCAACGGTGGAGGAATAATTGCACCCTTTGAACCTGCTCCATCCATTCCATCATGATTATCATTGAGGTCATACTGGACCGGCTGGTAATCTTACCTGCCTCGAAATAGATGTTTCCTGTTAGCATTACGTTGTACTGGTGCAATTACTTGCTCTGCATGCCTTGGGTTACCATGGTTTAACACCCCTCGTCTCTTAAATCTTTATCCTTAGGATTTGGATGTCGTATTTGTTGACTGACATTCTGCATATTTACCTGAGCTCTAGCTAAGGCTGCTAACCTGTCAGCCTCCTGCTGGTCTGGCATTCCTCCAATTCGTTGCGGTTTCGGATTAAATGGTAATAATAGTTCTCTGGAACTTCTGGTTCTTAGCATACACTACTAAGATCCTGCAATAAACAGAAACAACAAATAAACGTAAAACTAGGAAACTTGACTAATAGTCAATTAGCGCACACAAACTTTAATTTACAACTGTATTCCCCAACAACGGCTCCATTTTTTTATAACGCTCAAACTACACCTCTCTAATGAGAATGTAAGCGATCGTTGTCAATATATAACCCAACTAGGTTGGGGTCAAATCCCACAGGTAATATGGCGTTAACTTAAGTTGTTTGTGATTTATTCAACTGATAGTTCGATGTTCCCTGAAATAGGGGTTTTGGAGATTAGCCAATAAATTTTGGCCACTTTAGTTTTAGTGTTTGTAATCAAGAGTTTATGGAAAACTAGAATTATGTTCACTATGGGTTTTAGTACTTGACAGATACTAATAGTGATTCAAGATTTTCACAATAGGTAGGACAACAAATTATCTTTATCGAAGTTATGCCTAAATGTCTCTCGACCTACTTAAGCATTTAATTAACTAATCCTCTCGGACTTAGGGAATTTATATTTACTAACCATACTTAACCTCAGGTTAATCAACCTTGTTACAGCATCAATTATTAAGTGAAATTTTAGTGTTTCCAAGTCCCTGTCAATAATTCACTTCCTACTATATTTGATTTCTTATCTCAAGCAAATCAAACCAGGTGCTATCTATCATTTGCAACCAATAGACAATAATTAAAATTTCAGAATTATCAAGGAGTCCTATTACCTTTAGAATCTTAAACACATAGCATCTTACCAAGACTTAACCATATATCCCATAATTTGGGTTAAAGAGATTTAGCCACTCATAATGTAATAAGCGAAACAACTAGATGTATTCATAATTTGAAAGATGAACTTACCACAAGATGAATAGTAACTAATGATTCTCAGATTAGATCACAATAGAAATCCCAAAATATTGATGAAAATCTCTTCAAAGTTAATTGTTTTTCAAGCCAAGAAACTAGAGAGAAAAATAAAAAACTATGTTTGTCCCAAAACAGGTTCTAGAACACTTAGAAAACCTTAAACTATACTTTAAATAGTTCACCTTAATTATGGAAACAAAATCACAAAGTTCAGAAATTTCTCAAATTAGATGATGACATTCGTGACACCTTATGAGGAGTCTGACGACTTATCACAAATGTCGTCAACTCCTTCTTCAGTTTTAGCACGTCCTACTTAAGGTTGACGATAAAACCTGATGACTTATCAACACTTTGACGACTTATTAGGAAATGTCATCACAACTTTCAGCTGAGGTCCATTCTCTGTCTAAGGTTAACGGTGTCTCTAATAACTTATCATAGGGTTGATGACTTATCAGGAATGTCGTCATGAAGCTAATAACTTATCAGAGTGCCAATGACTTATCAGGAATGTCGTCAGCCACACTTCTCTTCTATTTGCTTCAGATTTTAACTCTTTTGCTTCCATCCTTGTTTGTTCTATTGCATCTTGGTTTCTACAGAAAAATCAAAGATAAAACAATCAAAAATAACAAAAGTTTCTTAAGACTTTGCAATTATTCTCAGTTAAAAGCCTCAAATGTGTTAGCATCTGCTCCCACATCAATAGTGTAGTAACTTGTATTCCGTGTAGTTATTGTAGTACTAGATTGATTGTCTTGCATGTAGTATAAGTGTTTAGTCTCTTAAACTCATGATTCTTATATTTAAGAATTGTTCGAGGATGAACAAGGCTTTAAGTGTGGGGTGGTGATGATGGGTGTATTTATGCATTCTAGTCTAAATATTCTAAGCTTTTTAGCCTTGTTTTGAGGATGATTCATGCTCTTAATATGTTAATAATGAAATAAATATGCATTTAAGTGTCCATGTGTGTGCTTACAATGTTTAATGGTGTTCTCACACAAGTTTTGATTCAAATTGATCATTTAGGGTTCAACCGAGAAAACTAGTGTTACTAGCTTGAGTTAGGTGCTTGTCTAGTCTATTGTGTTGGGTGCTAATGTGTTTTTCTGAGTTACTAAGGTTGTTATTATGTATTTATATGTGAAACAACTTGTTGGTAATGTTCATGTGTCAATTGGATCAAGACAAGAGTCGAAACAATGAGTTAAAGATCAAAGTGAAATATTCCAATGCTTAGCCCATGTTTCTAGTTCGTCGTTTTTGATGTTGTGTTGTTTTGAGCTCTAAATTGTTTTTTTAATTCTTTTGTATTCTTCTTGAATGGATTATTATTATATTTTAAGGATATACAAGCTTCAAATCAAGTGGAAATAACTCAAAAAGGCTTGGAATGGATCACGGAAGCATAATACACAACTTGACGTAAATTTTGACACCTATAATGTCTTGGGTAAATGAGGTAGAGTGTAAAGGACAATTAGTGCGTGAAATGGATAAAAAGCTTCATAATGGACCCAAAACAGTGAACCCTCGTGTTGAGGACGCATCATGACCTCCAACACCTGTTTTTAGGCCTCGCGATGCGACCCCTACTCCCGTTTCCAGCCTGCGCGTCCCGACTTTCATTCCCGTTTGCACAACTCGCGACGTGAGGTCTACTTTAGACACGACCAAGAATTCTAATTGATTCCTACACGTCTTGGGACTACTTGGACTCTATAAATATATCTTTATACATGTTATTATTAACTTTTGGACATCCTTGGAAGATCTTGGAGGCTACACAACTTCTTTTTAGGGTTTATATCATTCTTTTATTTTAGTTTATTTCATGGTTTGTATCATCAATATAAGGGATTGGATGATGAATATCTCCATTAAAGGGTAAAACTCCTATCCGGGATTAAGGCCACGATCATGATTACTTTCGTTTTGAATTAAGTTTGTTAATTTTATTATCATTATTGGTTGTTTGTTTATTCTTGTTTTAACTATTTAAAGGATTAGATACCCTTAGAATATATCAATTGTCAACCTTTTGATCTCGGGAGAGGGGATAGGGAGGTAGAATATGAGAATAAGCAAAGTATGGTTCTTATTTTTTATAAATAAGGAATTTGAATTAGTATCTAGGACAGGGATGTACTTAGATGCCTTACTTGATTCACACGTAGGATGATAGCTTTAAAGAAGTTAAGTGGACTATTACATCCCCGCTCAATGATGTAGTTGTAAGGTTCAACTTAGGTAAAGTATTAGAAGTTGGGAAACCATGATCATGCAATTAACCCTACGAATCAGCAACCGCGATAAGAAATTTAATGAATGAAGTTCAATAACTTAGTATGATTGTTCGTAAGCCTTAACCTTGGGCTTTTATCCATAGATTTTCCTATGTCATTACTTTTTCTGCATTAGTTTAGTTTCTTTTTAGTTTACAATTCTTAAACCTCCTTATTTACTTTTTCTCAATTGTTAATCTAAAATTAGATAGGTGGCGAACGTAAGTTCCTGTGAGATCGATACTTGGGATTTCTAGAAGCCACTTTACTACTTGATAAGACCATGTACACTTGCGTGTACGCTTTGGCGCTGTTAGTTTTGGTTATGGGTGTATCTTATACTTCTTAAGTTCAGATTATTCTATCTTGTTATATGTTCAAAATTCAGCCACTGTTAGTGTATTGTGTTTTATCTAACTATGAAAAGGGGTGGTCTATGATTCCCGGTGGACTTGGGTTGCCCATCACAACCAGGCCTTAGTTCAGGTTGTGACAGCCACCCATAATCTAAAATGCTACTTGCATAGAACTAATAGGCTGCAAGTGAAGCTGACCTCCACTGGAAGGATCCTCACTCCCAGATAAAATACTAATAGCACTATTCTAGTGGCATGGCCTCTTACCGCCACTACCATAAGTCTCAATGCATTCTCTCTCTATGGCCCATGCATAATCAACAATTTGAGAGAAGGAAGACCCAGTTTTTATCACGTGCTCCGACACCAAGCGGAGTGTCAATGTTAATCTCTTAATAAATCCAACCACCATTTCCGGCTCAGAAGGATATATCATAGGAATATGTCTAGGCCACTCAAGAAACCTAATCTCGTACTCCAAAATTAATAAAGAATCCTAATGAACACCAATAGACCCAACTCCGGTCTAAGAACTGCTCAATGAATTTAATGGCATCCCTGGATGTGAGGTATCCATACTTAAATTTGGGATCCTCAATGTTTAACCTCAAAGGGTTGAAGTAGTCACAAGCTCTACTGGAGCCTGAGTTGGCCCAAAATCCTATGCCTGATGTAAAGATCATTGATATCCATCCCTGACTCCTTACTCTGATGCTATGCTGAAGCTTTTAAATCACATATCGAAGTCTCATTCGCATCTATCAAAAATCTCGCATTATCCATTTAGGACAAAATAGAGTTAAAGAATGGGCTTAAGGCTCATAGCAATATGGACACACCACATAGAGTTAAGAAATGAATTTCCAAAGAATGCCCTTTATCCTCCCAAAGATAGGTTACGGAAGTCTCTTGTCACGACTCGAGGCTACCCCTTAGTCGCGACAATGGTGCTTACAATCAAAAGTGACCACAAGCTGACCCATGAACTGGTACCTGCTGGGAGCACTGAGTAAAATAAAAATATAATACATGAGTGGAAGATACACTGATAAGGTACTATAAAACTGAATACGTATCAAAGTAAGTCTAGAATATCTGATAAGATACTAAAAACCAAACTGTCTATCTGAAATAACTGTTAATACTGAAATTACTGACTGACTATATAACTAATTGTCTGAAAGCCTCTAAACATCATGAGGAGTTGATGGGACAAACCCCCGACTAACTCCGACTGACTGAACATAAGAAATTATTGAAATAACTAAAATAAACAAATCATATCCTCGATGGATGAGGACTCTCCACTACTGCTGTTGAGTAATGTTGAGCTATCTAAGAACGACCGGGAATCTAAGCATCTGAACCTATATTATAAGGTAACATAGCACAAAGAAAAGTATGCGGTAAGTACTTTGAATGTAAATGCATGAGATAACTGAGTATGAATACATGAACATGTAATATCAGAGAATGCAATATCAAGCATAAATATGTATAGAAATAATTTGTATAATTGAAATACTGATATTTGAATAACTGAATAACTATTTACTTGTTCATGCAAACCTAAACTTGTATAGACTGAGTATTGACTGAAATTGTGGGAGATATTATCTAACCGACATGCCATAATCTGAGCTAATCGGGGTCCAACCTTTAACCCAGTTGGAAGGTTGTCAGTACCGTGATACGGGTACTAACACTGGCTGTGTGGATCTACTAAACTGGTGTCTCGAAGGACCAGGGTGTCAATCCTAAACTAATGGGTGACCCCTGAGAGAAAGTCAAGCCTAAACCGATGGATGACCCCTTATATCCTTCACTAACTACATAGTTCTAGAATTCAGAGACTACTACTAATGACTCTGCCTAAACTGATGGGGAAGCCGCCATCCCTGCATTCGCTCGGTGCTAAATCCTACTCCCAACTGAACTGGCACTGGCACTGAACTAGACTAAATTTAACTGAACATTATTTCTCATCATGATTATATTAACTGAGTAAAATAATAATATCCATGGTTTAAATGAATCATTACATGAAAGATCTGACAGCATGTAAACATGTAGGTATCGGGTGTTCATAACCTGTCAGCATTAAATGATCATAAAATACAATATTAAGTCTTAAAAATATAGTTTGAAATCATGGTTCAAATATCCAAAATATAGACATTTCATCAAACATGTGAGAATCATGAACTTGAACATGGGAATGTCTTAAAACATGAGAAAATGGCATGTTTACATGACTAAGATCATAACTTTATAATATAACATGAAATTCACTTGAATATTACATGGGAGATTGAAACTTAAAGCATGGGTTAACCTAACATTTCATGGAATCATTCTTGACCATGAATTGAGTCAAACTACTAAGGAAACACATGAATTTAATCCATCTTGAACATACAACACTCCATAATAAGAGAAAAATCCATTCTTTAATTGAAAAGAGGGTTTTTGGGCTCCATGGGTGAAAAGGACCCATGGATGAACATCACACATACCTTAATAGCTATAATCCTGAAGATTGCTTGAACTTAGCAGCTTGAACCCTTAATTTCTTGAGAATGAAGATTGCATTTGTTCTTAGGAAAGGAGGAGGGTTTCTTGAGATCAATCTAAGGTGAATGGGGAAAATAATGCCTTTTTAGAAGTTCCAATTCGAGTTAAGGATGAAATAGGATGAGGGAAATGACTCAAATACCCCTTGATCACTTAAACCATGACAGTGTGCGGGACGAATCCACATGTTGTACCTCTATCTCCATGAGAGAGAGCAGCGCACCATGATGCCTTGGAGAGAGAAACACATTACGTAGCTCCTCACCATAGGAGAGAGCAATGCGTCATGGCCTTATTGCACTGCTTCATTGTTTGGGCTATCCAAACACATCTCGAACCTCATCCCAAAATCCCAAAATTCACCCAAACATACTATTACCCTCCCTAGCCATGAATCAACTTAAAAACCAATATTTAGAGGTCGGGAAGGCCAAACTAAAAATCTACAAAGTTTAGGGGTTTTCAAAATTACTAAGTCCTCAACACTTAGTGAAATTTTCAAGCCTTGGACCCCTTAAGCATGCAACTAAGAGATGAATCGAGCTTGGAATATTACGGGGTATTACTATAACTCCCACTTAGGAACATTCATCCTCGAATGAGACTAGTTTAGCTGAGAATACTGAGGAAATTGAGATCATATACTGAACATGCATGACTTGGAACATGATTACATAACTGAGTCTGAAGTATGATAAATGACCTGACCTGGTTTTGAGAATACATCCAATGACATGGGAATGGTTTCATATCTAAACTGTGAATGAAAAAGAGTCAATCTAAGAAAAATCTATACCTCAAACTGAATCTGAGTTCACAGAGAAAAGATGAGGGGACTTGGTTCGCATATCTGCTTCTACTTCCCAAGCAGCTCTCTTAACAGACTGATTCCTCCATAGAAATTTTACCAAGGGAACTTCTTTGTTCTTTAGTCTATGAATCTGACAATCAAGAATCTCAACTGGTACTTTATTGAAGGAAAGTCTATCCTGAATGTCCATACTTTCTAAAGGAACATTAATAGATGAATCACCAATACATTTCTTTAATAAAGAAACATGGAACACTGGATGCACTGATGCCAAATCTGCAGGTAACTCAACCTCTTAGGCTACCTTTCCAAAATTATTCAAGATTCTATAAGGTCCAATATAGCGGGGACTGAGTTTCCCTTTCTAGCTAAATCTCTTCACTCCCTTCATAGATGAAATCTTCAAATAGAGCAAATCACCAACCTCAAACTCTAGATCTTTTCTCCTCATATCTGCGTAAGATTTTTAACAACTTTGGGCTATCTTCAATCTTTCAAGAATCAACTAAACTTTCTCCATCACCTCAAACACTGAATCTGGCCCTATTAAAGTAGCTTCACCTGCTTTAAACCAACCAATAGAAGATCTATATCTCTTTCCATAAAGAGATTCAAATAGAGCCATCTGGATACTAGAGTGATAGGTATTGCTATATGCAAATTCAATCAAAGGTAAGTGGTCATCACAACTACCTTTAAAGTCAATAACACAAGCCCTCAACATGTCTTCTAAATTCTGAATGGTCCTCTCTGCCTGACCATTTGTCCGAGGATGAAAGGTTGTACAGAGATAAACTTGGGTGCCCAAAACCTTCTGAAAAAACTCCCAAAAGTGAGAGGTAAACTGAGTACCTCTTTCTGAAATGATAGACAACGAAATCCCAGGCAACCTGACTAACTCCTTAAGATAATGCCTGGCATAATCCTTAGGTGAAAATGAATTATGAACTGGCAAGAAATTAGCTGATTTGGTCACTCTATCCCCAAGTACCCATATCAAATCATATTGATGACACGTACAAGGCAATCCCATCACAAAGTCCATGTTCACCACCTCTTACTTCCATGTGAGGATGCTAAACTCCTGCAATGTACCACTAGGCCTTTGGTGCTCAACTTTAACCTGCTGATAATTTGGACACTTAAACTCTGTAATATCCTTCTTCATATCACTCCACCAATAAATTTCCCACAAATCATGGTACATCTTACTGGCTCCTAGGTGAATACAATACCTCACACCATGCACTTTTACAAGTATTCACTGTCTCAAACCATTAACACATGAAACATATAACCTGCCCTGATAATAAAGCACACCATCTCCCTCTTAGAAGAAAACCTCTACTTTTGAATCTCTAACTGCCTCTTTCATCTTAACTAAACTAGGAACCCAATCTTGTTTTTCCTTCACTTTGGCAACCAATGAAGATTCTGAACTATTCTGAACCCATACACTACCTTCAGCTGAATCAAACAACCTAACACCAAATCTAGCAAGTTGATAAACCTCACTGACTAACTTCTTCTTGTCTTCCTCAACATGAGCAACACTATCCATAGACAATCTAATAAGGGCAACTGACACTAGATTGGCATTTCTTGGATGATACAACACACTCATATTATAATCTTTTAACAACTCAAGCCACCTTATTTGACAAAGATTCATATCTTCTTACATGAACACGTACTGTAAACTCTTATGGTCAATGAACACATCAACATGAACCCCATAAAGATAGTGTCCCCAAATTTTCAAGGCAAAACAACATCGGCCAACTCAAGATCATGGGTAGGATAATTCTTCTCATGGGGATTAAGTTGTCCAGAGACATATGCTATGACCTTACCTCTCTGAATCAAAACATAACCAATACCAACTCTGGAAGCATCACAGTAAACTACATATCCATCTGAACCTTCTGATAAAGTCAAGACTGGGGCAAAAGTGAGTCAAGTCTTCAACTCCTAAAAAATCTTCTCACAAGAATTTGACCACTAAAATTTGATTTTTTTATGAGTCTATTGAGACATAGGGGGTGCAATAGAAGAAAAACCTTTAACAAACTATTTGTAATAGCCAGCCAAACCCAAGAGACTCTAAATATCTGATGGAGAGATAGGTCTAGGACAATTTCTCACTACTTCAGTCTTTTGAGGGTCAACTCGGATGCCATTGCCAGAAATAATATGTCCAAGGAAATATACTTATCATAGACAAAATTCGCACTTACTGAACTTGGTGAACAATTGATGAGATCTAGGTTTGTAACATAATTCTCAAATGGTCTGCATAATCATTCTTACTATGAGAATAGACAAGGATATCGTCAATGAAGACTATGAAGAACAAGTCTAAGTACTATTTGAACACCCTATTTATCAAGTCCATAAAAACTGTAGGGGCATTCGTTAGTCCAATATTTGAACTAATCAATAGTCGGACTCGAACTGGTAAATATATTTAATATTCAGACTAAAATTGGTAAATATAGAATCATTAGTTGGACTCAAACTGGTAAATATATAATCAATACCATAATAATCCTCTAGACTCAAATCGATAAATATATAATCAATATCCAAACTTGAACCGATAAATAAAATCAATATCCTCAATATCATCAACCATTATTCATCATCAAGTTTTACCCAGAATTTATATCATCAATACCATTATCCTCCTCTATCACACACTGAAAAGATATGTATATAGATGTATAATAGGTGCATGGACAAAAGTCATGGATAAAAGAGTGTAAATCCATAAATCCATTACTCGATGTAAACTTCGAGACTAAATCATTATAAAAGTGTTGAAAGGGGAAGAATCTCTCATGGCTGGAATAAATATTAGTATCAAAATCAAGGACCAGAATATGTCTCAATCAAATCTTTAAAACATCATTTTCAATTTCATCACACATAAGTCATCTATTTAGATGGTACGATTCCCATTATGAATAAATTTATTTTTAAGGTAAAAAGTGGACTTTAATCCCCTTTTAGGAAAAATCGTAGTAAAATAATATTTTAGTTTGAATCATACCATTTATCATATTTAGTGATCATGAATGTACTGAATCTAAGCATGCCATCACCAGTATTAAAACAATGAAATCATGTACATCAATATGTCAGTAAACTACAACTATTTTCTCTATAAGGATGGAATACTTTCTGAAAACAAACTAATCAATATCATGAACATGGCCTCCGACCCAAGAATATATTTAGAAATAGTTATAACATCATAATCATGTCCTTAGACCCAAGTGTATATCTGGCATACTCATAACATCATAATCTGAGGAAAACTATTACAATCCACCGAGTGACACATAAGTATTTCTAAGGATTCATTAGTCTTATCTATAACAAATTTTCTAACAACCTAGGGTAATAGGATTGTAGAGCTATAATAAGTATTTCAGCTTAAGGGTAAAATACCCTTCTAGTACCAAACCTCAATAATCAAGACTAAGTCACAGTGTTTTACCATAATAAATATTAATATTCATATTCACATGTAATATATAGAACACATCATATTGTGAAAAAAATAAATAGAATCCTACCTTGAAGATGAACCACAAATCCTTGGATCATCCATAAAATATTCAACTTCACTCCTTGATCTCAAAATGTCGCCACGCTATCAAATCTTAATCTACGTGTCATTAGGGGTCAAATAAGACCCATATTTCCATATAATAGATCGGGTCAAATTTTGAGTCAAGAACGAGCCTGCAGGGCTCATAAATAGAATCCAAAATTAAACCCATCATGAGGTCTCTCAAAGAATAAGGAAGTTGTGTTCGAAAGTTGAGCACAAATCGGGTCTCAAATCAACCCTTAAGGTTTAAGAATACAATGTCCTATTTTCTAAGAAATTATCAAGAAATCGAAGGAATCTTACCATGAATTCAAAAGAAAACAACAAAATAATCATTAACTAAGCACCCCAAATCATTTACAAGCTTCAATCCCAAGCTCTCTCAACTTTTAGGGTTTTGTTCTCTTGGAAATGGATGAGAAAATGGTCAAAAAAAGGGGCTAATAAAAGGGTATTTATACCTATACCAGGTGCTCGAGAGTTGCAATCGTGACTCGATAGTAATTATCGTGATACAGGGCCTAAGACTCGAAAGTCACAATCGTGATATTTACCTCTGTGATTCTGGTTTTGGCCGACTGTCAAGCGAGTTGCATTTGTGAGTTAAAGTATTATGATCGTGACACTTACTGGTGCTGCCAGATCACAATCGCATACCAAGGCCCGCGATCGTGGGTGCACCAGATCACAGCTGAGAATTGAAATTTTCCAAGTCTCTGGTAACCCCTCAGGATTCATTTGAAATCCTGTATATGAAAATAAGCTACGTAATAATACCAAATTAAATGTTTCGAACTTAATGGTGCAGTCAAAATTTTCATTCAAAGTTGTTTTGACAAAAATTGGGTACCACACCCACTTTTCAATTTCTTAACTTTCCAACTAATAGGTCATAATTTTCTCGAGTGCTTTAGGACCCGAATCAAGAGTCCAAATAGACTAAAATCAACATTTCAAAGTTGATAGAACTATTGGAATTCTCATTCGAGGTCATCTACTAGGGTTTTGGTCTAAGATCAAATTTTAAATAGTGAAGCTCCAAAATAGGAAAATAAGCCTAAAATATAAGTGAACTGTCCAATCACCGAACCGATAGCTCTGGTAATTCAGAAATGAATTGAAGCCACTTTGAAGAGGCTCTAAATACATAAATACATACAAATTAAGGAAATAACATTGTGTGTCATTACATCTGATCAGGATCAGTGTAATAGGGAATCGACTACTAGATCTTAAGATAGGATTTCTGGAGTAAGGACCAACCCAGCGTACCAAAAGTATTGTAGGAATCATTTGGGTGAGTGTATGATAGGTAGATATGGTTGTTATAGTTATGGTAAGATGGTCCATAGGATCAAGAAATTCCCTTTTGCGAAACAGGGAAATAGAGATGTTCACCCTCAGGCTCAGTTCACCACTTCAGCAGCTTAGTCAAGCATCTTATCTCCATAGAATGATGCATCATCCATTATCGGTGACGGCCAGCATTAGAATTGGTTTTATGCTATACCTTCTCGCTAGAAGCAGGAGATCTCCCCATATATATTCACTAGTATGCATTATGTTTTTCATCTTGATGCTTATATGTTATTAGATTCGGGGTCAACACATTTTTTTTGTAAACATACTTATCTCTATAAACTTTTGTATAAGTCTCAAGAATCTTTTTGAAACTTTTTCAGTTTCAACTCCCATTGGTGAGTCAGTTGTTAATAAATGGGCTACAAAAAGTGGCCTATTACATTCCTCCATAGGGTTACCTTAGTAGATTTAATAGATCGAGAGAGATGATGGATTTTGATATTATCTTTGGTATGGATTAGCTCCATTCATACTATGCTTTAGTTGATCATCTAACTCGAGTGGTGAAGTTTCATTTTCTAGATGAGTCAGCCCTTGAGTGGGACGGTAGTTGAGTAACTCCTAATTATCTTTTCATCTCCTATCCTAAGGCCAGGAAGTCAATTGCAAAAGGGTGTATCTATTTCTTAGTTTGAGGTAAAGATATTGAGTTTGAGATCCCAACCATCCAGTTAGTCCGAGTAGTCAATGATTTTCCTAAAAATTTCCTAGAAGATCTACCTGAGGTACCTCCTGATAGAGAAATATAGTTCAAAATTGATCTTCTTCCAGATACGTAGCCCATCTCCATTATTTCCTACCATATGGCTCTAGCTAAACTCAAGGAGTTAAAGGAGTAGTTTAAGGACCTCTTTATCTGTTAGGATTTAACGAGACATTCGACACTTAAAATAGGAATTAATGCTTGGACTTAGGTTATCTTGTTGGATATGATATGTAGGTTGCATTATTACAGGGAAAATAGATAAGAGGTATCTTGAGTTGATAAAGGGAAGAAAAGTCTCAAAAAAGTCAAGTACTTGTCAGGCTACAAATCATTATGTCACTATACGACTCGTATCCCAACTCATAAGAAGAATAGTGTCTACAAGCTTAGAGAAGGAGCCAAGTAAAAGGTGACCACAAATCATAAGGAGTGACTATAAGTCATGGTGTACAACCGTAATGACAATAGTAAGCAAAGCTGAGATCCTAAATTAAAGTCATAGAAGACTATGAGTAGTAAGGACAGATTATGACTCATAGTCAACAATCATAATAAAACCAGTATGCAAGTTCCTGAAGTTTGAGGCTCAAGTGATAATGAGAGAAGACCACAAGTTGTAAAGACTAACTACGACTCCTGGTCAGGAATCATAATGATAAAAGAAGCTTGAAGCCCTAGATATGAAAGTTCACTGGAATGCCTACGACTAGTAGCATACCACTCGTAAGGAGACATTATGAGTCATAATGATTACCGACTTAATTTTACTATTCAATTATATTAGGATTTACTTATTATTTTGAGGTACTATAAATACCTTAGGGTTATTCCTTTATCAGGTTACGCACTTTTACATTACTTTTGATACTTTTAACATACTTTGATCATTAAGATTTTGTTCTTGAGATTTTTGGTTTTGTATTCAATTAGAGATTTTGGATTTTACTCTTTCATCATTGTACAATTAATTACATGTGTTTTTCAATAATTATCATGGACTGTTTCATGAACATGATCAGCTAAATTCCTTAACTAGGGTTGTGGGAACCCTACCGGAGTAGCAACATAAAGGAAGTGGGAGATTTATCTATCCTTTTGTAGTTATGTTCATTGCAACTTTCTTTATATTAATTGGACCCAAGCTACTGTAGAAGCTTGGTAATTACCTATATTCGAGAACATCCTCACATGGGAGTTTTAGATTGGGAAAAAGAGGTTACAATAATAATTCAAGGCTATCAACCCTCATCTAATCAACTCGAGACTCAAAAGGTGAGAGTTGTTCTGAGTTTATAGACAGGGGATAGCAAGGCGACACCCTGACACTCACAAGGTAAAGGTTAAAATCTATCGCCTATCAAATAAGGGATATGTCAGACATAGTGTTTCCCCGTAGGGTGCTCTAGTCTTATTCATGTGCTAAGAAAAAGTAATCTCAGGATGTGTATAGACTACAAATAATTAAATAAGGTTATTATCAAGAATAAATACCCCAACCCCAGAATTGATGACTAATTTGACCAGTTTTAGGGTGCACGTTGGCTTTCAAAGATTGATCTTAGATTGGGGCATCATCAGTTGAAGGTCAAGGAATGTGACATTCCAAAGACAACTTTTAGGACTCGGTACGGTCACTTAGAGTTTGAGGTTATGCCTTTTGGACTAAGAAATTCTCCTACATCCTTTATGGATTTAATGAACAAGGTCTTAAGCAGTATTCAAACATGTTTGTCATTGACTTCATAGATGACATTCTTGTCTATTCTCAAAGTAAGGAGGAGCATACAGACCATTTAAGAATAGTGTTGCAGACCCTTAAGGATTGCTAGTTATTTGCAAAGTTTAGTAAGTGCAAATTTTGACAGGAGTCGTTACCTTTTGGGGCATATTATTTTGGGTGCAAGTATTCATGTAGACCCTTAAAAAATTGATACAGTAAAGCTCTGTCCTAGGACCATTAATTTATCTGACATTAGGAGCTTTCTAGGTTTAGCCAATTATTATAGGATATTTATTTTACTCAATAGCTGCAACATCAAAAAATATCCACAAAATAAGGTGAAGTTCCAATAGTCGGACAAGTGTGAGAAAAGTTTTCAAGAATTAAAGGATAGGTTAACTTCAACACTAGAGATGGATTTTACTGATAGGTTAGATGGATTTGTTATGTATTGTGATGCCTCCGAAGTTGGGCTAGGTTGTGTTTGGATGAAGAAAAGAAAGGTAATATATTATTCCTTCAGACAACTTAAAGATAATGAAAGGAATTATCTGACACACGATTTGGATATAGTAGTTATTGTGTTTGCCTTGGAAATTTGGAGACATTATTTATATGGCATGTATGTTGACATTTCACTGACCATTAGATCCTCCAATACGTGTTCACATAGAAAGAGTTAAATCTTTATAAAAGAAGGTGGATTAAATTTCTAAAGGATTATGATATGAATGTGCTCTACCATCTGAGTAAGTAAAATGTGGTAGCGGATGTTTTGACTAGTCTATCTATGGGTAGTGTAGCCCATATAAAAAGGATAAGAAAGAATTGGTCAAAGAAGTGCATAGATTGCCTCGTTTAGGAGATTATTTTCTAGACGTGGATAACAGTGGTGTACTAGTTCGTAAAGATTTTGGTTTGCCTATAGTAGATGAAGTGAAAGAGATCCAACGTAATAATTCCATTCTCAGGCAGTTAATGGATGTGGTTCATTAGCAAAAGGTTATGGTTTTCTCATAAGGAAGAGATGTTGTTCTTCACTACCAGGGTTGCCTATGTGTTCCCAATGTTGACAAGTTGAGGGAAATGATATTATTAGAGTCACATTATTCTAAGTATTTGATTCACTCGGGTGCCACCAAGATGTACCACAATCTGCAGGAGGTTTATTCGTGGAGTTTTATGAAGAGAGACAGCGGCATTTTTGGCTAAATTTCCCAATTGTCAGTAAGTGAAAGATGAGCATCAAAGACCAAGAGGTATACTTTAGGATATCAACATCCTCACTTAGAAGTGGGAGGTCATTAAAATAGATTTTATCACAAGACTCCCTCGCACTATACGTCAACATGATTCAATTTAGGTCATTGTGGATTGAATGACCAAGTCAATTGAGACCTAAAATACTGCTGAAGATTATGCTAAGTTATACATTCATGAGTTAGTGATACTCTATGCGATTCACTTATCCATTATTTTAGACCGAGGTACTTAATTTACTTAGTAGTTTTGGTGGTCATTTTAGAAAGGCCTTGGCACAAATTTAAAGCTTAGTACCTCTTTCAACCCATAGATTAATGGTTAGGCTGAGCAAACCATCCATACTCTAGATGACATGTTAAGAGCTTATGTAATTGACTTCAAGGGAAACTGTGATGATCATCTATCCTTGATAGAGTTTGCTGATAATAACATGTATCATGCTAATATTGAAATAGCTTTATTTGAGGCATTATATGTGCACAGGTGTAGATCACCTATAGGTTGGTTTGAAGTTGGTAAATCAGCTACGGTTGGACAAAATTTTGTTCTCAAAGCTATGGAGAAGGTTCAGTTGATTCGTGAGAGGTTGAAGACCATTCAAAGTCAAATGAAATTATACGTAGATGTAAGGAAAAAAGATATAAAATTCGCAGTTGGTGATTGGGTATTTCTTAAGGTGTTACCCATAAAAGGGTGACGATGTTTAGAAGAAGGTGAAATCTCAGTCCCAGGTATGTTGGTCCTTATAAGATCGTAAAGTGTGTTGTAGATGTCGCTTATAAGGTAGATCTTTCATTACAAATAACTGTTGTTCATCCAGTGTTCCATGTGTCTATGATGAGAAAGTGCATTAGGAACTAGTCTTACTAGTATGCGTAGAGTGTATTGGAGTGAAAGATAGTTTGACCTTTAATAAGATTCCAGCTGAGATCCTTGACCGACAAGTTTGGAGATTAAGAAATAAGAAAGTAGCTTCAAAGAAAGTTCTATGGAGAAATCAATTTGTAGAAGGAGAGACCTGGGAAGTACAAGCAAAGATGATGAGTAGATATCCCCACCTATTTAATTCTAGGACAGTGTCAGCTTGAGGCAAGAAATCCTTTCTAATTTATTCTACTCACTGACATCTATCATCATATATGTTTTATCTTATGAAGTTCATCTATGATAAGTCATTTCAGTTGAATGTTCATATTTGAGATGAGTAGTTCAATTGTATAGTAAGATAAGCTTCAAACACCGGCTCAGCAAGTCCATAAGATAAATCTTTCCGCATCCCAACCTCCATTCGAGGATGAATGGTTCCAAAGGGGATATAATGTTAGACCCCAAAAATCCCAATGATTTTATTTTTATAGTTCCTTCATGATTTAATGTGATTTCTGAGTTGATTAATAATAAGGGATGTTAACGAACCATTAGAAAGTTTTTTGGAATTTTTGGAACGTGTTTTGGATATTTTAGAACCATAAAATAGTGAGTTTCAACATTAAGAGTGTGACAAGGAGGAAGGCACATCCTGTTATGAAAACAAGTGGCCTGGAAGGATAAGGGTGTTCCATGCCAACTAGTCACCTTCATAAGGATATGCCATATGCTAGTTGTGGTACGATAAGGGTGTTCTACGCCCAAGGGCACAGAAATGCCAAATTTTAGTTTGTTCTCAAATTTTGAGGGCTTTTTAATCTTTTACCTCCTAATTAATCCCATAACAAATATTAAGTTTGTTTCCCCACCCTCACAAGTCAAACACACAATTCCTATCCTCCCAAATTCACAAAAAAAAACAAATAAGGGTTCCTTCAATCCAAGCTTCCATGGAAAAAATTCAAGTTCCTCGCAAGAAAGTTCATCAAGTTCATGTGTGTGGGATTTGAACAAGGATAACCTTTCATACGTGTGCCCAAAAGTTGAGTTTTACATTAGTTTTAAAGATTTCATGGTTAGGGTTCATGCCCAATTTTCTTGTTTTCGATATTATGACCTTATCATGTGATTAAAGATCAGTTAGCACAAGAATTACCTTTACTCGTGTTTTTAGTTTATTGCTATTATAAGATGAATTTTAGTATTTTGACATAAAATTCCATGAGTTGATAAATTTACATGATTTTAGCATGATTCAATCAGTTTACAAGTAAAATTATGTGATTTTACCATGTTTCTCTCAATTTACAAGAAGTTCAGACTTACAATTTCAATTTTCAAATTACTACAGTATGAATCAGAATTCAGTTTTGATCTTGCCATCTTAGACATGATATAAAATTCACATAGTTATTCATTAGTATGATTTATTAACAAAAGCAGGATCGGTTTTCAAATTTATAAACCCATATGCCTAATTTAAGGTGAATGTCATATCTTATGAGCACCAGTATATATATATAGTATTTATCACAGAGTGAGGAATGTGGATTCATTGCATCTTATTCTCTAAAAACTATGTGCCATCATAGATTTAAGGATCCTCACTAGAGAGCGTCTCCTTTCCCCAAAGAGCCCAGTTTAGTTTAGGTTCTTTACTGATGGCAAGGGTAGAACAACCCTCCTCAATATAGACCAGATGTTGGACTCCATGCTAGCTCACATGGTTTATGTAGATTATAAGAATCTCTCACAGAAAAGATAAGTTTCAGAAACTATGAGTTGTGAATCATAGCATATCAAATTATGCTTTACTGTTCATACTCTATGATATTTCAATTTTCATTTTTATTCAGTATCTTGGTGAGTCTATATACACTTAGCATGCATGTTTGAAATTTATGACATATATCAGTTTTATTTGTTGAATTCGCCTACATATACTCAGTGCATTCCATAAGTACTGACCATATATATGTCTATGTGGAAATATTATCTCATATTGTAGGTTCTAGTGTTTGTCCTCAGCAGCACAATTAGCCACGATCACCACGTCCCATATCCTGTTAGTTGGTCAATCCCCATGGTTCGAGGGATAATTCTATGTTTGCTTGCAGATGTTCAGTTTACTATCAATTCAGACTTTATGTTTTTAGCTTGGGTCAGTTGGGGCCTATCCCAGTGGCTCCTCAATTTTAGTTAGAGGCTTGTAGAGACTAGTTAGATGATGTGTTCCTTTTAAGTTTATAAAAAGTTTTAGTGGGTTTAAATTTATAATGTTTATCGAGATTGTTCAACTATGTGAACCTAGTTTTATAATTCATTTATTTGTGCTCTAGTTCTTTGATTATTTTATCATGGTTTAGTGTTGAGTAGGTACCATGGGTTAGCTTTGGGCTTTGAATCACTATGTGACATCTGGGGGTAGCCTTAGGTTGTTCAGTAGATCTCACAAAGCACGCCATATAAAAAATGCCTCTCTTAAGCGTGAAAAATACCACCACCAACTCTAAATTATGAGTGAAGAAAGTTTAGTTCGTGCACTTTCAGCTGCCTCAGGGCATAAGCAATAACTCGACCCTGATGCATTAAAACACAACCCAAACCAACACTGGAAGCATCATAATATATGATAAATCCCTCGCCCTCAACAGGAAGAGAAAATATAGGAGATAGAGTGAGAAAACCCTTGACCTTCTGAAAGCTCGACTCACACTCCTCGAACCACTGGAAAGAAACCTTCTTCTAGGTCAATTGGTCCTCAGCGATGCAATAGTAGCAAAACCCTCTATGAAATGCATATAGTAACTAGCCAAACCAATAAAGTTACTAACCTCAGACATAGATGTAGGCCTGGCCAAATCATAAATAGCCTTAATTTTTGCTGGGTCCACCATAATCCCAGCCCTAGACATCAGATATCCTAGGGATGTCACCGACTCAAGACAAAACTCACACTTTGAGAATTTGGATAAAAGTCTATGATTTCTAAAAGTTTGGACCACGATACATAGATGTTGCATATGCTCCTCCCTACTCCTCGAATACACAAGAATGTTGTCAATTAACACAATCAGAAAGGAGTCCAAATAAGGTCTGAACACATAGCTCATCAAATCCATAAATGATGTTGGGGCATTAGTCTACCCAAAAGATATCAATAGGAACTCATAATGACCATAGTGAGTCCTAAAGTCTACCTTTGGGATGTTCTCATCTCGAATCCTCAACTGATGGTAGACCTCAAGTCAATCTTAGAGAACAACGTTGCTACCTAAAACTAGTCAAATAAGCCATCAATACAAGGCATAGGATACCTATTCTTCACCGTCACCTTATTAAGTTATCTGTAATCAATACACATATTCAAGGAACCATCCTTCTTTTTCATGAAAAGGTGGGAGCACCCCAAAATGACACACTTGATAAAATGAAACCCTTACACAGAAGATCCTAAAGCTAAGAATTTATCTCTATAAGCTCGGAAAGAGCCATATGGTAAGGTGCCATAGAAATAGGTTGGGTTCTAAACTCAAAATCAATAATAATCTTAATGTCAAGCTCAGGATGAAGACCAGGTAGATTGGTATGAAAAACATCAGGAAAGTCACGGACTATAGGAACATAGTCAAGCGAAGGACTCTCCACACTAACATTACAAATATAAGCAAGATATGACTCAGAACTTATTGATGTTCCTAGCCCAAAAATAAGTAATAATACCCATCGGGTCATGGATAAAAGATATCTAACACAAGATCGGGGATATAATGGGCATGGCTAAGGTAAATATCTTGGCAAAATAATTCAAGATCATGTGATAGAGGGATAACCAGTCAATGCCCAGAACCACATCAAAATCCACCATATCTAATATAATAAGATCAGTCTGAGTATCAAACTCCCAAACAGTCACAACACATGATCTATAAACCTAATCCACTACTAAATAATCACCCATGGGAATAGAAACACATAACCGATAGATAAATAATTAAAAGACAACTACAACCACAATGTATAATAAGTAGACACATACGAATAAGTGGATCCCAAATCAAATAAATCAAAAGCCAACCGATGGATACAGAGATCATACCTATAATAATAGCATCTGAAGACTCTGCCTTTGATGTACAAGGTACAACACATAAACGACTTCGCCAGCCACCTAGATGGAAGCCTGATCGATCACCTATCTTACCTACTTGAGGACCTAAACGAGAACCCTGGGGACCACCCTAATGAGCCTGCATACCACCTCCAGTTGGGGACGATACTACCTTAATCAATGAAATACTCTACGTTATAGTACAATTATCCCACGCCGAGGACACTCTCTAGAGAAATAGCCTAAGGTCCCACAATCTTAACATACCCTAGGCTCTCTAACGTATTTAAAATATCCAGCTAACCCAAAATAATTATCTCATCTAATACACCCAAAATATAAACCTCTCAAAGGCTAGCCACTACTCTAGCCAGGATGATTACTTTAGCTAGGTTGATATCCATCAGTAATCTAAAGTATGGCATGAATAGGCCTACAAGATTGACACTGATGCTTATAAGACTAGTGTGGAGAGTACCTACCTTAAGAACCACTGACTCTGAACCATGAGCAGCTCCAACTCTTACTAAAACTATCTTGATAATGCGGTCTCTTATTGTTGCCCTCTTGGGCCGCATGATGTATCTCCTCAATAATCTAAGCATGAATAAAAACCTCAATAAAAGATCTACCAGTAGCAACCAAATTCTAGGTAGCCACACAAAAAGAAAGTCTCAATCCCCAAAAAAAATATTAAATCCTCTCATACTCAATCGATAATACAGATAACACGCCTGGCCAACTCATAAAATCCAACCTCATACTCCAAGACAGCCATAGAACCTTGCTCCAAGAGAACTAATCTCTCAGATGATCTCTAAGACTATGAAGCATATATTTCTCCAAGAAAAGCTTGGAGAATTGAGTCCATATCAATGAGGGAGATCTAGCCATCCTGGAATCAAGATAACATCTCCACCAATGTCGAGTTGTCAAATCTAATTGAAAAGTAGTGTAGTCGATACCACGAGTCTAAACTTGGCCCAAATTATAGAGCCTATCCTCTACAGCAACAAAGAACTCATATGAATCCTCGCCCAATGCACCATAAAACCAAGGTGGAGTCAATCTCAAGAATGTACCCAACATCTGCTTCTCCTTAATAGACACAGTAGGTTGGGCAACTATAATCTAAACAACTATCGACACTAGAGGAATCTCAACTCTAGGAGCCGTAGCTATAGGTTGTGACCCTGCCTTGGCTACCACTCTAATCTGCAGATAAAACACCTTCAGATGGTGCACCACCAACAAATCCTAAGAGTTAAATGATATTTCGACTTCCTGACAGCATATTTAAAGCTTTTAAATTAAAATAATTGCTATTTTTTTAGCGATTTGTGTTGTTTTTATCATATTTTACTTGATTATGCAGGAAAAGTCAAAGTTTTAGAAAACCAAAGAAAAAAAGCAAAAATTTATTTTGACGACTAGAATTGACAAGTTGTCAACTAAGTGACAAGCTATCAATCCTGTTGTCAACTTAAAGCAGTTAGGAAAAACTTTTTGAAAACCATATGCGAATAGCTAACAATGAAGTGATGAGTTGTCAATGTCATCGTCAAACTTAGTTGATGATAGGGTTGACGAGCTATCAACTGTAGTCGTCAATTATTGAGTGGCAGTTTAGCTATTTGATTTTTGAATTTAGAATTCTCTAAATATAAATAGCAATTATTAGGGTTTTCTCATTATCCTAGGCTACTTTCCTTAGATGTTATTTTTGGATACTAGTATTGAAGCTTTGAATTCTGATTTTAGGTATTTTCAAAAACTATTGTGGATCTTGGAAAGAGAGTAGAAGTTGATTCTGTATTTTGTAAGCATAATTCTTTAATTTAAGGAGTCGTCTTTTGCAATCTTTCTTAAATTCATGAGAAGTTAAACTCCCATTAATAGAGTTGTGTGAGCCATGGTAAATTCATTGTTTGATTGCTAGTTTCATTAGGATTCGAGCGATTCTGGGATTCATATTGTTAATTCTATTATTTCAGTAGATTTCTATATGTTGTAAACAATAGGAAATGCCTTAAGTTGAATTTGCTTGAAATAAGGAATTAAAATAGGACACAAATTATAAAGAAGGATTCAAAAATATTAACTTTCCGCCTAATGGTCAATTCTTTTACGAAATTGACTAACTCAAAATAGAATCAAGCCCTAGTACAAGGTTTCTTTAAGTTAAACATAATTAAAGAACTAATCAAAATAATTAAAGAACTAATCATCTAAGTTAGGTTGAATGACGCTTAGATGATCTTTAGACATTGATAATTTAATATTTCCCACAAGTTATGAGAATCCTCTCCAATAATTAACAAGTTGCAATTATATTAACCATAGTAATCACAACTCTAGTTCAAATTCATTTATGATTTACACCGCTACAAATTTAACATTTGTTTCTAACAACAATCAAAGTACTACTTTCTAAATTGTAACAACAAATCCCTCCATCTTATAGAAATTATTGGATATCAATCACTTAAATCACATAAATCTTAATTATCACTATATTCCCTATGGGATTCAACCTATACCTTTGTTAGGTTATATATTTGACGATGACCTCTTACACTTCTTTAAAAGAAGTTGTAGTTTGGGCATATCAAATTTTAGTGCCGTTGCCGGGGAATATAGTTGAAAATTAAGTTGTAGTGTTTAATTGAATTTTAGTCCCATTTCTTAATTTTACTTTTATTTGTTGTTTCTATGTATTGCAGGCTAAGATTTGTGCATGCCACAAACTCACCGATCAAGTGAACTGTTGCTACCATTTGATCCTGAACTTCCTAGAACCTTGAGGACAATCATGGAAGCACAACAAGAAGAAGAAAGATTGGTTTCACTAGCCACCCAACAACTGGACCAACAGAATTTGGGTGTAGTCGATCATCTACGAAATAATGAGAATTAAGAACTGGTTGATGATGAGGTTGTTGATCCTATGAATGGGAGACGAGTGTAAAATATCTCTCCAACAAATCAAAATTAGAAAGCACAAGGAAGAGGAACCAACAACTGTGGTTAACTTTGCATTGGATGATGAAGACGAAACTGATTAAAGATGGGGCTGGTGCTACTGGGGCGATTGTGCTACACCTGCTAGCTTCTAGAGTGAAGTTTAATATAACTAGCACAATGATACAGTTGTTGAACCAGAAGGGGTTGTTTGGTGGACTGCCTGGTGATGATCTGAACATACATCTGATGAATTTTATCAACATATGTAAGTCTTTTGATTATCCAAGGGTTGGGCATAATGCAATCTGGATAAGGTTATTCCAGTTGTCTCTTTCTAGATATGTAAATTTGTGGCTGACTAAACTCCCACTTGATTCTATAACAAACTGGAGGCAATTGAAAGGAACTTTCCTAGAAAGGTTCTTTCTACCATTTAGGATGTTATAGTTGAGGGATGAGATCAGTTATTTTAGGATACTTCCTAATGAGGTGATACATAAAACTTGGTAGGGATTCGAGACAAAGTTGATTCAATTTCCAAATCACAAGATGACTGATGAACACTTAATGGAAACATTCTTCAAAGCACTGAAATCAAACGCAAAGCCAACGGTTTATAATGCAAAGGATGGTGCTTTCATGGAACGTACTTTTACTGAGGCGACTAAAATTTTGGATAGGTTGACAAAAACTTGTAGAGCTTGGTGTTATGCTATAAAAATATAGCACTAAACACTTAAAACGAGGAAAAGATGCAGGTTTCTAAGGTTATATTATTAGATATGATGCCTTTTGGGTATGTTTTGCAGGAAATCATGTTTTAGATGATACGTTCTTGAAAAAGATGAAAAAAATGTTTTTTGCAAACTTTTGGAGCAATTATGGATAATCGAGATGTTTTCCAGCTTGTTCGTGATCAAAGCATGTTCAGGAATAGAAGAAGAGAGGAAAAGATGAATCCCATCCCTTACCAAGTTAACATGTAGCCGCATGTAGGTGACATGACCCAGCCCGGGTCCTTGTTGTAATGGGCGTCCTAAGTCCGACCGGGACCGGAGACCACCCCCGTTACCCAACCCAACCTCCCGTCCCCTATCCTAAGTTGGCAGAATTTTGAACATATAACAAGATAGCATAATTAGACAAGGAATGACTTTGGGATAGGTCTATTCCTAGACCAACCCTACCAAGTAATCCTGTCCACCAAACCGTACCAACCAAACCACCAAGCCAACCCAAACCAAACCAAGGGTCATAATCCACAAAAAAAAAACAAATGATATCCAAGACATAATAAGATTAATACTAAAACGAAATATGATGGAACAGTGAGAAATTATGTCCAATGATGTCATCCCCAATACCAATGCCAATACAAAGGCCGACACCAATACCGATCTCGCCCATACCAACCCATTGCAGTACCACAAAGCCTCTAACCAAAAGAGTAAGAATATTCGGTTGGGACATTCCCCCAACCATAGCCAAAACCAATATCTAGAAATAAATTAAAATGTCTAAAAATATCAATAACATGAAGAAAAGCCTTCTGGAAAGATGGAAGCTCACCACTTCAATCCAACAGCAGTCCCCGAATCAATCACTATGTAGGTGGAGTAGAACGGTCGGTTCCTGCATAGCGTGGGTATACAGCCTCCCGAAGATGGGTTAGCGGGTGAACGCTAGCATGAACTCAGGATAAGGATAAAATAATTCCATTCATAAAACCAAGTAAAACCACCCATAATGCATACAAACCATACAAATATATATATATATATATATATCCAGGCTGGGAAAGGGAACCGAGTTTAGCATGTCTTTAAAACCTTTACCTGGGTTGTGTAGCTTTGCCGTCCTAAACCACCTACGAGATATATAGGTTCAACTCCACCTACTAAAAGGCCCCAAAAGAGTGAAGCCGCATGACCAGGGAAGAAAACCTGGGAAGACTATTACATCCCCCAAATATAAAGTGTGACATCATGCACATGGTCACTTGGACCAAACCTCACATCGGCAAATATGAGTTTCCAGTTTTGATCCACCTAGGCCTCCACCTTCCACGACTTTGCTACACACCCTGCCATTATTGCCTAAATTAAACCATTACCAAGCACCCAACCAATCCATTAACCATTTATTAACCAAGGCCATTAGTAGTGGTACCGTCATACTGACTATACTTGCAGTTTTGTCCATAGCCAACCATATATAGGTTTAAGGGATTCCATGCACCCTTCCATGAACCATATTAAACCACTTGGGGGATTCCCTTGTACCCCACAAGCATAACCATTTAGCCTTTTTACCTTTCCAAACCATGTAAACCATGCATAATTCCTTTACCAAGTTTAAAACAATCAAGAGTTCCATTAAAAATAATAAATGCAATGAAAACATCCTTATAGGCATTTTATCAAATACAGTGGGGGAATAATATAACCAAAACCAATTCCAATTACCATTTAACCATTCCCATGCAATCCAATTATCCAAAACCTCTAATTAAGCATGTAAATACATAATTAAAACCATGGGAAACCATAACCAATCATTTATAATCAAAACCACCAAATCATAGTTGAAAACTCAAAATCATACAAGAATGAAATCATGAAAATCATTCATAAAAAACATGCCTTAGTTGCAACTAACAGTGAGGGAAGAGAACATGCCTTAATTGCCAAAGTAGACGAAGAGAAACAACCAACAAGATCCCCAATTTAGTCCTCTAGTTGAAACCCTAGCTTCCTTGCCCAAAAGCTCTTGAGAGAATTATAGAGTGTTAAGGAAGAGTTTCTAAGTGTTAATGAATAGTCTAATAGGGTAAATAATCTTCCAAGTGAGTTAGAAGTCATGTGACCTTATTAATGTAAGTGAGAAATATCCAGATTACCCCCACTTAAGTTGAATAAAAATCCTGTCATAGGGTATGACTGACCCTCACGAGTCATACCCTTCGATACGAGTGGTACCCACCACTCATATCCATAGCCTCAACCCTTGGACCCAACACTATCCCATGGACGACTCATTTTAACCAAGTTGTATTGACAGCATACGAACCGTACCCTTCACTTATATCTCTTGTATAATAAAATACACAGGAAGTTTGAACATTAACCACCATACGAGTCCTAGGTATGATTCGTACCCTTTCTTGCGGCTCATGGTGAGCCACTCGTACTCAGATCCAACTTAAGTTACCAAGTATAAGATTAAGCTAAGGAAAACCCAGACCAAACGATCTGTATCCAACCATACGACTCATACTATTCAAGTCGTACCCACTCCCGTGACCAGAATCTATCCCACCAACCAACACTGGTCAGTATACGAATGGACCATACCATTCATACCCCGACATGCAGCTCGTACCCATGAGTCATATTGGGTCCAGAGATTAGAATTCTAAGAAATTTTCTAAGGTCCAGAAACCAAGGTGTTAAAGTCTCCCTCACTAAGAACATTCATCACTAAATTTTAGATAATGTAGGGGTAACCACACGCACGATTCATTTGCATTATCAAATATATTTCCAATCTTTATCAAAGTTTGAAAACAAAGAGGCAATGATATTAATATTTCCTTTAACAAACTCAAAATATAAAAATGTGTTGCAGATACATACCTTCCGCATGAATCCCAAGAGAAGAAAATAGATGTGAATACTTGGACTTCATGTCCTTCTCTGCTTTCCATGTAACTTCTTCCACCTTATGGTTCCGCCATAGAACCTTAATTGAAGCCACATCCTTGGTTCGCAACCGACGAACTTACCTATCCAAGATCTCTTCCAGGATCTTTTCATAAGATAGAGAGTCCAAGATACCCAACCCCTTTAAAGGAATAATTAAATAAGGATCACCAAGACACTTCTTCAACATAGAGACACGAAATATCGGATGAACCAAGCTCAAGATAGAAGGCAACTCCAACTCTTAAGAAACATTACCAACCCACCGCAAAACCATATAAGGACCAATATATCGGGGACTGAGTTTCCTCTTTTTGCCAAGCTGTATTACTTTCTTTTTGAGAGATACCTTGAGGAACACCTTATCCCCAACCTCAAACTCCTAGTTTATATGCCTAACAACTGCATAGGACTTTTGGCAACTTTGGATAGCTTTAAGCCTATCCCAAATCAACTTCACCTTTTTCATAGCCTGATAGATCAAATCCGGACCGAACATATCCACCTTAGTGAGATCAAAACCAACCAATAGGAGATCTACACCTTCTACCATACAATACCTCAAAAGGAGCCATACCAATACAAGAATGATAGCTATTGTTGTAAGCAAACTCTACCAAAGGTAGATGCTCAACACAATTTCCACCATAATAAACTACATATGCTCGAAGCATATCCTCTAACGTCTGAATAGTTCTCTATGCTTGTCGATCCATCTGCGGGTAGAAAGCAGTACTAAGACTAACCTTAGTCCCTAACCCTTTTTGGAAAGACCACCAGAAGTGAGACGTAATCAAAATAGGTACCCTATGTAGCTTCACAATCTTCTAAAGATATAACTTCACATAATCCTCAGCCAAAAAGGTAGTCTTCAGTAGCTAAAAGTTAGCAGACTTTGTCATCCTATCCACATGACCAAATTCAAATCATATTGATTCTGAGACCGAGGAAGATCGGTAATGAAATCCATATTAATTACCTCCTATTTCTATTTGGGAAAAACATTCTCTTGATACAACCCACCAGGCCTCATGTGTTCAACTTTAACTAGTTGACACACCAAGCACTTGGCCACAAAATTAGCCATATCCTTTTTCATACCATTCCACCAGTACAAATCCTTGAGATCATGATACAACTTTATCGATCATGGATGTACAATATAGCGCGATTCATGTGCCTCAGCTAAGATCCTTTGCCATAAACCATCGATATAACGAATGCACAACCTCCCTTGTTACCATAAAGTACCATCACCACTGATGTCAAACACCATTACCTTTTTCATACCCACATTACTCTTGGTTTTCAGCGAGATAAGATCCAGCAATTGCTTCTTTATAATCTCTACACCAAGAGATGATCGAACCACTTCCTTCAATATCACCCCATCATCCTTGGAGTCCAAGAGTTGAACTCCAAGATTAGCCAAACGGTGAATATCTTTCACCAATTCCCACTTTTATTCCTCCACATGAGCCAAACTCCCTATGGATAACTAGCTAAGAGCATCAGCAACCACGTTAGCCTTACCTGTGTGATAGTGAAGACTCATCTCATAGTCTTTGAGAAGCTCTAACCATCTCTTTTGCCTAATATTTAGCTTCTTCTGAATGAACACATACTGTACACTCTTATGATCAAAAAAGTTGACTACATGCACTCCATACTGATAATGTCGCAAAATTTTCAAAGCAAAAACCACCGCCAATAGATCCAAATCATGAGTAGGGTAATTCCTCTCATGCACCTTCAATTGCCTAGAAGCATAGGCAATCACCTTCCTATGTTGCATCAAGACACAACCAACTCCCACCCTAGATACATTACAATAAACCACAAACCCCTCACTGCCCTCAAGCAATGTGAAAATTAGAGCTGAAGTTAGCTTATCTTTCAACTTCTCAAAACTCCCCTTACAAGCATCCGACCAAGAAAACTTCACCTTTTTCTAATTAAACTTAGTCAAAAGAGCAAGTATCATCGAAAAGCTCTCCACAAACCATCGATAATACCCAGCCAAACCCAAGAAGATCCAAATATTGGTTGGATTCATGGGTCAAGGCCACCTTTTAACCACAGCCACCTTTTAAAAATGCATCATGATCCCCTCGCTAGAAATAATATGACCAAGAAAAGTCACAGCGTTCAACACTCATACTTGGAGAAATTAGCATACAAATGTTGTTCCTTCAAGGTCCTCAATACCACATAGAGATGATTAGAATGATCCACCTCACTATTGGAATAAACCAGAATGTCGTCAATAAATACAATAACGAAGAGATCCAAGAACTTCCTGAAAATCCTGTTCATCAGATCCATAACTACCACTAGGGCATTAGTCAAACAAAATGACATCACCAAGAATTCAAAGTTTCTATACCGAGTACGAATAGTCATCTTAGGGATATCCTCCTCCCTAATCTTAAGCTGATGATACCTGGGCCAAATAACTATCTCAGAAAAGAATTTGTCACCTTGCAATAGATCAAACAAGTAATCTATCCTTGGGAGAGGATTCTTGTAATTGATTGTTACCTTATTCAACTCCCAATAGTCAATGTAAATCTGAAGGGAACAATCCTTCTCATGCACGAACAACACCGGTTCACCCCACGAAGATACACCATGGCGAATAAACCTCTTGTCTATAAGATCCTTAAGTTGCTTCTTAAGTTTCCTCAACTCAGCCGAAGCCATTCTTTAAGGAGGAATAGTTATTGGACGAGTGTTCGAAACCAAATAAATACCAAACTCTATTTCCCTATGTGGAAGAACACCAGGAAGATCATCCGAAAAGACCTCAGGGAACTCATTTACCACTAGGAATGACTAAAAAAAAGTACCTTCCAATTTAGAATCTTTAACCCAGACCAAGTGATAAAGACAACCTTTAGAAATTAGCCTTTGAGCTCTAAGATAAGAAATAAACCTCCCCCTGGGAGCTAGGGAACTACCCTCCAACTTCTTAACCAGTTCACCGGGGAACCTAAAGACAACCTAACGGGTCCAACAATCTAAGGATGGATGACAGAAGTGTAACCAATCCATCCCTATAATAACATCAAAATCCACTATATCAAGTTCAAACAAATCCATCAAGGTCTACCTACCGTCAACAGAAACTACACGACCCTTATAGACTCTCTTAGCAATAACCAAGTCACCTATCGAGGAAGAAATAGAAAGGGAACCGAAACAACCTCAGGATTAAAATGAATACATAAAGCCATATATAGGGTCACATAGGAAATAATGGACCCTGAATCAAGAAGACAATACACTTCACGAGAAAAGAGTTATAATATACCAGTAATGACATCAGGCGATGCTACAATTCCTATCAAGATGCAAGAGCATACAACCTATTCTGGCCAACACTAGAACCAGGAGTAGTAACAGAAGTAGACGTGGCACCACCAGTTGTAGTAGCAAAAGACGAAGCCACCAATACCTTATTTTCTCCCATAGAAATCTTATTAATGGGACAATTCCTAAGTCGATGTCTTGCCTGGCCACACTTGAAGCATTTTTACCTCTCTTCATCACAATAACCTCAATGAGGACAACCATAGAATCGACAAGGAGGGCACAAAAAGCCAATTGACACTCATATGCCTGAGATTAGGCACCTTGTGCCCAAAAATTATCACCACCTTATTGACATCTATCACCTAACTACCTCAAGTAAGAAGCACTAGAAGTAAAGAAGGAACCATAACTCCCCTACTTCTTTTTTTGTTGTTTGCCTCCATCCCGACCACCCTGAGAATACACACCTCCCAAATCAGAAAACTTGTTCCTCTTAACCTGTCGATCTCCAAACTCTGCTTGTTTTCTCTTCTCATCCTCCACCTGCTACATATGAATAGACAAGCTAGAAATGTCTATATCTTTAATTATCAAAGCATTCTTACTTTCAAAGATCAAATCTGATTCAACCCAGAAGAAAACTTTCTCATCCTCGCTCTCATGTCAACCACAAAATTAAGAGCATGCCATGACAACTAAAATTTCAAGGCATATTCAATGATAGATATTCACCCTTACTTAAGATTCACAAACTCTTTTATTTTTGCTTTCCTCAATTTTTGAGGAAAGATATGATCCAGAAAAGCACTGGAAAAATCATCCCATAAGAATGACTTCTCCATATCACCTATATCTCTATCCCACTCTTTGTACCATTGGTACGCAACATCTTTGAGCTAATAAGCTGTAAAGTTTACACCTTACAAGTTTGTGGCCTGTATTACCCTAAATATCTTCTCCATTTTATCCAAAAAAAAACTGGGAATCCTCCTCCACCTCCACACCAGTAAAAGTAGGAGGATTCAGTTTCATAAACTGACCAACCCTAGTGGACTCAGCAGACAACCCACCAGACACATCCCGCTAAGCCTGAGTAGCAACTAATTAAGCAATAGTTTGAATAAACTAGAAAAATTCCACATTAGTCACCTCACCCAGAGGAGGACTAGTAGCAACCGGAGGAACTCTAGAACAATAAGGGATAGGAACCTGAGATCAAAGATGGACTTTAGACGTAGGATGTACCCCATTAACATGGTCCCCAGATGGGACTGAAGAGTTTTCTTGTCTTCAAGATCGTCGAGGCATGATCTGAAAAATGAACAACCAAGGATTATAGAAGACTTCCAAGACTTAGACTCCAAGCTTGAATATGGAATACCAAGAAATAAAATATTCCTAAGTGCTTTGTAGCTTCTTTCTCTCATATGAGTATGGCGCGCTACACACCCTTAAAGAGACACTACTAGACACGACTTTGTGGACTCCCAATTGACCATGAACCTAAATCTCTAATAGCAACTTAACACGACCCAACCCAAGGCCTTGTCATAATGGCATCCTAAGTCCGATCGGGACTGGAGACCATCCCCATTACCCAACCCAACCTCCAGCCGCATGCCCTGAGTTAGCTGAATTTCAATCATATAAAAAGATAGTATAACTGGACAAGGACTAACTTTGGGATAGGTATTTTCTTAGACCAACCCTACTAAGTTATCCCGTCCACCAAACTATACCAACCAAACTACCAAGCCAATCCAATACTGAACCAAGGGCCATAAACCAGGCCAGAACCAAATGAGCTCCAGGACATAATAAGATTAATCCCAAAATTAAATTTGATAGAATAGTGAGAAATTATGTCCAATGATGCCAGCCCCAATACCAATGCCAATATTAAGGTCGACACCAATACCGATCCTGCTCATACCGACCCATAACAGTACCACAAAGCCTTTAACCAATAGAGTAAGAATATCTGATTAGGATATTCCCCCAACCATAGCCAAAACCAATATCCAAATATAAATTAAAATGTCTAAAAATATCAATACATGAAATGGACAAGTCGTACCCTTTGATACGAGTGGTATCCACCACTTATATCCAAAACCTCAAACCTTAGACCCAATACTATCCCGTGTATGACTCATCCTACCTTAGTCATATTGACAGCATATGATCCATACCCTTCACCCATATCTCTGGCATAATAGAATCCACATAAGGTTTGAACACTGACCACCATATGAGTCTTGAGTATGGACCATACCCTGGCTTATGGCTAAAGGTAAGCCACTCGTACTCAGATTCCACTTAGGTTACCAAGTCTAAAATTATTCAACCATACGACTCGTACCATTTATCTCTTACCCACTCATGTGACCAGAATATATCCCACCAACTAATATTGGTTAGTATACGACTAGATCATATCATTCATACCCTAACATATGGTCATACCCATGAGTCATATTGGGTCCAGAGATATGAATTATAAGAAATTTTGTAAGGTCCAGAAACCAGGGTATTTCAGTAGGCAAAGCAAGTACCAAAAATCCAAAATCCTGAGAGCTGAACTTGCAGGATTTTTACTTCTAGTACCTGCGGTTTGTACCTAAAACTAGTGTTAGGATAGTAGGTACTACCTGTGCTCGGTGCCAGACCGCGGGTACAGACCACATGTGGCCACTGATCAGGTTTTCTCCTATTTTATTTGGGCTTTGGTTTAGGGCTTCCTCTTATACTATAAATACCCTTTACTAACTTTTTAGTAAGAGTTACGCACTTTTTATACTCACAAACATATATTGATTCCAAGATCTGACTTTGATCTTGGGATTCTCTTATATTGACTTTGGTTCATTTATTGAGTTACGATTGTGGGTTTTATTACTTTTTATCATTGTTATTTTTTTCTTCTTTTGAATATAAATGTTATTGATTTATTCACAATCATGACTGACTAATACCCATAGCTAGGGTTGTGGAAATACTGGAAGATTGATGAAGAAGGGGAAATTCTTTTCTTGTTCTAAACAGATAACCATACATGCAATGTTTTATCTTTAATATAATAGTTTTCCTAACAGGTGCACACATTTGGATACCACCTAGATATTATTGCTTACTCCAAAAGAGGAGTAGTGACTAGGAAAAGATAAACACAATAATTTGGAGTTTAACTATCGATACACGTTTCTAGGTTCTATCTTAGTAAGATGGTTAAATTTTATCTAATAACTAGAGACTCAAAAGGTAATAGTTAACTAGGATCAAGATAAGAGTTAGTAATGCTACATCCTGAGACTCAAAATGTAATGGTTGAAATCTTTCTCCTCGTCCAAAAGACTATAGAAGGAACATAACTTACCGATTTTGCATACAAAGTATCAGGTTGGTTCAACAAAGTATAATAAGTATACGGAGTTGAGAAGCTAGGGGTGACACAATTCTAGTGTTCACCTACACTGAGTACAATCGAAGTCAATATAGTTACTTGCTCGAGATTACTACATCAAAACCCCCCATTTACATTTCTTGTTCTGCCTTCGAACTACAACTACTTGAGAATTGTAAAGCCATATGTTCCCTTCGGATTTGACCTTAACCTTTATTGGGATACTATATTTTGACAGTGGTCGTATCATCTTCTGATAGAAGGTATTTGTTGGAGGACAATCAAAATTTTGGCACCGTTGTCAGGGAACACGATGTTGATTTATGATTTGAAGTTGTTGCACTTTTCAGGTTTTTCTTTTTTATTCTTTGTTGGGAATACAATGATGTATGCCTAACACATGAACTAGAGGTAATCCCTTACTCCCACTGAATCTGAATTAAGAAAGGATCCTACAAACACCTAATAGGATATCAGAGCATAAAAGAGATTCCTCATAAAGGGGTTTGTGATGTTGTACCTCCTCCTTCTTCTGAAGGAGCGCAAAATATTATTGATCGACAGATCGGTGAGTAATTAGATTAAGTTAAAGTTGAGCAGAGGGAAATAGAAGAAGTTCAGCAAGTAGCTAGGGAGGCAGAGCTAGCTGAGTAGAGATAAGAAGTAGACCACCAAGTAGCACTCGATGGATACCAGAACATAGCTAGAGGTGCCTGTGTTTAAGTAATCCTAGCATATCAGTATGTGCAACCTTATATAGATGATGAAGATGACTTCGAATATGTTGAACTGGCAGAGACTGGAGCCATAGTTCCTCCTGTTTTGCCCTCAGGCATCAAGTTCAATATCACGAGTGCAATAGTCCAATTTTTAAATCTAAAGCATGTGTTTGTAGGTCTACCTATAGATGATGCAAACATGTACCTTACTAATTTCCTCAGGATCTGTAGATCATATACAAATCCAGGGGTGAATCAAGAAGAACATAGACTGAGGCTTTTCCTCTTCTCACTTACAAGAGAAGCATCTTTATGGTTAAGAAAACTACAAAGAGGCTCTATCACTACATAGAACGAGTTGTGCAAGCAATTCTTAAACAGGTTCTTTCCTCTATCTAGGATATTGCAACTTAAGGATAAGAGTTATAACTTCAGGAAACTGCAGTCAGAGTCTATGTATGAGGTTTGGTTCAGGTTAAGGAAAAAGATGAGTATGGTGCCTAACCAATGGTTGTCAGGGATGAACTTATTCTACAGAGCCCTGACCATCAGATCCAGAGCCATGGCAGATACTATATATGGAGGAGCTTTTATGAGAATACACTGGGAGGCAACTTCTAAGATGTTAGTTCAGATCTCACTCACTAACCAAGGGTGGCAAGCTTAGAAAGTTGAGAGGAGATCTGTCACTTATTCTATTGGTGCCTCCTAAAACCATAAAGTAGTTGATGACACAGTAGCGCAAGAGATTGTATTGCTAAGAACTGATCTTGGGATACTTGCAAAGCCACTTGCAGCAACGACTTCAGAAAAAGTGAATGTAGTAAAAGTATAGGGGTCAGCTTCTAAAGCGTATGAGTCAGTATTCAAAGAGAAAGTGAATTATCTGGATCATTAGATGGCGGGTTTTCGAGCTCAAGGGCAAGAGAACCAAGGTCTGAACTATTATGACAGATACAGAGACCATAGAGCAAGATAGTGACTGGAGAAAGAAGGATGACTATAGTGATAAGGGAGATAGATATATTTCACCTAGCAGACGAGATGAGAATCAAAAATGGAAGAGATGCTGGCAAAGATGGAAAAGGGTCAGGAAAATAAAGAGATCATCCTTAAGTAGACTAAGGCCGATAATTCAGGATTGACCCAGAAGGTCGAGTCACATGCCACTACTATTAAGTAATTGGAGCACCAGCTTGGGCAGATGTCAACAACTTCAAATCAGAGGTAGCCAGGTTCCCTTTCGAGCAATATAATGCAAAATCCTAAAAATGATGGTCATGTACTTGCTATTACCACGAGGAGTGGTATCACTACTATGGATACCCCATGACCTGCTGTAGAAGCTATTAATGATGAGACACTTATTGTTGATTCTGAAAAGGTAACAAGTGATAATGGTAAAGCTACGAAAGATAATGGTAAGGGTATGGTCACTTAGCTAGAAATCAGATAGATTCTGAGACCGACCCTACCTTATCCTCTGAGATTAAGGCAAAAGATATAGGAAGGTAAGTTCAATAAATTCATTAATATATTGAAAGAATTTAGCTTGAACATACCTCTTCGAAAGGTATTGGAGTAGATGCCTAGATACACCAGGTTCATAAAATAGCTGGTCACAAGAAGGAAAAGAGCGATATTTGAAGATGTTAAAGGTATGTCCCACTGCAGTACAGTCACGACTAGGTCTTTGGCTTAGAAAAGGGGTGATCCTGGTGTATTCACTGTACCTGTACTATTAGGTCATCCCGTTTTGCCAGAGTCTTATGTGATTTAGGGGCCAACATTAATTTGATATAGCTTGCAATATTCAAGTAGTTAGGTTTGAACCCTACAAAATAGACTTCGATGGGGTTGTTAATGGTTAATCATACAGTGAGAAGCCTATAGAAATCTCTTTTAAAGTTATTATGAGGGTGGATAACTTTATCTTTTCAGCTAACTTTATCATCCTGGATTATGAGGTTGACATTGAGATGCCCATTATACTAGGAAGACCATTTATGGCCACAGGCAAAGCTATGGTTGACATGGAGAAATGTGAGCTAAAATTCAGAGTAAATGGAGAGGAGGCCATATTCAACATCTAAAAGTCAATGAAGCAGCCAACTAACATAAGGGTAGTGTCAGTACTTGATTGTATTGATAATCCCGGAGGATACTATTATGGGTATCTTGATGAATTCTAAGTAGCCAAAATACCCGCGTTGTGCCACAATATTAAATCAAGTGCTACATGGGAGGCAACCCATGGGATTGTTAGTGAAGTCTGAATAACCAACATAGCCACATCGTGTCGCGTCATTAAGTCAAGTCATGAGTGGGAGGCAATCCACTATTTTTTAGTGTTCTTGTTTTTGTTGATTTTGTCATTTTATAGGTTTTTAACTCATAAAATTACCTAAAATACGGTAAAAGTTGCTACTTCCATTGATTTCCAAGTAAGAGGGATATGTGCAACCTATCATGGTCACAAGTTCCACACAGTAAGTTGAGTAATAAATAAAAAATTTAAAATTTTGAGGATGAAAAATGGTAAGTTATGGACTTTGGCAACTAATTTTACTTTTGGGACCTAAAACATAGGTTGTGGGACCATAAGTATCTGGAAAAATATCAAAACGCCAAGTATGGGTTGCAGAAAAGTGAGCCAAAAATTTTGGCCCTGCACATGCGCCTAGCACATGCTGGCTGCAACTGGTACCTGCGCGCAGAGCCGGACTACAGGTGGTGACCACAGGAATAAGCCGCAGTAAGGTCAGTTTTTGGGCCAACTTTTTAATTAAAATTTTGGGCCCATGAACACTTAAATATGAACTAAAACAGCCCTCCACCTATATAAAAACATTCTTACCTTTATTCTAACTCATTCAAATCCTCAAAACTTCACTTTTCTCTTTCAAATCAAACTTCCCACTTAGAACACAAACTAAACCCACACTTAAGTAAAGGCTAAATTGAAAATTATTTGAGGTACAATTTCTCCCAACACGCTAAAAACAAGTTTCAACTTTGGTTTTACTTGAGTTCTTCATTATTCACTTTTGGTTCTTCATAAAAGAGGTAACTTTCTTGGGTCCTACTAGTTATATATTGGTTTATCTATTATTTAAAAAAGTCGATATGTGTATTCTATTTCAAAATATATAGAATCTATCATTCTTGTATGTTGGAGCCGTGAAGGATCCAAATAACATAATGTAGGGCCTTGTTTTTGAAGAAAAATCTAAAGGTAGTCCCTAACCGGAAAGTGAAATAAAATGAATAGAGTAATACCACTAGTTGAACATTTTTGTTTACTTTGAAATTAATAATTTGTGATTGGTGTGTGCACATTGGACTTGTTGCTATTTCAAATAGGTCTTAGGGGTGTGAAAATTTAGGAAAAATTTGAACTTTTTAAATTATGAGTATTTTTTCAACTTTTTCTACCCCTCACTTTTGTTAAAAACTAACAACTGGTTTTTCAGGTACATATGGCACCTAAAGAAGTGAAGAAAACGAAGTCCAATACTTCGAGGAGACGAGCATAGTCTCTTGAGCCTAGTAGTTCAGTAGAGTAGTACGCGAGGTAGCAACGTAGAAATACTGCCAATGGGGTGACACATAGAGTCACGAGAGGACAGACTCACTAGGCTGCTCAGATAGTTGTAGACCAGCCCAGGATAAAGTTCACATCAATATCACCCCCATATACTCCTCCACCTGTAGACAATTGAGGCATATCTTTCTGGGAGATAAGAATACTTTACCAGTTATTGGTTTTACGAATTTAGTTAAATTACAAGTGGAAGCTCTTGTACCAGTATTGAGGAGATATAAGAAAGATATTGGGTGGACCATTACATACATCACCGGCATCCATCCAGGTATTTTTACCCATAAAATTCAGCTAGAGGAAGATGCATTCCTACTATTGAGCATCAATGCAGAATCAACCCAACCATGAAAGAAGTGGTAAAAAATGAGATAATAAAATTGCTTGATGCAGGAGTGGTTCACCCAATCTCTAATAATAAATGGTAAACTCAGTCTAGTGTGTCCCTTAGAAAGGAGGTATGACTGTAGTATCTAATAAGAAGAATGAGTTGATTCCACTTAGTCAAGTAACTGGATGGAGAGTGAGTATGGATTACAGGAAATTAAATTCCTGGACACTGAAAGACCATTTTCTAATGCCCTTTATGGATGAAATGCTAGATCGATTAGCAGGAAGGGCTTGGTATTTCTTCTTAGATGGATACTCAAGTTACAGTAAAATATCGATTGCCCTTGAAGATAAAAAAAAATGACACTCACCTATCCATATGGAACATTTGCTTTTAAGAGAGTGTCATTTGGGTTGTGTAATGCGTCAGCCACTTTCCAAAGGTGTATGAAGTCTATTTTCTCATACATGGTAGAAAAGACCTTGGAAGTTCTTATGAATGAATTTTTTATGGTTGGTGATTCTTTAAAATATTCTTTGATGAACCTAAGCAATATACTGCAGCGTTGTGAGGAGTTCAATCTTGTTCTTAACTGGGAAAAGTGTCACTTTATGGTGAAGGAGAGCATAGTATTGGGGAAGAACATTTTATCCAAAGGAATCAAAGTCAACCTAGTTAAGATTAAAATCATTGAAATACTACCTCCTCCTATCTTGATAAACGGGATGCACAGTTTCCTTGGCCATGCAGGTTTTTACTAGAGGTTCATCAAGGATTTTTCCAAGATTGCAAATCCTCTTTGAAAACTACTGGAAAAGGAAGCCAAGTTTATGTTCGATGATGAATGTCTAAAAGTTTTTCAATGACTTAAATAAAAATTAGTTGTTGCTCCCATAGTTATTGTTTTAGATTGGTCCAAACCATTTAAAGTTATATGTGATGCAAATGGAGTTGCACTAGGGGTTGTTCTTAGAAAAAAAAAGGAAAAGCGCTTTCATCCAATTTACTATGCCAAAAGGGCACTAAATAGAGTGTAGAAGAACAATAATATTACGGAGCAAGAGCTCCAACCCGTATTTCATACTCTTAAAAATTTTAGGGTATATTTACTAGGAACAAAAGTTATCATTCATACGGGCCATGTACCATTGAGGTACTTGATGGAAAAGAAAGATTCCAAATCAAGGTTGATTAGATAGGTGTTGATGCTACAGGAATTTGACTTTGAAGTTAAAGACAGAAAAGGATAAGAAAATTTATTAGCAGACCATCTATTTCGGTTGGAGAATAAAGGAAAGAAGTAAAAAGAGTTAGAAATTAATGACTCTATTCCAGACGAACAAGTGTTTGTAGCTACTCTTGATCTAGTGTCGTGGTATGCAGACTTTGCCAGCTACTTGGTCAGCGATATTATTTTGGATAACCTTAGTTTTCACCAAAGGAAGAAGTTCTTTCATTATGTGAACATGTATTTTTGGGATAGACCTTATTTGTTTAGACGTTACGCTGATGACATTATTAGGAGATGTGTACTGGAGGTGGAAATGTTGAATATTTTGTATACTTGTGAGAGGACATTATGCAAGTGATCGAACAGCCAAAAAGATCTTTCGAAGAAGGTACTACTGGCCAATAATTCATAAAGACACATATAAGTTTGTTAGGACTTGCGATTAATGTCATCGACAGGGATCAATCTCTAGACACCACGAGATGTCGATGATTAAGATTCCAGAATTTGAGTTATTTGATGTGTGGGGTATAGATTTATTGTGACTTTTTGTGAGTTTTTATGGTCACAAGTACATTTTGGTAGTTATGGGATATATGTTCAAATGGGTAGAAGTTTTGGCTCTGGTAATTAATGAAGGCTAGAGCGTGGTTGTACTTTTGAGAACGAACATCTTCTCTCATTTTGGTATCCCACACAGAATAATAAGTGATGGGAGATCTTATTTTTGTAACAAGATGTTCTGGGTTACTTTAGCAAAGTATAGGGTGAAGCAACACAAGGTAGCCATACCTTACCACCCACAAACTAGTGGACAAATGGAAGTGTCTAATAGGGAAATCAAGACCATACTAGCTAAGACCGTTAATGCGAATAGAAGTGATTGGTCGAGAAAAATTGATGATGCTCTTTGGGCATATTGAACTTCTTTAAAGACACCCACCGGTATGTCCCCTTACCAGCTAGTTTTTACTAAAGTCTATCACTTACTAGTGGAGTTGGAACACAAGGCGTTCTAGGCATTCAAAAAGTTGAATTTAAACTGGAAGGAAGTAATTGATATAAGATTACACTAATTAAATGGGATGGATGAATTTTTACTCTGAGATTATGAGAGGGATGATCTTTATAACGAGAGGATAAAGCAGTACCATGATTAGAGAATTGAAAAAAGAGACTTCCAAGTGGGTAATTGGGTGTTACTATTCAACTCGAGGTTTAAGCTTTTTCCAGGCAAGCTAAAATTGAAGTGGTCGGGACAGGTCAAAGTGTCTCAAGTTTTTCCATCTGGAGTGGTGGAATCTGAAAATAAAAAGAAAAATCTGTTCAAAGTAAATTTGTAAAGAATCAAATGATATATTGGCCCAATGGATGAGGTAAAAGTGTTGTCAAAGGTGTATCTTGACGAAGTCTAAGTAGTCAAGATAACCGAGTCGGGCTATGACATTAAATCAGGCACTAATGGTAGGATTCCCACATTTTTAATTATCAATAGTTATATCTCTTTGTAGGTATCACCATGGGTAATGTGTTTGTTAAGATATGCTGGGATAAAAGAAATCTATTGTGATAGCTTGAAAAATTAAGATTGACAATCTGTCAACATATTGAAAGGCTATCAACACTTAATCCTCAACGTAGCAAGCAAAGAGAGATATTCTAGATAAGTTGGACAATGGGGTTGAGAAGTTGTCAACTAAGTGAAGAGATGTCAACTCTTGTAGTCAACTTGGGAGAAAATCTATAGCATAATATAGATAGCCTTCATAACGGGGTTGACAAGCTATCAACTAAGTGATTTAGCTGTCAACTGTTTTTCATCAAATAATGCAAAATTGAGGGGCAATTCTGTTTAAGGTTGACGATCTCAAGTCACGAGTTGTCAACCTACTTACAAGCCATCAACTTAAGCTCCAACCCAGGTAAGTTCTAAATCTGACCCGATCTAAGCCCATATAAATTCAAATGATATCCCTAATCCAGTTCAGCCCACTGAAGACTTTTGGCATCCCTATTACCCGCTTAATTTTTTTTTCTTTTTTGAGTTTTGAATTTTATTTCATTTATTCCTTATAAAAAACTGAAAAATACAAAAATATAAAAGACCCATTTGTTTGATACTCTTCAATTTCCTTCTTACCCCACGCCTCTAAAGTTCCCCACTTCTTTTCAACTTCAACCAAGTAACTCCCGTTACAAGTAGAACTCCCAAGTCATTCCTTTAATTCTTTCTCTTATTTATGTATAAGTCAAGGATACAAACACTTGCGTATCACTTGAAAAAATCACAAGCTCAAGTTCACCATTTGTTTTGTGTTAGTTCATTTTATCCTCAAGGTATGTCAAGTATTTGCTTGTTCAATTTTTTGTTTAAAGTGGAAAATAAGTTGGATATTGAAAGAGAATAATAAAAAGAATCCATGAGGAAGATTGAATAATATATGTTTCTTTCAATTGAGAATTAACAAGAAAATTACTATCACTCAAAGTTTCTCATTGTAGATTTACCACTAAGTCATGAGACTTACTCCTCTTATGGAAGAGTAACCTTAATAACCTAATGAGAAATCCACGATTGCCTTCACAAAATGCTCAACATTTAATTAAATTGAGTAGATAATGCATAATGCTTAGCCTTTGACAACTAGGGTTGATAAGCTATCATTGTTAACAAGCTATCAACCCAAGTCCTCCATATTATAATTAAGTGCACTAATTCCTATTTAGGGTTGACGATTATAGGTGACGACATGTCAACTAGTTTATGAGTTGTCAGTCTACATCGTCAACATTGTAAATAATTCTTTAGATTCAATATTAGGTTGACGATGAGATTGACCAGTTGTGAACAAAGTAATGAGCAATTATTTTCCGTCTTCAACTATGTAAATGACCTTTGGAGATTCTATTTTAAGTTGAAGATGAGGTATAAAAGTTGTCAACAAAGTGAAGAGCTGTCAATTTGTCATCAACTATGTAAGTAATTATGGGTAATTCTATTTTAGGTTGACGACGGGGTTGACTAGCTGTCAACCCATATCATCAATAATAACAATATAATATATTATTTTGTATATTATTTCTTTCTTTTTATACCAATTGATTCTTGTGTAATGGTACAGATAAAGTCATGCATCCAAAGGGTCAACCAAAGTGCACTAGCAAACGAACAGCCAAAGTACATCAATTCGAAGATTGTTTGATGAATATGAGCATGAACATAAAGGAGATGGATCACAGGGTTATCGTACGAGGCAGAGCCTCTGTATAAGAGAGACAACCCCCCAGTCTGAAGAGAGGGTGGTATCTCTTGAGAGCGAATCCAGTTCTAAAAATGAGAGTTCTGAAGAAGAAAACTCGTTGGCATTTGAAAACCTTATGGAAGAAGCATTTCAACCTAGAGGTAATATGATTAACAGTAAGAATCTCGTTATTTGAGATAGTTTGAGATGGAAAGTTGAGGGTTCATCCAAAATCTACCATAAAGGATTGGCAGCCACTAGTAAATGCAAAATGAAAATCTTTTGTCTGAATAAGCCAGGATCATTACATCTGGGTTGAGCAGATATCCTGACATTGAGAGAGCACTGGAGTTATATGATTTGGGATTGACTACCAAAGAAGGAGGTGTATACTATCTCTCTATTGTAAGAGAATTTTATGCAAACTAAACTGCTATCTTGGAGAATATGTGCAAGAAGGAAGAGAAAGCCATGGATAAACAAACATGAATCGAATACCAGTTAGGGGTGTTATGGTAGACTTGTTAGATTGCACCATTAGCAGATTCTTGCATGGAGAGAAATTTGTACCCCCAACCACTACTCATGAATTTTACCACAGAATGAGTGACCGAGTTAATCAACGCCCTTAGTTAGCATAAGTCTTAGCAGAAAGAGAATCGGACTAGGTGAATAACTCAAATGCAAAGATCACAAAATCTTCATTATCTCAGGTGGTGAGGTTTTGGTGGGGTATTGTGTGGTTCATATTAATACCAAAAGTCGGAGATAATGCATTGGGTAAGGACAGAGTAGTATTGGTAGCGAATATCCTGTCTGGGCTTTCGCTGAATTTTGGAAAGATAAATATTGATAAGATCAAGATACAAGCCACAAGAACAGATATGGAATATCCTTTCCCATGCTTGATCATCGAATTATGTGAGGAGGTTTATGTCCCTATAATTACTAAAGTGGATAGTACAGTGAGAGCGGAGAAGACGCACACTTTTGACAGAGAAAGAGATGAAAGTATGCCCATATTGAGCTTGGGTAAAAGGGCTAGACTTGGAGTTGATACTCCTTTTATAGATGAAGGTCACACACCTGCACCTGCTTTGGGATCGGCACAAGGTATTCAGCTTTCTCTAGAAGAATCTCTTCATACTACTTCCACCACAGGTACTGTGCCTACAGCTGAGATTGCAAATGCAATAGTTATTACGGCTTTAATGTCTAAGTATGCATTCACCCCCTAGAACTGTAAGAAAATGGTAAAACAAAGAAAGAGATTTGATGTTCAGTTAAAGCTTTTTGCTCAATAGTTTGAGACATTTGTTGAAAGAAAAATCAAAGAAGTTATGGCGCCTTATGATAATATCCATGAGACATCTAGTTAATGACAGATTAAAAGAAATGATTGTTCCCGATCTTGTAAGGATTGAGGCAGCATTACAGAGAGCGAAGGCTAATATCACAACTTTACAGAGTCATCAAACCTTAACATTTTCAGCTCTGATGGATAACGAATCAGAAGAAAAAAAAAAGAAACTTTTGTATGAAATCACTGGAAAACCGATCAATCCTAAAAGCAAAGATAAAAGAAAGATAAATGAGAGAAAGGAAAGAAAAATGAGTGAGAAAAAAATAGAAAAATGAAGGAGGGAAAAGAGTTGAAAGAAGCATTGAAGAAGTCCAAAGAAGCAAATGAACTGAGAGAAAAAACACTGGGGGCTAGAGCTACTAGAGCCTCCGCTAGTGGACTACCTAGAGATTTGGACACTACTAATATGATTGGGGAGTTCTCTACTCCACCAACCACCATTATGAGTGCACTAGTGGAACCTGGTGCTAATACTGATCTTTCTACTATTATTGATGCAGCCTCACACTCATTGTCACATGACACAAGTGCCTAGGGCGCTGCAGGTAGGGGTGGAAAATGGGTAGATGGGATCGGATTTAGATGAACTGAATATAGATTGAGCTAAAATGGATTTGATTAAAATTCACTCATATAATATATGGGTAAATGGGGATTTGGTCAAATACGGATCGTGTAAAAATGGTTTCAATCCACTTTTAACTCCTAAAGCCAAAAATTTAGAACTTCTATATACATATCAACTTGATTTTTTTATCTCCTACCCCACCCTCCTCCCTCTACCCTTCTCCAAATAAAACATAATATTTTTAAAAAAAATTTAAATGAAAATTAAAAAAAATTCTACCCCCACCATATCCCCCCACCCTCAAAAAAAATTATTTTTTAAAAAGAAGAAAACTAAATAAAAACAAAAATTTGTAGCCCCCCCCATCCCTTCCAGCAAAAAAAAAATTTTCAAAAAATGAAATTTTATTCAAAAAGAAAAAACTAAAAAATTAAAAGAAAAAAATTTCAGCCCCACCATACCCCCAAGCGCCCCAACCCCAAAAATATATATTTTTTCAAAAAATGATTTTTTTTTCAAAATCAAAAAACAAAACAATTAAAAAAAAATTGCACCCCCACCCACCCTACCCCCTCTCCCCCCCCCTTCAATTTTATTTTAAATCAAATGATATTTTAAAAAATTAAAAAAAAAATGCCTCCTCCCCGCCCCACCCCCTCCACTCGCACCCCCAATTTTTTATTCAAAAATTCAAAAAAATTCAAAAAAAATAAAAAAATATTTTTGCTCTCCCCCAACCACCGCAGCCACCCCACCCCTATCCTTAATTTTCTTTTTTCTTATAAAAATTTTAAATTTTTGTTATGCAATTAAAAATTTTAAGCATATGAGAGTGATCTCTATATTCAAACGGGTGCTCATATTTTACCCATTTTATCCATATTTATATGAGCTTTTAAAATGTGTTGAAGTTCATATTTACACATTTAAAATATGACGATCCAACTCCATAAATATGGGTTAAATGAACTCCTTTTACTAATATGGGATGAAATTCCCACCCGCTATAGGTATGTCCTCACCTACATTCTTGAAATTTAGAAATACTGCATTGGGGACAATGCACAACTTTTATTATGGGGGTGGGGGTACTTACAACCCCAAGGGTTTATTGTCTGTGTTCTATTCCCTTGTGCCATGTTTAGGACATTTTACTATTGTTTGTGCTTTGTTTGTATCTTATGTGTTGTGTAGGAAAAACGAGTGGATATGAATGAATAGAAAGTATTGGTTTATATGTTTTTAAAATGCAAACCCATCAAAAAATTTTATGAGATTGATGTTGAATTGTACACTGTGAGCCCATGCCTATCTTTAGTAGTATACGAATATGGTAACCTCTGCTTAAGCTTGAGTATTAAATAAATGGTTGTGATGATTTTTCTATTTTGTGCCATGAGTATATGAGATCTTTGTAATGTTTTCTTATTGTGTGCATACATCCAGAACTTGCCCATTTCATTCTGTTAGGTTGCAAATAGGAATCTACGAAAGGATCACAGGCCATTTTTTTATATTTAGTCCACTTAGCCTAAATAAATGACCAAAAGGTTGTTGGTATATACCTTTTTTGTTCAATACCTGCTCATCTTCCCTATCTTTTCCGTTAAACCTCTATTTTTCCCCAATCCCTTCTTGGATATTATGCACCTCAATTCAAGAAAATCGCATCAGTTGAGGGTAGCTACTGTAAAAAGGTGTAACGATTGAAAGAAGGTATGAGTAGAGAAGTAGAAAAATAAAGTGTTTATGAATGTGTGCATCTACGTGTAAATATTCATAAAAAAAAGTAAAAAGTATAATTGTAAATTATTTAATCAAGAGAATGAATAAACTCATGAAAGTTGTCGCACCAGAAAAGAGGAATAGAGGAAACATTCAAGTAAACAAGCAAAGAATTTCAAATTAAGTTGAAATGCATAGCTAAATCGTGTCAAGGAGGGTTAAGTCACTAATCCCAAATTTATCCTACCAGTACTTAAGCCTTCAATACAAGCCGCGAAAAGTACTTTAGTGATCTTATTTATCCTACTGAATGATCAAAATAGAATGGTAAGGGCAAGCCTATGGCATAGTAGGTGCACAATTAAAAATTTCATTGTGAGAGTGAGAGATTTGATTTCTAGTTCCTAAACAAAAATAACATTTTGTGCAAGGAACTTCTTTATTTTAGTGAGGGCATATGAATGACACTTGTAATCACTGGCGATTAGATTGAATACTCTAAGTGTAAGTAATGTTGCTTGTTTGAATTGAAATGCTAAGCATAGAATCATGTGGTTATTTGAAAAAATTATCACACTCACTTTAATGGGTTCAAGTTGAAAGTTAGAAATGCTATTCTATACATTAGATACTCTATTGTGTGCATAATACCGTACTATGTAGTGGTTTGAGGACAAGCAAGTGTTGTAAGTTGAGGGTGTTGATGTGCCGGCTTCCTAACAACACATTTAAAGCTCTTAACTCGGAATAATTGAAAATTTTTGAGTAACTTGTGTTGTTTTTTATCGCAGTTTGCTTGATTATATAGGAAAAGTCAAAGTTTGAACAAATCAAAGAAAATAAGTAAAATGTTGTTTTGACGACTAGAATTGATAAGTTGTTAACTAAGTGATGAGCTATCAATCATATCATCAACTTATAGCAGTTAGAAGAACTTGTTGAAAATCATAAGTGACGATCTACCAATGAAGTGATGAGTTGTCAATGTCATCGCCAACTTGAAGAAGAATGATTCAATTAAAAAATTCAGTTGACGATGGGGTTGACAAACTATCAACTGTGGTCGTCAACTGTTGAGAGGCAGTTTAGCTATTTGATTTTTGAATTTTGAATTCTCCAGATATAAATAACAACTTCTAGGATTTTCTTATTATCTTTGACTACTTTTCTTAGACGTTATTTTTGGAGATTAGTATTGAAGCTTTGAATTCTGATTTGGGGTATTTTGGAAAACTATTGTGGATCTTCGAAAGAGAACTCAAGTTTATTTCATATTTTGTAAGCATAATTCTTTAATTTATGAATTCATCTTTTGCAATCTCTCTTAAATTCATGATCAGCTAAATGCCCACAACTAGAGTGTGAGAACTATGGTGAATTCATTATTTGATTGTTAGTTTCCTTAGGATTCGAGCGATTGTGAGATTCATATTGATAATTCTGTTGTTTCAACAAATTTCTATTTGCTTCAAACAATAGAACATGCCTTAATTTTAATTTTCTTGAAATAAGAAATTAAAACAGGACACAGAATAGCAATGGGGATTCAAAAACATTAACTTTCCACCTAATGGCCAATGCCTTAACGAGATTGACCAACTTGAAATGAGATCAGACCAATAATACCCCAGGTTTTGGACTCTGAAAATTTCTATATATGTTGAACTCACTGTCCAAGCAACGGCTAAGACCCTATGAGTCGTAGTCACTCTATACGATTCGTCTAGTGCCTGTCGTAGTCAAACCAGCGAGGATTACCTATGTTTCTATCTTGAGTACGACTAGGACCCCACGAGTCGTAAGGTCTGGTCACGAGTCATAGGGTAGGACTCGTGACTAAACTAGTAAGGTGACCCTAAGTCACTGCCCAGACTATGAGTCGTGGTGATGACTCGTGGCCAGTTTTACCGTGAGTCCTTATGAGACCCGTAGCAACAAGGAGTTAAAATTCCTACATGATTTCATTAAGGGCATGGTGGTCTTTTCCTCTTACCCCACTACTATTCCACGATATAAAACATTCCCTTAGCCCTATTTCCACCCATTTAACCTAACATAATCACTTTCTTCTCTCTCAAATTTTCAAGTGAAGAATAAAGCAAGGGTTTTTAAGGGTTGGTGATCTAAGGCTCAAAGTGTGGTTTATTATCCAAAATTCTTGGTGTTTTCAGGCATGTATCTCTTTCTTAACTTGATTTTATAAGAAAGCGTGTGTTTTATCATGGTTTATGTGAATTTAAGTATGGGTTTGAATGATGGGTTGAGAGTTTTGAATGTTGTTGCTTGGTTGGTTTTTCCATGGTTTACGTGCATTTATTTATACTTTACAGATGGATTTTTTAAAACCATTGGGGTGCATAGGCCTGGTGAATAGGAAGAGGATTGTGAATTCTTCCAAATTAATTTGATAAATTAAGGGGGTAATGGATTCCCCAAACTTTATGGTTTAATGGTTTAGAATTGGCTTTAACCTCAACCCAACTTTATGAAATTGGTTTTGAAACATGGATACATATATGATTTAACCTACTTTTGAAACATTGTATTGCATAAAAGGCAAATGAAACATAAATGATTTTGAAAGGCCTCAGTGGACATGGATAGATTTTAAATTAGAACTTAGGAGTCAAATGGGGGTCATGGATTCCCCATCTTACATGGATTAGCTTGCAAGCATAACTGGTATGATGATACCAAACTGTTAATGCCTTGATAAATGACTCCTTGGTTAAATGGATTAGTTTATGTGGAACAGTTTTAATTGTGATTAAAGGGGGTTGTGTAGCTCATCATGGAAGGTGGAGGTTCCGGGGGGACTGATACTAGAAACCACGTTTGTCGGTGTGGGGGTCTTCATGACCGTATGCATAGTTCACTTTTGATATATATAACCTTGGATTAGCGTGGGGACATGGATTTACTAGCCTTTCCTTGAACTTCTCTGGTTCTTACGGCTAACAAGCACTAGAGCCTTTTCGATGGGGAGAGTCGAACCCATATAGCCCATGGGTGTTTTTAGGATGGTTAGAGCTACACTGTCTAGGTTAATGGTTTTTAAATATTATGTTAAAACCATGTACCCTATCCCGGCATATTAAATATATACATACATACATATATATATATATGTATGTATGTATATGCGTATATGTGAACATGTACATTGAGATTGATTTTGTTTTAGAGAATGGCATCATTTTATCCCTTCCCTAAGTTACATGCTAGCACTCACCTCGCTAATCATCCCCAGATGCTACATCATTTCATGATGTAGAGTCCTAGGGGATTCTTTGGTTACTTTGTGCAGAGTTGGGTGATTCTGGCTCATCGTTTGGACTGTGTTGAAGTGGTGAGCCTCCATCTTCTGAAAGACCGAACATTTCATTACTATCTTTATGAGTATCGAAATCCCATAGGTTTTTTCATACTTTTGGATTGTCTTATGGCCATGGTCGTGGGCATCTCCCGACATAATTTGGTATTTTGGTATTGTTGTGGACAGAGCGAGGGTTGGTCATTGCTTATATACTCTTAGTTCCATTTTAGTACATTAACTATCTTATCTTTATATTCTGATTATTTTTCGATATTAATCATATTGTGTTTTGGTTGGATAGGCTATGAGGGTGGTCTCCTGATACAAGAAAGACCACGGAAGGCACAAAAACTACACAAAACAGTCCATAAATTGAGAGCAACCCGAGGACCCCTTTGAGTGCTAGTTTTGGCCAACAACAACAACACAAGTATCAATAGTTTGCAAGGTGTTTTAACACCAAAACAGCAACAATACAACAAGAACAAGATGAACACAATGAACACAATATTCTGATTCAACAAAAACAAACGATTACAAGATACAAACACTAACACAATTGTAAAAAAGGTAAAGATAGATAGTGAGACATAGATTATTACAAAGATTAGGAACTAAAGAGTATATTAAACTCAAAAACCTCTAATGAATGTAACAACAACAACACACTCTTACGGTGACCGCCAAGGAAATCAACTCACCTCAAAATCCACCGTTTCCAAACAAAGAACAATATTGGCTTTTTCAAGTCCTAAACTACAATGGCTAATCCAAGCCCTAACTAAGAACTACACTAAGGTGGTCTACTCTCAAGAGAGAAGATTTTCAATGTTCCATACATTCATCATTCATCAACTAAAGAGAGAAGACCTAAAAGAGACTATATATAGCCTTATTACATAATGAGTGACAAAATGACTCCAACGCCCTTAATAAAAGAGGGGCGGCCATAGAGTGTCAAATCGACAAGGCTAAGTTACCAAAATGCCCTTAAGTCTAAGTGACTAAAAATTCCCTTAATAAAGGGAACCAAAACTGTGAACCATCAAATGTGGTCCAAACCCGTGAGTCCTCAAGTCTTCGAGGCTCCAAGCAATCTTCCACTCATGGGTTTGTTTGTTGGCATGCTCAAAATGACCCCTCTAAGTATGATCCCGTGTCCTCCATGCGACCAAAGCTTGATTCTTCGCGTAGTAACTTTGAATGATGTCATCGAAAGATAAGGCGGCCATTTGACTTGTATCATCCTCCCCTTCTTGAAATGGATTCGACCTCGAATCTGTACCTTACAAAACTAAAGAAAGGACAAACAAGCACAACATCCTCATGGAATGAGGGTTAGGGTTAGCACAATAATAAATATCATCACACCAAGGTGGTACATACTTGAAGTATAACCAAGCATCCTTTGAAGGAAATATTAAAAACACAAGGAAAGATGTACAAAGAATTTGGTTATGGGATTCACCAAGAGTGATACTTTGCTTATCATGTAGACCAAGCAACAAGTTGGGTGTACCAATATCTCCATTTCTATATTTGGCACCGGGGTCAAACGGGGTGAGTGGCCATAGACACGGGTCTAGACAACACTCCTCTTTCTCGTGGTTTCCACCCAAACTAAACGGTATACTCTCTATAATAGCATATGCATCATCCAAAGCAAATAAAGAGTAGAGAAAGGTATCACTCAAGCCGACTTCTACTAAGGTGACCTCATGTGTGCACTTACCACTAGTTTCCCATGCATCACCATAAGTCCTCTCAACAATAAAGTCACACAAAGTAGAAGAAGGAGAAGCTTCCAAGACTACACATTTCTTACCCTTAAGAGTACTATCATCTTCTAAAAAGAGATTTCCATCTTTAGGAGGAATATTGTCACACCATAATGGGCTAGCATATAGGCTATAGCCTCCAAGGTAAGCTATACTATTTTTTTCACAACTAGGCTTATTAGGAGTGTTTATATCATCTTCAAACAAGACATTATACCTAAAGAGTGCATGATCCAGCCCATGGGCATATTTGGAACAAGCAAGTTCCTCACTCTCTAAGAGAATAATATCAAGTTTAAAAGCGGTTTCAAGCACAAGATTGTCCCAAGAATATTTTTGTTGAACAACATTTTCAAGTACTTCACTCACTTGAGTTCTATTAATAACATTACACACATACTCAAGTGGTGGATAATTTTCACAAATAAGTTGATCAACACCAATTACACAAGACGATGTACTTTTGTTCAACATATAGGCTTCAATACTAGGTGGACAAAAATGAACTTACAAGAAGAGTCAATTTGGTCATCAATAGCATCAACTAGTGTATCCACACTCACAACATGTACATCATCAACAAAAGGCAAATAATCATTAGACTCACAAGTAGTAAGCTACTACTCACACTCAATAGGCTACTAGCCACACAATTATTATTCACATGTACAAAAGTGTAAGAGTTAGCTATTTTACCTTGAAGTTATTGAGTAGACTCTCCTTTGCTGTGTTGTGAAGGTCCTCCACAAGCTTGGACATCATCTTCACTTCGGCATTGCTCTTCTTCACTTGCCATGTCGGTACCTACACAAATGCACTTAGAAATAGAAGGACAAACAATGCTAGCTCAGTTTGGTGGTAATCCCCTCACTTTGCTCCATACAACCTCTTTTTTTTCCTCTCTCAGATTAACACCTTGCACACCTTTACTCCTCTCAATCTTTTGTCTCTCATCATCATTTGGGTTGGAGTAGGTAAATACTTCTCTTTGCGGCCCGGGCAGAATGTACGTCACGAGGCAATTTCCCCATCGATTTCTTACAAAATTAGGCTAATTTTGCACATTTGGAACTTTATGTTATGTAAACCAATCGGCACCTAAGCATACATGACCGTATGTCAAGAGAAGAATATTGCACCACACCTCCTCATGGTATTCAAATTGGGAGAAGACAACTTTGACCCTCTCGGTAACCTTAAACCCGTCCAAGAAGTATCGAACAAGTAAAGGCTCTCGAAACAACCCCAAGTAGTCAACTATGGATGGAAGGATGCAATTTCTATAGTACCTATCATTTAACACAACGAGGCAGCCCGGTATCCCACAAATGGTCACCTTTATGGAGTGTACACTACTTCTCGGATCAACATTGTTAGGCACATGATTACCCATCGGTTTTGGATATCCATATCCTCTTCTTCTCGTGGTACAACCTCTACTATAGCTAGGATAACCATTCACACCATGTCGATCTTGATAAGAAGTACTATAAGGTGAAGAAGATGAATTTTCACACTTCTCACGTGTACTTTCATCATAGCTCTCATAAGATTTGCGAATAAAAGGGTTATTCCTAACACCAAATCTAGGTTCAGAGTGGAAAGTGTAAGACTCCTCACATGCCCCAACGCTATCATAAGAACCATCACGAGGTCCTACACCATCTCCAAATTCACCGTAAGCACTAGGTACTTCATTCCCCTCATTTTCTTCCCTAAAATTGTGTCCCTCAAATCTGCCCAAGGTTTGATCATGGCTATTTTCATAGCCTCCACAATCTCCCTCAACTTCGTAGCCACAAAACCCCTGACTACAATCATAGTCCCCCATGTTGTAGTCACAATAATTCTCAACTATCGAAGACATATTCCCCTTACATCACCTTTGTACCTACATAATGAACAAACAAGATTAGTTGTAAAATCTCCTCACCAACACTTGTATACACTCACCTTTGTGATTCTCACAATTGGAACGACGAATATTGAAAGTTACTTATACACCGATAGTCAATAGGATGTCAATTCTACTTGGCGGCCAGAATGGATTCTTGTTTGATCGACTCAAGACACAAAAAAAAACAAAATTTACTTACGAACTTAAAACAAAGTAGTTACTATGAGTTAAAAACGAGAAAAGCACAAAAATAATGCTAACACGAAGAACATACTCAAAAACTAATTTACAACTTAGTAGGTATTTACTAGTTGTCAATTAGTATAAGAGTCAACAAAGTTGAAACCAATGGAACAAATAAAAGAAACTAGGAATTCCAATTCTTGAGCTTATGATGACATGGCACTCAACTATTGGTCGTTGGAATGTTGTTGAAGTTAAAAAGTTTTTGTTTCAAGAATTTAGTTGTTTACTTTCACATTTGGAAGAAGAAGTTTCGGCTAAGGTATAGGCAAATAATGTCTTAGACTCCCTTTTCAAGATTCAAAAAGTCTTTCACCTACTTGCACTAATTTGGCAAGACAACCTTTTTGGATGTCTTGTCCCCTTTCCCCTTTTGGACAACCTAGAAAAGTGGTCTTACTTTTTTGTAGTAACTAGACTTTTGGGATGTTTTTTTGTTCTTTTACCACTTTGGTGATATCTTGAGGATATTTTCAAGACAAACAAAATTCTCACTCTTCTTTTCTTGTTTCAAGATCAAACAACACCCTTTTGAAAATTCTTTTTTAACATAACACAAGAACAACAACAACAAGCCATCCATTAATTACCACCACACAACTTGAAACTTAGATCAAGAACTTGGATTAAGACTCAAGGAGTATTAGAGAGAAAGAAACCAACACAGGAAACAACTAAGACAATCAAAACACACCTAGATCTAGGCACAAATATCGGCCAAAACAACAACAACAACACAATTTCGGCCAAGACACAAAAATGGAAAGATTTGTTTTTTTTTTTTTTTTAGTTTTCTAACACCTTTTTTTATTTTCAAAGTTACGAGCCCAAGAAGATCAATCCATTCTCTGATACAAAATGATACAACAAAGACCACGGAAGGCACAAAAACTATACAAAATAGTTCACAAATTGAGAGCAACCCGAGGACCATTTGAGTGCTAATTTCGGCCAACAACAACAACACAAGTATCACGAGTTTACAAGGTATTTTAACACCAAAACAACAACAATACAACAAGAACAATATGAACACAATGAACACAATATTTGGATTCAACAAGAACAAACGATTACAAGATACAAACACTAACACAATTGCAAGAAAGGTAAAGATAGATAGTGAGACATAGATTATTACAAAGATTAGGAACTAAAGAGTATATTAAAATCAAAACCCCTAATGAATGTAACAACAACAACACACTTTTATGGTGACCACCAAGGGAATCAAATCACCTCAAGATCCACCGTTTCCAAGCAAAGAATAATATTGGATTTTCTAAGCCCTAAACTACAATGGCTAATCCAAGCCCTAACTAAGAACTACACTAAGGTAGTCTACTCTCAAGAGAGAAGATTTTCAATAGTTCATACATTCATCATTCATCATTCATCAACTAAAGAGAGAAGACCTAAAAGAGACTATATATAGCCTTATTACATAATGAGTGACAAAATAACTCCAATGCCCTTAATGAAGGAGGGGCCGCCATGGAGTGTCAAATGGACAAAGCTAAGTTACCAAAATGCCCTTAAGGCTAAGTGACTAAAAATTCCCTTAATAAAGGGAACCAAAACCGTGAACTATCAAATATGGTCCAAACCCGTGAGTCCTCAAGTTTTTAAGGCTCCAAGCAATCTTCCACACACGGGTTTGTTTCTTGGCATGATCAAAACGACCCCTCCAAGTATAATCCCGTGTCCTCCATGCGACCAAAGTTTGATTCTTCACATAGTGACTTTGAATGATGTCATCGAAAGCTAAGGCGGCCATTTGACTTGTCCGGTTCTCGGTGGGCTTGAGATATTCATCACGACTAGGCCCGGGGTTGGATCGTGACAAACTTGGTATCAGAGAATAGGCTTAGGTTCATTGGGCATCTATGAAGCTGTGTTGAGTAGAGAATTTGTGTAACGCACCATACTTATAAGGGAGAGGCTACAAAGCATTTATGAATGTTTTCCTTTCTTGTGTTTTATTTCTGGCTATAGAGTTTGATGTCTTGAATTTCCATAATTCTGGTTTACTCTCATTTTAGATCATGCCTCCCTAATGATCTAATGTTTGTAGAAACTCTACCAGACCCTCTGTCCTACCTGAGGATAATGTGGATGGAACTCAACCTACTTATGGGGTGCAGACCCGGTCTAGGGTCCCTGTTCCAGATTGTGTTGCCTCTCGTGGAGTTCCACCAGTTCTCATTAGTCCTCCTCGGGCTTCTCGGGTTGATGATACTCATACCCCGGTGCCTCGGGGTGACATCTCTAATGCGGAGTTTTGTTGGTCCTTCCATTTGCTTACTCAACTGGTGACCTCTCAGTCTTGTTAGTCGGGTCATGTTGGTTTTGTTGCTCCTTTTTCTAAGGTCACTAAAGTTGGTCAGTTCATGAGATTAAATCCCTTAATATTTGTTGACTCTGAGATTGAGAAGGATCCTCAAGGATTTATGGTTGAGATAGAGGAGATATTCAGGGTGATGCATGCTATCAATTATGCATAAGGTGCAAATATTATTAGATGTAAGAACTATGGTGGATATGTTGCTAAAAAGAAGTGTAGTTTCTTCATAGAGAGACTACTTGTAAAGACATTTAGAAGTAAAGGTTGTGCATGTTCTTAGATCTTGAAATATGATACCACACGGGTTAGAGAAAAATCATATGAATCAAATTAATAATTTTTTATGTTGAGTTATGGAGAATCTAGCTAGCTATTATTTTAAAACCTTTTTCAAAACTATAGCTAATAATATTTTTTCAAATGATTTTACTGATATACATACATACATATATATATATATGTATGTATATATATATATGTATGTATGTATATATATATACAACAACAACAACAAACCCAGTGTATTCTCACATAGTGAGGTCTGGGGAGGGTAAGATGTACGCAGTCCATACCTCTACCTCTAAAGAAGTAGAAAGGTTGTTTCTGATAGACCTCCGGCTCGTGACACGGAATACTACACAAATACATAGTAAAGCATGGAACAAGATGGCATAACATAAATACGACACCCACAAGTAATAGAAAACAGAGAAAAGTAAACAGATTCGTAATAAAGCATGAAACAAGGTATCATAACAAGAATAATACCCCCACCAAGTAATTCCCTACACTAGCGCCCCAAACTGACCCTAGTCTTCTGCCCTAATTCGCGTCCTCCAAATCTTCCTATCTAAGGTCATGTCCTCAGTGAGCTGTAACTGCTCTATGTTCTGCCTAATCACCTCTCCCCAGTACTTCTTCGGCCTACCCCTACCCCGCCTAAAACCATCCAAAGCTAGCCTTTCACACCTACGAACCGGGGCATCCATGCCCCTCCTCATCACGTGTCCGAACCATCTAAATCGGACTTCCCGCATCTTATTCTCCACCGGAGTCACACCAACCTTCTCCCTGATAGTCTCATTCCGAACTCTATCCCCCCTAGTCAGCCCAAACATCCAACGCAACATCTGCATTTCCGTCACCTTCATTTTTTGAATGTGGGAGTTCTTAACTGGCCAACACTCCGCTCCATACAACATGGCCGGACGGACTGTCACCCTGTAAAATTTATCTATCGTGTATAATATGTATATATATATATATTAGTTTAATCGCACGTGTCTCGCACGTATAACGTTTGATTATTTAAAATTAAATGATTTTACCTATCGTGGAGATTTATAATAAAGTGTAAAAGTTCAAATCACTTTTCAAAAATCTTTCACACTTTAATATAATAATGTAAACATAAACATATACACATATATATATTTTATCATCAGAAGTTTGAAGTGGTTGATGGATCATTACTTTAACGATTGCCATATAGTACCTCTTTCCCTTGTTGCCATAGACTAAGAGAGACACATCAACTTGAAACATATTTGTGTTACAATTTTTTTATATTTAAATTTTTTGCTTATTTTAAAATCAAATATTTACAAAATCATTGATTACATTCTTATTACGTACTTAAAAATTTTAAAAATTTGACACTTCTTAGATTTTTCTTATTCTGATAGATTTATATTTATCTCTAGATTTTTCAAATTTTCTTAAAATCAGATTTAGTTGATTTAGAATTCTTAAAATAATGGAAAAAATATCAATTGTCATTATTTTTAATGACTTTTAATAAAGAAAAGTTTTATCATAAATATGTTTAATTAATTTTCAACTCTTAACTTAGGAAAAAATATTTAAAGTCTGATGATTTCTAATAAGGAAAGGTTTTACCATAAATATATTTAATTAATTTTTAACTTTTGAATATTAGAAAAAAATAGTGAAAAGACGATTTTATCTAAAATAAGGATTTTTAATGAAGGGCAAAAAGTTCAAACAACATTTCTAAGGTCCTTCATACTTTTAATATATATATATATATACACACACATATATATATATATACATATATATATATATACAAAATATATTATACTTTACTACTATATATAAGAGAGAATGTAAGATTTTAGTAGTACTCGTATCAATTTTTTTAATCATTTTATTCCTAATTTAAATTTTAATTACTCTATAATTTTTTATTCATTTTTGATAAATGTGAACAATTTTGTGAGCTTATTAAATGCTACAAAAGTGATGAGTAATGGAAAAATGATAGTGACACCATAAAAACTATTTTTACAATTAAGTTCAAAATTGATGCAAAGATTTATTGTCTTTCTATTTTGTAAAAATGTTTATTAATCGTACTTTAGATTTTCATTTTTCCTAACAAGTTTATCATGGACATAAATTTTTATTTTTTCTAACAAATTTATCATGGACAAGTTATTAAAGTGTGTTGACACTCCCTTTCTAACTTAATACATGCTTAATTATTAAATAAAAAAATATTTTTATATTTAGCTAAAAATATTTGAAAATTTATTTTTTTAAAAAATACAATTTGACTCTCCAGATATTAATGATACTAAATAATGAAAAATGAGAGTAATTCTTTTTCACATTTTTTTATTATAAATTTTTTTGACAAAAAATGAGATTATCAATATTTTATGAAATTTAGAACAAAACAAGTAATTTAACATGAAATATTAGAGCTTCATACACATTTAAGAAATATCAACATAAGTTTCTTAACATATATTTTTAGGAAAAAGAAACTAATAAAGTTAAAAAAAATTAGTAGTAACCTTTTAATTTCTTTTGTATGATTTAATATGAAGGAAAATAATTAAGCTAAATATTGTGAAGGGTATTTTAGTAAATAAACAATGTATTTTTACAAATAATGCACTACATATTATTCTTAGTACCACAATCAAACAATCACTAAAAATAATAGCAGAATAACTTATCCTAGGACAACTAATCCAGCATAATTTATCTCAGCATAACTAATCCCGGTATAACTTATTTTCAAACCAAACACCCCCTTAGTGTAGTGGTAGTCTAGAGCTCAACGTCAACTGAATTAACCTATTCATGTAGCCTTTAGTCCCTGGTATTTGTTCTCCTTTTACTATAAATTTAGATGGTCTTGCATCTTATTGTTTATGTTAGGGTTCAGCCCTCTAGAGAAATCCTGATTTATTCTATCATTAATTACTATATATAATAAGAGGGAGCTAACATGCCGAAGCAGGCAGCACGTCACTATGTCTGCTTGTGATGCTTATTTCAACTGCTTCAACCGTAATTTTATTATATCATTCTTAATTAAGTATTATAAGTCATTTATGTATTAAAAAATTAATAATATTTAATAATAAAAAAACAAAAATAAATATTTATAACGTGTATGCTTCAGCTGCTTCAATCATAATTTTACTATATCACCCTAATTACTTATTATAAATCATCTAAGTATTAAAAATTAATAATATTTAATAAAAAAAATAAAATAGACATAAAATGATAAATTAACTCTTGGTGTTTTAAACTAACATGACGTCTTATATGAGGCCTACTTAAGTTTTTTCACAAGTATTTTTTATAGTAATTTGGTTATACCACTTTTAATTAGTTATTATAAGTCATTTGAGTAAATACATAAAGTAGCCACAAAAGTTGTCTCAAGTAAACACTTAAAATTTGCGGGCATCTATTACCCCGTTGAACAATTTAAAAATAAAAAAAATATCTCTTTTTTTAGCCAATATCAGTTGCAAGAAAAGAAGTGCAACCACACATCAATTATTATTTGCCACGTGTCAATTCATTTAATTTTATTATTTATTATGCTTTTCTTACTTTATATGTTTTTCTTTTCCTTTTTTTTTTGTTAGTCTTTCTCTCTCCTCTATGAACTTTCAATTACTCTCTATATTTTACCATTGATAAATGTTCACCTTTGACCACCTCCTTCTTAACCGCTCTCATTTTATTTTGTTTTATCTCTTCTAAATAGCTCTAATCTTTTTATTATTAATTATTTTACTTTATTTAAATAGATGCTTAAATAAGGTGGGTTGAGAGATACGATTGAATTTTTTTTTGTATCGTTATCATTCTAATCATCTTCCTCATTACAATTACTGCTAAATTATCATTGGATTATCATCAAATTAAAATTTAAAAATAAAATATAATTATGTTGAATCAATTTTTTTTAAAATTAAATCTTATACTTTTTTTAACCAAAAAAATCATAGTTTCCTAACAAAAATCAAAAGAAAAATAGTAGAGGTTAGCAATGGATTGAGTATAAACTTAAGGTGAAAGAACTTGAAAGCGAGGAGAAAGAAAGAAAGGAAAAAGAGAAGCAAAAAGATATTGAAAAAATGAAAGAAAATGGTGAAGAGTTGGATGAAGAAGATAAGAGAAAAAATAATAATAAAATAGTAAATTAAAATTAATAAAGTAATTAATAAATATTTTTAGTCAAATAAATGTTGATTTAAAAAAAAAACTACTACTATATTTTTACTTGTTTCACACTTTATAGGAGAGAAGTACACTCTCCACATCATATGGGGTCAAAAGAGGGTATTTATAATAGTCTTTATAAGTTTTGTTGGGTAATAGGACACCACAAATTTAAAGTGTCTTTTTTTAAATATGGGATAACTTTAGTGACGTCTTTATGTCTTGTCTCTAAGTCATTTAAGACATATATGTTTCGCTGCTTCAATTGTAATTTTGTTGTATCATCTCTAATTAATTATTATGGTCATCTAAACATTGTGTCACTTAAATTAAAATAGAAGGTAAAATATTTTAAATCACAATAATAAAAAATTTAAATTATTTAAAAAATATAATTGACTATCAATGCAATAAAAGTTTAGATCGGGAGAGTAACATATATTATTTAAAATTACATAAAAAGTATAATAAATTACAATAATTAACATTTTAAAATATCAAAAAAAAATTAAAATGTTATATATTTTAAAAAAATACATACAAACTATTATAAATTACAACAATTAATAACTTAAAAAATTTAAAGGTCAACCTGACTGCTTTGACACAACTACATTGGTCCTTTTCCTCGCCTCCATTTTAATTTATTTGCCTTATTTTTTTTATTTGTTGTATATTTCAAAAGAATACGGAAAAAAGTACTATAAATCACAATAACTAACAACTTAAGAAAATTTAAAGATATAAAAATTTGACCGATTCTCGAAATTATATTAGTGCCACTTAAATTAAAATAGAAGAAAAATATTATAAGTCCTAATAATTTAAAATTTAAATTATTTTTAAAATATAATTGACGATCAATTGTTGCTGTTGTTGACTATCAATGCCATAAAGTTTGAACAAGGAAATAACATATACTATTTGAGAATTACATAAAAAAAGCATTATAAATTATAATAGTTAACAACTTAAAATATCTAAAAAAAATTAATCTTTTATATATTTCAAAAAAATATGTAAAAAAATACTATAAATCACAATAATTAATAACTTAAAAATTTAAAAGATATAAAATATGTGATTGATTCACGAAAGTATATCAATGTCACTTGAATTGAAATAGAAAAAAATATTATAAATCTCAATACTAAAAACTTAAGTTATTTTAAAAATATAATTGATTATCCTTGCTATAAAAATCTGGACAAGGAGAGTAATATATATTATTTGAAAATTACATAAAACGTATTATAAATTACAATACTTAACAACTTAAAATGTCTAAAACATATTAAAAATATAATTAATTATCTAAATTCAATTTGTGTAAATTAACATAAAAAATACTCCTAACATATATTGACACGTGCCCCTTTATATCTAGTATAGGGTACAAAAGCAATAGGAAAGCAGCGGAAACGACGTAGTCTGAAGCAGTTGGCAATAAGGTGGCATATCCGCACCGCATATATAAAGGGAAAACAAGTGGGAGTACCATATTTTGGTAACGCGAAGGTGTCGGTCGTTAACTGCGGTTAGAATATGAGCAGAGTGAATGGTTAAGGCCTAAGAGGTGTCGGTGGAAAGTTCACCACTGATTGAAAATATTGAGAAATAAAAAAGACCGTTGAAATAATAAAGAGAATCCAAAATAAGCAACGGAGGGAGAGAGAGAGAGAGAGAGGAAAAAAGATTGAAGACAGAAAGAATCGCTTGGTTTCTAAGCCATAAAAGTCTTGGTTTTTGGAATAGCCATTTACATACATAGAGTATATGCATTGAAAGAGTCGAAGGATTGCTGGGCATTTTACTGACTGTGATGGCAAATTCTAATTCAAGTACCGATTCTGTTTCCATCGACGTTGAGACCATTTATCTTGGCGGAAAGGTTTCATTCTTTTGTATTTTTCTGTATTTCTTATTCCAAAATAAACCAATTGCCTTATTAATTTGGTCAATTTAAGTAAACGGTCAACGCGCTTTTTTCTCTCTTTCAAGTCATCTCTAGGCAGGGTTTTCATGTGTAATTCTCCATTTCTTAAGAAGTTGTTTTGTGTAGATCCTTTGATAGAATAATTTCTTCTTTACGGCTGCATTTATCGAAGGTCCATTAGTACATCAATTCTTGTTTGTTTTTCTAATTGGGTTTGTGTTGGACGTGAGTAATTGAATACCTCAAATAGACCTTTTAGTGTTATTATTATATGCACTTTTCTTTGGAGACAGATGACCACAAAAAGAATTTGGATTTTGAATGGGATTTCATCTATTTTTTGAGTCATTCTCATTTTACATTTCCCATATAGCTTTATTCTGATTGTTTAGCCTAATTGATTTCTTAAAAAAAAAATCATTCCTCTGAATAATGCTAGGAATTTCGTTATTTTTTTTGTAAATTTTATTTGAGTGTTAGATTTTATCTTTTTAATTCTCTGTGTTTTGTCCAGTTCTACTTCTTGTACACCATTGGTTGAGACTTACCTATCATCTTCTTGTGACATTTGCGATTCCGGTCACTTTAAAACACAGCTTTCCTTTTATTTTGTCTATCCATTTTAACTTTTCTTATGTTTAAACATATGAGTCCATTTATCTCTTCTTCTCAATGACCGGTAATTATCTAAATTTCTTCTTTTCTTGTTTGAGGTTATATTATTGTGTAGTGAGCTGATCACATAGTTAATGCTCATTGTACATGTTGAGGGGGAAATTACAACAACAACATACCCATTGTAATCCCACAAATAGTTGAGGGGGGAAATTATTTCTAAAAACAAGAATAAAATGTTTGGGGAATCAGGAAAGGGAGGGGTGAAGGACAACAATGTCTCCTACTTGAATTGTGAGTGATATTATGTAAGAGAGGTGATTTAAATTGCACTAAACCAAATCCTTTCTGGTTTACAAAATCATAGACAATCCAATTAGTAGAGCTTTTCCTTTTAACTTTAAACTTGGAGGAATTAGTATTCTGTAGATAATGGATATATGTTTTTCTTTATTTATTGAACTTATATGAAGAAACTCTATTCAGGAGCACGTCATACGGACTGGCTGCGGCTCTGTGTCTGTTATAGTTTATGGAGACCATGAGAAACCACCACTGGTAACTTATCCAGATTTAGCTCTAAATCGTAAGTGAGGGTTTATGTTCTTATGTTCCATATCTTCCAGTTTCAGGATTCTATTCATGTGCTTTCAGGTCGCTTATATTGTTGCTTGTTTGCTGTTTATCTTTATCTGCGGGCTTATGGTGTTTTACTTTCAAACATGCATTCTGCAGATATGTCATGTTTCCAAGGATTGTTCTTCTGTCCGGAAGCAGCTTCATTGCTGCTCCATAGCTTTTGCATTTACCACATAAGTCCTCCAGGGCATGAGGTCCGTGAATTGGACAGCTTGTTTCCTTTCATGTAATTTTATTGCGTTTTTGGCTCTCTGTTCCAATTTCCATTAGAATCAATTTGACTTATCTCCATTATTCACATAGCACCCTCTGATTTCCACAAGAGTTCTTGCAGTTGGGAGCTGCAGCAATTCGTCCAGAGGATCCTGCACCTTCAGTGGATGATTTGGCAGATCAGATAGTTGAGGTTCTTAACTTTTTTGGGTAATTTCTCGAGCTTCATTTCTACTCTATATATTTAATTATGATTATACAAGGATTGCAATGCTGTTTCTTTCTTGTAACTTGTTAGAGGTTTGTTTTCTGTTTTTTGTGAGCCCTTTCTTGATAACTTTTTTTTTTAAGCAAGGACTTCCAAGATAAAAAAGAGGAATTTTCTTAAGCAACATTTCTTGCTGTTTTCAGGCTGCGGTCAGTTATGTGTATGGGAGTAACGGCTGGTGCTTATATACTCACCTTATTCGCGGTAAGTTTGTTTTTCAAAACTGACCATGTGATACTCCTCTTAGTGATGTATCATCTATTTCACTAACATGTATCTTATATTGCAGCTAAAACATAGGGAGCGTGTTCTTGGTTTGATTCTTGTTTCCCCTCTATGCAGAGCACCTTCTTGGAGTGAATGGTTTTTTAATAAGGTAATATTTCGTATCTTTCTTTTACCCTTTCCCTAATGAGAAGAAAATATGCTCTATAGAGAAGTTGAGATAATTGTTCATCTGCAGGTCATGTCGAATTTACTTTACTTCTATGGAATGTGTGGTCTGCTGAAAGACTTTTTACTATACCGTTACTTCAGCAAGGTACCTGTTGTGTCTATTATTTGTTTTTTACACTTCATGTCTATTGCCTTTTATTACTGATCAGATTGAGTAAGGAGGTTGGTTTAATTGTATCAGGAGGTTCGTGGTACCGCAGAAGTTCCAGAATCAGATATAGCACAAGCATGCAGAAGAGTAAGTGCCTCTTTCCTCCGGTAGTTGATTTGCAGAAGTTAGTCAATTTCATGCCGCTTCTACCTTTCTTAGATAATTGCTCTGCAGATCTTGATTTTTCTGTAACTATTGTATTTGGTGCTTTTCGTATCTTTTCAGTTGCTAGATCAGAGGCAGAGCATTAACATTTTACGGTTTCTACAAGCTATTAATGGGTAGGAAATTTGTCTCACTGCATGAAGTATAGATAGCAATGTGTTGTTTTTGAACAGTGTTTTCAAAGGCATTTTTGAGGCGAGTCTCAGTGCGAGTTCTGGGGCGGAGCGTAGTAAAAGCGCTTCGGGGCGCAAATAAAATACATAGATCCATAGGGCGTAAGTCCATGAATTTGGGCATAAGCCCCGGGCATAAAAACGTACGTTTTAGGCATAAAAATGTATGCTCGGGCGTTAAATTAATTTTTATTATTTTAAAAGTATTTTTTGCTATAATCATATTTTTTATTATTGATTTAATGATATTTATACCTTATGCTATATCATATTGTAGTGATTTTTTCTAAAATATGTAGATTTTTTCTAAAATATGTAAATAAAGAAAGCAAGTTTCATAGAAAATGACAACCATAAAGGAAGCAAGTTTCGTAGAAAATTATATAACCATAAATAATGTTTTTAGATAATTATGCTTGAAATTGACAAAACAGAGTTTTTTCAAGTTACTAGTCTCAAAAAGAAATTGTTAGGACAGAGAGTCCATAGCACTATGTTCCTGACGTAACTTTATTCTTTTTTTGTCAATGATGTTACGCTATTTATCATTTTCTTTTTTTGAAATATATAAACAAGTTCAATATTAGTTGATAGTAGGAACGGCTAGAATGAATGTTGATTTTTATTTTAGAGATTATCTCGGCTATATAATTTTTTGTGTTGTTACCTTTCTCAAATAATAATTGTAATATTTTTTTTTCTATGTTATTGGTGATTTATTTGAATTATTTGTAGAATCATTAAAAAATTTGCTTTCACTTATATATTTAGTAATAAAATTATAAAAATGAAGATGCATGAGATGCACGCTTCATAGATCCATGGGATTTACGCCCCATGTCTCGAGGCTTAAGCCTCGTCTCGTGCTGTGTAAAACGCCTCGCCTCATGCCCACGCCTTTTAAAACACGGTTTTCGAATAGTCACAAAATTAGACCTCCCTAAGTATGGTCTTGCAAATGAGCAGGAGACCGGATATCACACAAGGATTGAAGAAGCTACAATGTCGAACTCTCATATTTGTTGGGGATAGTTCTCCTTTCCATTCAGAGGCTCTCCACATGACTGCTAAATTGGACAGACGGGTCAGTGCCTTAGTGGAGGTATGCATTTCTTTCACTTCAATAAATCTTTAACAACAAACTATTTCCATATAATGGTACTCCGTTTCTGGCTAAAAGTTATCTAGGGCTAGCCAATATTCGTTTTTGTGATATTGGCCGGCAGTGGCGGATTCAGGAATTTATTTCAGGGGTTCGAAAAAATAAAAATATAAATGTGTGAATACGTCAACAAAATATAATTTCAAGGTATAGCAGCTGTACATGCGTCCTTTTTTTTATTATAGCTATACAGGACAACTATTATAGCAGATTTTAAAAAGGATAGCTATTATAGCAGCTGTGCAAAACAGATTTTAAAAAATAGTGTTTTTTTTTCTTTTTTTTATTATAGCTATACAGGACAACTAATATAGAAGATTTTAAAAAGGATAGCTATTATAGCAGCTGTGCAAAACAGATTTTAAAAAATAAAGCCTTTTTTTTATTATAGCTATACAGGACAACTATTATAGCAGCTGTGCAAAACAGATTTTAAAAAGGATAGCTATTATAACAGCTGTGCAAAACAGATTTGAAAAAATAAAGCCTTCGCTGGTAGTGGGAATCGAATCCACGACCGCACGACCGGGGGCTGAAGGAGTGACTCAAGAAGCGGACATAGAACCACTGGGCTATCCAACAAACTTGTTTTCAGGTGGTTCAAAATTAATATATATATACATAAATATAGAATTTTCTATGTTATATATACAACGTAATGTTTTACCCGAACCCCCTGGATACCACGTGGGTCCGCCCCTGTTGGCCGGTTAGGCAAGAAGCTGGTTGTAGTGTATACCTTAAAAAATGATGTGCATGTTCATAACAAGGTGCAGAAATGTCATGATTGAAGTTATGTACCTACATATAATATACTCTTTTATATGTTGCTGATGTATTAGTTGACACAGGCATTGAATCTTGTGGTGAGTTGTAGATCTTATGTATTATCGTACTCGATGAGTAAATGCTGAATTAATATAGGGAATGGTTGTTGACGAAAGGTATGGGGTTGTGATTGCAATTTGCAGGTACAGGAATGTGGATCAATGGTGACAGAAGAACAGCCACATGCAATGTTGATACCAATGGAGTATTTCCTGATGGGATATGGACTATACAGACCTAACCAAATCAGTGGCAGCCCAAGGAGTCCTCTTAGTCCATCATGTATCGCGCCCGAGCTTCTCTCTCCGGAGAGCATGGGGCTAAAACTGAAACCTATCAAGACCAGAATTGAATCCAAGGTCCCTGGTGCACAACGATAATGTTGGTGGATTCAGCTCAATTTAATTTGGTGTATATTGGAAGGAAAGAAAATCCCTCTTTTAAGTTTTTATTGTTTCTTTTGGGTTTTGCTGTAACTGGAAGGTGAGCAGGCAGGGTAGATAAATATATATATAATATATAAATGAGCTGTAGGTAGGAAGTTGAAATTTTTTTATGGACATATAGAGGGAGGGAGAAATTGGTGATTCATTCATTGGTAGGCAGATAAAAAGGTTCACTAAACATGTTCCCACTTTCGGTTATATTTGTAAATTGGAAAAGAGACGTTTATTATGAGGCATGACAAATGGTGAATAAGACGGCAATTGAGTGGGTCATTATAAATTGTAGATTTTTAAATCCATAAATGACTATCATCCTACGGCCCTACGCCTACCCCACCACTTTACACCCCTCGACCCAGGCCAAGAAAACTGTACTCCAATTTTTGTGAAATATTATACTTTTTGATTTGTCCCAAAGAGCATACAATATTTTACTTCCTTCGTCTCATTTTATATGTCGTCATTTCTCTTTTAATTCGTCTAAAAAGAATATCATCTTTCTTTATTTGATAATTATTTAATAGCATAATTCTCTATTTTATTCTTTGTTGGTTCCACCTTATAAGAAAAGATAATTAAAAGTAAACTTTAAGAGGGATAATTTTGTAAACTTTATAAAGTGATTATTTATTTCTTAAATTCCGTGTTCGATCAAATGACGATAAATAAAATGAGATGGAAAGTATTAATTATGATTAATTTTTTTAAAAAAAATTTTAATTAGACGTTATATAATCACAAATATGTTTCTTTTACATTACATTACAGATAAATTATTTCTTTTAAAATTTCGTGTTTATTGAAGCAGAACGCAACAACGTAGAAAGGGTGTCAACAGCTGGCACTTGTTTGGTAAAAAGCAGTGGACTCAGTGGTGATTGTGGCGACTTTGTGGCACATATACTGAACTGCCAGTGGGATGGGGGTGGCAGTCCCGTCGTCTTGCATCAATTGAAAAAATGCTATCCACTTTATTTTCATTAAAGTCTTTGTGTCATGTGCTTTCATAGAATTAAAAGCTTAGATGGTCACTGAGTTTTATCAAAGTGACTTCAACAGTAATTTTATTTTATCTTTTAATACTTACTCAACTTTAATTATTTAAATTTTATAGTTATGTAGCTTTGTTTTATTATTTCCAAGTCACTTACCTTTCATTATTTGATTTTTATGGTCATTACTCATTATTTCCAAAAAATTTAGTTTTGATACCTATTTAATGACTTGGCAATTAAAATAGTTCTTTTAAAAAATATTTACAATAAAAATAATAATATATCTAGTGTATTCCCACAAAGTGGGGTTTGAAAAGGGTAAAATGTACGCAGTTCATACCATTGCCTCAAATGAAGTAGAAAAGTTGTTTCCGATAGACCTCTGGCTTAGAACAAACACAGTATAACAAACAAAAAACATAAAAGCAGACAGTAGAACGATACAAGAAATAAGACACCCATAAATTAACACTATAAACTATCTATTCGAAATCACAACAACAACAACAAATCCAATGTATTCCCACAAAGTGGGGTCTGGGGAGGGTAAAATGTACGCAGCCCATACCGCTACCTCCGAAGAAGTAGAGAAGTTGTTTTCGATAGACTCCCGGCTCAGAAAAAAGAATAGTAAACAAGGTCGTAATGAACATGAAGCATGATGGATGACATAACATAAATAATGAACGAGGAATAATACAAATAGAGATCAGAAAAATACGAAATAAGAGAAATACGAGCATAACACAGTACGAAATAGGAAGTAAGAAATAAGAAATAGGACACCAGACAAAAATACCACGAAAAAGAAACTACAAGACACATGCATAACAATATGACTACAAACACAATTACACGCAGAGCACTCCTCCCCACTAGTAAGGACACTTCTACCTACTAATCATTTACCTTAATTCGCGTCCCCCACACCTTCATATCAAGGGTCATGTTCTTCGTAAGCTGTAACTACTTCATGTCACGCCTTATCACCTTACTCCAATATTTCTTCGGCCTACCTCTACCCACTGATAACGCTCAACTTACACATCGATATAAGTGCAAGACAATCGTTGTCAATATAATATCCGACTTTGAGTCGGGGTTAAATCCGCGAAAAACAATGTGAATGGTGATCGAGTAAGTTCGAAATAAAAGCTACTTGCTAAATTCAAATATGAGATATAAAAATTTGGGGATTTTGAATGTTTTCAAATGTATAAAACAATTTTTGGGCTTCTAGAAAACTAACTTGAGGCTAAGAATAATTAGAGTATAATCAATAAGGAACGAATCTGATACGACCCGAACCAGGGCCTAGTCATGTCGGATATCTCAAGTCCAACCAGGATTGGAGACCACCCCCAATACCCAATCATAACCTCCTACACCCTATGTCGGATGAATTTTGAACATATAACAAGATAAAACAATAATACTTCAAAGCCATTAATCAAAGTCTATAATCATAATCCAACAACCTTAATCAAATATTCAATCGGTGCCAACCCCAATGCCAACACCAATATCAATACCGATACCAATACCGACACCACCTATGCCTATAGTTGTCTGACAAAGCCTCTATCCAGAATCAATAACATTCGATCGGTACATGCCCCCGACCATAGTCAAAACCAAACCAAGGAAATAACAAAAATAAAAGAAGTCCATAGTATGAAATGGAGCCTTCTGGAGTATGGAAGCTCACCACTTCAGTCTGACTCAAAGCTGTCCCCGAATCTAAGTAACTGAGTAGGAGAAATGGTAGTATGGTTGGTTTCTGCATCGCGTGGGGATACAACACCCGAAGATGGTTAGCGAAGTAAACACTAGTATGTACTCATGGATAAAATAAAATAATGTCAGTAATTCAAAATCAAAGTAAATAACCATATGCAGTCAGATAGATACATATATATATATATAAATATGTATGTATATATGTATATATTTATATATATACCATGCTGTAAAAGGGGATCAGGTTTAGCATACATTTAAAACCTTTAATCCAGGCAGCTAGTCTGAGTAGCTTGACTATCCTAAAACCACCCACGGGCTATATGGGTTCAGCTCCCCCTTCTGAAAGGGCCCTAGTGCGTGTTAGCCGCACGACCAGAGAAAAAACCTTGAGATAACTAGTACATCTCCCATAATATAAAGTGTGACATCATGCACACGTTCACCAAGACCACCCTTACATCGACAAATGTGAGTTTCCAGTGTCGGTCCCCTGGGACCTCCCACCTTCCATGGCTTTGCTACTCGACTCTCTTTAAGCCTATATAAAAACCATTTACACATTCCAACCATTTACTAAGGAGTCTTTTCTTTAGGAATTAACCGTTGGTATCGTCATACCAAAATTAGAGCTTGAAAGTCTATCCTTTTATGCCATACCAGAACCATTAAGCCAATTGACTCCCAAGTTTCCAATTAAACCAAAACCATAGCCATCAAGGCCTTCCCAAACCATTTAAAACCATCCAAACCAGTTTAAGTTCCATTACCATTTATGCAATGCAAAGATTTCAAGAATAGCCATACTAAGTGACAAAATTATTCTCATAGACATTTTAACAAACAGGTTGAAGGCACATAAGTTTCAAAACCATAACCAAGTAATTTAGGAAAATCCAAAGTACTCCTAAATCCATTTACCATAACTATGCATTCCACAATGTCAAATCATATTAAAAGCATGAAAGAAACATCATTAAACCATGAGAAACATTATTTAACCATAAATATCCAAAAACCCCAGCCATTATTTCAAAACCATAACAATAGTATGAAAACCAAACATTAAACACATGCTCTTTGTAAAATAACAGTGAGGGGGGAGTAACACACATTAGTCACCAAGAAAGACGAAAAGAAACCACCCTTGAAAGCCTTAATTGATTATCTTAAAGAAACCCTAGCCTTTTTACTAGAGAGAGAGTTGAGAGTGATTTTAAGAGTGTTTGATTAAGAATAATAGATTAATATAGCCCCTAAATGTTTAATGTCGTGGTATCCCAAGGATTTACAAAGGAGAAATGTCCAGAATACCCCCAACTTAAAACCGTGGAAAAACTTGCAGGTGGGTACGAGTTGACCCTCCAACTCGTCACCATATCATACGACTGATATCATTAAGTCATCACCAAAATAGAAAGTTGGACACCATATTCTGTCCAACATACGACTCCCTTGCCCAACTCGTCACTATACCATACGACTAGTACCATCAAGTCATATCCAAGGAAGGACATCAAGGGCTGGACACTAGACAACATATGATTGGACCCTAAACCTCTGTTCATAAAACCATATGACTCGTATAGAGTCTCTCGTAACTAGGACAGAACTTGGCTAGAAACACATTGACCAACATACGACTAGGGTCCTTAGACTCGTACCTACACCATACGACTCGTATGGTGAGTCGTTACAAGGACAGTGAACTCAAAGCTCAGGAATTTTCCAAGGGCCAAAATCCCGGGTGTTTTAATTCTCCTCCGCTTGGATCATTCATCCCTGAATGATGGAATAAGGCAGTACAAGTAAGATTTAGACCCCACACACCTCTAATCTTACCATTAACTAAGTTAGAAAGCAAAGATACCAAAGAAATCAATCTTTCCTTTAACAAAGTTAGAAAACAAAGATGATAAGATCAACACATAATTTACGCACGAATTTTCAAAGCAGAAAAAAGGAATCAATACTTGGACTTCATGTCCTCTTTAGCTTCCTAAGTAGCCTCTTCGACCTTGTGGTTCCTCCATAGAACCTTTAATGAAGCTACATCCTTGGTCTGCAACCGACGAACCTGCCGATCCAAGACTTTAATAGAGACCTCCTCATAAGATAAGGAATCAGAAATACTAATATCATTGATAGTCACAATTTGCGATGGATCACCCACACACTTTCTCAACATAGAAACATGGAATATCGGGTGAATGGAGCTCAAACTAGAATGCAACTCTAACTCACACACAACATTACCAACTCTTCTCAAAACTAAGTATGGACCAACATACCGGGGACTGAGCTTTCCCTTCTTCCCAAACTGCATTACTCCCTTCATGGGAGATACCTTCAAGAACACCCTATCCCCAAACTCAAACTCTAACTTCCTACGCCTCACTTCTGCATAGGACTTTTGGTGACTTTGGGCAGCCTTGAGCCTAACCCAAATCACCTTCACCTTATCCATAGCTTGGTGAACCAAATTTGGGCTAAAATATTTGCCTCACCAACCTTGAACCACCCAATCAGAGACCTATACCTCCTATCATATAAGGCTTCAAATGGAGCACCCTAGTTCTAGAGTGGTAGCTATTATTGTACACAAACTCTACAAGAGGTAAGTGCTCAAACCAACTACCACCATAGTCAATCACCCTAGCACAAAGCATATCCTCCAATATCTAGATAGTCTTTTCTGCTTGCCCATCCGACTGCGGGTGGAAAGCAGTACTCAAACTTATCTTAGTCCCCAACTTTTTCTGAAAAGAGTGACAAAAGTGAGATGAAAACTGTATACCATGATTGGAGATGATAGAAATAGGTACCCCGTACAACTTCACAATCTCTTGGAGGTACAACCTCGCATAGTCCTCAGCTAAGAAGTTAGTCCTTACTGCAAAAAGTGAGCAGACTTAGTCATCTATCCATGATGGACCAAATTGAATCAAATTGATTCTGAGACAGAGGAAGACCGGTAACAAAATCCATGTTGATCACTTCCCACTTCCACTTTGGCAACTTAATTTCTTAACACAATCCTCTAAGACTCATGTGCTCAAATTTCACTTATTGGCACACCATGCACTTAGCCATAAAACTAGCCATATCCCGCTTTATATTGTTCCATTAATACATTTCCTTAAGGTCATGATACATTTTTGTCGAATCAGGATAAGCCGAATAACGCGACTCATGCGTGTCCACTAAGATCTTCTCTCTGACATAATCCGAATCAAGGCCTTATTATAATGGGCATCTCAAGTCCAACTAGGATCGGAGACCACTCCCGATACCCAACCTAACCAACCAACATGTAACCTGAGTCGGACGAATTCCAAATATATACCAAAATAGCATATTTGAAGATATAATGACTTTGAGATAACTCTACTTGCTAGACCAACCCAATTAAGTCAATCCGTCCAATAACCAACCAAACCAAAGTAATAACCCAATTCCATATCATAATTATTCCATACCAAAGTCCAAAGTTATCTATACAAAACCTCTAAACCAAACCAAAGAATACCTTATTGGGACATACCCCCAACCATAGCTAAAAACCAAAGTCTATGAAATACCAAAAGTATGAAAATAAATCCATAACATGATATGGATACATTACAAACTATGGAAGCTCACCACTTCAATCCAACACCGTCTGTTCTCAAATTCGATCAATAAGTAGGAGGAGTAGTATAGACGGTTCCTGCATCACGTGGGGATACAACGCTCAAAGATGGGTTAGCGAGTGAACGTTGGCATGTACTCAGGATAAGGATAAAATAATGCCAACCCTTAAAACCAAGTGAACAACCATATGTATACACAACCATACATATATACATACATATATATATATAAAATCTATGCCGGGAAAGAGAATCGGAAGCATGACTTTAAAACCATTAACCTGAGTATGTGTAGCTTAACCGTCTTAGAACCACCCATGGGTTATATGGGTCCAGTGTTACCCCCTGGATGGGCCTCGATGCGGGTAGCCGCATGAACCAGAGATACCATTAGGGTAGGGGATTCTCATGTACCCTTCGCCCTCCATGATACATATATACAAGTATAACTTGGGGGATTCCCATGTACTCCGCAAGTATATGGTCACCATGACTAATCCTCATGTCGGCAAACATGAGTTTCCAGTGTCCGTCCATTGGACTCACACCTTCACGATTAGCTATCACAACCCGCCATTATTTCCCAATTAAAACCATTAACACATAACCTAACCACCATTCCATTGATTATTAACCAAGTCTATAAGTAGTGGTATCGTCATACCAACTATAGCTTGCAAGCAATGTCCTTAACCAACCTTTTTAAGGGATTCCTATATACCCAAAGATTCCATTATTATTAAGTTTACTTGGAGGATTCCCATGTACCCCACAAGTTGTTCATCATTAAGTTTTCTTGGGGGATTCCCATGTATCCCACAAGTATTTTCATTCAAACCAATTTCACTATTACATTCAATTTGGGGATTCTCGTGTACCCATCAAGGTTTTTGAATCAAATCCATGACCACTAAGGCCTTACCATTTAACCATCCAAAACCATTTGAACCATTTAAACCAATTTAACGGTCATCACTATATTATACCATGCAAAGTTTAAATAAAAGTTCAACAATATAACCAAAAACATTTTTATAGGCATTTTATCAAACATGTTGAGGGCATATAGTTTCCAAAACCAAAACAAAGTACCAATTAACCATCCTATGCAACCATATCTTCAAACCACCATTAAAACATGAATATCATAATTAAAAACATAAGAAAACCATATCAACCATTATAACCAAAACCCCCAACATATATTTCAAAACCCAAAGCCATACCATAATTATGCCATGAAAACCATATACTAAATCATGCCATTAGTTGAACTAACAATGAGGAAGAAGTAACATGTCCTATTTATGAAGATTCACGAAGAGAACTTGACTCTTGAGCCTCTAGATGGACACCTTGAGGAAACCCTAGCCAACCTTCTTGAGAGAGTTTAGAGAGGATTTCAAAGTGTTTTGTTCTTTACCTAGTGGTTTATTAGAGGCCACAAAGTGTTATATAATATGGGGATTTAAGGGTTTTACGGTGGGAAATTTCTAAAATATCCTCAGCTTAAAAGCTATAAACTTGGTCGCAGGAGGGTACGACCCATACCCCTAAACCGTACCCTAGGGTACAAGTGGTACCCTTATCATGTACCCTAAGCCTCACCTTGGACCTCCATATTGACCAACATACGAACACACAAGGACAACTTATATCTTAACATACAACCAATACCCCTTTCAACCGTACCTTGGTAAGAATGCACTAGGCTATAGTTTAGGGCATCATACGACTTGGCAACGTACACCTCATACCCTATAATGCAATTAGGGTGAGGCCTAACCATACCTTGGAAAGAATGCAACCAACCTATACGACCATTATATTAGAGGAGGGACCCTAACCGTACCTAAGCATACGACTTGTACCTTCAAGTTGTACATTGTCCAGAAACTCAAAATCAAGAAACTTTCTAAGGATCAAAAACCAGTGTGTTTCACTCTCGCAACCCATCTATATCGGGAACTCACAATTTTCTTTAGTACTATAAGGTACCTTCACCACTAATCTCAAAATCCACCACCTTCTATCCGGCTACATCACCTTTAATCCTTATCAAGATACGATCCAACACTTGCTTCTCCTTTACTTCAGCACTAAGATATGACTGAACTACTTCCTGCACAACCACACTACCATTCTCAGAGTCCAAGAGACAAACTCCAAGGTTGGCTAAACGGTGAATATCTTTCACCAAATCCCGCTTCCCTTCATCCACATGAGCCAGGCTTCCTATAGATAACCTGCTAAGAGCATAATCAACCATATTAGCTTTAACTGGATGGCAGTGAAGACTCATGTCATAATCTTTGAGCAGCTCAAGCCATCTCCTTTGCCTAAGGTTAAGCTCTTTCTGAGTAAACACATACTGCAGGCTCTTATGATTAGAAAAGATATCCATATACACTCCATATAGATGTGATACCATATCTTCAATGTGAATACCATAACCAATGGTTCCAGGTCATGGGTTGGATAATTGTTCTCATGCACCTTTAATTGTTTAAAGGCATAAGCTATCACCTTGCCATATTTTATTGGAAAGAAACCAAGCCCCATATGGGATGCATCACAATAGACTACAAATCCATCCGTGCCTTCAGGCAAAGTCAAGACCAGAGCCAAAGGTATCTTATTCTTCAGCTTCTCAAAACTACCCTCACAAGCATCCGACCACAAGAACTTTAGCTTCTTCTGAGTTAACTTAGTCAATGGGGAAACTATAGAAGAGAAAATCTACAAAAACCTCCTATAGTAACCAGCTAAACCCAAGAAGCTCTAAATATTAGTTGGGAGTCATGGGTCTAGGTCACTTCTTAACCACTGCAACTTTCTGCGAATCCATCATGACCCCTTCACTAGAAATGACATGACCCCAAAAAGTGAAAGTGTTCAACCAGAACTCATATTTTGAGATTTTGGCATACAATTTCTGCTTTACACAAAGGTAATTAGCATGATCCACCTCACTCTTCGAGTACACCAGGATATCATCTATGAAAACAATGATGAATAATCCAAAAAATGATAGAAGACCATATTAATCAAATCCGTGAATGCCGTCGGGGCATTGGCCAACCTAAAAGACATAACCAGAAACTTAAAATGCCCATATTGAGTCCAAAAAGTAATTTTAGGGATATCTACCTCCCTAATCTTTAATTGATGATACCCGTACCGTAGATAAATCTTGGAGAAAAACTTAGTACCCTGAAGTAGATCAAACAAATCATCTATCTTTGGAAAAAGGTACTTATTCTTTACCGTCACCTTATTCAACTGTCGGTAATCAATGCACATCCAAAGGGAACCATCCTTCTTATGCATGAATAAAATCTGGTGCACCCAACAGAAACACACTAGGAAGAATGAAACCCTTGTATAAAAGATCATTTAGTTTCTTCTTAAGCTTTTTTAACTCAGCTGGAGCCATTCTATACGGGGAATAGAAATACGATGAGTGTCCACAAAAATATCTATCCCAAAATCAATCTCCCTATCAGGAGGAACACTCGGAAGGTCATCAGGGAAGACCTCAGGAAATTCATTCACCACTGGTATGGAATGCAGAAAAGTACTCTTCGAGTTAGAATCTTTAACTCAGACCAGATGATAGAGACACCCCTTCGAGATCAATCTCCAAGCTCTAAGATACTATATGAACTTCTCCTTAGAAGCTAGGGAACCACCCTCCTATTCAATAACTGGATCATCAGGGAATTTAAAGATGACTTTATGGGTTCGACAGTCTAAAGAAGCATAGAACGAGTGTAACCAATCCATCCTTAATGTGACATCAAAATCAACCGAATCTAATTTAAATAAATCCACTAAAGTCTCCCGACCACCCACAGATACCACACAATCCCTATAAACTCTTCTAGATACCACAAAGTCACCCACCGGGGTAAAAATTAAAAAAAGGCTCGAAACACACAGAGCCAAAATGCACAACCACAAATAGGATCACATAAAAAAGAGTGAACCCCGGATAAAGTAAATCGTATATATCATGAGAAAAAAGTTTCAACATACCAGTAAGAACATCAAGCAATGCCTTAGACTCCTGCCGAGTGGTGAGAGCACAGAGATAGTTTCGACTAGTGTCGGAGCCAGATGGTACACCCCTTGGTGCCAGAGATGAACAAGAGGCAACAGGAACCTTGTTTACCCTAGAACAAACCTTACTAATAGGATAATTTTCTAATCATATGCCCTGGTTAATCGCAATTAAAGCAATGTCCTTTTCTTCATCACCGTAACCTTGATGCAACTGACCATAAAATCTGTAGGAAGGACATGATGAAGTTGACTTGGCCTCACTAGTCTAAGATTAGGCACCCTATTCCCTATAATTTTCACCACTGTGAAAGCGCCAGTCACCCGGCGGCTTTGGGTAGGGAGCACTAGACGTCGATTAAGACCCAGAATTACCCCAATACTTCTTGGACCACTTATCACCATTCCTGCCTCTTTGCTGTTGGCCACCACCCTGATAAAAAAACCTAAACTTCTTATTCTATATCTCTCCAATCTCAACCTACTTCTCCTTCTCTTTCTTAACCTGCTACATGTACACAACTAACCTGGAAATGTCCATGTACCTATTCCACAAGGCAACCTTATTCTCTAAAATCAAGTCTTGAGATAACCCAAAAGCAAACTTTCTCATTCTAGGCCTCATGCTAGAAACCATCTCCAGAGCATATCGAGATAACTAGTGAAACTTTAAGGCATACTCCCTGACTTACATCTTTCCTTGCTTTAGGTTAAAAAACTCTTCCTCTTTTGCTTTCCTCAACTCTTGAGGAAAGAAACGGTCCAGAAAATTACTAAAGAAATCATCCCACAGGGCTGACTCAACATTTTCACCCCTTGGTTGCTCCCACTTCTCTTACCATTGGTATGCTACATCTTTCAATTGGTAGGCAACAAATTCCACACCCTCCATGTTGGAAGTATGCATAACATGGAAAATATTTTCTATCTTATCCATAAAAGCATGATGATCCTCCCCAACCTTAACACCAATGAACATATGAGGGTTCAACCTCATGAACTGGCCAACCGTTGTGGCCTCAAAAGATGTAGTAACCGAAGCACCATGCTCAGCCTGAAAAGCTACCAATTGTGTCAACATATGAATAGACTGATGAAACTCAACATTTATTACATAAGCCTGAAGAACTCGAAAAGGATTGGAGGGAACCGGTGGAACTCCAGGAGGACAATCAGGAACTGGACCCCTAGATTGGGTCTGGACCCCATAAGTAGAATAGGTCCCATCAACATTGTCTTCGGGTAGGACAGAGGAGTTTTCGTGAGCTTCAGATCACCGAGGAGGCATGATATGAAAAGAGAACAAATAGGGGATAGAGAAGATTTCAGGACCTTAGATTATACAGCTTGAAAATAGAACACAAGAAAGAGAAATATTGCTAAATGCCTTGTAGACTCTCCCTTTTGAGTGTGGCGCACTACACACCCTTAAAAGAAACTCTACACGACACAAATTTGTTGGACACCCAATTGACCATGAACCTAGGGCTCTGATACCAATTTGACATGACCCAAACCAGGGCCTAGTCATGTCGGGCATCTCAAGTTCAACCGAGATTGGAAACCACCTCCAATACCAACCATAACCGTTCTAAACCCTATGTCGGATGAATTCTTAACATATAACAAGATAAAATAATAATACTTGAAAGACATTAATCAAAGACTAATCATAATCCTACAACTTTAATCAAATATTCAACCAGTGCCAACCTCTATGTGAACACCAATATAAGGGCTTACACCAATACCTACAACGCTCATACCCATAGTTATTTGACAAAACCTTTATCAAAAATCAATAACATCCGGTCGGGACATGCATCGACCATAGCCAAACCAAACCAAGGAAATAACAAAAATAAAAAAAGTCCATTGCACGAAATGGAGCCTTCCGGAGTATGAAAGCTCACCACTTCAGTCTGACTTAAAGCTATCCCCAAATCTAAGCCACTAAGCAGAAGGAATAGTAGTATGGTCAATTCCTGCATTACGTGGGGATACTGTGCCCGAAGTAGGTTAGCGAAGTGAACACTATCATGTACTCAGGGATAAGATAAAATAAGGACAACAATTCAAAAGCAAAGTAAATAACAATATGCAATCACATAGATACATATATATATACTATGCTGAGAAAAAGGATCGAGATTAGCAAATAGTTAGAACCTTTAACCTAGGCTGAGTAGCTTGACTATCCTAAAACCCCCTGCAAAAAAGGACCTAGTGTGTGTTAGCCACACGATTAGAGAAAAAAACTTGAGATAACTAGTACATCTCCCATAATATAAAATGTGACATCATACACACAGTTACCAAGACCACCCTCACATCGAAAAATGTGAGTTTCCAGTGTCGGTCCCCCAGGACCCCCACCTTCCACGACTTTTCTACTCGACCCCTTTTAAGCCCATATTGAAACCATTTACACATTCCAATCATTTAACAAGGCATTTTTTGTTTAGGAATTAACCGCTGGTATTGTCATACCAAAATTAGAGCTTGCAAGTCTATTCTTTTATGCCATACCAGAACCATTAAGCCAAGTTGACTCCCAATTTTCCAATTAAACCAAAACCTCGCCATCAAGGCCTTTCCAAACCATTCAAAACCATCCAAACCAGTTTAAGTTCCATTACCATTTATGCAATGCAAAGATTACACGAATAGCCATACTATGTGACAAAATCATTCTCATAGGCATTTTAACAAACAGGTTGAAGGCACATAAGTTTCAAAACTATAACCAAGTAATTTAGGAAAATCCAAAGTACCCCTAAATCCATTTACCATAACTATGCATTCCAAAATGTCAAATCATATTAAAAGCATGAAAGAAACATCATTAAATCATGAGAAGCATTATTCAACCATAAACATCCAAAACCTCCAGCCATTATTTCCAAACCATAACAATAGTATGAAAACAAAACATTGAACACATGCTATTTATAAAGTAATAATAAGGGAGGAGTAATATGCCTTAGACACTAAGGAAGAAGAAAAAACCAACCCTGAAAGCCTTAATTAAATATCTTGAAGAAACCTAAGCCTTTTTACTTGAGAGAGAGTTGAGAGGGATTTTCAGAGTATTTGATTGGGAATAATAGGTTATGGTAGCCCCTAAAGGTATTTTATTTTGTGGTATCCCACGAATTTACAAAGGGAAAATGTCCAGAATATCTCCAACTTAAAATCATGGAAAAATTTGCAGGTGGTGTTCTCCATTGTTCGGTGGTCTGAGGGTGTTTCGGTGTTGTTGGTTTATGTTGTTCGATAGAAATTTGGTTGTTGTTTCTTGTATTGCTGATGTTCCTATATTGTATGGGTAAAAGGGGAAGGTTATAAGGTGGATTGGGTCAAAGAGTTGTAATTGGGCCGGGGTGGTTTTGGTTGTTGGGCTGGACAGGGTTGGTTTTAATTTTGTTTTAAGGGCTAAAAATTGAAAAAATTAGCCCAAATGGATATATGAATTAATCTAATTCCCCCAAATTAATTTCACTTAACTAATTCATCAATGCTTATTTTATTCTAATTAATTTTTCCCAAAGGCGTACATATATATATATATATACACGTGCGTGATTGGGTATGAGTTGACCCTCCAACTCGTCACCATATCATACGACTGGTATCATCAAGACGTCACCAGAATAGAAAGTTGGACACCACATTCTGTCCAACATATGACTCCCTTGCCTAACTCATCACTAGACCATATAACTAGTACCATCATGTTTTTTCCAAGGCAGAACATCAAGGGTTTGACACTGGACAACATACGATTAGACCCTAAACTTCTGGTCACAAGACCATACGACTCGTATGGAGTCTCTCGTAACTTGGATAGATTTTGGCCAGTAACACACTGGACAATATACTACTAGGGCCCTTAGACCTGTAAGCACACCGTAAGACTCGTGTGATAAGTCATTACAAGGATAGTGAGCTTAAATTTTAGGATTTTTCCAAGGGTTAAAACCCAGGGTGTTTCAGGATCTTGGGGTTATAGCATTCTAGGTGTGAATTCATACATGGGTAATTGAGAATTTATCCAAATTTAGCTAGGAGTCGTGGGTAGGCTAGATTTAAAGTATTAACATTAGTCTTTCAACAAAACACTAAATTGCACTCATGGATTCTTTTGAATACCTCATGATCATGTCAAACTTACCAATCCAAAACCTCAACTTAGCATCCCTATTTCTAGGATGATGCCCATCAAGCTAGCTAAATCACATAACATCCTTATTTCTAAAATAAAACTAAGCAAAAAACTAATATCATATAGTTGTTCACAATTACTCATCACCCACATCCCACTTTCAAGGATAATGTGGGATCCAAGTCAATTTGGGGTTTTTACCCACAAATCTTATTTAAGTTGGAGTTTTCACCCACAAATCTCATTTCAACTATGGAGTAACAACAAAGCCTACAACAAATAGCTAATTAGATTGCTATATAAATAACACCCATGCATAAATCACAACATATTCTAGCATAACTACATGAGGAAGAACTAACAACTCATAAAGATAATAAACAAAAAATATACCAAAATCTCCTTCAAATTGATTCATGAAAGATAAGGAGAATGTCAATCCATACTTCAAATTCCACTAAATCTTCAATAGAATTTGCCAATTCTCTACTTCAGAGTTACTCTAATGCCTTTTTAGCTAAAGATTAGTACAACGTTTTTCCCCAAGCTCCAACTGGTAAGATAAAAAATAAAGATGAAATATAGGATCCTTGTGAAAGAGTTTTGGCCTTTTGAGACTTAGGTTCAGCCGTGTGAATTTATGAAAATGCCTTTGTACCCCTTTTCGCTCCATTGTGATCACACTATATGGATTGCGATTGTGCTTCCGTAATCATATGGCTTCTTATCGTGATCGCCATTGGTGACCCTGGTTGACTAACCACGATTGCGATTCTCAGACCTCAATCGCGATAACTGGCGGCTGCCTGATCTCCAACATTTGCTATTTTTTGTCCATTTTCCTTACCTTTCAACTTGATTTTAACTCATTCTTATTATAGGACCTGAAAGATAACAAAAACTAGAAATTAGTGCATTTCGATGGAAAATTAGCCTTATTTACACAATTTAATCATAGTAGTGTACAAGAATTTGGGTTTCTATTAGTTGTAAATTTGCCACACATCAACACCCCCAACTTAAATCTTTGCTTGTCCTTAAGAAACAATACTCTTTCAGTGAGACTACTCAATTATAAGCCTCTTTATTTGACCAAATGATCACAATGATTCTGAACTCGATTAGCACCACCAACTAGGCCTCAAGCATGGGAAAAACTATCTGCACAACTACCCTCAAGATCAAACACAATTTCAAGGATGCAAAAGACTTTTAAAAATAACCAAGCAATAACCACTAACTCCTTATAAGTGCCTCTTAATCAATAGTGATTCAACTACACTCCTTTGCCTCATTTTTGGATCATGACAATTTCACCAACCTCTATTAATTTGAATGCCTCTTCACAAAGGAGTGTCCTAACACACTTTAATTTCTATCATGTAACAAGGGAATAAATATGCAAGAACGCACTCTCATAAGGAATCTCTAAATGAAAAAAAGTATCATGTCATATGCTTGCCCTTATTTTCAACCACCAATAACTCGAAAACACTTAGTTGGAGATCTCAAAGGACTTTTTCAAGCTTGTAATATAGGCTTGGGAATGGGTAAGATAAACATTTGGAATCAAAGTGACTACACCCTCCTTGAACATCTACATAACACATTATTAGATTAAGCTTTGGATCATGGGCCACTTCATTAATTTCCAACTCGCATATGTGCCTATTTTCACTACTTTGATTCACCCATCTTTTGAAAGCATTTTCTTCTCATATCTTTTCTTTGTACAATTCATGCATTTTTTTCCATTGTTGGATCTTTTTTTTTTCCTAATAATTTATTCTCATTACTTAGCTCTTAGGCACTCACTTTCAATTTCGTGGCCCAAAGTTATCTCTTCCAAGACTCACCACTCCCAACTTAGGCTTTTACCCTTAAGTTACATTTTCAAGTTCAAAGAGAGTATGGTTCAAAAGAGGGATAAAAATTAAATGGATAATGACATGTAATGTGGTTGCCAAAGAAAGGTTCAAAGGCTCAAAATGGGTAAATAGGGATACTTTCTATGTATGGGTTGGCTCTTTTAGGATAAAGTGGGTTTTCAAATTCACAAAGAAGGCCTACAATCCTCTCACCAACCATGCATATTCGAGATTAGCTTTGAGAGACTAACGGGGTAAGTTCTAGATAATACAAGTAAGCATGAAAATTAAATGACTAAGCTTACCACACATGGCATGCAAACTATTCAAGAAGGCTTAATTGCATTTTCTACTGGAAACAAAAGAAGTTATTTACAACACACTACCTACTAAATAATTTGGAATCACAAAAAGAGGGTAAAATGTTGTTACATAATTAGTCATGTCCATGCCCTTGATTTTCACAAAAAAATTAGATAGATGGTGATGCATGTTTCATATTTCACCATGCAATATGTCTATCGCTAGCACTAAATTAAGCCGTTATCTCATATTTTGGCTCTCACAAGGGCATACCATATAGCTATTCAGACTTCGCCATAGGAATAACGACAATCCCAAATCTATAATGCCAAAGGTACCCAAACTTCCCCTGCATCTATGTCTCAAAAATACAAACACGAAGATTTTCCCTTAAGAATATCGTCACTCAATCTATCATAAGGAAAGGCTCGTCTAACATCATTATTAAAAGAGGGCATAAGAAGAATAAAAAGCTAAAAATTCAACAATCAATCCACAAGTATGAAACATGGGTACACACAAAACCCCCCAACTTAATGGCTTGTAGTGCCCCCACTGCATAACATAAACACATAAGAAGGGTAAAAGGGACTCTCTGAGATTGCACCTTGATTGACAATAGATAAAATACTGCGATCGTGATAGGGTTGGTCGCTATCGCTTTACCATGATCGCGTCTCTCGAACCACAATTGTGCTATCTAAGACCAATTTCTCCCCTGTTTTCCTTGTTTTTCTGCATTGCTACCATCCTTCTAAACTTAATTTTCCCTTGATTTTTGGGCTTCCAATTTATCCAGCTCTTGCAAAGCATCAAAACTAAGTGAATTTGTCAAAGATAAATATAAAAAATAAAACCGATGGGTTGCCTCCCATCAAGAACCTTTGTTAAAGTCAAAGCACGACATCTTTTGACTATCATTTATGTCTCCACTTAGAAGATTTGAATATTCATCCCAACTTTTGATCCATATATCTCCAAGCTACTTTGGTCAAATGTAAGGGAACAACGATACATTTTTTATCTTACCACTTTGAAGACTTGGACCTTTTACCAACTTTTACATTAAATTACTGAATAGGCTCTTTGGGTATCAGTGAGAACATCAAAAAACCGCTTGTCAAGCATTGAGTTTGCACTTATTGGCCTTCAAGTGAGGGACGTCATTTCGCCCTTTTGGAATGATAAACTCTAAAATAAAAAGATTTTGTACTCCATCTCCAAAGTTTATCATTTGCTCGGGTGGTTCGACTTTCATCACATCCACCAAGCATAATGTTGAAAGGAGGTTGGAATGAGGTCGTTTTCTCAATTTTGGAGTCGCATTCTTCTTGAAATTCTCACCCCGAAATGAATTAGAGTCTTCACAAAGGATTTGCTTAGATTTTTTTTTCAACTCTAGTACCATTACTTCCATTTTGGCATCCTTCATTATTTTTGGTTTGGTTGGTTGGAAAATCACTAATAATTCTTCAACATCAAGCTCACCATAAACCACATGGCTCGATATCTTTTGCTAAGCAACCTCATTTGAAGATTAGGCATATTCATGGTACTTGAAAGATCGGCTTCTTCACCCACTTCTTCTTCTTTTTCAATTCCCTTTATAAATGCCGCCATTGATTGATGCAAAAGATGCATATTCTCCCCCGTATTAGTCACCAAATCTAAGATAGTTAGAAGCTTTGCTTCATCACCATTGTATCCGACCCGTTGTTCTTCATTGATCACATCATATGACCTATCAAACTCATAAGAAGAAATAGTATTTTTGTTAGCATAATTAGGGGAGAGTTCATTTAGACAATCACTCCAATGTCTATCTCGACCACTACATAAAGAACAATCATACTCCTAATAGGATCGAGATGGTGCACGCACCTCTTTTCGGAGAGCGTATACAATTTTGCCAAAAGTGGGGTCTACCATAATATGAACATGGATCATAAAGATAAGATTTGCAACCATAAAACTCACATTCATTCCACGATGCCATAGTGACAAGTAAACAGAAAAAAAATCTACCTAATACAAGAAACAAAAAAAAATCACAAACAAATATTTACAAGTTTGAATCCAAGAAAGTAAGCTAAAATTCAAAACTAACTCAATTCACCAAATTGTTCCCTGGCAATGATGCCATTTTTGATAATGCTCAATGTACACATCAATATAAGTGCAAGATGATCGTTGTCAATATAATACCCAACTTTGAGTCGGGGTCAAATCTATGAGGAACAATGTGAATGGTGATTGTGTAAGTTCAAAATGAAAGCTACTTGCTAAATTAAAATATGAGATACAAAAATTTAGAGATTTTGAATGTTTTCAAAGGTATAAAACAATTTTTGGGCTTATAGAAGACTAATACGAGGCTAAGAATAATTGGAGTATAATCAATTAGGAACGGATCTTGGTGTTATGCCATTCTAGGTGTGGTTCATACATGGTAAATTGCGAATTTATCCAAATTTAGCTAGGAGTCCTGGGTAGGATAGATTTAAAGTATTAGCGTTAGTCTTTCAACAAAACACTAAATTTCCCTTATGGATTCTTCTGAATACCTCATGAGTATGCCAAACTTATCAATCCAAAACCTCAACTTAGCCACCCTATTTCTAGGATGATGCCCATCAAGCTAGCTAGATCACATAGCATCCTTATCTCTAAAATAATGCTAAGGAAATAACTAGTATCAAATAGTTGTTGATAATTACTCATCACCCACATCCCTCTTTCAAGGATGATGTGGGATCCAAGTCAATTTGGGGTTTTCACCCACAAATCTCATTTATGTTGGGGTTTTCATCCATACATCTCATTTCAACTATGGAGTAACTGCAAATCCACAACAAATAGCTAATTATATAGACACATAAATAACACCCATGCATAAATCACAACCTATTCAAGCATAACTACTAGAGGAAGAACTAGCAACCCATAAAGATAATAAACAAAAATATACCTAAATTTTCATCAAATTGATTCATAAAAGATAAGGAGAATGTCAATCCACACTTTAAATTCCAATAAATCTTCAATGGAATTTGCCAATTATTCACTTTGGAGTTACTCTAATGTCTTTTTTTAGCTCAAGAGTCGTACAAAATTTTGCTCTAAGTTCTAACTAATAAGATAAAAATTGAATATGAAAGATAGGATCCTTGTGAAAGGGTTTTAGCCTTTTGAGACTTGGTTTCGATCTCTTGAATTTATGAAACCGCCCTTGTACCCTTTTCTACTCCATCGCGATTACACTGTATAGATAGCGATCATACTTCTGTGATTGTGTGGCTTCTAATCGCGATCGCCATTGGTGAACCTGGTTGACTGACAGCGATCATGATTCTCGGACTATGATCTCAGTAACTGAGGGCTGCTTGATCTTCCTGATCTCTAGCTTTTGTTTTTTTTCCATTTTCCTTTCCTTTTAACTTGATTTCAACTCATTTTCATCATAGGACCTACAAGATCACAAAAATTGGAAATTAACTCATTCTAATGGAAAATTAGTCTTATTTACACAATTTAATCATAATAGTGTGCCAGAATTTGGGTATCAATGAGTGGTAAATTTACCACTCATCAACACCCCCAACTTAAATCTTTGCTTATCCTCAAGAAACACTACTTCTCTTTCAACGAGACTACTATATTATAAGCCTCTTTATTCGACAAAATGATCACAATGATTCTGAACTCGATTAGAACCACCAACTAGGCCTCAAGAATGGAAAAACTATCCGCTGAACTCCTCTCAAGATCAAGCATACTTTCAAGATGCAAAAGACTTTTAAGAATAACCAAGAAACAACCACTAACTCTTTAGAAGTGATTCTCAATCAATAGTGACTCAACTGCACTCCTTTGCCTCATTTTTGAAACATGACAATTTCACTAACCTCTATTTATTTGCATGCCTTCTCACAAAGGAGAGTCCTAACACACTTCAATTTATATCATGCAAAAAGGGACTAAAAATGCAAGCACTCACTCTCACAAGGAATCTCTCAATAAAAGCAAGTATCATGGCATATGCTTGCACATCTTTTCAACCACCACTAACTCGAAGACACTTGGTTGGATATCTAGAAGTAATTTTTCAAGCTTGTAATGTAGGCTTGGGAAAAGATAGGATAAATATTTGGGATCAAAGCGACTACACCCTCCTTGAACATCTGCATAACATACTATTCGATTAAACTTTGGATCATGGGCCACTTCATTATTTTCCAACTCGCATATGTGCCTATTTTCACTACCTTGATACACCTATATTTTGAAAGCAATTTCTTCTCATTTCTTTTCTTTGTACAATTCATGCATTTCTTTCCTTTGTTGGATCCTTTTTTTTCCTAATAATTTGTTCTCATTATTTAGATCTTAGGCACTCACTTACAATTCCGTGGTCCAAAGTTACCTATTCCAAGACTCACCACCCTTAACTTAGGCTTTTAGCCTCAAGTTGCATTTTCAAGTTCAAGGAGAGTAAGGTTCAAAAGAGGGGTAAAAGTCAAATGGTTCATGGCTTGTAATGCGGTTGCCAAAGAAAGGTTCAAAGGCTCAAAATGGGTGAATGGGGATACTTTCTATGTTCAGGTAGGCTCTTTTAGGCTAAAGTTGATTTTCATGTTCACAAAGAAGGCCTAAGATGCTCTCAACAACCATGCATATTTGAGATTAGCTTTGAGAGACCAATGGGGCAAGTTCTAGATGACATAAGTAAGCATGAGAATTAAATAACTAAGCTCATCACACATGGCATGCAAACTATTCAAGGAGGCTTAATTGCATTTTCTACTAGAGACAAAAGGAGTTATTTACAATACACTACCTACTAAAGAATTTGGAGACAAAAAAGAGGGTAAAGCATTGTTACCCAATTATTCACATCCATGCCCTTGATTTTCACAAAGATGTTTGGACGAAGGAGGATGCATGTTTTTTATTTTGCCATGCAATATGGCTATCATTAGTACCAAATTGAGCCGTTATCTCATATTTGGGATCTCATAGGGCATATCATATGGAGATTGAGACTTTTCCATAGGAATAACGACAATCCCAAATCTATAATGCTACGGGTACTCAGAATTCCTCTGCATCTATGGCTCAAAAACCCAAATACACGATGATTATCCCTTAAGAATATTGTCACTCTATTTATCATAGGGAAAGGCTCATCCAACATCATTATTAAAAGAGGTCTTAAGAAGAATAAAAAGCTAAAAATGTAACAATCAATTCACAAAGTTTCTATTTTTGATGTGAACTAGATTCACATATTACTGACCAAGTATGAAGTATGAAACACGGGCACACACAAACTTTCACGACCCAATTTCATCACGTCATGATGGCGCCTACCATAACCCACCAGTAGGCAAGCCAACCCTTCCTCCAAAATGGCTAGTAACAGACTACTCAATAATATAAGGAAAAAAATGCGGAATATATGCAATAAATATCAATACATAGAAGAATCCTAAAACCTAGTGGTATCAGTACAAGAGCTTCTAATATAAAAAGAGTACAAAGATGAAATATCAAGAGAAATACAATAATACAACTTATCTCCAAATACAACTTAGAGACTAGATTAATTTATAAGAGAGAGATATGTAATACTCCAAATGTCAGGAGCTCACTCTAAGTCTCTGAACTAGGGCTTCTCCGTACAATTCATACATCAACGGTGATAACCCGTACTATGATCTGCAGGCTGTAAAAGTGTAGTATGAGTACCAAACGAATGGTACACAGTAGGCTACTACTAACTGAGGTCCAAAGATAAAGAAGATATACACAACATATAAACAGATTGAAAACTACACCCAAGAGTCCAGAAATCATATACAACTCAACGAGAATAATAAGGGACAACTATCCTATTTATGTCCATGAGTCTAACATAGTAAGACTAAGGAAGTATCATGGTGAACTATCCCATTCCAGCTACATTCAATAGACATCATTGCTATACCTTAAGTTCCGGGTCAATATATGAATAAATGGAGAAAGATACATAGTATTATACAAGGAGAAGTAATAACTATATAAAATGAACAACAAGGAAGGGATATACGGTAGTACCATAGCCTTATATAGGTTTATATATATCTATATATAGGTATAAGTACATATAAACATGAGGTCATCTCAATGCATAGCTTATATCATCATATTCTTATTTGAGAGCTCTTTATAATACTATCATGATTTAAATACTATAATATTCGGGGATTCTAATCCACATGGCTAGACATGAAATAATCGTGCATAATAATACAATCATAAGCTAGGAGAGGCCGAAGACATACCTCAAATCCTGATACCGGGTCAATGACCAATCTGTCAGAAGCTAGCCATAATAATGATCATAACAATGATAACAACAATATCAATAACAACGTGAAGAACCAGATACTCCGAACAACCAAATACCTAGATGAGCCTATGCGTACCCCCACCTCCCCAGGCTCAAAAGATTCAATCAACATATAACAACACAGGACATATCCTTCACCCTTATCTATGAAACCATCCTATACTAGCTGATAAATATAGGTGCATACTGGTTATAGGCGATGCGCATGAAGGAATAAGTGCAAAGTATACCATCAATATCACAACTCATTATAACTGTCCTCATCAGAACCATCATTATAATAATCAACCTTCGGCCTCGCCGAGTATCAGTATCATCTTAATGCTATCCTCTAAACTTGAATCGGGTATTAATATAATCACAATATCCTATGGCCTTACTGGGTACCAATATAATCTCAATAATATCCTTCGGCCTCGAATTGGGTATCAATATCATCACAATATCCTCCGGCCTTGCCGAGTATCAATATCATCTCAATAGTATCCTCCGACCTCAAACCGGGTATTAATATCATCATGATATCCTCCGACCTTGCAGTGTATTAATATGTCATCACTATATCCTCTGGACTTGTCGGGTATCAATATATCATCATAACTATCAACACATAAATATAGGCATATAATAGGTACACAAATGCAAGCCGATATACTCTTAACAATAAATATATCTATTTCTATCTTGAAAATACATCCAAACTACTCATTATTAGCTAACCAATGCTTATGATTATTAAACCTCTAATTCGTTATTCATCACATGACCATAATCACCATTTATCCACTATTCATTATTATCACTAATTATACTATATTCGATAATCATCATTAGCCAACAAATTACCAATTATCATCTAACCATCTTTTATTAACTAACACCAATTATTAACTAACTATCGTTTACAAACTAATCCTCATTATTAGCTAGTAAACATTATTAACTCGGTATTATCTTCATCTAGGAATCGTAATTAAATAGGCGTCATTATCATTAACTTCCTTTATTATCTAGCAATATTAAGCCATATTATCCTTGCTTAACAACTAATCAGCATTACAACTTTGTTATCAATAGCAACTAATCATTATCATAAATAAACTCATTTTCATGGCCATGTATCGACTCTAATCGTTAGATATCATATTTCAACTAAGCAAGGTTCATTAACTAGTACATTAGATTTCTAGTCATTAAGTCCTAGAGCCACCTAAAAGACATCTAACTACCACTAACATTAACCCTCAATTAGGAAAAACAGTCATAAGATCAAATTTTAACTAGAATCATATCAATTACCGATATAATAATCATGAATGTACCAAATCTATCCATGCTATCACCAGTATTCAATCAGTGGAATGGTAAGCATCATACCACATTTTCCTCAGTCCCATACCAGAGAGATATGTATACAACCATATACATATTCATATTCATAAACTATAGTCATATCATTTACAATGATAAACACTTCTAGGCTATTGAGTCAATATCATATCATAGCCCTTGGCCCATTAATTTATCCAGAATAATCATAACATCATAATCATGGACTTAGGCCTATACACATATCTGAGACTTATATCAGTAATCATATTCATAAGTTGTAGCATATCTCTAATCATCTCACATATAGGAGATATCTCACATATAAGAGGCATAATATCAATAAGTATGTAACATCTCTCACACAAGAGGTATCTCACATCAAGGAGGCATAATATAGATAGACATGTAATTTTCTGTAGTATATTTTATATCAATAGGCCATACATCATGACATAGAGAAATATCACTTCTCTAGGCTAATTTACATATCTGAGAGGAACATTGTCTCTATAGGTCCAACAATCATGACTAAAAGAAATAGAAACTCTATAGGTCAATTATCAAGTCTAAGAGGAAATAGCGTCTCTATAGGACGCATGACATATCTAGGAGGAATATCATCTCTAAATGCCCAATATCACTTTCGCAAGGAGCATCATAACCATAACTAAAAGCCACAATTCGGGAACATCAGCACAAGTTGCCGTGTTATGAAGTAACCTTATTCTAAGGGTTACTAGCCTTATGTTTGTCTAACATCCATAACTAAGTCCATAAGACTTAACACAAGCTTAGGCCTTAAGTGGGCCGAATGATCCCATTTCTAATCCACAATTTCCATAATTAGACATACTATGCCCCAAACTAGGCTAAGGTATCTAGTTCATCTTATATATGTCAAGTAAGCCATATTCAAGTCTAAGATAGAATCTTCGACTAGAAATAAGGGTACTCAAGTCAACTCTACCCAACTTACGATTTCAAGACTACCAAATAAGCCCAATAAGGCTACATATACGAATCATGCTTCAAAAGCTAAAACCATATTCCAAACATAGAATTATATCATATCCATGATATAACTAATCTAAACTAGAGAGGGAAGGCAATAGGATTCAAAAGTGGTATAAATATGCTATTTTATGGGTCCAAAAACCTTTTTTAATCCCCAACCATCAGCAATCAAGGCCAAGCTATTCTAATCATAATCAATCCTATCATCTATATTCTAATGCAATATATACCACACATCATCTATGAAGAAAAGTAGATAGAATCCTACATCAAGGCCAAACCGCAAAACCTCTCTTCATGCACCACATGCTCGTCTTCACTTCACAATCCTCAAAATGCATCACACTGTCAAAACCATAATCTACTCATCAATACAAGTCTATTTACACCCATATTGCACGATTGTGCTTCAGGTCCTAATATGACACCAAAACCCCAAGTGGGTCTTACATACGAAAAATGAGTTTTCGTGGCCAACCTAATTTTCACACATGAACAAGGGTTTTTGACCCTCGAAACTCATATAGAATCCAAATAATATGATTCAATAGTTAATTTTGAGTGTAAAACACATTTCAAATTAATTGGAATCATCTTCATAGGAGATAGTTTGGGCAAAAAAGTGGGCCCCACACCTATAGATTTGTCACTTTTCATAAAATTCGCCCAATAGGTCGAAATGAGTCTAGGAGATTTGGGAGCTGAACCAAGGGATTCCCTAACCTTAATTCTACATTTTGGATACAATGGAAAATTTGGATTTTCAATCTGATATCTTTCGATCAAATATGGGTCCCACACCCATTCTTTCCAATTTTTAATTTTTTGACCAATATGTCGAAATAAGCTCAGTGCATTAGGACCCAAACTAGAGGTCAACCCAGACTAAAATTGATATTTTGAATCTGCTGGAATAGTCAAAATCTACATTCGAGATCATTTCACTGAAGTTTTTGTTCGGTGTCCAATTGGAACCAGTGAAGACTTCTAAATAGGAAATTGGCTCTAAAAATCAAACGAACTGCCCGATAACCGAACCGTTGGCCCCAGAAAGTCATAAATGACTTGGGTAAGCTATTGAGAAGATCAAATAATGAAGAGAAACATAAATCTGGAAAATTATCTGAAGGGTCATTACATAAACACCCCCAACTTAAATGCTTATAGTGCCCTCACTGCATAACATAAACACATAAGAAGGGTAAAAGAGAATCCTTGAGATTGCATATAGATTTATAACAGGTAGTATACCAGCGATTATGATAGGGTTGATCATGATCGCAGACCGCAATTGAGGTATCAAAGACCGATTTCTCCCTTATTTTTCTGCATTTGTACCATCCTTCTAAACTCGATTTTCCCTTGATTTTTGGGCTTCCAATTTGTCCAACTCCTGCAAAGCATCAAAACTAAGTGAATTTGTCAAAGATAAATATAAAAAAATATAATTGATGGGTTGCCTCCCATCAAGCGACTTAGTTCAAGTCGCGACACAACATCTTTTGACAATCATTTATGTCTCTACTTAGAAGATTTGAATCTTTCACCCAAATTTTGATCCATATATATTTGAGCTACTTTGGCCACAGGTAAGGGAACATTGATACATATTCTATCTCGTCACCTAAAAGACTTGAACCTTTTACCCAGCTTTACATTAAATTTCTGAATAGGCTCATTGAGTATCAGTGAGAACTTCAAAAAACCACTTATTAAACATTGGATTTTGCACTTATTGGCCTTCAAGTGAGGGATGTCATTTAGCCATTTTGGATTGACAAACTCTAAATTATATGGATTTTGTTCTTCATCTCCGAAGTTCAAAATTTGCTCGGGTGGTTCGACTTTCATCATATCCACCAAGCATAATGTTGAAAAGTGGTTGGAATGAGGTCGTCTTCTCAATTTTAGAGTCGCATTCTTCTTGAAATTCTCACCCTGAAATTAACTAGAGTCTTCACAAAGGATTTGCTTGGCTTTTTCATCCAACTCTAGTACCATTACTTCCATTTTGGCATCCTTCAATATTTTTTGTTCGGCTGGTTGGAAAATCACTAAGATTTCTTCAACATCATGCTTTCCATCAACCACATGGCGTGATATATTTTCCTTAGCAACCCGATGTTGTGTATTTATGCATTCTAGTGTTACTATTCTAGTCTTTTTAGCCTCGTTTGAGGTTGATTCGTATACTATATGGGTTGATAATGAGATAAATATGTGTATAAGTGTCACTGTATATTTTTACAATGTTCAAAGTGAATTCCAAATAAGTTTGTACCTAAATGAGTCATTTAGAGTTCAATCATGGAAACTACCGTTACTAGCTTGAGCTAGGTGCTTGTCTAGTGGATCCCGTTGGATTCTAATGTGTTAAAGGAGTTCCAAATATTTTAAGTGTATAGTTATTAGTAGAGTAACTTGTTGGTAATGTGCAAAGTTCAATTTTATTAAGTTTAGAGGTGGAACAATAAGTTGAAGATTAACATTAACTAGCCTAGTCTTAGCTCTTGTTTTGATTCATCGTCATGGATATTGTGTTGTGATTGTCTCTAATTCGTGGTGTATGATTGTGTAGGAAGATTTGTGAGCTGAATTTGATGATAATTTGATGTTGAGTAAGCTAGAAATTAAAATGAAACAACACCACAAGATAATGGATGGAAGGAGGCACTCAACACTTAGCCAAAATTTTGGAAGCAACTTCCAGAGGGACCACGTAGATAAGCCCGTAGCACCCTAGATGGAGTGGGGCTCTAGAGCAGGCTCAACCTTGTCTGGAGCAACGCTCTACAACATGCTCAGACTTGGATGGAGTGGAGATTTACCTAGGGAGGCGACCCCTTCACTCCACTACTCAATTCTTGTTCAGTTCCAACTCCTACATAGCTTTGGCTTACCTTGTGCTATAAATACAACATTGTACATGTTTTTAAGATACTTTTGGATGTCCTTGGATACTTGTGGAGGCTGATATACAAGTAATTAGGGTTCATAATATTTTTCTTTAGTTTCTTTCATGGTTTGTATCATCAATCCAAGTAATTGGATGATGAATATTTCCATTAAGGGCTAAACTCCCTTTTCTGGGTTAAGGCCAAGATCATGAATACTTTCATTTTGAATTAGGTTTGTTAATTTGCTTATCATTGTGGTTGTTTGTTTATCCTTATTTTAACTATTTTAAGGATTAGCTACCCTTAGAATATGTTCATTGTCGACCTTGTGATCTCAAGAAGGGGAATAGAAAGATAGAACATGGGGACAAACAAGGTAAGGTTCATAGTCTTTTATAAAATAAGTATTTCGTATTAGCATCTAGGATAAGGATATACCTATAAGCCTTACTTGATTCAAACATAGGATGATAACTTTAAGCACTTAATTGGATTTTTATATCCCCGCTCAATGATGTTATTGTAATGTCCAAATTAGGTAAACGGTTAGAGGTTGGGAGACCATGATCATGCGATTAACCCTATGAATCAATAACCAAGATAAGCAGTCTAACGAATGAAATTCAATAACGTAGTATGATTATTCGTAAGCCTTAACCCTGGGCTTCTATCCATTGATTGTCCTAAGTCATTACTTTTCCGCATTAGTTTACGTTACTTTTACTTTTCAATTTTAAAACTTTATTTGTTACTTTTCTCAAGTTGTTTATCTAGACTTGGGTAGTTGCTTAACATAAGTCTCTGTAGGATCGATATTTGACTTTCTTAAAGGCCACTTCACTACTTGGTAGACCATATACACTTGCGTGTGCGCTTGGCCGCTGCCAAGTTTTTGGCGCCGTTGCCGGGGACTTGTTAATTAGCAACTAACTTATTTTTAGTTTAGCTATATTGAGTTGTAAATAGTTTATTTTTTTATTTTCTTTGTAAGTTTCTTTTATTTCTCTTTTTATCACACTTCTTGATATGTCAGCCTGGGATAGATGATTGTCGAGTGATGACGATTCTTGTTATTTTTGTGGGGGACCACATCATGAGTCTTATTGTCTAGATTTTTATGGAAGTGTATGGATGGGACCTTCACAAGATGATGCATATACTGTTCTATCTGTGGAGAAAACTGTAACTTGGTGTTTGGTTTGTGGTCAAAGTGGTCATACTGCAGCTATGTGTACTGTCAATCATGATTTAGAATTGTTTATGGGCTATGCTGAAAGGAAAAATTATATAAACAACTACAATCAAATGGTGTAGAATCAACCACAAATTCAGGCATGGAACAACCAGCAGCAACAGTTTCAGCAGCAACAACTAAACATGCAGGCCACAACTCAGATTAGTAATTTAGAAAAGATGCTGAAACAACTTTTAACATCTCAGAAATAGTTGAGGGAAGACATGAAGAACCAGCGGGGGGGGATACAAAGCAAGTCTATAATCAGCAGGAGGTAGATTCAGAGTTGACTCCTCAACCGGTTGTAGACATGTTGTTGATAATTTGAGGAAGTCAGAGTACTCAAAAACTAAATCTGTTGAACAGGTTAAGGAGATACCACCACCACCATGTCCATAGACAAACACAAGAATCACAACCACTCGACTGTCATCCTGCTTTTGAGACTGAAATTGAGAAGGTGAATATGAGTGAGGGTATTGTGGATAGTGTAAATTTTGAAGTGGGATTGGTTGGGAATCTTTTAAAGCACTATTATACATTATGTTTAGATGATGTCTTGTCTCTGGAATCATCTAAAGTAGCGAAAGAGTGTGACGATGAGGAACAAGAATCCTATATTCTTTATTTTACACCGGATAAGCAATATAAAAACACACATCATCTCAAGGCTGAGTGGTTTATCATGCACATTATATTACTTGGTTCCTTAATATTTTTACCACCTACCTCTGAGTGAGGAAAAAATATGGATGCAAAGTTGGGGGTGAAATTCATATCCTCAAGGTGGAGAAAAAAGTTGATATGGGCCGTGCCGCGAAACTAAATTAGGGGCTTTTTGGGAGGCAACCCAAGTTAAGTAGGTATGTTTTATTTTCAATTTTTAGTTTTTTATTTCACATAGTTTTTATTTGGTTGAGTCACAAGTTGATGGGAAGTTTGAGTACCGGAAACCTAAGCTAAGGAGCATGGCAAAGACTGAGTGTGGGGTCCCTTGGATCCCATAAATACAAAAATGCTACTAGCTAGGCCTAGAGGACTCAGGGAGTATTTCTATCTCTTACTTTTAAGTTTACTTTGGGGACAAAATAGATTTTTAAGTATGGGGTGGGGAAATTCCCAATTTTGGGCTCAATTTAATTTATTTTAGGTTAGGAGTAAGTGAGATATTCTTATTGGTGCTATTTTTGATTACATGGTGCAAGTGTTTTAATTGTAAAAATATGTTGATTGTATGAATTACTACTTTTAACACTCTTAGGATCATTTTTGTGACTCTTGTACTTTTTGGCTTAAATTCGCATTTGTGCTATTGTTTGGTTAAGAGTCTATGATGATCCTATTTGATTTGAGCATGCTCCATGTGCGTGGTAGGTATTTGTATATTCCTTGTTACATATGATGTCTAGAACTTTCCCGGTGTGTGTGCAAAGTAAAATAAAGAGTGTGGGTTTAGGAGATGATATATGCATTTCTTTAATAGGCATGTTTTATACCCTCTTTTTGACCTACCCTTGAGCATAATCCTAGTAAGCCCCACTGAGCCTTTAGATTTTTTCTTTGGCAGCCTTATGTGTATCCTAATCCCTTCTTTGCTAAACCATAATTTAATCCAAAAGCTTCTAGGCACTTTATTGAAAAATCAATTGAGTTAAGAGTATGAAATTAAAATAGAAAAAGGTGAAATTGAAGGACCCAAACTGATAGTTATTGGCACTCAAAAGAATTGTAATGTGTATTTGGGAGTTGAGTAAATAAAAGAATAAAAATTTGTTCAAAATGAATGAGTTGTGCATAAAATGCTCCCACTGTAGTGTTATGAATGAGCTTACAAATGTGGGGTGAAAAATAAAATAAAGGGGTAGACAAAAATTGTGTAATTTGGTTGTTAAAGATTGGTTTTAATTGATAAAGTGATGTATTAAAGATCTTAGTGAAGCTAGTCACTATTCCTAATCAAAATAGTTCCTACCCATCCCTTAAGCTACATTACAACCCGAAAAAGACCTAATTGATCCTACACTTAGCATTCTGATATTAGTGGAGTACTACACTAAGGAAAAGCCTATGGTTCATTATGTGTAACTTGTAAATTCATTGTGAGAGTGAGTGTAATTTTATTCTTGTACCCATCATGTTATAAAATTCTTTTATGTGAGTGATTATGGGTAACTCTCTTGTTGTAAGGGGCATATGTTTGATGAATATGGGTGATTTTTTTGATGTCCTTGATTGAACAATAAACATGAGTTTTCCAACTAGGTGAGTCAATTCTTGAGGTTAGGATGTTTTGGAGTAGTCTTCATGAGCTTTCAATGGTGTAAATAACATGCATAATATAGAAACTTGCAATATGTGTAGTCATTATAGTACTATCTTGAGTGTCTTGCATGTAGTATAAGTGTATATTATCCTTAACCTATGATGCTTAGATTAAAGAGTTATTCGAGGACGAACAAGTCTTTAAGCGTGGGTTGGTGATGTTGGGTGTATTTATGCATTCTAGTGTCACTATTCTAGTCTTTTTAGCCTTATTTTGAGGATGATTCATATACTATATGGGTTGATATTAAGATAAATGTGCACATAAGTGTCAATGTATGTGTTTACAATATTCAAAGTGAATTCCAAACAAGTTTGTACCTAAATGAGTCATTTAGAGTTCAATCGTGGAAACTAGCGTTACTAGCTTGAGCTAGGTGCTTGTCTAGTCGATCCTGTTGGATTCTAATGTGTTAAAAGTGTTACAAATGGTTTAAGTATGAAATTATGAGTGGAATAAATTGTTTGTAATGTTCAAAGTCCAATTTGATTAAGTGTAGAAGTGGAACAATAAGTTGAAGATTAACATGAACTAGCCTAGTCTTAGCTCTTGTTTTGATTCATCGTTATGGATATTGTGTTGTGATTGTCTCTAATTCATTGTGTGGGACTGTGTGGAAGATTTTTGATCTAAAAATGATGATATTTTGATGTTGAATAAGCTGGAAATTAAAGTGAAACAACATCAAAAGACAAGGGATGGAAGGAGGCACTCAATACTTAGCCAAAATTTAGGAAGCAACTTCCAGAGGGACCACGTAGATAAGCCCGCAGTGCCCTATATGAAGAGGAGATATATAGAAGGCTCAGCCTTTTCTGGAGCGGTCCTCTACAGCATGCTCAACATTGGCTGGAGCGGTGCTCTACCTAGGGAGGCTCCCCCTCTACTCCACTGCTCAATTCTTGTTCGGTTCCAACTCCTACACGGCTTTGGCTTACCTTGTGCTATAAATACAACATTGTACATGTTTTTTAGATACTTTTGGATGTCCTTGGATACTTGTAGAGGCTAATATACATGTAATAGGGTTCATAATATTTTACTTTAGTTTCTTACATGGTTTGTATCTGTAATCCAAGTAATTGGATGATTAATATTTCCATTAAGGGCTAAACTCCCTTTCCTAGGTTAAGGCCAAGATCATGAATACTTTTGTTTTGTATTAAGTTTGTTGATTTGCTTATCATTATGATTGTTTGTTTATCCTTGTTTTAACTATTTTAAGGATTAGCTACCCTTAGAATATATTCATTGTCGACCTTGTGATCTCGGGAGGGGGAATAGGAAGATAGAACATGGGGACAAGCAAGGTAAGGTTCGTAGTCTTTTATAAAATAAGAATTTTGAATTAAAATCTAGGACAGGGATGTACCTAGAAACCTTACTTGATTCAAAAATAGGATGATAGCTTGAAACACTTAATTTGATTATTACATCCCCTCTCAACGATGTAGTTGTAATGTCCAAATTAGGTAAATGATTAGAGGTTGGGAGACCATGATCATACGATTAACCCTATGAATCAATAACCAAGATAAGAAATCTAACGAATGAAATTCAATAATGTAGTATGATTGTTCATAAGCCTTAACCCTGGGTTTCTATCCATTGATTGTCCTAAGTCATTACTTTTCTGCATTGTTTACTTTACTTTTAGTTTACAATTTTAAAACTTTATTGGTTACTTTTCTCAAGTTGTTAAACTAGACTTGGGTAGTTGTTAAACACAAGTCCCTGTGGGATCGATATTTTTCTTTATTGAAGGCAACTTTACTACTTGGTAGTCCACTTACACACTCGTGTGTGCTTGGGTGCTGTCACAACCTCATTTTGAAGATTGGGCATATTCATGGGACTTAAAAGTTTGGCGTCCTCACCCAGTTCTTCTTCTAGTTCACCTTTTTTCCAAACCACGACTGATTGATGCAAAATATGCATGTTCTCCCCATGGTAGTCACCCGATCCTGGATAGTTAGAAGCATTGCTTCAACACCATTGTATCTGAAATATTTCTCTTTATTTATCATATCATAAGACCTATCAAAATCATAAGAAGAACTAGATTTTTTGTAAGCATAACTAGGGGAGGGAGTATTTGAACAATCACTCCAATGTCAATCTTGACCACAACGTAAAGAAGAATCATACTCCCAATAGGATCGAGATGGTGCGCACACCTGTTTCCAGGGAGCCTATTTATAATTGTCCAAAAGTGGGGTCTACCACAATATGGATATGGATAATCAAGATAAGATTTATAATCACCAAACTCACATTCATTTCAAGATGCCATAGTTACAACTAAACTAAAACAAAAATATACCTAACACAAGAAACAAAATAAAATCACAAACAAATATTTACAAGTTTGAATCCAAGAACGTAAGTTAAAATATCAAACGAACTCAATACACCAAATTGTTCTCCGGCAGTGGTGCCATATTTGATAACGCTCAACTTACACATTGTTATAAGTGCAAGACAATCTTTGTCAATATAATATCCATCTTTGAGTCGGGGTCGAATCCACGAGGAACAATGTAAATGATGATCATGTATGTTCGAAATGAAAGCTACTTGCTAAATTCAAATATAAGATACAAAAATTTGGAGATTTTGAATGTTTTCAAAGGTATAATACAATTTTTGGGCTTATAGAAGACAAACTTGAGGCTAAGAATAATTAGTGTATAATCAATTAGGATTGGATATTGGGGTTATGCCATTCTAGGTGTGAATTCATAAATGGTTAATTAAGAATTTAGCTAAATTTATTTAGGAGTCGTGGGTAGGCTAGATTTAGAGTATTAGCATTAGTCTTTAAATAAAACACTAAATTGTACTCATGGATTCTTTTGAATACCGCATGAGCATGCCAAACTTACCAATCCAAAACCTCAACTTAGTATCCCTATTTCTAGGATGATGCCCATCAAGCTAGCTAAATCACATAACACCCTTATTTCTAAAATAATTCTAAGGAAATAACTAATATCAAATAGTTATTCATAATTACTCATCACCTACATCCCTCTTTCAAGGATGATGTGGGATCCAAGTTAATTTATGGTTTTCACCCACAAATATTATTTAAGTTGGGGTTTTCACCCTTAAATATCATTTTAATTATGGAGTAATATTAAAACCCATAACAAATATCTAATTAGATAGATACATAAACAACACCCATGCCTAAAGCACAACCTATTCTAGCATAATTCCAAGAGGAAGAACTATCAACTCATAAAGATAATAAGCAAAAATATACCAAAATCTCCATCAAATTAATTCATGAATGGTAACTAGAATGTCAATCCACACATTAAATTCCATAAAATCTTCACTGGAATTTGCCAATTCTTCACTTCAGAGTCACTCTAATGTCTTCTTAGCTTAAGATTAGTATTAAATTTTGCTCCAAGCTCCAAGTGATAAGATAAAAATTAAAGATGAAATATAGGATCCCTGTGAAAGGGTTTTGTCCTTTTGAGACTTGGGTTTGACCATGTGAATTTATGAAACTACCCTTGTACCCTTTTTCGCTCCATTATGATTGCACTATATGGACCGCTTTCGCCATTAGTGATGCTGGTTGACTGGCATTGATCACAATTATCGGACCGCTATAGCGGTAACTGAGGGCTGACTGATCTTTAGCTCTTGCTCATTTTTGTCCATTTTCCTTTCCTTTCAGTTTGATTTTAACACATTTTTCTCATAAGACCTGCAAGATCACCAAAACTGGAAATTAACTTATTCCAATGGAAAATTAGCGTCATTTTCACAATTTAATCATAGTAGTTGATGAGTAGTGAGTTTACCACTCATTCACACTCATTTTTTGTGCACATTACCCTGTTTTGAATGAATAAATGAGACAAAATCTATGGATAGATGCACTAATATCCACTCTTTGAAGGCATTAAGCTGAGGAAACCAAAAAATGTAGATTAGAGATGAAAATGATAAAAAAAGAGCAAAAAAGAGGGCAGCTGAAGACCTGGACTACATCAGCCTCGATTATCGCTACTGCGGTCTTCTGTCTGCGGTTGCGGTCAGTCAAGAAGGTCAGAGTAATGCGGTCGTGACACATAACCACAATCGTGGACAACCGTTCGCGATTGTGGTTATGTGGAAATATACCCAGGAGCAGATCTGTAAAAGAACTTAGACACATCCCAAGCCATATTTAAGCAAAAACCCCTTCCTCTTTAGGATAACTTTGCTCATAAGATATTTTGGAATTCAAGACATAAAACCCTAATCTTGGGCAAGTATGTAATTAGGTTTGAATGCTAAATTTCTTAGACTTTTTATGAAGAATGAATGCGTTAGATAATCCTTTTGGTATATTTCTCTTTACCTTCTTCATAAGTATCTAAATAATTTAGTCTTGGGATTATGTTGAACTAGGGTAAAATTGATTGTGGATATTGTTGTGTTTGCATGGATTTTAGTTGTTGAGTATGGATTTCACCATTGCTCGAGCTTATAGGTTGGAATTTGATGGGTGAAAGCCCCAAATCTCCATATGGGTTTGATCGATGAAATCTCCAAACTTTAGAAAGCCTCTGTCATCCTTGAAAGAGGGATAAAAGTGAATATTAGGTAACCCATAACATCCTCGAAAGAGGGTTATAGGGGGACAAAGCAATGGTGGACAATTAAGCCTTTGGTTTACTACCTTTTGCAATTTTAGAAATAAGTGTATTAGAAGTGTAAATTGAGTCAAGAGCATCATATTAGATATAGGGATGCTTGATTGAGGTCTTGGGTGATTATTAAAATGCGTACACTTGTTAGGTGCTCGAAAGAGCCAACGAATGAAACCGTTGTGGTTTTGTTGAAAGATTAACCCCAATGAAATTCGACATAGCCTATTCTTTGGTTAAAAACTAAATTTCATGATGAACCAACACCAACCTACATAAATTACGTCTAGGTGAACATAATCCCAAGATTTCCCCCAAACCTTGAATTCTAAGTAAAAGTTTCACTTATCAAGTAATTGTCTAAGTGTGTTGCAAAAAGTTCCCAAAAAATTCTCCATTTCATTTTACATGTCATTTTTGTTAGCATTTCGGGTAATCACTAAGTAATTTGAGCATCCATAGAGTTTGAAGTTTATAATTTCACTCTTTGAGATTCGACCCCAATTCAAATTGGGTTACTTGACAATGACCGACTCACCCCTAGTTATGGGAGTGAGCGTTCTCAAAATAGCACCATTGCCGGGGAGTGAAACATAAATTTTGCTTGTGTGGTGTATTTCTTACTTGGGAATACCTGAAGTGGTGTAATTTACTTTATTTATTGTTTTTGAATCTTTCATAGGTGATCAAAGTGTAACGGAGCAATGAGCGATGACACAAGAAATATGGGTCCCCTCGATGCCCCTCTTGATAATGAAGGCCAATAAATGAGGCGGGACAAACAAGTGTAATTTGCATTCCACCAACCAATGGGAATGTTGCAAATAAAAGGGTTGTACGGGTGTCAAGCATATGAGGACCCGAATGTCCATTAGAAGAACTTTGTGGAAGTTTTCGTGTCATTTAACATAGAACATATTACATAAGAATCCATCCATCTTCGAATTTTCCATTTTCACTAACGGGTGAGGCAGTTTTTTAGCTTCGCTCACTTCCACCCGGCTCAATTACATCATGGGAAGAGCTTGCTTTGGTGTTTATTGATAGATATTTCCCACCATAAAAAATGTTTCAAAAGCAGGATGAGATTGTGCACTTCTAGCAAATGAATGGAGAATCGTTATTTGAAGATTGGGAAAGGTTTAATGGAAAGTTAGCCAAATGCCTAAATCATAAGGTTTTGGAAAAGATGCTCCTCGAGATTTTCTATAGGGATCTTTATCCATTAAATAAAATGGTGGTGGATAATGCAGCGGGCGGTTCTTTAGTGAGATTGTATCATTTTGCGACTTTCCAATTAAGAGAAGTATCAAAACAAAATTAGGGTTGGCATACCTGAGACACCGAAGCTTCCAGAACCTCTTTTACTAAATCTATGGTGACAAATGAACAAAGAAAATGAGAGGAAAAAAAGGAGGAGAACATGGACAAAAAGATGACCCAACTTGAGCTCTTGACGAAGCATGTTATTGGTGCACCTAAGAAAGTACTAAATGCCGTAGCATCAAAATTTTATGAAGAGGATAAAGAGGGAAAGAAGTTGGATGAAGAAATCCAGTACTTGGCAAACTACACGGGGGGTTCTCGCCCTGCCTATAAAAGGAAAGGTGGGAACCAAGGTTGGATGGATCATGAGCGGGATTGAGATTGAAGAGATCATGAACGTGACTATGACTGCTATGTCCCTACTCGTGATTGGGCTAAAGCCAAGGAATCTAATGCCATTGACCTCAAAAATTTCAAAACCGAGGATATGTTGGCAAGGATCTTGAGTAGGGTAGAAGGCACGAACAAGATGGTCTGTGAGTTAAAGATTGACTTCTCCCACCACTTTCAAACGGTGGTGTCTCATTCCACCTCTATAAAATAATTAGAGATACAAGTGGGACAAATATCCACGCAATTAAATGCTAGACCTAGAGATGGAATTCCTAGTGACACAATTGCTAACCCAAAGAACGACGCCCAAGTCCTATCAATTTTCACAAGGAGTGGAAGAGGTCTTGAGAAACCTTTTAGAGGGTACGTTAGTGAGAATATTCCCAAGGCCAAATCAAAGAAGGTGACACCTCAATGAAAAGAGGTAAATGAGAAGAAATGGGTTAATAAAAGTGATGAAGTGGTGGTTGATATGGATACGCCACAAGTGGATACAAGACCTATCATCTAAGTTCCTACCCCGTTCCCTCAATGTATGCATGAAAAAGAGGAGAATGACAAATTGAGGAAGTTCATGGCCAAACTTAGCAATCTATCGATAAATATCCCGTTGCTTGAAGCTATATAAGAGATCCCAGGATACACTAAGTTGATGAAAAAGTTGATATCCAAGAAGAAACTTGTTGAAGGTGATACTATTAAGGTCACTCATGGATGTATCACTATCATGGATAGTAAGATTGCAGAAAAGAAAGATGACCCCGGAGCATTCACTATCCCTTGCACAACTAGGACACATGAATTTGCAAAAGCTTTATGTAACCTTGGTGCGAGCATCAACTTAATGCCTTTTTTAATATACAAGAAACTTGGTCTTGATACCTCAACACCAACCTCTATGCAACTCTTGATGGTGGACCTATCTATAAAAAGACCGGTGGTACATTGTTTGACGTCTTTGTGAAAGTTGACAAGTTTATTATCCCAACAGATTTTGTGTTATTGGATTATGAAATGGACTAAGAGGTTCCTATAATCCTTGGTAATCATTTCTTAGCCACCGGAAGAGAAATTGTTGATCTAGATCTAGGGTATATGAAATTTAGAGTGCAAGAGGATCAAGTCCTTTTCATAATTTGCAAATCAAAGAAGCAAACCGCGGAGTTGCAAGTAGTATCCATGGTGGATGTTGAAAATGAGAAGATGAATGAATAGGAGTTTGAGGAACCACCTTAAAAATGAAGGAAGGAAGACATTGTGCCACGATGATAACTAAGGTGTTAGGTGGGAGATGATCCACAAATGCCATGAATGTGGCTTGTATCCTTTTTTGTTGTTATGTTTTTGTAGGGTAGATGTTAGCTTGTGCATATGAATAACCCATGCATTTGTGGCACTATGGAGTGCATCGGATAAGCTTAATAGGGGAGAAATGTAGCCAATTGATTAAAATTCTAAACAGAGGAAAATAGGGGAGTAGAATTTCTTTTGGTTACCATAGTCTCGGTCCCCAATCGTGATTGCGGTTGTAGACACTTCTGCCATTTAACCCCTAGTTTCCCTCATTTACCTCACACTCCTTTTTAAGATTGTACTCTCTAATTTAGGCTTTTTTCTGGTCAAGTTTGTGAACTCAAACAACATCCTTGCATTCCATTGCATCAAAACTCCAGAAGGTGGCATGAATCCATGCTTTTACTTGTGAAAATAGGCCATAGAATGTATGATTAAGAAGGGCCTTAAATTTTGATTGTTATACTTTCCATATTGTCATGTTTGGTATTGGTGTTCTGTTGTCTGTTTGATTAAGGTGTGCACACAAGTGGGGGAAATCATGTGTACCCAACTTTGGGTGAAATAGGCAGACCAATAAGATATGTACACCACGTGTTTTATAAAATTCTCTAATGAACTTTCAATACTTATGTTGTCTTTTTTAAAGGGCATTCGCACAACTAATGATATTCATATTCTTCCACATTGTAGGACATACTAGTAGCCTAAATTTGGAAGAACCTGTACATACAGACCTTACACGAAACCAGCCTCAGGTAGTGTGACCGTTGTCATAGAACGCGATCACATCCTTAACTCACGATCGCGATAATCAAGGATATCTTCCAGCCAGACCAACATTCCTGCATTTCCAAAATTTGAGTCTAGCACCACCATGCACCTAGTATAATGAACTCTAGTGATTAATCTATCATATTTTGCATTACTAATATATCATCGAATGATATAATGTGTTCTTAGTGCTTTATCACAACCTCATGGTTAAGTATGATCACATCCAATTCATGGCACGAGTGACACACTCTTTACTATAGGGATTTCCTAAGGATAAAGCTTCTTTCAAAGAGAGGAATTTGCTTGGATAATGTGCCTAAAAAACTATCGGCTCTTCATGACAATCTTGAGGCCATTGGGTGGAAATTCTTCACCCTAGATCCATCCATCACAAATGAGCAATGGGTCCGTGAATTCTATTCAAACATCAGTGGAGTCTTCTTTTCATACCCACTCAATATGACTGTTAAGATTCGGGGAAAGCTAGTGAAAGTTGGGGATAAACAAATCAATGATATTTATGGGATCAAGTAGGCAGATATGGGTGAATTCAAAGCGAAGGGGTGTAAATCGGGGAATTGGTTATCACAACGGCTATGCCCCAAAAGGAAAGTCTCATAGACCAAAAATAAAAGCAACATTTCCATGAATGAATTTACCTTCGAGGCTTGGATATAGTTGCACATCATTTGTAGACGAGTATCTCCTTGCACCTACATGACAACAATCCTTGAATTGCATGCTAGTATGGTTGCATGTATTCTAGACGGCATCCCACTAGATGTTGGTCAACTTGTGGTTAACAAAAGCGATCATTTCAAGGTCTAAGGCGATACACATCTATTCTTTCCCTCCTTGATTACAGAGCTTTGCAAAAGGGCAGGGGTGGAAGAATATACTAGTGATACATGGGTGCACCCTAATGCTGCCATTTACCCATTGAGGATTAGAGGTGAGGGTGCACCTAGCAAAAGTAAGAAAAGAAAGATTGACTTGGAAAATTTGGCATGCAGTGAGCTTGAGTCTCATAGGCCAACCACCACGGGACCTCTTGAGGAGATTGGACTAAATATTGCAACCATCAAAGAGCTTGTGTCTAGTTTGACCCAAGGACTGGGAAATCCTTCCCCCACACATCATTCTTATGTGTCGTGTACCGATTATGAAAAGTACAAAAAGGACCAAAAGAAGTAAGAAGCCACCATTGATAAGCTTGAAAAGGCCTACTACTATTTGGCGGAGTCATACCGAGACCTTCAAATTGCACATGAAAAAATGGTTAAAAGGGAGAAGAAGAGGGACAAATTCTTTATCCGGATATGGAAAGGTGTGAAAGGCCTATGGAAAGTTCTACGGCCCCGAGATAGACTTTATTCTTCTTGGGTGGACAGTGACGACGAGGCCCCATGTAAATGGTCTGATCTTGAGGAAGAGGGTGGTAATGCAAAATCTAACAGTTATACCATCCCTTGATACAGTTTCAGGGAGCACCCTTATCTCTTTTACCCTTGATTATTTATACAGTGGGGACACTGATATCTTTTAAGTTGGGGGCGTCTCCTTATTCTTATTTATTTAATTTGGGCCTGTATTATATCCTTTTATGCTCTTTTAGATAATTCTCACCTTCATTTTATTTGGGTTGTAATAGTTGGCCACCTTGATTGTTCCCCCATTTGCATGGATTAGTTATTCTGTTCATAGTTTGCTATTTTAGTTTAAATTTCATTAGTCGAGTTTTTGTCTTCATGATCGGGTTTCAAATCATATATATAGGGGAAGTCTTAGTACTCGTGGAATCAATGCCATAGAATGCATGGGAAGTCTGAGTACCTGTGGCATTGATAATTTGGGGTTGAATTAAGATCCACTAGTGAAGTCTAAGTAAACAGATGGTGGGTCGCCCATACTATGAACTTCAATGTGAGACGATAGCGTGGATGGTCTCAATGACTCGCAAATTATGTATGGTGTGGATGCAAAAGCAAACAATCCCCTCTATCCAAAAATTTTAAATAAAAATTATTCAAATGCATGAACGTGAGCAATTTTGTGACAATTTTTTCCCTCTTCCTATGACTTTGAAAGTTCACTTCGAAAAAATAATGAATACTCTATATTTGTCTTGGGTGGGAAGAACAATTGAATCCCCTTGACGACATTCTCATGCCATGTGTGTGATTTTAATTGTCTCTTTCTCATGTGTATTTGAACTATCTATAACTTGCCCCTTTAGTCTTTCAAAGATAATTTTTGACTATGCTTGGTTGGTAAAATGATCATAGTCCATCTTTTGATTTTGGAATTCCACTTTAGCCTAAAGATCCTACTGATACATAAGAGTTACTCCTAGTCACCCTCTTTGAGCCTTCAGACTTTTCTTTGACAAACGCATTACAAGCCATGACTCTTCTATTCATCCTCTCTTGAACCCTATCCTCCTTGAACTTGAGAATACAAATTGAAGCTAAAATCCTAAGTTAGGGGTGGTGGAAAGAGAACAAAGTATAGTTGGTCCACAAAGCCTTGATAAGGTTCCTACAATCTTTAGAAAGTGATGCTTTTTGGATTTGAATAAAGAAAAGATCCCATAAGGGAAAGAAAGGCTTTATTTATGCACAAAAATTATAGAAGAAGAGAAAAAAGTGGAAAGTGAAAAGACCAAGAAAAATCAAAGAGTGGGAAAAATAGTAAAGTGAAAAGAAGTGGCAATATATGAATTATGAAAATAGTGTGATATAGAAGTTTAAGGAGGGTGTAGCATCGTATTCCGTAGTTGATATCCTACCCTACCATAAACCTACATTACAAGCTCAACAATCCCTCTGTGATTCCCAACCAAGTGTAGTCATTGTAGTAGCGATTGAAAGAGGAGAAAGACTATGGAATGGTACTTGTTAACATGTAAAATTTCTTGAGAGAGTGAGTATTTGCACTTAAAATTCCTTGTTGCATGATTGGTAGCTAGGTGTATGAATTTCTCCTTTCTTGTGAGGAGGCATGTGAACTAGTTGATGTGGGTGATTTTTTCATCTTTCTTACAATGAGATAATTGGAAGTATTGCATGTTTGAAGTCAAAATGTGAGTCATTTCTATAGAATTAGTAATTGGTTACATGGTTGCTCTTTGAAGTCTATTGCATCCTCCACTTTTCCCTTTTATGATGAGGGGAGTTGTTAAATTCCTATTTGCCCATGTGTGAAAAGCTTTTTGTGGTGGCAATCTAGTTTGAGTTTTCATGATTATTGAGTGATTGAGAGAGGGCATACATATGAAATTGTCTCATAGTGAGTGGTAGTGTTGCTTGAGGACAAGCAAGGTCTTAAGTTGGGGGTGTTGATGAGTGGTGAGTTTACCACTCACTCGCACTCATTTTTCTTGCCCATTTCCCTGTTTTGAATGAATAAATGAGACAAAATCTATGGATAGATGCATTAATATACCCTCTTTGCAGGCATTAAGATGAAGACCAAAAGATGTGTATTGGAGCTAAACATGATAAAATGGGAGCAAGAAAGAGTGCAACTGAAGACCTGGACTATATCAGCCTCGGTTATCGTAACTGCGGTCTTCTATCCGCGGTCGTGGACAGTCAAGAAGGTCAGAGAAATATGGTCACGGAACATAACCGTGTTTGTGTGGTCATGGTTATGGACAGCCGTGCGCGATCGCGGTTAAGCGGAAATATGCCCAGGGGCAAATCTGTAAAAGCACTCAGACGTATCCCAAGCCATATTTAAGCAAAAACCCTTCCTCTTTAGGATAGATTAGATTATAAGATATTTTGGAATTCAAGACTTGAAACCCTAATCTTGGGCAAGTGTGTAATTAAGTTTGAAGGATAAATATCTTAGACTTGTTGTGAAGAATGAATGCATTGGATAATCCTTATGGTATCTCTCTCTTTACTTTCTTCATGAGTAGCTATATAATTTAGTCTTGGGATTATGGTGAACTAGGGTATAATTGTGTATGGGTATTGTTGTGTTTGTATGTATTTTAGTTGTTGAGTATGGATTCCACCATTGCTTGAGCTTACGGGTTGGAATTTGGTGGGTGAAAGCCCCAAATCTCCAAATGGGTTTGATGGAAGAAAGCTCCAAACTCTAGAAACCATCTATCATTCTCGATAGAGGGATGAAGGTGAATATTATGTAACCCATAACATCCTTGAAAGAGGGTTATGGGCAGAACAAGAAGAGTTAATGGAGGGTTTTGGGCAGTAATCTCGAGCACGTAACTATATCAACTTTGGTTATAATCACTCTTAGATGAACACTAGGATTGTGTTCCCCCTGGCTTCAGAACTCCGTAGGATTATCCTGATTTGTTGAACCAACCCGATACTTTGCATGAAGAATCGATAAATTATGTACCTTCTACAGTCTTTTGGATGAGCAGAAGAATTTCACCTTTTACCTTTTGAGTCTCAAGATGTCGCCTTACTAACCCTTATCTTGATCCCCATTAGATATTATCTTTTGAGTCTCTAGTTATTAGATGAAATCTAACCATCTTACTTATATAAAACCTAAAAGCGTGGATCGATAATTGAGCCCTAAATTACTGTTGTCTTTATCTTTTCCTAGTCACTACTCCTCTTTTTGAGTAAGTAGAAATATCTTGGCGGGATGTTAACATGTGCACCCATTAAAAAAACCATTATAATGAATATAAAGCAATACATGCATGGGTATCGGCTCAGAACAACAACAACACTTCCCTTACTTCTTCAATTCGCCAGGGTTTCCACAACCCTAGCTATGGGTTTTTAGTAGCTCATGCTTGTTAATAAATCAATACCATTCATAATCGAAAGCATAGATGAAATCACAATGATAAGAAGTGTAAAAACCCACAACCAAAACTGAATTAATTAACTGAAGTCAATACAAGAGAATCCCAAGATCAAAATTGAATCTTGGAATCAAAGTATATTTGTGAGTATCAAAAGTGCATAAAACCTACTAAGAAACACATAAAGGGTATTTATAGTACATGAGGAAACCCTAAAACCAAAGCCCAAACTAAATAGGAGAAAACAGGGTCGGCGACCACATGTAGTCTATACCTGTCCCCTGACACTGGGCGTAGGTAGTACCTGCAGTCAGCATGGTGAGCGCTAGTACCGAATGAAAAAATCTTGCAAGTCAGCTCTCAGGATTTTGGACTTCTGGCACTTGCTTTGCCTTCTTGCTATTTGCAAGTATGACATGCGGTCCATAGGTTGGCTAAGTAAGTGCAAGGAGTCATCCTCTTAGTTCATTTTTGATTCTCGAACATGCTTTGATCACAAACAAGACGGAAAGTGTCCCGAACATCCATAATTACTCTAAAAGTATCCAAAAATACCCCTTTTCACCCTTTTCACGATCTTATCTTCCAAAACATGATTTCCTACAAAATATACCCAAAACGTATCATATCTAATAAAATAACCTCAGAAACTTACATATTTTCCTTGTTTTAAGCATCTAAAGTGCTATATTTCTATAGCACATCGATACCCTCAACTTAGAACATTTACATGTCCTCAGGCAACAAAACACAACAAAAACAAATACGATGCTTAACTGGGATAATCTAAGATGTCCAAGGCAATCAGTCAACACTTATAGCTCAGAACACTCCCCCTCCAACCTTATTTTTCAAAACTAACTGTGTATGAACATGAAACATAACAGTGTGATACAATGGGATCAAGGTATGGCAATTACGTTTTCAACATACAATCACTCATATATACAAGTTACACTACCCAAAACAAGCAAATAACTAGCAATATGACTCTAGTGCCCTCACAACAAGGATGTCCCACTCACTCATACAAAATACTGCATGTCAATTCAAGGACGGTCACGAGACACTCATACTCAAAATAGAAGTTCCAATCAAGGTGCATCAAATACCATAGGCTTGGCCTTATTTTCTTTATCGTACCATTTAAATAGTCAAGTTAGGATCACTATAGGAATTTTCTTGGCTTGTAATACAGACTTGGGGGATGATATGGTACATATGGACATATTAAGTGACTAAACCTCCTTGGCACTAAACTAACCTTGGGGTCCCACTTAGTAGCCAATTTCAGTTTATTCCACCTTTATTTCTCCCTTTTTATTATTTATTGCACCTTCAGGTTGGGTGTGTTCTTTTATTCTTTCTTTTTGCTTTTTCACAGTTTTTCTTTTGTTCTCTTTTTATTTTCATATCCATCCCTACTAACTTTTTCTCTTATTTTACCCATCTTCATACCCATTCTATACTACACCTTCCTATGATAGCCACAATCAACTTAGGTATTTTACCTGAGTTAAGGTGCACAATGCCCAAGGAGGACTAGGGCTAAATAGGTTCATTGTAATATAAACGGGAAGGTGAATGGTGAAACAAGAAAAAATAGGTTTATAAAGCTCAAAACAGGGATCAAGGGATACAATTCACACATGAAGGTCATTTAGGCTAAAATTAGACTAAAAAAAGGGGCCTATGATCCTTTCCTAACCAACTATCCTTCAACCAAGGTAGGGCTAACCAAGCAAGTTCTAAATTCAACACATAAAAGGAACCAGGTAGTATCCCCTCCACACATGGCACAGAGTCAATATTACCAACTACTTACTATCTAATTCATGCAATTGTTAGCAAGTGATCATCATCTCCCTAATTTTAATGCCATAACATGATCCACAATGTTCACACATATATGAATTCACACATTTCCAAAACACAAAATTTTGGAGAGGTATCTAAAATATATCAAAACATAACTACTGCCCTAAATACTTGGAAATCTTCTAATTACACAAAAATAAAACACAATACAAAATAAAAACACAATACGACATAAAATTATCCTAGACATATCGGTTCTTCAACCATACCGTGACCGACAGGAAAAGAAACATGGCAACAACAAACCTCCACAACATGGTATGCCCATCCCCAACTAAAAATTGTGTACTATCCTTAATTTACTTAAATAAAGTAAAATAGAGAGAAGTGCGAACATATTTGGGATGCACTAGGATCCGAATTATGAGCATACCCAGTTGGGGCCATATCAACTGGCGGAGGTGGTCTCGGTGGTGGTGTACTACTAGACGATGTACTCACTGCTACCTATTGATGAATGTGGACTCCATTGAATCATGTCTATCATTTTTAATGGCTTGGTCATATGGCCAATCAGGATCCTGCATGACGCCTATGTGACCTCTCTTGGCCCCAACTACTGGGAACTTCTCAACATTCTATATAAAGAAATCAAACTATCTCTATAGGCACAGAGGTGATATCTGGACCATCGGGGGGTATTACTGAGGGAGTGGATGCTATATGGCTTTATATGAGAGAGCATAGCTCTGCTCATAATATATCAAACTCCCCCCTAATATGTGCTAGATCCGACGCATCTTTCTTTGTGAATCGGGTTGTAACCCATCTCTCAAACTCATTGAGCCGTGACTAAAAATTATCTTATAGCTTGTACAGAACAACTCTTAATGTGGTCTCTCATCGGGCCTCTGCCGACTCAAATTTAGTCCCCTAATCTCATCTGCTCGTAGAGAGTAGTCATCTCAGTCTCAACAACCCTCACCCTAGAATCGGTGGACCTCTGGCTGTATACTAAGCTCTGCAAAAACTCACTAGATATAGTTATCATACCTAAAATAGAAGCTGTAGTGGATGGGCGAGTACGCTCTAAAGATACACCCACTGGCTCTGAGCTTTAAGTTACGGCTGAAGAAGAAATAGCTGGTGTCCCATCTCCCTGCATACTAGATTCTGGACCTTTTCTCTTTTCCCCTATATCTATATTAATACTAACACCCACATCACCTCGATGTGCATCAGCAGGCTCTGTGAAAATTACTGGGCCCTCAATATGGGCTCGTGGTACTGCTGCCTATTATCTCAATCTCCTGGAAGGGCCTGGATGTACCAGATCCTTTTGTCTTTGTTTGCACTGTCACAGTCATAAGTACCCTTTCATCTACTCCCGGTATCTCAAGCACACAGGCCTTATCATACAACTTTTGAATCATGCAGGGGAATGACAGATTAGTCAACTCCCCAAATATTTTATCATGTAAATCATGCTTGAGGATGGAAGCAAAATCTACAATATAACCATCTATTATGCAAGCAACCTGTGCTTCTCCCTCCCCTATCATTGTATATTCAGAGTAGTGGGTATCAGTTGGTATCTAATCAGCAACCACCAAAACTTGGCCTCAACTATCAATAGGCCATTTTGATCACACCATGACCCTCAATTCATAAAGTCGCATCACCTAAAGGTGAAATATAAGTGTCTATACACCTAGCTATCTTACCTCCCTCTCATCGGTGCTCAACCTCCTACAGGATATGTCGATCACGTGTGACTCTCAGTCTATGGTCACACTTAATTGTAGATAGAGGGGTAATATAATTTAGACCGATGGTAACTCTGCGGATAGTCTCTGTCCAAAATTTCAAATTTGACCCCTCTAACTAGTGTATGCTCAAGCTGTGGCTGCCTCGCAAATCTCACTAGGCCTGGATGTTTGCGCATAGGAAGGACTATAGTAGCTCGGTATGATGCATAAAATTCTTGTACCATAATAGTGCCGTAAGAACCAAATGGCCTAGTCATCCACTCTAGCCGATATCTATCAAATACCGCCTGTAACTGTGGTGTTCGATCTAGCCCCGATAGTTAAATCCAGCACTACCCATAAATGCGCCTTATCGGCCTACCTACCTCTCAAACATGAATATCAATCATAAATATCTCCTGTATCCCTTCTACACACTACCTCAGATGTCCCTCATCCGGAGGTGTATCTAAGGTATGTGCGGGAGCAGGACTCTACACCTGCTGTACTGATTTATTGTGGGTATCCTGCTTTCTATTCTTCTCAGATTGGGGTATATTTGTGTGCTGTGCATGAGTAGAGTTACCCTCTTTAGACTGCGGCTCCACTGATGGCTCCTTCTACTCTACCTCCTCGAATGAATCATAGGACCCCTCCTTAGACTGGGGGTCCTGAGCAGTAACCTGTGGATTAGATATAGAATCTATCTCATCATTATCATCATCAGGTGGGTGAGTCTGTATGGGTGACATCCTTGCTGACTTCATCCTTGGCTGGGTTGTAACTGTTTGAACAACCTGGTGTGTCTTTCCTCTCGTGACTCTGTGTATCACCCCTACTGTAGTGTCTCTACATCACTTTCTCGGGTACTCCTCCAGTAAATTAATAAGCTCGGGAGACTCTGCCCATCTCCTCGGGGTACCAGCCTTTGTTTTCATCATAGATTTAGGTGACATATGTACCTGAAAAATCATTTGTTAGTTTCCAACAAAAGTGAGGGATAACAAAAGTTGAAGAAAAACTCAAAATTAGAAAAGTTCAAATTTTTCCTCAATTTTCACACCACTATACCTCTTTGAAATCCTAACAAGTCCAATGTGCACACACCTATCATAAGTCACTACTTTCAAAGAAAACAATTATGCTCAACTAGTGGTGTTACTTTTATTCATTCAAGTTCAACTTTCTATTGGGGCCTAACTTTAGATTTTTATTCAAAACAAGTCCCTACATTATGATTTTAGGTTACTTCAAGGTTCCCATATACAAGCTTGATAGTTTCTATATATTTTGCAATGGAATACATATATCAACTTTTTTAAACAATAAATAGATTAAGGCATAACTATTAGGAACCGAGAAAGTCACCTCTTTTATGAAGGATCAGAAGTGAATAATGAAAAAGTCAAGCAAAACCAAATTTGGAACTTGTTTTTAGTGTGTTGAGACAAGTTTTTATCTCAAATAAGTGTCAATTTAGCCTTTACTTAAGTGTGGGTTAGTTTGTGTTTTAAGAGGGAAGTTTGAATTCAAAGAGAAAAGTGAAGTTTTGAGGATTTAATTTAGAATGTGGTTAAGGTTGTTTAAATATAGGTTAGGGCCTATTTTAGGTCATATATAAGTGTTAGTGGGATCAAAATTTAAATTAAAAAATGGGTCCACTTTTTGACCTAGTCGCGGCTTCAACCCGCGACTGTCACCTGCGGCCAGGAATGGGGCGCAGGTGCCACCTGCGGCCAACAGGTGCAAGGCGCAAGTGCTGAACCGAAAATTTTGGCCCACTTTCTGCAATCTGTACTTGGTGTTTTGATAATTTTCTAGCTACTTATGGTCCCACAACCTAATTTTGAGGTCCTTAAAGTATAATTTGATGCCAAAGTCCATAACTTTCCATTTTTCATCCTCAAAATTTAAACTTTTCAACTTATTACTCAACTTACCATGGGGACTTGTGACCATGATGGGTTGATCACACATCCCATTTACCTGGAAATTAATGAATGTAGTAATTTTTTACCATAATCTTGGCAAGTCCAAGAGCTAAAGACCTATAAAAAGGAAAAACAACAAAAACTTGAACACTAAAAATAGTGGGTTTCCTCCCACTCAGTGCTTGATTTAATGTTGTGGCACGACACGACTATGTTGGTTACTCAGACTTCACTAACTAGCCCATGGGTTGCCTCCCATGCAGTGCTTAATTTTACGTCATGGTACGATGCAGGTATCTTGACTACTCAGAATTCATCAAGATACCCATAGGAGTATCTCCAGGGTCATCAATCCAATCAATCAGGGTCATCAATACTATCAATAACTGATACTACCCTCGTGTTGGTTGGCTAGTTCATTGACTTTTAGATGTTGAATGTAATTTCCTCACCATTGAATCTGAATTTTAGCACACCTTTCTCCATGTCAACCATTGCTCTACCTGTGGTTATAAACGGTCTTCCTAATATAATGGGCATCTAGGTGTCAACCTCACATTCCAGGATGACAAAGTCACCCGAAAAGATAAAGTTATCCATTCTCAAGATCATATCAAAAGAGATTCCCACAGGCTTATTCACTATGCGGTCAACCATCAACAACCGCACAAAGTTAATTCTGGAGGGTTCAAGCCTAATTGCTTGAATATGGCCAGTGACATCAAATTAATGCTGACCCGTAAATCACTCATAGCTATGGAAAATTGGGATTACCAAATCGTGCAGGGTATAGTGAATGATCTAGGATCACTCTCTTTCTGTGCTAAAGACCTAGTCATGATTGCACTACAATGGTGCCAATAATCAATATCCTCAATAGTCATTCATTTCTTCTTTGTGATCAATTATTTCATAAACCTGGCATATCCAGGCATCTTCTCTAATTCCTCAAGAAGGGGTATGTTCATGCTTAATTCTTTCTATTTCTCGATGAATCACTTGAACTTAAGTTCCTCTTTATTTTGCCTCAATCTTTGAGGAAAAGGTGGGGGTAGTCTTAGAATTTGTGACTCAATAACCGGACCCCTTATTGAAGTTGATGGTAACATGAGTCTTTGATAATAGGAAGAGAAACAAAGAGATTGGAGTATTGGAGCTAACTTTTCACTTTTGTATTTATTGCATCACCTTGATGCCAGCAATATACCACCCACTTCATTAAAAAATAGATATAAAAGGGGATTAGATCATATAGAGGTACTAGATTGTACTATTTGAGATGTCTAGTTGGTGAAAGTCTAATGCATTTAATAATTTTTTTTACATAAATTAATACTCAAATCACATAGTTTTGGCCACTCTGAAATAAATTTTAGGTGTTTCAAGCATAACTTCTAAAAATAATACTTGGATATTATAAAATAGAGTTCACTGCAGATGTTTCCTAGAGCTTGAAGAGTTGATGCATAACTTTTTGCCTATCTGTCGGGGAAAATTCTATTCTTCAGTAGGGAGAAGGATCTTTGTTCCATGATGATTTTTGACCTAGAATATCTTATGTTTTGTATTTTTAGTAAAAATTTATTCACTGTGGTGACTTCTTATTTAAGAGAGTTTTAACCTTTTCCACCGTGTCTCAATTAGATGATCATAGCTATTGGTATGCGATCTTATAGGAAGCATAAACAACATATTATCACTCATGTTTATGCCAAGAGCAAACTTTAAGATTGTCATCCATTGTTCATTCAATATAAGTTATTCTTTGAAATTCTCAAGTTAAAAGCTCTTTTCAGGTTATGATGATGCAACATATGACAGGGACTGAGTAGGAAAAACTCAGGTTACCACCTTCATCTAGCTATTTTCCCAATTCCTACTTTTCCAGATTCAATAATAAACTACCATCAGGGTTGAGTTTTTCAATTCCAATGTTAAGACTTAATCTCGGTCACCTTAGTTTATTTATTGATTGGTTTTAACTGCTCGATTTTTCTTCAAGTTTCTAGCCATTTGTGGTTGAAAATTTGATTGTTTACTTATTATCCATGATAACTTTAATTATCCACATCATTTATTGAGTTAGTTTGTAAGTGCTAATCTTCTTTTTGTTCGCATATCTACAAGCACATCTCTCTTTCCACATATCTTTATTAATAAGTAAAGGCACTACCCGCAATAGAAGTTTTTGAATTGTGCTAGTGTACTTCATGTCCCACCATTCACATTAACTTTTTCCCTGCCAATAATTGCGTTTAATGCCCAAAGATGATCCTCTTTTCCTCCAAATATTTTGGGTAGCCTTACTTTTCATAGATACATGTTGAATGGATTCTATTTGTGGCCTGGACCAGCAGTAGCACGTAAAATCATTTTGCCTGCCAAATATGGAAACATCATCAATCATAATTTTCTTCTCTCTTTTCCACAGGTATAAAAGTAAGAGTTGAATGAGGACTAATTGCAAACTCACTACGTTATTGGTACTTTGAAAGAAACCTTTGCATATCTATCTTAGTTTAGGATATGACTAATATTTAGTATATTTCAGTTAAATTTTCTTTGTTATTGAACTTATTTTACTTTTATTTGCCTTTTAAGGAGTTATTACCTTAGTATAATTTTTGTTTTCTTAATTGTATGATTATAGGTGAAATTTATTATTATCTGACATCTTTTATTGTTTTAATTTCAATTTATTTAATTATAATTTAAAAACTACCATCGATATTAAATAATTAAGCATTTTTCTAAAGTTTGTAAGTAGTGACAAAATATTTTATTATTGAAGGTAACTTGTAACAAAAATTATATTAAACTTTTCAAGACAACTATTTTTGTCACAACTAAATTAGTTCGTAGTAAATTGACTATATTTAGTGATAAATATAGTTGTCTCAGTATTGTCCTTTTCATTGGATACAAATAAATTTTGTATGTGACGACAATCATAATCGTCAATTATCATGATAATTAAGTGACATTTCTATATTGTCGGTAAAAATACTATTTTTAGTGAAAAAATGCTGGATTTAAATACAAAATTATGAACCTTTATTATAATAATCTAAGGATGTAAATATATTTTGTATACAAAAAGTTGTCATTAGTGACGAAAATACATTTGTTCAATCATGAAATATTTATGTATATATCTATATAACCTCAGAAACAATTTGTGTCATCGTTGATTGAACTAAATAATTAGGGACGATGAAATTTTATCTATATTAAAATCTTTTTATTGACAAAAACATATCATCAACTTTAAAAGTTGTATATTTTTGACAAACTATTCGTTAGAAATGTTACACATTTGGGGATGTTTTTTGTAGCTAATATAATTTTTTTAGCGACGAAGTACTAAATCGTCTTTGTATACTTTTAACGACCAACTTTTGGAGATGATTAATTGACAAAATTATTTTTGTCAAGCAAAATCTTTTGTGACAAAATATGATTTATTAGTGAAAAATCATTCGTTTCTTATAACAAACTTGTTGCAGCGTAATGCAAGAGGTGGTTAAGAAAAAAATTATTAAATGGCTTGATGCGGGTGTTGTGTACCCGAGTTTGGATAGTACGTGGGTGAGTATGGTCCAATGTGTTCTTAATAAGGGTGTTATTGCGGTAGTCCCAAATAAAATAATGATTTTGTACCCATCCATTTGGTAACGAGATGGATGGTGTTATGGATCACCTTAGATTAAATTTTTGGACAGAAGAGATTATTTTTCGATGCCATTCATGGAGCAAACGCTAGATCGGTTGGTTAGGTGAAGGTGGTATTGTTTTCTTGATGGGTACTCCAGATATAATCAATTTTTCATTACACCCAATAATCAAGATAAAACCACATTTACATGCCCTTACGGGACCTTTGCCTACTAACGCATGCCTTTCAACTATGCAATATGCTTGCCACCTTTCAAAGGAGTATGTTGTTGATATTTGTGGATGTGGTTGAGAACACTGTGGAAGGGTTCATGAATGACTTCTCCATTATTGGTGACTCATTTGAATCTTACCTTGAGCAAAAGGGAAAAGTCCTTGAGCGTTTTGTAGAAACAAATCACGTATTAAATTGGTAAAAGTGTCATTCATTGGTCAAAGAAGGTATTGTACTCAGCCATAAATTCTCATGGTAAGGCATTCAAGTTGATTGAGAAAAGAATGAAGTTATTGCCAAGTTACCGCTTTTGATCTATGAAAAAGGAGTTAGTAGTTATCTTAGTCATACCGGCTCTTATAGACGCTTCATCAAAGACTTCTCCAAAATTGTCCAACCCATGTGTAAGATTTTTTAAAAAAGAAGCTAAATTTGAGTATGATGGAGATTGTCTAATGGTGATCAATTGTCTCAAGGAAAAGCTTGTGTCGGCTCCCATCATTATGGCTTTGTCACACCTCTTTTTATCAAGAAATTGTTTAATTATTTAGATTGAAATGGTTTTCAAATATGAAAGTGACAAAAGAAAAATATTTCAAAAAAGAATTTTTACTAATAAACCAGAGTGACCACTTGGCATGAATTTGGTGTGCAAACTCACCTTAAAATATTCCTTTTCAAAATGTTGTCTCTTAAAAAATACTAATATGCGAATAAAGATTCTAGTTAAGAAATTTTGTTGACAAAGGGGTAGGTGTTAAGCACGCTCAATCCTGGGGTTTCAATATTTTTGATTTTCTAAATTGTACCGGCTAATTGACACTATAAGTGAATAAAATCTCAAACAACACTCAAGGCAAACCAACATACAACAAACAAGAGTATCAAAGTAAAGTCCAATCCAATTATATAGTTCAAAAATAAAAAAATATGGAAAGATAAACCTATACTAATCTATCCTTCTCCTAAACTATGCTCTATAGGACATCCCGAGCCTTGATCACAAATTGTCTTCGAGTATAGAATCTTATGGGGCAGTCCCCGGTGAATAGATACATATGACATCGGGTCATTTTTTGGAAAATATGAATACACTTGATATAAAATGAAAATCATCCACCCAAGAAACAAAACATCACAATTATCGACTCCTAGAGTTTGCCTACCGAACATCCTACAATTTCTTATCAATACCCCATCCTAAACGTGATACTAACAGTGAAACAAAATCAATTGAAATCGATCCAAATTAATCACGACAATGAATTAATCAAACATTTAGGTTGTGAATTAATCTATTTCAGTCCTTCCCCAAATCAATTTTGTTATTTAGAATTCCATTATTCATTACCCTATTCCTAACCAAACATCAACAATAAAATGTTCAACATATTTCATAGGTTGTAAACCAAATCGGAGAAAATCTTCAAACCAAAACATGAATTTACATCAGGAAAACATAATCAAACCAAACTCATATTACTTAAAAGTAATTTCATATAGTGAAATTAAAGGGTAAGAGAAATAATTAGATCTCAAGATATTGCCATAGAAAAACGAAAAAGGAAAAACAATTCGAATTTGAATTTTTGCTGAAGAACCGCGAACTCCAATAGAACCATCAACCTAAATTCCAAACCTGACGAACCCAAACTTGAAGAAAACTAATTAAATCGTGAATAAGTATTGATTGATCTTAAACTCAACGATATTAGATTGAAAAAGGGGAGCTCAACGGTGGTATTAGGTCATTTAGTAACTATTTTTTTGGTATTTTTGTTTAGGGTGGTGGGTTTAGTCTCTGTATTTCAGTGTTTTTAGATGGGAGTCGTTTTGGTCGCTGGATTTCATCATTTTCTAATGAGAGGTAGGTGTTTTTCTTGTGAAGAGATAAAAAATATGAGAGGGAAGAGAAGAGGCACGTGAGGGTAGGGGGTTGGGTGGGTAGTGAAGGTGATGAATCTTTTCAAGTGTGTATGGAATGAGGGATATATGGTGGGGTTTTTTATTTTTCTTCTTTTGTGGGGGAATAATTTGATAGGGTACGGGTACATTGTAAGGGTGCGGTAAATGGGATAAATTCATGGTACGAAACTTGGAGGGTCAACATTATATGTCTACATCATGCCCTTTTTGACTGTAAACACAAAGTATTTCCAGACAAAAAAATAGACAACAAGAAAAATTTGATCCGATCATCATTCAAAAGGGAGAAAAACAAAGATAGAATGTGATCGAGTCTTGATTTTGGACATCCTACCTATCTCTAGTTATGAGAAAATTAGCTCATGTGTAGTTCAAAAGATTGAAAAGGAGAGGGACTATACCGAGATAAATAGTTGAGTTAGGTCCTACCGTGGTTCCAGTCCGTGACTTTGTCATTACATCAAAAAAGAAAACTACAAGTTAAAAAGATAAATAAAATTACAGAAAACCTATCTATGTAGCTTTTCTGGATTCTTGACTAGAGTCTTCAATGCTTTCTTAGGTGATAAGATATCCTTCTTTTCTTTGGATTTGAACTTGAAAGTAAATTATTTCTCTAGGTAAAGTTCTGGTATTGGAGATGAACTTGAAAATTGACCCTATTCTTTAGGTGGGGCTTCTAAACATGAACTTGAACTTGAAACTCTTTACCCTATTCTCCAGGCAGACTCCTAACTTTCCATTTAAAATCTTCACTTTATTTTCTAGGTAGGCTCCTGACTTGTAATAATCTTCACCTTGTTCTCCAGGCAGGCTCCAAAGTTGTAATTTAAACTCTTTACTCTATTCTCAAGGTAGGCTCCTGAATTGCATTCACCATATTCTTTAGGCAGGCTCATGAGTTGCAGTTTAAAATCTTCACCTATTTCTTCAGGCAAACTTTTGAGTTGAAGTTTAAAAAATCTTCACCCTATTCTTCAGTGGTATCTTGACTTGCAATAATCTTTACCCTATTCTCCATATGGGCTCCTAACTTGCCATAATTTTTAACTTATTCTCCAGGTGGGCTCCTATACTTGCAACTGATAATCTTTAGCCTATTCTTTAGGCAGGATCCTGACTTGCAATACTCTTTACCCTATTCTCCACACAGGCCCCAAGCATACAATTTAAAATATGCACCCTATTCCCCATGTGGGCTATTAACATGTATTTGAAAATATTTATCATATTCTATAGTCAGGCTCCTGACTTTTTAAAATTTTTACTTTATTCTCTAGATGGGCTCCTAACTTGCAATTTAAAATCTCCACCCTATTCTCCAGGTGGGCTCCTGACATGTAATTTAAAATATTCACCCTATTGTCTAGGCTAGTGACTGACTTGCGATTTAAAATCTTCACCCTATTATCCAGGCGGTCTTCTAAACTACAATTTGAACTCTTCACCCTATTCTTCAGGCGGACTCCTAAAATAAAAGTCAAAACTAGAACAAAAGTTATCTTTAAACAAATGAATATGATAAAAATTAATCTTATTTTCCCCAAATTATGGTCCAATTCTCTAGGAGGTATTGAACAGAAGGGTCCTGGGCAAAAAGTAAAGTTCCATTTTTTAGAAGGGTCCTGAATAGATAGTTAAGTCCCATTTTTCAGGAGGGTCCTAAACAGATAGTAATGTCCAATTTTCCAAGAGGGTCCTAATAAGAGAGTAAAATCCAATTTCCCAGAGGGTCCTGAACAGAAAGTAAAGTCTTATTTTCTAGAGGGTTTTGAACAAAAAGTAATGTCTCATTTTTTAGGAGGGTCCTAAACAGAAAGTAAATCCCATTTTCCAAGAGGATCCTGAATTAAAAGTAAATCCCATTTTCCAGGAGGGTCCTGAACAGAAAGAAAAGTCACATTTTCTGGGAGGGTACTGAGCAGAAAGTAAAGTCCCACTTTCAAGGAGGGTCCTGACTATAGTATGACAACTCATGGATATGTTTTTCCAAAGGTACTTAAACCCATTGAACATAATTTTTCCCCTGTTTCATCAAAGAAAAATTTGTTAGTTAATAACATGGCAGTGCTTTGCGGAACTTGGCTTTCCAGGCACTAGCTCCAGCACTCGTCCTATTCATCATTGTTTTAGATTGTTGGTATTTTCCCCTGACTTGTCTCACCATTGAACAAACTCAAATTAAAGAGAGTGACTTTGATTTAAGCACCACATTTCTATTTTTACCATATCTTAGAGATAAACCCTTTAAACCCTGATCCTTTCTTGAATCCAGGAACATGTCTATTAAGAAAAACATTTTGTAGTCCTTGTTTCGACATATGATCATGTTTCTTTAATGTGCGGGTTCTTGACTTTACTTCATGCAATTGAGGAAACTGGTATCAATTTTTGAGATCCTTTCTCACTTATTTTGTCAATGGTGTAAAAAATATGATGATTTTCTTATTTTGATAACTAACATAAGAAGAAAAAATGCAAATATAGAAAAGAAAGAAAAAGATATTGAATGTCCCTTTTTTAAAAAATGGAGAAAGAAAAACTTATATTAATATGACAACTTACTCTAATGATTATGACAAGCCTTTTGAATTAAGCTTCCTGATCTTTCCATCAAAACTTTTCATTAATTGTTGCTGAGTTAATGACCCTAAAATTGAGTTGTTTCTTTAAACTCATTGAACTCGTATAGCTTATTAAGCTAGTGATGCCCTGAAGGGTTTTCTTTAACAAGCCTCTCTTATTTTTATTTTTCTCAACTCACCGTAGCCTTACAGTACCCGTGAGTGTTTCACCAATAAAACTCTTATTTTATATCTCTCAATTCACATTCATCTTACGGTGCCCATGAGGATTTTTACAAATAAGACTCTCTAATTTTTTATTTCTTTCAACTCACCATCACCTTATGATATCCGTGCAGGTTTTCACAAATAAGACTCACTCATTTTTATTTATATCAACTTACCTTCGCCTTATGGTGATCGTGAGGGTTTTCACCAATAAGACTCTTTAATTTTTATTTCTCTCATATTTTCTTACGATGATGAAGAAAAGTTGGCCAAAATTACAACATCATATATCTATCGCATGTTTGGCCTTAATATTCTCAAAGATTCATATGAAGGTATTTCTTTGGTTGTAATGTGACTTTTGGATATGATAAGTAATAAAAAATGGCATGAAGCTCTAAAGACAATTGAAACGGAGTGGGACATATAACTTTTGGAATCGACTCACACAACAACTATTAACTCTTGCCCATAGTTTATTTTGACTGGGTAATTGTAAATATTTATTTAGTTGAATCGAACTCCAGAGTAGGGCTACCTACGCATCTTATCGTAGTAAGAATTAGGACAAACGTAGTTTAGGGAACTTACTCTTTTGTTTTGATTTGTCTTTCTTTTTTTTTCTTTTTTCCTTTCCACTTTGATTCTTTTCTATTTTGATCTTTATCTTTTGGTAGTCTTTATGACTCTATTTTTCTTGACACTCTTATCTTTTTCAGACTCTATTTGATTCCTAAAGATGGATACAAAATAAAAATTAGTCTAATGATTAAATGGGTAAACCAAGGATTATACAATATTTTAGATAGTGGAATAAAATGCCTTCATCATATCCCTCTTAAAAAATGCAAGTACCAAGCATGCAATAGAAGTAACGGAGTATAAAGATTATAAATAATATCTTTTAACTTTATCAACATTGCATTTCTTCCATTTTGCCTTCTATATTTGTAAAATACAAGGCTCCATTAGGCAATACTTTCTTCATAATGAATGGCCCTTGCCAATTTAGGGAAAACTTGCCATTATCATCCATATGATGAGGGAGGATGCACTTCAATACTAATTGAACAACTTCAAAATGTGTAGGATGTACCTTTCTGTTATACTGTCTGGCCATTTTCTATGATACAATTAGCCATGACATCCTGGCTTCAGTCTTTTTTCATTAATCAAACTCAACTGCTCCAATTGAGTCTTCATCCATTGACAATAATCAATTTAATCTTCTATGGTGAATCGAAGAGATGGAATTTCAACTTCTGAGGGTATGACAACTTCAGTCCCATACACTAATAAATATAGAGTTTCCCCTGTTTGACACGCCCTTAAACCGATCCATGTAGTAGGGGCACCTCTAGCCCATATGAACTGTAGGTCGCCCCGATAACCCATCACAATCATTATATCAATCACATGGGTCGGATGAATCTTGACCATAAAATGAGATAGCAAAAAACATACTACACGTCATAACTTAAACATGTCTAAAACTTCATTAGATTCATCACACTAACCAATATTCCCAAGTCCACAGTCATCCGTAATACCTCTATACAAACCGAAGTTTAAAAATGTATATGTCAGGACAATCCCCCGATAATAGCCAAACCAAGTCAATTTATGACTAAGTCTAAAGATAGGAGACCAAGAAGGAAGGTCTTTCGAAGTAAGGAATCTCACCACTCACAAGTCAATACATGAGCCGCTTCTATTGCCTAATCACTATACAAGATGAGAAGAAGATACTCCGGTCCCTATGTCGCGTGGGGACATAGTGCCCAGAGACGGTTAGTGGTTGGAATGCTAGCATGCAACTCAAGAATAAGGATAAAATAGCATCATCATTCAACAACAACCACTACATCATATTCCATCATATTAATAACCTTATCCATACATATAGACATATCACATACTTATCAAAGGAACAAGTCTTATCAATACTTTGGAAGTTATCACTCATCATACATGCATTGGAGTACTCCAACCTTCCACACTTATAGATTCAAGCATTTATCATTAGGAATAGGACTTTAACTATATTTATATATCCTCAAGTAAGGGACTCCAACATATACACATCCATTTATGTAAGGGACTCTAACCACTCACACATATTTATATGAGTGAGGGATTTTAACCACTCACACACTTTCATTCTAGAAAGGGTCACTAACCACATGCTCACACATTAGGCAAGGGACTCTAACCTCATGCCATATTAGATAGGGGACTTTAACCCCAAGCCAATTCAGTTGGTGAGGCACTTCGACTTCATGAGATCTTATTATGCAGGGGACTTTAACCACAAGAGATTTTATTAGTAAAAGAACTTTAACCTCAAACCATAACGACTATCATTAGTCGACATTGGGACTCTAACCTTTTGTCCATGTATCCACATACATTCAATTCCAGACATAAGGACTTTAACCTATTTCTCCAATTCAACACCATACATGACCACATGGTTCTCACGGAAGCCTTCATTGCTCAACCATGTCAATAGGCCAATGCCTTGATTCAACTCATCATACAATTCAAACTATAGTCCTCAAGACCCTTACAAGTCATTCATATTTCATTAGCAATTCTATACCACAATTTAGTTCAACACACAATTCAAGTTTATTTTCATGTTAGGGACTATAACCCCCTTCTTATTCATTAAAACATGAAGGTCATCAATTACATAATACATGGCTTATTTTACCTTCACAATATCATTTATTAAGCATTCATACATATTGACTTTTTTTGCAATAGGCAGAGTTACATGCCTTAGCAAAACTTCAATCACCAAGAATATTGACTTTTTTTTGCCTCTTGAAACCCTAGCCTCTAATCCTTCAAAGATGAGCTTGAGAGAGTAATTAGGGTGTTTGATACATCAAAATAGATGTTTAGGTGGCTACACACACTTATACAGTGAGTGGGATTAGGGTTTTAGACATGGGTAATGACCACAAGGCCCTTAGTTAGAAGCTAAAAATTGAACTCTTCAAGGGGAACGACTCACTATACGACTCACTTAAGTAGTCGTACCCTAGGGTACGAGTGGTACCATGACTTGTACCATAGAATTCTCTTAGGTCACACAAACTATTAAGGATACGACCATACACCTTTTAGTCATATTCAAAGGGTAATACTCAGCCCTAACTAGTATCTATCAGCCCTACCATAAATAGTCCACTTTTGATCGAGGCATTCTATTCGATTGGTCTTGGTATGACTCGTACCTTAAGGTACAATTGGTTGGAGCCTCACTCGTACCTAGGACAGTGAGTGATCCTTACCACACTACCTAAGGTATGATAGGGTGTCACCAACTCGTATCCATAGGGTACAAGTGGTACCCTTAGTCATACGAAGTCCAGAGACATTAAATGAGGGAACTTTTCAATGGTTCATAGTCTAGGTGTTTCAATTCTCCCACACTTGAATCATTTATCCTCAAATGAGGGGTAAGGAAAGAAATAAAAACAAGCCAACATGTAATCACATATCAAAGAAACCCTTGAACAAGTTAGAACAAGCATACAACACAACACATATCGTGCTTATTATTAATCAATCACTAACTTCATCGACTTTGGGACATCAACCCATTATTTAACAAGGACACTTTTTTATTTCAAATATTGGGGACTTACACCCCCATTTATCAATACATACTCATTTTACAACTTAGGTACTTCAATCCATCAACTTATCAAGGATACTTACTCAATTCAAGGATTAGGGACTCGAACACAACACAACAAAACACGCATAATTTCAAAACATTAGGGACTTGAACCCATGGTCTAACACAACACAAATAACACAACATATTGGAGACGCTTACACATTGTCTATTAAGGACATAAATCAAAGTAAAGAGATCAACACACACCTCCATCCAAAGTTTTTTGAATGGGAAACAAATGCGGATACTTGGAGTTCATTTCCTCTTCCGCTTCCCAAGTAGCTTCCTCAGACTTTTGGTTCCTCCATAGAACCTTCACCGAATCCACTTGTTTCATTCATAATCGATGAACATGACGATCCAAGATTCTCATCGGGATCTCCTCATAGGACAAAAAGGCCGAGATACCAACATCCCCCAAAGGAAAAACGAACGAAGGATCACCCACATATTTCCGCAACATAGATACATGGAAAATCAGGTGAATGGAGTTCATACTAGAAGGAAACTCCAACTCATAATCAACATACCGGGAACTAAGCTTCCCTTTTTATCAAATCGCATCACTCCTTTCATAGGAGACACTTTCTAGAATACCCAATCACCAATACTGAAATCTAAGTCCCTACGCTTCATATCCACATATGACTTTTGTCGACATCGAACAGTTTTCAACCTATCACGAATAACCTTTACCTTCTCTATGTCTTGGTGAACTAAATCGGGGCCAAGAAACTTACCCTTGCCAACCTCATACCACTCAATAGTAGATAAACATCTCCTACGATACAATGCCCCAAAAGACGCCATGCCAATACTAGAGTGGTAACTATTATTATAGGAAAACTCAATCAAAGGCAAGTGGTCATACCAACTACCACCGTAATCAATCACACAACACACAACATATCCTCTAATATCTCTATGATCCTTTCTTCTTGTCAATCCATTTGCGGGTGGAATGCGGTACTAACGTATGCTGTAGTGCCCAAACCCTTTTGGAATGACTTTCAAAAGTGTGATGAAAATGGAGGACCATGATCTAAGATAATAGAAACTGGAGCACCATGCAACCTCACGATCTCCACAAAATACAACTTAGCATAATCTTCCGCAAAGTAATTAGTCCTCACAGGAAATAAGTGAGCGGACGTGATCTTTCTATCAACAATGACCTAAATATAATCACATTGGTTCTGAGATTTAGGAAGATTGGTAACGAAATCCATATTAACTGCCTCACACTTCCATTCAGGTAATGGTATCTCTTGATAAAAGCTCCCAAGCCTCATGTTCTCAACTTAATTATTGACACATAATACACTCGGCCACATAACTAGCCACATCACGCTTCATATTACCCCACCAATAGAATTTTCTATGATCATGGTACATCTTGGTAGAACTGGGATGAATGGCATAACAGGATCCTTGAGCCTCATCCATGACCCTTTACCTCAATCCATTTACATTGGGAACACATACCCTACCTTGGTATATCAAGATACCATCACCACCAATCACAAAGTTTGCAACTTTGTATTGACGCACATTACTCTTGATCTTCATCAAGTTGGGGTCCAATACTTGTTTCTCCGTTATCTCAATAATAAGAGACTAATGAGATAACAGATGAACAAACACACCACCATTTTTGGAGTCTGCAAGTCGAACTCCAAGATTAGCCAAATGGTGAATGTCCTTCACCAAATCCCGCTTATCCTCATCTACATGGGCAAAACTTCCCATGGATAATCTACTAAAAGCTTCGGCGACTATATTCACCTTACCGACATGGTAATGAAGACTCATATCATAGTCTTTCAACAACTTGATCCACCTCCTTTGCTAAAGATTTAACTCCTTTTAAGTAAACACATATTGGAGGCTCTTATGATTGAAAAAGATGTCAACATGAACCTCATATAGATAATGTCTCCAAATCTTTAACGCAAAGTCTACATCTAACAACTCTAAGCCATGAGTAGGGTAGTTCTTCTCATGAAATTTCAATTGTCTAGAGCATAGGCCACCACCCTACCATGTTGCATCAACACGCAACCAATACCGATACGAGAAGCATCACAATAAACCATAAAACCATCACTACCCTCGGGCAAGGTTAAAACTGGAGCTAAAGTCAATTTATCTTTCAACTACTCAAAACTACCCTCACACGCGTTGGACCGAAAGAACTTGACATTTTTTTGGGTCAACTTGGTCAATGGGGAAACTATAGTAGAGAAACTCTCCACAAATCTTTTGTAGTAACCGGTAAGACCCAATAAGCTTCGAATGGTTGGAGTCATAGGTCTAGGCCACTTCTTAACCGCCACGAGCTTTTGGGGATCTACCATGATCCCTTCACTAAAGATAACATGACCAAGAAAAGCTATGACTTTCAACCAAAACTCACACTTGGAGAACTTGGAATACAAATGATAATCCTTTAAAGTTTGCAACACGGCACTGAATTGATCTACATGATTCACCTCACTCTTAGAATACACTAAGTTATCATCAATGAAGACAATGACAAACATGTCCAAGAATGGACGGAAGACCTTCTTCATCAAGTTCATGAATGCCGCCGTTGCATTGGTCAACCCAAAAGACATTAGAAGAAACTCAAAGTGACCATACGGGGTTCTAAAGATAGTCTAAGGTATTTTCACATCTCTAATATTAAGAAGATGATAACCCGATCTAAGCTCAATCTTAGAGAAACACTTTGACCCCTGAAGTTGCTCAAACAAATCATCGATCCTAGGAAAAGGATATTTATTCTTTACGGTCACTTTGTTCAACTGACGATAATCAATGCACATACGAAAGGAACCATCTTTCTTGCACATAAAAAATATGGGAGTACCCCATGGAGAAACAGTAGGGTGGATAAAACCCTTATCTAAGAGGTATTTCAATTGCTCCTTAAGCTCTTTTAGTTCTGCCGGAGCCATTCTATGAGGACGGATAGAAATCGGACGAGTTTTTGGAACAAGATCAATCCCAAGATTAATTTCCCTATCGAGAGAAACACCGAGAAGATCATCGGGAAATACCTCAGGAAACTGATTAACAACGGGAAAAGATTATAGAGAAGCCTCTTCTGAGTTAGAATCTTTAAGTTGGTCCAAATGATACAAGCACCCCTTTGAAATCAATTTTTGGGCCTTTAGATAAGAAATGAACCTTCCCTTAGGCACTAGGGAACCACCTTCCAATACAATGACCTGCTCATTGAAGAATCGAAGCATGACCCTACGGGTCCAAAAATCTAAGGAAGCATAGTAAGAGTGCAACAATTCATCCCCAGAATGACATCAAAATCAACTATGTGCAACTCTATCAAGTCTACAAGCGTATCCCTACCACCAACAATATTACACACCCCTTATAGACCCTTCTAACAATCATAGGGTCCCCGACCAGGGTAGAAAAAGAAAAAAGAACCGACAAACTCTCGAGACCACAATCAAGATGCACAGTCACATATAGGGTCACATAAAAAAGAGTAGACCTTGGGTCAAGCAAACAATACACAACACAGGAGAAAAGTCTCAACATACCCGTGACAACATCAGGAGACACCTCAGAATCCTGGCAAGTAGAAAGTGCATACAAGCGGTTCTGGCCAGCGTCGGTGCTAGAAATAGAAGTAGAGGCACACATAGGGGCCCTATTTACCAAAGAAGCTACTAGGGAGAGGAACTCACGCTGTATGTGCCCAACCTGACCACAATGGAAATATCTATTTCTTTCCTTATCACTCTAACCATTATGACTCTGTCCACAAAATTTGCAAGGAGGGTGAGGTGGAGCCGCCTATCACCCAAAAACCTCAGGTAAGGAGAGTGAACACTAGCCAAGGAGAAAGAACTCAAATTCCCCTACTTCTTCAGTGGACACTTACCACCATCACCTCCACTATGCTCAGAAAGCTTAAAATTTTTTCCTTACCTCTCACTAAGCTCAACTTGCTTTTTTTCTCTTCTTCAACTTGTTGAAAATACATAATCAACCTAGAAATATCCATGTTCTGAATTAACAAGGTTGCCTTGATGTCAAGGACTAACTCATAGGACAATTCCAAGACAAACTTACATATTTGAGCCCTTATGCTAGAAACCATATCGGGAGCATACCTTGACAATTGATGGAATTTCAAGGCTTACTCTTGAATGGACATCGTCCCTTGCTTTAAGTTCACAAACTCTTCCATCTTTTCCTCTCTCAACCCTTGAGGAAAGAAGCAGTCTAAGAAAGCCTCAGAGAAGTCCTCCCACATGGAGAGACTAGCATCAACACCTCGAGACAACTCCCACCCCTTGTACTATTAGTATGCTACATCTTTTAATTGATAGGCAATAAACTCAACGACCTCAATCTCTGAAACATGTATTATTTGATATATCTTCTATGCTTCATCATTAAAGCCTTGAGTATCTTCCTATAACCTCGTACCAGAGAAAATAGGAGGGATCAACCTCATAAATTAGCCAATTGAGAGGTTACTAATTGAGTCAAGAGGCTTCTAATTGAGTCAGGAGGTTGATAGAACGACGAAACTTGGCATTAGTAGCATCCCTATGAGGTGATGGAATAGGGGGGTCACTCTCATAGTTGGGGTTGGTGGGGAAAGGTGGAACTCCACGAAGATAGTCTGATGCCGCTGCCCTACCCCAGGTCTGAACTCCAAAAGTTTGATGAGCTTCGTCCATAGGGCCCTCAAAAGGGTTTGTTCTGAGTATCAGATCTCCTTATAGGCATGATCTAAAAGATAACAAATAGAAATTAGTGAAATTCAATACCTTAGACTTTATAGCTTTAGATTGAAACACAAGAAAGTGAGAAATTTCCTAAAATGTCTCATAGCTTCTCTTTTATAAGTGTGCCATACTTCATACCCATAAAAGAGACTACTCAACATGGTATTATGGACACTCAACTAACCATGAACCTAGTCTCTGATACCAACTTGACACGCCCCAAAACCGGGCCATGTCATAGGGGCACGCCAAGCCCACATAAACTGAAGGTCACCGTAATAACCCATCACAATCATCACATCAGTCACGTGGGTTGGGTGAATCCCGACCATAATATGAGCTAGCAAAAATCATACTACACGTCATAACATAAACACTTCTAAACACTTCATTAGATTTATCAGATTAACCAATATTCCTAAGTCCACAGTCATCCATAATACCTCTATACAAACCGAAGTTTTGAAATGTATATGTCGGGACATGCCTTCAATAATAGCCAAACCAAGTCAATATAAGACTAAGAATAAAGATAGGAGACCAATAAGGAATGTCTTCCAAAGTAAGAAAGCTCACCGCTCCCAAGTCAATGCACGAGCCGCTTCGATTGCCTAATCACTGCACTAGAAGAGAAGAAGATACTCTGGCCTCTATGTCGCGTGGGCACATAGCGCCTGGAGATAGTTAGCGGTTGGAACACTAGTATACAACTCAAGGATAAGGATAAAATAACATTATCATTCACCAAATAGCAATACATCATACAAAAAGCATTCACGTGTGCAAACTACCATCAATAACATCTATAAACATAAGTCTAAGCAAGAATCCTCATTATTCATCATTAGGCTGCAAAATCCTTTTTAATTGATTTCAAAATCACCATGTACACTTGCTAATCCAAGTGTGAAAAACATGGGTTTAGAGTTATTTAGAAAGGGGAAGAGTTACATCCCTTAGACAACTTCAATCACCCAAAATATTTACTTTTTTTCCTCTTGAAACCCTAGCCTCCAATTCTTTAAAGTTGAGCTTGACAAAGTAATTAGGGTGTTTGATCCATCAAAGTGGATGTTTAGGAGTCTATACACACTTATATAGTGAGAGGACTTAGGATTTTATACATAGGAAATAACCACAAGGCCCTTAGTTAAAAGCTGAAAATTGAACCCATCTAGGGGTATGACTCACCATACGACTCGATTAAGTAGTCATACCCTAGCGTACAAGTGGTACCCTAACTCATAACCTAGGATTTTACTAGGTCACACACACTGTTAAGGATACGACCATACACCTTTGAGTTGTATCCAAAGGGTACGACTCAACCCTAACCCGTATCCATCAACTGTCCAAAAAATAATCCACTTTTGATTGAGGTATCACTCTATATGATTGGTCTTGGTACGATTCATCCTTTAAGGTATGATTGGTTGGAGCCTCACTTGTACCTAGGATAGTAAGTGACCCTTACCACACTACCTAGGGTATGATAGGGGATCCCCAACTCGTATCCGAAGGGTACGCGTGGTACCCTTAGTCGTACCAAGTCCAGAGATATCAAATGAGGGAATTTTTCAATGGTTCAAAGTCTAGGTGTTTTACTGTTGAAGTACGAACAGTTGTACTATAACTGAACAATGCGAAAGGAAACTTCTCATGCCATTATCTAGTTCCTTGTACCATTTTATGTAGTATCTTCTTTATATTCTTGTTTGTAGCTTCTATGACACCATTTGACTATTGACGATATGGACTGGAATTTTTATGTACAATTTTAAATTATTGGCACACCTCTTACATCAAATAACTATTGAGATGGGCAGCATTATCTGTAATCATCACCTTTTGAATGCCAAATCTACAAATGATGTTAGCATAAACAAAATCTTCTACTTCATTCTTTGCTACTAACTAGAAAGTTGTTGCTTCTACCCACCATTTAAAATAATCAATGGCCACCAAAATGAATCTATGCTGATTTGATGCTTTTAGCTCAATCGCTTCAGTCACGTCCATTTCTCAAGCTACAAAAGGCCATGGGGCATACATTGTGTGTAACTCAGTAGGAGGAGAATGTATCAAATCACTGTGTGCCTGACATTGACGACATTTATGAATAAAATAGATAGAATTCCTTTCCATAGTGAGCCAATAATAACGCACTTGATGTATCTTCTTTGACAAGACATAACCATTCATATGTGGCCCACAAACTCTAGAATGTATTTCAACTATAATTATTGAAGCTTATTTAGTATCTACACACCTCAAGAGTCCCAAATCAGAAGTTTTCTGGTAGAAAATTCCTCCACCTACGAAAAACCCACTATCCAAACACCTAAAAGTCCTTTTTAAATACTTGTGAAATCTTTTGGATATTTTCCTGATTGAATATATTGCTTAATATCAAGGTGACATGACCCGAACCAGTGCCTTGTCGTAATGGGCATCCCAAGTCCAACCAGGACTAGGGAATACCTCCATTACCCAACCAAACCTCCAAACACATACCATGAGTCAGATGAATTCCGAACATATAACAAGATAGCATTCATTACAAGTCCAAACTCTGGGACAGGTCTTTGATGATACCCAACCCAAGCAAGTCCCACAAGCAATATCCAATCAATAACCATACCAAAACCAAAATAATAACAAAGAGTATGTCCATAACATAACATAATAGGACAAAACAATCATAAATTCAGTCCAATGGGATCACCCCCAATACTAATGCCAATACTATGGATGACAGTAATACCGACACCACCCATTCCAACCCATAGTAGTTACACAAAGTCTCAAATCAAAAGTAAAACAATATCCGATTTGGACATGCCCTCAACCATAGCCAAAGCTAATGTCTATAAAATGACCAAAATATAAAAAGACATCCATGATATGAAATGGATCCTTCCAGAGTATGAAAGTGAACCACTTCAATCCAAAAGTTGATCCCGAATCCGATCACTAAGCAAGTGAAGTAGAATAGCCGATTACTGCATCACATGGGGATACAGCCGCCCGAAAATGAGTTAGTAGGTGAACGCTAGCAGGTACTTAGGAGAAGGATAAAGTAATACCAACCTTTAAAACTAAGTAAACTAACCATATGCATTCACAAACACATATACATATATATAACGATATTGGTAAAGGGAACCAGGTTTAGCATGCCTTTAAAATCATTAACCTAGGTATGTGCAGCTTAACCATCCTAGAACTACCCATGGGCTATTTAGTTCTAGTGCAACCTTCTGAAAAGGCCCTACTACATATAGCTGAATGAACCAAAGATACCATGGGAGTAGGGAATTCCCGTGTACCTTTAGCCCTCCATGATATATATATACAGGTGTACTTATGGGATTTCCTTGTACCCCATAAGTATCATCTATGGTCATCATGACCAATCCACATGTCGGCAAATATGATTTTCCATTGTCCGTCTATTAGAATCATACCTTCACGGTTAGCTATTACACCCCACCATTATTGCCTAATTAAAACCATTAGCACATAACCCAACCACCATTCCATTTATTACTATCCACGAATATAAGTAGTGACATCTTCATACTTAATTTAGCTTGCAAGCAATGCCCTTTTCATCCTTATTAAGAAGAAGGGATTCCCATGTGCCCATAAATTACATTATTAAGTTGACTTGCGGGAATCCCATGTACCCCATAAGTGATTATTATTATGTTTGAATCGAGGATTCCCTTTTACCCTACAAGGCTTTCAATTAAACAAACCATAACAACTAAGACCTTACTATTTAACCATTCCAAACCATTTATATCATTTAGCATTCCATTAAAAGTTCAACAATGTAGTAAAAAAATTCTAATAGGCATTTTATCAAACATATTAGGGGCATAGTGTTTCAAAAACCAAAAACAATTACCAATTAACCATTTCCATGCAACCAAGTGTCCAAACCATCATTAAAATATGTCATTCCAAAATTCAAACACAGGACAACCATAACCAAGCATTTATAACCAAAACCCCAACATATATTAAAAAACCCAAAACCATTCAACAGTTGTTCCATGTAAAAAGTCATAAAACGCACCGTTAGTTTGAAATAACAATGGGGGAGGAGTAACTTGCCTTAGATTATGAAGAAGATGAGAAGAAATCACTCCTATGAGTCTCAATTGACCACTTTGAAGGAAACCCTATATTTTCCTTAACCCTATAACCTTGTGAGATTTTAAGAGAGTTTTTAAGTGTTTGGTTATTTGCAAATACGTTAATGAAGATCCTAAATGTGTTTTAAGTTGTGGGGTCCCAAGGAGTTATTAGGAGAAATGTCTAGAATAACCCCAACTTAAACTGTATTAATTATCCACAGGAGGGTACGAATTCACCTTACCAATCGTACCCTACCATATGAGTGGTACCCACCACTCATACCTTAGGCATCTCTTGGACCCCAACACTGTCCAACATATGACCACAAGCCTTAATCATATCCAAGGGTATGACCACTACCCTTAACCCGTACCTATAACATAACAAAGAGAGGTTGACATTGTCTAACATACGAGTTGGACATATGATTTGTACCCTATCTCACGACCCATGGTGAGCCAGTCGTACTCAAATCCAAGTTACTTTACTATTTTTCAAATTAAGTAAAGGAAAGCCCAACCATACGACCTGTCACTCACCATACAACTTGTACCCATTCCAGAAGCTCAACCATCCAACAACACCCATCACTGGACAACATATGACTTGACCATACTACTCGTACCCTATCATACAACTAGTAACCCAACTCATATGGTGTCTAGAAGCCAAAAACCTAGGAAAATTTCTAAGGACCAAAACCCAGGGTATTTCAGTCTCCCCCACTAGTCTCATTCCTCCCTGAATGACGAACAAGGTAGTACAAGCATGAGTTACCCCCCAATATAACCATTCAAACCTAAAACTAAGTTAGAAAACAAAGATGCAAGGAAATAAACCTTTCTTTAGCCAAGTTAGAAATCAAAGATATGTCAGGAACATATACCTTTTGCATGAATATTTGGAGCAAAAAATAAATGCAGATACTTGGACTTCATGTCCTCTTCTGCATCCAAAGTAGCTTCTTCCACCCGTGGCATTTCCATAGAACCTTAACTGAAGCTACATCCTTGATCCGCAATCGACAAAACTGTCGATCTAACATCTCAATCAAGATCTCTTCATAAGACAGAGAATTTGAGATACCCAATCCTTTCAAAGGAACAATCAATGAAGGATCACCTATACAATTTCTTAGCATAGAGACATAGAATATCAGATGAATAGAGCTCAAACTAGAAGGCAACTCTAATACATATGCAACATTACCAACCCTCCTCAAAACCACATACCGGGGACTAAGGTTTCTCTTTTTCCCAAATCTCATTACTCTTTTCATAGAAGATACCTTTAGGAACACCCTATCCTCAATCTCAAATTCCAAGCCTCTATGACTTACATCCGTATAGGACTTTTGGTAACCTTGGGCAGCCTTAAGTCTATCTTGAGTCACCTTCACCTTATCTATAGCCTGATATATCAAGTTTGGACAAAACATATCTACCTCACCAAGAAAAAACCACCCAATAGGAGATCTATACCTCCTACCATACAATGCCTCAAAAGGGGCCATCCCAATGCTAGAATGATAGATAATGTTGTAATCAAATTCTACAAGAGGTAGATGCTCAACCCAATTACCACAACAATTAATGACACATGCATAAAATATTTTCTCCAATGTATGAATAGTCCTTTCTGCTTACCCATCCATTTGCGGGTGGATAACATACTCAGACTAACCTTAGTACCCAACCCTTTCTGAAACGACCGCCAAAAGTGAGATGAAGACTGCATACCTTGATTAGAGATAATCGATACAGGTACCTCATGCATCTTCAAAATCTAATGAAGATACAACCTTGCATAACCCTCAGCCGAAAAGTTAGTCCTCACTGGCAAAAAGTGAGCCGACTTTCTCATTTTATCCATGATGACCCAAACCGAATCAAATTAATTCTGAGATCAAGGAAGACCGGTAACAAAATCCATGTTGATTATTTCCTATTTCCATTCAGGCAATTCAATTTCCTGATACAGACCCTCATGCCAATTCAACATTCACCTGTTGACACACCCAATTTGACCACAAAATCAGCCACATCCTTCTTCATACCAATCCATCAATACATCTCATTGATACCATGATACATTTTCGTCAAACCAGGATGAACAACGTAGAGCAATTCATCTGCCTCAGCCAATACCCTTTCTCACAACCCATCGACATCAGGAATACATAACTGCCCTTGGTACCATAAGTTACCATCACCACTGATCTCAAATTCCATTACCTTTTTCCCTCCTACATCACCCTTGATTTTAATTAAGACAAGATCTAACATTTGCTTCTCCTTGATCTCTGCACCAAGAGACAACCAAACCACTTTCTGTACCAACACTCCACCATTTTTGAAGCTAAGAAGGCAAACTCTAATATTATCCAAGCGGTGAATATCTTTCACTAACTCCCGCTTCTTCTTTTCCACATGAGCCAAACTCCCCATGGACAACTTGCTAAGAGCATCAACAACCATGTTAACTTTACCTGATTGGTAGTGAAAACTCATATCATAGTCCTTGAAAAGCTCAAGATATCTCCTTCATCTGAGATTTAGCTTTTTCTGAGTAAATTCATAATGCAGACTCTTATGATCCGAGAAGATATATACATGCACTCCATACAAATAGTGCTGCCATATTTTCAATGCAAAGACCAAAACAAACAATTCCTAATCATGAGTAGGATAGTTTCACTTATGCAAATTCAACTATCTGCAAGTATAGGCTATCACCTTGCCATGCTGCATAAAAAAACTACCAAGTCCCACCCGGGATGCATCACAATAAACCACAAACCCCTCATCACCTTCAGGTAAAGTAAAAGCCAGAGTCGAAGTCAGATTATCCTTCAGCTTCTTAAAACTACCCTCACAAGCATTCGACCATAATAATTTTACCTTCTTCTGTGTCAATTTACTTAATAGGCAGCTATAAAATAAAAACCCTCTACAAACCTCTTATAATAACCAGCCAAACCCAAGAAGGTCCAAATATCAGTTAGAGTCATGGGTCTAGGCCATTTTCTAACCACTGCACCCATTTGTGGAACCATCATGATCCCCTCACTAGAAATAATATGACCCTAAAAAATGATAGTGTTTAACCAAAATTCACATTTTGCGAATTTGGCATACAACTACTGCTTTCTTAAGGTCTGTAACATAATACAGAGGTGATTAGCATGATCCACCTCACTCTTAGAATATCCTAAGATGTCATCAATGAACACAGTGACAAACAAATCCAGAAATTAACAGAAAACCCTATTTATCAAATCCTTAAATGCTATAGAAGAATTGGTCAACCCAAATGACATAACCAGAAACTCAAATTGCCCATACTGAGTATGGAATACCGTCTCAGGGATATCCACTTACCTAATTTTAAGCTGATGATACTTGGATCTAAGATCATTTTTGGAAAAGAACTTAGCACCTTGCAACTGATCAAAAAAGTCTTCTATCCTTGGAAGGGTATAGTTGTTCTTAACTTTCACCTTATTCAACTGCCTATAGTCAATACACATCTGAAGGAAACATCCTTCTTATGCATGAACAACACTGGTGCACTAAACGGGGATACATTAGGATGGATAAAACCCTTAACCAAAAAATCCTTAAGTACCTTCTTGAGTTCCTTTAACTAAGCCAAAGCCATTCTATAAGGAGGAATAGATATTAGACAAGTGTTTGAAACCAAATCAATCCCAAACTCAATCTCCCTATCTGGAGAAACACCTGGAAGATCATCCAAAATGACCTCAGGAAACTCATTCACCACCAGAACCGAATACAAAGAAGGACCTTCCGAGTTAAAATCTTTAACCCAGACCAAATGATAGAGACACCCTTTAGAGATTAATCTATGAGCTCTAAGATATGATATAAACTTCCCCTTAGGAGCTAAGTAACCACCCTCCTATTCAATAACCAGTTCACCAGGGAAATTAAAGACAATCCTACATGTCCAATAATCCATGGACACGTAGTACGAATTTAACCAATCCATACCCAGAATGACAACAAAATCCACTATGTCTAATCTGAACAAGTCCACCAAAGACTTCATACTACAAAAACATACCACACACCCCTATAGAATCTTTTAGCAACCAAAGAGTTACCTATTGGGTTAGAGATAGAAAAAGGATCCAAAATAACCTTGGGATCAAAACCAAAATCGACATCCACAAATAGGGTCACATAAGAAAGAGTGGATCCTAGATCAAGTAAATAATAAATATCTCGAGAAAAGTGTTATAACGTACTAGTCACAACATCAGGAGATGCCTTAGACTTCTATTGGGTAGAAAGAGCATATAACCTATTCCGTCCAATATCGGTACCAAAAACAGAAAATAGATACAGAAGCAGTACCCTTCGGTGCAGAAGAAGATGAAGAGGCAACTGGAGCCTTAATTGCTCTGAAATCAACCTTACCAACCAGATAATTTCAAAGCATATGTCCTGGTTTACGACATTTAAAGAACCTATCCCTCCCTTCACCACAAAATCCCTAATGTAACCGATAATAAAACCTATAAGGAGGACATGATGAGGCCGACTGAGCCCTACTAGCCAGAGATTGGGCACTCTATGCCCTAAAGTTATCGCCACCCTACTTATTCTTATCACCCAACTACTTTGGGTAATAAGCATTAGCTGTAGAGAAAGAACCAGAACTCCCTCACTTTTTATTAGGCCACTTACCACCATCTCAACCACCTTACTATTGAAACCATGCTCAGCGAACCTAAACCTCTTACCCTATCTTTTCCCCACCTCACTTGCTTTATCTTTTCCTCCTTTACCTATTATATATGAACAACCAAACTATAAATATCTATGTCCTTGATCAACAATATAATCTTTCTTTCAAGGATCAATTCACGAGATAGTACTAAAGCAAACTTTCTTATCCTGACACTCATATAAGATACCATTTCTGGAGCATTCCTAAAAAACTAGTGAAATTTCAAGGCATATCCCTTGACTGACATCGTCCCCTATTTCAGATTAACAAATTCATTCGCTTTCGCTTCCCTCAACTCCTGAGGAAAAAAGCAGTCCAAAAAGGCATTAGAGAAAGTTTTCCATAAAGATGACTCCTCAACATCACCCCCTACTATATCCTATTCCTCATAGCATTGGTACGCCACATCCTTGAGATGATAAGCTGCAAACTTAACCTCTTCCACATTTGTAGCATGGATAATCTCGAATATTTTTTCCATTTCATCCAGAAAACCCTGAGGATCCTCCTTCACCTCAACTTCAGTAAAAGTTGGAGGACTCAATTTCATGTCCTGTCCAACCCTTGTGTCCTCAGAAGATAGAATACTGATGCACCACGCTCAATCTGAGAAGCCACCAACTGAGATATTATATGAATCAAATGATGAAAGTCCGCATTCGTCACATCTTCCTGAGAATGACTAGAAGGAATTAGTGGAACTCCAGAATAATCGGGGACTCGGCCCCTAGATTGAGTATGGATCCCTTAAGTAGAACATGTTCCATCAATATTATCCCCAATTGAGAGCGTGGAGTTTCTATGAACTTCAGATCGCGAGGCTTGATCTAAAAGGTAAAAAAATAGGAATTAGAGAAGATTCTAAAACTTAGACTTCAAGCTTGAAAATAGAACATAGAAGAGAAACAGTTCCTAAATGCCTTGTAGTCTCTGCTTTATGAATGTGGCATGCTACACTCCCTTAAAAAAGACTCTACTCGACATGGCTTTGTGGACTCCTATTTGATCATGAACCTAAAGCTCTGATACCAACTTGAAATTCCCAATTGGAGCCTTTTCATAATGGACATCCCAGGTCCAATCAGGATCGGGGACCACTCCTACTATCCAATCCAACCTCTAAACACATACCCCGAGTTGGATGAATTTCGAACATATAACAAGATAACATTTATTAGAAGTCCATACTCTGGGTTAGATCCATGACCATAACTGACCCAAGAAAGTCCCACCAATCAATATCCAACCATTAACCATACCAAAACCAAAATAATAGCCAAGAGTAAATCCATAACATAATATAATAGGATGGTTAAATTATAAATTCAGTCCAACGGTATCAACCCCAATACCAATGCCAATACTAAGGCTAAAACCAATATCGACACCACTTATTCTAACCCATTAGTTCCACAAAGCCTCAAACCAAAAGAAACACAATATCCGATTGGGACATGCCCCCAACCATAGATAAAACCAATGTCTATAAAATGACCAAAATATAAAAAGATAACCACGATATGAAATGGAGCCTTTCAGAGTGTAGAAGCTCACTACATTAATCTAATAGCTGATTTAGAATCCGATCACTAAGTAGGAAGAGTAGAGCGGCTGATTCCTGCATCACGTGGGGATACAAATACCCGAAGATGGGTTAGTGGGTGAATGCTAGCAAGTACTCCAGAAAAGGATAAAGTAATTCCAACCTTTAAAACCAAGTAAACCAACCATATGCATTCCTAACCACATATACATATATATATATATATAACCATGTTGGGCAAGGTAACCAGGTTTAGCATTCCTTTCAAAATCATTAACTCGAGTATGATTAGCTTAACTATCCTAGAACCACCCATTGGTAATAAGGGTCCAGTATAACTCTCTGAACGGGCCTCAGTGCGTGTAGCCATATGAACTGGAGATACCATAGGAGTAGGGGATTTTTGTATATCCTTCTCCCTCCATGATACATAAGTACAAGTGTACTTAGGGGATTCCCTTGTACCATATAAGTATCATATATGGTCATCATGAATAATCCTTATGTCGGCAAATATAAGTTTTAAGTATTTTTTCGTTGGGCTCACACCTTCACGGTTAGTTATCACACCCCGATATTATTACCCAATTAAAAGCATTAGCACATAACCCAACCACCATTTATTTATTATTAACCAAGGCTATAAGTAGTGGTATCATAATACCGACTATAGCTTGCAAGAAATGTTATTAGCCATCCTTTTTAAGAAGAAGGGATTCCCATGTACCCATAGAGTACATTATTAAGTTGAGTTGGGGAAAACCCACGTACCCCACAGGTGATCATTATTATGTTTGCTCGGGGGATTCCCTTATACCCTACAAGGCTTTCAGTTGAACCAACCATAACCTCCAAGACCTTAACATTTAACCATTCCAAACCATTTATACCATTTAGGATTCCATTACCAAGCTATGCAATGCAATAGTTCTATTAAAAGTTCAACAATGTAGTAAAAACATTCCCATAGGCATTTTATCAAACATATTGGGGGCATAGTATTTCCAAAACCTAAACCAATTACCAATTAACCATTCCCGTAAAACCAAGTGTCCAAAACCTCATAAAACATGTAAATCCATAATTAAAACATGGGAAAATCATAACCAAGCATTTATAACCAAACCCCCAACATATTTTAAAAAACCCAAAACAATGCAATATTTATACCATGAAAACAATTCATAAAACATGCCTTTAGTTGTAATTAATAATGAGGGAGGAGTAACTTGCCTTAGATTAAGAAGAAGATAAGAAAAAATCACCCCTATGAGTCTCAATTGACCACCTTGAAGGAAACACTAGCATTTGCTTAACCCAAGAGCCTTGAGAGATTTTGAGAGAGTTTCTAAGTGTTTGGTTGATTGAAAATAAGTTAATGAAGACCTAAAAAGGGTTTTTAAGCCATGGGGTCCCAAGGGGTTATAAGGGGAAATATCAAGAATACCCTCAACTTAAACTGTATTAGTTTTCCGCAGGAGGGTACGACTCCACCTTACCAATCATACCCTACCATACAAGTGGCACCCACCACTTATACCCTAGGCATCCCTTGAACTCCAAAAACTATCCAACATAAGATAAACAAGCTCCAATTATATCTAAGGGTACAGCCAGTACCCTTAACTCGTACCCATAATAGAACCAAGAGGGGTTGACACTGTCTAATATACAAGTTGAACAACACGAATTGTACCCCATCTCACGATCCATGATGAGCCACTCATACTCAGATCCAAGTTACTTTACCAATTTTCAAATTAAGTAAAGGAAAGACCAACCATACGACCCACCACTCACCACACAACTCGTACTCACCTAAGTCGTACCCATTCCAGAAGCTCAACCATCAAACACCACCCATTATTGGAGAACATATCACTGGACCATACTACCCGTACCCTACCATAATACTTGTACCCCAACTCATATCATGTCTAGAAGCAAAAAACTAGGAAAATTTCTAAAGACCAAAACCCAGGGTGTTTCACATGGAATCAAAGTTCTCCATCGAGTTCCTCTTCTTTTGTTTCATAATAAGTATACTGCTCATAGTTCTGTGTATACACTGGTTGATGTAAGGCTTATTAGGATATTGGAGAATTAAAGACAAAGTGGCTAAATCTGCAACAATCTCATTGTGAATTCATTGAATATGCCTAAACTTCATCGACATAAACCATCTTCATAGAACTTACAAGAATTGTGGATATGGAATAAGTTTAAATCATGCATCTCCCAATCACCTTAACTCTAATAGACAAGCAAGTTAGAATCACCTAATATTAATAATTCCTAAACTCCTATGTCAATAGAAAATCTCAACCCTAAAATGCAAGCTTGATATTCTACCATGTTATTATTAGAATAGAATTGAAGTTATGATGTTACCAAAAAATGTTACCTAGATTTAGAGATAAGAACTACACCTATCTCATCTCTTTTTATTTTAACGATTCTATTAACAAATAATTTCTAACCTAGATCAGCATATGTAGTGACTTTATTAATAGAAAACACTTCTTAAATAGGAAAATCTGTCTTCAGAGGCTCATACTTTTCATTGAGAAGGTTCTTAACAAGTTGATCTTCCAAAACTTGGGCTTTTATCGCACTTCAAGTCTGACATGCGATGTCAAACTTAGTAAGCAATATTTCCCCTTTGCAAGTTGACATGTTGGCATAGACTTTTGAAATATATAATTCAATGGGTCAATATGGGAGATGAGGTAAGTAGTGTAGGATGAGATATAATGCTTCAACTTATGTGCTACCCAATGTAGGGCACAACAAGTCCTTTTTAAAAGAGTGTACTGGACTTTATATTTTGTGAACTTTTTGCTATGATAATATATAACTTTCTTCTTTTTTACCATGACATCATGTTTCCCTAATATGCAACCAAAAGAATTATCCATAACCAATAATTACAAAATCAAGGGCCTACTAAGATCAACAAGCAGATTTGAAGGATACCTTTTAATTTTATTGAACGCCTCCTGACATTCCTCAGTCCATTCAACTATAGCATTTTTCTCCAGCAATATTAAATAGGTTCACAAGTGGTTGTGAGATGAGTAATAAACTTAATGAGATAGTTCAACCTACCAAGTAAACTCATCACCTTTAATTTTTAGACAATGATATATCCTGAATAACTTTGATTTTTGAAGGATCTAATTCAATACCTCGATGGATAAATATGAATCTAAACAATTTTATTGACTAAACTCCAAATACACATTTTGCTGAATTGAGTTTGAGATTATACCTGCGAAGCCTCTTAAAGAACTTCCTTAGATCCTTAACATGGTCAGCCTGATTCTTTGACTTCATGATCACATCACCTACATAGACTTTAATTTCTTTATACATCATATCATAAAACCTAGTGGTCATTTCCCTCATATATGTTGCTCTATCATTTTTCAAACCAAACTGCTTCCCTTGATAATAATAAGTACCCCACAATATGATAAAAATGTCTTTTCTACATCATTATTTTCCATAATGATCTGGTGGTTCCCAGTATAACAATTCAGAACAGATAAAACCTCATGTTTAGCAAAATTATCTACTAAAATATGGATATTGGGTGGTGTAAAATCATCCTTTGGTATCTCTTTGTTCAAATTAATGATAACCAACACACAATCGAATCTCGCTATCTATCTTTGGAAAATGAACAACGTTGGAAAATAAAGTAAGGTAATGAGCAGGTTGAATGACTTTGACTTGAAGATACTTCATGATTTCCTCTTTAATTATCATGCTTATATCGGTTTGAAATTTTCTCAACTTCTATTTTATAGGAGAGAATGCAGGGTCAGTTGGAAATTTATGGTCCACCAACTCAGTGCTTAAACCAGGCATATCATTATAAGACCATACAAAAACTTTTGTATAATTAATTTTAGTTTTGATCATTCCTTCTTTTAATTTTTGAGAAATATGTACCATTATTTTAGTTTCCCTAGCATCTCATTGTTCTCTAAGATTAATTGGCTCGATTTAATTAAAATTAGGATTTGGCTTGTCTTCAAGCTATTTCAAATCTTTGTATATTTCTTCCAATGCCTCCTTTTTACCATATTCAACCTATTTATTCATTACATATTTATTATATTGGATTTTAAGATTAGACTTAATATTCTGCATGTATCTCATATCACTAGAATCAGAATAAAGAGAACTATATAAAGAAAAGAGGACCAAATAAAATAAATTAGATAAAAAAAGGGACATTGCATTTCATTAAAAGGAAAGATAGGTGGGTTTGGACATAAACGAAAATAAAAACATAAACAAGATTGATTCTAAATTACAACCCTGAAATATCTCAAATAAAAAAAAAGAAAAACAAACTACCAAAACCCCTTTCTAATTTGAAGGGGAGTGACTTCCCAATTACTGAGCTTTATATCTTACCCACTGATTTGCACATTAGAAAGATTAGAGCTTTCACCACTAGGAAATATATTACCCTAAGAAAATAATTTATGGGTCTCTATGTTTAAATCATTGTTTCCCATGTATTGTGGATTACCGTGTGTTGATGGAGGATTCTATGTGATGCACTTATTGTCAATGTATTGCTACATAATTTATTTTTCTTGAACCATCCTTTCTATTCCTTTTTTCAAAGTACAACAATCTTCAGTACTGATACCTTGAACATCAAAATGATATGTATATTATATTGTAGGATTAAAGTTTCTTAAATATGGGTTAGGAGTATACATGAGGATAAGAGTAATTATGCCTCACTGTCTCAATTTCTAGAACAAATTGGTATAGGATTCCCCATTGGTGTGAAATTATCCCTTGTCTTCTTCTTATTTGCAAATTATATCCTTTGTTGAAAATTTGATTTAGGGGTAACTTGTTAAATATGTAAGGGCGGAGGACAATTTTGAGGGATCAGTGCATGTCGTTATGGATAAGGAGATGGATGAGTATATATTTATGCATTATTCAAAGGATACTGAGGAGGAATGGAGTATTATGGATTTTTGAGAGAGGAACCTTATTGCAAATAATTATATGGATCTATTTTATAGGCTCTGGGTAAAGGCGGACAATATTGGTGAGTTGTACATCTAGAGATCTATTGTGGACCCAAGACAATAATATATACATCATCCTTCTTCTTCTTTCTTTTGGTTCCCCTCGATTGATTGTATTATCGTCACAAGTGTCTCCAAGAATCCTCATGTCCATCACGCTTCTTAGATTTCGACATCTTAATGCAAGGAGGGATGTTGATACTTGAAAACATGCCTTAGTCCTTACGTGAAAAATCTTCTTAACCAAAAGTTCTAGAGAATATTTCATAGACTTTTCTAAACTCTTCATTTTTCTAGCTATTTTCTCTTACTCTTCTGTCATGATAGGCTTCTTGGTAAGAAATCTTTATGGTTCAATTAACATAGATGTAGGCTCAAGAATATAGTGGTGAACATCAAGAGTATTGAATATTGACTCACTAGCTGATTGGGGAAGCACAACCGTCGAGCAGATATCCAAGGTGGGAGCTTTAGTAGGGGATTGAGCAACAAAACCATAGACAGTAGGTGGTGCTGGAAATATTGTAGGTTTATAATAAAGAGCTAGAAAATGATTGATTAAATAGTTTTAATATTGATGAAGTGGAGTAAATTCTGATACATTGTAGTGCATCAACAATTGTAGAAAACTGAGTTTGCCACATGAAAACTAAAGTTACTTTTAGTGTCAATAGAGGGGAGTGGAGGAGGAGGAAACCCACTAGCCTAAGCTCGACACATTTTTTATTTGTTGTCTTAGATTCAAAATCTCTTTCCTTAAAGCCTAATTGTCCCAACTTTTTGTTCGATCCATAATGTCACTCTCGATATCCTTGTTGGACATAACTAACTTTTCCTTGAAATTGGTGTAATATGGAGAACCAACCTCAATTCCACAAATCAACCACCTTAAGCTAACTAAAAATTGGAAATAACAGATGCGTTAGTGTTCAATATCTTTTTCAAAAATCCTTTTTCTTCTATTTTTTGTTTTTGTTTTTGAAAAGATTACTGAATCTTAGATGAGAGCCAATGTATCTCACCCCTGAGAGATGAGAATTAGATGTGTGTAGTTCGTGGAGTTTTGACACAAACTAACCAATCAATTACTTTTTTTGTCTTTTTATTTTTATAAAGCATTCACAAGACGCTGCCAAAAATCTTTTTGAATTTTTCAATTCTAAATCCCTTATTAAAAATGAAATCTATGATAAGAAAAAGAAAATATTTTGAATTTTTCATAAGAAGAAATCTCTTTTTTTTTCATTTATTATTTTTTCAAAAGATATTGACAAAAATCTATTTTGGATTTTCAATTTTGAATTTCATAAAAAAATGAAACCTAAAATATCTAAGAAAAATCTTTTAGTATTTTTGATATTGTGACACACGTGAAACAAATAATCTAAAATGAAGAGTAAAGGAAATATCTTTCTCTTTCTTTTATTATTCTTTTCAAAATATATTGACAAAAATATTTTTTGAATTTTTGATTTTGAATGTCACACAAAAATGAAGCCTAAGAAAAATCTTTTTGTGTTTTTTTTAAAAATGAATGTGAAATATATAATATAAATAAAGAGTGAAGAATTTTTTTTTGAATCTCTTAAATAACATCATTGAACCCAAGAAGGGCAACCTACATATCTCACTCTCGAGAAAGGAGAATCAAGTGTGCGTAGTTCATCCAGATTGGACAATTGAATATTAAATAACGGACTGTACCTTGACTTGAAACATGATCATAACAAACAATGAAACACGCAAAAGAAAATCTTTTTTGAGTTTTCAATTTGAAATTTCATATAAAAATGAAACCAAAACTAGGAAAGATTTTTTTTTTTTGTATTTTAATCTGAATTTTCAAAAAAAAGCACCAACATAAGTAAAATATTTTTAACTAGCAAAACATGAAGACACAAAAATAATTTTTTTTTTTTTTTTTTTTTTTTTTTTCATTTTCATTGTATAAAGTGTACAAAAACTTCCAAAAAAAATATCTTTTTGGATTTTCTTTATAAAAATGTATAAGCTCCTACCAAATGCAATCTTTTGAAATTTCAAGTTGTGAATGCATGCTAAGGAACTAAATGAAAATTCTTTAATTTTGATTTTATAAGATAAGCGTGCAAAAGGTAAATTATTTTTAATTTTCTTGATTCTGAAAAAAAAGCCATAGAGAACTCCTACAAACTATGAAACTCTTTTTATTCTTTATTTTTTTTTGTTATTTTCTACTCCCCTTTTTTAAATTTTTTTGCCTAAACACACTCTTTTCCTCAATCTTTAGCACATGCCCCCTAAATCAGTCCATCAAATAACTACTTTATCCCCAAAGCTGCAACAAGTAGCATATAGGGATGCTTAGGGATAAGTCTCCTGAAGGACCACACGGGTTCTACCAAGTCTCAACATGATGTAAATAAGAATGACCTAAAGACCAACCAAGGATGGGGTTCAACTAATAAGGTTGTTCGGGGGAGCTTATGATCGACGGTGGATGCGATTGATTTTTGACACACTCCATACACCAGACATCCCCCCTCCTAAAAATAAAGGTGACTCAATGAAGGTTCATGTAAACATATAAACTATGAGACTTATTTTGAAATAAATGACTTGACATAAAAATCATGATGATAGATATAAAGTTGTAACACATAAAGAAAACTATAAATAAATAGCATGTAGACATCCAACAATGATAAAACAATAACACAACTATACACCTATAGTGTCACACTAAGTTGATACGACTCACAAATGAAGCTCAAATCCTAAAACTCCCTACTAGAGTCGCCAAAGCTATCACACCCCTTTTACCAAAAAATTATTTGATTTCTTAGATCGAAAGGGTTTTCAAATATGAAACTGACAAAAGAAAAATATTTCAAAAAATAATTTATATTTAAAAATTATCGTTGCCACTTGGCATAATTTGGTGTTCCAAGTTACCTTAAAATATTCCTTTTCAAAATATTGTCACTCTTAAAAAATACTGATATGCGAATAGATATTTTGATTAAGAAATTTTATTGACCGAGGGAAAAGAGCTAGATACCCCTTGATCCCATGGTTTGTACACTGCCGCTTTATTGAACTATACCAGCTAATTGACATAATAAAATGAATAAACTCACAAATAGAATAAAAGGCAAACAACCACACAATCAAACAAGAGTATCAAAGTAAAGTCCAATCAAATTATATAGTCCAAAAATAAAAAAAAGTGGAAAGATAAACCTATACTAATCTATCCTATTCCTAAACTATGCTCAACCCAATATTTCGGGCCTTGATCACGAATGATATTTGAGTATAGAATCTCATGAGGCATTCTCCGATAAATAGATTCATATGACTTCGGAGCACTCCCTGGAAAATATGGATACACTTGAGATAAAATGCGATAAAATGAAAACCATCAATCCAAGCAAAAAAACATCAAAATTATTGAGTCCTAGAGTTTGCCTACCCAGCATCCTATGATTGACTATCAATACCCCATCTAAATCATGATACTAACGGTTAAAAAACTCAATTGAAATCGATCTGAATTAATCACGATAGTGAATTAATCAAATATTTAAGTGATAAATTAATCTATTTTAGTCCCTCTCCAAAAAATTTTTGTTAATTAGAATTCTATTATGCATTATCTTTTTCGTATCAAAACATCAACAATAAAATATTTGACATATTTCATAGACCATAAACCAAATTCGAGAAAATCACGTCAAACCAAAACACTATTTACATGAGGCAAACATATTCAAACCAAACTCATATCATCATTGTGCATAAAACAATTTCAAATAGTGAAATTAAACGGTAAGAGTTTGATTAGACTCAATATATTGCCATGGAATAATGAAGAAGGAAAAAAATTGAATTTTAATTTTTGATGAAGAACCACAAACTCCTATAGAACCTTCAACTGAATTCCAAACCCGATAAATCCAAATTCCAATAAAACTAATTTGATTACAAATAACTTCAAGCAAATCTTTAACCCAATAGAACTCGATTGGAAAAGGGGAGCTTGATAGTGGCTTTGGTTTTTTTGGTCACTAATTTTTGGGTGTTTTGTGGTGGGGTGGGTGGGTTGGTCGATATATTTCATTATTTTCCGATTTAGTGTGGTGGGTTTGGTCACTAGTTTATGGTGTTTTCTGATGAGGGGGTCAGTTTGGTGCTAGAATTTTGTCATTTTCTAATGAGGGTTAGTTTGGTCACTGGATTTTATCATTTTCCAATTGGGTGGGGTTGGTCACTAAATTTTAATTGAAAATCAAAGGAGAGAGATTGCTTTTAGCATCCATTCTCTTTATTCTCTATTCTCTCTCTCTGTGTGTGCACTGTATTATGCCATGTAGTATCCTCTTTAGCTTGGTGTGTATCTAGGTGTATATATATTTATGCGTGTTGTGCTTATGAGGGGACAAAAATATTAGAGGGTAGAGGGGGACACGTAGAGTAGGGGTTTGGTGGGTAGTGAAGGTGAGGAATGTTTTTGAGTTTGTATGGCATGCTGGATGCATGGTGGGGTTGTTATGTTTTATCTTTTATGGGAGCATTATTAAATATGGTAAGGATGCGTAGTAAGGGTATAATGAATGGGATAAAATTATGGTGAGAAACTCAAGAGGGTCAAAATTACCTATCTCCACCTTTTGAATTGATGAGTAATGCAAGTGGGTTGGAACTGGGTGTGGTGTTAGGTCAAAGAAAGGATAAACTTTTTCACCCCATCTATTATGCAAGAAAGTTATTAAATGATGCCCAATGCAATTATACAATGACGGAGCAAGAGTTGCTTGTCGTGGTCTATGCCTTCAAAAAATTCTGCACCTATTTTCTAGGTATAAAGGTGGTTGTGAACATGGATCATATGATATTTTGCTATTTAATAGCCAAGAAAGAGGAAAATTGAGATAGATCAGGTGGATCTCACTTTAGCAAGAGTTTGACATTGAAGTTATGGATCAGAAAGGATGTAAAAAATAAAGAGGCAGACCATTTATCTTATCTTGAATTAGACGTAGTACGTAATAATGAATATGAGACCAATGAAGAGTTTCCCGATGAACTTGAAATGGCTTTGTCATAGAAGCGATTGTCTTGGTATGCTAATTTTGCAAACTATATAGTGTAGCGCATTTCCTGAGGACCTAAAGTTCTACCAAATGAAAAAATTTCTCAATGAAGTGAAATGTTACCATTGGGATGAGCACTACCTACTTTGAGAGTGTTCAGATGAAGTTATTTGGTGGTGTGCTATGGAGGGAGAACTGCAAGCTATTCTTAAGGCATGTCACATATCACCAGTTAGAGGCCGTCATGTCGGTGTGAGTATAGCTTTGTAATGACCCTTCAGGTCACTTTCCATATTTTCTCTTATTCTACCAATTGAGCTTTTTCATAGATGCCCCAACTCATTTATGACTTGTTGGGACTAACGATTCTGTTATCGGGCAGTTCATTTCATGTTTAGAACCAATTCCCTATTTAAAAGTCTTCACTAGTTTCAAAGGGCCACCGGGCAAAAAATTTAGTGAATCAATCTCGAATACAAATTTTGATTGTTCCAACAGATTCAGAATATCGATTTTAGGCTAGGTACACCATTGGTTTGAGACCCTATGCACCCGAGCACATTCTGACCTATCAATTGAAAAGATGAAATTTTCAAAGTTTAGGTATGGGACCAACGTTTGGTCGAAACAACCTTAGATTGAAAATCCAACTTTGACAACGCGTCTGAAACATTGAATTTTGTTTGGTTACATATTTCATTTGCGAAAATTAGATTCCGGATGCATCCAGAGGCATTGGCCTAAACTTGGAATCAAATTCTAAGTTTTAGAGTACCGCGATTGCGGTGTCTTTATATCTATCACAATGCCACAATTGTAGAACATATGGGTTTGTGATCACCCTAGATGAGTCCTTGGAAGGGTTGTTTAAATACCCATTTTGGACGAGAATTGGCCATCTTCTTACTTCATTGAGACCTAGAAACCCTATATGTTCTGCTAATCATAAATTGGTCATGGGGGGTGACATGTGAGCTTGATTATCATCTTTTATCGCGATTATCATCTTTTATCGCGATTATCTTTAAATCCAAGGTAAGAATCCTTTAAATTTATGCTTGAATTTCCTAGTTTGGACCCAAAACCCCAATTTAGCTTAGAACTTGATTTTATCCCAAAGTATGCTTAATTTTCACCCATTTCTCAAGGGTTATAATTCTTTGTTCATGCGTGAACATTAGGTTGCCCTCGGAAACTCATTTTTCATATGTGGGACCCACTTGGGGTTTTAGTGTAATTTTTGGACCCAAAGCACAATAGTGCAATATGGGTATCGTTAGACTCATATTGATGAGTAGATTATTATTTTTTTAGTGTGATTGCATTTTGGGGATTGTGAAGCAAAGTAGATCATACGATGTATGATATGAGGTTCTGCAATTCGGCTTCGAGGTAGGATTCTATCTACTTTTCTTCATAGATGATCCGTGATATATATTGTATATGAATGTGGAATTTAGGATTGATTATATGTAGAATAACTTAGCCTTAATGGTTGATATTTGTGGATTAGATGAGGGTTTTTGGACCCGTAAGATGGTATGTTTATAACCCTTGAGAATTTTATTGCTTTCTCCCTAATTTAGATTAGTTTGTATCATGGATATGATATAATACCAGGTTTGGGATATGGTTTTAGCATTGGAAGCATGATTAGCATACTTTAATCTTATTGGACTAGTGTGGTAGTATTGAATGGAGTTATGGGTACAATTGACTTAAATGCCCTTGTTTCTAGATGAAGTTCCTATCTTAGGATTGGTTATGGATTACTTACTTAACATCTAAAATTTAAACTAGATACCTTATCCGAGTTTGGAGCATAGTTTGCCTAAATATGGAAATTAAGGATTAGAAATGGGTTTGTTAGGCCCACTTAGGACAATTCTTGTGTTATCCTTGAGGACCTAGTTGCGGATATTAGGTAAGGTTGAGACTAGTAAACCGTAGTATAAGGTTATTTCATGGATAATTGAATGATGATGTATTTTCCTCTTAGATATGATGTTAGGCTTATAGTAAACTAGTAGATGACTTGATAACAATGATGAATAGTTGGTAAATGTGGAATTATTGGTAAACGATAGTTAGTTAACGAATGGTGTTAGTTAATAAAAGATGGTTAGATATTAAATGGTAATGTTCCAGCTAATAATGATTAAAAACTATAGGTTGATTAGTTGATAATGATTATTAGTGGATAAATGATGATTATGGCCTAGTTAGGAATCTTGACTAGGTGCTAGGTATTCGCTACTAAAATTAATACTAGTTAGTTGCTGTCCCATGAATAAGGATTATGTGAAGGATAATGTTTAGGCTAGTAATTAGAGGTCATATGAAGAATAGTGAATTAGTGGTTTAATGACCATAAGCGTTGGTTGGCTAATAAAAAATTGTTGGGAAGTATTGACCAGTTAAATATTCTTATGGCTACGGTTATGATTATGAGTATATTAGAAGGCTTGTAGATTTACCATCCTTTTTCTATGTCTTGAGCTCGTGAACCTATTATACGTTTATAAATATATGTGTATTGATGTTAATAATTATATTGATACCCGACAAAGTCGGAGGATATTCTGATGATTATATTGATACTTGGAAGGCCGTAGGATATTGTGATGATGATATTGATACCCACCAAGGCTAGAGGATATTGTGATGATGATATTGATACCTGACATTGCTGGAAGATATTGTGATGATAATATTAATACCCTAAAATATTGGAGGATACCATGATGATGTATTGATACTGGCTAAGACCGAAGGTTTATTATGCTGATGATAGTCAAGATGATGATAGTTATGATGGATATGGTTATGATGATGAGATTGTGATCTTAATTGTGTACTTTGCATTTTCTACATGCACATCGCTTATCACCAGTATGCACTAATGTCTATCAGCTGGTATGGGACAGTTTCATAGATATTGGTGAAGAATATGCCATTTGTTGTTGTATGCTAATTGAACCTTTTAATCCTGGGGTAGTGGGGGTACACATAGGCTCGGCTAGGTATTTGGTTGTCCAGAGTTGACGGTTAGTCATGCTGTTATTGATATTTTTTTATCATTATTATTATCATTATTGTGGCTAGTTTATGACAGATTGGTCATTGATCTGGTTTCAAGATTTAAGGTATGTCTTCGGCCTCTCCTATCTTGTGATTGCATTACTATGCACGATTATTTCTTGTCTATCCATGTGGATTTGAAACCTTGAGTATGGTAGTAGTAAATCCTGCTAGTATTATAATGAGGTCTTAGAATGAGGATATGAAGATCTAGGTTATGCTTCGAGATGACCTCATGTTCATATGTATATATATATATAATTATATATATATGTCTGGCTATATGAAGCTATGACATTACCATATATCGCTTTCTTCATTTGTTCATATTGTACATTCATTTCTTGGTCTTGTATATTGCTATATATCTTTCTTCATGCTTCATTCGTCTATTAGCCTAAGATATACGGTATTGTATTGACGCTTATTGAATTATAATACCCCAAACTTTCTTTAAGTCAAATCTAATCTCCAGAAGAGTTAGTGATGACTTCCTAAATGATTTATATTTAAATCAGTTAGAATTTCCCTAATTTCAACTTTTTATTATGTGGGAAATTAAATTAGCTTTCCAACGATACCAATTTCGTCCAAATCTGGTATCGAAGTAAAACGTTATGGACGCTTTACATAGAACTGTCGGAATTTCCCAGAAGCAACTGTCAGTTCTATGGACCATCGAGCTAGCGACGGGCCGTTGAGCTAGGGATGGACCATCTCCCTAGCCGTCGTGACTAAGGCAGTTAACCCAACTTCTGGTCAAGTGAGACGGCCTGGACCGACGGACCTTTGAGCTAGAGACGGACAGTCGCCTAAGCCATCACAGATGAGGCTGAAAGTTCAAGTTCTAGCCAAATGCGGTGGTCAGGACCGACAGACCATCGAGACAGCGACGGACCATCTGCCAAACCATCGCCACTTCCGATCAGTGATTTTAAGCCATTTTTAAAAAGGTATTAGGGTCTTTTTCCATCCGTTTTAACCCCTAATTATACCAGACCATAGATCATAACTTCATTATTCATCTATAACACCAAATTAGGGTTTCTCTCAAAGATCAATCCCCAAGAACAAGAAACCCTAGGTGTTTAATTCCAAGTCAAGAATTCAAGCTTTCCTCCACCAATCTTCAAGAAATCATCCACCTAGGTATGTAAAGTGTTAATTCATGGGTTTCTTTCACCCATGAAGCTCAAGAATCCCATTTTAAACTCATGAATTGTGATTTCCATGTGGTGGGTTGATTTTAATTATGTTAATGTGGTTGTATGAATCCCAAGTTGGAGTCTTTATGTACTTTTCATGAAATTATGCTTGTATGTGGGTTGGAAACTTTTAAATGGATTTGATTAAAGTAACCATGATGTATGAACTAGTGTATATGCCTAAGCCTAAGGTTATGCATGCAATGTGTTCGATAAAATGCCGAAAAGAACAAGAATCATGCTTTAGGACTCAATTATGACCAAATTGAAGAACCCATGCTTTACCCTTATGTTGAAAATGACTTCTATGTTATTGTTATGCAATGAAATTGTTTAATGGATTGTTCATAGTTAATAGGTACCAAGTTTATAATGGGAACATGAGCATGAAACTAAATACTAAATGTGAACTTCATAAGCTTAAGGAGGACTGTTACCTTGAACTTGATCTGAATTGGAGGAGAAGAGGTGAGGATACTTGGTACGCATATCTGCTTCTGCTTCCCAAGTAGCTCTCTCATGAGACTGATTTTGCCAAAGAATTTTAATTGGAGAGACTTCTTTATTCCTCAATCTATAAGTCTGGTAGTCTAAGATTTCGACTGGAATCTCTTCGTAAGAGATGTTGTTCTAAATGTCAATGCTCGAAATAGGGACTACAACTGTTGGGTCACCTATGCACTTCTCGAGCAAAGAGACATGGAAGACTGGATGAACGGAGGCTAGATCTGAAGGAAATTCGAGCTCATAAGCTACCTTGCCGAAAAGACTAAGAATCCTGCAGGGACCGACATAGCGGGGACTGAGTTTCCCTTTTTTGTCGAACCTCTTCACTCCCTTCATGGGAGATATCTTAAGATAGACATAGTGATTGACCTCGAACTCAAAATCCTTTCTACGAACATCCGCATATGACTTATGTCGGCTCTGAGCAGCCCGGAGTCTTTCTCTGATCAACTGAACTTTCTCTAAGGTGTCGAACACTATGTCAGGACCTTTGAATGAAGCCTCACTAACTTTGAACCAACCAATTGGAGATCTACACCTCCTATTGTATAGATCTTTGAATGGAGCCATCTGAATACTGGAATAATAGCTATTGTTGTATGCAAACTCAATCAAGGGCAAGTGGTCATCCCAACTTCCCTTGAAATCAATTACACATGCCCTTAGTATATCTTTAAGAGTCTGAATGGTCTTGGTAACAAGACCCTTTATGAAACGTTGTACTGAGATGGACTTGGGTACCAAAACCCTTTATGAAGTTCACGTTTAGTATTTAGTTTCATTCTCATGTTCCAGAACTATGTAGCCAGCATAGGTTAAGATATCAACACTGATAGATGAGGGTATATGAGGTGGATTAACACTGTCAGATGAGGGTCCCACCATTCTTTTTTGGGGACACTATCAGATGAGGGTTACCCACAACTTGTCCTTACCAGTGGCACGGTATTGACACCCTTGTAATTGGGGTTACAGATTGGACCCCAACTCAGCTATAGTAACTTATTTAGGGCATATCGGTTAGATTACTACTTCCCATAGTTACAGTCTTAGTCTCAGTAATAGAACTCCGATAGTTCTATAAAATTTAGGGCTGTGAGATACAATCACCCTGTTCAGTACGGAACTCAGCTAGTTCTTTCGGAAATAGGACTGTCAGACACAATTATTTAGATAATGGTATATTAGTTATACGAAACTTATGTTATTAGTATTCAGATTCAGTGATGTCATGATCTCAGTTACAATTTACGTATTTATACTTGTATTCTCACGTTCATGTTATTCAGTCAGTTAGTATTATTCATGTATATAAAACCCTTGCATTCAACCTACCTCACATGCATACCAGTATATTCAATCGTACTGACGCATTTGCGCTATGGTGTTTTATACCATAGGTTCAGAAGCACGAACTCCAGAGCATCCTTAGTAGATCAGACGTTCAGAAGCCAGACTAGAAGTGAGTCCTCATCATTTGAGGATAGCATGATTATTTTATTACTTTATTAATTCAGTAGTTCAGAGTTAGTTAAGGACATATCTCATCAACTCCACAATTTTTAAACAGTTTAGAGGCTTTTAGATTAGCATGTTCAGATAGTTATTTCAGTTTTGGTACGGTGATACCGTATTTTTCAGATGTTATGTTTTATCAGATATGTGAACCTTATGGCCCCTCAGTATTTTATTCTAGATTTATACAGTATGTTATGCAGTGCTCAGTATCGATATCAGTCATTGGTTAGCTTGTGGTCCTTCGGGGTCATGAGCACCGTATGGCGTTTTGGGTACCAGATTTGGGGTGTTACATGAATGTGGCTGAAATAGGATAGTTCACCCTGATACTTCCTTGGTTTATTATGTTAGACTCTTGGAATTGAATAGAATAGTTGTTTGTTATTATTCTTATGACTTATTATGTGAGTTCTGGACTCTTGGGTATAGTTTTCATTCTGCTTATATGCTATATATATGTTCTTTATCTTTGAAGTTCAGTTGGCGATTTCCTCCTGAGTACCATTCATTTGGTACTCATACTACACTTTTGCAACCTGCAGATTATAGAATAGGTTATCGCCATTGATGTATGTATCGTGCAGAGCAGCCATGGATCAGAGACTTAGAGTGAGCTCCTGACATTCAAATTATTACTTATCACTCTCCTATGTATTAGACTAGCCTTTATATTATATTTGGAGATAAGTTATATTAGAGTATCTCTCCTTGACATTTCACTTTTGTACTCTTGATATATCAGAAGCTCTTGTACTGATACCACTAGGTTTTGGGATGTTCTTATGTACTAATCTTTACCTCATTTATTCCGAATTCTTTTCCTAACATTATTGAGTAGTCCGTTACTAGCCGTTCCAGACAATAGGTTGGCTTGCCTACTGGTAGGTTATGGTAGGAACCATCATGACCCAAGAAATTTGATCATGATAAATTGGTATCAGAGCCTAGGTTTCACCGGTATGTTAGTAAAAGAGCTAGGTGTTTGTAGACTCCTGCGGATCGATGCAAAGATGCTCGTAACTTATCTTTGAGAGACAAAAAGGACATTTTAGGAAATTTAATTATTGACTCCTTATTGTCTGTACACATTTCTATGAACCTCGAATATATTCTTTGACTCTATTCTATCCCCATAGGATAATGACACATTATCGATAGATGCAGGATAGAGTTCAACACACGTTTCAATAGTTCCAGTGCAGCATTAAACTAGCGAGTCAGAGATGGATATCGAAGATCTTCAACGACTGCCAAAAAGGATTTGTGCTATCTTAGGCTCCAGTTGAGCTTGTGACTACTTCAGCCTTTGAGGATTGGCATTGGGAATTTGAGTTATGTTGTAGATCCCTCTCAACCATGGATGATATTTGATTCATTGAGTAGTTATCTGACAAGATTTAAGTCTATTAGTGTTCTTCAGGGTTTTTCACTAGTTTTGAGTACGAGATTGGATCTCTCGTGTGATCCAGACATTTTCCCATGCCATATAATTTTTAGTCGAATATTGGTGTATGGATATGTTAGAGTATTTGTACTGTCACTCTGTTTGGCGCTAGAGTACTTGATAACAACTGAGTCTTCCTTTCCTCTAGTTGTCAATTATTAGAAGACCATAGAGAGCAAAGACATTGAGGCTTATGGAAGTGGTGGATTGAGGCCATGCCATCAGGATAGTGCTATTCGTATTATATTCAGGAGTGAGGATTTTTCTGGTAGAGTTCATCCTCATATACATCCCATCAGTTGTACGCAGACAATATTCCATACTATGAGTAGTTCTTAGATTAGTCGTGATGATCATAGCGAGTAGAGTTCCTATTAGAATTGCAGGGTGTGGTATATTTTTTTGGAACATGGCGGCCATTCTGGATTATGAGGAGAAATACCTTGAAGTGTTCTAGGATCTTGGTCTAGTTGTGTTGTGATAAGACACTGGTTTAGAGAATACCCCAGATATGAGATAGATGATCAACTAGAGTTCGCACGTAATTCCCCGCTAGCCTAAAGTTCCTGAGGTAGGATATGCTTGCAGAAGAATAGACGTAATCCTAGAGATTGCTCTCAACGTCAGTTGGCCAGCCATTTAGGCTCAGTTTGTGTCTCGCCATGTTAGTGATTCAGAAGTTTGCTTCGACTGTAGAGAGACCGACTACTAGTATAGAGAGTGTCTCTGACATGGGATTACCAGTCATTCAACTTATTCATATCAGGCTCGTGATGTCGTAGCATCGTCAGTTAGAGCTAGTGGTATTACACCTTAGTTGATGATCAGTCAGTCGGTCTGAGTTAGATCCATTCAGATTTATTTGTTTTCTATGCCCATCAGGCATGTGATTGTGGATGTCACCACGATTAGTGTACTTTTATTTCCCATATTTATCTCTTATGATGTGTATTGGGATTTTTATACCCATTGATGATTATATGCCTTGATGAATTGATATCGATCATTATGTGCCTTATTATTAAATTCATGATTATGTTACTACTCTGTGGTTTATTTCTTTTAGTAGTGGATGGAGTAGATCTGTATTGACATTTTCCCATATGGGTGTAGTTTTGGGTTCGAGGCCCATTTACATAGGCACATTAGCCCTATTGTGGCCCTTGAGTGGTACATACTATTGATGTTTATTTTGGTACCGCCTATTTAGTAAATTAATTTTGATATTGTTGTTGCTATTGCTACCATTGCATAAGGTTATTGATATTGCTTGATACTATTACTTATGTAATTGATTGTTACTGGGTAGCTGTATAAACTAGTGTTATCTAGTTAGACTTTTATTTTCTTATGATATTATTCGGTGGCTTAAGTAGATATAGCCTGATGTAATGGTTTCTTTCCCCTAGCGAGGCTAAGTTGACTATGTTCCATCTTGGTTAACTATGTTAGATAGATTTGGGGAAGTATTGATATCAAAGGCAAGAAGACCTTTCATGGCTCTGTATGACCTTAGAATTGCCAATTTAGTTATTTCCTATTATTGAGTTTAAGATCCTTAGGCTTGCCTACTAGGTTCCGAAGGCTATTGTTTGGCTATACCTTCTGATATTACACATTTCTTAAGTGGGCCAATTTGTGGTCCGTTCTTTGTCTGTGGCTATTTCTTCGTCTAATAGCGATTTTGATATTGATGTTGATATGTCGTGAAATCATTTCATAGGTTTGTTGGGTTTGTTCCCTTGGGATGGTTTGCCCTATTGTTAGTATAGATATTGGATACTCCTTTGTTGTTGTTATATGTTTTTTCCTTAAATGGAGTTAGAGAGTTAGAGGCAAGTGGCCTTTCCTGTGATCGCTTCTTGAGTTGGCAAATTAGAAGTTCTTTATCTCAAGTCATTTTTTTCTGGTGGTGGTTTTTGACTTTGACCTTGGTTTGATGTCACGACCCGAACCAGGGCCTGTCCATGACGGGTATCTTGAGTCCCACGTGGACCAGAGATCACCCTCTTCATCTAACCAAACTAGCACAACAACCTCAAGTTCCGGATGAATTACGAACATATAATAAGATAATGTAAAATAAAACTAATAATAATTCCTCATATGTCTATACCATCCACTGGTAACCGGACAACTGTCTACCAACGAAACAATCAACCAAACCACCCAAGTCCACAGTAGTTCAACAATGCCTCAACAAAACCGAAACTAATAAAATGTTGGGATATGTCCCAAAAAGTATCCAAAATAAAGTTTATACAAGGTCTAAGACATAGGAAATAAGGACCATGAAATGAACCCTTCCAAAGTATGAAAGCTCACCACTTCAATGTCAACTAACGAACCAACTTGAACACTTGGTCATTATACAGGAGATGTAGAAAAAGTTCAGGTGCCTGCATTGCATGGGGATACAGTGTCTGAAGACGGTTAGCTGTTGGAGCTTCTAGCATTTATCTCAAGGGTAGAATGATAAAATAATGCCAAGTCAACAGTTCAAAACAAGTACAACATCCAAAACATTATATCATGTGAAATACATATACATATTTATAAATATACCATCATATGCTGGGGTAGGGAACAAGGCTTAGCATGAACTTCGAAAACCTTAACCTGGGCCGTGTAGCATAACCATCATATAAGAAGGCACCCGTGGACTATATGGGCCCAATTCTCCCTTAGCTGGAAGGGGACCAGTGCATGTAGCCACATGAACCAGAGAATATCCATATCCGTTTATGCCTTTATGGGGGACTCGAACCTCCTGGCATAATCAAGGTGACTTATGAACCAATGTATACAACATGTGGGACTCAAATTTCCCATTCATATATTCATTTGGGGGACTCAAACCTCTCGGTCATATAGAACCCCACATCGGCTAGTGCTATTCCCAATATTAGTCCTTCGGACTCTACTTTCATGGCTCGGTTACACATCCTACTTTAAAGCCCTATTAAAACATTCATTACACATACACAACCATTACTCCAGTTACTTACCAAAGGTATATCATTGGTATCGTCATAGAATCCCTACTTGCAAGCGTACAACATGCCATGACCATTATCAATCAACTTGGGACTCGAACCCATTGTCTAAACAAAGACATTAATTCCATTCAACGTTTAGGGACTAGAACCTATTCGGCATTTAAAATCAATTTATGGCCAACAAGCCCTTCATAGAACGAACCATTTACCAATACATAACATTCTTAGGCTAATGCCTTAGTCCAAAATAAAATTCAATTTAATTAATGGTCATCAAGACCTTTAATAAGATATTCATCCTTCATTAACATTCTCATGCGAGGCATTAGTTGAAAACACAATTTAAACTTGTGGCAAGATCATTCTTATTGAAGATTTCACAAATAGGTTCAGGGCATACAATTATCGAAACCAAAAGCCGACAATTTAGGATTAAACATAACCCATTTGTTAAACAATAATTTCTATGTACCCCCATGTGCAAAACCATTATCAAAACATGTGAAATCATAATATAAACCACGAGAAAGAAATACTCAACATTATACATTTAAACCCTCAACAATGGTTTTCAAAACCACTATTAATGACTCATGAACAATGCTCTAAACTTATAATTTTTGTGAACTAACAATGAAAGGGAGAATTTTGATCCTAGCCCAATCTTTCTTGAGAGATTTGAGAGAGAGTTTAGAGAGTGTTTTGATCTTGTGAAGTGTATGATGGATGACCAAAAGGTGTTTTAAGACGTGGTGTCTTAAGGGCTTAGGGTAGAAAATGTCCAAAATACCCCCAGCTTAAAGCTGTAAAAAAATCCACAGGTGGCTGCGAGTCAAGCCATTGAGTCATCACCTTATCTTATGACTCGTGTCATTAAGTCATCACCATGACAGAGAATTGGTCACCACACACTGTCCAACTGATGAATTACTTGCCCCACTCATCACTAGACCATATGAATCACATGGTCTAGTCGTGACCATCACAGAACACCAAGGGCTTAGACGCTGGACAACAAACGTTTAGACCCTCGCAACTCGTCATATGATCATACGACTCGTGAAGAGTCTCTAATAATCAAGAAAAAACTTGGCCAATAACACATTGATTTAGTTATGACTTGGGTCCCTAGACCCGTAACCATACCATATGACTTGTATGGTGAGTTGTCAATAGGAAAGTGAGCTCAAGGCTTGAGGAAATTTCAAGGGCCAAAGCCTGAGGCATTTTAGTCTCCACCCTTAGGATCTTTAATACTCGAATGATGGGTCAAGGCAACACAAGCATGATTAAACCCCAAATCCCCACTCTTACCTTTAAAATAGAAAACAAAATACTAAGAAGATTTGTAAATATACCTTTAACAAAGATCGAAAATATAGGTGTTAAGAACAACTCATACCTCAAGCATGAATTTACAAAATTGGAAATAGGAATGGATACTTGGACTTCATGTCCTCCTCTGTTTCCCAAGTATCTTCCTCGAACTTTTGGTTCCACTATAGAACCTTTATCGAAGCCACGTCTTTCATTCACAACTGGTGAACTTATCGATCCAAGATCCCTATCAGGACCTTCTCATAAGACAATAAATCTAAAATATCAATGTTCTCTAAGGGAACAACCAACGAAGGATTACCCACGCATTTCCGCAAGTTGGACACATAGAATACCGAATGAATGGAACTCTACTATAGGGAATAGCCAATTCATATGCAACACTATCAACCCTTCTTAAAACCACATACGAGCCAACATATCAGGGACTGAGATTTTCCTTCTTCCCAAACCACATTACTCACTTCAAGGGAGACACCATCAAGAACACCCAATCTTTAACATCAAACTTCAAGTCCCTTCACCTCTCATCCGTATAGGAGTTTTGGTTACTTTGGGCTGTCTTAAGCCTATCCCGAATTACCTTTACATTCTCCATAGCTTGGTGAACCAAATCCAGGCCAAACATTATAGCTCCACCAACCTCAAACCACCCAGTAGGAGATCTACACCTCCTACCATACAATGCCTCAAATGGAGCCATACCAATACTAGCATGGTAATTGTTGTTATATGCAAATTCAATGAGAGGCAAGTGGTTGTACCAACTACCACCAAAATTAATTACATAAGCTTACAACATATCTTCTAGAGTCTGAATAGTTCTTTTTCTTTGCTCATCTGCGTATGGGTGAAAGACGGTGCTAAGGCTTAGCTTAGTTTCCAAACCACGCTGAAAAGAGTGCTAGAAATACAATAAGAACTAAGTAACATGATCTGGAATTATTGAGATAGGCACACCATGAATCTTTATGATGTCCTGAAAGAATAATTTTGCATAGTCCTCAGTACAACAATTAGTCCTCACTGGCAAGAAGTGAGTAGACATAGTTATCTTATCCACATGACCCAAATGGAGTCACACTGGTTCTGCGAGAGGATGGTAATGAAATCCAATTAATTAATTCCCATTTCCACACCGACAGTTCAATTTCTTGAATCATCCCACCTTCCCTCAATGTGCTCCACCTTTACTTGCTGACACACTATACAGTTAGCTACAATCATATTATTCCACCAATACATATCCTTGAGATCATGATGCATCTTTGTTGAACCGGGATGAATCGTGTACCGTAATTCAAGAAACTCGGCCAAAATCCTGCCTGGAAACCCATCACATCAGGAACACACAACCTCCCTTGGTACCTCAAGATACCATCACCAGCAATATCAAAGGCCATCACCTTTTGCTTACCCACATCATCATTGATTCCATCAAGAGAGGGTCTAATACCTGTTTCTCCTTTATTTTTGAACCAAGAGACGATTATGCGACTTTTTGCACAAACACTCAACCACCTTCAATGTACAAAAGATAAACTCCAAGGTAAGCCAAACGGTGAATATCCTTCACCAATTCCCACTTATCCTTATCCACATGAGCTAGACTCCCCATGGATAACCTGCTAAGAGCATCAAAAACTACATTAGCTTTACCTAGATGGTAGTGAGTACTAATATCATAGTCCTTCAGCAACTCAATCCACCTCTGTTTCCTGAGATTAAATTCTTTTTAAGAGAACACATACTTCTGGATTTTATGATTAGAAAAGATATCAATATGGACTCCATATAGACAGCGACGCCAAATATTCAATGCGAACACCACAATAAATAGTCCCAAGTCATGAGTCAGATAATTTTTTTCATGAACCTTTAACTATCTAGAGGCATAAGCAACTACTTTGCCATGATGCATCATCACACACCCCAAACCAACTTGGGATGTATCACAATAGATAACAAAACTCTCACTGCCTTTAGGCAGAGTCTAGATTAGAGCTGAAGTCAACTTATCTTTCTGCTTCTCAAAACTACCCTCGCAAACATTAGACCACAAGAACTTCACCTTCTTCTGAGTCAACTTTTTCAATGGGGCAATAATAGAAGAGAAACTTTCAACAAATCCCCTATAGTAACCAGCTAAACCTAAAAAGCTCCAAATATAGATTGGAGATGTGGGTTTAGCCCACTTCTTAACTATCACAACCTTTTGTGGATCTACTATGATCCTCTCACTAAGCACAACATGACCCAGAAATGTAACAGTTCAACTAGAATTCACATTTAGAGAACTTAGCATACAGTTGCTGATCTTTCAATGTCTGCAATATAATGCGGAGGTGATTGGCATAATCCTCCTTACTCCTAGAGTATACAAAAATATCATCAATGAAGACAATCATGAATAAATCTAAAAACTGATGGAAGTCCCTATTTATCAAATCCATAAATATTGTCGGGCAAGTAGTCAAACCAAAAAACATAACTAAGAGCTCAAAATGCCCATACTGGGTACAAAAAGATATCTTAGGGATATCCACCTCCCTAATCTTTAACTGATGATTCCAAGACCGAAGATCGATCTTAGAGAGGAATTTAACACCCTAAAGATGATAAAAAATATCATAAATTCTCAAAAGAGGGTACTTATTCTTTATAATTACCTTTTTTCAACTATAAGTAATTAATGCACATTAAGGGAACCATCCTTCTTAGGAACAAAAAAGACAGGTGCCCTCTATAGGGACATACTAGGATGGATGAAGCCCTTTTCTAAAAGATCTTTTAATTTCTCCTTAGGCTTTTTTAACTCAGCCAAAGCCGTTCTATATGGGGGAATAAAAATAGGTTGAGTGTCTAGAACAAGATCTATCCTTAAATCAATCTCCCTGTTGGGAGAAAGACCAGGAAGGTCTTCAGGTAAAACCTCAAAATATTCATTAACAGCTGGGATAGAATGTAAAGAAGGACCATCAGAGTTAGAGTCTTTAACTCAAACGAGATTATAGAGACACCCCTCGGATATTAATCTTCGAGCACTGAGATATGATCTGAACCTCCCCTTAGGAGTTAGGAACCACCCTCTCACAAAATAACAAACTCATTAGGGAATTTGAAGATTACCTTATGGGTTCGACAGTCTAAAGAAGCATAGCACAAGTGCAGCCAAGCTATCCCCAATATGACAATTCAAATAGATCCACCAAAGTTTCCCATCCACAAATAGATACCACACAACTCCTATAGACTCTTATAGAAACCATAGAGTCACCCACCATGCTAGACATATAAAAAGGGTTCGAAATACACTCAGGACCAGAACTAAAATGCACAACTATAAATTGGGTCACATAAAAAAGTGTAAACCCTGGATCAAATAAACTATACACATCACGAAAAAAGAGTTTCAACATACTATTAAAAACATCAGGAGATTCCTCTGAGTCCTGATAAGAAGAAAGAGTATATAAGCAATTTCGGCCAATGTCGGTACAAGAAACAAAAGCAGAACCTTTTGGTGCAGAAGTTGATGAAGAGTAAACATCAACCTTATTGGCCTCAAAAGCAACCCTAAAAGGACAATAGCTTTGCATATGAGAAATCTGACCCCAATTAACATATTAGTTTCTCCCCTTCTCACACTGGCCAAGGTGTAGCTGACCAAAAAATTTGCAAAAAGGATATTATGAAGCGGACTGAGCCTCACCAACCTGAGATTGGGAAACTTATGCTCCGTACCCTCTACCATGCTATGAAATAAAATTAACTGACAAATTTAGGTTAGTAGTACTATCCATAGAGAAAGAACCCCGACTCCCGTAATTATTCTTAGGCCATCTTCCCCTATCTCTACCAATCTACTGCTAGCCTCTACCCTAATCTAAAAATCTAAATTTCTTACTTTACCTCTCACCACTCTCAGCCTGCTTTATTTTTTTCCTCTTCAACTTGCTGCATATATATCACAGGACGAGAAATATCCATATCCTTATTCAATAAGGCAACCTTACTCTCCAGAATAAACTCATGGGAAAACCCAGAAGCAAACTTACACATTCTAGATCTTATGCTAGACACCAGTGCAGGAGCATACCTGGACAATTGATGGAATTTCAAGGTATACTCCTTGACCGTCATCCTACCTTACTTCAGATTAACAAACTCTTTCGCTTTTGCCTCCCTCAACTACCGAAGAAAGAAGCATTCCAAAAAGGAAATAGAGAAGTCATCCCATAATACAGAGTCAGCATTACCTCCCCTAGACTATTCCTACTTTTTATCCCACTGGTATGACACATCCTTCCATTGGTAGGCAATAAACTCCATACCTTCAACATCTAAAGCATGCATAACCTAGAGGATGTTCTCTATCTCATTAATAAAATCTTGAGGATCATCCTTAACCTTAACGACAATAAAACTTAGAGGAATCAACCTCATGAATTGACCAACCCTTGTGGCCTCAGAAGATAGATGCTATGCTCGGACTGAGAAGCTACCAACTGAGCCAACATATGAATAAACTGATTAAACTCAACATTTGTCACATCAGCATAAAGTACACTCAATTTAAACCATTTCTTGAGGGTTATGATTTCTTGGTCATGTGTGAACATTGGGTTGGCCTCATAAACTCATTTTCCATATGTGGGACCCACTTGGTGTTTTGGTGTCATTTTTGGACCCAAAGCACAATAGTGTAATATGGGTATTGTTAGACTCATATTGATGAGTAGATTATGGTTTTGTTAGTGTGATGGCATTTTGGGGTTTTTGAAGCAAAGTTGAGTATAAGGTGCATGATGTGAGGTTTTATGATTTGGATTCGAGGTAGGATTCTATCTAATTTTCTTCGTAGATGATGTGTGATATATATTGCGTGTGAATATGGATGTTAGACTTGATTATACATATAATAACTTTTCCTTGATTGTTGATATTTAAGGATTAGATGAGGGTTTTTAGATTCGTAAGATGGTGTATTTATAACCCTTGAGAATCCTATTGCCTTCTCCTTAATTTAGATTGGTTTGTATCTTGGATATGATATAATGCTAGGTTTGGGATATGGTTTTAGCATTGGAAGCATGATTAGCATACTTTAATCTTATTGGACAAGTGCATTAGTATTGAATGGAGTTATGGGTAGAGTTGACTTAAATGCCCTTGTTTCTATACAAAGTTCCTATCTTAGGATTGGTTATGGATTACTTAAACTCAGAAGTTCAAAAATATACCTTAGCCTAGTTTGGAGTAAATTTTCCCTAAATATGGAAATTGAGGATTAGAAGTGGGATTGTACGGCCCACTTAGGCCAAGTCTTATGGACCTAGTTGCAGGTGTTAGGCATGGTTGAGACTAGTAAACCATAGTATAAGGTTACTCCATGGCTTATTGAATGATGATGCATTTTAATCTTAGATATGATGTTGGGCCTATAGAGATTCTATTCCTCATAGATATGTTGTTTGTCTTTTAGAGATGCTTTTCCACTTAGATATGATGTTGGTACTATACATATGCTATTCCTCTTAGATATTATGTTGGGCCTATAGAGCTGCTATTCCTCTTAGATATTATGTTAGGCCTATAGAGATGCTATTCTCTCTTAGATATGATGTTGGGCCTATAAAGATGCTATATCCTTTTAGTTATTATTATTGGACGTATAGAGATGATATTCCTATTAGACATGACAATTGGCTGAGAGAGGTGATACTCCTCATAAGTCATGATGGATGACATATTTACATGAGATATCTTATAGATATATGATGCCTCCTATGTGAGAGATGATTACAGGCTCATTGATATTATACCTCCTAGATATGAGATACCTCTTATATGAGAGATGATTCCATGCTTATTGTTATTATGACCCCTATATGCGAGATGCCTCTTATATATGAGATGACATAAATATGATTATTGATATGCGTTAAGATATATATATATATAGGCCAAAGGCCATGATTATGATGTTTGATTATTTCTTGTATATTATTGGGCCGAGGTCCGTGTTATGATATTTATTGGATATCCAAGAATTGTTTATCATTATAAATGATGCAATTATAGTTTTTAATATGCATATATATGTTTTTATACACATCTCTCTGGTATGGGATAGAGTACGATGTGGTATAATGCTTATTGTTCCACTGATTGAATATAGGTGATGACATGCTTAGGTTTGGTACATTCATAATTATTATATCAGTAATTGATGTGATTCTGGCTAAAATATGATCTTATGTTTGTTCTTCCTAATTAAGGGTTAGTCTATATGGTAGTTAGTTGTCCATTAGGTAACTATAGCACTTGATGACTTAGTTTATGATGTTGATTAGTTGTTAAACAAGAAGTGTGTATATGTTGGATGGCTTTAATTGACACACTCGTTAGGTACTCGAAAGGGTCAATGGGTGACATCTTTGAGATTTTATTGGCAAACAAGCCTCAAGGACTTTCAACCTAGCCTACCACATCATTAACAATTAATGAGGCTAGATAATAAGAGATGTTAGTGATAGGAGATGACTTGACGAATGGTTTCAGTTAATAGAAGATGGTTAGATGATAAATGGTAATTTATCAACTAATTATGATTAATGGATATAGGTTGATTAGTTAATAGTGATGATTAGAGGATACATGATGATTATGTCCTAGTGATGAATCTTGTCTAGTTAGGTATTGTCTACTGAAATTAGTAATGGTTATTTGCTATCCATGAATAAGTATTATGTGAAGGATAATGTTTAGGCTAATAATTAGAGGTCATGTGAAGACTAGTGATTTAGTGGATTAATGATTATAAGCGTTGGTTAGCTAATAACGAATAGTTGGGAAGTATTGACCAGTTAGATATTTTTATGGCGATACGATTATGATTATGAGTATATTAACAGGCATGTAGATTTACCCTCCTTATGTCACGTCTTGATCCCATGTACCTATTATATATTTATAAATATATGTGTATTGATGTTTATTATTTCATTAATACCCGGAAAGGCTGAAGGATATTGTGATGAATATATTGATACCCGGTAAGGCCAGAGGATATTATGATTATGATATTAATACCCGATAAGGACAGAGGATATTGTGATGATGATATTGATACCCAGTAAGGCCAAAGAATATTGTGATAATGATATTGATACCTGGCAAGGTCGGACGATATTGTGATGATGTATTGATACCCGACAAGGCCAGAGGTTTATTACTCTAATAATGGTCATGATGATGATAGTTATGATGGAGATGGTTATGATGATGAGATTGTGATATTGATTGTGTACTTTTTATTCATTCCTACATGCATATCACCTATCACTAGTATGCACCTATGTCTATCATCCGGTATGGGACGGTTACATAGACATGGGTATAGTTTATGCCTTGTGTTATTGTATGTTGATTAAACCTTTCGAGCCTAGGGTAGTGGGGGTAAACATAGGCTCGACTAGGTATATGGTTGTTTGGAGTTGTCGATTATTCACCCTATTATAGATATTTTTATTATCATCGTTATGGCTAACTTATGACAGATTGGTCATTAATACGGTATCGAGATTTAAAGTATGAATTCAACATGTCCTATCTTATGATTGCATTACTATACCTGAATATTTTATTTATAGCCATGTGGATTATTAACCCTGAGTATGGTAATATTAAATCCTAGTAGTAGTATAACGAGGTCTTAGAATGAGGATATGAAGATCTAGGTTATTATTGGAGACTACCTCATGTTTATATGTATATATGTAGTTATATATATATATATATCTAGCTATATAAAGCTATAGAATTACCGTATATCCCTCTTTTCATTTGTTTATAATGTATATTTGTTTCTTGGTCTTGTATATTGCTATATATATTTCTTCATGCTTCATTCGTATATTATCCGGGGATATACGGTATAGTAGACGCTTATTGAATATTACTGAATTAGGATAGTTCACCCTGATACTTCCTTTGTTTATTATGTTAGACTCTTGGAAATAAATAGGATAGTTGTCCTTTATTATTCTCATTGACTTTTTATATGAGTTCTGGACTCTTGGGTGTAGTTTCCATTCTGTTTGTATGCTATGTAATTTGCTTTATCTTTGGAGCTTAGTTTGTAGTTGCCTACTGAGTACCATTTATTTAGCACTCATACTATACTTCTGCAGCCTGCAGATCATAGTATGGGTTATCACCATTGATGTGTACATCATGCGGAGTAGCCATAAATTAGAGACTTAGAGTGAGTTCCTGACATTTGGAGTATTACTTATCTCTCTCCTATGTATTAGACTAGTTTCTATGTTGTATTTGGAGATAAGTTGTATTAGAGTATCTCTCATTGACATTTCACTTTTGTATTCTTGATATATTAGAAGCACTTGTACTGATACCTCCAGGTTTTGGGATTTTCTTATGTACTGATCTTTACCTTATTTATTCCGCATTCTTTTCCTTAAATTGTTGAGTAGTTCGTTACTAGTCATTCCAGACTACGGGTTGTCTTGCCTACTGGTGGGTTATGGTAGGCACCATCATAACCTGGAAAATTAGATCATGGCAAGCTTTAAAAGTTCTCCAAGGTGGCTTCTATTGGCCAATATTATATCATGATGCATATGAACTAGTGAAGGATTGTGAGCAATCTTAATGGCATGGAAGGATCTCAAGGAGACATGAAATGCCCTTGCAACCTAGCTTAGAGTTGAGTAATTAGACAATGGGGATTAATTTCATGGACCCCTTTGTGTGTTCTTATATAAATTTATACATCTTGGTAGTGGTTGATTCTATAAATTTGACAATGGGGTTTGACTACATTGACATTCTATTAACCTTTGACCCTTGGTATTTATTTAAATTCTCTTAATTTTCCTTATTCTTATCTTCTTCTATTCACTCTGTCATCTCATAATACTATAGCACACACATGTTCCTTGTTGGATAGCTAAGAATCAACAACACACGAGTAAGAAGCATTGTGAATTCATTATCTCCATCATCACATTTTCATCAAATGGAAGGTTAGCAACTATATTGTTCTTTAGTGTATGCATAATTTTTTGTGTTTCATATGAAAATTGGTATAAGAATGCTTAAATTTTGTTTATTTAGGATTAGCTAATGGCTAAAAATCTTGGTAGGTTCAAAGTTAAGGGAGCGATTTTCATATTGGAGTAGGAAATTGAACCCTATGGAAGAATGAGTACCCATGGTTTAATATTGTAAGAAAATCTCCATTGAAAAAGGTGAAACTTGTGGCTTATAGGTTGGTGACAGTGATAATTTGGCAAGGGGTTGATAACTTCTATGATGTGCCAAGCTACGTAGAGCATCACCGAAGTGCTTCATCTATTGCTATAAGTCATAGTGACAATGGTTAAATAAGTGCAAATTGGTGATTCCTTTGGTGATTCCGTTATTCTCTAGAAGCTTTAACAAATCCTTTGGTGTATCACCGATATCTCATATTCCATTGCCATTTGTACCCTAAATATTCTATTAATTTCAGTTATGGGTATAATCTTTGCAATTCTTTAGAGATGAACCAAAGCACTCAGTGATTTATATTTCAAAATTATTACATTTTATTTTTCTAAAATAGCCCAAGCCTATTTCTGCTCTTATTCGTATGTGTACCTTGTCACAAGTATATATAAAAAAATAGGCCAAATCACCTCACCTTTTATCAAGAATGGCAAAAGGGGTGACATTAAAAAGGTTAAAAGGGCATAAGGGTTGTCAAGTATAAGAGTGATGATGCAAGAAAAGATAAGGCTCAAGCCATGGAAGAATGTAACTCAGAGCATATCTCGCCCACTCAAAAGGAGACCATTGGTTCCTTGGAGGAAGGAAGCACCACCCTGATTCACACACCTCTTCGTACACGATGTTGCACCACCAAAGAGAACTATAGTAGAACAACTCTTTACTGCTCCAACTATACCTTTTGTGCACCCTCATAGAGGCCAAAATATGTTGAATTATCTAAATGTGCAAAACCAATGCACTATCACAGAGGAGCAGTGCCCGAGTTTGCATGGTATTGAGGATAATATCCAAGGGTCCTTTCAACAATTCAATATCATGATTTTTTGGTATTTACTAAAATTCTAGAACTTATATTGAAACTTGGGTTTAGGAGTTGTATGATGCATATGGGAAGTTGCTACTCGAAGGAAAGAAGAGAGGGCGTCAGGTGACGAAGAATGTTGTGAAATTTAGGGGTGTTGACATGGTTTGTGATACAACTACTACAAATGATGTGTTGAAATTTAATAAGGTAAATGAGCATTACTTTTAAGCTCCAGTGAAAGACTTAAGTTAGGATGTGCGGGCTTGGTTGACCTCTTTACTGATTGATGTCTAGCCCAAGAGGCTTGACATTGTGATTCAGATTTTGAAGGCATACATTCACTTAGCAGCTTAGAATTGGTTAAACTTTGTGTGTAGTAATATCCTACCCTATAAGAATTAATAAATTTTAGTGAGTCGCTAAGAGATTTTTCTTGGTTCTATCATCACTAGGAAAGAGCTAAACCGGGGATTGCTCATCATCCCAGACATTGCTAAACAGGCACAGTAGAATCTACCTCTTTGGCATTCTTTTTCTTGATTAATGAGTTATGATGTCATGCTAAATTGTCATTTATTATGAAAAAAGATATTTAGTAAAGCCCCTTATCCACGATTGACATTATGAGGATTGATTTAGTTGAGCAAAGTAGAAAGAAGAAAGTGCAGGAGGAAGGTGCACCGATGATTGATTTGACCTATGGTGATAGTGGTGCCAGCTAACCTACTCCTATGCATATTCCAGGTTCTACTACCCATGAGTCTACTCCCATGCCTGCTATGTCTGTCCCATCTATAGGGATATCTCCACAACCACCTAGAGCTAGTAGCCCCACTCATCATCATTCCACTACTACAGGTTTCTTGATAGCCCCATTGACCTAAGATAACATTATTAGGATGGGGATGATGGACTGTACAAGAGATGCAAGGTTATCTAGACTAAAGAGAGATATTCCAAGTATGATTGATAGTTCTTTAATAGTTTCTATGGGCCTTATATATGATAAGATGCCTAGCATTAAGGAGATCTTAAGGCATTTTGGGAAAAGGCATTATGAGTTGAGTACCCCTCGACAGTCTGTTTCTTCAGAGGTTATTTCTAACATATAATGTGGGTTAGATTTCCTTTCAAAGTATATGAAGGATCTCTAATTACATGATGTTACTCATTTTTGGGGAGCTTCATCTGAGATAACAGCTGTAGAGAATGCACCTATTCATGAGACTACTTTATTGATAGAGGAGGGCCATATTGATTTCGACCATGATTCGGGTGAAAAAGTTAATAGTGTATAGATAGATGGGTTCTTCGAGGATAAGGTCCATATTAGGATCTAGATCGATCCATAAGTAGTTGCACAGACTGATAGATAGGTTACTAAGGATGGTATACTTTCTACCACCATGGAAATGTTAGTTCGTGAGACTACAAATATTGGGTCCTCCAGGCCAGTTGCTAATGTTGTAATAGATCCTTCCCTTCAGAAAGGTAGAGAAGATTCAGGCACTGATGCCTAGACAATGGCCACTTTGATGACCCAGTCACAGCTTCAGGCATAGACGCATTCAGTGGGACCCTTCCTTTCTTTATTTACTTTATTTAGTCCTATTACATTGAGGACAACACATACTTTATAGTTAAGGGTAGGGTGCTATCTATTGGGATCTGTAATATTGGAGGTCGATTGCCATTCTGGGTATTTGGATACATTTATTTTTTTTGGTTCTGGTGCATGATTCATCATATATTCTTTTTTTATTTTTATTAAGGTTGTAATATTTAGATAATGGTTCTTTGGATTGTATTTAATATCTTTATGTTTTAAATTTCATTTTTTGGTATGATGTATGTTTTTTATATCTTTATTAACTCATTTTCCCTTTTGGTTAAGTAGTTTTAGTTTCATGGCAAATAAATAATCATTTTAGCATGCATTCATAAGAGGAAAGTGACTAGCACTAGAACACTTTGTCTTAAATGGTACACTTGGGTAGACATCTCACTTGTGTAATTGTTTAGTCTTATTTTTGTTGTGCGGTTGATCCACTCTTTTTTCTAAAAAAATCTGCATATTTTGAAAAAAATTCCATTGGTATGGTTAAACTAGTGGGGCTCTCATTTTTGTGAAAACTCTTCTCATTTTTGCTACTGTAGCTCCCCGAATCTGGTACCCGAAATGCTACACAGTGCTCATGACCCTGAAGGACCACAAGCTAACCCATGACTGATATCTGTACCTGTACACTTTATACTATACTATATATATATACTGTAAAAAAATACGGAATAGAAGCTGTATGGCCGTAAGGTTCAAAACTAAATAGCTGATAAAATACAACATAAGTGTAGAGTATCGAATACCCAAAATAACTGAAATACTGTTTGAACATACTGTAGTCTGAAAGCCTCTAAACTGTCTGAAAACTATGGAGTTGATGGGACATGTCCCCAACTAACTCTGACTACTGAAATAACTAAGTACTGAAATAATGAAATAACAAATCACATCGTCCTCTAAGGATGAGTACTCACTGCTGACTGACTGCTGATATCTGAAATCTACTGATGCTCTGAAGCTCGTGCTTCTAAACCTATGGTATAAGACACCATAGCACAAATGCGTCAGTACTTTGAATGTACTGGTATGCAAGTGAGGTAGGCTGAATGCAAAAGGGGTTTATATGCATGAACAACACTAACTGATTGAATGATATGAACGTAAAAATACATGCATGAATATGTAACTGTAACTGAGATCGTGATAGGACTGAATAATAAGTTCTGACTACTGAGTCTTCTGATAATATGGATTTACAGACATCTAGTTTACTGATGCTGGGATACTGAATACTGAGGGACTGATACTACATTACGAATACATGAATAACTGTTTTTCGACAGTTCTGATTATGAAGAATTGGTCTGGTTAACTATATCTGACAGTCCTGAAGCTGAATACTTATAACATGAGTTTCGTATAACTAGTATACTAATACTGAGCGACTGTATCTGACAGTCTAAGTTCTGATGGAACTAGCTGAGTTCCGTACTGTACTGAGTGACTATATCTGACAGTCGTGAAATCTATAGAACTATTTGAGTTCTATTACTGAGACTGAGACTGAAACTAAGATGGTAGGAGGTAGTAATCTAATTGACATACCCTAGAACTGGACTGGTAGGGTCCAACCTGTAACCCTAGCTGGAAGGGTGTCAATACCATGCCACGGGTAAAGACAAGCTGTGAGGTAACCTTCTCTGATAGGAAGCTCTTTCGTCAACCCTCCTGTAGGAATAACCCCAAATGAGATATGTTAGTAGCCCTACTCATAAGGTTACATCTCATCCTACGCTGGCTACATAGTTCTAGAATGCAAGGATTTCTTCTAAGGATCACACCCTCCAGTGAATAACAGGTAAGTCCCCATCCTTGGGTTCACTCGATGCTGAATCCTACTCCCAACTGAATAGATACTGAACTGATTAACTGAATTGAACTGATTCTAATGGTATTATTTAGCGAAGCTAAACTGAGTTCACTGAGTTTCGTTGACTAAAAGAATTCTACTGATATATGATGACTGACTGAGATTACTGAGATTTTTGAGATTACTGAATGGGACTGGACTAATACTGAGTTTACCGAGTTTTCCTGAGTCACATGACTGACTGAATTCTACTGATCATGGATTGACTGAGAGTATAGTGAAAACAATACACGGCTCTAGGCACACAGCTAAATTGTTGGGTACAAGTACCCCCAGGACTCGATAGAATGAAACTGACAAGGCTTGACACTTTTGATCACATGACCAATATCAACAATTCATAATTTCATAGTTGGGAATTTTATGAAGCACAAAATCATCATAATTTTGTACATGGATAGTAATGCGTATAAACATGGCATAATTTCATGCTTCTAATCTTTTGAACATCCCATCAAGCAATCACAATGCATAGGTTTAGCATTGGAATCATCTTAATCAAATAGGTATAGAATAACTTGAGAGGCATGACATGATCTTGACATATGGAAACTAAGTACTTGATAATCATTCATTCATTGGGACATATTATCAAACACCTTGCATGCACACTTAGGGCATAGGTATGATTATCAATTTAATACAACATGGTTCCACAATTTAGCTCAATTGCATGAATTTCAACCTTATACTAACATGGTTTCATAAAAACATGAAAAAGATGAAATCTTGGCAATCATATAACAATAACAACATGAACATAATCAATTCAAAACAAGAACATCATGACATATAGTTTAAAAATAGGGTTCTTGAGCTTCATGGACGAAAGGAGTCCATGAATCAACACTGTGCATAACTTAGTTTTTGATTCTACGAAGATTGACGGAGAGATTCTTGAATTTGAGTCTTGGATTTGAATTCCCAATTGAAAACCCTAGCTTGTTCTTGAGAGAAATTTGAGAGAAACAATATATTTTGGGTGAAATATGGATGAATCACGTGTTATTAGGTTTATATAGGGGTGAAAAATTAACCATTTTAACCCTTGGATGCGTATTTAAATTCTGTGAAAATTTTTAGGTTTGGACCCATGGCGCGACGCGGCGCTATCGCGCCGTGTCTCTGAAAGTGACAAATGTGAAATTGCATGGTTGTGTGATGCGGAGCTATCAAGTTTCCACTTTTTTGTGACTTGGAAGTTTGGCACGATGCGTCTTTATCGCGGAGCAATATTGGAAATTGACAATTGCCATTTAAGCTGGCTTCGCGATGCGCTGGTGGCTCAATTGATACACTGTCTCACTAAAAAGGCTCTAACTCTTCGCCCGAGTGTCGGATTTGGGCGAATTTGGTATCGATGTAAAGCTTATTGAAACAAGAGAAAATCTTGAAAATACCACATGTATAAAAGTGGATTTGTCTTTGAAACAAGTCTTTAACATTTTTGGGACGCTTTTAAGCTAGGTAGAAGTACAGGGTATTACAGCTACTTGGAAACTTTCCTCTATATATACTTGAATATGACACAACAATTTAGAAGAAAAGTTTCTCGAGTTTACAATTGAGTTCCATGTGTGGGAATGGTTTTTATTTGATATTGTGCATCGAGTACATATAGAACATGCACGGTTGTTCCATTTCAAAATCAAGGAGTATGTGATGTTAGAGACATTATATGAGGCCATATATTGAGAGCAAACCCTCATTGATTGACCAAAAGTACCCAGCCCTTGTTGAGATCAGTGACCAATTTTACCCTTAGTGAGCCGTGGAACCTGTTTCTCTTGAATAACCTAGTTACAAGCTAGATCCCCTTTCTCTCAAACCCATTTCTTGAACAAGTCTCTCTCAAAGTTTCTAGGTGAGATTAAAGACCAACTTATGCCAAATCCTAAGTTGGAGATGAAGGAGACCTCGGGGTTAGCATGTAATAGGTAATCATAAATTCGGGGACCACTAGCATCCTTTTCAAAATATCCCTGTATCATTTATAAATAGGTATGTTTATATATAAAAAAATTAGAAAGAAAAAATAGTAGCTTTTTGTTTTTGTTATAAATATATGCAATTTTTAAAAATTTTGAAGGATAGGAAGAGGAGAAACAACCGAATGATTTTGACAAAAGTTATCCTAGAAATTGTGAAAAGACCTAGCCATGAAAAACAGACTGATTGCGGTATCTTTTGATGCTTTGTGAGGTAGAGCTAGTATAGCCTAAAAAATCCCTACCCTACCCATTACCTACACTATAAGCAAAATCTAAGACCTAGGTGATTTTTGAAATAGAATATTTTAAAATGGTTATATGAAGTCTATGGTCAAGCCTATTGTGTAGTACTTGTGTCATTGATATTCCTTCAAAGAGGGAGATATTCGTATTAGTCCCTAGATATATTTGAAATAAATCTTTAAGGGAATGCACTTCTTTGTCTGAGGGAACTTAATTTTCATGCTCAGGTACTCTTGAAACTCGATTGAAGTCTATGAGCACGTGCTTGGCTTGGTAACGTAGAGCCAATATTTGACTCTTGTTGTTGACAATTTGAGATGTTAATAGGATAATCATAGGCCTTGGGTTTCTAAACATTAGGGAAAAATATTTTCTCAAAAGAGATGTGTCTAAGTTGCTAAGTTGTACTATTCATGGACCTTGATGTGTTATTATGGGTGCATTGTTTTACTCGAGGACGGGTAAAGATTTAAGTTGGGGGTGTTGGTGAGTTGGAAAATTATGACTCTTTTGCCCATAAAATTAGATAAAAACATGTACTAAATGCTAAATTGAAGTGTTTCTATTGTTGATTTGATTTAGTCATAGGGTGAAGGACTAAAAGTCATCTGAATGCAAAAAAGAACGAAAAGAGGTAAAAAATAAAAGATTAAATATGAATGTTTCATAAGTGGTTGAAGTCACTTTAGCGCATTTCCAAAGAAAAGGACGGATAGACAAAATTGAGTCTCCTTCGCTAATTTTAACCAAAAAAGGACAAGGAAAATGGAACTAAAACTGATGCAAGAAAATATTTCGGTGCATCACGGGATTAATTAGTACACCAGACTGTGCATCGCCAAAAAGAATAGAATCCAATCCAAAGGAGCCTAATATTGTGACTAATTGAGGAGCCTTATTCTGGTGCATCACTAATTAATTCATCGTTGGATCTTTCTCAGTCGATGCATCAAGCGGTGGCATTCTTGTAATTTAGTGGACCATTTCTCCCTTGCTATATATATACATTTTGGTCTTTGGAAACCCTAATTATCATTAAGTTTCAGACTCTAAGCTTGTAATTTGATTCCATATTATGAGAATTTACCTCTTTAAGATATAGATTTGGGATTATTTTCTCAAAGTAATTTAAATCTATGAATGATATGGAAGAAGAATTTGGTATATCTCTTTCATGCTTTTTCATGAGTAGCTAAATTTCTATACTAGGGGTCATGTATATCTGACTGTTAATTAATGTCTGGGTAGTGTGTTAGCTCTAGTATTTGACTGATTATTATAGTTTTATCAAAATTTTTATATATTAATCAACAGGTTGGGGTCACAAACTTAATCTATCCCCTAATCTCTTATAGCTAGAAAGAAGAAGCAAAGGTGATAAGATATGGCTAACAAAACACGAGTTTCTTAACTCATGTAGCAATGATGCTAGAAATAGATCAAACTCTTTGAGGTAATATGTTTTTTGGTGTTGTTTACGTTTGAGTGTTCGAAAGAAGCACGTGCGATAATTCACAATAGATGGAAAGATTATTGTTGATATTTAAACCTAGCCAAGTCATAATCACTTTCAAATCTAAAGATGTAACTACTCACCCATGCATGAAATTAGCCCCATGGAAGCATGACCATAAGTACTATCTATTCTATTAATTACAAGTCTTAACAATCTTCATAGGTAATATTGTTTAGAAATCATTTAATCAATTTGAACTTGCTACTAAAAATCATCCAATTTACTTTTCCGTATTAGCTTTATTACATTAAGCGAAATCATAGTAGTTTTTAACATTCTGGATGAACCACATTCTCATTCCCTGAGCCATCAACCCAAACTCTTGTTGGGTAAAAACACTTGATAATGTGCACTACACCTATTAAAAAGTGTAATTCGAGAGTTATCAATTACCTGCCTTTTAAAATAATAGCTGATATGAGTGCGGATATGAATGGAATAAGAGTGGAAATAAATAAAAGAATGGGAAGTATGGAGGAATGTTTTGTATGGGTGGATAAAGGGAAATCACTTCAACTAGAAGGTAAGGGGATAAGGAGGGCATTAGTGCAATCCACCACAATTACTCCGGGGAAGCTCAAGAATTATCTTACCCTCCATTATATAAAACTTGAAACCTCCAACAACCTACCGTCTAAATGAATAACACCCTAAACTTTTAAAAGAAACCTACACCATATACCCATCCACAACCTTATCATCCTCCACAAGAGAACCAATCATTAATGAACAACCAAATTGGATTCCAAACTCTACCCTAAAACATCAAATTATTCTTTACATAATTCCCACATATCACCTCCATAAATGCCACATCAAGACTATAGATTCAAATTTTTTATCCATGATAAACTTAATGATGAGTTCAATAATAACGACTTTTGGGAGCATAAAGGTAGGGGAGGTTATAGAGTACCAAGGAAAAGAGATCAACCTTAGGAATTAAGGTGGGACCAAGAAATTAAAGATCAAGAATAAGGGAATAGATAAATAAGATGGGATATATAGGAGATAGGTTTGTGGAGAGGAATGATCAAGACCGAGGCATAAACACATCAAGGTCACACATCAATAGTTCAAAGAAACTAGTGACCCCAATGAGTTCTTGGAATGGAAAACTAAATGTGAGAGAATCTTCCTAAAAAGTTAATATTTTTAAAACCTTGAAGGTAAATTATTCCCTCAGATAATTCAAAGGGTATGTGTCCACCTAGAGGGAGTCCAAGAGGCGGCGAAGGGAGAGCCATCACAACTTTGAGTTACCCACTTAGCTAGAGTCAATTAGGATTATGGAGATGAGCTACTTGGCTTCATACTACTGCAAGGATTTGCACAATAATGTCTATACATTGAGGTAAGGTTCTAAAAGCATGGAAGAATATTACGATGAGTTTTAAAACTTGAGAATAAAGTCTAATCTTGAAGAAACACATGGAATTTAAGGTGATCCAATTTATGGTAAATTTGATGTATGACATCCTGAAGCCTTTAAATCTTAATGCTATGATACTCTTGAATCGACCTACCATGATGTCTCAAAAGTAGAAACAAATTTGAGAGAAAAGAAGCAATACAAGGAAAAAAGTTCTTTAACTTCCACAGTGAACAAGAATAGATATACTTGGAAGATGACATCTTCTATGGAGAAGCCTATGTGTTTTAGAAAAGAGTCTCAAGTCAAGTTAGATTAAAAGTCCAAAGAAAATGGGAAGATAAGGAGGTAACTATACTAAACCTACCTTTCCCTGATTTTCTACCTTTCAATGCTTTAGATGTCAAGGAAGGGGATATATTGCTAATCATTATACTAATGGGAGTACAATTGTGGATTTTTAAGATAGATATAAAATTGAGTAGGATGATAATTTTGATTAAAAGAGTGATAGAGAGGAACATAAATATGAGGATAAGAGAGTAACCTTGGGGGATACAGTGGGAATAATTAAGTAGAGAGTAAACTTTACTTTCCTTACTAGGAGTGGAGGACTCTTATAAGAGGATGATTCCGATTTCACGGTGTCAAAAAACCCCTCTTATGTTGAGAAAAAGGTAGAGGTTGAAAGTGCAGACTCCGTACTTGCTTGAAAAGAGGATTTGAAGAGTTTCTCATAGTTATGGAGAGAAAGACTCGATGGAGCTAATTTCTAAGGATCCCTACCGTAGAGACATGGAAAATTGACTCAAGATAGAAACATGAACAAACTTTCATAGGATGGTGGATACTTGATGTAAAAGGGTGAGGCGTCTAACCCAATAGATCTAAAAAAAGAGTTAACTACCAAGGAAGATCCTACAAAGAAGTGGGTTGAACAATCTTATTTATCCCAGATGGTACATGTGAGGGAAGGCCTTTGTGGTGCATTTAAGAGGGACAAAAAGACAAGTTCCAAGCCTTGTTCTAATGGTATGTACTCGGCCCCTATTCCTAGTAATCTTTCATGTAAATATGACTACTTGTACAAACTAATGTTCTAACATCAGAACAAAAGTTGTCCAGAAAATATATACCTCTAATAAACCCCTAATTAGACATTATAAAGAAGGTATGTAACTCGTGGCTGCGGATTCGTTTTTTGGTACAACAAAAACCAAAAGGAGATAAAGAATAAATTGTTATGTCAAAACTTGACCAACAACCTATTCATGAAACTCAGGAAGAAAAGTTCATCACTCTACAGATGCCGGAAGATTTTCAACTATAATTGAAAACCCAAGGCTTCACCCATATACATTTTGGTGTTATCATGGTCGCGTTGATGTATCACGGAAGAAATGGCCAGCTAGTAGTGGTGCATCTTTTCTTTCTTTATATCAGATAAAAAAATACCAACATGCAAATTTGGGTACTCCAAAATCGCACTAAATGCTGAGACAATCTTTATTACTATATATCAAAACTTCAACTTGTCCCCCATTGATCCATATTTGATGGAGGCGTTGAAGATCCAAGTATGAATTTTTAGAGCACCACAACCTAGAGATCCATCCAGGCAACTCTCTACTACTAGGTAGCTTGGAAGGTCTGGAACTATGCCATGGATCTGTCATTCTAGGCTGCAAAAATTCTTTGTTCCTAGACATAGATGCCTCCGATAGAACCACTCAATGTACCTTGATTCCAAGATAAATCTTCAAAGTTTAACTTGTCAAGAATGGAACACCTTGCTAAAATATGGTCTTCTTAATCACAAGTGGTTGTCACCATATTATGAACCAGACTCAGACTCGATCCTCTTGGATCAAGTTGTCAAAATCTATATGGCTTGGACATTAATGACAACCTAATTCCAGATCCATAAGACACAAATGATCTTTATCCTTTAGAAGATTCTATTTATTCTTGAGAATACATTGATAAGATTCCTGAATCCTGAATTGAATATCCTGAAGAAGATTATCCACATATATTCATGAACCACTCTAAGGAGCCAGAGGTCTCTAAAATAGTCGATGACCATGATGGGATAATGAATGACCTAATCCCGAGAATAAGGTTGGAACCAGCATCAATGACAATGAAAGACGTGGAAAAAAATTTCACACCTTCACTCTCAATAACGTCAAGGTTTCAGCCTTACTCAGAGAATCTAAGACTTTTACACTTAGATGGCAATGTAAAATCTGGCTGAACAAGAAAATGCTCTTAGAGTTCTCCTCTAGATTCTTTGGAATTCCTAGAGATTGGTTGAATGCAGTTTGGATTGTTGATAATAACACTTATCTACCATATTAGGACTTTTCCTTCACTATCATAATCCAACAAAAAGTCTTTTGTGGAAATACAGGCCACAAAAAGTAGAAGCTGTGCAGACAACTCTTCGAGATGAAGTGCCTTTTATTTGATTGAAATGTAATCGATATCCACTTTAGGAAGATGGAAAATATCTACTTCAAGCTATACAGAGATCCCAATCTAAATCTAGATTTCGTATCATCACTGCCAAAGATGTTGGCTGGACAAGCAATGATGATTGTAGAGAAGATGTTCAAATCTATAACCATCCCATAAGAAAGCTATATCTTGTAGGCCATCTTTAAGGCCTTGGAGAACATATGCTCGAAGAGATCTATACTAACGCAAATCATCCAAAATAATCCAGCACTTAATTGGGCAAGCAACGAAATGAAGTTGTTACAAAATCCCACTGCCCTTGCTTAAGTCATCAAGTGGGAACTTAGAAAAAGTTGCAGTTTAGGAGGTTAAAAAAACCTAGGCCTCCCGACGACAGGATCAAGGTAACCAAGTTTACCAAGTACTTCAAATAAAGAAGCTCAGTGAACAAAAAGAAAAAATGGTTGCTTCATCTGCAAAAAGTCAAGTTACTGTGCAAGAAATTATCCTCAACCCAAAAAGTCAAAGGACTTCATCCACCTCTTTGAAAAAATCATTGATCACATGGGCATCTATATCAACAAAGAGGATGACCTTGAATCGGTTTTCTCATTGGTAGAAGAACCGATGGAGGACACCCTTTTCTCCTTAGACGTATATGAAGAGTCAGGAAACATCTATGCAGATGATCTCTACCTAATATCCAATATAGAAGAAGGCAACGATAAGCTGGGTACTTAGATTCTTATGCTCAACATATCAGAATTCTATCTTCCAAAATAATAGACTACCCTCTAGATCTGTTAAATTAGTACTTGGATCCTTTTAATCCATTTATCTTCTGAGAAAGATGAACTTTCTACGAGCTCTAGGTTCTAAAAAAATATGGAGGATCTATCCTAAAGTTATTTGGAGTGCACCCAGAACATCTTTTTTGGAATTTTTTCATAGTAATAGCCAATGGCTTCCTACGAGAACTCCAATGGTTATTCTAGTACCTGTGTCACTAGTACTAAATTATCATAGAGTTCAAGTGTGAAGTCTTCAGGCATTGTGATTGAATCCAACCAGCTCTAAAAATTTTCATATCGTGGTTCAAGCCATAATAATATCGGGTTCAATACTTTAAGTATTCTGCTATGCAAAGATATTCATGCTGCATCACCCTATAGGAATTACTAACCACATCATCCAAGCACAATCAGAAATATCACTCCTTTGGAAATTTTTTGTATCAGTACTCTCCTTGGAAGATGAATACGTTAAAGAACCATTCTTTATCTTCCAGCAGAATACATGCATTTTGAAGGAAATAGAATGGGGGTGGTTGAACTAAGCAAATGATCATCCCTACTTGGATGAACTCCAAAAGGTAATAAATAATTATTAACCACCATATGTAATCACGAGAGATAAAGTAACCAATGTCATTAAAAGAACACGACTGGAAGCTCCCCACAAAAATGCAAAGATTCACCCAACAGGAAGAGTTACTCCACCAGATCACTGAAATAAATCATGGAAGGTCAAAATTCCCCAAGAAAAAGCACGGTGTCGACTGATGGATGGAAAAAGATACACAAGATCATCGCCGATACCATTCAACACTGCCTGAAAAATGACGCCAGATGACATGTGCAACAAATTACCATTCGCTGCAAGCTCCATGGAATAACCTTCTAAAGTTTACCATGAAACCCTCTCTAGTTACCCTATTGAATAAAAAACCCTCTGAAGTGGATTGCCTTCTTTACCGAGAAACCCTCTCATGTAGGTTAGCCTCTCAAATGGGTTTTCCTATAAGCTGCTTATCCAGTTACTTTGTAGACTTTTACAAGGATCTTATTCACGTTCTTTCAAGGAGATTACAAGCTTATTATCCACCTGATATCATGGAGCTTACATGATGTTGATCCACCTAATTGCAAGTAAACAACAAGCCTCTTAATCACCTGCTTGCCCATGCTGTCATATGCTAATAACATATTTGTATTTTGTTTTATTAAGTTCAAATCATATGTTAGTTGGGCCCAACTTTAATAAAATAGGTTGTAAATATCTCATAGAAGAGTGTTCTCCGATAGGGATAATCTTTTTTAAAAGATAAAGCTTATCTATCAAATGATTAGATAAGGCTTTACAATTTTTTTTAATAGTGGGCCATGAGTAAAATTTTATTTTCAAGTTTATTCATGTTACAAGATTATATAGAACTTCCCTATCATATAAAAAGAAGTATATTTTGTTGTAGATCATCAAACTCTTTACTTAAAGACTAACCTCTCTACTTGGAATCAAACTCTATGCCAAAAAACCTATCTTATAAAGTTTCTCTCTATTAATAAAAATGTTTGTTGGCTAAGTTATATCTCTTGCTCCTCTCTTTCATAAGGTACGGATACTTCGATCCTTTAGGTCGGAGTAATGGGGTAAGGAAACACTTCGGCATGTATACTTGTTCTAGTTTCAACATGGAACTCCGAAGTACTTTCCATGATTATGAAACAAAATTTTCTGTGTCCACACGACATAGACTTCTAAGTACTTTCCAGGTTTATGAAACAAATTGGCTTGGTCTGCATAATAACATTCTGTTTTTTTTTATAAACACGTAAATTTGAGGCATGCCATAGTACACCTTTGTTCCATAGACTGTTGAGGGTGATAAAGGCCATAAAAGAGACACAAAAAGACCGTGTATGTCATATACAACACGATTTTATTTAGAATAGGTTATCAATGATTTACTATGTTCAAAGACTGGAAAAGTTAAGTCATCCTCCTGAGGGTTCAGAAGTCATTGTTCATGGCAAACCATCCTTTAGGGATTAGAGGATACATAGCCCCAGTAGTAAGAATGATATTGTGTGTTGATAAAAGCTTTAATTTTGTATGGTGTGCTACCTATATGGACGTGAAACCACCTATTATGTTGGAAAGGTTTAAGGTCTATGGTGTCGATGAGATCTTTGATATAATGAATACTAAAACACAAATTTTGGTACTTCAAAAATCACATTGAATGCTAAGATAGTCTTTGTCATTATATTTTAAATCTTCAGCATATCTCAGGTATAAATCCTTAGAGAATTATATGCCAGACATACCATCATGAAAATTACCACTACCAGGTTGCTTGGAAGGTCTAGAACTATTCCATGGATCTTTCCCTTTTATGTGGAAAAAAATTCTTTATTCCTAAACATAAATGCCACTAATGGAACCACCCAATGTTCCCAGATCCCAAGACAAGTCCCTAGATATGAACTTGTCAAAGTAATCCTTGACTCATGGGTCAAAAATTATGAGAATTTCAATGACCATCCTCATCCTCTCAAGTCCAATGAATCGACCTTTTCCAAAAAAGGTGACAATACTTTCACAATCAATTTCGACGATTCATATCTCAAAAATCCTCCAAAGATGACCTTCTCTATATATATGTACCATTCTTTCGATGACCTTGCATACATTGATAACCCAAAAACTCCATTCTGGTTTCTTAATAGCTGCTTGAACGAGCATGATTAGATAAAGTCCTTCAGTCTTGAGGATCTCTACAATATGTGGAACAAATGTACTTTCTTAGGACACTGCCCGTAGAAAAGGAATTATAGTTGTATAATATGCCAAGAGGATACCTCACCCCTATAAAATAAAACCACCCAAACTAAAAGTAAACCGGTAACCAACATGTTCATGATGTCCACCACATGTACCAATCCCTCAGATGACTTCCCACCAAATAAACTCTTCGAAAAGGATAACAAAATCCACATTCCAAAGATACTACCTAATAAATTATACTAACAACAAGAGAAAATATGCCCCTCTGCAACGCAGAAACAAATCTTTATTGGCAATCTAAAAATGCCATGTAAAAAATTAGGATGTTGCCAAGCATCAGCTAATCTATTAAGAGTGTTTCTACACATAGACTATGTTGGCAAGCAAAGTCAAGACAATGACCAAGAAAGTAGAACAAACATCTACTCAGCATGATGGACTTATCAACTAATTAGAGCTCAGGCTCAAATCCCTACAGTATGATATATGTCCACCAGGCACCTCATTGCCAAATTTTTTTTACCAGCAACAAAATGAAATAGATTCCCTAAAAGAACAAATTCAACACCCAAAACACGGCGTCTTTGAACTTCAAAGAATCCCAAAGCTCACTACCAAATCCAAACTTTTTTTATGTTGGCACAGACATACTCTCTCCCAAAGATGAGCCACAACTTTCCCACTACCCTCTCTATCTCTCATATGCCTATGTCTTTCTCTCTAAAGTCTAATAATGAATAAGAGTTTGTTATTGATAAGATTGTATAGGAAAGAAAAGATGTCATCTCTTCTAAGAAGAAACCTAATAAAACCCACAAGAAGTCCAAAATAAAGATGTGATTTGACAAAAGGGATACAGATAGAGGATCCATGATGATCGTCAGTATAGTTCCATTTAACTCATTCTATTTATTTTAGAATGGATTTGTTTTTCTTGAAGATAAAGTGATGTGCTTCAGAATATTCATTTTCCAAGGAGAGTGTTGATACAAGAAATATCCAAAGGAGTGAAATTTCTAACTAATCTTGGATATCGTGGTTAATGGAGATTGTGTATACCTTTTCCATCCACTAGTAGATGCCGTGTTTCTGCCTGAGCCATTCTTGGCCTTCCAAGATTCTTTTCAGCAATTTGGTGAAGTAACTTTTCCTATTGGATTGACCTTCGCATTCCTATGGGGGAGCTATAATCCATATACTTTTGATGGTATTGGTGACTTCATCTTTTATGATTTCAGTATTCTTATGTTACATGACAAACTTTATCCCAATGGGGATGATCGTTGGTGTAGTTTTATTTTTCTCATTCCTTTGGCCATATTCATTTTGGAATGCATTTATTTTGCTAGAAAATAAAGAATTGTGCTTTATAGCATTCATCATCCAAAGAGAGTGTTGAAACATAAAATTTCTAGAGGAGTGAAATTTCTAACTGAACTTGGATGTCATGGCCTATGATTCTTATCAGTTGAGGCAGCATGAATACAATTGAATCATAAAATCCCTTGAAGCATCTAACCCAATAGTGTCCTGTCTTGAACCATGACATGAACCTTTTTAAAGTTGGTTGGATTTGATAGAAATTCCAAAAGACATCATACATAAACTCCACTAGAATATGGTACTGGTGAAACAGGTATCAAAATAACCATAAGAGTTCTTATGGGAAGTCATTGGCTAGTAACATAGGCATATGGCAGTAAGGATATTCCGGGTGTACTCCAAACGACTTCATGATGAATCCTTCAAATTTGTTGAACATTTAAATCTCATAGAAAGTTCTTCATAGTCGAAGGATGGATAGATCAAAGGGATCCAAATGTTGATTGAACTGACATAATGGGTAGTCTGTTATCCCATAAGATCGAATTACTGGCATGTTGAACCTGAGAATCTGACAAGCTGAGCTGCCATCTCTTAAACTAGATTTTAGGCATAGATTATCTACAAAAATGTTGCATGAGTCTTCATATACATTTATGGTGAAGAATGTATCCTACGTTGGTTTTTCCTCTAGTGATCAACTATCTCTTTAAAGAGCTAAGCTGTGTGCTTCGACCATGCTATAACCTATTGTAATACCCTACATTTTTGGGCTAGTCTTTGAACCGTCGCTCCTACGTGTATAAGCTACAATCTAAATGATTCCCATGTTAATATAAGTTTCATGATCTTTATCAACATGTTTTATTTGCTTTTGAGGTGAAAAATGTCCATACAACTCACTTAGAACAAAGTTGATCTTAGAGACTTTGATTCGTCCAAAGTTTGGCATTAGATACTATAAGGGTCTACTTTAAATGTGTATAACATTTTATATACGTAGATTTTTGCAGCTCAAGACCTACCAAATTGTAGATAATTGAATTAGATTTTCAACGATACCAATTTCGCCAAAATCCAATACTCGAGCCAAAGGTTATGGCATTTTTCGTGTGAGGCAGTAAGATGATGTGATATTGACGCGATGCGTCGGCATGCACGTTACGGAACTGTTTCACATGTTAATTCAGTTTTTAAAGGGTCTAGGGGAACTTTGGTCACTTCCCCTCACCCAAATCCGCCCATAACACTTAATTTCATCCCCAAAAGCAAAATACACTCAATTATTCATCTATTCTCTCAAAGAAAAATCCTAGCCTCCTCAAGAACACCAAGAACTTCATCAATCTTTCTTCAAGAAAAGTAAGAACTCAAGTTTAGTAATTCAAGAATGCTTTTAAGATTGTGTTTCTCCTTCAAGATTAAAGCTTTAAGGTATGTGGGAGTTCATCCATTGGTCGTCTTTAACCCATGGAGCCCCAAAAACTCTTTTCATTTAATTAAATAATGAATTTTCTAGTACTATGGTATTTTGTATATTCAAGAAAGATTGAATTTCATGTTTTCATGATGTTTTTAATTCAATTCAGCCCATGTATGATTCCATGAAATATTTTATATTCCTTATTCTATGAATTTGAATTTCCCATGCTTTATTCAAGTAAATTCCATGATAGATCCTAAATTCATGTTGTTTAGTAATACTCCTATGTTTTAAATTCATGCCTTCCACATGTTTGATGAAATTCAAATATCATGTTAAGTCAATTTCAAGATAAATCCCCAAGATATGAACTTTGTCATGTAACTCTATTGTTCCCTCATGCTTAAGACATCCTTACATTCAAGCTATGAACTTTACATGTTTTGATGAAACACTCATGTCCTATTTCAAGCGAATTACATGCGAATTCCCCAATTCATGAACTTAGTTATGTAATCATGCTATGATCCCATGTTTAAGATATTCCCATGTTCAAGTTCATGATCGTGATATGTTATCATGTGGTCCTCTTCATGTACAAGTTCATGCCTCTCAAATGTCTGACAAAATGTCTAAATGAAAGCATTGTTAACAAGCTACTGTTGTTATGCTATTATCATCATGCCATGTTTTACTTTTAAAGCTATCTAGACCTGGGGATAGTTCAATACCTGAATCTAGTTGTTTACCTAGAATTATTGTAGATACAGAATAGTCTTAGTAATGTCACAAATAGTTGTACCCAAATAGTTACAAAACTCAGTGAACTCAGTCCAGTTCGGTTAGTCAACAGAATTAGTGTGGGTTTAGTCAAGCCTAGTACAGTCAAGTTTTAGTCCCAGTATCAGTTTAATCATTAATAATTACCTCAGAATTAATATGCAGTGTTAGTTTTACAATACCATGACCTGATCTTATCAGTTATCAGTTAACAGTGCATGCACTAATTAGTATTTCAGTGTCTATTTAGTTGGGAGTAGGATTCAACACCGAGTGAGCCCAATGATGGGGAATCATCTGCTAGTAGAGGGTGTGATCCTTAGAAGCAGTCCTTGTGTTCCAAAACTACGTAGCCAGCGTAGGTTGAGACATCAACCTGGAAAATTGAGGGTTGGTGAGGTATATTACCTGTTAGTTGAGGGTACCACCATTCTTATTCAAAGCACTTTCCAGATTGAGGGTGACTCCTCAGTTTGTCTTTACCCGTGGCAGGGTACTGACACCCTTCTAACTGGGGTTATAGGTTGGACCTTGATTTGCTCAGATTGGGGCATATCGATTAGATAATACCTTCCACAACTACATTGTCAGCTTCAGACTCAATATGGCACTCAATTCAATTCTACTGAATCAGGACTATCAGAAACAGTCACCCAGTTATTAGTAACTCAGTTATCAGTAATCGCAGCTATTAGTTACTCAGTTATCAGAACTCATTACTCTGTTCTGGCGTAGTCTCAGTTACAGTCTTAGTTATAGTCTTAGTTACAGTCTCAGTTACCTTCTTAGTTACAGTCTCAGTCACAGTGTTAGTCCAATAATCAGATCAGTAACTCATTTCAATTTCAGGTTTGCTTGACCATAGCATACAACTATCAGTTATTCAGTTATCAGTATTTTAGTACCTCAGTTTATAGACTATTTCATAATCATGTTATATGCTTAGTCTTGTATTCTTAAATAATACAATTTTTCATGAATTCATGCTCAGTTACCTCAGGTTACTCAGCCAGTCCTTACCTCATATGTATAATACTCTACAGTTTCAGTCCAGTTATTCAGACTAAGTACAGTTTAATCTTACATGCCCAGTATTAAGCTATCAGCCATTCAGTTAATCAGATAAGTTAGTATGCTTATGCATTCGTGCTCAGTGTGATTGTATATTTAGATCCTCGATTTATGTCAGTCTCCATCACATAGTTTCAGAACCAGTATTCATACAGAACACATGTTTTATCATATCCTAGCTTCAGTTATTCTTATATCAATAAAGTAAAGTTTACAGAAACTTAGTGTAGAGATTCAGCATCTTATCAGAAAATGTTTGTCACTCATGCTTTGAGATATTTTATTTTTCAGTTTATTCCAGCCTATTGGTGAGTGTACTTACACTTAGCATGCATATTTTACGATTACGTATGAAATCAGTTTTACTTATTGCATTCACCTCTGCGTACTCAGTACATTCCAGAAGTACTGATCAACATATACATTTGTGTGGCTACATTATTTCATAATGTAGGTACTAATTATAGCCCACACATCATGATTAGACAGTTGCAGATTCCACCCAGAAGATGATGAGTTCTCCTACTTCGGGAACTCCAGACAATTTTAGTTCATATACAGTTTCTTTATTTTCTATGTGTATTGATTAGTGGTAGTTGGAGGCATGTCCCAACTATCTATAGTAAGTATAGTAGAGGCTTCATAGATGTCAGTCAGAGTCAGTGATGTAAATCTCAATTTCTTCCTTCAGATTTATCAGTTTGTAAATCTTTATCAGTATTGTATTTATTTCAAAATTTCAGTATGATTATATTTTCGCACAATAGAACAACTATTTATTATGTTATAATTCAGTTGCTTAATAGTATGTCAGTTCATGGGTTATCTTGGGATCACTTGTGGTTCCAAGCACCATGTGACGACTAGGGGGTAGTCTCGGGTCGTTACATCTATCTCCTCCAAGTAGCAAAAACTCTCTATTCTTAAAAAGAGATGCAACCGATCGAAAAATAGAGTGCACCAAGAACCCGTGAAACATATCTAGTGATTGACTGGTTAGCATTATTCCAACCTCATGGGTTAGAAAATATGAGAAGTTGTGAGATTTTCCTCAATCAATCCTATCAACTAATTATTCCGATCACTTTCATGTCAAAAAGACACAAAGAACAACCTTCTACATCCCTAGGTATAAATCAAGTGATGGCCTTCTGGATGTAAAGAACTTAAGAACTATCTTTTGGTTACTCAGTGGCTTCATGAAATAGCATCATAGGATAAAACACTTCAATCATGAGGGTCGTAGCATGATGCGGCGAAGGTACCCTTTTTTGGGCAGTACCTATGAAAGACTAGTTGTGGCTGTAAATTTTGTAAAGAGGATGATGTACAACATACTCAATATGAATTCAACTCTCAAACTCTCATGATATCCCTTGTAGATCTAGTTACATCAATGATTTCCCACAAAATGAAAACCATTCAAAGGATAACCCGAGCTACACTCCAACGTTACCAGATAAGAATGATATCCTACCAACTTGGCATAATAGAGTTATCGGAGTTTTAGAACACTGAATATTCATAGAAAATCAACTCAAAACTCTACAATATGATACATGTCCACCTAGCTCCTCACAATTTTAATTCATCAACCAACAACAAAATGAGACCTCTTCCTTGAAATCCCAAATCCAACACCTGATGTATGAGATCTTCAAAGCACAACAAACTTTAAACTTTAGGAGAAATTTAACATTATTTCCCATATAAATAAAAACACATCTTTATTAACATTATTTCCTATATAAATAAAAACACACCTCGAAAAACATAAGGAGATTTCATCTATATTAGATAAAAGTTCAAACTCTATGAAGAATGATATGAAATGTGATGATCTAGTTCTCAACTATATGGGTCTTCCCAACACTCAAAACTCCAAGTAAGGAATAAAAGTTAAATACACGATTATAGAGTCATAAATCATAAATCATCATGTAATGAACTCACAGCCAGCAAAGCCGCCAGATCCCTCAGTAGAAAAAATTGAGGAAAGGACAAATGCTTCATCTGCCATGATAAATGACACTTTTAAAAAGTATGTACTATGTCCAGAAAGTCAATGAGGGTAGCTCAATCCCCAGATAAAATGATGGCTAATGACGATGCTTTTCATGGACCTCATCCCAATTCAGACAATATTCCTAAATTTATTTTCAATAGGGACAGAGGAATATCAAAGGTTATCCCATATAGCTTCATTGATGTTGAGATACAACCTCTTATTATTGATGACTACCTGGAGAAATTATCATCTTTTATAAATGAAAATGAGTTTAACCGAATAATAAAGCTGATGAATAAGATCAACATGCTCAAGAGGGAATCAACATGATCTCTGAACTGAAAATCCCTTATGTTGAGTTAATGCTATACCCTTCTAAGTTGGAAAAGAAACTCCAAGTCATTTCTTTCATGGACACAGGAGAATTAACCTTAATATTAAGTCTCGATATCATCCCTGGCGATCAATGGTTTCCTCACTTTTGGACCATTGGCATAGCAAAAAAAGGAAGAGTCCTTATAACTTGGGTCATCACGAGGAAGCTGGTCATGATTAAATTCTTCCCTGGAGTACTCTATAGGACAAAATTCCTAGGTTCTAATGTCCCAAGGAAGGTCTTGATTATTAGATTTGACATCTACAAGCAGCTCAAGAATCACCTTCTCATCTTGATGAAATGAATAACTTTCATGGGCCAATTCAAGCAATATTCTACTTGTTTGAGGTTGTTCTAGATTAGCGATAATGACCCAGTATAGAAGATCGAGAACCAGCTGATAGAAGATTCTTATGTATAATCTCAGAAAGTTTCTCAAGAAGAATAAAAATACTATGTCTCAAAAAGGAATTCTTCATCAAACTTCCATTCAGGAAGAGTGAAAACATAAATCCCACAAAGAAAAGTATTTGGGGTATAAACCCTGAATATCCTTAGATTGCAAAAAAAAAAGCGCGAAACTTTTTGAATTTAGGCTCACTAATTCATTAGATTCCCAATGGTCTTGTGAGGCATTATGGGTCAACAAGATTGCTGAACAGACAAGAGGAAAACTTTTCCTTGTCATACAAACACCTAAACTACTTCCTTCTAAATAACAAATTCCCTATTCCAAACAAGCTAACCCTTTTCTTGCACCTTGAAAATGCCACCTACTTCTCCAAATTTGATCTTCAATTTAGATTTTGGAAGCTAGGCATATACCCAGAAGATAAAGCCAAAATGGACTTCTACATACCCGACCGTCACTACCAATGAAAGGTCATGCCATTTAGACTGAAAGCTGCCCCTTCACTTTTTCAAAAATCCACGATCAGGAATTCCAGCTCCTTCTCCATATATCATTGGTCTATATCAATGATATACTGCTCTTCAACAATAACTTAGAGGAACACCTTAACCTCCTCCACCAATTCCATGGTCTAGTGAAATTGTATGGCGTTATGCTCTGGTAAATGTGATGACCCTTGTACGAGATGAAATTGACTTTATTGGAATTCACTTTGCCTATTGTCTTACACTCTAGGACAAAACATATGCCATGAACTTCTTAAAGTTCTAAATACTAATTTTTCAGTTAAATAACTCCAACAGTTCCTTGGTATGATTAGTTAAGTAAGAGATTTCATTCTCGATGTCTATACATACATCTCCCAACTTACAAAGATGCTAAGGAAAAATGCTCTAGCCTAGGAAAAAAAAGATGACACGGTCAAAAAAATAAAAGAAATATCCGAAGAACTTAGGAAACTTCATATCCCATTTGACAAAAAGATGATATTGTAAAGTGATGAGAGGAACAATTATTGGAGTGCAATTCTCCTACAAGAAAAGGATGGCCAACAAAAAATATGCAAATATGAAAATGGAAAGTTTAAATAAGTAGAACAACACTACCACTCAAATTTTAAAGAAATTCTCGTTGTGAAAATTGGAATTAAGAAGTTTAACTTCTTTGTGACTCACATTGAATTTCAAACTGAAATGGATATGATAGCTATCCCAAAAATGGGCCATCTAAATCCATATATCATCCTAAATCCACAGATTTTCCAATGGTCTCAATGGTTTTATCCCTACAAATTCTAAGTAAAGCATATCAAGGGAAAAGAGAAAATCATGGCAGATGTCCTATTAAGGCCAGAAAAATTCTCTTACAAGAATTGTACAATGAAAAAAAAGATGGAGATGACACCAGACATCAAACTCATTCGACCATACATCAAACACGACATTGACAAGTGGATGAAAAAAAGATACACGAGCTTACCACCTACTCCATCTAACATTGACTGAAAGATGATGCTAGATGATATATGCAAAAAATTACCATTCAATGCAAGCTCCATATAATTACCTTCCAAATATAACCATGAAACCCCCTCTAGTGGGTTATCCTCTTTACCAAGAAACCCTTTCAAGTAGATTAGCCTCTTTGCTAAGAAACCCTTTTAAGTAGGTTACCCTCTCAAATAGGTTTTCTTACAAGATGCATATCTAGATACTATGTAAATGCCTACAAAGAGCTTATTGACCTACTTTCAAGGAGTTTACAAACTGCTTATCCATCTGCTGGAAAGAGGCTTATAAGATACTGATCCACGTACATCTAAGTATACAACAAGATACTCAGTCACCTGCTTGCACATGCTATCACATGCCAATATCATATTTGTATTTTTTTTGATTATGTTTGTCACATATTAGTAGGGCCTGACTTGAATAAAATGTGTTGTAAATATCTCATAAAAGTGTATGCCCGGATAGGTCTTATCTATTTTAGAAGATAGGGCTTATCTCCTAGAAGATAGAATAGGGCTTTACTATTTTTAGAATAGTGAGCCATGTGTGATATTTTATTTCAAGTTTATCTATATTTCTAGCTTATCTTGATCTTCCTTCTCATATAAAAGGATGCAAAGGCCTTTAGTTATAGATCATTAAACTCTCAACCTAAAAAAAACTCTTTTAAAGTTTCTCTATATCAATAAAAATATTGGGTAAGTTCTCTCTCTTACTACTCTCTTTCCAAATGGATGGACACTTTGATCCATTATGTTGGAGTAGTGGGGTAAGGAAACACTTTAGCAAGTATACATATTGTGATTACAACATGAAACTCTGAAGTACTTTCCATGATTATGAAATAAAATTTGCTTTTTCCATGCGACATAGATTTCTACATCCTTTTAGTTTTTATGAAACAAAATTGGCTTGTTCTACAAAATAACTTTAAGATTTTGTTTATTTTCTATTTATGAACAAGTAAATCTGAGGTATGGGCATAGTACACCTTTGTTCTATAGACTATTGAGGGTTCTAAAGGACATGAGAGAGTCATAAAAATCTTTTTTATGTCATATATGGAACAATTGTATCTATACTAGGTTATTAACAATTTACTATGTTCAAATATTGGAAAAGTCAAGACATCCCTTTGAGGGTTGAGAAGTCTTTTTTTTAAGCCTTTATTTTGCAAACCATCCTTTAGGGGTTAGTGGATGCATAACTGCAGTCGTAAGAAAGATATTGTGTGTTGATAGAAGCTTAGATTTCAAATGGCGTGCCGCCTATATGGACTTGAAACTACCTATCATGTTAGAAAATTTAGAGTCTGTGGTATGTGGTGTCAACGAGAGCATTGATTTAGTATGTCGTTCCACCTTTATGGTCATGAAACTGCTTATCAAGTTGGAAAGTCTAGGTCTTTGCTGTCATGATTTTGTTAATATTTCCTGTAGTGTCACTTCGTGCTTCGCTATCCTCTGTTTATTTTGTGACAGAGCCAACCCCACTCCCGGAGGAGGGAGGAAGCAAGTATTCTTATAAGATTTGCTACCATTATTTGTATGAGAGAAAACTTTGAATTTTTATTCTTTACTTTATCCTTACAAGTTGATAGTCTTTCTTTCCTAGTTTTTACTACCATAGTCTGGTAAAAATATTTGAGTCATACTCATTTCGTTGCTATAGTACTTAGTTTTCAGTCCACATAACCAAAGTTTGGTATGTAATCGAGTCGTTGGTAATTTTCATAGAATTTAGAACAAATAGTTTGTTGAGTCTTTTACTTAGATATTTAGCACATATACATCGAGTCTTTTTTTCTAGAAAAACAAATAAATACATGCCTTTTTTAGTCTTTACCGCCTTCTTCAAGTATGTCTAGTCCATGTAAATATCTTGCAAGATTAAATATGTCTTCTAACCTTAGTAAAACTCTATCATGTATATATGACTACTTTTATGAAGTAGATGTGTTATCACAAGATCAAAAGATATCCACAACATATCTACCTCTTATAAACCCCTACTCAGCCTTTGTAAAAAAGGTAAGTAATCCATGGATGCATATGTATTCTTTTGTATAGAAAAAACCAAAAGAAGTTAAAGAATACATTTCTATATCAAAACATGACCAGCATCCTATTCTTGCAACTAAGGAGGAAAAGTTCATCACTCTGCAGATGCTAGAAAATTTTCTGCGATAGTGGAAAACTCAAGGCTTCACCTATATCAATTTTGGTCTTGTTAGGGTCACATCGATGTATAACTGAAGGAAAGAACAACTGATCTTGGGTGTATTTATACGCCTAAGCACCATAACTTACCCATATTTTAGCTAAGTTTTGAGAACAAAGTGTCTTGTTTCTTATGTGTTTACTCTACTTTGATGAAATTGAGCTAACCTATGTGATTAACATGATTTCAGGTGTTACTGAGGTAGATAAAGACATAATGGGACTACGAATTGCGGATGAAAAATCACACAAGAGAAAAGTATCTTGTTGGATCAAATGTAGCGCCTAGAAACTATGTCCAAGTCTAATTTGTCATTTATAATTAGTTTAGGGACTTAGAAGGCAATTATGAGAGAAAAGATTATTAAAAAGACTTGATGCTGAAAATTTATTATAATTGATTATTCTGGAGTATTTTGAACAAGGGAATAGCGGCTTAGGGTTGAGAGAGGAAATGTTTCTTTTTTTTTCACTATTTGCACACCAAGATCGTCTTCTAGTTTTTGGTATGATGAATATATCTATTGTGATTTCCGTTTTCTTCATGAGTAGCTAAGTTTATTAGTTAGGGTGATGGAAGCCTTGTAACATACAATCTTTTACTTTAGGTTTTGAATTCATTATGCATTGATTTGTTTACATCATACTCTCTTCGTTTATCTTGAATTCTCGTTGTTGCAAACATAAAGGATATGCCTTAAAACACAACTTGTTCGATAAAAAGGTTGATGTATGGAAAAGAGAGTAGTGACAAGAAAATAAGATTTCCAACCCCTACTTCATATGTTAATGCCTTAACAGGATTAACTACTTGGAGATTTCGTATTGTTTTTGTAAACACTTTTGATTCGAGGGAACTAAAGTGAATTAGTCCTTGATGGTTGAGAAACACTAGGATTATGTTATTAAAAGAAATACGTTTCTCTGTAAGCATGATACATGTATGAACTTGTAAAGCCCATAGTTAGAAAGTATTAAAAACTATAAGATGGACATAACCCTAGCTTGCTATTTTATGAATTTGAATACTACTACACATATTTCATCTTGTTAAACTGAAACCATTAATTTGTTAACTGAATCAAATTCCCCCTTTTTTATTTTACGGAAACGAATGATTAAAAGACAACTAAACTTCGTACAACTTAATTAGAACCATATTACCTATGGGATTTGACCCCAACCTAGTTGGGTTCCATATTTGATAGTGACCGCTTACTCTCTCGTAAGAAAGGTGTAATTTGGACATATCAAATTTTGGCGCCGTTACCGGGGAATACGGTTGTCGATTGAGTTTATGTGTCAATTGAATGTTAGTCAAGTTTTCTTATTTTACATTTATTTGTTGTTTTTGTTTTTTACAGGCTTATTTTTGTTTATGCCATGAACCAGAAGTTCAGGAGAACCATTATTAAACTTCAATCCTAAACTTCATCTCATTGAAAGAATGACTAACCAATAGGAAGCTGAAAGATTAGCCGCTTTGGCTAATGCTCAATTAAATCAATAGAATAAAGATAACCAAGGTCGGGTACCTAATATAGATAAATAGGACTATGGAGATGATGATTTAATTGACCCAACTAATAGAAGGCGTACAACGGGAGTAGTTGCACCTGTAAATCAAAATCGTCCATTCAGAGGAAGACTAGACCGCCAAGCTGTGCAGTTTGATATTGACAATGATGAGGATGATTTATATGGAACTAGAGCTACAGGGGAAATCATCCAACCATCTCTAGATCCTAGGGTGAAATTCAACATCACCAGTACTATAATCCAGCTACTGAATTTGAAAGGACTCTTTGGTGGATTACTTGGTGATGATCCAAATCTATATTTAGTGAATTTCATCAATAGTTGTAAGTCATTTGATAATCCTAGAGAGGGACAAAATGCTATTCATTTGAGATTGTTCCCACTATCTCTGTTTGGAGAGGCAACTATGTGGTTGAATAAGCTGACTCCTGATTCTATAACAAACTGGAGGCAATTGAAAGTAGCTCTCCTAAAAAGGTTCTTTTTTCCCTCCAGAATATTACAGTTGAGGGTTGAGATCAACAACTTTAGGAAATTGGCTAATGAAGCTTTGAATGAGACTTGGGTGAGATTTAAAAAGAAGTTGACTCAATGCCCAAACCATAAGATAACCGATGAGTACTTAATGGAAACATTCTACAAAGCTTTAAACTCACTTACAAAGCCAATAGTGGATAATGCTGCAGGAGGAGCTTTTATGGAGCTCACCTTTACTGAGGCTATGGATATGTTAGAAAGAATTACTAAAACAAGTAGAGCTTGGCATACCAGAGATTCTGTGGTAGTAAGTAATACTAGGTCTAGTGTAATATCAGCAGAGTAGTATAGGAGAGAAGAGAAGCGTGATCAGGATATGGCTCACATGAAAACTCAGATGGATCTGCTCACAAAATATTTCCTATTAGGGAATGTAGAAAAGGTAAAAACTGTAGGGTCCCATGGTAAGGGAGCTGAATCAAACATCGAGGAAGAGGCTAATTATTTACATAAGCAGGGGGTTTTCGAACCGGTGGTCAAAGAAACCAAGGCTGGAACCATCAAGGAGATTGGAAGAATAAAAGTGACAAGAGTGGACTGTATGTACCTCCTGGAAGCTGTGATAATACTTCCACCAGTTCAGGAATAATTTCCATAGAGGACATGATGGAGAAACTATTAAAGGAAGTTGAGGCGACCAATTCTGGGGTGACTACAATAAAGAGTGACATATCTTCCATGAGTCAACTAGTAAATTCACACTCAACTGCTATTAAACAACTGGAGAAGCAGATTTGTTTACATCACACTCTCTTCGTTTTCTTGAATTCTCGTGGTTGAAAATATTGAGGATATGCCTTAAAATACAACTTGTTCGATAGAAAGGTTGATTTATGTAAAAGAGAGTAGAGACAAGAAAATAGGATTTCTAACCACTATTTCATTTGTTAATGCCTTAACAGGATTAACTACTTGGAGATTTCGTATTATTTTTGTAAACACTTTTTATTCGAGGGAACTGAAGTGAATTAGTCCTTGATGGTTGAGAAACAATAGGATTATGTTATTAAAAGGAATACGTTTCTCTATAAGCATGATGCATGTATGAACTCATAAAGCCCATAGTTAGAAAGTATTAAAACTACAAGGTGGACATAACCCTAGCTTGCTATTTCTCTGAATTTGAATACTACTACACATATTTCATCTTGTTAAACTAAAACCATTAATTTGTGAACTGAATCAAATTCCCCCTTTTTGTTTTACGAAAACGAATGATTAAAAGTCAACTAAACTGCGTACAACTTAATTAGCACCATATTCCCTATGAGATTCGACGCCAACCTAGTTGGGTTTATATTTAACAGCGACCACTTACTCTCTCGTAAGAGAGGTGTAATTTGGGCGTATCACTAGCCAGTAGTGGTGAATATTTCCCATCTTGATACTAGATACAACAAATACCAACACACAAATTAGTGTACCTCTAAAATCACACTAAATGCTGGGATAGTCTTTGTCACTATATTTCCTAACTTTAACATGTTCCTTTCCGATATGTATTTGATGGATGTATTGAATATACAGGTCAAAATTATTTGAGTACCGCAAGCCATATATTCCATCCACACAACTCTTTACTACCACAGAGCTTGGTGGGTCCAAAACCATACTACAGATATGTCCCTTCAAGGTGGAAAAAATTCTTTGTTCCTAAACATTGGTGCCACCAATGGAACAACTCATTGTACCCATATCCCAAGATAAATCCCTGAAAGTCAAAGTACTCCAAGACTCATGGATCATAAATTATGAGAATTTGAGAGACCATCCTCAACCTCTCTAGTCCACTAAACCGACCTTTGGCAAAAGAGATGACAACACTGTTACAATAAGTTTTGACCACCCACATCTAAAAAAGCCTCCCAAAATGACCATATCTATCCATATGTACCAATATTCCATAGACGTCCCTTACGTTGTCAACCCAAAAACTCTATTCTGGTTTCTCAACAGCTGCAGGCACGAGCATGATTGGATCATGTCCTTTAATCATGAGGGTCACTACAACTTATTGAGTAAATATCCTTTCTCAAGACACTGCCTGTGGAGATAGCATTGAAATTGTCAAATGTGCCAGGAGGATACCTCGCCACTACAAAATAAAACTCTTTTCTTAGAGACTAACCTGTCTACTTGGAATCAAACTCTCCATCTAAAATCTCTCTTGTAATTTTTCTTTCTTTCAATAAAATATTTATTGGCTAAATTCTCTCTTATATGACTCTCTTCCCAAAGGGATGGGTACTTCGAGGAGTTGTAGAGTAAGGAAATAATTCAACAAGTATACTTGTTCTGATTGCAAGATGGAACTCTAAAGTACTTTCCATGATTAAGAAAAGAAATAATCTTTGTCCTTTTGACATAGATTTTTAGGTCTTTTCCATGTCTGTGAAATGAAATTGGCTTGGTATGCACAATAGCTTTCTGAATTGCTTTCTTTTCTTTTTATAAACAATAAATCTGAGGTATAGCACAGTACACCTTTTATCTGTGGACTATTGAGGGTGATAAATACCATGAGAGAGCGATGAAAAACTTGTGTTTGTCATATAAGAAACAATTGTATCTGTACTAGGTTATGAAGCATTTACTATGTTCAAAGACTATCAAAGTCAAGCCATCCCGTTGAGGGTTGAGAAGTCTTTGTTTTTGGAAAACCATCCTTTAGTGATTAGTTGATTAATAGCCCAGTCGTAAGAAAACTATTGTGTGTTGATAAATTCTTTGATTTCGTAAGGCATGCCACCTATATAGATGTGAAACTGCCTATCATTTTGGAAAGGTTATAGTCTGTGGTCTGTGGTGTCGACGATAGTGTTGAAATCATATGGCATGACTCCTACATAGTTGTTATACCTCCTTTCATGTTCGAAAGTTTAAATCTTAGTTTTTATAGCCTGGTTAATATGGAAAAGGTTCAAAAATACCCCTGAACGATCTGAAATAGTTCAAAAATGCCCCTCGTTAAATTTTTGGCTCAAAAATACCTCTCCGTTAAATATTTGGCTAAAAAATACGCCTCCCTCTAACGTAATTTGGAAAAGGATCAAAAATACCCCTGAACTATCGGAAATGGCTCAAAAATACCCCCATGTTAAATATTTGGCTAAAAAATACCCCTCCCTTTAACTAAATTCTACCAAGCATGCCACCTAGATCAAAAAAATCACGTGACTATGACACATTACCATCCACATGTAAAATGTTAGTATTTTTATTTATATGACATTCCTTTCTTCTTTATTTTTACTTTTATTTTTATTTTTTTGTAAAGCAGTGAAACGGAAAAACCAAAAAACCAATATTTTGCTAATTACTTCATTAGTGTTTTAAAAGTTCTAAATTTCACCTTTTCATTAGTGTTTTAAAAGTTCTAAATTTCATCTTGTTATTGTCGTTTGGGATGAGGGACAACTTGATCTTGATTTGATGTTGACTCGAAGGAGGAGCTAGAATTTTAACTTTTAAGCTGGCAAATGTTGATGTACTAATAATTGAGTTGAATTTACTACATGCAAATTCTTTTTCAAAATAAATGAATTCCTTTTAACACTTGTTTAATCATTCGAAATGAATTCAATTTCTAAATTTAGTTTTGATGAATAATCTTATTATTTTTAGAACAAGTTTGAAAAGAAGTAAAATGATACTTAATATTGATAAATTATTAGTTAATTATGTCATTCATTAACTTTTTAAAGATGTGTCCCACATTCAAAGATTCATTAATTTTATATTAGAGGAGGTATTTATTAAATCATTTTAACATAAGCATTTTGAGTAAAAGCTAGCAAAGCCAAACACATCTTTTTAGTAACTAATTTGAAGTTTAGTTTGAAATTTGTTGCTTTTACGAGTAAATCTTAATTTTAACTTTTATACTGGCCTAATAATTAATGGGTTTATCAGTTTAATAAGACTCTTTTGTTGGGTTTTACACTTTTAAACCTATTAACAAGGAAAAACTTATTTTTTAGATGATCAAAGGAATTTGATAATAGAAATGTTACATTTAATAAATTTTTTCAAAAAAATTATTATGTAACCACCGTTTGTCTACTTTGATTAAAAATGAAAAAGCTGTGTAAATTTGATCCATTTCACTGACGTTTTTAAATAAAAATAAAAATAAAAATAAAGAAGAAAGGAATGTCATATAATTAAAAAATACTAACATTTTACATGTGGATGGTAATGTGGCATAGTCACGTAGTTTTTTTTATCTAGGTGGCATGCTTGGTGGAATTTCGTTAAGGGGAGGGGTATTTTTGAGTCATTTCAGATAGTTCAGGGGTATTTTTGATCCTTTTCCGAATTCCATTAGAGGGAGGGGTATTTTTGAGCCAAATATTTAACGGAGGGATATTTTTGAGTCAAAAATCTAACGAGGGGCATTTTTGAGCTATTTCAAATAGTTCAAGGGTATTTTCGAGCCTTTTCCGTGGTTAATATTTCTTGTGGTGTCACTCCGTGCCTCGCTGTCCTCTGTCTATTTTGTATTAGAGCCAACACTACTCCTGGTGGGAGGGAAGAAGCAAGTATTCAGCTAAAATCTACTGTTGTTCTTTGTATGAGAACCGACTCTACATTAATAGTTTTTAGTTTATCTTTACATTTTGTTAGCCATAAAATCATCCTAGCCTTTATTTTCTAGTTATTACTAATAGAGTCCTGTAAATATTCAAATCGAGTCAAAGTCTTTCCGTTGCCATAGTCCTTAGTTTCCAGTCCACATATCCAAAGTCTTGTACATAATTGACTCGCAGTTGATTTATCTTTGATTTTAGAACAAATATAGAGTTTATAGTACAGGAAAACATAAAAATATGTTTGTGTTAGTCTTTACCGTGTTTTTCAAGTATGTCTAGTACATGTAAATCTCTAGCGAGATTAAATATGTCTTCAACCCTTAGTAATACACTGTTATGTAAATATGACTACTTGTACGAAGTATATTTGTTACCACTAGAACAAATGATATCCACAACATATATACCTCTACTAAACCCCTACTCAGCCTAAAGGAGCTAAAAAATACATTACTCCATCAAACCATGACCAACATCCTATTCTCGCAACTCAGGAGGAGCAATTCAACAGATGCCAAAACATTTTCCGCTGCAGTGGAAAACCCAATGCTTTACCCATATCTATTTTTGTTTTGTTAGGGTCACGCTGATATATCATAGAAGATAAGGAAAATCATTAGTGGCGCGTCTTTCCTTTCTTGATAACCGATAAAATGAATACCAACATGTAAACTTGGGTACCTCAAAAATCACGCTAAATAATGGGATAATCTTCGTCATTATTTGTCCAAACTTCAACATGTCCCTCTCTAATCCGTATCTAACTGAGGCGTTGAAGATCCAAGTCAAAATTCTTGGAGCCCCACAAGCCAGAGATACCATCAAGGCAACTATCCACTACCAAGTAGCTTGGCGGGTCCAGAACAATGCCATGGATCTGTCCCTTCTTGGTGTTGAAAATTCTTTGTTCCTAAACATAGATGCCACCAATGGAACCAATCAGTGTGCCCAGATTACAAGAAAAATCCCCAAAGATAAACTTGACAAAGTACTCCCAAACTCATGGGTCATAAATTACGAGAAGTTGAGAGACCATCCTCAACCTCTGCTATCCACTTAATTGACCTTTGGCAAAAGAGGTATTGTTGTCACAATCAGTTTTGACCACCCACATCTCAAAAAGCCTCCCAAAATGACCATCTCTATATACATGTACCAACCTTCCAATTACCTCCCTTGTATTGACAACCCAATAACTCTGTTCTACATCCTCAAAAGCAGTATTCACGAGCATAATTGGATACATTCCTTCAATCATGAGGGTCGTTGCAATATGTGGAGCAAATGTTCTTTCTTAAGACACTACTTGTGGATATGGAATTGTAGTTGTAAAATGTACTAAGAGGATACCTCACCACTATAAAATGAAACTACCCAAACTAAAAATAAGCTTGCAATCAACATGTTCATGATGTCCCCCACATGCACTGGTCACTCAGATGACTTCCCACCAAATAAATCCTTCAACAAGAATAACTAAAGCCACGCTCCAAGGATACCATAAAAAAATGTTATCCTACCAACACGAGAGAAGATGTTCCTTAGCGACATAAAAGCAACACTCAAATGGCGATTTGAAAATGCCATGTGCCAGAACAGGATGATGTCAAGCATCAGTAAATCCCTTAAGAGTTTTGCTGACACACGGACTAAGTTGGAAACCAGAGTTGTGGAAATGACCAAGAAACCAGAATAAGCATTACCTCAACATCATGGACTTATTACCAGTTGTATCTCAGGATCCAATCTCTATAGTATGATATATGTCCACCAGCCACCTCACTTTCATATTTGTTTACCTAGAAACAAGGAAATGAATTCTCTTAAAGAATGAATTTAATACCTAAAACACGGTGGCTTCGACCCTCAGAGAACCTAAAGCTCACTACCAAATCCAATCTTCTTCCCTATGTCTCCACAGACATACTCTCGCCAAAAGATGAGCCACAACTTTTTTACTATCCTTTCCAGCTCTCATATGTCTATGTCTTTCTCTCCAAAGTCTTAGGACGAACAAGAGTTTGACATTACTTAGTTTGCACAAGAAAGAAAAAATGCCATCGTTGCCAAAAAGAAAGCTGATGAAACCCACAAGCAGTCCAAAAGAAAGATGTAATTCGAAGAAAAGGATACATACAGCGGAGCCATGATGATCTCAGACCATGACATCACTTTTCTAGCTTGTAACTTGTAAAGTACCATATGAAGATGAAAGAATGGAACGCCTTGCTGAAAGATGGTATTCTTAATCATAGGTGGTTATCATTACATTGTGAACTAGATACTAACTTGAATATCTCAGATCAAGTTATCACTAATCCATATGGCTTGGACATTAATGACAACCCAGTTCCAGATCCACAAGCCATAGATAATCCTGACCCTCTAGAAAAATATGTGAAATGCAATGAAGATATTCAGGAAGTTGATCCCATTAACCCTGCAATGGGCGAAGGAGAATGTTCGTCCAATGGTAACCCTTTGGGTGAATACTTTGACACCAGTGATAACTTTCCAGCTGATAGATACACTGAGAAAACCAAAGACTCTATTGATTATTAAGAATATGTTGAGGACATTCCTGAATCCTCAATTGAATCTTCTGAAGAATACAATCCTCCAATATTCCTAAACCATTCCAACGAGCTAGAGTTCTTTGAAGTAGTCGATCAACAAGATAGTATAATGAATGATCAAATCCTAGAAAAAGGCTAGAACTAGCAACAACTATAAAAAAAGTCGTTGGAACTGGATTACATACCTTCACTCTCAATGAAGTCAAGGTTTCAGCCTAGCCTCAGAGAATCCAAGACTTCTACATTTGGATGGAAGCGAAGAATCCAGTTGAATGAGAAAAATACATGATACTCTCAGAGTTCACCTCCAGATTCTCAAAAATTCTAAAATATAGGAGGAACACACTTGGGATTATCGATAAGAACACTTACCTAATGTTTCGAGACTTTGTTTTAACATAAAAATCCTATAAGAAGTCTTTTGAAAGATATAGGCCACAAATAGGAGAAGCTACATAGACAACTCTTTGAGATAAAGTGCCTATTGTTCAATAAAGGTGTCATCGATGTCCACTTCAAAAACATGGCAAAGATATACTGTGAGCTGGGTGGACATCCCAGTGAAAAACAAGCTTTCGTATCATTATGTCAAAGATATTAGCTGGTTATGCAATAATGATTATGGAAGAGAAGTTCAAATCCATAACTGTCCCAAAAGTAGGCTACATTAGGCAGGCCATCTTCCAAGCCTCGGACAACATATGCATGAAGAGATCTGTACTAAAGTAGATCATCCAGAACAATCTAGCACTGGATCGGGCATACAACAAAAATGATCTTGATATAAAATTCCACTGCCCCTACTCAAGATGTCAAGCGGGATCCTAGAAAAAGTTATGGTTAGGGATTTTAAAACTACCTAGGCCTCAAGACAATAGGATCAAGGAAACCAAGATAACTAGGTCTTCAGACAAAGAAGCTCGATGAACTACTAGAATAAGAACTGTTGCTCCACTTGTAAAAATCTTAGTCACTTTGCAAGAAACTATCCTCAAGACAAAAAATTGAAGGACTCCGTCCACCACTTTGATGAAATAGCTAATCACATAGGCATCAATCTCAGCAGAGAATATGACCTTAAATCGTCCTTCTCACTGATAGTTTAATCAACGGAGGACACCCTTTTCTCCCTAGATGTGTAAAAAGAATCAAACAATATCTATGCATATGATCTCTACCTAATATCCAATATAGGAGAAGGAAAAGACATGCTGTCTAATAAGACTCTCATGCTTAACATATATGGAATTTCATCTTCCAAAATTGCAGACTGCCCTCAAAATTTGTTCTATCATGCGTGGATCCTTTCGATCCATCTATAATCAATGTAATGTGAACATTCTATAAGCTCCATGGGTTTAGAAAATATGGAGGATCTATCCTAAAGCCATTCTTAGTGCATTCGAAACATCCTTTATGCCATGTGTTCATAGAACTAGCCAGTGACTTCCCACAAGAACTTCTATAGTTGTTCTTGTACATGTGTCACTAGGACTACATTCTCATGGAGTTCAAGTGCGATGCTTTCAAGCATTTTGATCGAATACAACAAGCATTGAAAAGGTTTATGCTGTGGTTCAAGCCATACCAATATTGGGTTTGATGTTTTAACAATTCCTGTGATGCAAAGGATTCACTCAGTCAGAAATTTCACTCCTTTAGAAATTACCCATTTCAATACTCTCCTTGGAAGATGATTACTGTGAAGCACAACACTTTATCTTTAAGTAGAACAAATGCATTCTGAAAGAAATAGAATAGTGAAAGTAGAACTATACCAAAGATCATCACCACTAGGATGAAGTTCAACAAATAATAAAAGAATATTAGCCACCATATAAAATAATGAGAGATGAAGTCACCAATGCCGTAAAAAATATATGACTGAAAGCTCCCAAAAATGAATGTGAAGATTCATCCAATAGGAAGATTTACATCACCAGATTAACCAAAAAGAAGCTTAAAAGACAAAAAATACCTCAGGCAGAAGCACGACATCAATTGGTGGAGGGAAGAAGGATACGCGAGCTCATCTGCAATATCATCAGACAACACAAGGCATATTCATCACCCATACATAGGCAACTGTCCCATACCGACTGATAAATATAGGTGCATACTGGTGATAGGTGATGCACATGCAGGAATGAATGCAAAGTACACAATCAATATCACAACTCATCATAACTGTACTCATTATGAATATCATCAACGTAATCAACTTCCGGCCTTTCCGAGTATCAAAACAATATTAATATATCCTCTGGCCTTGTCGAGTATCAATATTATCATAATAATATCCTCTGGCCTTGTCGGGTATCAATATTTCATCAATATATTCTCTGGCCTTGCCGGGTATCAACACATCATCAATAGTATCCTCTGTCCTTGCCGGGTATCAATATCATCACACTAGTATTCTTTGGCCTTGCCGCGTATCAATATCATCACAATAGTATCCTCCAGCCTTGTCGGGTAGTAATATCATCACAATAGTATCCTTCGCCCTTGCTGGGTATCAATATCATCACAATTACCATTAGAGAATAAGATACATTGTAATACTCATAATCATAGACATGTCACCATATAATATCTATCTAGTCAATACTTCCCAACTACTCGTTATTATCTAACCAACACTTATTATTATAAAATAACTAGTTCGCTAGTTATCACATAACCTCTAGTTATCAGCCTAAAACTTATCCTTCACATAATCCTTATTAACGGGATAACAACTAACCACTATTTATTTAATAGTCAACATCTAACATTTAGTCAAGGTTCAACATTAGACCAAAAACATAATTTACCTACCATTCATAATTATCAACTAATCATCGTATATCCGTTAATCATTAGTAGACAACACATTACTACTTGTCACGTAACCATCTTTTACTAACTGGCACAATTCAATAATTAACCATCGTAGCTACCATGTTTCAACTAAGTAAGATTCATTAACTAATACATTAGATTCCTAACCATCAAGGGCTATAGTCCCCTAATAGAAAACTAGTTACCACATAGCTTAATCGTCTAAAAAGAAGAGCAGTCATAAGATAAAAATTTAGCTATAATCACATCATTTATAATGTTAAATAATAATGAACGTACCAAATCTATGGATGCCATCACCAATATTCAATCAGTGAAATAATAAGCATTGTACCACATCTTTCTCTGTCCCATACCGGAGAGATATGTATACAAACATATACATATTTATATTCACAAACTGTAATCACATCATCACATATAATGATAAAAGCTTCTTGTCTATTGAATCAATATCATAACACATCCCATGGCCCATTAATTTATTCGAAATAATCACAACATCATAATCACGGCCTTAGGCCCATACACATAGCCGGGACTTATATCAATAATTATATTTATAAGACATAGCATAACTCTAATCATCTCACATATAGGAGGCATAGTATCAACAAGCATGTAATCATCTCTCACACAAGAGGAATCTCACATCTTGGAGGCATAATATAAATAGACATGTAATCATTTATAGGATATCATATATCAATAAGTCATACATCATGACTACGAGGAATATAGCTTCTCTAGGTTAATTTACATATCCAAGAGGCACATCGCCTCTATAAGTCCAACAGTCATGACTAAAAGAAATAGCAACTCTATAGGCCAATCATCAAGTCTACGAGAAAATAGCATCTCTATAGGCCAATCATCAAGTCTAAAAAGGAAATAACATTTCTATAAGCCAATCATCAAGTCTAAGAGAAAATAGCATCTCTATAGGCCAATCATCAAGTCTAAGAGGAAATAGCATCTCTATAGGACACCTAATGTATCTAGGAAGAATATCATCCCTAAATTCCCAATATCACTTCCACAAGGAGTATCATAACCATAACTCAAAAGCCACAATCTAGAAACATCAATACAAGTTACCAAGTTATGAAGTAACCTTATTCTAAGGTTTACTAGCCTCATCTATGTCTAATGTCCGCACTAAGTCCACAATACTTAACACAAGCTTAGTCCTAAGTAGGCCGAACGATCCCACTTCTAATCCACAATTTCCATAATTAAGCACACTATACCCAAACTAGGCAAAGGCATCTAGTTTATCTTCTAGATGTCAAGTAAGCCATATTCAAGCCTAAGATATCAACTTTGACTAAGAACAAGGGGACTCAAGTCAACTCTACCCAACTTACGATTTTAAGAATACCACATTAGCCTGATACGTCTAAATATACAAATCATGTTTCAAATGCTAACATCATATTCCAAACATAAAATTATGTCATAGCCATGTTATAACTAATCTAAATTAGCGAGGGAATGCAATAGGATACAAAAGGGTTATAAACATGCCATCTTACGGGTCCAAAAACCTTATCTAATACCCAAACATCAATATATCAAGGCCAAGTTATCCGACTCAAAATAAAGTCTAACATCCATATTCACACGCAAGATATATCACACATCATCTATGAATAAAAGTAGACAGAAGCATACCTCAAGGTCAAACCGCAAAACCTCACTTCATGCACCACATGCTCGTCTTCACTTTACAATCTTCAAAATTCCATCATACTATCAAAACCATAATCTACTCATTAATACGAGTCTAATGATACCCATATTGCACTATTGTGTTTCGGGTTCACAAATGACACCGAAACCCCAAGTGGGTCTCACATATGGAAAATGAGTTTTTGAGACCAGCCCAATGTTTACACATGAACAAGGAATCATAAACCTCAAGAAATGGGTGAAAATTAAGCATACTTTGGGCTATAATCAAACCCTAAGCTAAATTGGGGTTTTGGTTCCAAACTATGAAATTCAAGCATGAATTGAAGAAAGTCTTACCTTAATGTCGAAGATAATTGCAATACAAGATGATAATTAGGCTCCCAAGTCACCCCCATGACCAATTTTGAGTTATTACACTCATTTTGGGGTTCCCAGACTTAAATGGTTAAGGGGAAATACCCCAAACTCATCTTAGAGACTTTATATAGCCCCTACAACTAAAGAGATGCCACTATCGTAGTCCCACGGGCCGCAATAGTACTCCCACGATCGCACACACTTGGCCGCGATCATGGTTGCACCAGATGATAGAAAACATAAAAATAAGTTTTTGACCCTCGAAACTCATCAAGAATCCAAATTACATGATACAATAGTGAGTTTTGAGTGTAAATCACATTTCAAATCCATTGGATTCACCAAAACATTCATCAGAGTTAGTTTTGGAAAGAAGTGGGGCCTACACCTATAGTTTCATCATTCTTCAAAATATCTGCTCAATAGCCCAAAATAAGTCTGAATGCCTTAGGACCTGAACCAAGGGTCTCCCTAGAGTAAAATCAACATTCTGGATACAATGGCGAAGTCATATTTTAAATTCAAGATCATTTTGACCAAATGTAGGTCCCATACCCATTTTTCCAATTTTTAACTTTTCGACCAATTGGTCGAAATGAGCTCGGGTTCATTGACACCCGAACAAAAGGTCTACCTAGACTAAAGTTAATATTTCGAATATGCTGCCGTAGTCAGAATTTGCATCCAAGATCATTTCATTAAAGTTGTTGCCCGGTCGACATTTGGAACTAGTGAAGACTTTAAAATAGGGAATTAGCTCTAAAATTAAAATGAACTGCCCTATAATTGAATAGCCGGTCCTAGCAAGTCATAAATCACTTGGGGAAACTATAGAGAAGCTCAAATGGTAAAGATAAGCATAGAAATGGAAAATGACCTGAAGGGTCATTACAATATCCACTACTAAAAGGACTTTCATCCCCAAAAGTCAACGGATAGAAAGAATCTTAAAAGGATAAGGTAATGGTCCCGCATGCTCCAAGCATGACTTCCCAGGTAACCTCAATAGAGAGGAAACACTTCTAAGGATTTCTCCGTAGGTATCCCTTTTTCAACCTACACTCTCATTCTACTTCCATAATAACCAACTCAACTTAACCGCTAACTGGCCTCCAACTGAACTGAAAAGGTTGGTGCACGCACATCTAAATCACATCACACTAATATCATCTCTATATCCACATAAATCAACAATGGCTCATCCAAGCTAAAAGCAAACCAAGACATGAGTCTTAAAACAGACTCCAAATCCAAATATAACCTTCCTTAGATTTTTGCACCTGCTATCTACTCCAAGCCAAGAGGAAAATCACCTAAGTCTCGTCCACTCCATCTCATCACAGAGAAATCAAAGAACTAGAGCTAGTCACTAAAAGTCCATAAGAAAAATATGAGAATAAGCTCATAAAGCTTTATTTGGGCATATAAATAGAGATAATCAAGGAATAAAATCCATGCCAATGCTACAACCAATCCAAAAGAAAATCAAACAAAAATCTTGAATTTCAAGGTGTAACTACTCATCATTGAATATTCCACTCCAGGATGTCTCATCCACCGAGAATGAAGACATACTGATTTCAACTCAAAAATACTACTCCCGCTGAGTAATCATCCAAAATTCACAAAGAAAACTAAAACTAGAGGTCAAAATTAAAATAACCAATACGAGGTCCATGGGCTATCTTTTGAATACTTATCAACTATAATAAAAAAGAACTCGAGAAGACCAAATAGGAAACCATGGAGTAGGCTCAACCAACTTATAAGTGAAATCTGAACTGAAACAATTCCAAAATAAAGACTGCATGACAGCTTTACACCACCAAGCTGAAATCTTAGTACCAATGCTGAATCGCTCAATATCAAATATCTAAATCAAAACTAAAAAGGGGTAGGCATTAATGATCCAAATCTATCATACTTCCAAATCGCTATTCCATGGAGTCAAAATCCAAAATTGGACCAATAAGGCTATATTAATGTCAACTATCTCAAATCTACTCTACTATCCAAAATTTGACATACTCGAGATAAACCATACCAAGCCATAATCGAGAAATATTTTGAAAGTAAAATCATCTACAGAGATAAACACTGACTGATAACATAAGCAACCAACTCTATATCAGTTGGAGGGAACAAAACATAGCTGCAAAATAGGAATCATGCCAAAGAAAAAAAATCACTAGCTGAAAATGCATATACCTCACTCCATATCCGCTAGAGGGTATGACAATCCAAAAATACTCAAAATTTCTCAAGGCTAAAAACCACACTAGTGAAGGAAAAAAAATTTAGCAACTTGAAGAAAAGTAACTTAAGCCAGAACTAACAAATCCAATACTTCATCTAGGCAATGAAATAGCCACAAGCTCATATCATCGAGGAGAAATACCAATCTCAAAACCAAGGTCAAGGCCGAGACCACCACCAGAGTACCAACAACTTGAGCCAAAGAGTTTCTAATTTACCAATTTAAGAGCGATCACAAGAAAGGCCACCTGCCTCTAACTTTCCCATTCTACTAGATAAAAGCATATCACAATGAAAAAGGAGTATGAAATATCCACACTAACAAAAAGTCAATCCATCATGACCAAATGAACCCAACATACCTATGAGATAAATCCATGATATCTCAACACCAACATCAAATCGCTATCGGATGATAAAAAAGCCTCAAATAAAGATTGAACCTCAAACTGGTCCATTTCACAAATGGGTTATACCAGAAGGGATAGCCATAAAAAAATCCTTCAAAAATCAGGAGGAGAGTCTAAGGAACTAAAACTTAAAAATAGGAAACATAACTAAATTGCCGACTCAAAATCCACAAAAATCATGGATGGTAACTTACCTTCGATACCACAACATATCCCCAAAATCAATCTAATACATCTAACCAAGAGGGAACACAGTTAGCCTCACCACACTAGGGGAGAAAAATCATCAAATCTGGCTATATCTACTCAAGCCTGTCTTAGGAACTCTAGACTGGCAGGGAATATAGGCTAACTATAGTTAATCTCCTATCTCATACTAGAGGCAATTTCTGAATCAGTTTCTTATCATGACACAACCAAATTAAGATCCTAGAATACTTTGAGATACTGCCTCTCATAATCCAGAATAGTGTCCATAGCTCAAAGAAATATACCACACTCCGCAAATCTGATGGGGACTCTGCCCAAATTCTTTTTCGCTGCCACTGAAGATCTTTGATATCTATCTCTAACTCTCTAGTTCTATGCTGCATTAAAATTTTGAAAATGCATATTGGAGTCTTGCCCGCATCTGTTGACAATATCGCATCATCCTTGGGGAAAGTATAGAGTCAAAGAATATGTTCAAAGTTCATAGGAATGCAAACACACGATAAGGAGTCATGAAGTAAATTTCCTAAAATATCACTATAGTCTCCCAAAGATAGGTTAGGGACGTCTCCGAACCGATCCACGGGACTTTGCTAACACTTAGCTCTTGTACTAACATACCGATGAAACCTAGGCTCTGATACCAATTTGTCACGACCTGATTTCCTCAGGTCATGATGGCGCCTAGCATAACCCACCAGTAGGAAAACCAACCCATTGTTCGAAACGGCTAGTAACAGACTACTCAATAATATAAGGAAAAAAATATAGGATATATGAAATAAAGTCCAATATATAGAAAAATCCCAAAACCTGGTGGTATCTGTACAAGAGCTTCTAATATAAAAAAGTACAAAAGTGAAATATCAAGAGAAATATACCCTCATGCCAACAAACCTAGAAATGGGGATATGCTGGACCCACAAGTAATAGCACAAACATACCTTCTCAATTGAAAGAAAGGTGCCCACACCCCTTCGAAGTTTGAAAAGAAACTTAATGGATACCACAAACAAAATGGAAACTAGAAGACATGTTATCAATCTTCAAAGAAGAAAAATCCAGAATCTTCTCAAAATCATCAAAAGACAAGTTCAAGATAAGGATGAAAAGATTGTCAGATACACGTGCAGGACAAGTGAATAGTCATCAGCTACTCCTTAATAGGAGTAACATAAATAGCTTGTATTAGTGTATGGACAGATGTAAAATAGATAGTGTTTGTTAAATATTAGTGTATGGACAGATGTAAAATAGATAGTGTTTGTTAAATATTAGTCAGCACTTCTGAGGCCTATTTAAGGCTTTCAACTTGTAATAGTAGAGAGCATTGTGAAATTTCTCAACTCAAAAATCTCTCTACCATCTCCCATATTTCCCATCTCCCACTGTAAAGTTCTCTCATTTCCCATATCAATAAAAAGTTTTTGCAAGTATAAATTTTTCTATTTCTCTACTATTTTAATTAATTTTTCTTTAGATTATTTTGTTCTTATTTTGTTGTTTTAAAGTTAAATTTGACACTTTAAACTAATTTTAAAGTAGTAATTATTTTAAATTATTATTTTGCTCCCCGTTATCCCGATTCGTCCCCCAAATGGATGTTGTGGGGTCCACGCCGTAGGGTCCACCTTTTATTTTACTTTCTTTGTAGTAGCTTTTCTTTCTTTTTGCTGCAAAGCTATGTTGATGATTCTTTATGTCACCATTGTTGGCTCAGTATCTGTTAAATTCTTTATCTGCTTTGAGAGGCGAGATTCTTTTCGTGAGGGAGAACCTGATATAGATTTATCTGATGACGTTTGTCCTTTAATTTTGACGGATGTGAAAAATCCTTTGAGGAGATTTTTTCCATGAAACTTTTCAAAATTGCAATTTTTTATCTATTTAATTCAGACTATTTTGCAAAACTAAATATCCATTTATCGTAAAATACAGTAAAGGACCAAATAGGGTTTTTTGTACAATATTTAGAGAACAAAAAATTTACTGGTAGATAAGTTATTATTCATCCTTGCGATGCATTTTATTAAATTCCATAATTTGGCGGAGCTAATAATTTTATGAAATATGCTTCTTCTTTAAAATATATTGATTGATAAAATTTTGAGTAGTAACTAGTGAGGGATTTTCGTAGTAATTTTAACATTCTCCTGTAGCATAAAGATATTCTATTAAAATAATCTCACTAATAATTTCGGGTCTTGAGGGGATTATTTGCCTTATTTTGTATAACAAGGCTTTATTCACTCCTGTACCTTTGTATTTCTTATCAAGTGCCCTTATTGGCAGTACTTGTAAATTTAATATCTCAAATTGCCTTTTATCAAGAATATCCCGTTCGTCCATCTTCTAGGGTGTGATGAGGGACACTGCTTGTGTGTATGGCTCCAGTGGTCTCAGGGATACTTTTGATGGTAGGGGAATGACAGGTTCTGGAAGACATAGAACTTCTGCCAGAACTGTAAATCTAGTGTCTGGCTTCTTATTTTTTTTGGTTGAAAGGTCCTTTTATTTTTTCTTCTGGTCGAAAAGGCCTAAATGGAGGTCTTGTCTTTATTATTAGTTTTTGGGTCTCCTCATTTTTTTCCTGGAGAAATTCCCTAGTAAAAAATCTAGGAGAGAATTATTTTCTCCCATTATAAATTCTATTTGAAAGTCAAATCTTGATAATAAAGCTTGCCATTTGGCAAATTTCTGTTCAGAAATTAAATTTTTAGCATCTTTGGCTGCTTTGCAGTCCACTCTTAGTAAAAATTCTTTGTTTATTAAATCATCTTAAAATTTAGTAATACATAGTACTATAGCCAATTTTTTTTTAATAGTGCTATAATTTTTTTGAGTGTCATTCCAGATTCTCAATGTGAATCGTACTAATTGTTTAGTAGATTCTATGAGAATTCTTTGTTTATGGATGCCTCCATATCCTATATCCGAGGCATTGATTTCTATAATCATAAGAGCTTCTGGATATGGTAACATGAAAGTTTTTGAACTATTGATTTAATTTTTTGAACTGTATTAGTGTGTTCTATTCCCCAAGGCACTGGATTTTTCTTAAGACGCTGATAAAGAGGCTTACAAACCTGTCTAATATTAGGAATAAAATTTGCAACATAGTTGAGATTTACTAAAAATCTTTGAAGATGAGTTTTATTAGTTAATTTATCTAGAAATTTAGAGGAGAACTCTATGGCTCTACAAATGGGTTTATAGGTTCCTTGATATAAATCGTGACTGAGAAATCTAATAGAGTTTGGAATAATTTAATCTTCTTAGCACTAACTACTAGTATATTTTGTTTGAAATTTTTTAAAAATGTTTGGAGATGCTTAAAGTGTTGGTCAGTATCTTCTGAAAATATTAAAACATCATCTATATAGACTATAGAAATTTGACTATATTTATTAAATATATTATTCATAATATTTTGAAATTTAGATGGAGTATTTTTTAGTCTAAAAGGCATTACAGTCCATTCATATTGTACAAAAGGAACATTGAAGGTTGTTTTATATTTATCTTTGAGAAAATACTCTATTACACCCCCTGAACTATACCCAAAACGGCTAAGACACACCTCAACTTAAAGGGAGTCCTATTACCCCCTGAACTAATTAAAAATATAATTTTGACATCCTTAGTGCCTACATGGAACATAAGTGGAGCACACGTGTGCCTACGTGGACCCTTCAGTGTGTTGTGCCACGTATGTGCCACGTAGGCACTAAGGGTGTCAAAATTACACTTTTAATTAGTTCAGAGGGGTAATAGAACCCCCTTTAAGTTAAGGTGTGTCTCTGCCATTTTGGGTATAGTTCAGGGGGGTAATAGGGTATTATCTCTTTATCCTTTTTCACAATTTGTATTTGCCAAAATTCTGATTTCATATTAAGCTTGCTATAAATATTAGCTTTATAAGTTCTTTTAAGAAGGTCACATTTTTTAGGTATCAGGTACCTAATCCATTTTAATACTTTATTAAGAGGCTTGTAATTGATAACTAGTCTTGGGCACCTCTTTTCTTTTCAACACTATTAATGACATAAAAGGCTGAACAACTCCAGGACAATTTAGAAGGTCGAATAATTTTTTTTATCTAATAAATCATTAATTTCCTTTTTACAGTATTCCATTAATTTATGGTTCATTTGAATGGGTCTTTCTTTTGTTGGAATAATTCTTTCATCAAATCCCTCAATACAGGGTAATTCGACTATTTTCCTTTTTTACAGTATTCGATTAATTCATGATTCATTTGAATGGGTCTTACTTTTGTTGGAATAATTCTTTCGTCAAATACCTAAATATAGGGTAACTCGACTATGTGCCTTTTCCTTTCTCAAAAGGCATTAGGAAAATTCGAGCAAACTTCTCGCTCTATGAGTTCATTGTTATTTTTCTCCCCGTTATTCGGATTCGTCCTTCAAATGGTATCAGAGCTAAGTATCTCGGGAGGGGGTATGAGTATGAGTAGGAGCGGCTAGAGAATTACGTTGTCCTAGTTTCGGTCAAAATTAGTGTTACTGTTGGAATAATCCTTTTGTCAAATCCCTCAATATAGGGTAATTCAACTATGTGCCTTTTCCTTTCTCAATAGGAATTAGGAAAATCCGAGCAAACTTCTCGCTCTATGACTTCTTGTAGACTTTTAATTTTTCTTCTACCTCTGGGGTTTTTAAAGAGGATTCAATTCTTTTAACTTTTATTTTGTCTTTTGAATAATTTATCTGTTGTGAAATTAAATTAATTTTAAAGACGTTTTATTTTTTATTAGTTCACTTTCGTCCTTTGATAAACTATTTAGATAAGGGAAAATAATTTTTTTCTCTAAAATAGTGATGTGGATATCGTCTAATTCGAGTGTATAAGGTTTTATTTGATTTATAAAAGGTAGCCCTAGAATTATTTCTTCATTTATATCTGTGGTTATTACAATGTCATTTATGAAACAAATTCCATCATTACAGATGTGTGCATTTTATAGTTTATAATTTATTTTTAATCTTTCGCCTGTTACAGAGAAAAATTTTGTAGTACCTTTTTCAAGATACTTAGTGGAGATTATTCCTTCAATGATGCAGTTTCGATCAGCTCCTGTATCTAATAATGCCACTTTTTGAATTGTGTAGTTTTTATTTATAACTAATGTAATGGGTATATGGTAACTTTGGGCTTTATCTTTTGTAATTTTGTCAATATTTGATTGATTTTCTAGAGACTCAATTTCTTTATTATTCTTTTTTATTTTTGATGTTTCTCCAAGCTTTAATTGGCATGGTTCAAATATTTGATTAAAAATTAAATTGTCAGTAAGTGATTTATTTCTATTTTTTGCTTAATTTTTTTGGCAACCCTTTTTAAGTATTGTAACTCTATTCGAAGGTCTTACATAGTTGTTTCTGACCTTTGTTCTTTATTTGACATGTCTCACATGTCAGAAGGTTTACTTATTTCTTTATCAAGCTGTTGATTAAGAATAATATTTTTTAAGTCTATAAGATATTTTCTCTTAAAGATTGAATCTTCTAAATGATTGATAATATCAAATAATACTTCTTTCTCTTTGTTACTATTGGTGATAACATTAATATAATGATTATTGAAAATGCAGTGTGAACCGGTAGTTTTATAATAATTAACTAATTCATTATTGCAAATGTTATTAATATTTCTTTTTGGGGATAAATTATTACTTATGTCTTTCCTTTTATCTAGGATTCTGCAATCTTTATAATTTATTTTATTAGTGGATTTTGATTGAGATTCTGGGTTTTCTTTAATAATGTCATTTGTAATTTTAAATTTGAATTCTAATCTTTCATTAATTTTTCCTAAAATATCGTTGGTTACTTCAAATTTTTCTTTAAATTTAGGAAATTTATCTTTTGAGAATTCTGGTAATTTAAAATTTGGATGAGTTTCTAACTTTTTATCAAAATGAGAAGAACTTGGTTTATCTTTAAAATTTGATTTATTATCAGCTTCGAGAATCTGTTTAGAAACCACATGTAATAATTGATTTGAATAATTATTTTATTGGAGTATTTTAGTTATATCCTTATTTGTAGGATCACCTTTAGTATCTACTATATCCAATTTAAAAGGTGAGGCAGTAATAATTCTACCTTCTACTGGTAGGTTAATTTCTTCTAACGGAGGAATTGTTGATTCTACAATTTTATTACTAGTAGTATACCACTTATTAACAATCATGTTTACTAAGTCCTTTTGATTATCTAATTTTCCTGTAATTTTGAACCATTTAAAAAATTCAATATTACATCTTATTCTTTTCATATGATTCTAACATTTTCTCTAAAAGAATATCTTTATTTTAATGAATATTTTTGTTTATACCATTTATTTTTGGTAAAATTTTTTGGACTATTCCATAATTTATCTAAATATTCCAAGTTAAGTTCAAATATTACATCTGACCTAATCATGCATAGGGAATTTCTTACTCCTAACATTTCACTAGCAGTAAGACATTGATTTTTTAGTTTTTAAATTTGTAGATTCATATTCCACTTTTGGAATTATTTTTGGGAAATCAACTCCTTTTAATTTTCTTTTAATATATTCTAATGTTACTTCCCCTTTTCTACAGATTTGGAGATTGAAGCTCTAGAAAAAGACATTCTTTTACTTGAAGATGCTTGATTAAAGGATTGAGGTCTTAGAAATTTTAAATCTATAGATCCATTTGGCTATTGTATAACTTGTTTAATGTTTGAATTTTCTTCTTCAATTTTTGACTCCATCATTGAGTCAAAATGCCAATTATCTTTTAATAATACATCATCCCAGTTTATTATTTTTGGGACAAAGGTATTATTATGATTAAGGTTAGCTTCCATAAGCATGATAGCTCCTTTATTGCTATTTATTTTAGCCTTAGGGGCTAAGGTTGTTTTCATTAATCTGTAATATAATATACTCTATATATTATTGCTATTTCTTTTGTATTTACCTTAATATTCATGTTTTTTATTTTAACATTTAATGTTAATGTATCCATAATATTTTGATCATTAATAGCTATAGAAAAATTAGGATAAAAATTAAAGTATACCGGACCATTAGCGAGATTACTTTGTAATACTGCTAATAATGAATCATCAAAATTTAATAACCTATTATCTCTTAAAAGTAGACATATAGGTACATCTAAACCTAATCTATATAATGGTTTAACTGCTACTTGAACAAGATCTATGTGAAAGAACTTGCAATTTTTTCTATATCTATTAATATCTTCAACTGCTAATAATTTAATAGTCTCAATATTTCTATTAATTGCAATGGTATATTCCGAAGTCTTAATATTATAATTTTTAACAAAATTAAAGTGTCTAGTTTTATAGGCTCTATTAAAACTTTCTTTTGGAATATTCCAATTCTGTAAATCACTTTTCATTTTAGCAATTTTACTAGCGATAGCAAAAATATTAACACTATTTATTACATTTTGGTTGGTTGAAGTATTCATTAGGATTTTTGCATATGAGAAAGAAAACACTATCCTAAAACCAAAATCGACTTTAGATGTTACTACCATAATAATTATTTTGTGTGCAGTAATTACTAATTTTCTTCTCCTAAAATTCTTTTATTTTATTCCTATAGGCTTGGCAACAGGAACACCCTTCGGGTCTGGCTCTATTTTTCACCATACTCAGAGCCAATCCAATGAAAAATTCCAGGTTTGCCAACGTCAAAACCGCTATTAAACGGCTACCAACTTAAGGAATAAATCTAAGAACGTAGAGGAAGAACAACAATAATTATTAACCAAAAAATAATTATTCCAGGAGTAACACTAATTTCGACCGGTTCTAGGACAGCGTAATGCTCTAACCACTCCTACTCATACTTACACTCCCTCCTAGACAACTTGGCTCTGATACCATTTAGGGGACGGATCGGGATAACGGGGAGCAAAGTAACAATTTAAAATAATTACTTCTTTAAAAGTAGTTTAAAGGGTCAAATTAAACTTTAAAACAAATATAAATTTAAAATAACAAAATAATCTAAAGCAAAATTAATTAAAATAGTATAGAAATAGACAAATTTATACTTACAAAACTTTTATTGATATGGGAAATGAGAGAACTTTATAGAGATAGATGGGAAATATGGGATATGGTAGAGAGATTTCTGAGTTGGGAAATTTCAGAATGCTCTCTGCTATTACAAGTTGAAAGCCTTAAATAGGCCTTAGAAGTGCTGACTAATATTTAACAAACATTATCTATTTTACATCTGTCCAAACACTAATACAAGTTTTTTATTTTACGCCTATCTAGGAGTAGCTAATAACTATTCACTTATCCTGCACGTGTCTCTGACTATCTTTTCATCCTTATCTTGAACTTATTTTTTGATGATTTTGAGAAGATTTTGTCTTTTTCTTCTTTGAAGATTAATTCCATGTCTTCTAGTCGCCGTTTTATTTGTGGGGTCCATTAAGTACTTTTCAAATTATGCAGGGGTGTGGGAACCTTTCTTTCAATTAAGAAGGTATGCTTGTGCTATTCCTTGTGGGTCCAGCATATCCCCGTTGCTAGGTTCTCTAGAATGAGAGGATGCAGTGTCTAATAACTTCATAATCTATTTTGAATTATTCTCATTATCTAGATTTGACAAGGCTTTTTTGAGCCTTCTTTTTAATTCCTCCTTGGAGAGGTGTGCTTCCTTCTGTGAGGATGAGCTTATTGCTAGCTTCTCCGTTGGACTCCATCCTTTAATCTTGATGGTTTTTCTTAAGTATTTGATCCTTTTGATTTCATGAATATCAAAGGACCAATAGATAATATATGAAATTCTTTTAGCGACAAAAAATTTACACCATTTAATATTTTTCGGCAGTGTAGAAATATTCTTCTCTACTTGAAACTTTTCAAATTGCTTTTGATACTGTGTAGACAATACCTATTTATTTTCTCCAAACTAATTCCACCAGTCGTAGAACCATCGGAGAATTACAACAGTCTCCATCTGCTTTGATTATTTCATGAACCAAGAGTGAGTGTTGGGCCTAACATACATAAAGTTGTACCAGGCCGCCTTATAATCATACCAATTATAGGTCACAGGTCGATGATTTCTCGACAGAGTAATGGGTGTATGTAAGTGATAGCTTCATATCCTTTTGATTGTAAATTTTGAATATTGAATACTATTTTGATCACTTATATTTGCAAATTTATGATTGATTTGTAATGAATCCATATCTATTACTATGAACTCATAATACCTTCGGGTCTTGAGGGGATCATTTGTCTCCACATAGTCTCAATTTGTATAACAAGGCTTTAAAAATTATGGCACTAAAATTTTTTTGTACTTTTTATCAAGTGCCATTATCGGCAGTACCTACAAATCTACAATCTCAAATTGCCTTTTATCAAGAATACTCTGCTCTTCTCTCCTTTTCGGAGTGTCTACGGAGACTGCTTATGAGTAGGTCTCTGGTAGTCTCATCGCATAACTATCTTTAGTTTGGATTGTAATATTTTTATTGGCTGATGAGTATTATTCCTTAAATATCTGCTTAAGTGGCTGCATTCTGGGTACATTGGTAATGGAATCTTTTGATGATAGCAGAACGGTAGGTTTTGGCAGGGATGGAAATTCTGCTAGGATTGAAAACCTATTTTCTGACCTTTATCTGACTTTTTATCTTCTTTAGTGATGGGTATTTTATTTTTTTTCTCTGGTCGAAAAGGCTGAAATAGAGGCCTTAACCTTGATACTGGAGTTCCTAGTCTCATAATTTCCCTGTAGATAATTTTTTGTTAAAATTTTTGGGAGTGAATTTCTATCTTTATGAAATTGAATTTGTTGACATTTTTTGTAAAACAACTTATAAAGAATTTTGAAATTTGATAACTCATAATACTATAAAAAATTTCCTTTAATAGCGGATTAATTTTTCTCTAATCTCCTTTGGACTGGATTTTCTCTAAAAATAGTTTGATTTGTTATAAAATTACTTTCTTCTTTTGATATACTGTTTAGATAGGGGGAAACAATCCCTTTTCCCAAAATAGTGGTGTGGATACCATCTATCTCGGCAATATAAGGTTTCATTTGAGTGATAAAAGAAAGACCTAATATTATCTCTAGTGATTACAAAATTGTTAATAAAACCAACTCCATCATTGCAAATAGGGCTTTAGGGAGTCTATAATTTATTTTTAATTTTTCCTCTGTTGCGGAGAATAAGCGCGCAGTACCTTTTTGCAGGTATTCTATAGGAATTAATCCTTATATAATACAATTTTCATCAGAACCTGTATTAAATAATTCAATCTTATGAATTTTATAATATTTATTGATAACTATAGTAATTGGTATATGGTAACTTTGTTGTTTAATTATAGTAATTATATTTATTGTCATTATTTACTCCTGATGTTTCACCAAGCTCCAACTGGTGTTATTTCGGGTCTTGATTTGTAGTTAAATCCTTCAATATTTTATTAGCAAGTGACTCTGTTTCTAGATTGTTAAGTGTTTGCTTAACTTTCCAAAGTTTTTCTTTTAGGTATAATAATTCTGTCTGAAGATCTTGTATGGTTGTTTCAGACTTAGGTTCTTTAAATTTATTTAGGACATTTTTCATATTGAAGGGTTCATAATTTCTTTATTATCAACCTATTGATCAAGAACAATATCTTTTAAGTCTATTAAATATTTTCTCCTGAGAGTTGGATCTTTTAGATTATCTATCATGTCAAATAAGGTCTCTTTGTCTTTATTATTATTGGTGATAACATTTATAGAATGACTATCACAAGTGCAAATTGCACCGCTACAATTACAATGGTATGTTAATTTACTTCTCTCAGAACTGTATGCAGCATTAAGTTGATTATCATCACTAAGACTTTCGTCACAATAAGAACTATTTTCATTTTTATTAAGTATTGAATATAATTTATCTTTAACGTCGTTTCCTAATTCTAACATATTTATCTTGTCTTTCTTTTTATTTGGAACCCGATAATCTTTAGCCCTATGTCCAGTTTTACCGCAGTTCCAACATGTTTCATTATTGGTTTTATTTTCTCCCTTAGAAGCCCTTTAGATTTTTTAAATCGTCTTTTATAATAATAAGATTTCTCAGATTTTTCTTTATAATTTTTATGTTGTTTTTTAATCTCTTTGGTAGCTTCCTTTGAAGGAGCTAATAGTTTTATATAGCCAAAGTCTTCGCAAAAACTTCCTAGCTCATTCCGAGTTATTTTATTATCTCTTTTTAGTTGATTTTTAAGCTTAATATATGTACATAATTCTAGTCTTGTGATATTTATAAAACTTATAATATCACCATAAGTTAAATTATTATAAGGAATTTTTCCCTCAAACCTATCTTTTAATTTTGTTTTAACCTTTACTCCAAATAATGTTGGTAAGCCAATTATAATTTTTTGCTTCCAATAATCATGATTACAATCTTCTCGAATCATGACTTTGTTGAGCAAAACATCTTTATACCATCTAAAATTGTCTAACTTAGGACATGATATATTTGATAATATCTCTAAACTTCTATCTTTAAAAAGTTGAGGTTCTCCTATAAAATATTTAGCTATACTATAAATCAAAGTGGTAGTGGCATCTTCTGAGACTTGATTTTCAATTATTTGCCCTGTTGACTTAGTCTTAATAGTTTGAGTAATAGTTGTAGCATTTAAAATGCTTTGTCTATTATTATCCGTGAGGTAATTATCCCACCAATATTTTATAGTACCTATAAAACCTAATATAATCATAAACGCTGCTTGTTTATCAGACATTTTTGCAATTTTATATGCCATAATGGCCATTCCCATTTCATGTAGTTTATAATATATTTGATGTTCTGCTAATCCATCAATATTCCATTCCGAGACTTCTTTTCCAGAATGTGAAGTATGAGATAAAAATTCATTTTCTTCATACTGCATATCTAGAAATGTGGGTTTTTTATAATAATTCTTTTTACTGAATATTTAGCGCTTAGTTTGTTAATTTCATTATTATTTTTTCTAATAAAGTTCTTATAACCTTGTCAATTGTGATTTTTAATTCGGATTTTAATCTTTCATTAATTTTTCCTAAAATATCATCGGTTACTCCAAACTTTTCTTCAAATTTAGAAAATTTATCTTTAGAGAATTCTCGTAATTTAAAAATTGGATGAGTTTCTAATTTTTTATCAAAACAAGAGGAACTTGGCTTATCTATAAAAGTCGATTTACTCTCAGCTTTGAGAATCTTTTTAGAAACCACATGTAATAATTGATTTGTATAATTATTTTGTTGGAGAATTTTATTTATATCCTTATTTGTAGGATCACCTTGAGTATCTACTATATTCTATTTAAAAGGTGAGGCAGTAACAATTTTGCCTTCTACTGGTAGGTTAATTTCTTCTAACAGAGGAATTTTTGATTCTACAATTTTATTACTAGTAGTATACCATTTAATAACAATCATGTTTAACAAGTCCTTTTGATCATCTAATTTTCCTATAATTTCAAACCATTTAAAAAATTCAATATTACATCTTAATTTTTCATATCATTGCACCATTTTTCTCTAAAAGAATATACTTCTTTTAATGAATATTTTTACTTATACCATTCTCTTTAATAGAATTTTTGAGACTATTCCATAATTTATGTAAATATTCAAAGTTAATTCAAATATTACATCTGACCTAATCATGCATAGAGAATTTCCTACTCCTAATATTTCAGAGAATGCAGTATCTAATAACTCCATAATTTGTTTTGAATTATTCTCATTATCTAGATTTGACAAGGCTTCTTTGAGCCTTATTTTTAATCCCTCCTTGGAGAGGTGTGCTTCCTTCTATGAGGATGAGCTTGTTGTTGGCTTCTCCGTTGGACTCCAGCCTTTAATCTTGATGGTTTTTCTTAAGCATTTGATCTTTTCGATTCCAGGAATATCAAAGGACCAATAGGTAATATATGAAATTCTTTTTGCGATAAAAAATTTACACCATTTAACATTTTCCGGTAGTGTAGAAATATTCTACTCTACCTGGAACTTTTCAAATTACTTTTGAAACTGTGTAGACAATACTTGTTTATTTCCTCCAAACTGATTCCACCAGTCGTAGAACCATCGGGGAATTACAACAGTCTTCATCCGCTCCAATTATTTCATGGACCAAGAGTGAGTGTAGGGCCTAACATACATAAAGTTGTACTAGGCTGCCTTATAATCCTACCAATTATAGGTATGAGGTCGATGATTTCTCGACAGAGGATTGTGTGTATGTAGGTGATCTACATACCATTCAAATGGGCTTAATATCATTTTGGTTGTCAACTTTTTATATTTAATACTATCAGGATCACTTATATCTACTTATTTATGCCCGATTTGTAATGAATCCATATCTGTTAATATGAACTCATAATACCTTCGGGTCTTGAGGGGATCATCTGTCTCCACATAGTCCCAATTTGTATAACAAGCCTTTAACAATTCTGGTACTTGAAAATTTTTGTACTTTTTATTAAGTGCCATTATCAACAGTACCTAAAAATCTACTATCTCAAATTGTTTTTTATTAGGAATACTCTGTTCTTCTCTCCTTTATGAAGTAGATGGGAAGACTGCTTGTGAGTAGGTCTCCGGTGGTATCATCGCATAACTATCTTTAGTTTGGATGGCAATATTTTTATTGGCTGATGAGTATTCTTACTTAAATATCTGCTTAAGTGGCTGCATTGTGGGTACACTGGTAATGGACTCTTTTGATGATAGCGGAATGGTAGGTTTTGGAAAGGATGGAATTCTGCCAAGATTGAAAACCTATTTTTTGTTCTTTTATCTGACTTTTTATCTTCTGTAGTAAAGGCTCTTTTCATTTTTTCCTCTAGTCAAAAAGGCCGGGATAGAGGCCTTAACCTTGATCCTGGTGTTCGAGTTCTCGTAATTTCCTTATAGATAAATTTTTATTAAAGTTTTTGAGAAAGAATTTCTCCCTTTATAAAATTGAATTTGTTGACATTTTTGATAAAATAATTTAAAAAGAATTTTGAAATTTGATAACTCATAATACTATAAATTCTTTCCTTTACTAGCGGATTAGTTTTTCTCTAATCCCCATTGGACTGAATTTTCTCTAAAAATAGTTTAATTTTTAAGTAGATGTAGTCTGATTTGATGATTTCTTTCTCATACAAAGGTGATGTTTATTATTATCCATCTTATCTAGCTGTATTGGATTGATTCGAGAATGTTTTGTGATCATGAAGGTAAGTTGACCTTCTGTGGTTTTGTGGTTCTAAAGTTGGCAATTTAGCCATGTTGCCCGATCCTGAGTTCGAGATTCTTAGACTTGCCCCCTGGGTTGTGAAGTTTTTTTCTTTGGTTATTCCTTTCTATATATAGGCTATTTTTAAGCTTGACAAGTTTTGGATCTGTTCTTCATTTATGGTTATTTCATTTCCCGATAGTTGGTTTGATTTTGACATTGAGATGTCCTAAGTTCATCTCTAAGGTTTGTTGGATTCATCTCCTTGTGATGGTTTTCCTTGATTATTGGTGTCTAGATTGGATGCTCTATTCTCACCAAGATGTGATTCTTATCTTTTGTGGTGTTAGGGAGATAGAGGTAAGTGGCCTTTCTTGTGAACACTTCTTATGTTGGCAAATTAGAAATTCTTTATCTTGAGTTGTTTGATTTTCTGGTGGTGGTCTTGACATTTCCCATGATTTTAAGATTAGTGCTTTTTTCTTCTTCATTGATATAATTCATGAATGGATCGAGTGATGATTGTCCTACTTATACGGATTCAAAATATCCCATTACAGAGTTTGTTCAGCCTAATGAGGCTAGTGAAGTATTTCTCCTTAATGATATGTGCCTATTGCTATTCTTTATCGAGATGGAGTGTTGGATTAGTTAGTTTCTAGCTTGAGTGCATTTCTCTGAGTTGCTAGAGTTTTTCCATCACTAGTGTGATTTGTGGCCTTTATGAGTTCTTGCGTATTCTTCGATTGTTCATGCCCTCCAGTGGATATAGACTGGATTTCTTGTGGTTTTAGTCTTGGCGTTGAGATTTCTGCTTGGAATTGTAAAACATGAGTGCAACCTCCATTTTTAAATTATCTCGATTCGGGTTTCATATATAGGCTAGATAAGCCTACTCCATGGTTTCCTATTTGACTTCTCAACCTTTGTTGGAATATTGTTGATACATGTTCAGATGATAGCCTATGGACCCGATATTGGTTCCTTTAGTTGTAACCTCGAATATTCAGTCTACTTTGAAAATTTTGGATCATATGCTCAATGAGGATAGTATGCTTAGGTTGGATTCAGTATGGTTTCATTCTCGGTAGATGGGACATCCTGGAGCAGATCATTCAATGATGAATAGTTATACCTTGACCTTCTATATTTTAGTCTTTCTTTCCATCTGCACTAGAGGTAGCATTGTCGTAGATTGTATTCCTTAATTATCTCCATATGTGTGCCCAAATAATGTCTTATGAGTGTATTCTTTTGTTTGTCGTATGGACTTTCAGTGAATCAACTTTAACTCCTCGAATTCTCTATGATGAGATCACGCAGATAGGACTCAAGTAATTTTCCTCTTGGTTTTGAGTGGATAGAAAGTGTGGAATGGTAAAGAAAGGTTATAATTAGACTTGGAGTCGGTAGTATGACTCATGCATTGGTTTGCTTTAGGCTTGGATAAGACTTTGTTGGTTTGTGTGGTATCGAGATGGTATCAGTATGTTGTTGTTCAGATTTGCATGCATCAACATTTTTTGATTCAGTTGAAGTCCAGTCGGTGGTTGAGATTGGGTTTTTACTATTTCTAAGTGAAGTTAGAGAGCTGGTTGAAAAAGGGATACTTATTGAAAAATCCCTCAAAAGTGTTCTTTCTTTGTGGAGGTTATTTGGGAACTCATGCTTGAAGTTTGTAGGCCCAGTACCTCATTCTTTCAAGCTTTTGAGATCTTTCTATTTGTTGAATTTAAGGGCCAAAAGTCCTTTTAGTAGTGGATATTGTAATAAACCTTCAGATTATTTTCATATTTCCACTTATTTTCGATGTTAGGGCTTTTCCATAGCTGCTCTAAGTCATTTATGATTTGCTGGGACTGACAATTTGGTTACCGAGTAGTTACTTTGTTTTTTAGATCGAATTCCCTATTTTAAAGTCTTTGCTCGTCCAAATGGCCACCGAGAAAAAACTTCTATAAAACAATCTTGGATGGAAATTCTGACTGTACCAACATCTCCATAATAAGGATTTTAGGCTAGGTAGACCTTTGTTTCGGGTCCCAATGCATCCGAGCATATTTTGACATATTAGTTGGAAAGTTAAAAAAATGGTAATTTGGGTGTGGGACTCATATTTGGTTGAAACAACCTCGTATGAAAATTCTAACTTGTCCATCACATCCGAAACATTGAATTTAGTTCGATTATATATTTCATTTGCGTAAATCAAATTTTGAATGAATCCTGAGGCATTTTTGGAAATTTGGGAAATTGTTAAGGTTGCTGTTGCTGATGCCTAGGCAATCACACAAAAGCTACCATGATCACCCTATTGTGATTCTAATAAGGATTACAATCCATAGACTATTATAGAGATACCTCTATTCCTAGTATGTGTATATAAGGACCTTTTAGACTATGTTTTTGCCATTTTTCACTCATTCTTAAGAGCCACGAACCCTACAAGGGCGAGATATCTTTAAATAGAGTCTTGTGGGTGACTTAGGATCTTTTTTAACATCTATTATCGTGATTATCATCCGTATTAAGTAAATATTTCATCACTTCCTTGATGAATTTCTTGATTCTTGAGCTAAAGCCTCAAATTGCTTGTGGGCTTAATTTTAGCCCTAAATTAGTCACTCATTTCTCTGAGGTTATGATTCCTTGACCATGTATGAACATTGGTTAACCTCAGAAATATGATTTCTATAATTGAGACCCACTTTGGGTTTTTGGTGTTGTTTTGGGCCCTAAGCATGATGGTGCAATATAGATATCGTTATTTTGGTATTGATGAGTAGAGTACGATTTTGATAGTGTGATAGAATTTGGGGATTGTGAAATAAAGATGAACTTTCGGTGAATGATATAAGGATTTATGGTTTGGTTTTGAGGTTGGCTTCTATTTACTCTTCTTCATAAGATGATGCGTGTTATGTATTAGGTGTGAATGTGAATGTTAAGTTTGATTATAGGTAGAATGACTAAGTATTAATTAATGAAGTTTGGGGATTAGATTAGGGTTTTGACCCATAATATAAAATGCTTAATACCCTTTCTGAATCCTATTGCCTCCATTCTAGATTGAACTAATTCGTAGAATAGATATTATATAATGCAAGGTTTGGGATGTGGCTTTAGTACGTGAAGTATGACTAGTATATTTAACATTATTTGGGCTATTGTGGTGATCTTGAAATCGTAATTTTGGTGGAGTTGGCTTAAATGCCCATGTTTCTAGTCGAAATTCCTATCTTAGGATTAGTTATGGCTTATTTGACATTAGAAGTTGAACTAGCTACCTTAGCCTAGTTTGGAGTATAAATTGCTTAAATATGGAAATTGAGTATTAGAAGTTGGTTCGTCCGGCCCACCTTAGGTTATGACTTGTGTAAGCCTTTGTGGACTTAGTTGCGGATGTACGACATAGTTGATACTATTGAGTCTTTAGAATACGTTTACTTCGTGGCTTGTTAAATTGTGATGATTTTCCCCGCATTAGGATTAATGGCTTATGTCCATGATATTATGCCTTTAGAGATGTTATTTCCTCTTATATATGATATTGTGCCTTTTGAGATATTATTCCTCTTAGATATGAAAAAATGGTTTATAGAGATGATATTCCTCATAGTCATGATATATGACCTACAGATATGAGAGGTCTTATAGTTGTGATATGCCTCATAGTTGTGAGTTATGTTTAATTGATGCATTATGCCTCCTAGAAGTGAGATGCCTCCTATATGTGAGATGAATATAGATATACCTTATGGCTTAGAGAGATGTTATGCCTCATAAATACACTTTTATATATTTACAATAAGATGAATTATAAATATGATTTTTATATGGGTTCCGGATATGTATATGGGCCAAAGGCTGGGATTATGATGTTATAACTATTCCGGAAACATTATTAAGACAAAGGCCGTGATATGATATGGACTGACCATCCGAGTAGTGTCTATCCTTATAAAGGATGTGGTTGTATTTTATTGATATGTTAATGTTTATGATTCCATTACATGAATACGGGTGATGACATGCATAGATTTGGTACATTCATGATCATTTCATCAATGATTGAAACAATTTCGAGTAGATTATAATATTATTATTATTCCCACTAAGGTTTAAAGCCCACTTTCGTCCTAAAAAATCAATTTCCTCATATTAATAAATACCTGTAATAATGAATAACTTATATGTAAAATAGGTTAATAATGATGTTTAAAAAGATGTGGTCGGGACAACTTTAAGTCTATGATTTGATACTACTAGTTATTCCAGTCGTGAGAGATTCTAACCCTTTCTACACTACTTTAATGATTTAGTCCTGAAGTTCACTACGGGCAACAAATATTTGGATTTGCACTCTTTTAGCCACCGTTTGAATCCATGCACCTATCATATCTAGATATATGTCTCTCAGGTATGGGACAGAGGAAGATGCTGGATTTATAATATAAATTCTGAGTAAAACCCAATGAAAGTTATATTATTAATGTTATGTATATATGCTTATTGATAATGTGATATTGATGATGAGCAATGAATTATGAAAGTATGCTCAACCTTGCTTCTGTTTTTATGTTTATTTACTTTAGCCCTTGTTGGGCTTGTACTTTACTTTAGCCCTCGTGGGGCTCTCTCTCTATTATTGACATTGATTTGGATTTTATGATAATGTGATGATACCTAGAAAGGTCAGAGAATATTATGATGATATGATGATGCCCGAAAAGGCTGGAGGATATTATGATTATATGATGATGCCTAGCAAGGCCAGAGGATATTATGATGATGTGATGATACTCGACAAGGACGGGGGATATTATGATGATGTGTTGATACCCGACAAGGTCGGAGGATGATTATATTTATGTGCCTATGTGGACATCTACCAGTTCAAGTTCGTCTATCCCTATGTATGGCAAATATATATATATATATACATACATACATATATATACATACATACATATACATACATACATATATATACATACATACATATACATACATACATATATATACATACATACATATATATACATATATATACATATACATATATATATATATACATATCTATGCATATACATATATATATATACATATATATATATACACACACACACACACACACATATATATATATATATATATAAACACATAACATGCAAGGCTGAAGGATGATTATGATAATGATTGTTATGACTGTGATGGTTATGACAGGGTTGTTATGATATGTTATTCAGTTATGGTATTATCAATTTTGTTGCGTTCATACTTGCATGCGCATTGCCTATCATCAATATGCGCCTTTATCTATTAGCTCGTATGAGATGGTTGCATAGGTATGGGTGGTGACTATGCCTTGTGGTGTGTTGTTTATTGATTGAACTTTCTGAGACTGGGGTAGTGGGGACACGTGATAGGCTCAGTTAGGTATTTGGTCATCCGGACTAGCTGGTTACTCGCATATTTATTAACATTATTATTATCATTGTTATGGCATATTTATGATTGATTGGTCATTGATTCAATATCGAGAGTTGAGTTACTATTCTGACCTATTTATCTAATGATTATATTACTATGCATGACCAACATATGACATGATATATGGATTAGAACCCTTAGTATTCTAGCACTAGATCCTACTATGATTATAAGGACTTAAATAGCCAATATGATGATCTAGGTTGTTCTTCGAGTAGACCTTGGTTATATACTTATATATATATATATGTATACCTAGCTATATGTAACTATGGTATTACCATATATGCATTCCTTTCATTGATTTAGATTGTATATTCATTCTTTGGGCATGTATACATATATATATATATAAATATATATATATATATATATATGATTTAGATTATATATTCATTCCTTGGCCATTTATACTTTTATATATATATATATATATATATATATATATATCTTTCTTCCACCTATACTTTGTATATTGGCTAGTGATATACGGTATAGTTTTGAGATTTCTAAGTATGGCTTGAATAATATAGTTCATTTTTACCACTTCATTAGACTTGATCTGTTAGTATCTTGGACATGAATAGGATAGTTTATCCTTATTATCTCATTGGCTCTCTTATACTGTGGCTGGACATTTGGGTGTAGTTTCCTATTCTGTTTATATGTTGTATTTATCTACCTTTTCTTTGGAGCTCAGTTTACAGTTTCCTACCCAGTACCACTTGTTTTCTACTCAATCTACTTTTCTTCATCTTGTAGATCATAGTATGATTTATCTCCGTTGATGTGTGTGTCGAATGGTTCAGCCATGGTTCGGAGACTTAGAGTGATCTCTTGACATTTGGAGTATTACTTATCTCTCTCTTATGTACTATTCTAGTCACTATATTGTATTTAGAGTTAAGTTATATTAGTGTATTCATTTGTACTTCACTCTAAAATCTTGTTATATAGTAGTTCTTGTACTAATACCACAAGTCTTGGGATTGTATTATGTAATTGATCTTGTATTTTTGATATTCTGCATTCCTTTCTTTGTCTATGTGAGTAGTCCGTTACTAGCTATTTTGGACTATAAGTTTTTCTTTCCTATTGGTGGATAATAGTAGGTGCCAAGATGACCTAAGAATTTGGATTGTGAGAGATACTAATGTCGGAACTATTACGAGGATCAGTATAAAGGTAAGAGCAGAAAGCGAGATAGTGACTTGAGATGCAAGGATGAGTATAAGGAGAAAGGTGGTGTGTATGTTATACTAGACATTCGTGACACTCTGTCGAGAATGAAGGATATGTTTTTCGAATTAGTCAAGGGTCTGGAAAATTTTAAAAATTGCCTTAAAGAGATTAAGGCGAACATCTCCGTGTTGAGCAAGAAGATAGAGTCGCATGCTACTATGATAGGAAATTAGAGCATCAATTTGGAAAAACAACTGCAACTTTGAATCAAAGGCAGTTGGGCACCCTTCGACCAATATAGATCAGAATCATAAGAACGGGGTCACTGTCTAGCCATTACCAATCTGAGTGGTAAGGCTACTATTGATCCCTCATTTCCATTGATGAGCTGAAGAATGATAGTGCTGTGGTTGATGAGACACCTAAAGCAGAGTAAAAAAAAGGCTACATGTGTTTATTATGATGTTGAAAAGGATAAAGTTAAGGGAAAGATCGATGAGCCTATTGTGAAGCATATTCCACGACCTCCCCTACCTTTCCCTCAAAGGCTTAAATAGAAAAAAGAAGAAGAAAAGTTCAATAAGTTCATCGCCATGCTGAAAAAGTTGATCTTGAACATCCCTCTTCTTGAGGCTCTTGAGAAGATGACTGGATATGACAAGTTTATGACGGAGTTGGTGACAAAGAAGAGAGTTGTGAGTTTTGAAGATGTTGGTAGGTTGCACCATTATAGTTCGATTACTTCTAGATCTCAGGCTCAAAAGAAGGGTGATCCCAGAGCATTCATGATCCATTAACTATTGGGATATCCATATTTGCTAGAGCATTATGTGACTTAGGAGCCTGCATTAATTTGATACCGCTGGAAGTATTCAAAAAGTTTGGCTTGAGCCCTCCAAACGTACGACAATACAGGTTGTTGATGATAACCATACAACGGAAAAAATCATGGCTATATTATTCGATGTTTTGGAGAAAGCAAAAACCTTTATTTTTCCGGATGATTTTGTTATCTTGGATTGTGAAGTTGACTTTGAGATGCCCATAATCTTGGGGATACCATTCATGGCCACGGGTAGAGCGATCGTAGATATGTAGAAAGAGGAGCTCAAGTTTAGAGTGAATGATGAGGAGGTCACATTCAACGTCCGCAAAACCATGAAACAACCAACTGACATGAGAGTGGCATAAGTTATACATTTTGGTGGTGTCAATTATACATTATGGTGATCACTTAGGAGGCCACTACTTTGGTTACCTTGATGAATTCTGAGTAATCAAGGTATACACATCGTTCCACGACATTAAATCAAGCGCTGTATGGGATCACACAAAAGCCATTATGGTCACCCTATTATGATCGTAATAATTCCATAACAAATGCACCATTGCGATTACAATCCATAGACTGCGATAACGATACCTCTGTTACTGGTATGGGTATTAAAGGACCCTTTAGGCTTTGTTTTGGCAATCTTTTACTAACTCTTTAGAGCCAAGAACCCTAAAAGGGTGGGGTATCTTTAACGTGAGTCTTGTGGGTGACTTGGAAGGTTATTTAACATCTATAATTGCAATTATCATCCAAATTAAGTTAAGATTTTATCACTTCCTTGATGAATTTCTTGATTCTTGACCCAAAACCCCCAAAATAGCTTGTGGGCTTGATTTTAGGCCTAAATTAGCTTGGTTTTCACCTATTTCTTAAGGGTTATGATTCCTTGATCATTTATGAACGTTGGATTGACCTCAAAAATATAATTTCCATAAGTGGGACCCACTTGGTATTTTTAGGTCATTTTGGACCCAAAGCACAAAGGTGAAATAAGGGTATTCTTATTCTCGTATAGATGAGTAAAGTATAATTTTTATAGTTTGATAGCATTTTTGGAATGTGAAATGAAGATGAGCTTCTGGTGAATGATGTAAGGATTTATGGTTTGGCTTTGAGGTAGGACTATGTCTACTCTTATTTACATGATGATGCGTCTTATATATTGCGTGTGAATGTGAGTGTTAAGTTTGATTATGGGTAAAATAACTTAGTCTAGAATGTTGAAGTTCGGGAATTTGATGAGGGTTTTGACCTGTAAGATGAAATGCTTAATACGCTTTTTGAATCATATTGCCTTCATCCTAGATTAAACTAATTTGTAGAATGGATATGATATAATGTTAGGTTCAGGATATAGGTTTAGTACTGGAAGTATTGTTAGCATATTTAACTTTATATGGGCTATTGTGGTGATCTTGAAATCGTAATTTAGGTAGAGTTGACTTAAATGCTCATGTTTTAGTCAAAATTCCTTTCTTACGATTGGTTATGGCTTACTTGACATCTAGAAGTTGAACTAGATACCTTAGCCTAGTTTGGGTTATAAATTGCCTAAATATGGAAAATGAGGATTAAATGTGGATTCGTCTGGCTCACCTTAGTCTAAGACTTGTGTTAGCCCTTGTGGACTTAGTTGCGGATGTTAGGTATAGTTGAGACTATTAAGCATTCAAAATAAGTTTCATTTATGTATTGGTAAATTTTTATGATTAATGTCTTATGGCCATGATATTGGGCCTTTAAAGGTGTTATTTCCTCTTAGATACGATATCGTGCCTTTGGAGATGTTCTTTCTCTGAGAAATGTAAAATTGGATTATATAGATGATATATGACCTATAGAGTTGAGAGATCTTATACATGTGATATACCTCATAGTTGAGTTATCCTGTGTTAATGCATTATGCCTCCTAGAAGTGAGATGCTTCCTATATTTTAGATGAATATAGATATGCCTTATGTCTTAGAGAGATGTTATGCCTCATAAATACTTTATGACTTATTTAAAATAAGATGAATTATAAGTATGATTTTTATGTGTTCCGGATATGTATGTGGGCCAAACACTGTGATTTTGATTTTATAATTATTCTAGGCATATTATTGGGCCAAAGGCCATGATATGATATGGTTGACCATCTGGGAAGGGTCTATCCTTGTAAATGATATGATTGTAGTTTATTGATATGTTAATGCTTATGGTTCTATTGTAAGAATACTTGTGATGGGATGTGTAGATTTGGTACATTCATGTTCATTGCACTGATGTTTGAAATGATTCTGATTAGATTATAAAATTATTATTTTTGTCACTATCTAAGAGTTAAAGCCCACTTTCTACCTAAAAAAATAGATCTTCGTATTATAATAAATGTCTTTTTAATTGAATAACTTATATGTCAAAGTGGTTAATAATGATGTTTAAAAAGATATGACCGGGACAACTTCCTGTCTATGATTTGATACTACTAATTATTTTTATCATGAGAGATTCTGGCCATTTTCTAAACTTTTCTAATAATTTAGTCCTATAGCTCACTCCAGGTAACAACCTTATGGTTTTACACTTTTTAGCAACAACTTGAGCCTGTGCACCTATCATATCTAGATACTCATCTCTCTGGTATGGGACGAAGGAAGATACTGGATTGATAATATAAATTTCTGATAAAACCTGATGAATGCTATAACGTTCATGTTATGTATATATTCTTATTTATAACATGATATTTATGTTGAGTGATGAATTATGGAACTCTACCTTGATTCTCTTTATATGTTTATTTACTTTATCCATCGTGGGGCTTGCAGTTTACTTTAGCCCTTGTAGGTCTCGCTCTTTATTATTGACATTGATTTAGATATTATGATGACATGATGATACCTATCATGACTAGAGGATATTATGATGATATGATGATTCCCAGCAAGTACGAATGATATTATGATGATGTTAATATGCTCGATAAGGGCGGTAGATATTATGATGATATGTTGATACTCGTCAAAGGTGGAGGATATTATAATGACGTGATGATACCCGACAAGGTCGGAGGATGATTATATTGATGTTCCTATGATTCCTTCAATCAGTTCGAGTTTGACCAGACCTATGTATTTAAAATACATATATGCATTCCCAAAAAGGTAGAATGGTGATTATGATGAATATGATTATGATGATGATGGTTATGACAGTGATATTATGATACTTTATTTGGCCATGGTATTGTGGATTCTTTTAAAATTCATACTTTCTTGCACATCACCTGTCACCAGTATGTGCCTATTTCTATCAACTTGTATGGGAGTGTTGCATAGATATGGGTAATGACTATGCCTTGTTGTGTGTTATTTGTTGATTAGACCTTTTGATTCTAGGGTACTGGGGGCACATGATTGGCTCGGTTAGGTATTTGGTTGTTCGGACTAGCCGATTACTCACGTTGTCATTAACATTATTATTATCATTGTTATTGCTAGTTTATGAAAGATTGATCATTGATTAGGTATCAATACTTGAGGTGAGATTCTGACCTATTTATCATATGATTATATTATTATGGATGGCCAGCTAATGATTTGATATTTGAATTAAAACCATGAGTATTCTAGCACTAGCTCCTTGTATGATTATGAGGTCTTAAATAGTTAGTCTGATGATCTAGGTTGAACTTCAAGTTGACCTTGTTAATATTCCTAAATATATATATATATCTATATATGTATATATATATGCATAACTAGTTATATGTAGCTATGGTGTTATCGTACATTCCATCCTTTCATTTATTCAAATTGTAAATTCATTCCTTGGCATTTTATACTTATATATATATATATATATATTTTCTTCCTCCTTTACTTTATATATTCTGTAGTGATACACGGTATAGTTTTGATATTTCTAAGTATGGATGGAATAAAATAGTGCATTTTTACTACTTCCTTAGCCTTAATAAGTTAGTATCTTGGACTTGAATAGGATAGTATGTACTTATTATCACATTGGCTGTCATATACTGTCGCTGGATATTTGGGTGTAGTTTTTCATTCTATTTTTATGTTGTATATATCATTTATGTTTGTAGCTCAACCAGAACTTACCTACTGAATACCAAGGGTTCGGTACTCATACTACACTTCTGCAACCTACAGATCATAGTACGAGTTATTACCATTGATCTGTTCATCCTGCGGAGCAGTTATGGTTTGGAGAGTTACAATGAACTCCTGACGGTCAAAGTATTACTTATATTAATATTATGTACTAGACTAGTCTCTATGTTGTATTCAGAGATAAGTTATATCAGATTATTTATTTATACTTATTTTGAAATATTGTTATGTACAAGACCTTGTACAGATACCACCACATCTTGGGATTGTATAGGAAATTGATCTCATATTTCAGATATTTTACGTTCATTCCTTTATCAATTTGAGTAGTCCATTACTAGTTGTTTTAGACTACGAGTTACGATTTTCTATTGGTGGGTTATAGTAGGCGCCATCATGACCTGAGAAATTGGGTATTGACAAACTATTATCAAAGACTAGGCTTCATCGGTATGTTAATACAAGAGTTATGTATTTAGTAAAGTCCTATAGATTGGAGCAAATATATCTATAACCTATCTTTAGGAGGCTATAAGGACATTCTTAGGAAAATAATTTCTTGACTCTTTGTCATGTGTGTGCATTGCTATGAACATTAAACACATTCTTTAACTCTATTCTGTCCCCAAATGGGCGCAGTGAGATAGTTGATAAATGCAGACGAGACTTTGATACGTGTTTTCAGCACTTCTGCATAACATTGGACCATAGAGTCGGTGATGGAAATTGAAGATCTTCAACATCAACCAAGGTTTTTAGGATCAACCCAACTTTCAATAAAGCTCGTGACAACTTCAGCCTCTGAAGTTCAGTATTGGGGGTCCCGAGTATGATGTAGATCCCTCATATCCATGGATGACATTTGATTTATCGAGTAGTTCTCAGATTAGAGTTGGGTCTACTGGTATTTATTGGGGTTCTTTACTAGTTCTGAGTATGATATTAGAGTTCTCTGGTGGGCCAAATATTTTCTTATGCTATATATCTTTAAGCAGGGCATGGTGTCTAAGTCTATTAGAGGATTAGTATTGCCACTCCATTTGGTATCGAATCACTTGATAGCAGCTGGGTTTTCCTTCTAACAAGTTGCTTGTCATTCAAGAGACATATAGAGAGTATGTATTGAGACTTATGAAGGTGGTGAAAACAGGCCATGACCTATGTATTGTGCTATTGGTATTTTATCTAGGAGTGAGGATTCTTCCAGTGGAGTTTAACTTTACTTGTATCATATCAACTCTACCCTGAAAGTATTTTAGATTATTAGTAGTTCTCAAACTTGCCATGGTTATCTTAGTGGGCAAATTTCTTGCCGAACCTTGCAGATATTTTGGTATGGGTCTTAAATCCATGACGGACATTATTGATTCTATAGGGAAGTATCTCAAAGTATTCCTGGATCTTGTTTGGATGTGTCATGATCGGACATTAGCTAAGAGAATGCCCCAGATATAAGTTAGTTGATCAGATAGATCTAACATATATTCCCCACCTGCTAGAGTTCTTGAGATAGGCTATGTTTGTGGAAAGGATGACCATTGGTAGTACAGAGTCCTCTCAACGTCAGTTGGCCAGCCACGTGGGCTCAGTTGTGTTCTAACCATGTTGATGATTCAGGAGTTTGCTACGACTGCAGAGAGATCTGCTATTGATCTAGAGTATGCCCCTGATATGGGATTGCTAGTCCTCCAATGTATGCATATCAACCTCATGGGGTATATGGCACCTTCAATTAGAGTTGTGTGCTTGGATCTTTAGATGATGATTTAATAGATCGGTCCAAGTTTGGACCTATTCATATTTATTCTTCCTTAGATATATAAGGCATGTGGTTGCGGATTTCACCATGTTTGGTGTTCTTTTATTTATCGCATTTACTTTCTTCATTGTGTGCATTGGTGTCTTTGTAATTATTGATGATTATATGCCTTGATGATTTCATATTGATTAGTATGTGCCTTGCTATTGAATTCATGACTATATGACTACCTCTATGGCTTATTTATTTTAGCTGTGGATGGGGTAGATCTGTAGAGCATGAGTGTAGCCTCTATTTTTGATTTGTCTCAGTTTGGGTTTTATGTATAGGCTAGATGAGCCTACTCTATGGTTGCCTATTTGACTTCTCAAATTCAGTTGGATTATCATTGATAAGTACTTAGATGATAGCCCATGGACCCGATATTGGTTCCTTCTATTTTGACCCCGAGTCTTCAGTCTACTTTTAGAATTTTGGATGATATACTCAGTGGGGGTAGTATTCTTGAGTTGGATTAAGTATGGTTTCATTCTCGATTGATGGGACATCCTGGAGAAGATAGTTTTATGATGCATAGTTATTTATTGACCTTTTGGTTTTCAGTCTTGGTTGCCATCCAGACTAGCGATATTATTGGCATAGATTGCATTCCTTAATTATCTCCATGTGTTAGACTAGACAGCACCTTATTATCTTATTCTTATGTTTGACATATGTACTTTCAATAGATCAATTTTAGTACCTCAAGTTCTCTGTGATGAGATCGCGCAAATAGGACTCAGGTGATTTTCCTCCTGGTTTGCAATGGATAAAAAGTGTGGATTGGTAAAGAAAGGTTATAAATGGACTTGTTGTAGGTAGTATGACTCATGCCTTGGTTTGGTTTTGTCTTGGATAAGCCTTTGTTGATTTGTACGGGAATCGAGATGGTATTAGTGTATTGTGCTTCAGATTTGCATGCATCAGCCCTTTTTAGTTCTGTTGAAGGGCTGCTGGTGGTTGAGATTAAGTTTTAACATTTTAGAAGTAAAGTAAGAGAGCTAGTTTAAAAGGGATACCTGTGGAAAAATCCCTCAAAAGTGTTTTATCTTTGTGGAGGTTGTCTGGGAAGTTATGCTAGGAGCATGTGGGCCCAGTACCTCATCCTTTCAAGCTTTTGAGAACTTTCGATCCATTAACTATCGAGGATGAAAAACATCTGAGTTGTGGATATTGTAATTACCCTTCAGGTCATTTTTTATATTTCTGCTTATTTACACCGTTTGGGTTTTCCCATAGCTGACCCAAGTCATTTATGACTTCCTGGGACTGACAGTTTGGTTATTGGGCAGTTTGTTTTGTTCTTAGAGCCAATTCCCTCTTTAGAAGTCTTCGTTAGTTCTAAATAGTCACAAGACAATAACTTTAGTAAAATGATCCTTAGTGTGAATTCTGATACGCCAAAAGTCTAGAATATCAATTTTAGGCTAGGTAGACCTTTGGTTTAGGTCTTAATGCACTCGAGCTCATTTCAACCTATTGGGAAGAATGTTGAAAAAATGATAATTTATGTGTGGGACTCACATTTGGTTGAAATGACCCCAGATAGAAAATCTGACTTTGCTACCGCGACCAGAACGTCAAATTTAGTATGCTTACATAGTTTATTTGCGTAAATAAGATTTTGCATGAATCTCGATGCATTGTTGGAAACATGGATAAGTTTCCAAGTGTGCTAGTGCTAATGCCTGTACAATCGTATAAAAGCCACCATAATTTCCATATTGCAATCTTAATAAGGTCGGGAGATCACACCGCTGTGATTCCAATCCATGGATTGTGATAGCAAAACCTATATACTTAGTATGGGTATAAAAGGACCTTTTAGGCCACGTTTTGGCCATTTTTCACTCGCTCTTGAGATCCAAGAACCCTAAAAGGGTGAGATATCTTTAAATTAAGTCTTGTGGGTGACTTGAAAGCTTGTTTAACATCTATTATCGGGATTATCATCCAAATTAGGGTAAGATTTCATCACTTCCTTGATGAATTTCTTGGTTCTTGACCCAAAACTCCAAATAGCTTGTGGGCTTGATTTTATCCCTAAGTTAGCTTGGTTTTTGCCCATTCCTTGAGGGTTATAATTCCTTAATCATGTATGAATGTTGGGTTGACATCGAAAAATGTGATTCTATAGGTAGTACCCAATAGGGGATTTTAGTGTTGTTTTTGGACTCGAAGCACAATGGTGAAATATGGGTATTGTTATTCTTGTTTTGATGAGAAGAGTATGATTTTGGTAGTGTGATAGCATTTTGGAATTAGAAATAAAGATGAGCTTCTGGTATTTGATGTAAGGATTTGCGATTCGGCTGTGAGGTAGGCTTCTGTCTACTCTTCTTTGTAAGATGATGCGTGTTATATATTGCGTGTGAATGTGAATGTTATGTTTTATTATGGGTAGAATTAATTAGTCTTGATTATTAAAGTTTAGGGATTAGATGATGGTTTTGACCCGCAAGATGAAATGCTTAATACCTTTTTTTGAATCCTATTGCCTTCATCCTAGATTAAACTAATTCGTAGAATGGATATGATATAATGCTAGGTTTGGGATGTAGTTTTAGCACTACAAGTATAGTTAGTATATTTAATCATATTTGGGCTATAATGGTGATCTTGAAATAGTAATTTAGGTGGAGTTACTAATAACCTTGTTTTTAGTCAAAATTCCTATCTTAGGATTGGTTATGGCTTACTTGACATTTACAGGTTGAAATAGATACCTTATCTTAGTTTGGGGGTATAAATTTCCTAATTATGGAAATCAAGGATTAGAAGTGGGTTCATCCGACCCACCTTAGTCTAAGACTTGTGTTATCCCTTGTGGACTTAGTTGCGGATATTAGCCATACTTGAGACTATTAAGCCTTTAGAATAAGTTTACTTCATGGCTTGATAATATGTGATGACTTTCCCCGAATTATGATTAATGTCTTGTGGCCATGATATTGGTCCTTTAGAGATATTATTTCCTCTTAGATATGATATTGGTCCTTTAGAGATGTTATTTCTCTTAGATATGGAAAATTGGCTTATCTAGATGATATAACCTATAGATATGAGATGTTTTGTAGATGTGATATGCCTCATAGTTATGTGTTATGCCTTATTAATGCATTATGCCTCCTATAAGTGAAATGCCTCCTATATGTGAGCTGAATATAGTTATGCCTTATGGCTTAGAGAGATGTTATGCCTTATAAATACACTATGACTTATTTAAGATAAGAGGAATAATAAATATGATTTTCATATGGGTTAATATGTATCTAGGAAAAATATCTGGATTATGAGATTATAATTGATCTGGACACATTATTGGGCTAAAGGCCGTGATATGATATTAATTGACCATCCAAGAACTGTCTATCCTTTTAAAGGATGTGGTTGTAGTTTATTTATATGTTAATGCATATGGTTACATTGTATGAATACTGGTGACGACATGCATAGATTTGGTATATTCATTATTGTTGCATCAATGATTTATACAATTTCTATTATATTATATTATTATTATTGTTGTCACTAATTATGGGTTAAAGCCCACTTTCTACCTAAAAAAATTGATTTCCTCATAATAATGAATGCTTGTTTTAATGGATAACTTATATGTAAAAGAGGTTAATAATGATGTTTAAGAAGATATGATCGGGATAGCTTTCGGTCAATGATTTGATACTACTAATTATTTTGGTCATGAGAGATTCTGACCCTTTCTACACTTTTAGAATGATTTAGTCCCAAAGTTCACTCCAGGCAATAAACTTATGAATTTACACTCTTTAAGCCACGACTTGAGACCGTTAACCTATTATATCTAGATACACATCTCACTGGTATGGGATAGATGCTGGATTGAAAATACAAATTCTGGATAAAAACTGATGAAAGCTTTAATATTCATGTTATGTATATATGCTTATTTATAATGTAATATTGATGATAAGTGATGTATTATGGAAGTAACTCTACCTTGCTTCTCTTTTATGTTTATTTACTTTATCTATCGTGGGGCTTGCACTTTACTTTAGCCCTCGTGAGGCTCAGTCTCTGTTGTTGACATTGATTTTGATATTATGATGATGTGATAATCCCGGGCAAGGCCGAAGGATATTATAATGGTATGATGATGCCAGGAGAATATTATGATGATGTGATGATCCCCAACAAGGATGAAGGATGTTATGATGATACCTGATAAGGACACAGGATATTATGAAGATGTGATAATACCTGAAAAGGCCAGTGGACGATTATATTGATGTGCCTATGTGCAAATCTACCGTTTCGAGTTTGGCTAGCCCCATGTATGGAAAATATATATGTACATACCTGGCAAGGCCGAAGGATGATATTATGGTTATGGTTATGACGATGATCTTATGATACTTTATTTGGTTATGGTATTATGGATTTTGTTGCATTCATACTTGCATGCACATTGCCGACCACCAGTGTGCGCCTATATCTACCAGCTTGTATGAGAGGGTTGCATAGATATGGGTGATGACTATGACTTGTGGTGTGTTGTTTGTTGATTGAATCTTCTAAGCCTTAGGCGGTGGGGGCACATCATAGGATCGGTTAGGTATTTGGTTTTATGGACTAGTTGGTTACTCAAGTTATTATTGAGATGATTTTTATCATTGTTATTATCATTGCTATGATCATTGTTATAGCTACTTTATGATAGATTGGTCATTATTTCAGTATTGAGACTTGCGGTATGATTTTGACCTCTATATCTTACGATTATATTATTATGCATGACCAACTGAAGACTTGATATATAGATTAGAACCCTAAGTATTCTAGCACTAGCTTCTGTTATGATTATGAAGTCTTAAATAAACATTCCGACGATCTAGTATTTACTTTGAGTAGACCTTGGTTATATACTAATATATATATATATATACATATATATTCATACCTAGCTATTTGTAGCTATGGTGTTAACGTATATCCCTCCCTTTCATTGATTCAGATTGTAAATTCTTTTCTTGGCCTTGTATACTTAGATGTATATCTTCCTTTCGCCTTTACTTTGTATATTGGCAAATATATACAGTATAGTATTGATATTTCTAAGTATGGCTGCAATATGAAAGTGAATTTTTACCACTTCCATAGCCTTAATATGTTAGTATTTCTAACATAAATAGGATAGTTTATCCTTATTATCTCATTGGTTGTCTTATATTATGGCTGGACATTTTGGTATAGTTTTCCATACTGTTTATAAGTTGTATGTATCTACTTTATCTTTGGATCTCAGTTGGTGATGAGTTATGAATTTACCACTCATTCGCACTTAGCATTGGTGCACATTACCATGTTTTGAATGAATAAGTGAGACATATTTGTGATAAAATGCACTAATACCCACATTTTGCAGGCACATAGGTAATGAGATGAAAATATGTGGATGCGAGTTGAAAAAGTTCAAAAGAAGGAAAGAAGGGCAGTTTGAAGACCTGGGGGATAACTTGGCCTCAGTTACCACAATCGCGGCCTAGCAGAAAATAAACACCAAGGGAAGAAATATAAATGCACGTAGCTGATCCCAAATGTCCTCAACTATCTCTTTGATTTTTATTCATCAATTCCCAATTATTGGAACTTGGGCTAGTTCTTAATCTCTATTTTTGGAAGACAATTATTGAAATAATTTAGGGTGAATAATACATTGGAGTAGCTTCTAAGTGGAGGATTAGCTAATTCCCATTGAAGATTTCTTAAAGTTCAAGGCTTGGAGTAACACCTGATTATTTTTTTGTACATCAATTAATTGGAGATTTTGGATATAACTTTGCTTATCAATCTTATAAGTTGCTAGTTTTTCCTCTCGGGATTATGTTAGAATAAAGTGAAAGTGTGTGGGTTACATTTTATTAGCTTCAATTGTTAACTCATGTGTTAGGTTTTACAAATGCTTAATGATAACATGGAATTTATTAGTGAAATCCTGAAATGTCCTAATCCTCACATCATCCTTGACAAGGGGATATGGGTAACCTAGATTCTTCAACTATCCTTGAAAGAGGGGTTGTAGGTGGCATGAGCATTTGTGAATAATAAATTTGATAATAGTCATTCCCTTTTTGTTGTCTTAGAAATGAACATAAATTGTGGAATTTCTATGTCTTAGGTATAATCCTAGAAATAGGGAAGCATAATTAAGATTTGGTCACAAATAGTTTAGTGCACCCTCTTGGTATTCGAAAGAATTCGCCGGTGATAGTTTGGTACTTTGTCGAAAGGCTAGTATTGAAATCTCTAACCACGTCTACCCACACATGATCGAGTTGAAAATTGAATTTGATTGCCTAGCACCCACACACTAGCTTCCCTTAGTATGACATAACCCCAAGATCCGTGCCTAATTGATTAATCTGTAAATATTCGTAGCCCTTATACAGTATATTAGAAGCCCATAGATAAACATTACTTTGACCCTATTCAAAACCCCCCATTTTATTTAAATACTTGTACTCTAGGTTTGAATTTAACAAGCATCCTTTATTTCAAGCTAATTTGATTGCCACTCACATTGTTCCTTGTGGATTCGACCCCGGCTCATAGTTGGATAAATATATTGATGACGACTACCTTGCACTTAAATTCACATATAAGTTGAGCGTTATAAAAAATGGCACCGTTACCGGAGAACAATTTGGTGTATTGAGTTATTTTGAAATTTTATATTACTTTCTTACATCCAAACTTGTAAATATTTTTTTGTGATTCTCTGTTGTTTTCTCTGTGTTAGGTAGATTTTTGTTTTTGTTTAACTGTCTCTATGGAATCATGGGATAAATATGATTTTGGTAGTTGGAAATCCTATCTTGACAATCCATGTCCATATTGTGATGGACCCTACTTTCGGCAAGATTGTAGATATGCTTCCTGAAGAGTGATGGAAACACTATCTCGATCCTATTGGGAGTACGATCTTTATATGGTTGTCGAGATGGACATTGTAGTGATTGTCCAAATTCTCCCTCCACTAATTATGCTAACCCAATTTCTAGTTCTTCTAATGAGTTTGATAGGTTTTATGACAAAATCAAGGAAGAACAACTGTCGGGTTCAATGGTTTTGAAGTAACGCTTCAAACTATTTTGGATCAGGTAACTACAACAAGGGAAAATGTTCACGACATGCAAAAATCCAATGAGGAACTTGGAAGGGAGACTGCCAATATATAGGAAATGAGCATGAAAACATATCATTCGAAAAGCCCAATGCCTTTCCCACTTTCCAAGAGGAGGTTGATCTAGAAGAGAAACCACGCTATTTAGTACACGATGATCTTAGTAGTGATGAGTCCTCAGTGATTTCCCGACCTATCAAACCAAATATTGTTAAAGATGACAAAATCAAAGAAATTATACTAGAGTCAAAAGAAGAAGACAATAAAAGTTCTTATAAAGACTCTAGTTCCTTTCAGGGCAAATGTGCAAATAGGGGTGCAATTTTAAAATTAAGGGATAAACTTCATTTGAACCATTTTTCAACGTTGTGCTTAGAGGATATGATAAGAGTACATCTACCTAAACAAATGAAGGAACATGGGGAGAAGTAACACCATCCCTACATTTTGGAGTTTGACATTCCAAAAGAGCACATGGGAGCCCCACATTTGAAGGCCAAGGAGATTAACTTCTGATGTACAACTTGTGGTCTCTTAATTCTCCCACCATTACTGAAGGAGAAAAATCAAAAAATTGATGGGAAGTTGGGTAAAATATTCAAGTCTTCAAAGTGGCGAGATAGAAGGTTTATCATCATGTGCTCCCCTCTATCACGTTTCACCTTGGAAGATTTAAATCTTTTATCCCTATGCCGCTCAACTCATAGTATGTGATAGTTGGGATGGAGATTCAAATATTATAAGTGAAAAAACATATGACAGTCCAAGAGGTGTATTGCCACAAAAGATGGGAACAACCCATCACACCATGAAAAGTGTCCCGTATCCTTTCTTTTTAAATTTGGTAGTGTAGATTTTAAGTTGACATCGATTAATTCATGAATTTGTGGAACCTGAGAGCATAATGAATTAAAAAGGTAAAATGTGGGATTTTGGTATGATGGACTGATCAGGGGAAATAGAGGTCCAAAACTGCCATCTATTACCGCGATCGCGGGCATTGGGCCACGATCGTGGTCACTCGTGTGTCCGCTATCGCGAACACTACACCGTGATTGCGGTCGGATCATTTTTAAAAGACCATCAGTCTTCCATTTCCCCCATAAATTCCCTCCGGCTTTTCTCTCAAAATTTCACCCATTTGTAGCAACTTTGGATCATTTCAAATAAATATTTGCATCCTCTCTGTATCAATCATCTGGTAAGTGCTTCAAGCTCATGACTTAATTGTTATGATAAGGTCGTAGAGTTCATGAACTAGGTGTGGCCTAAATTTTAATTTTTTATTGTTTAATGGTTGAAGAATCATGATTGTGTGGGAAATTTGCTGTTAGATATGGTGTTCTCTCTCCTGGGGAAGTCTAGAGTACCCAAAGTTGTGTGAAATTTAGCAAAATCAAGGGAGGTCCTAATGTCCATTCAATTTCCCAAATGAGTTAATAACTAAGTACTTTTACATTATAGGGGCATGATAAAACACTTAGAATGCATGTTTCATGTTTTTAATGATTTATTCTTATTTTGGAATGTATTTTGGCCGCAAAATGGATTTTTGAATTGGTGAAAAACTAGCATGGTCTGGTCTCAGGTTTTGCGATCGCTGTTATTAGGATCGCAATCACGATCATTAGGATCGCAACTGCAGATGTTGCGATTGCTGTATTGTAGATGCAATCACAACGGATAAGCTGCCACGATTGCTATAACTGAGATCTAATTTTAACTTAGGCCTAAATTCATGCGTTCAAATTTTTGTCCACACACTACCAAGTTCTCATCCCATGACCTTTAGTGGAAATTATAGTGAGGTTAAATGATAAAAATGTTGGTGATGAATCCTTTTATATTGTCCTCGTGTTTTGTAGATTTCCATCATAGAGAACTACTATCAAGTCCGATTCACGACCTCTGAGTGCCATAACCAATACTATGACGAACTCCCAATGACTAAGCTGCTCCCAGAAAGAGGTATATTCTTAGAGAAAGTGTTGAAATTTTTTTAGGTATTTCATGCTAGACTAGTGGCCACTGGATGGAGTAGTTTTGCCCCGGACCCCTACATGGCCAATGAGCAGTGGGTGTGCAAGTTCTACACTAATCTTAGCGTAGTATCATTTGCAAACCTAGTTATAAAGATTCAAGGGGTAAATGGGCATTTTGGGGCGGGGTAGATAAATGATCTATATGGGCTCCCGGATGCAAACATGGCTGATTTTGAGGCAAAGGGTTGTGAGCTTGGAAGCTGGATGGAAAAGAAGCTGTGTCCGAGAAAGGAGGTCTCTTGAGCGGCTATAAAAAAATGACATCTATATGAATCACTTCAAAGCCAAGGCCCAGATATGGCTGAACATCATTTGTAGTCGGATCTCTTCTTGCACGCACTTGACTTCAGTTACTTATATGCGTACTCGCATGGTCGGTGCATACTGGAAACATTCCTCTAAATAGTGGTCATCTTGTAATTTCTGACATGAAGTTCTATAGGAACCATGGTGGTAAACATATTTTATTCCCTTCTCTTATTACTTAGCTATGTAGGAGAGCAGGGGTGATGGAATACCAGATGACACTATGGTTCGTTGTTGAACCCTAATTTACCCAACTAAAATTTGGGGTGAGGGTTCCCACAGTAAGAGAAAAGAGAGAAACATCGACTTGGGCAAGTCGACAGTTGAGGAGTCAAAGTCATTTAGAATTACCTATTGGGGTAGAAATAGAAAAAAGATCCAAAATAACTTTCAAATCAAAACCAAAAGATACAACCACATAAGGAATCACATAGGGGGAAGTAGACCCCGGATCAAGCAAACAATATACATCAAAAGAGAAAAGATGTAACATACCAGTAATGACATTAGGTGATGCCACGAATTCCTGTCCGGATGACAAAGCATACAACCTGTTTCGACCAACACTAGAACCAGGAATAGTAAAATAAGTAGATGCCACACCACTAGGTATTAGGGAAGAAAATGAAGCCACATGAATCTTATTCTCCCCCTTAGAAACATTATTTATCGGACAATCCCTGAGACAATGGTCTGCCTGGCCATACTTAAAGCATTTGTCCCTTTCTTTATCGCAATAACCCCAATGAGTGTGACCACAAAAGCGATAAGGACAGCATAAAGAAATTGACTGACCTATGCTTGCCTGAGATTTGGCACACTACGCTTGAAAATTATCATCATATTGACGACGCCTGTCGCTCAACTGGTAAGAAGAACTAGTAGAAGAGAAGGAACTAGAACTACCCCACTTCTTTTTCTTCTATTTGCCACCATCCCAACCACCTTGAGACTGAGCACCTTCCTGGTTAGAAAACCTTCTCCTCTTACCCTATTTATCTCTGAACTCCGCCTATTTCCTTTTCCTGTACTCTACATGATGCATATATACAGTCAACCTAGAGATGTCTATATCTTTAATCAGTAAGGCAGTCTTTCTCTCAAAAATAAAATCCTGATTTAATCCAGAAGCAAACTTCCTCATTCTTGCCCGCATGTCAGCCACTAAATCAGGAGCATACCTTGAAAATTGGTGAAACTTCAAGGATTTTTCCTTGACAAACATCCTCCCCTGCTTGAGGTTCAAAAACTTGATTTGTTCTTCCCTTAACTTTTGGGGAAAGAACCAATCTAAGAAGGCCTTATAAAAAGTTTCCCATAATACTTATTCTTCCACATCACCCCTATCCTTATCCCACTCTTCATACCACTGATATGCAACATCTTTGAGCTGATAAGCTGCAAAGTTTACCTCTTCAACATTGGTAGCCTACATCACCCGAAATATCTTTTTCATTAAATCTAAGAATCCTTATAGATCCTCCTCTACCTTTAGTCCAGAAAAAGTAGGAGGACCCATCTTTATAAATTGGCCAACCCTTGTGGCCTCAGCAAATAAAGCACCTATCGCCCTCTTCTCAGCCTGAGCAGCGATCATTTGAGAAATAACATGTATAGACTAAAAAATTCTACATTAGTCACCTCACCTTGAGGAGGACTAGTTGCAACCCATGGACCTCCAAAACTATCAGGGATAGGACCATGATATCAGATATGAACTCCAGAAGTAGGATGCACCCCTTTAACATTACCCCCAGATGGAATAGAAGAATTTACTTGTGTTCTAGATCTATGAGGCATGATATGAAAGACAAAAAAACAAGGATTATAGATGATTCCAGGACTGAGACTCCAAGCTAAAAAATTAAATACCAAGGAAGTGAAACATTCCTAAATACCTTATATCCTCTTCCTTATGAGTGTGGTGTGCTACACACCCCTAAAAGAGACTCTACTTGACACAACTTTGTGGACTCCTAATTAACCATGAACTTAGGCTTTGATAACAACTTGACATGACCCACTTGGGGGCCTTGTTGTAATAGGCATCCTAAGTCCGATCGGGACCGGAGACCACCCCTATTACCTAACCCAACCGCCAGCCGCCTTCTCTAAGTTGGCTGATGTTCAAGTATATTACAAGATAGTGTAATAGCTCGTAATAAGACACTGGAATAGGATCACAAATATGATCGACCCAACCTAGTCCAACCAGACCACACCAATCACCCAACCGTATCAAACCATACCAAATGCCATAAACTAGGACATAACCATATAAGTTCCAAAACATAATATAATTAATCCCAAAATAAAATACGATTGAAACAAATAATATCGTCCAATGATGTCCCACCACAAGCTTATTCCAATTCCAAGGATGACACCAATACCGATCTCGCCTATTCCAACCCATAGCGGTACCACAAAGACTCTAACCAAAAGTGTAATATAATACGATTGGGACATGCCACCAACCATGGCCAAAACTAATATCTAAAATAAAATTAAAGTGTCTAAAAATATCCATAACATGAAATGGAGCCTTCCAAAAGGATAGAAGCTCACCACTTTATTCAAAATACTAATCCATAAGTCAATAACTATGTAAGAAGAGTAGAACGGTCGGTTCCTACAAAGCGTGGGCATACAACCGTAGATAAATGAGTTAACGGGTGAACTCTAGCTTGATCTCAGGATAAGGATAAAATAATGCCATTTATAAATCCAAAAAAAACCATCCATATGCATATAACCATACATATATAAATATAACCATGCCGGGAAAGGGGACCGGGTTTAGCAAGCCATTAAGACCTTTACCTAGGCTGTGCAGCTTTTCCATACTAAACTACCCATAGGCTATATAGGTTCAACTCTCCTTACTAAAAGGTCCAGTGCGTGAAGCCACATGACCAAGGAAGATAGCCCTGGGAGACTAGCACATCCCCTAAAATATAATATGACATCATGCACATGGTCACCAAGACCAACCTCACATTGTCAAATATGAGTTTCTAGTTTGGTTCGCCCCGATACCTCCACCTTCCATGGCTTTTCTACACATCCCAGTATTATCGACAAATGTATGGTGATATTTCAAGAAGAAATGATATGCCCCTTAAGCCTAACCTTAACGTGAAGCTCTTTGATGTATGGGGAGTTGATTTCATGGGTCCTTTTGTGATTTTCTTTGGGAATAAATACATTTTTATGGCAGTCGATTATGTCTCCAAATGAGTGGAAGACGTCACACTTCCTACTAATGAGAGCAAATACATTACCTCATTTTTTAAAAAGAACATTTTCACAAGGTTCGGCACCCCTAAAGACATCATTAGTGATGGAGTCTTGCATTTTTGCAATAGGGTGTTTGGGGATCTTCTTGACAAGTATGGGGTTAAGCACAAAGTTTCCACTCCTTAACACCGCCAAATGAGTTGTCAAGTGGAGGTTTAGAATTAAGAAATCTAGGAAATACTAAAAAAGATAGTGAATGTAGGCCGCACAAATTGGGCAAGGAAACTTGATGAAGCACTTTAGGACTATAGAATGGTCAAAAAAAATCCCAATTAGAATGTATCCCAACCAATTGGTGTTTGCAAAGGTATGCCATTTACCCATTGATCTTAAGCACAAGGCCTTGTGGTATTTAAAGAGGTTGAATATGAATTAGGGAGAAGCATCCGAGGTGCGGGTAACACAACTCCACGAGGTGGAGAAGTTCCAACTCAAGGCTTATGAGAGTTTGATAATGTATAAGTAGAAGATGAAGAAATAACATGATGCTCGAATATTAGGGTGAGAATTCCAGGTTGGAGAGAATGTACTCCTCTACAGTTCCCATTTGAAACTCTTTCTGAGGAAGCTCCACTCGAATTGGTCGTGACCATTTGTGATTTCTAATCTCCATCCAAGTGGTGCCATTGAATTGGAAGATAATATAGGGAAGAAATTTGTAGTAAATGGTCAAAGGCTGAAGCACAATGATGAGAAAATTTCCATGGTGGCCAAGGTGGAGTGTGTTTAATTCAAAGATGCTTTGTGGTGAAAGGGGAGAGTCATGCCACAATGTTACATTAGGCGCTTGATGGGAGGAAACCCATATTTGACTCATTTTGTGTTTGTTTTTATGTTTTGTAGGTCTTTTAACATACGTAGTGTGTCCAGAAAAATCGGTGAAAATAGAGCTGGAAACCTGGCAGCTATGCTGGAAATAAAAAACAAAGCAAAAATAAGGGAATTCAGTCTCAGTTACCACGATCGCAGACCTATTGATGTGTTCGTGGTATCAGACTCCTGCACTGCCTACCATCTACAAAATTCTTTCTTATCCTTTATAACTTTTAAATTTACTTAGTGAGGGTACTTCAGGCCTTTGAGTTGGGTTGTGGTGAGGCTATCTAGGTTTTCTTAGTTGTGGATGAACTTTTCCCTATGAAACATTAAGTGACGACATTCTTAAGGGTAAAGTATAGTAATTTGTTTTTTCATCCATGGATGCAGGAGAAGTTTGAGTACCCATGGAATCAAGGCAATAAATGCAAGGGAAGTCTGATTACCTGTAGCATTAATGATTTGGAATCACATTCATACCAATTGGCAAAGTATGAGTAGCCATATGGGTGGTCCACCCTTTATATAGCTTGCAATGTAAGACTATAGCTTAGGTTGTTTCCATGACTATCAAAATATGCGTGGTTTAGATGCAAAACAAACAACCCCCTCCATCTGAATTTTTTGCAAAAATTTGAGGTCATGGACGTGAGCAACCTTGTAACAAGACTTTTCCTTTTTTTAAAACTCCAAAAAGTGACTTAGGAAAAAAGTTGGTACTTCAATTTTGTCTCGAGCGGGTAGAAAAATCAAACCCCTTTTACGAGATTCGCATGCAATGTGTTTGAGACTATTTGTCTACACCTCATGTGTACTTGTACCATCTAGAACTTACCTCATTAGTCTTTCAAAGCTAAATTTTGATTGTGCTTTGTTGTTAAAATAATCATAGTCCATCTCGTGACATTGGAAGCCCACTTTAGCCTAAAAGAGCTACCAATACATAGAAGTTACCACTAGTCTCCCTGTTTGAGCCTTTGGACTTTTTTTGGCAAACACATTACAAGATGTGACCCTTCTATTTTTCCTCTTTTGAACCGTACCCTCCTTGAGCTTAAGAATAAAATATTTTATTAAAATCCTAAGTTGGGGGTGGTAGAAGTTAAAAAGGTATAGTTGGGCCATGGAATCGTAAAAATATGCTTACAAGCGTAAGCTAATAAAGCAAAGCGATTAAAATGATAAAAGATCCCCCAAGGGAAAAAATATTATATATGCACAAAAAAAGAGTGAAGTGGGAAAACCAAGTAAAGGGAAAGTAGGCAAAATAGTAAAGGAAAATAAGTGGCCCAATAGTAAAAAGTGAAAGAGTATGATGTAGAAGTTTAAGGATGGTTTAGACTTATTATCCTAAGTGATATCCTACCCTACCCTAAACCTACACTTCAAGCTCAAAAAGTCCTTTGTGATTCTCAACCAAGTGGGGTCATCGTACTGGTGATTGAAAATAGGGGCAAGTCAATGAAATGAGACTTGTGAACATGGAGAATTTCTTGAGATAGAGAGTGTTTGCACTTAAAATTTCTTATTTCATGATTGGCAACTAGGCGTCTGAAATTTTCTTTGTTGTGAGGAGGCAATAAAAGGAAGTATAATATGGTTGTGGTCAACACGTGAGTCATTTCTAGAGTGTTAGTAGTTGTTACATGGTTTCTCCCCAAAATATATTGCATCTTTCAAATATTCCACTTTATATTGAGGGGTGTAATTTAAACCATTTTGCCAATTTTAAAAGAGTTTTTTGTGGTAGTAATCAAGTTAAAGTCTTCATGATCATTTGGTGATAGAATGAGGTTATACATGTGAAATTGTCTCATAGAAAAAGCTAGTGTTGGGGACTTGAGAGTTTTTAAGTTGGGGGTGTTGATGATTGGTAAGTTTGATACTAATTTGCACTAAATCTTTATGCACATTACCAGGATTTAAATGAGTAAATGAGACATAATTGTAGTAGAATACACTAATATTCACATCTCGCAGATGTAGAAGAAATGAGATCGAAAGATGTGGATCAAAGATAAAAAGTTCATCAAAAGGGAGCAGGAAAGTACTACTTGTGACTCAGAGCAGAAATGGCCTCAGTTACCTCCGATCGCGGTCTGAGCACCGCGATCATAGTCAGCTAAGCAGAGAATATATATAGCCTCGATTATTGTAATCGCTGTTTGTGGAATGCGATCGCGGTTTATTAAGAAAGTCATCATACCATGTTCGTTCTTTCCTAGGCGTGGTCGCGGGTGGCACGATATCAATCAAATCTCCGCGACTACGGCCTAGCGGGATAAATGAGTAAGGGCATTATGGTCAATTCAGACAACCGATTGAAGATTTTTATAGAAGATCCAAACACTTTTTCCAAGGGGATTATGTAATAAATTAAGGAGGAGGTTAGGGAGAAAGTGAAGAACCCTAGAATTTGGGTGAAAAATTAATTTTTCATAGTTAGTGTAATTATTATTCCAAAAGGAAGTTGGTAAAATTGAAGTGTGAAAGTGAAGATTATTTACCTTCTATTATTATGGATACCATGGAAGAATTACTTGGGAAAATTCTTCTTCCTTATCTCATGAGTAGCTAATTTCTTTAGTCATGGGATTATGCTAAACTAAAGTGTATTTTTGTGTGGGAGTTGATGTGTTTGCATGATCTTTAGTTATTGATAATGGATTCACCATTTCTTGAGTTTATTAGTTGAATTTTTCTGGTGAAAACCCTAAATCTCCAAATGGGTTTGATGGGTGAAAAACTCTAAAAAAGACTTTATCATCCTTGAAAGAGGGATGAAGGTGAAGTTATGGGAACTTATAACTTTCTTGAAAGAGGGAAATAGGGTGACTTGGTAATGGTGGATAATCAACCCTATGATTTACTACCTTTTTTAATCTTAGACATAAGTGTGATTGGAGTGTAAATCATGTGAAGGGTACCATCCTAGAAATAGGGATACCCAATTGAGGTTATGGGTGACTGAGAATACCACACTGGTTAGGTGCTTGAAAGAGCCAATGGGTGAAATTGTTGTAGTTTTATTGATAGATTAACTACCTTGATCTTCGACCTAGTCTATCCCTTAGTTAACATCTAAAGCTCATGTTAAACCATTATCAACCCACATGCTCTTACTTTTAGGTAGACATAATCCCAAGATTCCCTCCAAACTTGAGTTTACATCAAAAGTGCTATTTAGAGTGTTATTAAACAATGATAGTTACAAACTATTTCAAAACCAATCCCCAAATTTATTTTTCATGTTATGTTTTTTATCATTCCAGGTGACCTTTTAGTAATTAGAGCACTCATAGGACTTAAAATATGTAATTCACATCTTGTGGCTTCGACCCTAACTCGATTTGGGTTATTGACAATGGCCGCCTCACCCCTGAAATATGGGAGTAAGTTGAGTGTTGCCACTTCCTTTGCGCAAAAGCTTTTGAGAGAACTATTGAATGTTTAGAAGAGTTTCTAAGTGTTAATAAATGGAATAATAAGGTAAATAACCTCACAAGTAGGTTAGAAGTCGTGGGACCTTATTAATTATAAGTGGGGAATTATCCAGAATACCCCCACTTAAGTTGCACAAAATCCCATCCTGGGGGTACGATTGACCCTCATGAGTCATACCCTCCAATATGATTGGTACACATAACTCATATCCTAGACTCAACCTTTGGATTAAACATTGTCCAACATATAATCATCCAACCAAGTTATATCCGAAGTGTACGATCTATACCCTTTATTTGTACCCTTTTCCAATTAAACCCAAGAAACATTTAGGCACTATCCACCATACGAGTCCTAGGTATGACTCATACCCTCGCTTACGGATCACGGTGATCCACTCATACTCAGATTCAACCTCAGTAACTAAGTCTAAGATTAATTTAAGGAACCAAACGATCCGTAACCATCAATACGACTCGTACCCCTAAGTCCTATCTATTCCAGCAACCAAAATCCATCTCCCCAATCAACACTAATCAATATACAAATGGACCTTACCATCCATACCCCAATATATAGATCGTACCAATGAGTCCTAATGGGTCCAGAGACCATAATTCTAGGAAATTTTCTAAGGGTCAAAACCCAGGGTGTTATACAGAGTCAACAAGAGAGAACAACTTTTAATGTAGATTCAAGGGGCATCCTTTACTCTTTCTATATTGATTATGTAGTAGGGACATTACCAGATACTTAGTTAGGGGTGCCAATCCCTAGATGTGTATTATTTGGTATTTATGAACGTTTTGATGTCATTTTGGATAATTTTTATTTTGTTTTTGGATGTCTACATTTGGGTACTCTAATGGTACCCATATTTCATGGATTATTCACTTGTTTTGATTTTTAGATTTTTTTTTGCTTTAGTTTTATTTGGATAGTAGTGATGTCTGATGAGTTTTTCCCTATGATAGATTGGCTGATGACATTCTTAAGGGAAAAGCTTCATGATTGGGATTTCTAGCCATGCATGTAGGGGAATTCTGATTATCCGTGTCATAGAAATCACAAATGCAAATGAAGTAGAGTAACTATGGCATTGGGGATTTGGGATCTCATTCATGCTATTCACGAAGTCTGAGAGGCTAGATGGTTTGTTTTCCTATATAAGTCCAAAATGTGAGACAAATGCTTGGGTTGTTTCCATGGTTATCAAATTTTTCATGGTGCAAATGCAATGCAATCACCCCCTCCCCCTTTTAATTCTTTTGAAAAATCAAGGTCAAACACAAGAGCGACCTTGTACCCACAATTTTTCTCTTTTAGTGACTCCAAAATTTTTTCCGGCTTGTAAAAATTGGTAAATACTCTATTTTGGTCTCTTGCAGAAGGGAAATTGAGCCTCCTTGGCAAATTTTGCATGCCTTGTGTGGTGAGCTTATTTTTCCAAAACTCATGTGTACTTGTACTATCTAGAACCTGCCCCATCAGTCTCTCAAGGTTAATTTTTATTGTACTTTGTTGGGGAGATGATCTTAGGATATCTTTGTGACATTAGGGAGTCCACTTTATCCTAAAAAGCCTACCTTTGCATAGATGTTATCCTTAGTAACCCACTTTGATCCTTTAGACCTTTCTTTGAAAAACACAGTGCAAGCCGTGAGCCTTTTAATTTTTTCCCCTCTTTTGAACCCTACCCTCCTTGGACTTAAAATTACAACTTAAGGAGAAAAGCCTAAGTTGGGGGTGGTGATGATTGGAAGAGGTATTTTGGGCCACAAAACTGTAAGTGAGTGCCTATGGTCTTAAACATTGAGATTAACTGAAAAAGAAAAATAAAGGGTCTTATAAAGGAAAGAGAAGCACAAATCATGCAAGAAAAAGAAATTAAAATAAAATGGGTAAACCAAGGAAATAATTAGTAGGCACATGTCCAAAGAGTAAAAACAAAAGAAGTGGACCATGATCAAAAGTTGGATGGAATAGTATGATGTAGATTTTCAAGAAGGGTTTGTCCATGTTGTTCCTAAAAGATATCCTACTCTACCCTAACCTATGTTACAAGCTCAAAAAGCCCTTCATTATTTCCAACCAAGTATTTTCATTATAATGGCGATTGAAAATAGGGGAAAGCCTATGGCATGGTACTTGTTAGCATCGAGAGTTCTTGAGAGAGATAGTGTTTTACCCCTAAATTCCTTATTTCATAATTGATGACTTGATGTGTGGAATTTTCTTTTTTGTGGGAGGTATATAAATATGTTGAGGTAGGTGATTTTGTCAACTTTCGAGAAAGGAGGCAAAACGAGTATAGGATAGTTGAGTTCAAAATGTGAATCACTTCTAGAGTATTGGTGATTGTTACATTTTTTCTCTTTGAAGTCTTTTGCACCCTTGAATATTGCATTTTATGTTGAGGGGTGTTCGGAGAAAAGTTTTGCCCATGTTTAAAGATCTACTTTAAGTAGTAACTATACTTAATGTCATTGTGATCATTGGGTCATCTTATGTGGGCATAAATGTGCGTTGTCTCATGGGAAAGAAATAATGTTGATTGAGGACAAGCAAAGCTTTAAGTTGGGGGTGTTGATGAGTGGTGAATTTACCACTTATTTCCACTCATCATTCGTGCAAATTACAATTATTTGAATGAATAAGTGACACATATTTATGATAAAATTCATCAATATCCACATTTTGCAGGCCCATAGGTAACAAGATAAAATATGTGGATGCGAGCTGAAAAAGTTCAAAAAAGGAAAGAAGTGGAGATTGGATACCTGGAGTAGAACATGGCCTCAGTTACTGCAATCGCGGACTGAGGACCACAATCACGGTATGTAAAGAAGGTCAACATACCGCGATCGCATAGTTCTAACTATGGTTGCGGTACCCATGAACGCAGACAACTCACACGATCCTGGCCTAGCGGAAAATACAGCCCAAGGGCAGAAATGTAAATGCACGCAGCTGATCCCAAATATCCTCATATAAACTCAAACCCTATCTCTTTGAATATTATTCATCCACTCCCAATTATTGCAACTTGGGCTAGTTCTTTGTCTCCATTTTTTGAGGAGAATTATTGTAATAATTTAGGGTGAAGAATATATTGGAGTAGCTTCTAAGTAGAGGATTAGCTAACTCTCATTGAAGATTTGTTAAAGTTCAAGGCTTGGAGTAACATCCACTTAGTATTTTATAAATCAATTCAATAGAGATTTTGGGTATAACTTTTCTTATCTATCTTATGAGTAGCTAGTTTTTTCTCTTGGGGTTATGTTAGAATTGGGTGAAAGTGTATGTGGGTTGAATTGTTTAGCTTCAATTATTAGATCGTGTTGGGTTTTACAAATGCTTGATGATAATATGGAATTTATTGGTGAAAGCCTCAAATCTCCTATTCCCACATTATCCTTGACAAAGAGATGTGGGTAGCCTAGATTCTTCAACTATCCTTGAAAGAGGGGTTGTAGGATATATGAGCATTTGTGAGCAATAAATTACATAATAGTCATTCGCTTTTTTTTGTCCTATAAATAAGCATAAACTGTGAAATTTCTATGTCTTAGGTATCATCCTAGAAATCTGGATGCCTAATTGAGATTTGTTCACAAATAGTTGAGTACACCCTCTTGGTATTCTAAAGAATTGGTGGGTGATAGTTTGTCACTTTGTCGAAAGACTATTATTGAAATCTCTAACCTAGCCTACCTAAGCATGCTCAAGTTGATAGTTGATGTTGATTGTCTTACACTCATACACTATTTTCCCTTAGTAAGACATAACCCCAAGATCCGTTCTTAATTGATTAATCTCTAATAATTCGTAGCCCCGAATTAGTACATTAAAATCCCATAGATAAACATTATCTTTGAAACTCTTCACCCCATTTTATTGACATACTTGTACTCTAGGTTTGAATTTAGGAAGTATCATTTATTTCGAGTTGATTTTAATGCCACTCATATTGTTCCGCGTGGATTTGACCCCAACACAAAGTTGGGTAAATATATTGACGACGACTGCCTTGCACTTAAATTGATGTGTAAGTTGAGCATTATCAGTTGGCAGTTGCCTACTGAGTGTCATATATTTGGTACTCATAATACACTTCTACAGCCTGCAGATCATAGAAATAGTTATCGCCATTGATGTGTGCATCGTAGGGAGTAGACATGGTTCAAAGACTTAGATTAAGCTCCTGACCTTCAGAGTATTACTTATCTCTCTCTTATGCACTAGAATAGTCTCTATATTGTATTGGAGATAACTTATATTAGTGTATTCATTTGTACTTCACTTTGAAGTTTTGTTATGTAGAAGCTCTTGTACTGATACCACTAGGTCTTAGGATTGTATTGTGTAATTGATCTTGTATTTCAGATATTTTGCATTCCTTCCTTTATCTTTTTGAGTTATCTGTTACTAGCCATTCTGGACTACGTGTTTGGCTTGCCTATTTATGGGTTATAGTAGGTACCATAATGACCTGAGAAATTAGGTCGTGATAGAAATCAAGGCCAGAACTATTACAAGGATCGATATAGAGATAGGAGTAGAGAGAGATAGTGACTGGAGATGCAAGGATTATTACAAGGAGAAAAGTAGCGTGTATGTTCCACTAGGCAGTCATGAAACTGAGTCAAGGGTCGAGGATATGCTTTCAAAACAAGTCAAGGGTCAGGAAAATAAGGGAGAATGCCTTAAGAAGATTAAGGCAGACATCTCAGAGTTGACCTAGAAGGAAGAGTTGTATGCTACTACGATAAAGCAATTGGAACATCAATTTAGACAAATGACTGCAACTTTGAATCAGAGGCCACCGGGCACCCTTCACAGCAACACAATTCAAAATCGTAAGAACGACGATCATTATCTAGACATTACCACTCTAAGTAGAAAGAAAACTATTGATCCATCTTTGCTATTAATGAGCCAAATAATGATAGTGTTTTGGTTGATGAGACACCTGAAGCGGAGTAAAAAAAGGCTACATGTATTGATTATGATGCTGAAAAGGACAATGTAAAGGGAAAAATCGATGAGCCTATAGTCAAGCAAATTCCATGACCTCCCCCACCTTTTCCTCAAAGGCTGAAATAGAAGGAAGAAGGGAAGTTCAAAAAGTTCACTGCCATGCTAAAATAGTTAAACTTAAACATCCCTCTTCTTGAGATTCCTAAGTATATGCTTGGATATGTCATGTTTAAAATAGAGATGTTGATGAAGAAAAGAGTTGTGAGTTCTGATGATGTTGGTAAGTTGCACCATTGTAGTGCAATAACTTCTATATCTCTATATCAAAAGAAGGATGATCCTAGAGCATTCATGATCCATGTACTATTCAGACATCCAAGTTTGTTAGAGAATTATATAACTTAGGATCCATAATTAATTTCATGCTGCTGGAAGTATTCATATAGATGGGTTGGCGCACTCCAGAACCTACGACAATGCAATTGTTGATGACAGACCTTAGAGTGAAGAAACTCATAACTATATTATTTGATGTTCTGGTGAAAGTAGGAAACTTTATTTTTCGGCCAACTTTGTTATCTTGGATTGGGAATTTGACTTCGAGATGACCATAAACTTGAGGAGACCATTTATGGACATGGGTTGAGCAAAGGTAGATATAGAGAAAGAGAAGATGAACATGTCCAAAATACACCTTCAATCTAAAGATTATGTGGTCGCTGTCAATTATAGTGACCCAACAAAGGTTGTGGTCGAATCCCAAAGGATTGCATGGAATTATAGCTCTTATCTATTGTAATCAACGGGCAAAACTGGAAAAGTAAATGGGGGTTTGTAATGACCATATCAAACAAGTAACTAATATTAACTCTAGCTGTAATTCAGTCGTAGACGAACACTAGGGAGGTGTTCCCCTGGCTTCTAACTTAGTAAGCTTCTTGAGCTCAATCCAACTATCTAACTATTGTGCTTGTAGAGTCTTGTAAGTTAGGTATCACCAATCGCCTATCGGTGCCATGTGGTAAATTTCACTCATATCCTCAAGGTCTCAGGGTGTTGCCTCAATAACCCTTACCTTGGACCCCATTTTCAAGTATCTCCTCTCGGTCTCAAGTTGATTAGATGGGAGTTAACTAGATTAAGAAGATGGTACAAGTAGGATTATTTTGACAGTTAACCCCAAATCACTTTGTGATTTAATTTTCCAAATCTCTACCTCCTTCTCGAGTTTTTAGTGAATACAGGTAGGATCTTAATTTGTGCACTCATTAGGAAATCAATAAAAGAAAAGGAATCCCTAACACATGAAGTATCAATACTCTAGAAGGATTGAACACTTCCTCTACTTTATTATGTAGCTAGGTTCCCACAAACCTAGCCAAGGTAGATTAGCCACTCATGCTTGTGTAACGATTAAAAGAATTCATGTTTGAAGGCATTCAACAATCACACAATAATAAAAAACTTTAAAACCAAAAACTTTAAATTAATTAACAACTAAAATCAATACAAAATAATTCCAAGAACAAAGATGCATCTTGAAATAAAATATATGTTTGTGTGTATCAAGAGTGTATAACCTCTACTAAAAACACATAAAGGGTATTTATAGTACATTAGGAGACCCTAAAAATCAAAGCCCAAACAAAAAAGGATAAAATAGGTCGATGGCCACTTACTTGGGCCACATACAGTCCCCAAGTACCACATGCGGTCCACACATGGACCTAGGTAACATATCTATTTCCAATCGGATGTTATCTCAGGTAGATTGATCCAGTTACGACATCAATCATTAAATAGAAGGTTGGTAGCTTCCGAGTCCCTGTTGATAATTCACGACCTCTAGTCTATTTATCCGTTAGAAACAAATAAAACCTAAGGCATAACCTAATATTTGCAACTAATAGATTCAAGTTAAAACAACAAAATTTCAAGACGTTCCCACAATCACTCAAACCCTAATCCAACTATTAAATCAATGAAATAATAATCATAGATCCCAAAACCCTAGTTGTGGGTTTTAGTTGCTCATAAGATAGAAAGAGATAACAAAGATTAAATTCATAACTTAAAGCAAGTGAACTTACAAAAGATGAAATTCAAAGTTGTTTCTCCTTCAAGTACAATAAGAATTTCCCACAACTAAATCAAAGGATGGAAAATTGAATTCTAAGTTAAGAGAGTCAAAACAAGTGAACTCCCCTTTACTAAGTTACAAGATGTCAAAAGCTGGTTCCGAAGTTATGAATGAAACCCTAAAAGATGCTATTTATACTAAAGCCTATTTAAGGTAATAAAATAACAAAATTACAGCTAGGCTCGAATTTAGGTGATGACATATTGGTGTTGATCGTCAGGATTTTGACGGCGTCTCAGATATGTCATTAGAAGTCGTGCCTTCTTAACCTTTCTGCCTCACTCTGACGATGTCCTTTGATGGCTTACCATAGGAGTGACGGCGTGTAGAAAATATTTTCAGACCTTCAGCTTATTTCACCATGTTTTGTCCCACCTGACGGCATCTTCTGACGGCTTACCACACTTGTGATGACATATTGAGAATGTCGTCACCTCATCCAACAACTCTTCTTCACTGTTCTTCCTGACGCCTTTTTCTGGTAGCTTACCACATATCTGATGGCTTGGAAGAAATGTCGTCAGACTCATATCAGCTCACTTGTACCAGGTTTTACTTATTTTGTTCATCTTTCCTATATTTTCCTCCCATCCTTGCTGCACTACAATATCACAAGAAAACGATCAAAAACAACCAAAAGTTACTTAAGACTTCGCAATTATTTAGAGTTAAAAGCCTTAAATGTGTTAGCATCTGCTCACACATCAACACCTTCAACTTAAAACAATTGCTTGTCGTCAAGCAACTGCATAACACCATACCACGATGCTTTACTAAGAGACACATAAGATACCTATCACAGTTGATTATCAAGTTTATCTCAAAACTCATGCCTCTCTCCACGTTCAATCCAATTGTGCATATCCATGAAGATTAACAATGTGACCCAAAGAAATCAAGATATGGAATCAATTAAGCAACAACAACCATGCATGTACCAATATTACACTATCCAAACAAGTTAACAGCTAGCAATGCAACCGATGTTCCCTTACAATAAAGAAGACCCTCCTTACTCATATACGAACTCAAGCATGTCAATGTGGGGACGGTCAAGAGACACTCACTCTCAAAAAAAAATTCTAATCAATGCATGTCAAATACCATATGTTTGCCCTTATTTTCATTACCAAGGTGTCCAGATAGGTAAGTTAGGATCACTATAGGTCTTTTCTTCAGCTTGTAATATAGGATAAGGGATGGTATGATATTCAATGGCATTTAGAGTGACTAAGCCTCCTTGGAACTACCTTAACTTTTGGGGTTCACTTATTAACCTTTTTCTTTTTTTTCTCCTTTTCTTGATCACACATTATTTAGGATGGATGTGGCTTTTCTTTTTCATTCTTTTTCTTTTCTTATTCTTCTTCCACACCACCCATCTTTTTATTCTTTCTCACTTATTCTTTTCCTTTTTATTCTACCTTTCTTCATACTCAGTTTACATCACACACCCCTATGATAGCCACCCTCAACTTAGGTTGTTTACCTAAGTCTAGGTGCACATTGTCCAAGGAGGACCAGGGACAAAACAAGTTCATTATGATCTAAACGGGAAGGTGATAGGTTTCATAGAAAGAAATGGTCAATTCAGGCTCAAAATAGGGATCAAGAGATATCATGCATACAGGGAAGGTCATTTAGGAAAAAAGTGACTTAAAAATCAAAACGGCCTATTATCCTTTCCGACCCCTATCGTTCAACCAAGGTAAGATTAACCGGGCACGTTCTGGATTTAACACACAAAGGGAACTAAGTAGTATCTCACACACGAATGGCACAAAGGTGCATCACAAGCTACTACCTATCCGATTCATGCGATTGTTTAGCATTAGATATTATGTCACTAGTACTAATGCCTTAACAAAATGCAAAGTGGTCACACAAATGTATATCACACAGTTATAAAACAGACCAACGAAGAGGTGTTTATCAGTCTCAAAAATCAACAAAAATATGTCAGCTTCTCTAGACACTTATTTTTCTCCAGTTAACCACAACACAAAACAAACATAGTACGCCTAAAAATGCCGGATCTACTAGGAACAAGACTTCGAGGAAAAGAGGCACGAAAACAAAAAACCCAGGAGAACATCAACACCCACAAGTAGCCCCACCCTCAACTTAATATCATGCATTGTTCCCAACACGTCAAATCAAAACAAGAGAGTTAGAAACATACCTGTGGCACCATGGGTACGAAGATCTGATGTCACTCACATAATACGAATACAAACAACAAATTACCTTGGGTTTCCTTCAGAGAAGCGCCTAGTTTAACGTCACGGCACGACCCAACTCAGCTTTTTCCTCCACCTTGAGGATATGAATTTCACCCCCAATTTAGAGTCCATCTTCTTGCCTCGTTCATAGGGAGGTGGTACAAAGATTAAGAAGCCGAGTAATGAATGATGCATGGTAAACAACTCGACCTTAAAGTGAGGTGTGTTTTTATGTTGTTTATCAAGTGTAAAATAAAGAATATAGGATTCTTGTTCCTCATCTTCACAGTCTTCCACTAGTTTAGATGATTCCACAGACAAGATATCATCTAAACATAATGTGGAAAAATGCTTCGAGTGTGGCCCAAAAAATCCTACTTCAAAATTTACACTATCCTCTACACACTCACTTTTATTCATCTTCTCAATATTTTTACTTTGAATTGGTCTAGAGTCTTCGTAAGAGATTCACTTGGCTTCTTCTTTTACCTCTAGAACCATTCCCTGAATCTTGGCATCATCCCTCATGGTTGGATCGATTAGTTAGGAAATCTCCAAGGGTTGATCAACATCAAGCTCATCATCACTATAGGAATCTTGCTCTTCATCGTCACACTCTTCCATTATTTTAAATGATTCCACAAACAAGATATCATCTAAACATAATGTAGAAAAGTGTTTGGGATGATTGACCTCGATATCCATCCCTTCTATCCTTTCTCTTCCCTCATTAAATGCCCTAATGTCTTGACGTATGTCACATATGGTATCATTCATTGTGTCTATACAATCCACCATTAGTTGAAGCATAGCTCCAATGTCACTCTTTCCAGTGCTTCGTTCTTTCTTTTCTTGACCATAAGATCTGTCATACTCATAAGAAGAACTAGAACCTGGGTTAGCGCTATAGGGGGAAGGAGAATTTAGGCAATCACTCCAATGTCCATCTTGACCACCACATAAACAATAATTATACTCCCGGTAGGATGGACATGGTACACACATCTCTCTTCGGGGAGCATATCTACAATCTTGCCAAAAGTAGGGTCCATCATAATATGGACATGGATCATCCAGATAAGATTTCCAACCATCAAACTTACATTCATTCCATGATGCCATAGTAAGAAATAAACAAAAATAAAGAAAATCTACCTAACACAAGAACAAAGGAAATCACTACAAATATTTACAAGTTTGAATTCAAGCAAGTAAGCTAAAATTCCAAACTAACTCAATACGCCAAATTGTTTCCCGGCAACGACGCCATTTTTGATAACACTCACCTTACACCTCAAATAAGTGCAAGGCGGTCGTCATCAATATATTTAACCAGCTTCGGAGTCGGGGTTGAATCCCAGGGAACAGTGTGAGTGGATATTAAACTAGTTTGAAAATATAGCTACAAGTTAAATTCAAATAAATAATAAAAAAAAACAAAATAGGGGTTTTTATCAATCAAACAAATTTTAACATTTCAACTTATTTTAGAATTCAAAACTTAGATTTCAATATTTCGAATCAATAATATAGAGAAATTAGGGTTGTGATCTCTATGACTATTAATCTCCATTGAATAACAACTGTTCATGATTCTCGTGATAGGTGGGAACAACAGATTATCCCTGTCGATGATACTATCTGACTTATCTCTCGACCTCACCAGACAATTTATTATCTAATTCTCTTGAACTTAGATAACATATCTATTTACAACTGAATGTTATCTCAGGTAGATTGATCCAGTTACGGCATCAATCATTAAACAAAAGGTTGGTAGCTTCTGAGTCCCTGTTGATAATTCATGACCTTTAGTCTATTTATCCGTTAGAAGCAAATAAAACCTAAGGCATAACCTAATGTTTGCAACCAATAGATTCAAGTTAAAACAACAGAATTTCAAGACGTTCCCACAATCACTCAAACCCTAATCCAACTATTAAATCAATGAAATAATAATCATAGATCCCACAACCCTAGTTGTGGGTTTTAGTTGCTTATAATATAGAAAGAGATAACAAAGATTAAATTCATAACTTAAAGCAAGTGAACTTACCAAATATGAAATTCAAAGTTGTTTCTCCTTCAAGTACAATAAGAATTTCCCACAACTAAATCAAAGGATGGAAAATTGAATTCTAAGTTAAGAGAGTAAAAAACAAGTGAACTCCCCTTTACTAAGTTGCAAGATGTCAAAAGATGCTTCCGAAGTTATGAATGAAACCCTAAAAGATGCTATTTATGCTAAAGCCTAATTAAGGTAATAAAATAACAAAATTATAGTTGGGCTCAAATTTAGGTGATGGCATATTGGTGTTGATCGTCAGGCTTTTGACGGCATGTCAGATATGTCGTTAGATGTTGTGCCTTCTTAACCTGTTCTACCTCACTCTAATGATGTCCTCCGATGGCTTACCAGAGTAGTGACGGTGTGTTGCAAATATCGTCAGACCTTCAGCTTATTTCACCATGTTTTGTCCTACTTGATGGCATCTTCTGACGGCTTACCACACTTGTGATGACATATTAAGAATCTAGTCACCTTCATCCATCAACTCTTCTTCACTGTTCTTCCTGATGCCTTTTTCTGGTAGCTTACCATATCTCTGATGGCTTGTAAGAAATGTCGTCAGACTCATATCAGCTCACTTGTACCAGATTTTACTTATTTTGTTCATCTTTTCTATGTTTTCCTCCCATCATTGCTACAACTACAATATCACAAGAAATGATCAAAACAACCCAAAATTGCTTAAGACTTCACTATTATTTAGAGTTAAAAGCCTTAAATGTGTTAGAATCTGCTCACACATCATCAATGCAAAGACAGTCAAGAGACACTCATACTCAAAAGAGAAGTTCCAATCAATGTGCATCAAATACCGTAGGCTTTCCATTATTTTCTTTACCTTAGCTTTCAGACGGTCAAGTTAAGATCACCATAAGACTTTCCTCGGCTTGTAATGTAAGCTTGGGGGGCTGGTATGGTACATATGGATATCAAGTGACTAAGCCTTCTTGGCAATACACTAACTTTGGGGTCCACTCATTAAGCATCTATCTTTTTATTCCACCTTTATTTCTCTTTTTTTATTATTTATTGTACATCAGTTTATGTGTGGTTTTCTTATTCTTTCTTTTTCACTTTTTCATAATTTTTCTTTTCTTTTTAATTTTTCTATTTCTACCATACCCAACGTACTATCTTTTTCTCTCATTTTACTCTTCTACATACCTACTTTACATCACACACCTCTATGATAGCCACCCTCAACTTAGGCGATTTGCTTGAGTTGAGGTGCACAATTTCCAAAGAGAACGGGCCAAAAAAATTATAGCAACACAAATGTGAAGGTGAAAAGTGTAACAAGAAAAATAAGCTATAAGGCTTAAACTTAGGGATCAAGGAATACAATTTAAACAAGGAAGTTTATTTAGGGTAAAAGTGCATTAATCATAAAAAATGACCTATGATCCTTTCCTGACCAAAAATCCTAAAACCCAACCAAGACTAACAAGGAAAGTTTTGGAGTTAACAAAAAGGGAATTTATTAGCATCTCACACACGTATGGTACAAAATCAATATAACAAGCTACTACATATTTGGTTCATGCAATTGTCAGCAAATAAATTATCATGTACGTAATCCTAATTCCATTAAAAGATCCACACTGCTCACACAGTTCTTAAAAAAAAAATTTGGCGGGTGTCATTTTTCTAAAAAATTAATCAAAAACATGACAACTACCTTAAATACTTAAAAATCTCCCAATTACACAAAAACAAAACACAACACAAAACAAAACATAATATGACACAAATTTTATCCTAGACAAGCCTGCTCTACAACCATACCATGGCCGACAGGAAAAGAAACACAACGACAAAATCATGCGGTGGCTATGGTATACCCACCCCCAACTAAAAGATTGTGCACTGTCCCAAATGCCCTAAAATAATATAAAAAGGGAATGAGGAAATACCTACGATGCACTAAGCGTCTGCATAGCTTGGGTTGCCTCCCAACCAACTCTTGATTTAACACCGCGGCATGACTCAACTGCCTTGTTTACTAAGACTTCAAAAAGGCTGATCTCATCAATTACATTCACTTATTCATCATTTCCCAAATAGTTATTCACACATTTCCTATTTACTTTGTATGGCATATCACCATCTCTTTCTAATTCTACAGCTCCATAAGACAATATCCTAACCACAGTGAATGGTCTGGACAACTGAAACTTTAGGTTGTCAAGAAACAAACAAAGTCTTGAGTTATGCACCAATACCATATCACCGAGATTAAACACCTTTATGTCGATCTTCCTGTCATGGTAAAATTACATTCATTCTTTGTATAGGTCAGAGCTCCCATAAGCACAAAGTCGAAATACATCGAAATCAATCACCTTGCCCAACCTTAAGCTCTTTGCATCATACCACTCAAAATTTAGCCTTTTTAATGACCATAGTGCCTTCTTATCAAGTTCAACCATCAAGTGGCATGCCTTGAAGTATACGAGATGATATGGCCCACAATGCATTATCTAACTTTCTTGTGCTGTCAGTCCTATTGACATTCATATATTTTGCAAATATGAACTTGATTGATCTATTTGAAACCTCAACTTACCCACTTGTCTGATGGTGTTAAGGTGTTTCCATCTTATCCCTTACACCATATTTATCAAGCAAGGCCTTAAACAATCAGTTGCAAAAGTGAGACCCACCAATGCCAATAATTTCATATGGAGTGCCAAATCGACAAAAGATATTTTTCTTCAAAAAGGCCGTGATACTTCTACCTTCATTGTCTGGGAGCGCAATTGCCTCCACCTATTTCAACACATAGTTCACTACTCCCAAAATATACCTAATACCATAGGAGCTTATGAACGGACATATAAAATTAATCCCCTACACATCAAGCAACTCTAACTCCAAAATATGGGTCATGTGGAGTTTATGGCTCTGCAAAATATTGCCTTGATACTGACATTAGTCATAGGCTTGTGAAAAATCATGATAATCCTTGTAAATTGTAGGCCAGTAAAACCCATACTGCAAAATTTTATGGGATGTGCGGGTACCACTATGATGACCTCCAACTGGTAAGGAATGACAAACTTATAGATTACTCATCATCTCCACCACTGGGATACATCTTCAAATCAGACTATCAGAATAAACCCTAAACAAATATGCCTTATCCCAAAAGAACATCCCTACTTCATGCATAAATCTCCATCACTGCTAGAAGGATAGGTATTCTGGGACAAGATTACTTGCTAAATAATTTTCAAAATCAGTAAACCAGGGAATTAGGTCTTAAGATGCTGCCACGATCCTCTCATCTGGAAAAGTGTCATCTCTATCAAGATCATCCCCTAATTTCCAAATTGCCACATCCTCAAGCCTGGACAAGTGATCTACAACTTGTTTTTTTATGCCTTTTCAGTCCTTCAATTTAAAATCAAACTCTTGCAGCTAGAGAACCCAATCAATCAATGTCGGTTTGAAATTTATTTTGGACATTAAGTACCTCAATGTTGCATGTTCAGTGTGAAATATGACCTTATCCCCAATAAAAATACTAATTTTTTTCAAAAGAAAAAACTATGGCAAGTAACTCTTAGTCTATAACTTCATAATTTTTTTGTGCGGAGCTTAAAGCCTTGCAGTCTTAGGAGATAGGATAAAGGATCTTCACTCTTATTTAACAAAGTACAACACCCAAGGCCACTCCACTTGCATCACACAAGACCTCAAAAGGTGTAGAACAGTCAGGAGACACAATGATAGGTGCCAAAATCAACTGCTCCTTGAGGTAGTTGAAGGCCTCAAGAAATTCATAACTAAATACAAATTCCAACTCATTCTCTACAAGCTTACACAATGGATTAGAAGTTTTAGAGAATTCCTTGATGAACCTCCTATAAAAGCCAGCACGGTCTAGAAAACTCTGTATACCTTTGACTGAAATTGGCGGTGGCAATTTTTTAGTTACCTAAATCTTATCTTTGTCCACTTCAGTACCATGTTTGGAGATTTTTTTCCCGAGAACAATACCTTCTTTCACCATGAAGAGGAATTTTTCTCAATTAAACGACAAGTTACATTCTTCAAACCTCTGTAGTGCACTAGCCAAATAGGAGAAACAATAATCAAATAAATCCCCAACCACTGAAAAGTTGTCCATGAATACCTCAATTATATCCTCTTCAATGTATAAGAATATGGATATCATGTATCTCAATATGGGGGTAAGAGAATTGTATAACCCGAACGACATTCTTTTAAATGTAAAAGTCCCAGAGGGATAGGTAAAAGTAGTCCATTCTTTTTCCTGGAAGAAATAATGATTTGATTAGAACCCGAGTACCCATCGATAAAAAAAATACTAACCCCTTCTTGCTAATTTATCAAACATCTGATATATGAAAGACATAGGGAAGTGGTCCTTTTGTGTCAATGAGTTTAGCTTCCTATAATCCATGTACACTCTCCAATTAGTCATTGGTCTCGTAGGAATTAGTTCATTCTATTCATTAGGAACCACTGTGATTCCACACTTCTTTAGCACACATTGAACTGGGCTAAGCCATTTGCTATCTATAATGGGGAAGACTACACCAATATCTAACCACTTTATTATTTCTTTCTTCACAACCTCCTACATAGGAGGGTTTAGTTGCCTTTGATGGTCCATGATGGGAATGCTATCTAGCTCAAGCTGTATCTTATGTGTACATATTTCCTGTGGAATTTGTACAATTTATACAATGGTCCACCCAAGATATCTCTTCAATTTTAAGAACACAGATAACAAGTCTTCTACCTTAGATCTTGCCAAATCTGCTGCAATAATTACTGGTAAGGTATTCTTAGCCCTCAAGAATACATATTGCAAATGAGATGGGAGCTATTTCATTTCCAATATTGGTGGCTCCTCAATAGATAGTTTTATAGGCGTTGCAGTTCTGTTCTTCAGATCAAGATCTAGCTTTCTAGGGGTATACGTGTTAGAAACTTTGCCCTGCAGTGCACTAACCATCTCATCATATTCTTCTATCCCATCACTCTCAAATTCATAATCCCAGATCCTAATGAATCAATACCTAATATTTTCTCAATAGGCACATCTTCTACAACCACATCATCATCAACAACATCTATCACTGACATCTCTAGCTATTATCTAACTATTAAACCTTTATACACGCATTAAAAACTATTTGCTCATCATTTAGTTTGAAGTTGATCTCTTCTAAGTCCATATTAATCAACACCAAACCAGTGGATTAGAAGGGTTAACCCAATATAATTAAAGCTTGGGCATTCACTTCACAGTCTAAAATCATGAAATCTGCTGGGTATATGAAGGATTCTACCCTTATTTTTATGTCATGCAAAATCCCCACTGCCTCCTTTAATGATAAATTAGCCACTAGAAACCTTGCAGATGCAGGCTTGAGTTTTCTAACCCCAATACCTTGTATATCACCAGTGGCATTAAATTTATGCCCGCTCCTAAATCACAGAGCCTGTTTGATCTAAAACAACCTAATAGAATATGAGATAGTGACTACCCCTAGGTCCCACTTCTTTTCTACTAATGGTGCAGGAGAAAACACGGTATAAGGTTGCACCTTATTTTTGAGCTCATCTGTAACACAATCATCACCATCATCACTCTCATAGTAATCATAACCATAATTCATCTTCTCAAACTCTGCTTTAGGTGTCTCATTAGCAACAACATTATCTTTATTTGACTTATTATTAGTAGGTACAGAGTGATAATAAGAAGGGCTGCGACTCCTAATGTTAATATCTATACAATGACCAAGGGTTTGAGGATCCAAACTATGTCACTATGAAGGGTACCTGGTTGCCTTTGATTCAAAGTGGAAAAAATCTTCCCAAACTACTGCTCCAACTGTTTGATAGCATTTTCATATGACTAAACTTTCTGTGACAACCTTTAAATGTAAGACCTAAGTTATTTGAGTCATGTTTCGTGACTCGTTTTACCCTTCACTAGTGTGGACAACATTTCTTCCATTTTTGATTCTGTCTCTCATATGTCATGCACATGTCTCCTTTCTTTTTCTAATCTTCTTTTCATATCCAGTCACCATCTTTGTACCTACTGGAGTCTCTATATTTGTCATTATAATAGTTGCAACCTCAATTTCCTTGACCTTGTACTTTGAAACCCGCCAACTCATGATCTAGATATTTTGCTTCCTTCTCAGACTCAGACTCATAAGATTTGGATGCTTCACCCTATGCTCCTACTGTCATTACCCTTTCAAAATTTATTATTGCAAATACTTTACCAATGCAACAATATCAATTCTCAATAACAAAATCTTTTGATCAACAGAATCCTCATCCATTCTCTAGTCATTTCCAGCTCTAATGGTATATGTGCCAAAACCCTGGTCAACCTCCTGAGTTTGCAACCCATGGTTAGTTAGAGAGATCTAATCCATAATACTAGAAGATACAGCATAGCATAATCTAATAAAAGCTTCTCTAGAGATGGTGTTTGCCATGACTCTGTAACTGATGGTCAGGGCTCTATAGAATATTTCCAATAAGCTCATCCTTGAAATCCAATATTTCGATACCATACTTAGTTTCTTATTAAACCTGAACCAATCCTCGTACATAGATTCTGACTACAACTACTTAAAATTATAAATCTCATTATTAAGATATAGCATCCTGGATAAAGAAAAGAATCGATTCGAGAATTGCCTGCGTAAATCATTCAAAATAGTGATAAATGTTCTTTAAAGTTACACCAAACATAATGACGCTTCACCTGTAAGCAAGAAAGGGAACAACCTTAATCTAAGTGCCTTCTGATTCACCCCTGGATTTGTATAAGAAGTTAAAATTCTTGTAAATTGGCCAAATGCATTTTTGCATCGTCTATAGGAAAGCCCTAATAATGCCCTTCAACTATAAAATCTAGGTCATATCACTAGAGATATAAAATTGTACACCGGGGGAATGACAAGAGAAATGATAGCTCCTGTATCTACTGGCTCAACAGACCCCAGATCCTCTTCATCATCCTCATATGGCACAAAATATTGATATGCAGGGATCAATTGAGTGTCTCCACCCCTAAATATATTATGATAACCACCGAGTACTACTCGGGGATTTCTTCTTTCCTCTGCACAGCTAACTCTGTCTCCTGATCTATGCACCAAGCATTTTTTTCCCTCATCTGATTAGTAACTTATAATAACATCACATCTGTCTGATGGTCAATAATGTCTTAAACTCCTTCAGGAGGAGAGGGAGGCACCTAGTGTGAATAATCACAAACCCCTTTCAAAGTTTCATCTCTTTACATCTCTGTCATCCTATAAGGTGTTTATAGAATTTTCTCTAGATTTCTATTTAGTGGGACTAAGGGATTTCCTCTACTTTGTGTTCTAGGCATACACCAACGTACACCCAATTAAGAACAAAAAACTAAAAGACTCATAAACTACAACATCTTCGATTCATAACTCAACCCTGTACTCCCCGACAACGGCTCCAAAATTGGATCACTCCCAAGCTACACCTTTAATCTGAAGATTATACGGTTGCTGTCAAATATAGTAACCCGACAAAGGTAGGGTCAAATCCCAAAGGAATATATGGAATTGTGTCTCTTAATTGTTGTAATTAATAGGCAAACTTGGAAAAGTAAATTGGGGGGGGGAGGTGTAGTGAAAATATCGAACAATTCACTAATATTAACTCTAGTTGTAATTAGTCATAGAAAAGCACTAGGGCGATGTACCCCCTGGCTACTAACTCAGTAAGTTTCTTGTGCTCAATCCAACTATATAACTGATGTGTATGTAGAGTCTGGTAAGATAGGGATCACCAACTATCTCTGAGCATCATTTGATAAATTTCACTCATCTCCTCTTGGACATAGAATATTGCCTTACTAACCCTTACCTTAGACCCCAGTTACACCTATCTCCTCTAGTCCTCAAGTTTATTAGATGGGATTTAATCGACTTATAAAGATGGTACAACAAAAATTATTTTGACAGTTAACCCTAATCACCATTATGATTTTCTTTTCCCAATCTCTACCTCCCTCTAAGGTTTGTAGTGAACACAGGAAGGATCCTAATGTGTACACCCATTAATAAATTAATCAAAGCAAAGGAAACACCAATACATGTAGCAATAATACTCTAGAAAGATTGAACACTTCCCCTATTTCATTATGTATCCAGGGTTCTACAACCCTTTCTAATGGAGATTCGCCGCTCATTCTTGGGTAACGATTAAAATAATTCATATTTAAAGGCATTAAACAATCACACAATAATAAAAAAATTAAAATCCCAAACCTTTAACTAAATTAACAACAAAAATCTATACAAGATAATTCCAATACCAAATATGGAACACAAAATCAAATATATGTTTGTGAATATCAAGAGTGCATAACTTCTACTAAAAACACATAAAGGGTACTTATAGTACATGAGCAAAATCTAAAAATCAAAGGATGGACAAAAAAGGAAAAAATGGATTGGTGTCTACTTACTTGGGCTGCAAGTGGTCCGCAAGTACCACACGTGGTCTGCATGTGGTCCCAGGTAAGTTCCAAAAAATTTTCTTGCACTATTTGATCTTTGGACTTTGGAATTTGGACTTTTACTACTTACCTTAGCACGGTCCACATGTAGACATAGGTAAGTTCCAAAAAATTTTCTTCAGCTCTTGAACTCTTTAATACCCCTTTAGGTGATTTTCTATATTTACGATTTTATTCACTATTTGTTATTCTCCATAGCTACCCTAAGAAATTTGATGGTTTGATCACCTCGTAGGTCATTTGGTTTTCAGAACCAATTCCTTATTTAGAAGTCTTTACGAATTCCAAATGGCCACCCAGAAAAAAATTCAGTAAAACAATCTTGAATGCAAATTCAGACTGTGCTAGAAGATTCAAAATATAAATTTTAGGCTAGGTATACCATTGGTTTGGATCCCAATGCACCCAAGCTCATTTGACCTATCGATTGGAAAGTTGAAAAATTTAAAGTTTAGATGTGTGACCCATATTTTGTTGAAACAACCTTGGATTGAAAATTTGACTTTTCCAATGAATTTGGAATGTCAAATTTAGTGTGGTAAAATATCTCGTTAGAAAAAATTGGATTCCGAATGCATCCCGAGGCATTGGCTATAAATTAGAATCAAATTTTGAGTTTCTGTTGTCATTTAGTGCAAAAAATGTACCACGATCACGGTGGCTTCATAGAGAGGTCATCAGTAACCTATAGATATAGGTAAGAATATTTTAGGAAATTTACTTCTTGTCTCCTTATCGTGTGCCCACATTTCTATGAACCTCGATCACATTCTTTGACTCTATTCTATCCCCAAAGAATGGTGTGACCTTTATGACAAATGTAGACAAGAATTTAGCATGAGTTTCTAAAGTTTTAATGCAACATCAAAGTAGAGATCTAGAGATAAATATCAAAGGTCTTTAACAATAGATAAAAAGGGATTTGGGCTACCTTAGGCTTTAGTTGAGCTTGAGACTACTTTTGCCATTGAGGTTCAACATTGGGAATTCGAGTCACATTATAAATCCCTCTCAGCCATGGATAACTTCTGATTCATCGAGTAGTTCTCAGACCACAGTTGGGTCTATTGGTATTCATCATGGTTCTTTACAAAGTTTTGAGTACGAGATTAGATATCTCATATAGTCCAGGCATTTATCAATGCTACATGTGTATGAATGTGTTAGAGGGTAAGTATTGTAACTTCATTTGGCATCAAAGCATTGGATAGCAATTGGATCTTCCATTTGTCATAATGTTGATTATGAGAGGACCACAGAGATCAAAAGTATTTAGACCTATAGAAATGGAAGCAAGAGGCATGCCATTAGTATAGAGCTACTGGTATTTATCTGAAAATAAGGATCCCTTTGGTAAAGTCCAACTTCACCTGCAACCTATCAGCTCTACACATATAGTATTCTATACTATGAGTAGTTCTCAGATTAGTCATGATGATCAGTGTGGGAAAAGTCCCTATCAAACTTGTAGAGTGTGGTATGGTTCTTTGGGCTATAGAAACCATTCAATATTATGTAAGATAGTATCTTGGAGTATTCTAAGATCTTAGTTTGGTTGTGTTGTGATGGGACACTAGTTAAGAGACTGCCCCAAATAATAGTTAGCACGTATTCTCTGCCAGCCTAGAAAACATGAGATAGAATATGATTTCAGAAGTATGGACACAAATTTTTAGATTTTTTTCAATGTTAGTCAGCCAACCATTTGGGTTCAGTCCATGTTCTCTCCATATTGACGCTTCACATATTGCTACAACTATAGAGAGATCGACATCTAGTCTAGGGAGTGTCCCCGACATACAATTTCCAGTCATTCAGCTCATTCAAATCGACCTTATGATGTTGTGTCATATTTAGCTAGAGGTAGTGTGTGTGGCACATAAGTTGATGATTCAGTCGGTCGGTCCATGTTGAACTCGTTCAGATTTATTTTTTCCTATGCCCGTTAGGCATGTGGTTGCAGATGTTACAACAATTGGTGTGCTTTTATTGCTCGCATTTATCTCTTATTATGTGTATTGGGGTTTTCATACCCATTGATGATTATATGCCTTGATGAATTGATCTTGTTCATTATGTGCCTTATTATTGAATTCATGATTATGTTACTACTCCATGGTTTATTTCCTTTAGAAGTGGATGGAGCAGATCTATATTGATGTTTTCCTCTATGGGTGTGATTTTGGGTTCAAGTCCCATTTATCTTGGCACATTATCCCTATTGTTTCCCTTGAGTAGTACATGATATTGATGATCATTTTGGTGTCGTTTGTTTAGTATATTGATTTTAATATTGTTGTTGCTACTGCTACCACTCCATAAGGTTATTGATATTGCGTTATATTATTAATTGATGTAATTGATTCTTGTTGGGTAGCTCTATAAACTAGTGTTATCTAGTTAGACTTTCATTTTCTTATGCTATTATTCGGTTTCCTACTAGATATAACGTAATGTGATGATTTCTTTCCCCTAACATGGTGAAGTTAACTATGTTCACTCTTAGTTAGTTGTATTAGATTTATTCAGGGATGTATTATGATATTGAAGGAAGGTTGACCTTTTATGGCTCGGTTATGACCTTATAGTTGGCAATTTAGTTATATTGCCTATTATTGGATTTGAGATCCTTAGGCTTGCCTTCTAGGTTGCGAATGTTTTTACCTTGGCTATTTTTTTTTATATAGCCCGTTTTGAGCTTGACCTATTTTAGGGTCCGTTCTTCATTTATGGATATTCCATCATTTGATATCGATTTTGATATTGATATTGAGATGTCGTGTATTAATCTCTTAGATTTATTGGGTTCATTCCCTTGAGATGCTTTTCCCTGTTGTTAGTGTGGGGATTTGAAACTCCTTTCTTATTGTGATATGGTTTTATCTAGTGGAGTTTGAAAGTTAGAGGCAGGTGTCCTTTTCTGTGATCTCTTTAAGAGTTGGTAATTTGGAAATTCCTTATTTTGAGTAATTGACTTGATGCTGGTGGTTTTTGACTATGACCTTGTAATACCCCGGGAAATTTTTTGTTGAAATTTTGTGCGTAAACGTGTTGGGTTCTATCTTCTAGAATAAATTATAATTTTTCCATGCGAAATTTCTTAGATTATGACCCACCATTGCGTATAGTATCTAATAATCTTTCCAAAGATATATGGATCATCCAAAACGGACACCCGAGCGACGAGTTATGAACATTCCGATCGAACCATAAATAGTAGTGAACAGTAAAAAGTACTGAGTCCTGGCGTATTTTTTCTCCAACTTTAAAAGATCATAAATCCTTGTACATAATGACCTGGGTGATCTACTATATATCAAAGGAAACCTATGCGAGTCCTCTTTCCAATGAAATTGGTTTCATCCAATTTTTCTATCGGAGAAAAAAGTTATGGTTGATCTACTTCAGACTATCAAAATTGAATTTTCGGGTCAACTTCAAACAATCATAACTCCTCGTACACAATGATATGAGTAAGATACTATATATCGACGGAAAAATATGAGATTCCTCTTTCTAATGAAATTGGTTTCATCCAATTTGGATATCGGAGTAAAACGTTATGGTTGATCTACTTCAGACTATCAAAACAGTCCACCATAGGACAGATTCGAGAATTAGTTGATTTTTAAGGGCATTTTGGTCATTATGCCTTCACTTCATGGACGAAAATTGTCCATTTATACCTATATTGAGCCATAACATTTATGTTCTTGCATAAAAAACATTGAGAGAACTAAACCCTAGGTCCATTTTGAACTCCAAATATCGTCCAATTTCACCGTAGAAATTCAAATTTGATCCGATAATCGAACTCATTATCTCGAGACCTTCGAGGAACACCTCTTATTTGTGTGAATAGGATTCCATAATCAAGAGGTCAATTTCAAGGTATGTGGGGTTTTTCAACTAGAGCACTCTTCTGTTCTTGTGCCCAAAAGTAATTTTCTTTACGAAGACATGATTTTTACTTGATTATTATGATTTTGAAGCATGAACTCATATTCTATGATGATTATTATGAAATTTTGATTTCTATGATTTTGAAAGATGGATTTACATGTGTGGTGATATAAAGCATGAATCTTGAACGATATTTATCATGATTTTGATATTTGGGTCTTGAACCCCATTTGAAATTGTGTCTTTGAGAAAATGTGTGCTATAAGTACATTGATGTTGAATATTTGAGATGTGTTGAATGATTTGACCTTTTTCTCTTAATGGAGTCGCTTTGAACTCAAATGTGAAAGAAATCCACAACGTGTTTGATTATGATAAATGGGTAGCATGATGGCTCCCGATATATACTTATATATTGATGAAAGTTGTTTTTTTGCGGATTATCTTTGAAATGATCTGAGCTAAGTCCGGGAGTACTCTTTAGCACCGAGTAGGATGTATAAAGTGACCTTACTTCCTTAGAACTACGTGCCCCCGTAGGACGTGAGCTTGAGGCTGATTTATATAGTGATCACTAGTGTTTTTGGATTGATATTGGAAGTCCTACCCCGATGGCAAGGATAGGATGGCTCTCCCCAACGTGGGTTAGACGTTGGACTCCATGTGGCTCACATGGTTTATGTCGGTTATAGGATCTCCCAGTGTGTGTGTGTTTCCTTGTGTCTATGGTGAATGGTGAAGTGATTTGAGAGTAGAATTGTGAAAGTTATCCTTTCGAAAGATTTAAATGATATTTACATTATGAGAATTGATATTCTTGATGAACTGAAAGTGATAGAGAAATTATATGATGACTCACATGTGCTATTATACTTATTTCATCCTTTCATGATTATGATGATTTTCTTCGGGCTATGTGAGTCTTTCATATATCATGCATATTTCTTATAAATGCTTATGATGATGATATTTATAAAACTGCATACGCCCCCATATACTCGGTTTCTTTCCATGGTACTGACCCATATCTTCGAATGTGGGTTGCATTTTCTCGGAATGTAGGTTCAGGTGCTCAGTTCCAGGTTTGATAGTGATTCTTCGGGCATGCTGTTCTACATCCTCTGTTGTGGTGAGTCCTCATGTTCCGAGGACGTGATGTCTGATGTTGGTTTCACGAAATTATTTACATTTGATAACTGAGTATGAGTCAGTTGGGGCATGTCTCAATGGCTCGCTGGTTTTATTGATTTTCTTAGAGGCTTGTCACACTAGTATAGATGTTGGGAGTTGACTAATAAGTTGTATTTTGTTATCTTTCTGAAATTCTTTTATTCTTGGATGATGATTACTCTGTTGATATTTGAGGGTTATTTATGGAAACCCCGTTGATTTGTGTTGAACTGAATGAAAATGGCTCAAAGGGTTAGCTTGGGGCTACTCGTAGCCTCAAGTACCGTGTGACGCTCCGGGACCCATTTTCGGCGCGTTAAACACCTTGGTTTTGAGATTGGTATATTTCTTCTTCGATAATGTGATTCATGGGTGAATTAAGAAGATCCCCATTTTAGAGTTTGTATGGTCTGATGAGGCTTAGTAGAGTGTTTCTCCTTGATGATATATTTCTTTGTCTATTTCTTGATGAGATGGAGTGTTAGATTCATTAGTCATCGGCTAAAGTTGCATTTCTCTGAGTTGCTAGAGTTTTTGCCTTTACTGGTGTGGTTTTCAACTTTGAGATATTTTTGAGTATGTTTGAATAGTCCATGCCCTCTAGTGGATATGGAGTGTGTTATTTGCATTTTTAGCCAGTGATTTATCCTTTGGCATGATTTCTGTTTTATGGGTATTTTTTGTTACCTCCAGCTGACATAGAGTTGGTTATTTGCGTTTATGTCTTCGGTTATCCCTGTGATGTTTTTTACTCTTCAGATATGTCTTGACTTTGGATTTGTATGATTTATCACAGAAATGTCAGATTTGGATACTAGAGTAGAGTTGGGATGGTTTGCATTGATATGGTCCTATTGGCTCAGTTTTGGGGTTGATGCCTTGGAATGGAGACTTTGAAGTATGATAGATTTGGAGCATTAATGGCTCCCTATTTTTAGTTTTAGTTTAGATATTTGAGACCAAGCGATTTAGCCTTGGTATTGAGATTTCAGCTTAATGTTGTAGAGATTATGCAACCTTTGTTTTGGACTTGTCTTTACTTAGATTTCAATCATAGGCTGGTTGATCCTACTCTGTGATTTCCTATTACCTCTTCTCGATATTGGTTGGATTATAGTTAATAAGCGTTCAGATGATATCACATGGGCCCCGTATTTGTTACTTCAGTTTTGACCTCGAGTTTTAGTTATGTTTGGGAATTTTGGACGTTTAGTCAGTGGAAGTAATATACTTGAGTAGTATTCAATATAGCTTCATTCTCGGTAAATGTGACATCCTGAAGTGGAATATATAGTGATGAGTAGAAATACCTTGGATCTCGAGATTTTAGATTGATTTTCATCCGGATTGGTTGCAGCACTGGCAAGGATTGCATTTCTCTATTATCTTTATTTGTGTTCCCAGAAAACGCCTTATCAACTTATTCTAATGTCTGTCATATGGAATTTTAGTGCATTAGCTTAAGTTCTTTGAGTCCTCTGTGATGATACTACATGGACGAGACTCAGGTGATTTTTCCTTCTGGTTTGGAGTGGATAGCAAGTGCAAAAAGGTAAAGAAAGGTTATATTTGGATTTGAAGTTGGTGATATGACTTATGTCATGGTTTTGTTTTGGCTTAGTTCAGCCTTGAAATGATAATGCTTTTATCGATATGATATCAGTGTGTTATGGTTCAGTTTGTACATATTAACCTTTTTAGTTCAGTATCTCATCCCTTCGATCTTTAGAGATTATTTCTATCCATTGACTTTGGGGGACAAAATTCCTTTTAGAAGTGGATAATGTAATGACCATTCAGGTTTTTTCCCATATTTATGCTTATCTTCAACATTTGAGCTTCTCTATAGCTTCCCTAAGTCATTTGTGACTTCCTAGGACTGATGGCTCGGTCACTGGGTAGTTTATTTGTTTTTAGAATCGATTCCCTATTTAGAAGTCTTCGTTGGTTCCTAATGGCCACCGGGAGAAACCTTTTGTGAAACAATCTTGAATGTAAATTCCAACTATGCCAGCAGATCCAGAATATCGATTTTAGGCTTATTATACATTTGGTTTGGGTCCTAATGGACCCGAGCTAATTTCGACCTATCAATTAGAAAGTTAAAAATTTTAAAGTCTAAGTATGGGACCCATATTTGGTTGAAAAGACCTTAGATTGAAAATACAACTTGGCCAATGCATTTGGAATGTCGAATTTATTTGGTTACATATCTCGTTTGAGAAAATTGTATTCCGGATGAATCTCGAGGCATTGGCTAAAACTTGGAGTCAAATTCTAAGTTTCAGCTGTCATTTAGTGCTGAAAAGTACTGCGATCGTGGTGTCTTCATAGCGATCGCAATGCAGAGATCGCGACATCTAGAAGGGTTGTTTAAATACTCCTTTTGGATGAGAATTGGACATCTTATTCCTTCATTGAAACCTAGAAACCCTAATATGTTGTGCTAATCACAAATTGGTCATGGTGGGTGACTTGGGATCTTGGTTATCATCTTTTATTGCGATTATGTTCAAATTTAAGCTTAGAATTCTTTGAATTCATGCTTGAATTGCCTAGTTTGGACCAAAACCCCCAATTTAGCTTAAGGCTTGATTTTATCCAGAAGTATGCTTAATTTTCACCCATTTCATGAGGGTTATGATTCCTTGTTCATTTATGAACATTGGGTTTGCCTCAAAAACTCGTTTTCCATATATGGGACCTACTTTGGGTTTTGGAGTCATTTTTGGACTCGAAGGACAATATTGCTATATGGGTATCGTTAGACTCATATTGATGAGTAGATTATGATTTTGTTAGTGTGATGGTATTTTAGGAATTGCGAAGCAAATTCGATCATATAGTGCATGATATGATGGTTGCGGTTCTGCTTTGAGGTAGGCTTCTATCTACTTTTCTTCATAGATGATGTGCGATATATATTACATGTGAATATGGATGTTAGGCTTGATTATGCATAGAATAAATTGTCCTTGATTGTTGATGTTTGGGGATTAGATGAGGGCTTTGGACCCGTAAGACAATATATTTATAACCTTTGATAATCCTATTGCCTTCTCCCTAGTTTAGATAATTTTGTGTCATAAATACGATATGATGCTAGGTTAGGGATGTGGTTTTAGAGTTAGGGTTAGTGTGGTGGCCTTGAAATCATAGAATTGACATAAATTCCTGTGTTTATAGTCAAAGTTCCTATCTTAGAATTTGTTGTGTCTTACTTAACATCTAGAAGTTGAACTAGATACCTTAGCCTATTTTGGGGCATAGGTTTCATAAATATGGAAATTGAGGATTAGAAATGGAATTGTACGACCAACTTAGGCAAAGTCTTGTGTTAGATTTGTGAATCTAGTTCGTATGTTAGGCATGGTTGAGACTAGTAAACCTTAATAAAAGGTTGCTCCGTGGCTTATTGAATGATGATGTATTTTCCCAGGATAATGATATTTAGGCCTATAGAGATACTTCTTCCTTCTTGATGTGACGTCTGATACATAGAGATGTTAATCCCTCTTAGACTTGATATTTGGCTTATAGAGATGATATTTCCTCTAACATATGATGTTGGGTCCTTAGAGGTGCTATTCCTCTAACATATGATGTTGGGCCTGGCCTATAGAGATGCTATTCCTCTTCGATATAATGTTTGGCCTATAGAGATGCTATTCCTCTTAGATTTAATGTTAGGCCTATAGAGATGCTATTCCTATTAGATATGATATTTGGCCTATAGAGATGCTATTTTTCTTAGATATGATGTTAGGCCTATAGAGATGCCATAGACTTTTGGCTATGTTGTCGGGCCTATAGAGATACTATCTCATTTTAGTTATGATTATTGGAACTATAGACACTATATTTCTCCTAGATATGACAATTGGTTGAGAAAGGCGATACTCCTCATAAGTCATGTTGTATGACCTATTGACATGAGATATCTTATAGAATTATACATGCTTATTGATATTATGCCTCCTATAGGAGAGATGCCTCCTATGTGAGAGATGATCACATTCTTATTGATATTATTCCTCCTATATGCGTGATGCATCCTAGATGTGAGATGCCTCTTATGTGAGAGATGATACGTACTTATTAATATTATGCCTACTATATACGAGATGCATCCTAGATGTGAGATGCCTCCTATGTGAGTGATAATTATGTGCTTATTGATATTATGCCTCCTATATTCGAGATGCCTCCTATATATGAGATGATTAGATATATGTTACGACTTATAAATATGTTTTTCGATATGTTTTTGGACATGTATATGGTCTAAAGATCTTGATTATGATGTTGTGCTTACTTCGGGAATATTATTTTATTGAAGGCCATGTTATGATATTGATTGGATATCCAAGAAGTGTTTATCATAATAAAGTATGCGATTATAGTTTATGAATATGCATATATATGTTTGTATACACATCTCTATGGTATGGGACGGAGGAAGATGTGGTATGATGCTTATTGTTTGACTGATTAAATACTGATGATGACATGCATAGATTTGGTACATTCATGATTATTATATCGGTAATTGATGTAAATCTAGCTAGAATACGATCTTATGACTATTTTTCGTACTTATGGGTTAAGATATGTGGTAGCTAGTTGTCTATTAGGTGACTATAGCACTTGATGGTTAGGAATCTAATGTGCTAGTTAATGGACCCTGCTTAGTTAAAATATGGTAGCTCGCGATGTTTGATACGTGGCTAAGTGTTGTGTTCAAATGCACATGCAAGTGTACGCGATCATACAAGTAATATAGTGACTTAGACAGTCGAATATCGTTCCCATAAGGACTATGCAACTAGCTATTCAACCAACTTTAGTTTTAGACAAGGAAAACTTAAGTTTTATAAAGTATCAAGATGATTTTTAAGGTTTGAATAAAAAATGTAAATAAATTAGAAGTAACAATTTGTGACAATAGCAAAGCAAACAATGGTAGTGAACAGTAATGATGAGAATTCCAGGGTTGAGGCACATCTAACAATCATACAATTCTGTCTTCTTATCGCATTATAGTTTGTTATTGGATTATTGATTCGCAGGGGTTATGGTACTATCTTGGTCTCCCAAACTCAAATCTTCTATCTATCTTAATATTGAAACTACATCTCAAACAGAGATGAAATAATTCATGTAGATGCATACAACTATCTTCTTGTAATTTAACCAAATATGGCTCCTCGGTATATTCCTATCCTAGGTGCTAATTCAAATCCTCTATTTAATTAAACAATGAGAACCTTGATACTTAATTTCTTCATTCTATTCCACGATTCTCCTCCCGAATTCACATAGAAATATAGATTTATTATAATAGTGGCCACTCATCAAAATAGTAAGCTCAAGAAATTAAGAATAACCCATACGATAATCCAACAAGAAACTACGATAAAGAATATCAAAGAGTAATCATGTTCTTGGCCTCAACCCCAGAACAAGGGTGTTTAGCGACTCATGTTTGAATTTAACATAAAAATAAGTAATTAATCATACCAAGAATTAATCTAGAGGTAAAGAAGTTCAAAAGAAATTGTAAAAACCCTAAAAGAGAGAATTTTGTGTTTTTCTGCCGCTGCTATGCTTTTCAAAGTGTCCCCAATTGTTACGGAATTTTTCCTGTTATAGTTTGGCATAATAACCCACTTTTGCATTTACGGCGTTGCGACAACCTTCCTGTCGCCATTCTCAGCATGATGCAGTGGTATCATGGTGAGACTCTGCCTAGTGACAATTATGGATTTGACCCACACCGGGATGCGTTGGAATCTCGGTGAGTTACTGGATAGTGACATAGTGGGCTTCAAAACATGAGCACTGGTTATTATCTCTTCACCGCGACATGGTGACTTACTAAAAGAGACTTCTAGAGATTTTTACTTCCTTAACCATGTCTCAATGCCTTCATTTCTCCTTTCATCGTCATACCTCCTTAATGCATCCAATTACGTTCAATTTCATCAAAATTTAATCCTGTACACACTAATCATCCATTAGATAAGGAATACACTTATAGCTCAATTTTAATTGGAATAACACCTTTCCTATCTCATAAAAAGTCCAAATATGGATAAATATTGGTGATTGGACATATAAATATGCCCAAGATCACCACCCCACACTTAGAACCTTGTTCGTCTTTGAACAATCACAAACATGATACCTAATTAAGCTCCACATCACAACCTTAGGGTTATACTTGCATTGGGCACTTATAATTTATAACAATGACTCTTCATCTCTAAACATGTCAAGAATACTTTTATGCACATGAACAATTTGTTTCTAACCTCATCATCTCAATAGTGACATCTGATTTGTTGGCAAACTTAATCAAATTACTCAATCAAACAAAACAATAAGTAATTTGGACTTTCATCCTCATGCACCCTCACAATAAGAAAGTTTCAACATACCACTCACAATTTTTCAATATTTCTCATGAGGGAAATATCAAAATTCAATCACTCAATCTCAATAAAAAATTCATACATGACAGATAATGAACCATAAGCTTTCCCTTAGTTTACTACTCTACTAATGGCCGGATGTTGAAATGTAGGATCAATTAGGTCATACATGGTTACAATGTAAGCTAAGGGACAGAAAGGAACTATTTAGGAAATAGTGACTAATATCCCTAAGCACTTTATTACATGTCAATCTTCAATTGAAATCACATTCTATCAACCAACTATCACTTTATTACCTTTACACATCATTTGTTTCACCTCAATCTCATTAAGCACATTAACAAAAACTATGGTGGGAACATTTTTCTTTTACATAATGATTCAATTTCCAGATCTTCTTCACACCCATTTACTGTTACGCACCCCTATAATAGCCACCCTCAACAAAAACTATTCACCTTGGTTGAGGTGCACAGTGTCTGAAACGGACTAGGGACAAAAAAGGTTCATTGTAACCTAACTAGGCAAATAAAAAAAACTGAAATTCCTTTTCAATATTTATTTAACTCCCAACCATACAATTTTTCACCAATAACTTACAATTTTGGGCTTTACTTTCACTTTTTTCTCCTTCAATTTCATACTCCTTACTCAATTACTTTTCAGTACAAAAGCACTAAGGAGTTTTGTATCAAATTAAAGTCTATCAAAGAAGGGATAGGCTAAGTACAAGGCTACCAAAAAAATCAGGCTATAGGCTCAAAGGGGTTTGCTAGGGACATGCATAAGGATAGGTAAATAATGTCTTTACAATTCGGCTAACAAAGAAATGCCTAAATCACTTCTTACACCTAGCACCCTTTTTTTCTCTTTGTAAACACACCAAGCAATTCTATACATTCCTATACATGTAGGATACAAACTAATACTAACACTCATGGTGCATGCAAGGAATCAAATCAGATCCTTACGGTTCTCGATCTTGTTCTTTGTCAAATTCAATATTAAGCCAACAAATCGTATTACACCTATTGAGATTTAACATCTAAAAAAATAAATCAATTTTCCTTTTGTTTTAAAACAAATTCATTCGAAGTCACTATAAATATGGCCCAACACAAAGCATTTCCCAAAAGTTGTAATTGGGTTCTTATCCATTCTCAGCTTTTAAAGACTAACTCCCCTTAAGGCGGTCGTCATCCATATATCATAGGAGAGGGAAACTAGCTATGATGATTTATTTTGAATTACCTTGAGGGAAAAAATGAGAATTACCAAGGAGGGCGAAAATAAATACTTAAATTAATACTTTAAACTGATATTGCCAAGGAGGGCGAAAACAATAAAAGCAAACACTATAAACTAAAAGCAATATGCAAAAAATAAATACATTAAACTTATATTGCCATGGAGGGTGAAAATAATAAAATCAAACACCTTAAACTAAAAGCAATATACGAAAAAAGCCTTGAGGAAAAATTGCAATAATCCATACTTTGAACTTACTAACTATTATAGACATAGTATTCCGAACAATTATAAATAACATACAAACCAGAAAAAATAAGCTAAAAATTGTCCAACCAACACAAACTGAAATACCAAGATAAAGAGAAGAAGGGAAGATGATGCGACACAACCACCCTATACTTAAATGAAGCACTGTCCCAGTGCTTACAAATAAACTCAATTAGGGAGGTATCTACCTACTCCCTGCCTAAGAGTCAACCATATTATTATGTGCGACATCAACATCATCACCGTTATTATCAGCCTCATCATCATCATCTACATCACTATCCTCAGACTGTTCATCATCATCAGACTCTATATTCAAGTCCTACCACTACCTTTCTTTATCTGTAGGTACATCATCATATATTGGTTCAACGAACTCTGGCCAAATCCTTAAAAATATCCTAGAATGATGGCCAAGGGGGTAATCCAACTCAACAACACAAATTTATTCATTTGTGGCTACTCTTCCCCCAACCCGTAGCTGCAACATTGGTAATCCATACATTCTGATAGTGATTTCATCAGTCCGAGTTTAATGCTTAGCCATAGTAAGAATTGATCCCTGATCCCCAACTACACTCCTAGCTGTGGTGACATCAATAAGGGGACTATCTACCACAAGCTTATAGTATAACTCATCCTCGTCTACTCGATGCCTCGTAAAAAATTGAGTCAACAAACCTCCAAATCCATATTGTGCCCCTCAATGTAGAGCGCCTTCTTCATAGCAGAAAATATCACCGGGCCTATATTAATTTCAATATCATCACACATTAGAGCATAAATAAAACATACCCTGTCACCTATAATCTCTGTCATATATTTGCTTTGAATATGGTAATGGTATACAATGTATCCCCATATATGGGCCTCCTTGGTCATATGTGCATATGGGTAGGAGGAGTGAAGATCGGTGCCTCTCTGTCTTGTTCACCTAATAACCAAACGAGTACCACAAAGCAAATGTCTGATATAACCATAGTTTGGAGTGATAATCATCTACCTCAACTGGTTTGCATCTCCCTCAGGTATCCCCAGCAAGTCATTTATGTCTTTTGTTGTAAATCTCACTTTTTGTCAAACTTTCACCTCATGATGTGGGTCCTAAGGGTCCCAATTGGGATAAAATTCATGCACAAGGTGAAAATTACACTCAGTCGGCTAGTGAAATATGAAATTCATGTTCAACTATTCCAAACAACATACCATACTTGGGTATTCCCATTGAAAACTCGCCCTATCAATAAATACCTCAGGTATGTATTTTTTGTCGAGGTGTTTGGTGTACCACTTCTTTCCTGCTTTTCCGAATGCCTTAAACCCAAATATCCATGTCTGACCACATAGGACTGGTGGAGAATGGGGTACCATATCAATTGGACTCTCGGTCAGCCTTGTTTGTTTCCTAGCTGGCATAGAAGTTCTAGCTTTCCCCTTGAGTGCTAGTTGTATCCTATCCATAGTTTCTGTCATCCAATTCATGCAATAAACAAATGAGAAACTAAGTAATAAAGTGTGTTAAACTAAACTAAGTGTAACAAGAAATCCCACACTTAGTTTCTAATGAGATTGATAAGGTACTTAGACTTTCTCTTATCACTATGTTTTAATAAATACAACTGGTACACAGTTAAAGCAATGACTAATTTCACCTTACTGTTTTATTATATAACATTGGCAAGTCACATAACAACTCAAAGTGCATCATCTAGCCTAACTTCAGACAAACCAAACCAAACATGCACTTATTCTCATGCCCAACTTTGTATATTCATAAAATGTCAAGTACAATAACAAGCGTAGGATCAATTTAATTGCAAACACACCACAATTTATAGTTCTAAAAAGTGTTAAGAATAACAAGTTACCCCACACTCTATTATTCACATTGCAGACCAAGCTTGAAATATTTAAACCGTGAGTACACTAAACACAATGTAAAATTTAGTCAATAAGATTGCTTCTCCGACACATGTACATAAACCATAATACCCCCAAGAGTTTAATCAAATGGATACACCCATATTTTAAGTAGCACATGTCTTAAACCCAAATTAACGTGAACCAACATACCCCACATCACTAAAAGCACCCGTCATAATACACGTATCATACCACCCTTCAATTCAATATTCATTCACTCACCTACTTAACAATTTAATGCATTATTATGGAAGTAGCGCCTAATAATTCATAACAATTTCAAGAAAAATAGAGCCCATGATAATCTAAATCAAATGAATCAAGCATAACACAACCTTTTCAAGCCACTAATATCGAAATCCCCATCAAGATAAGGAGAAAAATGAAGAATTGGAGAATTAAGAGAATTAAAACTCACCTTGAGTGTAGAGTGAAAAAACTTCAAAGTGAAAGAGGGGAATAGGGGTCAACACTTAGAGTGAAGAAATGAAATAGGTTAGGGTTTTAAAGGGGTACTTATACAAGAGGGTTTGAATTTGGGTCGAGTCGGGTTAAACCCGACAAAATTAAAAAATTTGGTCTGCATTTGACCCTCACTAGGAGGTAGTGTTTTGTGACAATTGTTGTTTGGGACTTCATCGCAATGTGGTGACCTTTAAATCGAAATTTTTTATGTGTTTTAACCCATCACTGCGATGCAGTGGTATTGCGATAACACACTGGAATTTTACAATTGTGGATTGTCACCTCACCGTGATGTGGTGACCCTTAAATCGACATTTTAAGTGCATTTTTCAACCCCCATTATTACCTGATATTGTACCAAACTTAAAAATATCATTTTGAAAACCTGAATGCCTCCTTGAACGTTAGTATTATCCTTAATTTCAATTATCTCAGCCCGACATACTTAACAAAAACAACAAATAAATCATAACAACTAGTGGGGTGCCTACCACTACAGTGCCTTATTTTTGGTCGTGGCACGACTCATCTTTTTGTATTTTCACTTTCTTTTTATTTTCTAAAAATCTAAAAAAAAAGGGAACTACACTATTTCATTACATTCATAGGTCCACATAGTGCCTTAGTTTACATCGTGGAACGACTCAGCTCAGGGTTACTCATCAGAAAAGGTGATGGACATATTGCACTTATCTCTATGATCAACTGTAACACCCTGATTTTCTGAACCGAAACGCTACATGGTGCTCATGACCTCGAAGGACCACAAGCTAACCCATGACTGATATCTGTACCTGTATACTGCATAAAATAATGGAAAATATAGAAACATGAATTGAAAGCCCATAAGGTTCAAACAAGATAAACATCTGAATAATAACATCTAAATAAGGTGGTATCACAATACCAAAATAAAACTAAAAATAATAAAGTCTAAACCAAGTATGATATCTAGTCTACATCTAGTCTGCATCTAGTCTGAAAGCCTTTAACTATCTGAAGTAAGGAGTGGAAGAAACATGTCTCCAACTAACTCACGACTACTGAAAGCCAAAATAAAATACTTAAGTAATAAAGTAGTAATCATTTCCTCGGAGAATGAGGACTCACTGCTAACTATGACTACTAAAATCTGCAATGCTACTGCTGCTTTGGAACTCGTTCCTCTAAACCCATGGCATAAAATAAAAAACCATAGCACAAATGCGTCAGTACGACTGAATGTACCGAGTATACAAATGAGGTAGGCTAAATGCAAAGGGTTTATATGCATGAACAATGTTTAATGATATGAACGTAAGAATACATACATGCATAAGTCACTATAACTGAACTCATGGTGATACTGACTACGGAGTCTAAATACTGACAAAATGAGTATACTAATACTGAGATACTGAATGACTAAGTTCACTAATATTAATATGTAAGTCACTACTAAGTGAGGAACTGATACTACATTACTGAATAGATAAATGACTATTTCTAATAGTTTGAATTATGAAGAACTGGTTTGATTAACTATGTCTAAAAGTCCTGAAACTGAATACTGATAACGTGAGTTACGATTACTGATACAACTGATATAACAGTGATGATCGGCATAACCGATGTAGATAATACTGAGCGACTGTATATGACAGTCTAAGTTCCGATGGAACTATCTGAGTTCCATTCTATATGGAGTAACTGAATATGAGATCAGTCCTATCTAGCGGGTGATCTCTGAGTATAATGATAATAAAGATAATTTGACTTAGTCTGAGATCAGTCCTACCTAGTGGGTGATCTATAAATCCTATGATACTGATACTGATTGACCATAGTTGAGATTAGTCCTATCTAGTGGGTGATCCCAAAGTCTATTTCTAATGATAAGGATTGACTGTATCTGATAGTCCTGAAATCTGAGGAACTATCTGAGTTCTTTTACTGAGACTGAGTTGACTGTAGCTGATAGTCCTGATTTCATAACTAAAACTATGGGATGTATTCATCTAATCGATATGCCCCTTACTAGCTAGTCTGGGTTCCATCTTATAACCCCAGTTGGAAGGGTGTTAGTGCCACGCCACTGGTAAAGAAAACTGTTGTGGAGTCAGTCCTAATCTAGCGGGTGACCCTTGGGATAAATCCTATGCATTTAAATGTGGTAACGGGTGATCCCTGAGCATGTCAGTCCTATTTAACGGGTGACATCTCATACCTAAGTTGGCTACATAGTTTTGGAACTTAGGGATAACTTCTATGGATCTCAGTCCTATTCTAGATGGTGAGTCCCCATCCTTAGGATTTCTCGGTGCTGAATCCTACTCCCATCTGAAAAACACTGAGCTGGTTAATTGAGCTGAATTGAACTGATTAGCTAAACTGAACTAGTGGTATTGTTTAGCAGAGTTAAACTGAGTTTACTGAGTTTCATTGACTGAGAGAATGTACTGATGCATGAGGACTGACTGAGAGTACTGTAGTTATTGACATTTTACTTGTAATACTGAAATCACTGAGATTACTGAACTACTGAGATTTTTGGGATTTTTTGAGTTACACGGTTGACTGAGTTCTATTGATCATGGATTGAATGCGAGTATCATGAAACATGACATGTACCTAGGCACACAACTAAATTATCGGGTACAAGTACTCCCAGGACTCGATGGAAGGAAACTGACACACATGATACTTCTTGATCATAGGAATAACATCCACAATTCATAATACCATAAGTAGGGGATTTTATACTACACATGTTTCTCAACACCATATACATGATAGGGAATGCGTATAACATGTAAATACTTGCAAAACTTCAATTTCATGAGCATTCCATATCACAACAACAATACACAACAATTAGCATGGAATTCATGTTGAGTCGTAAGGAATAGAGCATGGTCTTTTCATTTAAGTTCTATTTAGCTATAATACATGATTTCTAATCTCTTAGGTATTTTATCAAACACCTTGCATGCACACCTTGTGGAATAGGCATATTCTTCTTCTTAATGATTTAAACCACCCAAAATTCATATATTTCAATTTGCATGTCATCTTACTTTCATAAACTCACATAAAGATTCAAATTTGGGAGTTGTATAACAATAAATCACTCAAACATAATCAACCCACAACATAACTTCATGATTCATAGTTTCAAAGAGGGTTCTTGAACTCCACGGATGAAAGGAATCCATGTAAGAACACTATGAAAACCTTAAAGATTGATCTTTACAGATATCTAATGTTTATTGAAGGTTCTTGAAGAAATCCTTAGGCTTACTCTTGATTTTTCTTGACTAGGGTTTAACCCCTTTGGGAGAGAATGTTCTTGTTCTTGAGGAGAATGAGAATATTATATGATAGTAGACTTCTTAGGGATTTAATACCATGTTTAGAGTGAGGGAAAAATACCAAAATTCCCCTACGAAATTACCTCCCAGTTGCTGAAAGTATCAGCTGACGACATGGGCTGATAAACCGTCAGATCTGTGATAGCCCGTCAGCCCAGGTCGTCACCTAGGAGCTAGAATTTTTGACATTCTGCCTAAGTATGATGACATTGATAATAAGTCATCATAAATGTAATTATAAATGTGATAGTTTATCAGAAATGTTGTCAGAATTGTGATAAGTCGTTAGAAATGTCGTCACTCAATTTTTAGGCTGACATGCTTGAGTAAAATGGGCATAACTTTTTGCTCCTATATCGGATTTAGGCAAAATTGGTTTAGTTGGATAGATAATTCAATTATCTTTCTTTTGGAAGGTCAAAATCTTAAAAATATTAGTATAACGAGAGATATTCTCATTTGAAGTTGACTATGGCAATATCCTTCCCAAGAATTCAATCGGTAAGGAATGTTTTGATTCGTTTGATAGCTTGGAGTTATTTCAAGACTTAATATCCATATAACTTGCTCATACAACTATAAAATAACCATGATGTACTATGTATGAGCTTTAAACATGGCTCTAATATTGGTTTGGATTTTTTGGGGTATTATAATATCTCCCCCTTGGGAACATTCATCCTCGAATGAGAATGACTGATATGGAAGAAAAGATCAACTAAAGTACGTACAAGACATAAACTACTAAAACATGGTTTTGGGAATGACATGACTGATAAGCTGAACACATCATACTGAATATGCATATCTGATACATGAGTAACTAATTCATGAATGAATGAATGAGTGTTCTGATGAACTAAGTTTCTCATAATAAGAATGCATATCTGATGCCTAATTTTATGACTGACATGATATGTGAATGCATGAATGAAAGTAATGGTAAGATGATCACGTATATCTGATGCGTGAATACATAACTGAACTAACTCATAAACATGCGACTGAACATGTAATGATAAAGATACCAAGTTTGAATTGAAAACTAAGTATGGAACCAAATACCAAGTTTGTTATTGAAATCTGAACATGAGAATGAGTAACTTCAAGGAAGTCTATTACCTTGAACTAAAAATACCTATGAGTCTGAGACTAATTACTCAATATGCATGAGAGGAAACATGAGAACATAACTGAGTCGAGATCATGATACATGAACTTAACTGAGTCTATAATACATGGTGTGTAACTGAGGTTGGAGCTTAAGGGTCAACTTATAAGTATCCCCTACTCCATACTGGATTCATTACATAAAAAAAGAATGGAATGCTTATGTTATGAAAGTTCAGGGAATCATAACGTATCTCCCCCTTGGGACACTCGGTCCCTCATAAAATACTGACTTGGCTGAGCTACTGAGGGAAGCTGAGGTAATGCGCAAGGAACCTGGGAACTGAATCACGACTGATTATATGAGATCTGAAACTGAGGCATGACACATGAACTAAAGGGGTTGAATCAAGAGGACCTGAAACATGAATGGACACTAGCTAAACTTGACACATGACTAAGGCATGAGAAATATGATATCAACAATATAGATGTACCCAAAAGGTCTGAATTGAGGATATATATGAAATATCCTAGATTAACTAATCAATAGGAGTGTAACATGAGTAGTGAGAGCTGAGCAATCTATAAAAAGTGACATGTGTACATGAGTCATGAGCTGCATAACCTGAGGTTGGAGTTTCTGTGTTCATGAGATATGATTCATAATACTGAGTGAGCTGGAACTTCTTATATGGGGAACTGGAAGTGCACAAGATTCTATGAAAAACGTGTGAATATAAGTTGTGTTCATAGAATTGAGTTATGAAACATGTGTAGGCATATTATGCTGACTGATGTACAAAACTTGTACCGAGATAAGGATGGATCGGGAATCATCTTTGCTTACTGCTTTTTTACTATTCATACTAGCACTACTATTGGAATTCTGAGAGCTTGACTTGGTTACTTGATCTATTATCTCCCCCTAACTTTAAGCCATCATCTTAAGTCTGTGAACACTTTACTAAGCTCTGGACTGAACTACAATCATCACCACATACTTACACTCTGTTCGACATATGCTTGCCTTACTAAACACATTATCTGCTACTATTTCCTCATAAACTACTAATATCATATTTCTAATTCATATCCATCTCTACACACTTAATTTCAAATCAATAGTCTTAATTTCTTTCTTGCACTGTTCAAGCCTACTGATTCACTTTGGTACAAATATCCCCATGAATACATAATTTGTTCAATCTGGATGATATTATCCCAACTCTACTACTGCCAAACTTCTGGATTTATGCTTCTAACTCTAGGTCTATACTATCATAGGACTCTGAGAAGAGATCTGGTGGAATATCTAAATTCGGGTTCAAGAATAAGTTCTCATGTTCATGAATAAAATCCGTATAACTTTGGAACATAACGGAACTGAGGGATACTATCTAAGCATGTGGAAAATCCCATAACTGTCTATAGGGACTGTCTGAGAAAGCCTTATCTTTAGGACTTGAGCTTCACTACTTCTGTTACCTTGAAAGTAAGGTGGAGTTGACATGAGTGGAGCATGATGAGAATATACATGAGTTTCTTAGGAAACCTTTATATAGAACGATCTAAAACATGAAAAAAGGGAAACTATTCCTAAAACATCTCATAGCCTCCTGTACATAAGTGTGGTGCACAACACACCCATGTACAAGACTCTACTAGATGTGGCTTGCAGACTTCCTAGGACTCTATTGAACCTTAGGCTCTGATACCAAGTTTGTAATGCCCTAATTTTCTGAAATGGAATGCTACACGATGCTCATGACCCCAAAGGACCACAAGCTAACCCATGACTGATATCTGTACCTGTATACTACATAAAATACTAGAAAATATGGAAACATGAATTGAAAGTCCATAAGGTTAAAATTGGATAAACATATAAATAATAATAATGTCTGAATAAGGTGGTATCACAATACCAAAATAAAACTAAAAATACTAAAGTCTAAACCAAGTCTAATATCTAGTCTGCATCTAGTCTGAAAGCCTTTAACTATCTGAAGTAGGGAGTGGAAGGAACATCTCTCCAACTAAATACCGACTACTAAAAGCCAAAATGAAATATTGAAGTAATAAAGTAGTAATCATGTCCTCGGAGAATGAGGACTCACTGCTGACTTTGACTGCTAAAATCTACAATGCTACTGCTGCTCTGAACTCGTGCCTCTAAACCTATGGCATAAAGTAAAACACCATAGCGTGAATGCGTTAGTACGAATGAATGTACTAAGTATACAAGTGAGGTAGGCTAAATTCAAAGGGTTTATATGCATGAGCAATGCTGACTGATATGAATGTGAGAATACATACATGCATAAGTAACTATAACTAAACTCGTGGTAATACTGACTACTGAGTCTGAATGCTGACAACATGAGTATACTGATACTGAGAAACTGAATCACAGATTTTACTAATATTAATATGTAAGTCACTACTAAGTGAGGAACTGATACTGCATTACTGAATAGATGAATGACTATTTTTGATAGTTCGAGTTATGAAAAATTGGTCTGATTGACGGTTTTTAACAGTCCTAAACCTGAATACTGATAACGTGAGTTATGATGAATGATATAACTGATATGACTATGATGATCGGGATAGCCGATATAACTGATACTAAGCGACTGTATCTGACAGTCTAAGTTCCGATGGAACTATTTGAGTTCCTTTCTGTATAGAGTAACTAAACATGAGATCATTCCTATATAGCGGGTGATCTCTGAGTATAATGATAATAAAGATGATTTGACTTAGTCAGAGATTAGTCCTACCTAGCAAGTAATCTCTAAATCGTATGATACTGATACTGATTGACCATAGTTGAGATTAGTTATATCTAGTGGGTGATCCGAAGTCAATTTATAATGATAAGGATTGAATGTATCTGACAGTCCTAAAATCTGAGGAACTAACTGAGTTCTTTTACTGAGACTGAGTTGACTATATCTGACAGTCCTAATTTCGTAACTGAAACTGTAGGATGTTTTCATCTAACCGACATACCCTTTTCTAGCTAGTCTGGGGTCCAATCTGTAACCCCAGTTGGAAGGGTGTCAGTACCGCACCACTAGAAAAGACAACTATTATGGAGTCAGTCCTAATCTAGCGGGTGACCCCTGGGATCAGTCCTATACATTTAAAAGTGCAAATGGGTGATCCCTGAGTATGTCAGTCCTACCTAATAGGTGACATCTTATACCTACGCTGGCTACGTATTTCTGGAACTTAGGGATTTCTTCTAGGGATCTCAGTCCTATTCTAGAGGGTGTGTCCCCATCCCTAGGGTCGCTTGGTACTAAATCCTACTCCCATCTGAAAGATACTGAACTGATTAATTAAGCTGAACTGATTAACTGAACTGAACTGATTAGCTGAACTAAACTAGTGGTATTGTTTAGCGGAGCTAAACTAAGTTTACTGAGTTCCGTTGACTGATAGAATAAACTGATGTCTGAGGACTGACTGAGAGTACTGTAGTTACCGAGATTTTACTTGGAATACTGAGATTACTGAACTACTGAGATTTTTGAGATTTCCTGAGCCACATGGTTGACTAAGTTCTATGGATCATGGCTTGACTGAGAGTATCGTGAAACATGATATGGCTCTAGGCGCGCAGCTAAATTGTCTGGTACAAGTTCCCCCAGGACTCGATGGAAGGAAACTGACACACATGACACTTGTTGATCATTGGAATAACATCTACAATTCATAATACCATAAGTAAGGGATTTCATACTACACATGTTTCTCAACACCATATACATGAAAGGGAATGCGTTTAAAATGTAAATACTTGCTTAACTTCAATTTCATGAGTATTCCATACCACAACAACAATACACAACAATTAGCATGGAATTCATGTTGAGTCGTAAGGAATAGAGCATGGTCTTGTCATTTAAGTTCTATTTAGCTATAATACATGATTTCTAGTCTCTTAGGTATTTTATCAAACACCTTGCATGCACACCTTGTGGCATAGGCATATTCATCATCTTAATAATTTAAACCACCCAAAATTCATATATTTCAATTTGCATGTCATCTTAGTTTCATAAAATCACATAAAGATTCAAATTTGGGAGTTGTATAACAATGAATCACACAAACATAATCAACCCACAACATATCTTCATGATTCATAGTTTCAAAGAGGGTTCTTGAACTCCACGGATGAAAAGAATCCATGTAAGAACACTATGCAAACCTTAAAGATTGATCTTTACAGATATCTAATGTTTATTGAAGGTTCTTGAAGAAATCCTTAGGCTTGCTCTTGATTTTTCTTGACTAGGGCTTAACCCCTTTGGGAGAGAATGTTCTTGTTCTTTAGGAGAATGAGAAAATAATGGGATAATAGCCTTCTTAGGGATTTAATACTGTGTTTAGAGAGAGGGAAAAATACCAAAATACCCCTATGAAATTACCTCTCAGCTGCTGAAATTATTAGCTGACGACATGGGCTGATAAGCCGTCAGATCTGTGATAGACCGTCAAGCCAGGTCCTCACCTGGGAGCTGGAATTTTTGACATTCTGCCTAAGTCTAATGACATTGCTGATAAGTCATCAGAAATGTCATCAGAAATGTGATAGGTTATCAGAAATGTCGTCAGAATTTTGATAAGTCGTTAGAAATATCGTCACTAAGTTTTCAGGCTGACATGCTGGAGTAAAATGGGCATAACCTTTTTCTCCGATATGGGATTTTGGCGAAATTGGTATCGTTAGAAAGATAATTCTATTATTTATCTTTTGGAAGTTCATGAGCTCAAAAATTTATAGCATAATGAAAGATATGCTCATTTGAAGTTTACTATGGCAATATCCTTCCCAAGAATTCAATCGGTAAGGAATGTTTTGATTCATCTGATAGCTTGGAGTTATTTGATGACATAATATACATCTAACTTGATCATAAAACTATAAAAGAACCATGATGTACTATGAATGAGCCTGGAACATGGCGTTAATATTGGTTTGGATTTTTTGGGGTATTACATCAACCCAATAATGCTTCACACGTTGTCCATTCACCAAGAACTTCTTAGTCTTTTCTTTATTCCACAATTTAACTGCACCATGAGGCATCATTCTCACCACAAAATGCCCATACCTATTTGACCGCAACTTACTCGGAAACAATTTCAACCTCTCCTTGAATAGCAAAACAAGTTGTCTTTGTTCAAAAACTCTACCAAGCATATACTTATCTTGCCATTTCTTTGTCTTCTCTTTGTACAGTTTGGCATTTTCGTAAATATGGAGATGAAACTCATCAAGTTTAAAAAGATGCAATAATATCTTCACTCTCGTAGTCTTCATATCAAGATTTAGCTTTTTCACAGCACAATAAGATTGATGTTCCAGCTTTACAGACAAATGATAGGCTTTACCATAAACCAAGCGATATGGAGAGGTACTTATGGGTGTCTTATACATTGTCCTATAAGCTTACTGTGCATCATCTAACTTTTCAGCCAAATCCTTCCGCTGACCATTGGCAGTCTTTTGCAGTATCTACTTTATCTCCCGATTGGATACCTCAACTTGACCACTTGTTTTGGGATGGTACGTAGTGGCCACTTTGTGCCTAATACCATATTTAGCAAAAAGATTTTTAAACCAAGTATTAATGAAATGCGTACCTCCATCACTGATTATAGCTCTGGGAGTGCCAAATTGTAAGAAGATGTGCTGAACTTCAACACTACTCTTGCATCATTCGTCGGTAAGGAAGTAGCCTCTACCCATTTAGATACGTAATAAACTACCTCAATGATATATAAGTTGCCATTGGATAGTAGGAATGGTCCCATAAAATCTATCCCCCAAACATCTAATACCTCAACTTTAAGTATTTTTTTCAGGGGCATCTCATGATGCCTTGAAATTGTACCTAACCTCTAGCACTGGTCAAAATTGTTCACAAAACACACTATTTCTCTAAACAATATTGGAAAAAAAGTGGATTGCAACACTTTTCTGGCTATTCTTTCACCCCCATGATGGCCACCATAAGGAGATGAATGGCACTTTTATAGAACTTGTATAAATTCAATTTCTGGCACATATCTACCTATAATTCCATCTGGATCCTTCTTGAATAGATATGTCTCGTCCCTTATGTAGGCATGAGAATCACGTAGAAATTTCTTTTTCTATTGAGTGTTAGCTTCGGGAGGATAAACCCTATAGACTAACAAGTTCACAATATTTGCATACTGCATAAGCTCACACAAAGACAATAATTTTTCATTTGAAAACTCTTCCTGAATACATCTGATGTCATCCGCACTATGGTCATGATTCTCTAATCTGGAAAAATAGTCTGCAACCTGATTTTAAGCTCCTTTTTTATCACGAACATCTAGGTCAAATTCTTGCAATAATAAAATCCACCTGATCAATTTAGGCTTTTCATTCTTTTTGTTGGAAAGATACTTGATGGCGGCATGGTCTGTGTGGACAATTACCTTGGTGCCCACCAAATATGCTCTAAATTTGTCGAATGTATAAACCTATTCTAACATCTCCTTTTCCATAATTGTGTAATTTCTTTGGGCATCATTTAACACTTTACTAGCATAATAAATAGAGAAAAATACCTTGTCTTTTATTTGCCTCAAAAATACCCCCACAGCTACGTCACTGGGATCACACATCAATTCAAATGGTAACTCCCAATCTGGAGAAATCAAGATGGGTGCTTCAGTCAGTTTCTTCTTCAGCTTCTCAACAGCTTCTTGACAATCAGCCCCAAAATCAAATTTAGCTTTTTTTTCTAACAATTTACACATAGGGCTAGCAATCTTTGCAAGATCTTGAATTAACCGCCTGTAAAAGCCTTCATGACCTAAGAAACATTGCACTTCCTTCACTATTAGCGGATGTGGCAGCTTTTCAATCACTTCAATTTTGGCTCTATCTACTTCAAGTCCTTTACATGACACTTTATGGCCAAGGACGATTCTTTCCTTGACCAAAAAATGGCATTTTTTCCAATATAACACCAGATTTGTCTCTTCATAATGAGACATGACTCGATCTAGATTCTGGAAGAATACATCTAAAGAATTATCGTAAATAGAGAAGTCATCCATGAATACCTTAATAAATTCTTCAACTATGTCATAGAAAATTGTCATCATGCATTTCTGAAACATTGCAGGTGCATTGCAAAGGCCAAAAGGTATGCGTCTGAACGCATATGTGCCATATGGTCTAGTAAAAGTAGTCTTTTCTTGTTCCTCGAGTCTAATGGTGATCTGATTATAACCCGAGTAACAATTAAGAAAAAAGTAATACTCCTACCCTGCCAACCTACCAACATCTGATAAATAAATGGGATAGGATAGGGGTTCTTTCTTATGGCTTCATTTAGCATTTGGTAGTTAATACAGATTCTCCATCTAATCACCATGCAAGTGGGAATCAAATCATTACCTTCATTGGTAACCACAGTCATCCCACCTTTCTTTGGGATGTAATGTATTGGTCTTACCTACTTGCTGTCTAAAATTGGATAAATAATCCCATTATCGAGCCACTTGATGAACACTTTTTGCACAACGTCCTTCATCACCGAATTCAATCTACGTTATTGCTATAACATTGGTTTGAAACCTTCTTACATGTATATCTTGTGCATGCAAAAAGCTGGATTTATCCCTGTAATGTCAGACATCTTCCAACTAATTTCCTTCTTTCTTCTTTTTAAGACTACGATTTCCTCCCTTACCTACACATCAGATAAACCTGCATACAAAATAATATGTAAGGTATCATTCTCACCAAGTTAAACATATTTAAAGTGAGGAGGAAGAACCTTAAGCTCTAATTTTGGAGCTTCATCAATAAAAGCTTTGGGATATGGGATAATTGGCCTGCTCAATGGCTCAAAGGGCAGCTTCTTCATTTCAATCACCGCTAAATTCATAAATTAGACTAATTCCAATGCCTCTACATCTCCATAAAGATCACGACCCATCAAAGCTCTCTCTTGAGGATCATCAGACAACAGAATATATAGCTCAGATGTAAGTTCAATAACTTATATGAAAGACAATTTTTCATATATAGATGGTAATTTCAGCGCATTGTATACATCAAAAACCTCCACTTTATCATGCACTCTCATTTTCATCTTTCCTACTGCTACATCAATCAGTGACTTCCCTATTGCTAGGAAGGGGCGTCCTAAAATAAATAGAACAACAGGACCATCTTTAAAGTTAAGAATCATAAAGTCTACTGGAAAGATCAATGATCCCACTTGTACTAAAACATTTTCATTAATTCCATCCAGCCTAGCAAGGAACTTGTCAGCTAACTACAAAACAACGGTAATGGGTTTAGGACTCCCAAGACCCATCTTTTGGTACCAAGATGTAGGCATAAGATTTATTCTAGACCCTAAGTCGCACACTCCACGAGCATTTATGGTCTACCCAATAGTTATTTGCAAAGTGAAACTACCTAGATCCTTCAGCTTCATGGGTAGTTTATTTTGTATCTTGGATGTGCACTCCTCCATAAGTGCAACTGTAGTATACTCTGTCAACCGGTTCTTGCTTTCCACTATATACTTTAGGTATTTTTCATATTTTTGAATACTCTATAGAATATCAACTAGAGAAAGATTTACATGAACCTACTTTAGAAGATCCAAAAATTTCTTTTAACTAGCTTCCTCTTGGTGCTTTCTTTGCCTTTGAGAAAAGGTTAAAGGTATAGTTTTCTTCTCCACTTGAATCTTATCACCTGCAACTCTTTTTTTGACCCCTTGTTTCTCATTGGATTTAGGATTATCGTCAGTGGCCTTGGGACTAACCTACTCAGGTACCACCTTTTTTAACTATAACCCACTCCTTGTCATAGCTGCATTTACCCGCTTTGGATTCATCTCTGTATCGCCAGGTAAGCCACCTTGAGGTCTTGTGTTTTGTGCTCCAATAATCAGATCGAGTTGTAACTCCAAATTTCTAGTAATCAACTATTGGCTCCTTACATCTTCTGCAAACTAGGCTTGATTAGCTAAAAATTGCTTCATAATCTTCTCTATATTTCTTATTTGAGTAGTAGCTTGTTTATTTTAAACCTACTATTGATTTTGTTGCACTGGCCCCTTATACTGATTATTATTCTGTACCTGATTTCCACCCCATGAGAAATTGGGATGATTCCTCCAATTAATATTATGTGTTACCAAAGTTCTATTGTCCTAGATGATTTACATTCCCCACATAATTCAAAGAATCTGGATTAACTGCACAAGCATCTGCTGCAGGTTCACTATTTCCACAAACCTCACACGAAGAATTCACCTATTGGACTGCAATAGCTATAGCTTGTTTTTCAATTAAGTTAGCATCTAATTTTGCATTGTTGTAAGCTGAGCTGATAAAGCGGTGAACTAATCTACCTCCAACACACCTACAACCTTCTTAGGAGCACTCCACGAGTCAGCATAACATTTTTGGTTCCCTTGTGAAATCTAATTCAGCAGTGTTTACTATTTATAAAAAGTCTTCTCAAGAGCTTGCCCACCTGCTGCTAAATCAAAGAGTATATTGGTATTTAGGTCTAGCCCCTCAATGAAAGTATGAACAAGAACATCATTAGACTGATAATGATGAGGGAAATTTGTGAGCATACTTTTAAATCTCTCCCAAGCTTGGTAGAGATTCTCTTCTTTTTTTTGTCAGAAACTCAGAATCTCGCTACTTAAACGTGCAGTCTACCCTGATGGAAAGAATAAAATATGAATCTTTTGAGCTAGATATTCCCAAGAAGTGATGGAGAGTGGTGGTTGAGCATGTAACCACCTCTTTGCTTCCCCAATTAAAGAAAAAGAAAAGAGCGTCAGTATGATATAATCAACATTCACCCCTATAGGAATGTAAGTATCGATTATTTCCAGGAATTTCTATATGTGCTGCTGCGGGTCTTCATATGAAAGGCCAGAAAATTGCCTAGCCAAATTCAACAACTGCACCATATTTTTCTTTAATTCAAATTGACCACTTGGCTTGGGCTTTCAAATACTGTTATTCGTATGGTTTTTGAGTTGGATTCCCACCTCACGAACAGGTCTAGAAGGAGCAACTAGGATGACCGAAGCTGGGACATGTCCGACATTTGGATCAACAGGATCATTTGGATCAACAATGTTTAGATCTCTTCTTTCAGCCATTTAAACCTGTTGAATCTGATACAGAGGTCATAGTCTCTATTAAAATACAAATTCTAGTTCTAAAAAAGGCTCTACCAACTCTCTATCTCTTGCCAGTCCTGTATTAAGCTAAACCTTCAAAAATCAAGTCGTTAACACTTAAACATAATATCAAAAACCAAAAATTTAGCAAATCACTAATTATACTTGTCCCTGGCAACGGCGCCAAAATCTTATTGAGTTCAAATGTACGCGCAAGTATACATGATCATAAAAGTAATATAGTGACTTAGACAGTCGAATATCATTCCCAAGAGGACTATGCAACTAGCAATTCAACCAACTTTAGTTTTAGACAAGGAAGTCTTAAGTGTTATAAAGTATCAAGATGTTTTTTAAGTTTTGGATAAAAATGTAAATAAATAAGAAGTAAAAATTTGTGACAATAGCAAAGCAAACAATGATTGTTAACAACAATGATGAGAATTCCAGGGTTGAGGCACATTTAACAATCATAAAATTTTATTTTCTTATTAGATTCTAGTTGATTATCAGATTATTAATTCGTAAGGGTTATGGTACGATCTTGGTCTCCCGACCTAAAATGTTCTATGTATATGAATATTCTAACTACTGCTTCAATATAGATGCAACAATTCATCTATATGCATACATCTATCTTCTTGAAATTGAAACAAACAAGGCTCCTAGGTATATCCCTATCCTAGGTGCTAATTCAAATCTTTTTTTAATGAAAGGATAAGAACCTTGCTCCTTAATTTAGTCAATGTATACCACAATTCTCCTCCTGAATTCAAATAAAAATATAGATTTATTCTAATGGTGGCCGCTCATCAAAATATTAAGCTCAACAAATTAAGAATAACCCATACGATAATCTAGCAAGAAAACACAATAAAGAATATCAAAGAGTAATCATGTTCATGGCCTTAACCCCATAACAAGGGTGTTTATCCACTCATGTTTGAATTTAACATCAAAATAAGTAATTAATCATACGAAGAATTAATCTTGACATAAAGAAGTTCGAAAGAAATTCTAAGAATCGTAAAAGAGAAAATTTTGTTTTTTTCCACAGATGCTATGCTTTTCAAAGTGTCCCTAATTGTTAGTGAATTTTTCCTTTTATAGATGGGATGAATAACCCATCTTTACATCTCACCGTGTTACGATAGCCTTCCCATCTCCATTCTTATAGCGATACTGTGGTATCACAGTGAGACTCTGCCTAGTAAAAATTATGGATTTGACCCTCACCATAATGCGGTGGAATTACGGTGAGGTACTGGATAGTGACAATAGCCTATTTCACCTCTACCACGATGCAGTGGGCTTTAAAACATGAGAACTAGTGATTATCTTTTCACCGCAATGTAGTGACTTTCTAAAAGAGAATTCTAGAGCTTTTTCCTTCCTTAATCATGTTCCAATACCTTCAGTGCTCCTTTCATCATCATACCTCCTTAATGTATCTAATCACATTCAATTTTATCTAAATTTAAGCCTGCACACACTAATCATATCCATTAGAAAAGGAACACACTTATAGCTCAATTTTAATTAGAATAACACTTTTTCAATCTCAGAACAAGTCCAAATATGGATAAATATCGGTGATTGGACATATAAATACGCCCAAGATCACTAATGATGATGTCATAATTAGCATATGTGAAAAATAGTTGATATTAATGACCACGTTCATGATGTGGATTAGTTGTTAAATGGGGAGTTGTGTATTAATGAGGCTAGATAGTAAGAAATATTAGTGATAATAGATGACTAGTTTCTAATGATAAATAGTTGATGAGCAAGGATTAGTTGGTAAATGATGCTTACCTAGGGAATGGTGTTGGTGAATAAAATATGGTTATATGATAAATGATAATGTGTTATCTAATAATGATTAGCGGATATAGGATGATTAGTTGACAATGTTGATTAGTCGATAAAGAGCATTTAGGATCTAGTGATGAATCCTGAATAGATGTTGGGTATTGACTACTTGTTATATAAAGATTAGTTGTTATCCTATGAATAAGGATTATGTGAAGGATGATGTTTAGGCTAAAAATTAAAGGTTATGTGAGGATTAGTGAATTAACATTTTAATGATCATAAGCATTTGTTACATAATAACTCATAGTTGGGAAGCATTGACAAGTCAGATATTTTTATGATGATACAATTATGATTATGAGTATACTAATAGGCTTGTATATTTACCCTCCTTTTGCAACATCTTGAACCCATGCACCTAGTATATATATATATATATTGATGTTTATGATATACTGATACCCAGCAAGGTAGTAGGATATTATAATGATATATTAATACCCAACGTGGATAGATGATATTATGATGATGATATTGATACCCAGCAAGGCCGGAGGATACTATGATGATATTGATACCTAATAAGGACGAAGGATACTGTGATGATATTGATACCCAACAAGGCCAGGGGATTTATGATGATCATATTGATACCTAAAATGGATGGAAGATACTGTGAAAATTTATTAATACCTGAAATGGTCAGAGGTTGATTACACTGATAATGGTAATGATGATGACAATTATGATGGAGATGGTTATGATGATGGGATTGTGATATTGATTGTGTTCTTTGTTTATATTCCTGCATGTGCATTGCCAATCACTAGTATGCACCTATGTTTATTAGTAAGTATGGGACTATTGCATAGATATGGATGAGGAGTATGATTTGTGTTATTGTATGTTGATAGTACCTTCAGAGTCTAGGGTGGTGGGGGTACACATAGGCTCGGCTAGGTATTTAGTTTTCCAGAGTTGCCAGTTATTCACGCTATTATTGATATTTTTATTATCAATGTTATGATCATTATTATGTATAGATTATGATAGGTTGGTCATTGATCCAATATCAAGATCTAAGGTATGTCTATGGCCTCTTCTACTTTATGATGGCATTATTATGCATGATTATTTCATGTCTAGCCATGTGGATTAGAACCCTGAGCATGTTAGTATTAGATCATGGTAGTATTATAATGAGATCTTTGAACTAGGGTATGATGATCTAGGTTATTCTTTGAGATGACCTCATGCTTATATGTATATATATGTGTGTGTATATATATATACATACATATATATATACATATATAAATATATCTAGCTATATAAAGTTATGGCACTACCATATGTCCCTTCCTTTGTTTGTACATATTGTATATTGTTTGTTGGCCTTGTATATCTATCTATCTATCTATCTATCTATCTCTCTCTCTCTCTATATATATATATCTCCCTACGCTCTTTATTTATTTATTTTCCTGGGATACATGGTATATTATTGATGCTTATTAAATGTGGATGGAATAGGATAGTTCACGCTGATACTTAGTTTTATTATGCTAGACTCTTGGACTTGAGCAGGATAGTTGTCCCTTATTTTTCTCATTGACTTTTTATATGATTTTTGGACTCTTGAGTGTAGATTCCATTCTATTTATATATTGTAAATGTATGTTTTATCTTTGGAGATCAGTTGGTAGTTGCCTACAGAGTATCCTTTGTTTGGTAATAATACTACACTTCTGTAGTCTACAAATCATAGTATGGGTTATATTCGTTGATTTGTGCATCGTGCAGAGCTACTATGGTTCAGAGACTTAGAGTGAACTCTTGACGCTAGGAGTATTACTTATCTCTATCTTTCTAATTAGGCTAATATCTATATTTTATTTAGAGATAAGTTGTATTAGTGTAGTTCCATTGTTGTTTTACTTTTGAGCTGTTGTGATATTAGAAGGTCTTGTACGGATACCACTAGGTTTTGGGATTCTATTATGTATTAATCTTTATTCCATTTATTCCTTATTCTTTTCCTTAGTAGTCTGTTACTAGTTGTTCTGCACTACAGGTTGGCTTGCCTACTAGTGGTTTATGGTAGGCACCATCATGACCTAAGAAATTGGGTCATGACACACTCTGGATCATTAATTCCTATACTTAACATAGTCACATGAAGACCACAAGTGCTATATGTGGTCCACATGTAGACATAGGTAAGTACGAGGTCTTAACATTCTTGCAACCAAGCTTCTAGACTTCAACTTATAGTGTATGCTTTGGTCACACACGCCTTGTAAAAGTCATAAATACTCCAATAAGTAGCCAAAAATTCCATTTTCATCTTTATGTTAAACTTTTCAACTAAGATCTAGTTTCCTGCAAAACATACCCAAAACATATTATATCTAACAAAACAACCTAAGAAACTTGCATATTTTCATAGTTTTAATTGTCAAAGTGCTATATTTCTATAACACATCAGGAGATCAAGTTCAAAGTGAATTATGAGGAGGTCACATTCAACGTTAGAAAAAACAAGAAGCAACCAACCGACATGAGGGTAGTTTCAGTTATACATTGTGTTGATGATCCAGGAGGCCACTCTTTTGGTTACCTTGATGAATTATGAGTAATCAAGGTACCCAAGTCGTGCTGTGACGTTAAATAAAGAACTACATGGGAGCAAACCCTTAGTCTTGTTAGGGAAGTCTGAGTAACCAACTATTTTAGTTAAATCAAGCATTGAGTAAGAGACAACCCACTATTTTAGTATTCACATTATTTTTCTTTAATGTAGGGCTATAGTATGTGGAACAACTTGGAACATAGTGAATCATTTCTTAATTCAGAATATTCCATGTATGGGGACTCATCGATCCACCAATAGGGGTCATAAGTCTCACTCGGCCAGGTAAGTTATGAAATTAAAGTAAGAAGGAAATTTTGAGGAATTTCAAGAATTTCAGAAATTTTACTTACGAACCTACTTACTTGGTCGTAAGTATCATTTATGACCTCGTAAGTTATGAAATATGTGTCATAACAAAAAGTTTAGAGAGAAGGGTAAGAGCAGATAAATTTTGGCCCACCTATGACAGGGCACCTATTGGACATAGGTGCCACCAACGTCCCGTATGTGGTTCCCTAAGTGACAATCTTTTTTGGCGCAATTTTCTTAAAACATGGGCCTACCCTGACCCTGACCATGCAAAAACCATCCTACCATCGAGTTTAAAAGCTTAAAATTCGACTATTATGCATAATCCTAAAAATTCCAACTCCCTCTAAAATTAAAACTTTCCAACTTCCTCTGATACTCTATATAAGGCAAGACTCATGTATAAATCCATCTATAGCATGAATATTAATCTTCTAAGGCTAAGGTTTTGAAATTGCCTCAAGTTTCTACTTTCATCTTTCAAAATCAAAATTCATGATAAATTACTTGGCTCTTATGAATAGTGTAATATTATATTAACATAGAAGTAGTGAGTTAGTACTTTAATATCTAGAAAATTAGGTGAAACTCTATAATTCCTATTTATAGGAGCCAAGAATCATCAAGAAAATTAAAATTACGGCATTGTTCTTGAATTAAAACCATGTGATCAGTCCCTATTTGGGAGTAGAAGTTGAAAAGGTGATGAAATAAAAAAGTTTGTGTGCCTTGCCTGTGTTTTACATATTGATTCAACTAAATAGTTCATTATTGGACAGGAATGGGCTAAAGTTTACAACATAGGGATGTAAAATTTGGGAAAAATTTGAAATTTTAGTTTTTCTTCATATTTGGCACTCCTTTATTCACTTTAAGGAACTAAAACTTGCTTTTTAGGTACTATGGCACAAAAAATGGTAGGACCATCGAGCCAACGAGATAAATCCCCCAAGCATAGTGGCTTGTTTGTGGAGTACCCTATTTCCCCGATCAGAGTAGTTCGCCCATGGACTAGGGCCTTAAGAAAGGTTGCATCTGAGACTATTATTAGAGATACTTTGGGCATCTACCTCCCAACATAGACACAACGAGGTAGACGACCTATTTAAACCCAGGCTAGGTCCCATTATATTTTATATGTTAAAGTCATCTAGGTGTTCACCATTATATTTTACCTAGACTAAGGAGAGAGTGGATGATAATAAGTAGGAGATGGAGTCAGAGACACTAATAGAGGACCCCTAGTATGTGGAGGGGTCACAGGATGAGTACGCAGAAGCAGTTCTTGAGCCATCATCTACAGTACCACAGTATGAGAATGGTGCAGACCAGACCATTCATCAGGTGCCTTCAATAGACACGAATCAACCAGCTCAGACTTACTGTACTTTCGATCCTACTAACATCTCGGTTAAGCTTATTGCGAGGTAAACCTGAGGTGGTGTGTAGAGGGATTACAAATAATTTATGAGAGAGACAAGTTATGACTGGAGCAGGCCAACCCAGAGGGTTATTTGAGAGGAGAGATAGATTGAGTTATCCAGTTTGGCTGGAACACTACTTGTGTGGGAAATATTTGTTCATTATCAGCCGGGGTGGATGACTAGACCCCAGGTTTCATATAGCTAGGCATTGATGTTGGAGTTCTATGCCTCCTACTATGCTATAGTATCTTTGACCATATCTAGAGGTAGTAGGAGTGAAGAGAAGCCCTAATTAAAGTAGAAATTAGTGATAGGTTTAATGGTTGATCTTTCAGCAATGACCATCCGTCGAGCTCTCATTGGCCTAATAATTTAACTTTGATATCTACTATCAAGTGCCATATTTTATTGACAATTGTATGAGAAAGATTCTCTATGTAAGATACTGAGAATAGGATACAAAGGGTAGAGTTGGAGAGATAGATCACCTAATGTATTTCAGACATTAATGAGGAGGACCCCTGGATTGAGGGAAAGGGGCATATTAAGAAGGTGACATTAAATTTTTTTGCTATGTTCCGATGGATGGTGGTTCAATATTAATTATGTCTGACTGTTGCAGATAACTTTCTTATATGGGATAGTGCTGAATTAACTGCGAGTTTGATGGCTAGATATGATATAGACTTTGTAACCATTATCAGGTATGAACTACAAAAGAGTCTTTTGGTGAATTAACTACATTACCCTTCTTTGCCTTTCCCTATAGTAGTGTGATAAGGTTGGGGTACCTAAGGTTCCAGGTAGTGAACTGAGAGTTGAGGAATTGGGTGTGGCCCAGATTAGTTTGTTCAACGATCCAGTAAATGCGGTCCTTGCTCAGAGGATTGGTAGGCTATCAATAGTGATTTTGGCTGAGTTTGAGGGCTCATCAACTCCTGTAGAGCCTAGTGATAGACAAGGTGTTAATGTGGATATGAGTATAGATTTTGAGATTAGTGAGCAAATAGAGGCACCCAAGATGAGCATTCGGGGGGCACGCCCTACTAAATGTACTTTAGCCCAAACCTCCACTATTAATATTGATAGGGTATTTTCTAGGCCCACTTTCCCTACTACCACTTTTACAACTCTAGGATTTATAGTGGTACCTCAAGATTTCTTACAATGCATAGTAGAGAGGCAAGATGAGACCATAGCCTAATTGATTGAGGTATAGCCTGGGATTACCACATTATAAGAAAAAAATTTGGCCTTGGATATGAATGACTTTTGAGAGTGTAGAGACTAAGGTTTGGGCTACTTTGAGTGCTGAGGTAGCAGAGATAAGGGTCGAGTTGCATGACTATATTGATGCTTTTAAGAGAAGCATATAGGAAAATATTATTGATATAGATGTAACTAATCTCTATAGGATTATAAAGAAGGTTTCCACATTACACATTGAGGTACTCTTTCTTACTACGAGACATATTTTAGCCATTCCTCCTAAGATCCCCTCACTTGCTCGGCCAATGCTACCGTGACAACCTAGACGTTTGGATTTGTTTGCTTAGGAGGAGCTGGTCCCTAGAGTTGGGGCCAAAATAATTAGAGAGAAGGATCTAAATGATCTTAATTATTCATATGATTCGGCCCTAGAAAGGGAAAACCATGAGTCAACGAAGTCTGTATTTATTGATAGGCAGTAACGTGCCGAGCTAGTAGTGAGTGGATCCTATAGTAGTGCATCGCCACCACCCCCACCTCTTCCATTTGAGATACCTCTTGAGGGGTAAGAGCATGATACAAATTCTTATTCCATTCAAGTTATGTCCTTATTCCCTTGCTTTATATTATTTACACGTATTGGGGATAATGAATCATCTTTTAATTGGGGTGGGGTATACCATAGCCTCCTTGGTTTTAGTTGCCTTCTTTCTTTTCATGTTGGCTGTTTTATGGTCTTATAATTGATATGTCTGGTGTAATTTTTTGTCATATTGTGTTTTGTTTCATATTGTGCTTTGTTTTTGCGTAATTAGGTGATTTTTAAGTATCTAGGGAAGTTGATGTATTTTTTTTTTATTCTTGAGAAAAATGATACCCTTCAAAAAATCTTTTTTTTTGAACTGTGTGATGTGTATATATGCATGACTAAGGGTGTAAAATGGGCGGGTTGATCTGGATATGGGCAGATAAAATATGGGACAAGTAAAAATGGATAGATTATCCGACCAGACCCATATTGTTATGGATAAAAATGGATAAACCTATTGGATAATATGTATATCCATATTATCTATAGCCATAGCAAATACAATAAGATTATTTCTCAGTTGTAGTAGCACTATCTTCTAATTTTGCAGACATTTACTAGAATTAGCTGCCACTGCTTCATTCATTTTCCCGCGAATAGAGATTAGTAGGATGAAAAAGAGTTGGGAAAAATTTGACTTCTTATTTGGACTGTCAACAGTATAGGAAACTTGAAGTTCCTACAGATCTAAACGTATAAAAATAGCAACTGAAATAGAAAGTTTTAATAGTTTTTACACTAGGAACTGAACAACATTTATATCACCACCATAAATACGTTCTTGAGATAACAATGTTGTAGAAGGTACCAAGTACACACTCGTTGAACAATATTTTCATATTATCTTCAACAACCTTTCACATTGGGTTTTAATATTATTATTTAATCATGATTTACTGATAAATAATCGTTATTACCACTTTAAAAAAAGGTGTCCATTAAACAATTTAAATTGGGTTCAAAAAAGGAAAGAAGTAAACCATGTAGGATGGGATAGTAATATTTTGATTTGTAATATGTTTCCCTTTTCATTGAAAAAATATGAGTTGTCTGTTCTTAATGGAAAACATATATTTGCTGCATCCCTTATTTCTACTAAAAATCAGGAAAGTTGTTTATGCCATATAAACAAAGGAGAAGAAAAAATTTAAAGTTTGAGGTTTTGAAATTTAGAATAATAATGTTCTGCATGCACTGGAATTTAAGAATTGCAGATTAAAAACACTGATAAGAAATTATTCATGATGACAATACATAATTTAAGCTGAGACCTGCCAATATGTAATAAGCCTTTGTTCAGCCTAAAATACTAAGAATACAAGTTTCCCTTTTTTGCAAATTGGGTTTTAGGGTTTATTTACATATTTTATCCGATCAATTATCCATATTTTGTGTAGATAGTACGGGTCAACACATTTTAAATCTATTTTGAATAGATTGGATATACAGTCCATTTTAAATGGGTTGGATTGGATGCATATCCATTTTTTAAACCCATTTTGCTACCCCTATGCGTGAGCATTCTAAATCTCGTTATTGCATTAGAATTAGAGAGATAATAATCATATCTAACTTATGAAAGGACATGATACGTAGTAGTTTATGATGCAACCATGTGCTATATATGTTTGAGAAACTACCTTATTCCTTTTGTGTGTGGAATTCAGAACTTGGTTGGTTAGTCATACCTAGGTTGTAGGATAGTCGGTTAGGAAGGATCATAGGCCGTTTTTGAAATAAGTCCACTTTTAGCCTAAACAATCTTTCAAAAGTTAATAAGTATCCCTTGATCCCTATTTTGAGCCTGTATAGACAGTTTTTATTGTTTCACATTTTGCCTACTTATTTCTTTTTACAATTAACCTATTTTGGCCCTGGTCCTCTTTTGACATTATGCACCTCAACTCAAGAAAATAACCTATATTGAGGGCAGCTATCATAGGACTGTGTAACGTATAGTGGGGTATGAAGAAGTGCAAGTAAGAGAAAAAAAGTAGAATTGGGTATGCTAGAAAAAGCAAAATACAAATTTGAATAAAAGAAAAAAAAACCGTACCCAACCGGAATGTGTAATAAATGAATAAAAAGGGAGAAATAAGGGTGAAAAAAGAAATTGGTTGATAAGTTGACCCTAAAATAAGTATAGCGTTCATATGTACCATACTAGCCCATAATACTACAATACATGCCAAGTATAGTCCTATAGTTATTCTAACCCGACTAACTGAAAGATAGGGTAAAGGAAATAAGGGAAAGTCTATGGTATTTGATGCACATCGATTGGAATTTCGTTGTAAGTGTGAGTGTCTCTTGTCGTCCCTACCTTGACATGCATGATTTTATTTGAGTAATTGGGATGAGCATGGGTTGTGGTTCTAGTTTTTTACATGTTTGGATAGTGTAAACTGTACATTTGCATGGTTGTTTATTTATAATGTAATGCCATAACTTGATTACCATGTGTCATCTTAGATAATGTTCATGATATTAGCACCTCTCTATACTACAACCGTACTTATGATGATATCCATGTTGATGTGGGATACATTTACCATAGAGGTAGAGGTAAATATTTTCTACACTTCTTTGACCTAGATGAACCCTTGTGGGTACTTGTATCACGTTTGGTGTGACCTCATTGTGACATAATGAAATAATTGTATCTAATGGCTCGAAAGTTATTTGTGATACCACTTTTGAGAATTCATAATTCCATAAAGACCTTTGTGTTTTCCTCATCTCTTGATGTTTATCATAACCAAAAGCTTTGCACTATGTATGATAAGTTTCTATTATTGGACACAAAGGATATTTGGTTGTATTTCAAATTTGTGCCTCCTTAGGATTGTGATATTGTTGTTAAAACTTTTAATAACCCTAATCCTTTTAGGATATTTGGTTATTTGCATTGTCATGTATTTTATAGGTTTTGATTCAAGGATGAATCATTTTCAAGAAGGGGAAGATGATATTAGTATGGATGACAGGGATGAAACTAGCATGGATGGCATAGGCGACTGATGTTCATGAAAAGGGAATCTTAGGAGTTCATGGGAGTGATGTTGAAGAAAAGATGCTATTTCTGTAAGTGTCTAGGCCTTAAATTAAAAAATTCATAAAGAAGACAACCAAACATGGCCCTTATCTCATTAAGGGGAATATTGTAAAAAGTACAGTCTTCTTTATTTCTTTAGTATAAATAGGATTTCTTTTATTTTGGAAGGTAGATTTTGATGAATATTGAACTATGAAAATTAAAGTTTATTCTTTGCAAATTTTCTTAAGGAATTTAATGAGTAATTAGTACGGACTTAGTAGTTGAATTTAGGAATGATTGGTGAACTTTTTGTCTTAATTACCCTTTTGTGGTTCTTGTTTTCATTTATTTTCAAGCTAGGTATTTTGTTTAAGTTGTTTCAATCAATTGAGAGGTGAGGGTTTTAGCCCTTTTTTTCCCATAATTCCAACAACTTAGGTATTAACCCACATATCCCCTTTCCTTATTTCCTTTATTCTTGTTTGATTCCTATCATAAGGCAAGAAATTGGTGTTAAATAGTTTAAAAATATCGGAAAACCATTTTCAAGATAAGAATAATAAAAGTAACTACTATCCTACTATCGCTTGACGAGATAAAATATCTATTTTCCTAAGGATTTGAAGCCCCCTTCTAACTTTTTTTTACATATAGAATTTCATATTGTTAATATGACTCTAGGATCCGATGTTCCTATGTGCATATTGACAACAAATCACTCATTTTGTAAGCTCAATTGAGTATCTCAATGATGAATGATAGATATTACATAATATTTGTTATTTGAGAAGAACAATCATTATGCTCCTATAAGTGATAGTGCACTCTCTGATAGGGAGGAACAAATCCCATTTGAAGCTCATATCCCATATCTACAATATAATATTTATCTATAATGCAAAATCAACTTAATTGTTATACATTATTAATAACTTTCTTTCTACAAATTACTTTAGATTGAATAAGATACCATAGGGAAGTTGAAACTTATGATCTCTCTAATGCTTCATTCAATATGCAGAACCATGTCCAGATCCTTCCCAACTAGCAGAAACATATGAAAACTTCAATTAAAGTAGATGGTGGCCAATACATTTTATGTTGTTTTGCATTTCTAGTCACCAATAAATTTTATGTTGTGGTGCATTTCTGGCCATGAACCCTATTTTATTCTTCAATAAGAATAGATATAATCACATTTGTGTTGTCTATAACTCCTATAAATCTCATATACAAATTAAGTTAATAATATGTACTTTTTTTAATAATTAATTTAAATTCAAAACCTTAGCGTGTAAAATACAAAAAAAATTAGGATAATACAACTAATTGCTTTGTATATCTGATTGAACATTTTCATAGTGTAATTTTACAAGTATCAGTGTAATAATCCTTATAAGATTTTTTCATTTATATGAATTTTGATAGTTTTACCCTTTTAAGTAGTTGTATTATATAAGTTTTTCATATTGGAAGATTAGAATATTAATATAGTTTAATTTAGTAAATATCCATAGATGTTGAACTTGTATCAGAATTTTGAAGGTTAGGAATTTGCTATTGATATGTCACACCTCAAGTCTCATTGAGATGGATACGCACCCGTTGCCTAAAAGACTTGAGAGAACCAACTTATATCCTTACTTCCCATGAGAAAAATTATGATAGTGGTGAAGTTTGCACAAATTTGTATAAGCTATAGTGATGATAAAGGACTACCATAAATATAGGCCCAAAACATATATGTGTAACTTGGGAATTGAGGCCACAATTTTTAAGGAACAAAATATAACTGCACATTATACATTGTCTTTAAAGCCTCTGAAAGGTCGAAAAACTTGGCCTAGGTTGGAATAGGCCCTACCTTTTCCTTAAAAACTACAAAATACAAAAATATACACCAAAAACTAAGTAAATCTTCAAATCAACATAGAGCTCACCAACCACAATAGATTTTCTTGTACTCCTGCCGAGAAGGTCTAGTTGTTGGAGTACTTATACCTATGGCATGAAACACAATGTCCACCATGAGGGATATTAGTATGAAAGAATATACTGAGTATGTAAGGCAAAAAGTTACCACTGATAAAATAATAGCTCAATGAAATAAGATATCAACATAAAACTATATAGATAAGGATAAAATACCACCCTTTCTTGTATTTGTGGAATCATGTACATTAAATCTCTTTCTTTATAGTATTATTTTTTACTTTATAAATTTGAATGGTATAGTTACAAATGACCAGCTGATCATTACTAAAAAAGGATGACCTATGATAGGCATTTAAACCCATGAGATATGGTCCTTAAAGATATACAAATTTAGGTGGACCCATGCTTGGTTTTCCTTTCAACCCTTGTATACCACCCGTAATATTAGTATAGACCCATGCTAGGTGTTCGTTACAACCTTGGGATACTACCTAAGAATACATAGATTCATCTTAGATCAGTCTTTTTATTCATAAGGTTTTTATTTTGGTGGTCATGAAATTATTGAATTTTTAACTTTGGACCAGTCTTAATCAACATAAATAAATGCACTTGATGCATTAACAATGTTATAGGAAGAACTAGTAATAGTAATATAAAATTTAAGAGATTAAATAACTCAATGAGCCTTATTTGATAAAGAGAAAAACTCACACATCTTTTTGTTGAAAACACCTTTTTCAATGAATGTGGACAATGTCTGATCTTAGGTCGATTTATGCACCTTAGTGTTGATATATAGGCTTATTTAGCCTAGTTTTGAGGACTTGTTGTGTGTGTAATAAGTTAATCTTGATGTAATGAACATCTTAGTGTTATGTTGTGTAATTTAGATGTTTAAGGTATGATCAAACTAAAGTTGGAATCGAAATATTTTAATAAAGTTCAAATGAGATAACTATTAATCTTAGCATGTGCAATGTTCTATTCTAGTTCGTCTTGTGTGATTCTAGTGAGTTTAAAGGCCTAATTGGTGGTGTTTTATGTTTTAGGAATCTTGCTGTGATATGTTAGATGATATTGGGTTCAATTACAAGCTGTTTAGGAAGAGAAATGGAAACCATGGAGCTAGGAACAAACTACAGATGCATGGGATAGATGATGGTAAATTTTAGAAATTGAGCACTTAGGGGTGTGGCACACTGCCTAAGCAATGCTGTATGGTCTTTGAACACACTAGTATTCAAATAAAAATGTCAAAAATTGTATCCATCCATGATAGTAGCATTCCACACAACCTAGATAGCGCGATATTGGCGTGGCCTGTTGGCTAGTTCATACAAATAGGACACTCCAAACTTTTTTTATACCCTTGGCCGACCTTGGAGCATTGAATAACGATTGATGAGGCTAAAATTAGAGTTTTTATTCTATTACTTTAATTCATTCTTTTATTATTACATAGATTCATCTTTTTTGATTATATGTATGTCAATGAGTGGCTAAACACCCTTTTTCGGGGTTAAGGCCACGAACATGATTACCCTTGCTATCAATTGAATTTGTTTTTGTTTTTTATCACTATTGGTTGTTTATTTATCCATTTACTAAATATTTTAGTGATTCATGTCCCTTAGAATACATGCTTAATTCTATCATGAGCCCGGAAGGAGGAATGATAGGATAAAATATGGCGTCAATGGAATAGGATATTAATCTTTCAATTGAATTTTGTCATGATTTTCATTTAAGATAGAAATATACCTAAGTGTCCTATTTTTTTCCATTAAAGGATTAAATATGAATACATTGAACTTATTTGTTGCATTCCCAATTAACGATGTAGTTGTCGGGTTAAGTTAGATAGTTGATTAGGGGTTTGCAAAGCCATAGTCATAATATCAACCCTATGGACAAACAAAAAAGATAATTAACCTAACACATAAAGTTATATAGCTTAGGATTATTTTTCATAGTGCCTTAACTTTAGGTTTCTCCCCATTGTTATTCAAGAACCTTTAATTTACCGTATTGTTTGCATTACTTTGAGTTCTTAACACTCAAAAACTTTTTGTTACTTTAGCACTTGGTTTATCTTGATAGTTGAACTAGATTTGGATAGTTGTTTAACACAAGGATCTATTGGCTAAATATTTAGCTTTTCATAAAGTCACTATATTACATGGGTAGACCACGTACTTTTACGTGTGCAGTTGGGCGCAACAAGTTATTGGTACCATTGTCGGGGAACTATATATTGACAATCATATTAATTTTAGTTTTTCTTTTTGATTTCTTAAATGCTAATTAATTGATCTTAGCTTCTGAATTTGTAGGCACAGGTTTGTGAATCTAGTAAGCTGGAAAGGGATAGGGAGTTAGTTGATGAATATCTTGAACCTGAGAAATACTTAAACCAATTGGGGAGAGAAGAAGTCATTCTCTACCAAATTCTGTGAATTACACTAGAGAAAGCTATTCTTACACCCATGGATGAAGATCCACCAACCCGCAGGACAGTTTGCAAAGGAGCAATCCTACTCACAACGAATGTTAGCTCTACCATTTGTTGACCAAAACCTGGAGGTAGATTCGAGCTTAAACAACTTTTTCACAACAACAGACAATTCACTGGCTTGTCACATGAAGATCCATAAGCTCACTATAGAATTTCATAGAGATCAATGATGCATTAATCCCAATCGAAGTGTCCTCTAATTTTGTGAGGCTGACATTTTTCCCCTTCTCATATTTAGGGTATGCAAAGAAATGGTCAAATATTGAGGAAAAAGGTTCTATAACTAAATTAGATGACTTGGCCCGAAAATTCCACGTCTATTTATTTCCATCCTATAAGACTGGGTGGTTGCGTAGTGAGATTTTGAGATTCAATCAAAAGCTAGATGATAATATATATTATGCTTGGGAAAGGTTCAAATCTCTTCTTCAGTATTGTCCATATCATCAGTAGTCCAACAAGGTGTTAGCTCAAACCTTTGTGGAAGCTCTTGACCATAATATGAATATTTTGCTTGATTCAGCTGTAGGTGGTCAACCACTGAAGAAAACATATGATGAACTTTATACCTTGTTAAACTGATTTGTAAAAAGGAATCTTGTCTGGCATGGTGACATGTCAATAAATTATATGCCCAATCGTCTACTCTTCAAAATGAGATGATGACAAAATTTTGCATATTGGGGGGAAATCAGTCTCAGCCTCAAGTGAATACAGTTTTGCAGACCCTATCTAGGTGTGAATTTTTAGGCAACAATGATTACTCTACATACTTATGTGCGACAAATTTTGAGTCTATAACAGTGGTCACCCAACCCATATTAATTGTGATAATGATGTGGTCCATGATTTGAGTGAATTAGGGGCACGTATAAACTTGATGCTCTTGTTAGTGTTCAATACACTGGGTTTTTGAAAGTTGAGGCCATACTCGATGGTGCTCCAGATGCCAGATAGAACCACAGTTCATCCTGATGAAATCATTGAGGAGGTACTCATAAGGTTGGTAAATTATTATTCCTACTGACTTTATTATTCTTAATTATGATGCAAATGACATGGTACCAATCATTTTGGGAAGTCCATTCGTGGTGAGGAGAGTAACACAGATATATGTGAGGGAAGACACTCTCAAAAGAAGATTTGTTGATAAAGAGGTGGTATTTGGAGTTTATAAAACCCTCAATTTGTATTCCACTACAAAGATTTTGTATTTTAACAATCATTGAAGTGGATGAATGTGGGGTGGTAGAGCCCAAACCACCAAGTAACTTTTTGGACTCTCTAATAGAGTTGCCCAAACCATCACCGAAGCTTGGCATTGTGAAAATTGAGAAGGAGGTTAACAAGGCTAATGTGGTATATAATGATGATCCTAAGAGTACACACTCAAGATTTAAGAAAAGAGTGAGAAGATATCCTACAAGTAAGAGGATGAGGATGAAGAACTATGATTGAGATGTAGTGATGTGGGTCGTGCCGCGACACTAAATCAGGTGCTGCTTTGGAGGCAACCTAATTTAAAGTAGGTGTTTTATTTTTGCATTTTAGTTTTTACTTCACATATTTTATGTTATTTTGAGTCACAGGTTGATGGGAAGTTTGAGTATTGGATACTTGAGCTAAGGATTATAGGAAAGACTGGGTATGGGTTCCACCCGACCTCATTGATAATAAAGATGCTACTAGCTAGGCCTAATGTCCTTAGAGAGTATTTATATCCTTACTTCTGAGTTTACTTTGGGGACAAATTAGTTTTTAAGTGTGGGGTGGGTAAATTACCATGGTTTTTGGTGAAATGACGCTATATGATCCTAATTCATAGTTGTTTTCTAGTTGTAAATTAAATTTGAAAAAAATTCAAAAATATTATCATATTTATTTTTGTTGGTGTTAGTATAGTAAGTAAGTACATACTTCACCCTCCCCATGGTTGTTCTTTTTAATTCTTTTCTATGAGATATCCCTTTAAACCCAATATCCTTTTTCTTTTTAGGTATAAATTTTAAATTTTTTGTGTTTGGTGAGTGAGATGCTCTTGTTGGTGCTATAGTTTGAGTGCATGATGCAACTGTTTTGGTTGTGAAAGCATGTTTATTGTGTATAGTGACTACTTTTGAGACACCTAGGCTCTTTTTTATGACTCTTGTTCGTTGTTGACTTACAGTTTAAGTCATACGATTGCTTGGTTGAGAGTACATAATGGTGCTATTTGAGTTAAGCATGTTTCATGTGTGAGTGAGGTTTTTGTGTATTCCTTGTTACATTTTGATCTCTATAACTTGTCTGGTGTGTGTGCAAAGCAAACTAAAGTGCATGGGTTTAGGTGATGATATAGGCATTTCCTTTATAGCAATATTTTATACCCTCTGGTTCCTACCTTTGTGCATATTCCTAGTTGACCACACTGAGACTTAGCCTATTTCTTTGTTATCCATGTAATAAGACTATTTCCCTTCTTTTATTGACCAAAATTTGATCCAAAGCTCCTATTCCCTTTAGTTGAAATATTAATAAGGTTAAGGTGTGTAAAATTGAAGGAGAGAAAGATGAAAGTGATGCCTCAAGTAGTATCTTTTAGTGTTGAAAAGTTGATATGTTATGGATAGGAGTAATATAATGAAAGAGAGAGAAACTAATCAATAATTAATAATGTATTAATAGAGAATTCTCCCTACTCAATATATGTGAACTAGGTTTAAGATATGGGGAAAAACATAAAAAATGTATGAAGGAAGAGGTAGTGAGAGAGTGGTTGTTAGAGAGGAATTTAAATATTAAGTATGATGCATTAAAGTGCTTAGGGAAGATAGTCACTATTCCTAGCAAAAATAGTTCCTACCCATCCCTTATCCTACATTTAAATGCACTCATATTTTATCCCATAATTGAATCAAATAGGGTACTTAGGTTTATTCGTATCCTAAATGCAAATGATAACATCATTCAATTTAAAGATTACAATCCTATTCCATCTTCCCTATGATTCTTCCTTTCGGGACCATGATAGAATTAAGCATGTATTTTGGGAATGAATCCTTAAAATAGTTAGAAAAAGGATAAATAAACAATAAACAATGATAAACAAGAAAAACCAATTCAATTTATAGAAAGAATAATGATGTTCTTGGCCTTAACCTCAAAAAAGTGTGTTTAGCCACTCATGACCATACACAAAATCAAAATAGAGGAATACATGTTATAATCAAAGAATACAATTAATTAAAGGAATAATAACCATAATTGTAGTATCCTCAATCGTGTGTCAATGTCCCAAGGTCATCTAAGGTGTATACAAAAAGGTTGGATTGTCCTATTTATAGTAGAACAAAGTTGGTCGAATTGAACTAGAAAACATTCCACGCCAAAGAAAAATGTCAAAACCAGTATCCCTCTGTGATAGAAATATTTCATACTACCTAGATTGTGCGAAATTGGAGTGGAACACTGGCTAGATCATTTCGGCCATCTTTGTACTACTATAAATAGGATATTCCAATATTTTTGTATACACCTTGGACGACCTTGGGGCATTGAGACATGATTGAGGAGGTTGAAATTAGGGTTTTTATTACTTTGCACTAGATTATTATTTTATAATAACATGGATTCATCTATTGTGATCATGTGTATGTCCACGAGTGTATAAACACCCTTTCCCGGGGTTAAGGCCATGAACAAGATTATTCTTGCTATGAATTGAATCATCTTTAGTTGTTTATCATTGTTAGCTGTTTATTTATCCTTGTGTTAACTATTTTAAGGTTTCACGACCCTTAGAATACTTGCTTAATTCTATCATGAGCCTAGAAGAAGGAATGATAGTATAGAACGTAGGGTAGATAGAATAATATTGTGATCTTTTAATTGAATGATGTTATGGTTTGAATTTAGGATATGAATATTCCAAAGTGCCCTATTTGGTTCAATTACGGGATTAAATGTGAATGCATTTAACTTAGTTCTCTCATTACCGATCAACGATGTAGTTGTGGGGCTAAGTTAGATGGTGCTTAGCAGTTTTGAAGGCCATAGTAATAATATCAATGTCGTGGACCAACAACAAAGATAATTAACCTAATTAACAAAGTTATATAGCTTAGTATGATTGTTCGTAGCACTTTACCCTGGGTTTCTCCCTATTGTTGGTCAAGAAACTTTAATTTACCGTATTGTTTACTTTACTTTAAGTTTATAACTCTCACACACTTTTGGTTACTTTAGTATTTACTTAATCTTGATTATTGAACTAGAATTGGATAGTTGTTTAACACAAGTCCCTATGGAATTGATACTTCGCTTTTCATAAGGCCACAATATTATTTGGGTGGACCACATACACAGTTGCTTGTGTGCTTGGGCGCAACAAGGTAGTTAGCTACCTTAGATGAGTATATACGCACATCTAGTCACAAACACCTATTGAAGTACTTGAACACACTAAGGAGTTGGGAAAAGGTCGTTAGATACATTATAAGAAACACACTTACAATACATATCATTAACACGAAAGAGCACTTAGGAAAATTACTTTATAATAAAAGAGTTAGATTCAAACCAAAGACCATGAGATAAAAACATAAATAACTTGTTTATGTTGCCTTCCCAATAAAACTACCATGAGTAAACCTCCCTTTGAAGTAGTAAATCTATAATGAAATAAATTAAAAAGCTAGTAGAAATAACCAATCAGCCAAGTCTTGCTATTTGATTTCACAAAATAATATATGGGAAATAGCCCTTCAATAAGTGATGCATCACAACCTCTGTGTTTCTTCCATGACCAAAACTAGGGCCTCGCTGGGATAGGTATCTTAAGTCTACCAAGGATCAGAGACAACCTCCTTTTCCTAGCCAGGCATAACACAATACAACTGGAATGGATGAATTTCGAACATATAACAAAATAGTTAAGCAACTAGCTCATAAAGAAATCTAAGAACTTTAACATCCATCCAAATCTAGAGTAATCCACAAAGCCTGTAGTAACCAAGAACATCCTAAATCGGGACATACCCCTAACCATATCCACAATGAGTCCAAAAGGAATAGTCTAATACATGGATGAAAGAAGACCATGGAATCAGGCTTTTTATAGAATGTAAGCTCATCACTTCAAAGCTGACTCACGAGCTATTCAAAAATCACCTATCACTACGCATGAAATAAATAAGTGTCTCCATTCCCTTCATAGCGTGGGATACAACATTCAGAGATGGTCAGCAAGGTGTGCGCTGGCATGTAACTCAGGATAGGAATAAAGTAATTCCAATTCAAAATCAAGTCAAAACTCAATGTACATGTTCATATACATGCATAAAAATATATATACATATACATATATATGTATACATATATATATATATAAGATATTGGGATAGGGAATAAGGTTTAGCAAGAAATTTAAAACCATTTACCTGGACTGTGTAACTCTAATCGTCCTATGGGCACCTATGGGCTATATGGGTTTAGCTTTCCCATTATGAAAGAGTCCCAATGCATGTTAGAAGCACAAACAAAGAAAATCCTAGGATGATCCATAGAATGAATCAACCCCAGCCAATAAAAAAAAATATAAGTGTGAACTATGCAGAAGGTCATAAAGAAGCACCACTATAGAAGCATCACACACACACTTCTTCAATATAGAAACATGAAAAATCCATAGAACGAAATCTAAACTCAAAGGAAAATCAAACTCATAAATAACCTTTCTCACTCTCCTAAAATTCAAGTATGTACCAGCATAATCGGGGATAACCTACCCCTTCTTCCCAAATATCATCACTCCTTTCATAGGAGATACTTTAAGAACACCCAATCAGCAGACTCAAACTAAAACTCTCTTCACCTCACATCAACAGAGGACTTTTGGTGAATCTGAGCAGTCTTAAGTCTATCCCAAATGACTTCACCATATCCATGTCATGGTGAACAAAGTCTAGACCGAACAATCTGGTCTCACTAACCTTAAACCACCCTATAGGAGATCTATACCTCCTACCATAAATAGCTTCAAATTAAGTCATCCCAATACCAGAGTGATAACTATTATTAAACGCAAATTCAATGATAGGAAATGATACACCAAACTACCTCCAAAATCAATCACACAAGCTCTTAGCATATCTTCCAATGTCTGAAGAGTACTCTTTATTTGTCCATCCGTCTGATGGTGGAATTTGGTGCTAATGTTCACCTATGTTCCAAAGCCTTGCTAAAATAAACACTAAAAACAAGAAGAGAACCACATACCTCAATAAAAAATGATAAAAACTGAAGCACCATGAGATTTGATAATTTACAGAATAAATAACTTTGCATAATCCTATTTGGTGTAAGTAGTCTGAACAGGTAAGAACTGAGCAGACTTTGTCATCCTATCCACAATAACCCCAATAAAATCATGTTGATGCTAAGACCACATAATACAAGTAATAAAGTCCATGATGATCACTTTCCACTTCCATATAGTAAACTCAACCTCTTGAGACATATCGCCAAGCCTCAAGTGCTCAATATTCACCTACTGGCACACCATAAATTTACCGATGAAGTTAGCCACATCTCTCTTTATGTTGTTTCACCAATAAATCCACTTTTAGTCATGATACATTTTCACCGAGCCTGGATAAACTATATACCTCAACACATGATCCCAGTCAAAACTATTTCCCGTAGCCCATCAATATCAAAAACACATAATCTACCTTGGTACCATAAGATACCATCTACCCTAATCTCAAATCATATGACCTTCTACTGACCCATATTATCATTATGCTGCATTAAGATGGGGTCCAAAACCTGTAACATCTTCACCACTAAAATAAGAGATGACTTCTACACCTCTTGCACAATCACACCACCATCCTCAAAATCCAAAAGATGAACTCCAAGATTAGCCAACTAGTGAATATCGTTCACCAATCCTTGATTTTCAACATCTACATAAGACAAGCTACCCATGGACAACCTCATAAGAATAAAGACTCATGTCATAGTCCTTGAGCAACTCAACCCATCTACTTTGCCTGAGATTCAACTCATTCTTGGTGAACATATACTATAAGCTTTTATGATCTGAATAGATAGCAACATGAACCCTAAATAATTAAAGATGCCAAATCATCAAAGAAAATCCAACAACCGCTAACTCTAAATCATGATTTGAATAATTTCATTTATGAACATTAAGCTATCCAGAACATAGGCCAAAACCGTACCATGCTGCATCAAGAAAAAACCTAGCCCTACACGCGATGCATCATAGTAAACAACAAACCCATCAAAACCCTCAGGCAGGGTCAAAAGTGGAGTAGAAGTCAACTTATTCTCCAACTTCTAAAAGCTACCCTTGCAAGCATCCCACCATAGAAACTTTACCTTTTTCTAAGTCAAGTTAGTCAACAGAGAAGTAATAGATGAAAAACTTTCTACAAATCTCCTATAATACCCGGCTAAACCCAACATGCTCTAAATGTCTGTTAGAGTCATGGGTCTAAGCCACTTCTTAACAATCCCAACACTCTATGGATCTACTCTGATCCCTTCACTTGACTCAATATAACAAAGAAAACTGACAACATTAAATTAAAACTTAGAGGTGATTGGCATGATCCTTCTCACTCTTAGAATATACCAAGATATCATCAATAAACACAATCACAAATAAATCTAAGAATTGCATGAATACCCAGTTCATCATGTACATAAATTCATCCAAAGCATTAGTCAGACCAAATGACATCACCAGAAATTCATAATGACTATATCGTCTTCAAAAGGTAGCCTTAGGGATATCTGCCTCCCTAATCTTCAACTAATGATAACCTGACTGAAGATTAATCTTAGAAAACCATCTACCACCCTAAAGCTGGTCAAAGAGGTCATCTACCCTAGGAAGATGATACTTATTTTTCCCCATCACCTTATTCAACTGTCGATAATCTATACACATTCAAAAGGAACCATTCTTCTTATACACGAAAAGAATGGAAGCACTCTATGGGGAAACACTAGAATGAATGAAACCCTTATTAACAAGATCCTTTAGCTACTCCTTAAGTTCTTTCAACTCAGATGAAGCCATTTTATAAGGGGGAATAGAGCTAGAATGGGGATCCATTAGATGATCGATCTAAAAGTCTATTTCTCAATTAGGAGGAATACCAGGAAGATCATCAAGAAATCCTTCAGGAATGTAATTCCCTGGGTCTATACCCTGGATGCTAAACGGTGCTCATAATCCCAAAGGACCACAAGCTAACCCATGATTGGTACCTACTGTAATAACTGAAAAATAATACTGAATAATATGTGAAATTAGGTGAAAACATAAACCATAAGGTCCAGATCTATAAATAAATTTGAATGCGGTATCAAAATACAAAAAATGAGAATATGTACTAAAAAACTAAACAACTGTCTGAGTGTACACTAGTCTGAAAAAGACTCTAATTGATTGAACTGTAGGGTTGATGGGAAAAGCCCCCAACTAACTCCATCTACTGAAATAAAACTGAAGTACTATAAATAATAAGCATGTCCACAAACAATGAGGACTCACCACGACTCTAAAAGCTGAGAATCTAAACTGCTAAGGGTACTCTGGGGATCGTACGTCTGAACCTATGATATAAGACATCATAGTGCAAAGAAAAGCATACATCAGTACTTTGAATAGATTGGTATGATCAATGAGGTAGGTTGATATGCATGGGTTTATATGCATGTGCAATAATAACTGAATAACATGAGTATGACTAAGTAAGAGTACATGTATGAATACATAAACTGTAACTGAGATCGTGCTAATACTGAGTACTGAATTGAAATACTGATAACTGATAGGTGAGTTTACAAATACTGTATTATAAATTATCTGAATGACTGTATTAGATAGTTCTGAGTATTATGGAACTATACTGAGTATCGTACTAAGCTGAGTGACCATGTCTGATAGTCTTGAATCTGTAGAACTGAACTGAGTTTTATTTTGAGATTGAGACTGGAACTGAGACTGTGGGAGGTAATAATCTAACCGACATGACCTTCTCTAGTTGCTTTGGGGTCCAACCTGTAACCCAGTTAGAAGGGTGTCAATGTTGTACCAAGGGTAAGGACAAGCTTTTAGTTAAACCTCTCTAACATAAAGCTCATTTGTCAACCCTCGCTGGCAGGATAACTCGAAGGAGAAGTATCAACCCTTATAATGTCTGGCAAGAAAATACCTCAACCTACGCTGGCTACATAGTTCTGTAATGTAGGTATTACTACTATTGGTCAAACCCTCTACTGACAGGAATGCCCCCATCACAGGGTTAACTCGGTGCTGAACCCTACTCCCAACTAAATAGACACTGAACTGATTTCTAATCTATACTAGGCTGTGCAGAACGATTATTGAGATTAATGTTTAGCTGAACTAAACTAAGTTCACTGAGTTCCATTAACTAACGAAATACTATTGGATTCTGTTAACTGATAGGGTTTACTGAGGTATAGACTAAATACTGAGTTAGACTGAATTACTACTGAATCTACTGAGTTTTCCTGAGTTCTGTAACTGACTGATAATACTACTGATCGTGACGTGACTGGTACTATTCTATGACTGACAATGGCTTTAAGTAATCAGATAAATTATTGGGTAAAAGTACCCCAGGACTCGATAGCATAAATTAAGAGACATGTCATAACATGAAACATGTAAACTATGAGCTTGATCATTATTCATACATTAGGGAATTTTGACAAACACTTGCATGATATAACTTGCACTTAAGCTAACTTGAAATGATTTCATTCTCTTAATAGTTCACATGGACACTTTATCAAGCACTTGGTGAGCATAGAATATGCACATAGTATTGAACAACAAGTGAGCATCATAATTCATCTCTAATTTCACAAGTCAAGGGTTTATCATGGATTCACACACACAATGATCATTGTCACATGAGATATATATATATATATATATATATATAATCATGAATTTAGAACTTCATCCAAATTGCAATCATGGATACACTTTAATTCCTACCATGAAAATCCTGTGTTGAAGAATTTGTGAAAGTTTATGGTTGAATCTTGAGTTCTTGATTTGAAATTGGATCTTCTAGGGTTTTGTTCTGGAGAAAATATGAGAAAGAATGACTATATTTGCTCTATATGAAATTTAATTTTATGTTTTAGGGGATGAGGTTTGAGGGAAAAATACCTAAATACCCCAAAGAACGTGGTCTTTTAATGACTGAAAACTAGGTTACCGATGCGTGGGTCGACGCGGCGCGTCGATACTATCGACGTGATAGCCAATGCATCGCGCCATGTTTACATCAATTCACCGGAATTGGATGCTGGTAGCTGGGGAAAATTATAATCAAGGCGATAGTCGATGTGGCGCACAAATATCGCATTGATCCACTATTTCGGGATTCCAACAGAGCTTCAAACAAAGTCCAACAAATTCAAAACTTGTCCGGAAACATCTACGGACATTGCTGATCATGAATTAACCTAAACATCAACATTTAATAGACGTAAAGGTCATGAAATAATATTTCCATCCTACTTAGGCTAAAATGGCACTATGTCTGAGTACTTAGCTAAAATATTCTATGTCTGGGACCTCTTGACAAGCCTAAATGACAGAATTAAGCTTAGGATTTTGGAAGGTTTTACATTATCTCCCCTTTGGGAACATTCGTCCTCAAATAAGACTGATGAGACTTAGAATACTGAGAGGCTAACTTGCTTATTGGACATGAACATCTGGAATATCACTATATGACTGATATTACTTATATTTTGAATTATCATGCTGAACATGCATATCTGATGCATGGATATAGTTGAACATGATTCATGAATGCATGACTGGGATTACTAATAAATCGAATCTATTTACTGAACATACATATTTGATGCATGGATACATGACTGAACTGGCTCTTGAACGTATAACCAAACATGCAATAGGAACTGATACCACGTTTGTAACTTAAATCTAAACATGAAACTGATTAAGCTTAAGGAAACTATTACCTTGAACTGAGTCTGGATTAGCAGGGAATATATGAGGATACTTGGTTTGCATGAATTCTTATGCTTCCCAAGTTGATCCCTCAACGGACTGATTTCTCCAAAGAACTTTGACTAGAGAAATTTCTTTGTTCCTTAGTCTGCGAATCTCGTAGTCACGGATTTCGACTGGGATCTCTTCATGAGAGAGGCTATTCTTAATATCTATGCTCTCAATATGGACTCCGACCGATGGGTCACCTATGCATTTATTTAGCAAGAAGATATGAATCACTTGATGTACTGAAGATAAATCTGAAGGTAACTCAAGCTCGTAAGCTACCTTTTCAAAACAACTGAGAATTCGATAAGGAATGATATATCGGGGATTGAGTTTCCCATTCTAGACAAAACTGTTTACTCCTTTCATAATAGAGATCTTTAAGTACACATAGTCACCAATCTCAAACTTGAGATCCTTTCTGCGCAAATCTGCGTACGATTTCTGTCGACTCTGAGTTGTCTTAAGCCTTTCCCTGATCAACTGGACCTTCTCTAAGGAAGCCTTTCCCTGATCAACTGGACCTTCTCAAAGGTATAAAAAACCATGTCAGGACCTACTAATGCAGAATCACCCACTTCAAATCAACCAACAAGAGATATACACCTTCTCCCATAAAGTGCCCCGAATAGAGCCATTTGAATACTGGAGTGATAACTGTTATTATATGCGAACTCAATCAAAAGCAAGTTGTCATACCAACTACCTTTAAAGTCTATCGCATATGCTCGCAACATATCTTCTAAGGTTTGAATGGTCCTTTATGCTTGACCATCTATCTGAGGATCAAAGGATGTACTGAGAGGAACTCGGTACCAAGACCCTTTTGGAATACTTTCTAGAAATAAGAGGTGAACAAGGAACCTCTATCTAAGATAATGGATAATGGAACACCATGCAATTTGAACAACTCCCTAATATAGAGTTTGGCATAATCCTCGGCTGAATGAGGGGTATGAACTGGAAGGAAATAAGCTGATTTGGTCATCCTATCTACAATGAGCCAAACTGAATCATGCTAATAATGAGTAAGAGGAATGCCCATCACAAAGTACATTTTCATTTCTTTCCAATTCCTGGTGGGAATATTGAACTCCTGCATGGACCTACTAGACTTCTAATTCTCAATATTAACCTGCTGACATATTGATAATATAGACATAAACTCTGCAATGTCTCTTTTCATTCCACTCCACTAATAGATCTCCCATAAATTGAGGTACATTTTCCTGACCCCTCGATGAATAGAGTAACATGTACTATGCGCTTATGCAAGAATTTGCTACCTTAAGTCATCCACATCTGGCATACACAGATAACTATGACAATGTAAAACACCATCTCCGCCTTGGGAGAAAACCTCTACCTTATGATTTCTGACTAATTCCTTCAACTGGATGAGACTGGGATCCCTATCCAGCTTTTTCTTCACTTTGGAAACTAGGGATGATTCTGAGCTACTCTGTACCCACACGCTACCTTCTACTGAATCGACTAAGCGAACACCTAGTTGGGCTAGCTGATGAACTTCCTAGGCTAACTTTTTCTTACTGTTCTCAACATGGAAACACTACCCATAGACATTCTACTGAAAGTGTCAGCCACTATATTTGCCTTGCCCGGATGATACAGAACACTTATGTCATAGTCTTTTAATAATTCCAACCACTTTCTCAGATGGAGGTTGAGGTATTTTTGAGAGAACACATACTACAGGCTCTTATGATCAGTGAACACATCAACGTGCACACCATACAAGTAATGCCTCCAAATCTTTAAGGAAAAAACTACTACTGCTAACTCAAGATCATGAGTAGGATAGTTCTTTTCATGGGGCTTAAGATGTATAGAGGAATAGGCTATGACCTTAACTTTCTGCATCAAAACACAACCTAATATGACTCTGGAAGCATCACAGTACACAACAAAACTATCAGAACCATCTAGTAGGGTCAACACTGAAGCTGTGGTGAGTCGATTCTTCAACTCCTGAAAACTCTTCTCACAAAAATCTGACAACTAAAACTTGACTTTCTTCTGAGTCAATATGGACATAGGGGATGCAATAGATGAAAATACCTCAATAAACCATTGGTAATATCCAGCCAAACCCAAAAAACTCCTGATATCTGATGAAGAGATTGGCCTTGGCAAGTTTTTCGCTGCTTTGGTCTTTTCGTGATCAAATCTAATCCCATCATAGGAAATTATATGGCCAAGGAATGTTACTGACTTTAGCCAAAATTTGTTCTTACTGAATTTGGCAAATAACTAATGGCTTTTGAGAGTCTGCAATACTATTCTGAGATGGCCTACATGATTGTGTTCACTACGGGAGTAAACAAGAATGTCATCTATGAAGACTATGATGAACATTTCCAAGTACTATTTGAAAACACAGTTTATCAAGTCCATGAAGGTAGCTGGGGAATTGGTAAGACCAAAGGACATGACTGAAAATTTAAAGTGACCATTTCGAGTTTGGAAAACTGTTTTTGGGATGTCACTTTCCCTGACTCTGAGCTGATGATTGTCTGATCTACAGTCTATCTTAGAGACATAACTGGCACCCTGAAGTTGGTTAAACAAGTCATCAATTTTGGGGATTAGATACTTGTTCTTGACCATAACTTTATTTAGCTAACAGTAATCTATGCATATTCTGAGAGAACCGTCTTTCTTACACACAAATAACAATTGTGCACCTCACAGAGATACACTGGGTCTGATGAATCCCTTATTTAAGAGATCCTTTAACTATTCCTTTAATTCTCTGAGTTCTGTTGGAGCCATTTTGTATGGCGGGATAGAGATGGGCTGAGTATCTGGGAGAAGATCAATTCTGAAATCAATTCCCCTTTCGGGAGGAACTTCGAGAAGATCGTCAGGAAAAACATCTGGGAATTCACATACTACTAATACTGATTCAAGAGTAGGGGTTTTTGAACTAAAGTTCTGGACTCGAACGAGATGGTAGACACATCCCATAGATATCATCTTTCTACCTCAAAGGTAAGAAATAAGTTGACCTCTAAGTGCTGAAGTACTACCATTCCACTCTAGGATGGGATTATTCAGAAACTAAAATTGGACAATTCTATTTATGCAATTGACTAAGGCATAACAGGAATGAAACTAATCCATGTCGAGAATGACATCGAAATCAGTCATCTCTAATTTGACTAAATCTGCTGAAGTGACTTTCTGAGATATCATAACCGGCCAGTTCCTGTATACTTTCCGGGCTATGATCTATTTACTCACTAGGGTAGAAATTAAGAAGAGATCTACTAGAATTTCAGGACTGACTCCAAAAACCACAGCTATATATGGAGTAACAAAAGACATAGAAGCTCCTAGATCTAGCAAAGCGTAAATATGCAAATGGAAAATTTGTAACGTACTAGTGACCACATCATGAGAACTTTATTCATTCTATTAGGACTGAAGAGCATATATTCTGTTTGGGTGCTACCCACTGGTGGCACTGGAAGAGGCACCCTACTAATTCAGGCGACAGGACTAAGCTGGGGGACGGTTATGCCGACTCTGCAAACCCATCTGAGGACACCATTTGACTCTATTTCCTGGATTGACACATCCAAAACACATATCACTGCTAGCTCTGCAGAAACCCTGGTGTTTTTTTCCATACTTCTGGCAAAGGGGATTGGTTCGGGTACTACTAAACTTGCTCTGGGGTTTAGGGACTGATGCCCTATCTCAGTTACCATCTCTGAATTTTGGAACTAAGGTACTGGATAAGGAAGGAGCTGGAACTGAGGATTTTGGGTGGAACTGAGAATGATTCCTACCCTCTGACTTAGGCTGAGCGAAATTAAAACTACCTGTTCTCGCCCTTATATTCCCTCTCTCCTTCTCTTTATTCTTGGCCTCCTCTATCTGCTGAGCATAGAACATTAGCCTGTATATGTCCATCTCCTTAATAAGCATTGCGGTCCTACTCTCCTTGACCATACTGCTAGACACTCCTGACATGAACTTACTCATCTTTGCTATGCTATCTACTACAACATGCGGGGTATATCTGGCTAACTGAGTAAACTTGAGAGAATACTCCTTCACTATCATATTTCCCTACTTTAGGTTTATACACTCCAAAATATTCTCTTTCCTAAACTCTAGCAGGAAGAAGCTATCCAGAAAAGCAATTGTAAACTCCACCCATTCTATAGACCTTGCATCTGTGACCCTCTCTTCCTTCTATTGTTTGAACCATGAGTGAGCTATATCCTGTAACTAATATACGGCTAACTTAGCGCTCTCAACAATAGTCACCCCCATGATATTTGTAACCTTCTGCACCAAATCAAGAAATTCCTGAGGGTCCTCATCTGACTTAAATCCGGTAAAAGATGAAGGGTTCATTCAGGTGAACTCATGAATCCTAGCAGCAATAGTATTGGCCACTGGGTTGGCCAAAACAGTAGCTGGACGTTCATTCTGGGCTTCCAAGGAATGATCTAGGTTGGTGAAGGCCGCTCTAAACTCCGCGTGGGAGACATTCTCGCCCAAAGGATCTGGATGGATGGGCTGAGGGGATGACTGATCTCCCATTTCTCTTCCCTGAGCCCTCTTTAGAGGCATATTCTATAAACGAAAGAGAAACAAGGATAAGAAAGAGAGTGTAACTGGAGATCATGTTCACTCGCATGACATGATTACTGAAAGAAGGGAAACTTTTCCTAAAACATCTCGTATCCTATTATCCATAAGTGTGGTGCACAACATACCTATGCACAAGACTCTACTAGATATGACTTTCACACTTTCTAGGGGACTCTGTTGAACCTTTGTCTCTGATACTAAGTTTGTAATGCCCCTAGTCTATATCTAGATGCTATATAGTACTCATAATCCCGAAGGAGCACAAGCTAACCCATGACTGGCACGTGATCCAATAACTGAATAATAATATTGAATAATATGCAGAATTAGGTGGAAATATATGCCATGAGGTTCAAATCTGTAAATAAATCTAAATGCGATAACAAAATACCAAAACTGAATATAAGTACTGAAAAACTGAACAACTGTCTCAGTATACTCTAGTCAGAAAAAGCCTCTAACTGTCTAAACTGTGGAATTGATGGGACAAGCCCCTAAATAACTCCATCCAAAGAAATAAAATTGAAGTACTATAAATAATAATCATGTCCTTGAACTATGAGGACTCACCACTACTCTGAAAGCTAAGAATCTAAACTGCTAAGGGTGCTCTTGGGCCCGTGCGTCTGAACCTCTGATATAAGACATCATAGTGTAAAGAAAAGCATGCATCAGTACTTTGAATATACTGGTATGCTCAATGAGGTAGGATGATATGCATGGGTTTATATGCATACACAATAACAACTCAATAACATGAGTATGACTTAGAAAGAGTAGATGCATGAATACATAAACTGTAACTGAGATCGTGCTAATACTGAGTACTGAATCGAAATACTAATAACTGATATCTGGGATTACAAATATTGTATTATAGATTATTTGAATGACTATATCTGATAGTTCTGAGTACTGTGGAACCATATTGAGTACCGTACTGAGTTGAGTGACCATGTCTGATAGTCCTGAATCTGTCGAACTAAACTGAGTTCTATTTTGAGACTGAGACTATAACTGATTGTAACACCCCATATTCAAGTACGTGTATTGGTGTATTCAAGTACGTGTATTGGTCTTATTTATATGGAATTAATTTTTTTATTTTATTTATACCGGAATTTGCCCGTCGATGTTTCCATGCGAAGGTTATTGAATAAACTTTCCAACAATATAAAGATTTACAAAAACGGATAGGTTTCGGATATAATCGAGCACGTTCGAAACTATAAAATAGTGGTCAGGATATTTGGGAATAGTAAATGTGCAGGAAAATTTCCTTCACACAAACTACTGAGGTCAGTAGAATTTTTGGGTTAACTTCGAATGATCATAAATCCCTTAATATAATGAACTGGGAAAACTGCGACATATTAAAAGAAATATCTTTGAGTGTTCTTTCCAATGCAATTGGTTTCAGCAAAATCCAACGTCTTAGTAAGGAGTTACACTCGTTTAACTTCAGCCTATCAAAACAGATTTTTAGGGTCAACTTCAAATGACCATAACTCCTTGTACAGGACGAACTGGGTGGCCTACTTTATATAAAATGAAATCCATTTGAATTTTCCTTCTAAAAATACAAATTTAACCCAAATTCAATATAGGAGCAAAGAGTTATTGTCGATCTACTTTAGCTTATCAAAACAGTCCACCAAAGGACAGCTTTGACATTATTTAAATTTTAAAGGCATTTTGGTCATTTCCTATTATATTATGGAAGAAAATATGTGTATATATACATGTATATGAGTTCAAAAACTCATTTTCATCATCAATCATTGAGAAAGAACGAACCCTAGCCAAATTTGACCTTTAAATTACTATTGATTCAATCGTAGAAATTCCAAAGTAATCCGATAACTGCGTTTGCATCTATAGAGCTTCGAACGACACCTATTATTTGTGCAAACAGGATTGCATAATCAAGAGGTGAATTCTAAGGTATGAATATTGTTTGCCTTTGTTCTTTTCCATATGTATATGTGTGATAGAGGATTATATGTATTGGTTGTTATTGAAAGGTGATGGAAATAGGGTTACGGACTATTTTGCATGGTTTGGTTGTATTGAATTGTGGAAGGTAGATATGGTAATTGAGTTATGGAAGGTGGATATGGTAATTGAGTTATGGAAGGTGGATATGGTGATATACTATTGAATTGATGATTATTTATGTCTATGGCTCAATTTGGTTTAATGGATTGGTTGGAAGGATAAATGAATCCAAACTTGATATTGGAGGATGTTGTATGAATATGCATGGAATGTGAATGTAATTGGAGTATATGAGGGTTGAAGTGACACCCTTTATGGTGTAATTAAGGCTTACTACTTAACCACTAGTTTGGTGAATTCAAATAATTGAATTGTGACGTTTGGTTGCTAATAATAGATTTCTATATGTGTTCATTGTAGATAAGTAATCCGATAAGACGGGAAGTCCATTTGGGACTAGTATTGAAGGTTGACAGTCAGGTATGTAAAGCATACTCTATACCATATCTTTGGCATGAAAGTGAACAATTGTTCTATTAAGAAAGTTTCCAAAGTTATTCAATAACATGTGATCCATAATGGTTTTGTATGATGTCCTACGTTACCAATGAACTTGTTTCCACCCTACAAGATGTCAAGACATTCCAATAATTATTTGTTTTCCAAATATTACATGTTTATTGCACTAATGAATGTCAGAAGATATCCGGTTACTCAAACAAGATCCATGTGCTATTAATGACTCCAAAACGTTTCATTGATATACTAATAAGTTCCTACTTCATTGTTATGGCATTGATGACTCCAAAACACTTCATTGATGTGCCAATGAGTTCTTACTTCATTGTTATTGCATTGATGGTCTATTTATATGTCTCTTATTGATGTATCATTGTTTCAAAGTATCAAAAATGCAGTGGCGACCGAAATAACAATCTCAAAGATTAATTGAACTAAGTGATGGAAGTTCTGTCTTATCGGGTGGTATCCCAGGGGCATAAGCCTATCATGGGTCGATCCTTATTTATGTGTTTATGGGTGGTATCCCAGGGGAATAAGGCTATCATGGGTCGATCCCAGTTGATATGTACTGGAGGAAGCCTAATGGTCATAGTACAGTACAGTAATGATTATAAAGATGATAAGAACAAAGGTAAAGTGATTGAATAAATACAATGTACAGGTTATCACAAGTTCTAGTAAGTGTGGTCCACTCTTATTACGATTTATTCACTTGTTTCTGATATCTATTGAGCTCCTATATCATATGTGATTATCTACTGCTTTACATACTCAGTACATATTTCGTACTGACGTCCCCCACGGGGGACCTGCATTTCATGCTGCAGGCACAGGTACCTCAGCTCATACACCATACAAGCAGGTGCCAGGATATCCAGCTGCTTTTGGTGAGCTCCAGTTTTCTTCGGGGCTTTCCGTATCATATCCAATCACTTTTGGTATTGTATAGAAGTTAGTTATATAGCGGGGTGTGTACCGACCTTAGTTAAACTCTGTGTATTATCTAGAGGCTTTGTAGACCTAATGGATAGTCAAGGTGGTGTTTTATTAATAGACGTGATCGCTCCAATGGACAAGTATTATATATACATATATATGTGTGCTCGAGCTTATACAGGTGATTATTTCCTTTTATATGTGACATGATGCTATCTAAATTTTGGGTTGTCATAGAGGTATGCATGGGAAGTATAAGGTTATGAGCTGGTTCTCCCGGGCCTCCTCGGTTGCGGGTGCCAGTCCGCCCCAATAGGATTTGAGGCGTGACAAAAGTGGTATCAGAGAAGTTTGTCCTAGTGAGTCTACAAAGTCGTGTCTACGTAGAGTCTTATTTATCGGTGTGTCATGCATCGCATCTATAAACAAGAGGCTATGGACATTTAGGAATTGCTTCTTTTCTTCATGTCTTAGATCGTACGATAGAGACTATATTGTATATGAAGTCATAGTTGCCCACTGAATCTGTTTGTTTCTCTTATTAAAGTAATGATGTCGGTTACCAAAAGAAAGAATACCGTAAGCATGTAGATGTGGCTGCCGGAGAGGGGACTAGTAAGTCACCCACTATACCAGCTAATTAAAGTAAGGCTCCAGCTGAGCATGCATTAGAAACTTCTTCCACTCCAGAAGAAATAAGGGGGAGGAGAACTATATCCCCAGAGCCACCTATTAATGCTGCTGATCAAGATCTTAGAAATGCAGTGCAACTTTTGACTCGTATAGTTGCTGGGCAAGCTCAAGGTCAAGCCATTCCTACCACCGGGCCTAGTGGTATAGATAGGGCGTCTAGCCTTCGAACATAGGATTTTCTTAAGATGGATCCTCCCACTTTTACTGGATCAGATCTTAACGAGGACCCACAGGACTTTATTAATCAAATTCAAAGGGCCTTAGATGTTATGCATGTAATGGGTAGAGAGATAGTGGAGTTAGCGGTGTATAGATTCAAAGGAGAGGCTATATATTGGTACGAGGACTGGAAATGATCTAGGGGTATTAATGCACCCCCAACTACTTGGAAAGAGTTCAAAGAGGCATTTCTTGATCATTATCTTCCATTCGAGATTTGTCAGGCCCGTGCAGATCAATTTTTAAATCTTCATTAGGGGAATATAAGCGTGAGGGAGTACAGTCTCCGATTTAATTCCTTGTCGAGATATGCTCCTAATGTTGTAGCTACTATGGATGACAGAGTTCATCAATATGTGGATAGGCTGGATCCATATCTGGTTAGAGATTATACTATTGCCGCTTTGAACAAAGATATGGACATAGCAAGGATCAAAGCTTTTGTACAGAAAATGGAAGATCAGAGGCAGAGGAGAAGAACACAGGAATTAGTAAGAGGATATTCCAAGAGGGCCAGATCTACAGGGCAGTTCATGGCATCCAAAGGAGGGTTCAGACCATAGTTTTTTGCTAGAACAACTAGGACATTATCTTCTTATTCTGCAGCTAGTTCCCCACCACAGTTCCAAGAGTCCAGAGGAAATCAATTTGGGCACAGAAGTGAGAGTCAGAGTTCGCAGACAGTGGGGTACCAAGGGCAAGGGAATATGAGCCAATCAAGACTTCTTCGAGAGCCATGCAATAAATATGGAAGGTATCATTTGGGCGCATGTCGGCTGAGGACCAATGTTTGCTTTTGGTGCGGTATGTCGGGGCATATGATGAGAGAATGCCCACGAAGGGGTATAGGGGGTATGGCATAACCTACGGGGTCATTTGTTGCATCATCATTATTGATGCCTTATTCAGGAAGGGGTGCACAACCAATGGGTCGTGTTAGAGGTGATAAAGGAGCCACGAGTTCTAGCGGGGCTCAAAATCATACGTATGCTCTAGCGGATCGACAGAATTTAGAGGCTTCCCCAGATGTGGTTACGGGTATGTTGTCTATCTTTTCATTTGATGTATATGCCTTATTTGATCCCAGTTCTACATTATCTTATGTTACTCCATTGGTTGATGGAAAGTTCGAAAGAATACCCGAACTGTTAGTTAAGCCATTTGAAGTGTCCACACCGGTTGGGGAATCTATTATAGCTAGAAGGGTTTACCGAAACTGCATAGTAACTGTTTGTGGTCGTGATACGATGGCTGATCTTGTAGAGTTAGAAATGGTAGATTTTTATGTTATAATAGGTATGGACTGATTGACGTCTTGTTATGCCATAATTGATTGTTGTATGAAAAAGGTATATTTCCATTTTCCAAATGAATCAGTCCTTGAATGGAAAGGTGAAATTGGCACGCCAAGAGGTAGATTTATTTCTTATTTTAAGGCAAGAAGAATGATTTCCAAGGGATACATATATCATTTAGGTAGAGTAAGGGATACAGAAGCGGAGCCACCAACTCTTCACGTTGTTCCGGTGGTAAATGAATTTTCTGATGTATTTCCTGAAGATCTTCCAGGTTTGCCTCCTGAACGAGAAGTAGAGTTTGGTATTGATGTAATACCAGGCACCCAACCAATCTTCATTCCTCTGTATAGAATGGCCCCAGCAGAATTACGATAATTGAAAGAGCAATTGAAAGATTTACTAGAGAAGGGATTCATAAGGCCTAGTATATCCACCTGGGGAGCACCAGTGTTATTTGTGTGCAAAAAGGATGGCTCGCTGAGGATGTGTATTGATTATCGGCAATTGAATAAGGTGACTATTAAGAATAAATGTCCTCTCCCAAGAATTGATGATTTATTTGATCTGTAACAGGGCGCTAAGTGCTTTTCTAAGATTGATTTGAGGTCAGGTTACCACCAAGTGAGGGTCAAAGAGAAGGATATACCCAAGACAGCTTTCCGAACACGGTATGGTCATTATGAGTTTCTCATTATGTCATTTGGGCTAACAAATGCACCCGCAACTTTAATGAATTTGATGAATAGGGTGTTTAAGCCATTCCTGGATGTATTTATGATAGTTTTTATAGATGATATTCTAGTTTATTCTAGATCAGAAGAGGACCATGCCAATCACTTACGACAGGCATTGCAGACTCTTCGTGATTGTAAGCTTTATGCAAAGTTCTCTAAATGTGAGTTTTGATTAAAGTCGGTGGCATTTTTGTGTCATATTGTATCTAGTGAAGGGATAAAGGTTGATGCTCAAAAGATAGAAGCTCTAAAGAACTGTCCAAGGCCCACAACGCCTACGGAGATTCGTAGTTTTCTCGGGTTGGCCGGTTATTATAGAAGGTTTGTTGAAGGCTTTTCTTTCATTTCAGCACCCTTAACCAAGCTAACCCATAAAGCATCCAAATTCCAATGGAATGATGCCTGTGAGAAGAGTTTTCAAGATTTAAAGAACAAGTTGATTTCTACACCCGTGTTGGTACTTCCAGAAGGCACCGAAGGGTATACAGTGTATTGTGATGCTTCCAGAATTGGTTTAGGATGTGTATTGATGCAACATAGTAAGGTAATAGAATATGCTTCTAGACAATTGCGGCCACATGAGAAAAATTATCCTACACATGATCTTGAGCTGGCAACAGTTATTTTTGCTTTAAAGATATGGCACCACTACTTATATGGGGTTCATGTTGATATATATACTGACCATAAGAGCTTGCAATATATTTTTAATCAGAAGGATTTAAATTTAAGGCAGCGGAGGTGGCTTGAACTATTAAAGCTACGATGTTGATATCTTCAACCATCCAAGGAAAGCAAATATGGTAGCTGATACGTTAAGTCATAAGGCTATGATGGAGCCTATAGAAAGGCAAGGGATGATTAAAGATCTTCACCAGTTATCTAGTTTAGGAGTTTGCCTTCTTGAAACTCCGGATAAAGAGCTTATCATATATAATGCTGCGGAATCTTCATTAGTAGCTGAAGTGAAAGAGAAGCAATATGCAGATCCTATTTTATTACAGCTTAAGGAGAACGTTCAGAGTGGTGCGACCAAGGCATTTGAGCTTACGCGAGAAGGAGTACTTCAGTTCTAAAACCGATTGTGTGTGCTGGATGTAGACGGGCTAAGAAAGAAGATTATGACAGAGGCACATTGTTCAAGGTATTCCATTCATCAAGGATCAACCAAAATGTATCAAGATTTGAAAGATATGTATTGGTGGAATGACATGAAGAAGAGCATTGCAGAATTTGTAGTTGAATGTCCAAATTATCAAAGAGTTAAAGTTGAGCACCAAAAACCCGGAGGTTCTATGCAATGCATTGATCTTCCAAGCTGGAAGTGGGACATGATCAACATGGATTTCGTTATTAGATTGCCTCGGACATCCCGAAAGTTTGATTCTATATGGGTGATTGTTGATAGGCTTACCAAATCCGCATATTTCCTACCAGTTAGTTACACTTACACAGTTGAAGAGTATGTGAAGCTGTACATTAAAGAGATAGTCCGATTACATGGAGTGCCAATCTCTATTATATCAGATTGGGGAACCCAATTTATCGCAAACCGTTGGAAGTCTTTTCAGAGGTGTTTGGGAACACAAGTGAATTTGAGTACAACTTTTCACCCTCAAACAGATGGACAAGCAGAACGTACTATCCAAACACTTGAAGATATGCTACGAGCTTGTGTAATAGATTTTAAGGGCAACTGGGATGATCATTTACCTCTTATTGAGTTTGCCTACAATAATAGCTATCATTCAAGTATCAAAATGGCACCATATAAAGCTTTATATGGAAGGAAGTGTAGATCACCAATAGGATGGTTCAAAGTGGGTGTAACTCTTTTGTTCAGACCGGATATTGTTTATCAAGCCATAGAGAAGGTTAAAGTAATTCAGCAACGACTGAAAACATCCCAAAGTCGACACAAGTCATATGCGGATAGTAGAAAGAGAGGGCTAGAGTTTTCTATAGGTTATTGGGTATTTTTGAAGGTATCACCAATGAAAGAGGTAATGATATTTGGAAAGAAAGGGAAGTTGAGTCCACGTTATATAGGCCCGTATAAGATCACTTGAAGGTTTGGACAAGTTGCATATGAATTAGAGCTACCCCAAGAGCTCTCATCAGTACATCCGGTATTTCATGCGTCAATGCTTCGAAAGTGCATCGGAGATCCATCACATATCACTTCTACTGAGGATGTGCAAGTTGCAGAAGATCTTACCTATGAGGAAGTGCCTATTGCTATTCTAGATCGCTAAGTTAAAAAGATGAGAAATAAAGAGATAGCATCTGTGAAAGTACGTTGGAGAAATCATCAAAGGGAAGAGATTACATGGGAAGCTGAGGAAGAAATGAAATCTAAGTACCCTCATTTGTTCAAAGATGAAGAGGAAGTTCAAGAAACGGAGTTAGAACATTAACAAGTAAGTTTTTTTTATATATGCATAGTATTTATGTGATGATGTGAATATTAATGATGGACTTGAACTTGTTTCGGTTGAATAACTACGCTAACATTCGAGGACAAATGTCCTAAAGGGGGGAAGGATGTAACACCCCGTATTCAAGTACGTGTATTGGTCTTATTTATATGGAATTAATTTTTTTATTTTATTTATGCCGAAATTTGCCCGTCGATGGTTCCAAGAGAAGGTTATTGAATAAACTTTCCAACGATATAGGGATTTCCAAAAATGGATAGGTTTTGAATATAATCGAGCACGTTCGAAACTATAAAACGGTGGCCGGGATATTTGGAAATAGTAAATGTGCAGGAAAATTTCCTGCACACAAACTACTGAGGCCAGCCAAATTTTTGGGTCAACTTCCAACGATTACAACTCCCTTAATATGATTAATTGGGAGATTTGAGACCTATGAAAAGAAATATCATTGAATATTCTTACCAATGCAATTAGTTTCATCCAAATCCAACGTCTGAGTAAGGAGTTATACTGGTTTTACTTCAGCCTATCAAAACAGATTTTTAGGGTCAACTTCAAACAACCATATCTACTTGTACAAGACAAACTGGGTGGCCTACATTATATGAAATGAAATCACTTTGAATTATCCTTATAACGATACCAATTTCACCCAAATTCGATATCGTAGCAAAGAGTTATGGTCGATCTACTTTACCTTATCAAAACAGTCCACCAAAGGACAGATTTGACAATATTTAAATTTTAAAGGCATTTTGGTCATTTCCTATTATATTATGGACGATAATATGTGTATATATACATGTATATGAGTTCAAAAACTCATTTTCATCATCAATCATTGAGAAAGTACAAACCCTAGCCAAATTTGACCTTTAAATTACTTTTAATTCAACCGTAGAAATTCCAAAGTAATCCGATAACTGCGTTTGTCATCTCGAGAGCTTCGAACGACACCTATTATTTGTGCAAACAGGATTGCATAATCAAGAGGTGAATTCTAAGGTATGAATATTGTTTTCCTTTGTTCTTTTCCATATGTATATGTGTGATAAAAGATTATATGTATTGGTTGTTATTGAAAGGTGATGGAAATAAGGTTATGGACTATTTTGCATGGTTTGGTTGTATTGAATTGGGGAAGATGGATATGGTAATTGAGTTATGGAAGGTGGATATGGTAATTGAGCTATGGAAGGTGGATATGGTTATATAATATTTAATTGATGATTATTTATGTCCATGGATCCATTTGGTTTAATGGATTGGTTGGAAGGATAAATGAATCCAAACTTGATATTGGAGGATGTTGTATGAATATGCATGGCATGTGAATGTAATTGGAGTATAAGAGGGTTAAAGTGACACCCTTTATGGTGTAATTAAGGCTTACTACTTAACCACTAGTTTGGTGAATTCAAATAATTGAATTGTGACGTTTGGTTGCTAATAATAGATTTCTATATATGTTCATTGTAGATAAGTAATCCAAAAAGACGGGAAGTCCATTTGGGACTAGTATTGAAGGTTGACAGTCAGGTATGTAAAGCATACTCTATACCATATCTTTGGCATGAAAGTGAACAATTGTTCTATTAAGAAAGTTTCCAAAGTTATTCAATAACATGTGATCCATAATGGTTTTGTATGATGTCCTACGTTACCAATGAACTTGTTTCCACCCTACAAGATGTCAAGACATTCCAATACTTACTTGTTTTCCAAATATTACATGTTTATTGCACTAATGAATGTCAGAAGGTATCCGGTTACTCAAACAAGATCCATGTGCTATTAATGACTCCAAAACATTTCATTGATATACTAATAAGTTCCTACTTCATTGTTATGGCATTGATGACTCCAAAACACTTCATTGATGTGCCAATGAGTTCTTACTTCATTGTTATTGCATTGATTGTCTATTTATATGTCTCTTATTGATGTATCATTGTTTCAAAGTATCAAAAATGCGGTGGCGACCGAAATAACAATCTCAAAGATTAATTGAACTAAATGATGAAAGTTCTGTCTTATCGGGTGGTATCCCAGGCGCATAAGCCTATCATGGGTCGATCCCTATTTATGTGTTTATGGGTGGTATCCCAGGGGCATAAGCCTATCATGGGTCGATCCCAGTTGATATGTACTGGAGCTAGCCTAATGGTCACAGTACAGTACAGTAATGATTATAAAGATGATAAGAACGAAGGTAAAGTGATTGAATAAATACAATGTACAGGTTATCACAAGTTCTAGTAAGTGTGGTCCACTCTTATTACGATTTATTCACTTGTTTCTGATTTCTATTGAGCTCCTATATCATATGTGATTATCTACTGCTTTACATACTCAGTACATATTTCGTACTGACGTCCCCCACGGGGGACCTGCATTTCATGTTGCAGGCGCAGGTACCTCAGCTCATACACCGTACAAGTAGGTGCCAGGATATCCAGCTGCTTTTGGTGATCTCCAGTTTGCTTTGGGGCTTTCCTTGTCATATATAGTCACTTTTGGTATTGTATAGAAGTTAGTTATATGGTGGGGTATGCCCCGAACTTAGTTAAACTCTGTGTATAATCTAGAGGCTTTGTATACCTAATGTACAGTCAAGGTGGTGTTTTGTTAATAGACGTGATGGCTCCAACGACCAAGTATTGTATATACATATATATGTGTGCTCGAGCATATACAGGTGATTATTTCCATTTATATGCGACATGATCCTATCCGAATTTCGGGTTGTCATAGAGGTATGCATGGGAAGTATAAGGTTATAAGCTGGTTCTCTCGGGCCTCCTCGGTTACGGGTGCCAGTCCGCCCCAATAGGATTTGATGCGTGACACTGATACTGTAGGAGGTAATTATCTTACCGATATTTCCCATCTCTACTTTCTTTGGGGTCCAACCTGTAACCTCTATTGGAAGGGTGTCAATACTGTGCAACAGGTAAGGATAAGCTGTGAGTTAACCCTCTCTGATAGAAAGCTCATTCATCATCCCTCGCTGGGAGGAAAACTTAGACGAGAAGTATCAACCCTCATAATGTCTGGCAGAAAGATACCTCAACCTACGTTGGCTATGTAGTTCTATAACGTAGGGATTGTTGCTAAGGTCAAACCCTCTACTGAAAGGAATTCCCCCATCCCTAGGTTAAGTCGGTGCTGAGTCCTACTCCCAACTGAATAGACACTGAACTGATTTCTAATCTATACTAGGTTGGACTGAACGGTTACTGAGATTACTATTTAGCTGAACTGAACTGAGTTCACTGAGTTCCGTTGACTAACAAAATACTATTGGATTCTATTAATGGATAGAGTATACAGAGGTCTAAACTAAATACTGAGTTAGACTGAACTACTACTGAATCTACTGAGTATTCTTGAGTTCTGTAACTGACTGAGAGTACTATTGATCGTGACGTAACTAGTACTATTCTATGACTGACCATGGTTCTAGGTAATCAGTTAAATTGTTGGGTACAAGTACCCTAAGATTCGATAGCATAAATTAAGAGATATGGAATAACATGAAACTTGTAAACTATGAGCTTGATCATCATTCATACATTGGGGCATTTGGACAAACACTTGCATAATATAACTTGCACTTAAACTAACTTGACATGATTTCATTCTCTTAATAGTTCACATGGATACTTTATCAAGCACTTGGTGAGCATAGAATATGCACATAGTAGTGAACTACAAGTGAGCATCATAATTCATCTCTAATTTCATAAGTCAAGGGTTTATCATGGATTCACATGAATCTACATACACAATGATCAATTTCACATGATATATATATATATATATATATATATATAATCAGGAATTAGAAACTTCATCAAAATAGCAATCATGGATACACTTTAATTCAATCATGAAAATCATAAAATCAATTACTTGAAGTTCAAAGAGATTCTTAGTCTCCAAGGGTGGAAGGAACCCTTGGATAAACACTTCACATACCTGTGTTGAAGAATTTATATAAGTTTATGGTTGGATCTTGAGTTTTTGATTTCAAATTGGATCTTCTAGGGTTTTGTTCTTGAGCAAATTTGAGTAAGAATGACTATATTTGCTCTATAGGGAGTTTAATTTCATATTTTGGGGACTGACGGTCGAGGGAAAATGACAAAAAAAACCCCAAGAATGCGATCTTTTAATGACTAAAAATTGTGTTACCAACACGCAGGTCGACGCGGCGCGTCGATGTAAGTGACGCGATAGCTAATGCGTCGCACCATATTTGCATCGATTCACTAGAATTGGACACTGGTAGCTAGGGAAAATAGTAATCAATGGTATAGTCAATGCGACGTGCCAAGATTGCATTGATCCATAATTTTAGGATTCTAACAGAGCTTCAAACGAAGTGCGAAAAATCCAAAACTTATCGGGAAACACCTACAGATATTTCTGATCATGAATCAACCTAAACATAAACATTTAATAGATGTAAAGGGCGCGAAATAAGATTACAAACCTTTGTAGGATAAAATGACATTAAGTCGGAGTACTTAGCTAACATATTCTATGTTTGGGACCCCTTGACAAAAGGACTAAATTAAGATTAGGATTTTGCGGGGTCTTACAAGGAAATTCATTAACAATAGGAATAGATTGTAGAGAGGGAAACTCAAAACTAGAATCTTTAATCCAAACTTGGCGGTATAGACACCACTTGGAAATCAACTTCCGATCTCTAAGATAAGAAATAAACCTTCCCTTAGGAACTAAGGAACTTCCCTCCCATTTCATTACCAGTTTATTTGGGTATTGGAAGCTAACCTTACGGGTCTGACAATCTAGAGAAATGTAGTAAAAATAGAGCCAATCCATCCCTAAGAACACATAAAAATTTACCATATCTAGTTTAATCAGATCCACCAATGTCTCCCTATCATCAATAGATACAACACAAACCCTATAAACCATTTTATCCACAACAGAATCACCTACCAAGGTAGATATAGTGAAGTAAATCAAAATACTATGAAGACTAAAGGAAAAATAAACAACCACATTAGGGGTTACCCTGAATCAAGTAAATAGTACACATCATGAGAGAAAATCTGTAACATACAAGATACACCATAGATTTTGAATGAGTGAAAAAAGAATAAATATGGTTCCACTAGTGCCAATGCTATAAGTTGTACCAATTTGTGTAGGAGCCGAAGAAGTTGAAACTGAAACCTTATTAGCTCTAGTAACAACGTTTTTTGACGTATAGTTATTTTGAAAATGACCAAGCTAGTGATATTTGAAATACATATTCTTTCCCTCAAAAAAATATCCGCAGTGCATCTGTCCACAAAATTTGTAATGAGGATATGATGGTATTAATTAAAATCCACTAGCCTTGGTCTTGGCACCCTGGGTCCTAAACCGACTATTAGAACAAATGTGATGATCGCCAGATGAATTAAGATAAAGAACACTAGCCGTAGAAAAATAATTAGAATTTTCATAAGCCTTCTTCTTGCCCCACCGCCTACCATCTCTACCACTGTTGTGCCAACCTCCACTCTACTCTAAATATCTAAATTTCCTACTCTTGCTCTCTCCCATCTCTATTTGTATCTTTATTTCATCTTCAAACTTCTACAATACACCACCAGCCTAGAGATATCCATGCCAATATTCAACATTGCTGCCTTACACTCTAGTACCAGGTCCTAAGAAAAAAGTGAAACAAACTTCCTCATTTTAGCCTCATACTAGACAAAATCTCTGGGGTATAAGAAGACAACTGGTGGATCTTCAAGGTATACTCCTTTACAATCATTCTTCCCTGCTTTATGTTCACAAACTCTTCGATCTTAGTTTTACTCAACTCCCGATGAATGAAAAGATCAAGAAAAGCACCAAAAACTTCCTCCCATACAGCATGATCAGAATCATCACCACTCAACTACTAACAATCCTCATACTACTGGTATGTCATATCATTCAATTGATGTACAAAAAACTCCACACTCTCCAAATAAGTAGCATGTATTACCCTAAATATCCTCTCTATATTATCCACAAATCCTTGAGGACCCTCCTTAACCTTGGAGAATATGAAGGTTGGGGGATTTAACCTCATGAACTAGTCAACTCTAGTGACCTCAGAAGATAGAGAAAAAAAATCAACATGTTCATGATGACTTGACTGAGAAGTCACTAACTTAGTTATTAGATGAATAGATCAATAGAATTTGTCATTAGAAATTTCTCTTTGAGGTGGTGGGGCATGACCATCATCAGCCCAAGAAACCTGGGGAGGACTGGTAGGGACAGTGGAAATCCATGTGGGATGTTAGCAGTCGGGGACCTAGAATGGGTTTGTACTTAATAAGTAGGACGAGTTCCATCCACATATCCTCATATGGATAGGGAAATTTCCACGAGCATCATATCTTCGAGTAGGCAATATCTAAAATGTGAACAAATAAAATTAGAGGAGATTTCAAGACCTTAGAATCTATAGCCCAAAAAATAGATCACAAGAAAGGAAAACATTCCTAGATGCCCTATAGCCTCTCCCATATAAGTGTGGTGTGCTACACATCCATAAAATGACTTTACTTTAAATGTCTTTGTGGACACGTAATGTCCATGAACCTACACTCTGATACCAAGATTTTCATGACCCAAACCAGGGCCTGGCCATGACGTGTATCTCAAGTTCTCCAAGGACCAGAGACTACCCCTTTTTCCTATCCAAATAGAACACAATACAGCTAGAAGTGGATGAAACTTGAACATATAACTAATAGTTAAGAAACTAGATCAGAAAGAAATTAAGAAATTTAACACCCATCCCAATATACAATAATCCACAAAGCCTCTAGTAACAAAGAATAACCTAAATCAGGACATTCCTCAGACCATAGACAAAATGAGTCTAAAAGGTTTAGTCCAAAACATGAATTAAACAAGACCATGAAATGAGGGTCTTCTGGATAATATAAGATCAACATTTAAAAGCTGACTCATAAGCTATCTAGAAATCACCTATCACTATGCAAGGAATCAGAAGTGTTTTCGTTCCCTGCATCGGAATGGGATACAACACTCAAATATGGTTAGCATGGTGAGCGCTATGTTATTGCTCATTAGAGGAATAAAATAATGCCAATTTAAAAACAAGTCCAAACTCAATGTACATTTTCCCATACATGCATATATATCTGTGTATAAGATACTGGGATCGGGGAAAACATGAGATTTAAAACCATTAACCTAGACTGTGTAGCTTTAACCATCTTAAGGGAACCCACGAGCTATATGGGTTCTGCTCTCCCTACTGAAAGGGTCGCAGTGCGTGTTAGCTACACAAACTAGAAAAATCTAAGAAAGATCTAGGGAATGCCTCGACCCCAACCAATTAATAATATATATATGCATGAACTATGAACATAGACCCCCACACTGGCAAACGTGGTTTCCAGTATCGATCTCTCTGGACCTCCAACCCCATTGCAAGATACACGACCCCTTTTAAGCCCAGTTAAAACATGTTTCACATAACTCGACCATTTAACCAAGGAATTATCCATTAAGGCATCAACTACAAGTATCGTCATACCATTACGCTTGAAGGCTTATAATTATGCCATAACAATTAGATCCTTTTAGGGGAATGCCCCAACTCTCTTTCTTTATTAAATCAAGTTGTGGGAATACCACAACCCCCATTGTTCATTAAATAAAGTTTAAAATTGAAAACATGGCCAACAAGGTCTTCAAAACTCTTTTTATCCATTTAAACATTTATGCAATGCAATAGTTTAGGAAAATAAGCCAAATCATGTGATTAACCATAATTTAATTCTAATTATGCATGTGGGTTGAGGGAACACAATTTCCAAACCAAATTCTAAAAATAAAATCATCAATTTTGGTGAATACCTTAACCCCCATCTCATTCACTATACCTATGCATACCAACACGTTTCAAAATATATAAATAAAATATGAACACTTGCATTAAAATCATGGGAATTCAAATCAAATAAAAATACTTCCAAAACCCTCAACCAAATTCAAAATCAATATCAAAATCCACATGAATAACCATTTAAACACATGCTTTAAGTAAAACAATAGCCTTGTTCTTGCTTTGAGGAATTTGAGAGAAGAAAAGTGTATTTTGATTTATTTTAGAGTGATAATAAGTCCCTAAAGTGATTTTTAGTCATGGGAAACAATTAGGAAAATATAAAAATAAACAAAGTGCCCCCAATTAAAATACAAGAAAAATTATCACCAGTGAGTACGAGTCACGTCACGACTCATGACATCGGGTTATGAATCATGGCATCTCCATAACTTGTAGTTCAGGCAGAGACATGGGGCATCCTCATGGTTTACCCTATGAGTCATATCGTATGACTCATACATAGACCTTGCAACTTGTAGGGTCCTAGTTGTAACCACATTAGTGATTTAGGCACTTACACTGGTTTGACTATAGAAAGCACCTTACGACTCGTAAAGAATCATTACAACTAGTGACATTGCAATCGTAGTCACAACAAAAATATGGAAACTCTCATTGGTCACCTGACGAGTCGAGCACTATAACCCGTAAGGAGACCTTATGATTTATTGTTGTGACTACGATTACAATGAGCTGCAAACTCAATAAATTTTTCGAGACAAAAATTTAGGAAGTTATAGTTTCCATATTAATACAACCCATACACAACCATCATATATACTAAGCTACTGCCTCCCAAAGTAATACCTCCAAAATAGAAATCAAACAATCCATAAATTTCTACTACATAATAGTAAAATATGAACATATGGAGCACCATCATTTTCCAGTGAATTCCCAATAAAATAACATCCATAATCAGTTACCCAAATTTACATTTAAAGAGGGATGAAATACAGAATAAACAATACCATAAATGTGGAAATTTTACCTACATAGTTTGCAGTCCATCAAGGACTTGGATTATTCTTCAAACATATATCAAAGAAGAAGATAATCTCGTAGACGTTTAAAATAAAGTGGGACTGTCAAGCTTATAAAGGGTTGTCCTACCTTAAATATAAAACACATAATTCGAATAGTCTTCTTAAACTAAGATCACAATATATTTACTTACCTATAGCTTAAAAAAAGGAATCCCATGAACCCTAATGGAATATTATGTCTATTGTAGTAGCTGAGAGAGAGACTTGAGAAATTTAATTAATGAAGAAAATGAATTGATCATTAACTCTTTAAAAATAAGTTGTATTAACTGAATTTCTTGGACATTTTGGTCCATAATTTGTCAAGTAGGTGATGTTCCTACTTGACCAATTTGACATGGGCCTTTATGGACTAGAACAGTGGGCCTTGACTGTCCATTCTTGTCCTTTTCTTTTACAGATAGTTTGGGCTAGAATTTCCAAATAGGTTATGGTGTACTTAGACCAATATGGTGGTGAATAATTCTTAGTAGGTGATGTACCTAATTTGTTGTATCAAGTTTCTCAATAGGTCAACGTAGGTGATGCACCTACTTTCTTTCTTCTTGCTTGGGCTGAATTATATCGAGACTTGGTTGATTTAGTTTTTGGGATATTTTTCAATTTATTTTTTCCTTTAGTTAGTTTGGACCTTGAACAACTCAATAAATATAGTCCTAAATATGACCCATTAGCCATAGCCCCTTTGACTATTGCCATGTAGCTTAAGTATTTGACTTACCTACTAGCTTGATTAAGTCAAGCAATCACCTTAATATTTTATTTCATTTCTAGATCTTAGTCCCTTTATTTTATATTAAATCTTATATACACAGTTTCTTTGAGATTCAGACTCAAATTCCACCTTACTATCCCAAGTGTAAATAGTTTCAGCGACGTTAACTTGGATGTGTCACATTAAAATAAACGGGCAGTATCTTCAAAACTATTTACACTATAAATCCCAGCATAAAAAATCTAGTCCATCACCTATACAACAAGCCTATATCAAGTTCCATATATGTATAACAAGTACACACAAAATACAGGGTGTAACGTCCTCTCCACATTAGGAACATTTATCCTTGAACATTAACATAATTTTCTTGCCTAAAGAAGTTTAATCTTCCTGCTAAGTGAATTCAAAAAAGTGAGGGTACTTGGATTTCATTGTTACATCAGCTTCCTATGTGATCTCTTCTACTTGATAGTTCCTCTAAAGTACTTTTATAGAATCAATTTTTTCATTTATTAACTTGACGATATAGAATACCAATTTGTATGTCTTCATTTCTGTGATCATTCATAACTTGTACATCTTCAATAGGGGTAATATGAGATGGATCTCCAATGCACTTTCTAAGCATTGAGATATGAAATAGTCGATGAACTATTGAGAAATCCTAGGGTAGCTCTACCTAATATGCGACTTGGAAAGACCTTCAAATAATCTTATATAGCCTTACATAACGTGGACTTTGTTTTCTTTCCTTACCAAATCTCATTACCCGTTTAATTAGTGATGTTTTCAAGGTTACCCAATCTCTTATAGCAAACTCTAACCCTTTTTTCTAATAACTGTATATGATTTATGTCTTCTTTGTTCAATTACTAGCCATTACCTTATTGATAACGCTCAACTCATTCCCATAATTGAGGGGTGAGGCATTCGTTGTGAAGTAACCCAATTTGAATTGGGGTCGAATCTCAAGGAGTGAATTATATACTTTAAACACTATGGGTGGTATATATTTAGGAACTTTTTATACGATCTTTAATAAATGATCAAGAGATAACACTTTTGTTTTAAGCAACAATGTTGGGGGAATTCTTGGGATTATGTCTACCTAAAGGTAAAAACATGTGGGTTAATGATGGTTTAGCATGAAATTTAGTTGTTAACTAAAGGATAGGCTATGTAGAAAGTCATTGTGGTCAATCTTTCAATAAAACCACAATGATTTCACCTGTTGGCTCTTTCGAGCACCTAACAAGTGTGAAATTTGTAATCACCCAACACCATAATCAAGCATCTCTATTTCTAGAATGATGCTCTTGACTTGATTTACACTAATACACTTATTTCTAAGATTGCAAAGGGGAGAAAGCCATAGTCTTAATTTTCCACCATTGTATTGTCCTCCTATAACCCTCTTTCAAGGATGTTATGGGTTAACTATATTCACCTTCATCCCTTTTTCGAGGATAATAAAAGGTTTCTAGAGTTTTGAGTTTTCATCCATCTAACCAATTTGGAGATTTGGGGCTTTCACCCATCAAATTCCAGCTCATAAGCTCAATAAATGGTGAAATCCTTACTCAACAACTAATGATCATGCAAACACAACAATACCCACACACTAATTACACTCTAGTCCAACATAATCCCAAGACTAAAAAAGTGAGCTACTCATTAGATAGGAGAAAAGAATTTTTCCAAGTAATGCATCCATTGATATCATAATAGAGGGTCAAATAATCTTCAATTCCACACTTCAACTTCACTAATTTCCCTTTGGAACAATAATTACAAAATAAAAATGAACAATCCCTTTTTTACTCTCCAATTCTAGGGTTCTTCCGCTCAAGTGCTTTTGAATTTCCCCCAATAAGTCTTGCTTCAGCTGCCTAATTTACCATAATTCTCCTTACTAATTCCTCCCACTAGGCCTCGATCGTGGAGCTTTGGGTGCGGTCGTGCAACCGTGGTCACAGCTATGAGCGGGCGATCTCATTGTGTTGTCCAAGATTGACTAATAGCGATCGCGTTCGTCCGACCGCGATTGTGTTACCTAAGGCTATGTAAATATTTTGCTTAGATGAGAGTGATTGCGGTGTGAAAATCGCAACAATGAAACTCGAGGCCCTTTCTGCTCTGGGTCTTCAGTTGTACTTTTCCTGCTCCCTTTTGATCATTATAAGGTTCAACCCATATCTTTCAACGTAATCGACTTTGTAACTACAAAGAGTGGATATTAGTGCATTTACTCACAAATAGGTCTCATTTATTCATTCAAACTAAGGTAATGGTCACAAATGTTGAGTGAGAATGAGTGGAAATCTCCACTCATCAACACCCCAAACTTAAAGTATTTGTTGTCCTCAAGCAACACTTCCTCTAGCCATGATACACAATTATTTGTGCCCAAACTTTCTGCTCCAAAGGTGATAATGACTTAAACTTTAGTAGCAACCACAATTAGCTCATTATACATGTGCTAGGATAGTTTCATTACACCCCACATTATAAAACATAATACTTAAGAATGCATAAGACTTTAAAAAGCAACTAAGCAACAACAACTAATACTCCAGAAGTGGCTCCCTTTTTACCACAATTAAGCTATACCCCATTTACCTCATTGATTGGGAGGTGACAAAAATCACCTACCTCAATTTATTCGCATGTCATCCACACAATAAAGAGAATTTTCACACACAAAACTACCAGCTATGAAACAATAAATTTTAAATGCGCCAACTCTCTCTCTCGCAAAGGAAATCTCAATGCAACAAGTGTCAGACCATAGGTTTTTCCCTATATTCAATCACCACTACAAAGAAAGTAAATTTTTATAGATCTCAAAGGACCTTCTAAGCTTGTAATGTAGGTTTGATTTAGGGTAAGATACAAGTTAGGAACAATATGGCTACACCCTTCCTTGAACATCTACATCACTCTTTATAATTCTTCCTTCTTCGACTAAGGAACACTTTTTTTTGTTTTCTTTCTTTTCTTATGCCTACACTTTTGTTCCTTTGTTCACCACTTTTATTTCATTTATTTTTCTTGCAACTTATGAGCAATTCATTCATTTGTTGGATCCCTTTTTTTCTTTTTTTTAAATATTTGTTTTCAACTCTTAGCCTTATTGGGAATTTTACTAATACTTCTTGTCTCTAAATTTATTTCCATCACTTTTACCAACCCCAACTTAGGCTTTAAGCCTCAATTTGTATTTTCAAGTTCAAGGAAGGTACGATTCAAAAGAGGGTTAAAAATAATGGAACACAGCTTGTAATGAGTTTGTCAATGAAAGATCCAAAGGTTCAAAAAGGGTAACTAGCGATTACAATTATGCATGGGTAGGATTTTTAGGCTTGAGTTGGTTCCAAAATCACAGAGGTGGCCTAAGATCATTTATCCAACCGTACACAATCAACATTAGCATTGAAAGACTAACGTGGTAAGTTCTAGAGGACATAAGTGTATAAGAGATGAATACCAAAGTCTCACCATACATGGCATGCAAACTTTTCCAATAGGGCTCAAATTTTCCCTCCCTCTAGAGATAGAAGTGGAGTATTTATCATTATTTATAAGTCAATAACTTATGGAGACACAAAAAGAGAAAAATATTTGTTACAAAGTTACTTACGTCCATGTGGTCAATTTTTTTAAAAAAAAATGATAGAGGAAGGTGTTTTTCTTGCAATAGCACTATGCACAATTCGCTAAACTATGAATACAACAAAAGCTCAATATCACATCTTGTCTCAAACTGGGATAACTACCCATATGGATACTCGAACATTGCCAATGGTGTACAAAGTGAACCAAACTTTACCAATTGCAATGCTACAGGTACTTAGACTTCCGTTGAATTATTGAGTTGTTACTTAATTCGAGAAATATTAATTTATAGCTAGGAGATCCCATGCAGCCTCACTACAACACACCCCCAACTTAAATTCTTGGAGTATGCACAATGAAGTAAATTCAAAATATAGAAAGTAGAAGGGATGACAAAGGCTCCCGTAGACAGCAGACGTTGTAGGAGTTTGATGCCGCGATTGGGGAAATAGATCCGCAATTGTGTTGATGTGATAGTGGTCATTATACTGTGATTATGGTAACTGAGACTGAAATCCCTTGTTTTTGCTCTATTTTTCATTTCCAACATAGCTATTAGTTTTATATCTCTGTTTTTCTCCTATTTTCTAAGTACACTATTTATGTGCAAAGACCTATAATGCATCAAACAAACAAGAAAATGAGTTAAAGATGGGTTACCTCCTATCAAACGCCTAATTTAATGTAGCGGCATGCCTCTTTTTTCACCATATAGCATCTTTGAAGTTAACGCACTCCACCTTGGCTTCCACAGAAATGTTCTCATTGTAGTGCTTCACCCTTTCACGATTGACCATGAATTTCTTCCCTTCATTGTCATCCAACTCGATTGAACCACTTGAGTATACTTTAGAAATCACAAATTGTCCCGACCATTATGAGCAGAGCTTCCCCGTGAAGAGTTTCAAATGGGAGTTGTAGAGGAGTACGTGCTCTCCCTCATGGAATTCTCACTTCAATATTCTAGCATCATGTCATTTATTCACTTTATCGTTATACAAATCTTCACTCTCATATGATTTTAGCCGGAACTCTTTCATCTCATGGAGTTGTGTCAGCCGTTTCTCAGAATTTTTTCCTAGTTCATGTTCAATCTCTTCAAATCCCACAAATCTTTATGCTCGAGCTCAACTAGTAAATGACATGACTTTATAAACACCAATTTATAGGGATACATACCTATTGAGGATTTGTAGGCTATTATATAGGCCCAAGGTTCTTCATCGAGTTACTTTGCCCAATTTGTGCAGCCTATATTTACCATCTTTTCGAGTATGGCTTTGATTTTGTGATTCAACACCTCCATTTGACCACTCTTTTATGGGTGGCATGGGGTGTAGAATTTTTTCTTAACTCCATACTTTTCAATAAGAGCACCAAACATACGATTGCAAAAATGTGAACCATTGTCACTAATGATGGCCCGAGAGGTGCCGAATCTTGTGAAAATATTTTTTTTGGAATGTGGTAACGTATTTACTCTCATTAGTGGGGATTTTGATGGCTTCCACCCTTTTATAAACATAGTTGACCGCCACCAAAATGTATTTATCCTCATAGGAGCTCACAAAAGGACCCCTGAAATCGATTCCCCATATATTAAAGAGTTCTACCTTCAAGTTAGGCTTGAGAGGAATCTCATTCCTTCTTAAAATACCACCATGCATTTAAAAATTATGAAAATATTTAACCCATTCAATAGCGTCCCTATGCATGGAAGGACAATAGAATCTACATTGGAGAATCTTGGCAGTAGTTTGGATCCCTCCATGATGACCGCCGTAAGATGCTGAGTGACATGACTCCAAGATGTCATTTATTTAAGAATCCAATACACACCATCTAATAACTCTATCGGTATACACTCAAAATAAAAATGGCTCATTCCAGAAATATCATTTTGCATCAAATAAAAATCATTTCTTTTGATGGTAACTCAGTCCCTTGGAGAGTACACCACTTGCTACATAGTTTGAAAAATCGGCATACCATGATGTACTATTACCCTCGATGTCTATGATCAATTCATCAGGGAAAGCATCATTAATTTCCATTTTCCCATGTTTTTAATTGTTGCCTTCGAGTCGAGAGAGATGATCGGCCATTTGATTCTCACACCCTTTTCAGTAGTTCACCTCAAAGTTGAACTCTTTTAATAACAAAATCCACCTAATTAAATGTTTATTTGCTTCCTTTTTTCCATGATATACTTGAGAGTGGAATGGTCTATATGCACCACCACCTTTGTTCCTAACAAATACCCTAAACTTTTTAAAGGCATAAACAACCACAAATAATTATTGCTCGGTGATGGTGTAATTATGTTGTGTGTCATTCAAGGTTTTTCTAGGTAGTAGATAGGATGAAAAATCTTGTAGTTACACTTCCGTAGCACCGCACCCAACACAATACCACTTGCATCACACATTACCTTAAATGGGGATGACCAATCCGGAGCCACAATAATAGGGGATGAAATAAGCAATTCCTTAAGATGATCGAAGTCTTTAAAACATGCTTCATCAAAGTTGAACTTTGATTTTTTTTCATGAAGTTTACACATAGGGTACGTTGTCTTGGAAAAATCCCTAATGAAAGGATGATAGAATTTGACATGACCTAGGAAACTTCGAACACCTTTTATGGAAATGGGGGGTGGGAGCTTGGAAATTACCTTAACCATAGCTTGATAAAAAATGGCACTTTTCCTGAGATCTTGTGGCCTAAGAAAATTCCTTCTTTGACCATAAAGTGGCACTTTTCCTAATTCAAGACAAGGTTTGTTTCCACACACCTTTCAATTAAATTATTCAAATGATTGAGGCATGACTCCAAAGAATTCCCCACTACCGAGAAGTTATCCATGAATACTTCCATGGAGTCTTCAACCATTTCCGCAAATTTTAAGAACATGCAATGTTTAAAGGTTGTCAGAGCATTACATAACCCAAAGGGAATTCACTTGAATGCAAACTTACCATATGGGCAAGTAAAAGTTGTCTTTTCTTGGTCCTTAGAGGTGATACAAATTTTATTGTATCCCGAGTACCCATTCAAAAATCAGTACCACCCTCTACCGGTAAGCCTGTCTAGTATTTAATCCATGAAAGACATTGCAAAATGGTCTTTCTCGGTACATGAGTTTAATTTTTGGTAGTAATTACACACTCGCCATTCGGTGATCGATTAGATGGGGATGAGATCATTTTTTTAATCTTGACTACCATAGTACCACCCTTTTTTGAAATGCATTGCATCGGGCTCACCTACGTGCTATTGGATATAGCATAGATCACTCCCGCATAAAGACACTTTATAATCTTTTTTTTAACAACCTCTTGCATGGGTCGGTTCAAACTTCTTTAGTGCTCTACCGTTGGTATGTGATATTATTCAATTTTAATTTTTTGAGAGCGTATGCTGAGATCTATGCCAATGATATCCTCTATCGTCCACCCAATGGCCCGAATGGATTTTTTTACCACCAATTTTAATGCTTCTACTTGAGAGGAGTTTAGGTCACTAGAAATAATGATTGGAAAAGTCTCATCCTCTCCCAATAAAACACATTTGAGATGAGGTGGTGGGGGCTTTAATTCAATTTTGGGAGGTTCAAGAATAGAAGGTTTGGCGGGTGGACTTTCATGGTTTTTAAGATCAAGATCTCATTTAATCGGATTTTTGGTGTGATACCCAAGCCCGATTAGAGAAGCCACCAATTCATCATACTCCTCCACTTGTTATCTTCCACAATACCAAAGAACACCAACTAAAAGTTCTTTTAACAAGCCCATATCAATATGGTTTGACACTTCACCATCAATCACCGAAATGACTTGTAAGTCCAGTTGTTGTTTCACAGTCTTACAAACGTTGAAGGTCACCATTTCTCAATTCAATCTACAATTTATCTCTCTAGACTCGACATCTACCAATCCTTCTCGATAGCTAAATATGGCCTACAAAAGATAATGGGTATTTTGACGTCTATTTCAAAATCCACAATAACAAAGTCGGCCAGGTAAATGAACTAGACTACTTTTACTAGAACATCATAGAGGATCATTATTGGCTTTTTAATGGATCAATTGGCTATGATTAACTTAATTTTGGTAGGCTTTGGTTTACCCAATCCAAGTTTGTGAAATATAGCATAAGGCATGAGTTTCACACTTTCCCCAAGATCACACAAAGCCTTAGCAAACGAGAAGGCACCGATGGTGCATGAAATCGTAAAAGCACTGGGATCCCTCTTCTTTTGAACATACACACTTGTCATCATAGAACTACAATGGTGAGTAATCTCTATGATATTATCCACCAAAAGATTTATTTTTGACACCAAATCTTTCATAAATTTAGCATACCCCGGCATGTCTTGCAACGCCTCAATAAGAGGAATATTAACAGAAAGGTTACTAAATTTACTAAAAAGTTTGATGAGTGTATCATGTTTTCCGTTTCTCAATGACCATTTCTGGAAGAGACGATGAATGGGGGTTGAGGGAATTGAAACAATTTGACACTCGTTATTTATTGGATTTCTCATCAACATCTCATCTAACTTTGTCTCTTCTATAGTGGTTCTTTTACTCTTAACCTTTGTCTTCTCCCTATTTTGCATTTCTTCACTTTGCCTCTCCATTAGATACTTTGATATTTCGCTTACTCTTGCCTTAAGTTATTGGATAGCAGAGAAGTGAGACACAACTATTTGGTGGAGCATGGAGAATTCACTTCGCGTTTTATTCACCATTTCTCCAGTCCTCTCAACATTACTTAAGATCTGTGCCAAAATATATCTATCGATCTCCCCTCTTCCTTCAAAATTTGCCATGTATAGATTTTCCCGATTCGAACCCTGATTCCTATTTTGTTATTGTGGATCAAGATGGAAAACCTTTGAGATCTTAGGTGACATACCTAAGTTATCACCAATCACCTATTTCTCCTTGTCTTCATAAGTTTCTACTTCTATCATATTTATCACACTTACACTTCCCATTGAGTCTCCCAACATATGCTCAATTAGGAGTTTGAGGCAAGACATTAATTTGCTTTTCTTAGCATCAGTATCTTTATCTTTATCTTTATTATCATTAAACACAAAGGATGTGGAGGGATCCCCCATGGACACCTCGGCGTCCTCTATGTCCTAACAACTACACCAAATTCCCACTTGGTCCAAGACTTTTGAAACAATCCCATATGGTGAGTTGATCAATGATCCTCCGGATGCATTGTCCACTACGGTATTGTTTTGTTTATTCAATGCTCGATAGAAGATTTGGAGGAGCATCTTCTCCGGAACTTCATGCGTGGGGCATTTCCAAAGTGTTTCTTTAAATCGTCCCCAAGCATCGTACCATGATTCTTTGTGGTATTGGCGAAAGTGAACAATCTCATCCCTTAACTTCAACTTCCTAGATGGTGGGAAGTATTGACCGAAAAATACCTCCATGAGACTTGTCCATGAAGTGATAAATCCAGCGAGTAAAGACCTTAGAAATAGTACCTCCTTTCCGTGAGAGATAATGGAGAAAGGCATAACCAGATGGACTCTTGGGATATATGTGCGACTTTGAATAGAGTACATACTTTCACGAAACCCTTTAATTAAACATTTGGGTATTCATGAGCTTCACCCCTAAAGAGTCCCTTTAAGTGGATAAATTCCATCATCACACTTGTAACATAAAATATTCCATGCTCCTCGGTGTAGGGAAGGAGAATTGTACTTTCATGATCTCCGATCCCAATACAAACCGAATCCCCATGACTCGTGATGATTTGGAAATAATTATTTTTACCTACTCAAAGATTAAAAACAAAAAAGAAATTAAATTTTTTCACTCCATATATTCCTAAGTAGGAATGACACCACAGAAGAGAAATCTATATTTCACTCCCCGACAATGACGCCATTTCGACAATGCTCAACTGATTCCCATAATTGAGGGGTGCGGCGGACATTGTCAAGTACCCCAATTTGAATTAGGGTCGAATCTCATGGAGTGAATTTATAGATTTCAAACACTATGGGTTCTCAAATTACTTCGAGATTACTCGAAATGCTAACAAAAATGACAAGTAAAATAAAATATGGGTGGGGAGGGAATTTGTTTGAGAACTTTCTGTACGATCTTTAGTAAATGATAAAGATAACACTTTTGTTTTAAGCAACAATGTTGGTGGATATCTTGGGATTATGTCTACCTAAAGGTAAAAGCATGTGGCTTAATGATGGTTTAGCATGGAATTTTGTTGTTAACTAAAGGATAGGCTAGGTCGAAAGTCATTGTGGTCAATCTTTCGATAAAACTACAATGATTTAACCCGTTGGCTCTTTTGAGCACCTAATAAGTGTGAAACTCATAATCACCTAAAACCTCAATCAAGCATCCCTATTTCTAGGATGATGCTCTTAACATGATTTGCACTCCCACTTATTTTTAAGATAGCAAAAGGGAGCAAACCATAGGCTTAATTGTCCACAATTGCCTTGTCCCCCTATAACCCTCTTTCAAGGATGTTATAGGTTACCTTATATTCACCTTCATCCCTTATTCGAGGATGATAAAGGGTTTCTATAGTTTGGAGTTTTCACCCATCAAACACATTTGGAGATTTTGGTCTTTTACCCATCAAATTCCAACTCATAAGCTCAAGTAATGGTGAATTCCTTACTCAACAACTAATAATCATGCAAACACAATAATACCCACACACAAATTACACTCTAGTACAACATAATCACAACACTAAAGAAGTTAGCTACTCATTAGATAGGAGAAAAGAATTTTACCAAGTAATGCATCCATGGAATTCATAATTAAAAAGGGTAAAATAATAATCAATTCCACACTTCAACTTCACTAACTTCCCTTTGGAACAATAATTACATAATGAAAATGAACAAGCCCCTTTTCACTCTCTAATTCTAGGGTTTTTTCCTCAACTATTTCGTAATTCCCTCTATAAGTCTTGCTTTAGCTGCCTAATTTACCATAATTCCCCTTACTCATCCCTTATGCAAGGCCGCATTCGCAGAGGTTTGGCTGCGATCATGCAACCGCGATCGTAGCTATGATCTAGCAGTCGCATTATGTTGGACAATCTTGACCGATAACGATCTAGTTCTACCAATCGCATTCACGTTAGCTAAGGCTAGGTAAATTTTCTGCTTAGCTGACGGCATTCGTGGTGTTCAGACCGCGACCATAAAGCTCGAGGCCCTTTCTACACTAAGTCTTAAGTTGTACTTTTCCTGCTCCCTTTTGATCATTATAAGTTTCAACCCACATCTTTCAACCTATCAACTTTGTACCTACAAAGAGTTGATATTAGTGCATTTACTCATAAATATGTCTCATTTATTCATTCAAATTAAGGTAATGTTCACAAATGATAAGTGAGAATGAGTTGTAAAATCACCACTCATCACTATCTCCTTAAATATTTCAATAGCTTGATGAGCAAGATTTGGACCATATATGATAGTTTCACCAATTTCAAACACCCAATTTGTAATCTACACTATCTCTAATGTAAAGCTTTATAAGGTGCCATTTTGATACTCAAGTGATTGATATTGTTGTATACAAACTCAATAACTTACAAATGATAATCCCAACTACCTTTGAAGTCCAATACACAAGCTCGTAGTATATCATCAGGTGTATGGATTCTACATTCTACTAGAACATTTATTTAGGGTGAAAAACCGTACTTAAACTCACTTTCATCCCCAAAATATTTTGAAATAATTTCCAAAATTTTGTGGTAAATTAAGATCCCCTATTAGATTATAGAAATTGGAATTCTGCGTTAGAAAAATCTCTCTTTTATATACATTTCACATACCCTGCAGCTGTGTTAGAGGTCTTAATTGCTTGGAAGTTTGCTGATTTGGTGAGCCTATGAAAAATTATCATATGGAATCATACTTCTAAGAGGAATCTAGCAATATAGTAACAAAATCCATGCTAATTATGTCCCACTTCAAAATAGGGAGATCCGAACACTGCATATAACCTCCTAACTCTTAATGCTCTTCATTGACTTGTTGGCCATTGGGATATTGAGCCAAAAATTCTGAAATGTTATTTTTCATGTCTCCCAACCAATACACTTTTTTCAAATAATGATACATCATGGTTGAACATTAATCGATAGAATATATTGAAATGTATTCTTTTGCCATAATCCTCTTGATTAGATCATTAATATTAGGTACACATAATTTGTTTTTGACATAGAAGTACTCCATCTTGTTCAAGCCCAAATTATATTGTCATTCCTTGATTTACATTTTATTTAAGTTTTATTAAAACAATATCCTTATATTGCTTCTCTTTCACTTTAGCAACTAATGAAGATTATGTCGTATTATGCACAATAATCACCCCATTTGGAGTTTCAAGAAGGCGACAACTAAATTAGCTAGTTGGTGTAGATCCTTAGCTATTCCTTTCCTTTTTATTACCTCTCATAAGTTCTTCCCATTATCTTAAGACTAAAACCATCAACTACCATATTTTATTTCCTCAGATGATACAATATATCAAAATAATGTTATTTTAATAGCTCAAGATATCTCTGTTTACTTACATAAAACTCCTTTTTATTGAAGATATATTGTAAAGTATTATGTCAATATATATATATATATATATATAAATATATATAAATACAAAACGTACACAAGTAGTGGATCCATATCACTAAAGCATATATGATAGCTTCTAGCTTAAGATCATGTTGTGGATAATTCTTCACCTATGATTGCAACTATCTTGAGGCATATTCTATTACCTTACCATGATACACCAATTCACATCCTAGACCCACTCTCAAAGAATTAAAATACACTACATATCCCTTTGAAACTTTTGGAAGTACCAATATGGGTGTGGAATTTAACTTATTTATTAACTCTTTGAAGCTTTCTTCATCTGCATCATTCCACTAAAACATGGTAGCTATATGTGTTAGATTTCTTAGTGGTGAAGAAATGTAAAAAACCCTTCAACGGACCGTCTATAATAACATGCTAATCCAAGGACACTACAAACCTCCATAGGCTTTGTAGGTCTTAGCTAGTTCTTCACGGTTTCTATCTTTTGAGAATCAACCCTTATTTCCTTATCACATATAATATGACCAAAGAATACTATAGATTTTATCAAAAACACACAGTTGGACAACTTGGCATACAACTTACGATCATGAAGAACTTGTAAAACCTTTCGTAAATAATTTGGATGGTCATATTTTGATCTTTAATACACCAAAATATCATTAATTAATTCAATTAAAAATAGAATGGCTTGAACACCCTATTCTTCAAATCCATAAAAATTGTTGGACATTAGCTGGCCTAAATTACACAATGCAACACACAAAATTATCATATCATTTTCAAAATATTTTTTTAGGTATATCCTTCTGCTTCACCCTGACATGTTGATATACTAACATCAGTTTGATCTTCGAGAAACACATAGCACTTTTTAACTAATCAAATAGTGGGGATATTTGTTCATAATTGTCACATTTTTTAGTTGTCAGTAGTCAATACACATTCTCAATAGGCCTTCTTTAATATGTACAAATAAAAAGAGTGTACCCCTAGGAGACATACTAAGCCTTATAAAACCCTTTTCTATCAAGTCTTTTAATTGCTACTTTAATTCATGTAATTCTGTTGGGTCCATTCTATATAGAGAAATAGAGATAGTTTGAGTACCTGGGATCAATACAATACCAATCTCTACTTCTCATTCTGGTGTTAAACCAAGAATCTCTTAATGCAACACATCAAAAAATTTCTTTACAACTGAAATTGATTGAAAAAATGATGGGTCTATATCTACATACCTCATGGTAACTAGAAAACATAGATACCCTTTAGATATTATCTTCCTTTCCTTAATATAAGATATAAACTTACCTCTTGGATCCCTAAAATTACCTTTATCTTCAAGGACTGCCTTATTTAGAAAATAGAAATGCATCTCTTAGTTATGCAATCAACTATGACATAAAAAGAAGCTAACCAATCCTTACCCATTACAATATAAAAATCTAGAATTTTTATCTCATCAAGGACAACCAATGTATCATGATCACAAAAATTTACTATACAATTATGATAGACTTTTCTAGCTATAATAAAGTCGTTAACTATTGTAGACACTTCAAATAGATTAACTAGTGATCCAGTTTCTTTTAAACATACCAATAATCAATGGAGAGACATATTCTATATTAAAGCCTTGATAAATTAATGAATGCACACTCTATTAAAGAAGGACAATGTACAAATAACCGTTTTAAGATAAGCCTCAAAATTTTGTCAACTCGCTAGAATGTTAGTGCGATTTTGAACACCTTTAGAACTAGGTGTTTATTAAAATCTCTACCATGACTAGTAGGTACTTATTTTTACCTACTCAAAGAATACACTGATGAGTATGATGCAATAGTCAATCCAATAGGTTGTGCCATATCACTGTTGCCTCTTTTGGGAAATCTCTCATTATGTTTCCTAATGTGACACACTAATAACAAGAATTTTTTCCTAGAAAATGCGCACCTAAATAATATCTCCCATATTATCTACATATCTATCTAGGAGGTCTTGATTGGCTTGTACTTCTCTGTTATTTATACCCTGTTACTTGTAAGCATTGACTCTCACTTCTTTACTCAAAATAATTTTTCCTAAACCATTGGAATAAGGGTGGATAACTTATTATAGAGTAGGAAAATGGTGGTCTAATAGTTATATTTGAAAACTAAGTCTTGAACTCTTTTTGAGATGGAAAAAATTACCTCATAGATCTGGCCCTCTTGGAGTACCCTTTTCCAGTACGTGTGTCCTTTCTCTTTGGCTTTGATACTCCACTTTTTGTTCTAAAACATGTATTCTCTATATATCTATTTCTTTATTCAAAGAATCAAGAGTACAATCTCTAACTAAATATGAATCCAATCTATCAACATATTAATGAACCTTATCATTTATTGTAGCCAATAAATTAGGAGCATACCTGGCGAATGAATTAAATTAGAGATTGTAATCTCTCATACTCATACTCCCTTGGAAAAGGTATAAAAGCTAATCTACATGGGCATCCATGATCTCAAAGAAATGTAATGATCATGAAATATTGATTTTAACTATTCCCAACTAGGTGAAGGTGTAACTATACCCCTAGATTATTTCTAAGCTTTATGCCATATTATAGCCATCCCTTTTAATCTAATTATTGTTACCTCAACTTTCTCTTTAATAGATACACACATGAAATCCAAATTACTTTGTATTTAAAACTAATATCTTGTGGATACTCATTAGGATTTGACACAGTAAATGAAGGAGGGTCCAATTTAAGAAAATCATGCATTTATAAACTACCTTCTCTATCATCCCACTAGTACCTGTAGTTGGACCAGCTTGTCCTTGATATTTTGTAGAAATTATACAGGTCAACAATTGCACTACATTTCTTAAGATTGCTTAGTAGAAGTAATATGTTATTCTAGGGGTAATCATCTCATTTTTTTCTCTTTTGGAGTTGGAGGAGCAGAAATTTATGAAGAACAATCATCTCGAGCCACACTTTGATTAGAATTTCTAGGTAATGACTTACTCCAGCAGCCCCATTATGTGCTTACTTTTATTTTTACTCATTCATGTAATCAACATCTTCACTATGTTGATAAAAAAATTCATTGTTAAGTAGTATTCAACCTACAACATAAACATTATCGTATGATCTAAAAAATTAAGAAAAAGAGACAACTCCTTAATGTCCCATATTCTTCTAATTATAGATGACAACATAAAAAACCCAAAGAAGGACTTCTAATTATTGATGACAACATAAAACACTCAAAGCAGGACTTTACATAAACACGACTTTTTAGACTCTCTAGGATGACCTACTTTGATTCCACTTTTGTCTCACCCCAAGTCTTAATGAGATGGATAGGAACTTTATTCCCTAAAGACTCGAGAGAACAAACTTATAGCTTTACTGTATATGAAAATAATTATGAGTGTAGTGAAGCTTTGACAATATAAGCTATAGTTATTACAAAAGACTATCATAGAGATAGTCCCAAAACATATATATGTGACTTGGCCATTGAGAACACAACTGCTAAGAAATAAAACATATCTACACTTTATACATTGTATGCAAAACATCTATAAGATCGAAAAACTTGGTCTAGGTTTGGACAGGCCCCACCTTATACTTAAATATTATACAATATAAAAATATATACCAAAGACTCAGTAAATCTTTGAATTAACTTGGATCTTACCAATTGCAAATGAGTGTCCTGTTCTCTAAATAAAGAGGTCTACTAGCAAGAGTAAATATACCTGTTACATGAAACACAATGTCCCTCATAAGGGATAGTAGTACGAAAGAATGTACTGAGTATGTAAGGAGTAAGGTAACCATAGGTAATATAAGAGATCAATTATATCAGATATGAATATATAAATATCTAGATAACGATAAAGACCACCTTTGCTTGCATTTGTGGAATAATATATGTTACATACTTTAATTTACTTTATTCTTTGTTACTTTATAAAATTGTAATGCATATGATTCAAATAGCTATTTGATCAGTGGTAAAAGACAATGACCTATGCTTGGGATTTTCTTCCAAGGATATGATTCTTTTAAATATACAAATTGGGGTCCACCCCTGCTAGGCTTTGCTTTCACACTCGGGATACCACCCATGATATTGCAATTGACCAGTGCTAGGTGCTCCTTCCACCTCTAGGATACCACACATAAAAAAACTAATTCACCTTAGTTCACTATTTAAGGTTGTTCTTTTGGTGATCATTATATTTTTCAATTTAGATCTTTGGACTAGTAGTAAGAGACATACAAACATTTACCTTATATAGTAGCAATGATGTAGAAAGAAAGAATAATAGTAATATAACACATAGAAGATGAAATTACACAGTAGAACTAGATTGTCTAAGAGAAGAACTAACACAGCTTATTGTTGAAAGTCCCTTTTTTATTCTAGCACTTAGAGGAGTAAATATACAAATTTAGTCATAAATAGATTTGGAAATACTTCAACATACCAAGGAGTGGGGAAAAAGTCATTACTTATAATGAAAGTTGCATAATTGCATTACATATCATTTGAAAAAATAGGACTTACGAAGCTTACTTTGTGTAATGACCCGATTTATTTGGAACCGAAATGTCACATGGTGCTCATGATCTTGAAGGAACATAAGTTAACCCTCTACTGATATCTATACCTGAGCACTGTATAATATAGATAATAAATGCAAAAACTTGCCATAAGGTTCAAAACATCTAAAAATACTTAAAATTGAAAACTAAATACTGATACATCTGTCCGAAAAGCCTCTAAACTGTCTGAACTGTGGAGATGATGGGATATGTACCCAACTAACTTTGTCTACTAAAAATAAACAAAAGTTAATGCAATAATAAACTAAGGATCATCCTCAAATGAAGAGGACTCACTGCTACATCTACTGCTGCTGACAGGGACTGAGCTGCTAAGGGTACTCTGGATCTCGTGCCTCTGAACCTATGGTGTCAAATAAAACACAATAGCATAAATGTGTCAGTACTGGAATGTACTAAGTATGAAGATAAGGTAAGGCTAAATTCAAGGGCTTATGCATGAACAATTACTTAACTGAATAATCATGAAAATACTGAACGCTAACATATGCATGAATGAACCAACCATATCTAAAATCATCATGACTCTTAATACTGAAACTCGAATAGTACTTTACTGCCATCTGTACTCATTACTAATATTGAGATACTGAATAACTGAACCTCCTGATATCGATAACTAAGTACTAAAGCTGAGATCAGTCTTATCTAGCGAATGATCTCAAAGACTGATGATACTAAAACTGATTAACTGAATCTACTCATATCAATGACTGAACTCTGAGCTTGCTAATCTCATCTGACTAAATCTGAGGTCAAACCTTTCTTATGGGTGATCCCTTAGTCTACGATCAATGATAAGAAATAATAATGTCTAAGATCAAACCTATCTAGCGAAAGATCTCTAAATCTGATAATGAGAATAATCACTGAATCTGAAAATGAGGTCAGGCCTATCTGATGGGTTATCCCTGGATCCGATAATAAGAATACTCAACTGAATCTGAGACTGAGATCAAGCCTATCTAACGGGTGATCTCTAGATCTTATAATGAGATTACTTAACTGAATCTTAGACTGAGATCAAGCCTATCTAACAGGTGATCTATGGATATGATAATGAGATTACTCAACTGAATCTGAGACTGAGATCAAGCCTATCTAACAGGTGATCTCTGGATCTGATAATGAGATTACTCAACTAAATCTGAGATTGAGATCAAGCCTATGTAACAGGTGATCTCAGGATCTGATAATAAGATTACTTTACTGAATATGAGATTGAGATCAAGCCTATCTAATGTGTGATCTATGGATCTGATAATGATATTACTCAACTAAATCTGAGACTAAGATCAAGCCTATCTAACGGGTGATCTCTGGATCTGATAATAAGATTGCTCAACTGAATCTGAGACTGAGATAAGCCTATCTAACGGGTGATCTCTAGATGTGATGATACTGATACTGGATATCTTTATATGAGACCCTTCCTATCTAGCCGGTGGTCCATGATTCAATGGAACTATCAAACTTCCTTACTGATATAGGTGACTGTATCTGACAGTTTTGATTTTTGAGTTCTACTCGGAAGATTGATACTAAATCTGCAACTGTGGGAGTTATCACTTTATCGATATGCCTCAAATTTGAACTGGTGGGGTCCAACTGGTATCCCCAACTGGAAGGGTGTTAATATCGTTCCATGGGTAAAGACCTCTAATCTGGTCAAGCCTCTCTAACGGGTGACCCTCATAGAAAGTCAAGCCTACGGCAGTATAATAGTCAAGCCTTATTCTAATGGGTGACTCCTACTCCTGCACTTGCTATGCAGTTCTGGAGTTCATGGATTTCTCTTAATTACTCTACCTCACTAACGGAGAGTTTTTATCCCTGGACTCGCTCGATGCTAGATCCTACTCCCAACTAAAAGAATTTAAACTGATTCTTAACTGAACTTAAACTGAGCTGAATCTGTTACTGATCATATATCTCGAATGACCTGACTGAGTTATGCTTAATTCACGTGGCTCCGTATCTGATGAAATACTACTGAATCTCATTAACTGACTACATAATACTGAGCGCTGAAAAGATTACTCGAATACTACAGAGGTCTGAACTGAAAACTCAAATACTACTAGATTTGAGCTAAGTACTGAACTGAGGCTAGAATACTTGCGATACTTAGATTACTAAGAATACTGAGATTTCTTACATACGGTATCTATCTTAGAGTTTTGAGTTCTATAACTCACTGAGTTCTAAGAATTGTGGCTTGACTGAGATTATCGAGATAACTAATGCGGGCTCTAGACTGTAGCTAATTTGTCGGGTATAAATACTCCCAGGACTCGATAACATAAAAGTAAAACATTACCATTCTTGAATAATCAAGATCATGGGCATTCATTCACCATCACAATCACTAAAGTATCTCTCCAAGCATTTAGAAATCATAAACACGTGATAGTATAGGGAGACATGCTATTGGCTCATACTTCATTTAACAATGTCTTACATCAAATACTCAGCATGTATCGAAGAACACATAATTGGGTAATTTCATGCTATCATATCAAAATTCATTCACTAAAGCTTTTCAACAAACACTTGGCATTCATGGGTTTGCACACAATTGGGGATTTCTAGTCAACATGCTATAATGGCTCTAATTCATTCACATAAGCATTTTATCAAACATATGGGGAGCATGCTTTGCTTATTAAAAAACTCCTACACTTAATTGACATGAACACATCACTTAACAAGTAACTTGAAGAGGGTTTATGATGGACATCACTTGAATATCACATACTAGGGTCAAATCTTGAAAACCTTGTAAACAAAACATGAATTGAAAACTCAATAATAGTATGAACTCCAATTTCAATTCACATGAATCATGAAAACTCATAAACATAAGAATCTTTGAATTTAGAAAAGGATTCTTGAGCTTCTTGGATGAAAGGGACCTAAGAATCAACATCTGCATACCATAGGAAACTATTTCCTGAAATCTCTTGGAGATATTCTTAATTTATTGATTTCTCTTGAAGAATAAATAAGGGTTTTGATTTGTAGGAATCTCTAGTCTTTGATTTTGAAGATGAGAAATAAAGTTGTGAGCCTTGATTCGATATAAACAGGGGCTGAAAAGAATGGAAGAAAAAACAAAAAGCCATTTTAAAAATGTGTTAAAATTATTGAACGGGGGCTGCAACAGTCGAAGTGAATATACGTCTCTAGTATGATGGTCCATCAGATCATTCATCGCAAGTCGGTTAGAAAAAGAACACTCTGCCTTGGTTGCGACGGTCCGAGCAACGGTCCGTCACAAACTTAATGGTCCGTTGGACCATCTGTCGCATGTTGGCTAGGATGAGGACACATTGACTCAGCGGCGATGGTCTCAGCGATGGTCCATCTCATCCTTGATGGTCCATCATCCTGGCTGTCGCACTTGGGAGGTTTCGAATGCTTTCAGTAAAAAGGCCATACTTCATCGTCCGACGCTGGACTTTGATAAAATTGGTATTGATGGAAAGATTATTCAATGATCCACATGAAAAAAAGTCAATATTAGGGAAATTCTACATAGTTCAAAATATTTCTCACTTGGTAAGGAACTTCTCCATCTTTTAGGTCTGGATTTATGCTTAACTGAACACGCTTAAGGCTCAGACTATGAGAGAATTTTATGGGGTCGTACAATATCTCCCCATTGGAAACATTCATTCTCAAATTTTGCTTGATAGGCTAAGAATACTGATTGACTTAACTCACTTAAGGAACGAGAACATCTGAAACATGATCATGCAACTGGAACTACTAATATACTGAGCCTCATACTGGACATGCATATCTGATTTATAGAATACTTGACTGAAGCTACTCATAAGCTGAATTCTCATAATGGACTTGTATTTCTGATGCGTGGATGCGTAACTGAGTTGATCCCATATATGCATGACTAAATACACTGAAAAACTAAACTCTCTTTATTGAACATGCATATCTAATGAATGGATGTATGACTGAACTGACTCTGGAAAGCATCACTAGCTATGCAATAATAACTGACCTTAACATCGTAAGAAGTGTCTAAAAATACAACTGAATGAGTCTAAGGACAAAAAATCATCGAAATATTATGGGGTATCTCCCCCTTGGGACTCTATGTCCGTCTAAAATACTTTGATAAAATACTGGAGCGGTACACGGGGCACCTTTGAACTGGGTCATGATTGACCGTCTAAGATCTGAAACTAATGCATGACTCATGCTGACATATAAGCTCAAAATGGGAGCAAAGTATCTAACAATGCCTATCATAAAGAATAAGGACTCATAATATACCCGAATCTATATCAATGAACCTTTCCTGATCATGGTGGGTCTGAAGCGCATGAAATCTATTCTGACGCTGAAAACTACTGGCACTGAAAGGGGCACCCCACTGATGAAACTCTCTGCCCCTCTAAGCTAGCACTATACAGCCTTATATTCTATGACCTGGACAACCACACCCAAAGTACACATCTCTGCCAACTCTACACACGCCTAGGTGGCTCTTGCCACCCTCTCTACAAAGCGGATAGGTACGAACACCACTAGCACTACTCTGGGATTTGGAGCCTGGTGCTCCATCATGACTGACATCCCCAAACTTTGGTGCAGGTACACTAGCTGAGGATGGAGCTGGAACATAAAACTTCTGGCTATGCTGAAAACGGCTACCACCCTGGGACCCTGCCTGAGAGAAACTATGACTACTTGTTCTGGCTTTCTTACTCACTCTGTCTCTTTCTTTCGTCTTATTTTCCTTAATCTACTGCATATGGATCATCAAACTAGAAAGGTCCATATCTCTATTGGGAATATCAGCCCTACATTTTTTCAACACTAACCCGAATACACCAGTCACAAGCTTACTCATACTCGCTCTAGGGTAAGTTATCAAGTCAGGAGCAAACTTAGCTAACTAGTTGAACTTAAGACAATACTCTTTCACTTTCATGGATCCTTTCCTTTGGTTCATGAACTCTTTTACCTTAGCCTCTCTCACCTCTAGTGGGAAAAACCTATCAAGAAAGGCATCCTGAAACTCTTGCCAAGTTATGGGAGCACATCCTCCTCTGTACCCTTCTTCCATATCACTACACAATCATGAGCAATATCCTTCAGCCTATAGGATGATAAATCTACACTCTCCTCCTTAGAAACATGCATAATCTGGGTGATCTTCCTCACCTCCTCTAGATAAAGCTATGGGTCCTCACCTACTATAGACCCAATTAATTCTGGCGGACTCATCCTCAAGAAATCTCTAATTCTGGCTATAGATGAACCCCCATCTATCTAAGGTGGGGACACAACCTGATAGTTCCAATAAAAATTAGTTTTCACAGTTTGGGCTAGCTAATGGAAAGTAGCCCGAAACTCGGTGTGTGACACACTCTAATTCTCAGGATCTACTGGATGAGGTAGTTGGTCATCAACCCTATGGGAACTATCTATGTGAGGAGGCATACTCTGTAAATGGAAGAAAGAAGTGGATTAGACTGAGGATCAAATTGAGATCATGCTCACTCGAATGACAAGAACACTGAAAGAAGGGAAACTGCTCCTAAAAACATCTTATAGCCTTTGAACCTATGGTGTCAAATAAAACACCATAGCAAAAATGCATCAGTACGAGAATGTACTTAGTATGAAGATGAGGTAAGGCTAAATGCAAGGGCTTATGCATGAATAATTACTTAACTGAATAATCATGAGAATACTGAATGCAAAAATATGCATGAATGCACAAACCATAGCTAAAATCATCATGACTCTGGATACTAAAACTCAAATACTACTTTACTGCCATCTGAACTTAATACTAATACTGAAATACTGAATAACTGAACCTCCTGATATATATAACTGAGTACTGAAATTGAGATAGTCTTATTTAGTGAGTGATCTCAAAGGCTAATAATAATGAAACTGATTAACTGAATCTACTCATACCAATGACTGAACTCTGAGCTTGCTGCTCTCGAATGACTGAATCTGAGGTCAAACCTCTCTAACGGGTGATCCCTTAGTCTATGATTAATGATAAGAAATGATTATGTCTGAGATCAAACCTATCTAGCGGAAGATCTATGAATCTGATAATGAGAATAATGACTGAATCAGAGAATAAGATTAGGCCTATCTGACGGGTGACTCTGGATTCGATAATAAGAATACTCAACTAAATTTGAGACTAAGATCAAGCCTATCTAACGGGTTATCTCTGGATCTAATAATGATATTAATCAACTTAATCTAAGAATGAGGTCAAGCCTATCTAATGGGTGATCTATGGATCGGATAATCAGATTACTCAACTAAATATAAAACTTAGATCAAGCCTATCAAACGAGTGATCTATGGATCTGATAATGATATTACTCAAATTAATTTGAGACTGAGATCAAGCCTATCTAATGGGTGATCTCAGGATCTGATAATGAGTTACTCAATTGAATCTGAGACTGAGATGAAGCCTATCTAATGGGTGATCTCTGGATCTGATAATGATATTACTCAACTGAATCTGAGACTGAGGTCAATCCTATTTAATGGGTGATCTCTGGATGTGATACTGATATTACTCAACTAAATCTAAGATTGAGATCAAGCCCATCTAACGGGTGATCTCTGGATCTGATAATGAGATTACTTAACTGAATCTGAGATTGAGATCAAACCTATCTAACGGGTGATCTCTAGATCTAATAATGAGATTACTCAACTAAATTTGAGACTGAGATCAACCCTATCTAATGGGTGATATATGGATCTGATAATACTGATACTGGATATCTTTATGTGAGATCATGCCTATCTAGCGGGTGGTCCATGAATCATAGAAACTATCTGAGTTCCTTACTGAAATAGGTGATTGTATCTGATAGTCCTAAATTCTGAGTTCTATTCTGAAGATTGATACTGAATCTGTAACTATGGGAGTTCTAACTTAACTAACTTGCCCCGAATATGAATTGGTGGGGTCTAACCTGTAACCCTAACTGAAAGGGTGTCAATACCGTGCCACAGGTAAAGACCTCTACTCTGGTCAAGCTTCTCTGATGGGTGACTCCCACAGAAAGTCAATCCTAAGGCAGTATAATAGTCAAGCCTTATTCTAACGGGTGAATCATGCTCCTGCGCTAGCTATACAATTTTGGAGTTCAAGGATTTCACGTAACGACTCTGCCTCACTAAGGGGGAGCCACCATCCCTGCACTCGCGTATGCAGTCTGTTTTGACGCCAACCACTACTAGCACAGGAAGGGGCACCCTGCTGATGAAACTCTCTACCCTTCTAAGCTAGAACTCTACATTTATACATTCTTTGACCTAGCCTACCACACCCAAAGAACACATCACTTCCAGCTTTACACATGCCTAGGTGGCTCTTATGACACTCTACATAAAGCGAATAGGTACGAATACCACTAGCACTACTCTGGGATTTGGAGCCTTGCTCTCCATTATGACTAACATCCCCAAACTTTGGTTTAGGTAAACTAGTTAAGGATGGAGCTGGGACCAAAAAATTCTGGATATGATGAAAACGGCTACCACCCTGGGACCCTTCCTGAGACAAACTATGACTACTTGTTCTGGATTTCTAACTCACTCTCTCTCTTTCTTTCATCTTATTTTCCTTAATCTGTTGCGGTTGCATCATTAGTCTAGAAAGTTCCATATCTTTATTAAGAATAGCAGCGCTACACTCTTTCAACACTAACCCAAATACACTAGTCACAAACTTACTCATACTCGCTCTAGTGTCAGCTATCAGGTCATGAGCATACTTAGCTAACTTGTTAAACTTAAGAAAATACTCTTTCACTGTCATAGATCCTTGCCTAAGGTTCATGAACTTTTCTACCTTAGCCTATATCATCTCTAGTGGGAAAAACATATCTAGAAAGGCATCCTGAAACTCTTGCCAAGTCATGGGAGCTGCATCCTCCCCTCTACCCTTCTTCCACATCACTACCCAATCATGAGAAATATCCTTCAGCCTATAGGATGCTAAATCTACACTCTCCTCCTCAGAAATATGCATAATATGGGTGATGTTCCACACCTCCTTAAGATAAAGCTATGGGTCCTCACCTGCTACTGACCCAAAGAATTCTGGCAGACTCATCCTCATGAAATGTATAATTCAGGCTATAGATGAACCTCCATCTTGATGAGGTGGGGCCACATCCTGACAGTTACCTAGAACATTAGTCGTCACAGCTTGGGCTAGTATAGAAAAAGCTGCCCGAAACTCGTAGTGTGACACATTCTTATTCTCAGGATCTACTGGCTGAGGCGGCTGGTAATTAACCCTATGGGCACTATCTCTACGAGGAGGCATACTCTGTAAATGAAAGAAAGTAGTGGATTAGACGAAGGATCAACTTGAGTTCATGCTCACTCGTATGACAAGAACACTGAAAGAAGGGAAATTACTCCTAAAAACATCTTATAGCCTCATGTACATAAATATGGAATGCAACACACCTACACACAATACTCTACTAGATGCGGCTTTTTAGACACCCTAAGACAATACTAAACCTTAGGCTCTGATACCAAGTTTGTAACGACCCTATTTATCTGAACTGGAACGTCACACGGCGATAATGATACCAAAGGACCACAAGCTAACCCTCTACTGATATCTATACCTGAGCACTGCTTAATATACAAAATAAATGCAGAAACTGACCATAAAGTTCAAAACATTGAAAAATACTTAAAATTTAAAATTGAATACTGATACATCTATCTGAAAAGCCTGTAAACTGTCTGAACTGTGGAGTTGATGGGACATGTCCCCAACTAACTCTGTCTACTGAAAATAAACAAACTTGATGCAATAATAAACTAAGGATCATTCTCGAATGAAGAGGACTCACTGCTACGTGTACTGCTGCTGATTGGGACTGAGCTTTTAAGGGTAGTCTGGATCTCGTTCCTCTTAACCTATGGTGTCAAATAAAACACCATAGCACAAATGCGTCAGTACAAAAATGTACTGAGTATGAAAATGAGGTAAGTCTAAATTCAAGTGCATATGCATGAACAATTACTTAACTGATAATTATACGAATACTAAATGCGAACATATGCATGAATGCACAATCCATAAGTAAAATCATCATGACTCTGATTACTGAAACTCGAATATAATTTTACTAACATCTAAACTCACTACTAATACTAAGATACTAAATAACTGAACCTTCTAATATCGATAACTGAGTACTGAAGTTGAGATCAATCTTATCTAGCGAGTGATCTCGAAGACTGATGATACTGAAACTGATTAACTGAATCTACTCATATCAATAACTAAAGACTGAGCTTGCTTCTGTCGATTGACTGAATCTGAGGTTATACCTCTCTAATGGGTGATCCCTTAATCTATGATCAATGATAAGAAATGATCATGTCTGAGATCAAACAAATCTAGCGAAAGATCTCTAAATCTGATAATGAGAATAATAACTAAAACTGAGAATGAGATCAAGACTATCTGATGGGTGATCTCTGGATCTGATAATAAGAATACTCAAATGAATCTAAGACTGAGATCAATCCTATCTAATGAGTGATCTCTGGATCCGATAATGAGATTACTCAACTCAATTTGAGACTGAGGTCAAGCCTATCTAACGGGTGATCTCTGGATCTGATAAATAGATTACTCAACTGAATCTGAGACTGAGATCAAGCCTATCTAATGGGTGATCTCTGGATCTGATAATGAGATTTCTCAGCTGAATCTGAGACTGAGATCAAGCTTATCTAACGAGTGATCTCTAGATCTGATAATGAGATTACTTAACTGAATCTGAGACTGAGATCAAGCCTATCTAATGGATGATCTCTGGATCTGAGACTGAGATTACTCAACTAAATTTTAGACTGACATCAAGCCTATCTAGCAGGCGATCTTTAGATCTAATAATGAGATTACTCTACTAAATCTGAGACTAAGATCAAGCCTATCTAACGGGTGATCTCTGGATCCGATAATACTGCTACTGGATAGATATTTATGTGAGACCATTCCTATTTAACGGGTGGTCCAAAATCATTGGAACTATCTGAGTTCCTTACTGATATAGGTGATTGTATCTGACACTCCTAATTTCTGAGTTCTTCTCTGATGATTGATTCTGAATCTGCAACTGTGGGAGTTCTTACTTAACTGGCATGCACCAAATCTAAACTGGTGGGGTCCAACCTGGAACCCCAGCTGGAGAGGTGTCAATTTTGTGCCACAGGTAAAGACCTCTACTCTGGTCAACCCACTCAAATGGGTGACCCTCACAGGAAGTCAAGCCTAAGGCAGTAAAATAGTCAAGCTTTATTCAAACGGGTGACTCCTGCTCCTGCGCTGGCTACATAGTTCTAGAGTTTAGGGATTTCTCCTAACTACTCATCCTCACTAACGAGGAGTTGATATCCCTTCACTCGCTCGATGCTAGCTCCTACTCCCAACTAAAAGACTCTAAACTGATTCTTAACTGAACTTAAACTGAGTTGAATCTTTTACTGATCATATTTCTCGAATGACCTGACTGAGTTATACTGAATTCACTTAGCTCCATATCTGATGAAATACTCCTAAATCTCATTATCATTATGAATGATACTGAGCTATGAAAAGATTACTCGAAAACTACAAAGGTCTAAACTAAACACTCAAATACTACAAGATCTGAGTTGAGTACTGAACTGAGGCTAGAATACTAGCGATACTAACATTACTGAGAATACTGAGATTTCTTTTGTTCTGTATCTATCTTAGAGTATAGAGTTCTATGACTCACTGAGTTCTGAGAATTGTGGCTTGACTGAGATTATCGAGAAAATAGACACGGGCTGTAGACTGCATCTAATTTGTCAGGTATAAATACCCGCAGGACTCGATAACATAAAAGTAAAACATAGCCATTCTTGAATCATCAAGATCATGGACATTCATTCACCATCATAATTACAAAATTATCTCTCAAAGCATTTAGAAATCATAAACATGTGATAGTATAGGGAGACATGCTACTGTCTCATACTCCTTTCAACAAGGTCTTACATCGAACACTCAATATGCATTAAAGTCTTAGCATGTATTAAAGAGAACATAATTAGAGAATTTAATGATATCATATCACAATTCATTAACTAAGGTTTTTCAACGAACACTTGGCATGCATGGGTTTGCACATAATTGGGGATTTCTAATCAACATGCTATAATGGCTCTAATTCCTTCTCATAAGCATTTTATCAAACATATGGGGAGCATGATTTTCTTATTCAACAACTTCTACACTTAATTGACATGAACACATCACTTAAAAAGAAATTTGAAGAGGGTTTATCATGAATATCACATACCTGGGTCAAAGCTTGAAACCCTTGTAAACAAAACTTGAATTAAAAACTCAATAATAGCATGAACTCTAATTTCAATTCAGATGAATCATGAAAACTAATAAATATAAGAATATTTAAATTTAGAAAAGAATTCTTGAGCTTCTTGGATTAAAGGGACCAATGAATCAACATATGTATACCTTAGAAAACTCTTTCTTGAAGGCTCTTGGAGAGATTCTTGATTTCTTAATTTCTCTTGAAGAAGAAAGAAGGGTTTTGATTTGTAGGAAACCCTAGTTTTTTATGTTGAAGATAAGAAATAAAGTTGTGAGCCTTGATCAGATATAAATAGGGGCTGAAAAGAGTGAGAGAAAAACTAAAAATCCCTTTCAAAAATGTCTTAAAATTACTGAACGGGGTCTGCGATGGTGGAAGCGACGGTCCATTTCTAGTTCGATGGTCTGTCGTACCTCGGTCATAAAATGAACACACTGCCTTGGTTGCGATGGTTTGAGCGATGGTCCATCGTAAAAATGACGGTCCATCAGATCGTCCATCGCACGTTGACCAGGATGAGGCCACACAGCCTCAGCAGCGATAATCTTAGTGATGGTCTATTACATCCTTGATGGTACATCATCCTGGTGGTCGAACTTGGGCAGTTCTGATTGTTTTCAATAAAATGGCCATAACTTTCTCATCTAATGCCGGATTTTGATGAAATTGGTATCGATGGAAATTCTACACGGCTCAAAATATTTCTCACTTGGGAAGGTACTTCTCTATCTTTTAGGGTAGGATTTATGCTTCATTGAACACGCTCTAAGGCTCAGACTACAAGAGAATTTTGTAGGGTCATACATTATCTTCCCCTTGGAAACCTTCGTCCTTGAATGTTTCTTGATAGGCTAAGAATACAGATTGAATGAACTCACTTAAGAAATGAGAACATCTGAAATAGGATCATGCAAATGGAACTACTGATATACTGAGCTCTCATAGTGGACATGCATATCTGATGCATGGAATACTCGACTGAAGCTACTCAATAGCTGAATTCTCATTATGGATATGAATATCTAATGCATAGATGTGTAAATGAGTTGATCTCATGAATGCATGACTAAATACACTGAAAAACTAACCTCTCTCTACTAAACATGCATATCTAATGCATGGATGTCTGACTGAACTGACTCTCAAAAGCATGACTGGCTATGCAATAATAACTGAAGTTAACTTTGTAAAGAGAGTATGAATATGCAACTGAATCAGTCTGAGAACAAAAAAACATCAAAATATTATGGGGTATATCCCTCTTGGGACTCTATGTCCCTCTAAAACACTTTGCTGAAATACTGGGGCGGTTCACGGGGCACCTACGAACTTTGTCATGATTGACCGACTGAGATCTGAAACTAATGCATGACTCATGCTGACATATAAGCTCAAAATGGGAGAAAAGGATCTAACAATGCATATCATAAAGATGAAGGACTCATAACATACCCAAATCTATATCAGGGAACCTTTCCTGATCATGGTGGGTCTGAAGCGTATAAAGTTTGTTCTGATGCTGACCACTACTGGCACCGGAAGGGGAACCCCGCTGATAAAACTCTCTACCCCTCTAAGTTAGCACTCTACATTTTTGTATTCTATGTCCTGTCCTACCACACCCAAAGCATACATCACTATCGTCTTTAGACACACCTAGGAGGCTCTTGCCATACTCTTCACAAAGTGGATAGGCACGAACACCACTAGCACTAATCTAGAATTTGGAGCCTGGCGCTCTATTATGACTTACATCCCCAAACTTTGGTGCGGTACACTAGCTGTGGGTAGATCTAGGACTAAAAACTTCTAGCTATGCTAACAACGGCTACCACCCTGGGACCCTGCCTGAGAGAAACTATGACTACCTATTATGGCTTTCTTACTCACTCTCTCTCTTTCTTTTGTCTTATTTACCTTAATCTAAAGTGCATGTATCATTAGTCGAGAAAGTTCCATATATCTATTAAGCATAGCATCCCTACACTCTTTCAACACTAACCCAGATAAACTAGTCACAAACTTACTCATACTCTCTTTAGGGTAAGCTATCAAGTCAGGAGCATACTTAGATAACTGGTTGAACTTAAGACAATACTCGTTCACTTTCATGGATCCTTGCCTTAGTTTCATGAAATCTTCTACCTTATCCTCTCTCATATCTAGCGGGAAAAAATTATCTTGAAAGGTATCCTGAAACTCTTGCCAAGTCATGGGAGCTGCATCCTCCCCTCTACCCTTCTTCCACATCACTACCCAATCATACAAAATATACTTCAGCCTATAGGACACTAAATCTATACTCTCCTCCTCAGAAATATGTATAATCTAGGTGATCTTCCTTACCTCCTCTAGATAAAGTTGTGGGTCCTCACCTGCTGATGACCTAAAGAATTTTAGCAGACTAATCCTCAAGAAATCGCTAATTCTAGCAGCGGATGAACCCCCATATTGCTGAGGTGAGGCCACAACATAACGGTTCCCTAAAATATTAGTCATCACTTCTTGGGCTAGCGCATGAAAAGCTACCCGAAACTCAACGTGTAACACACTCTCATTCTCAGGATCTACTAGCTGAGGTGGCTGGTCATCAACCCTATGGGAACTATCTCTATGAGGAGTCATACTCTTTAAATGGAAGAAAGAAGTGGATTAGACCGTGGATCGACTTGAGCTCATGCTCACTCACATGACAAGAACACTGAAATAAGGGAAACTGTTTCTAAAAACATCTTATAGCCTCTTGTACTTAACTGTGGCGCGCAACACACCTATGTACAAGAGTTTACTAGATGTTTATTTTTATACTCCCTAGGACACTATTGAACCTTAGGTTCTAATACCAAGTTTGTAATAATCTAATTTATCTTGAACTGGAACGTCACACACTGCTCATGATCTCAAAAGACCACAAGCTAACCCTCTACTGATATTTGTACCTGAGCAATATAGAATATAGATAATAAATACAGAAACTGGCCATAAGGTTCAAAATATATAGAAATACTCAAATTTGAAAATTGAATACTGATACATTTGTCCGAAAAGCCTCTAAATTGTCTGAACTGTGGAGTTGATGGGATATGTCCCCAACTAACTTCGTCTACCAATAATAAACTAAACTTGATTCAATAATAATCTAAGGATCATCCTCGAAGTAATAGGACTCACAACTACATCTACTGCTGTTGACTGGGACTGAGCTGCTAAGGGTACTCTGGATCTCGTGCCTCTTAATCTATGGTGTCATATAAAACACCATAGTGCAAATGAATCAGTGCAAGAATGTACTGAGTATGAAGATGAGGTAAGGCTAAATTCAAGGTCTTATGCATGAACAATTATTTAACTGAATAATCAATAGAATACTGAATGAAAACATATGCATGAATGCACAAACCATAACAAAAATCATCATGACTCTGAATACTAAAACTCAAATATTACTTTACTGCCATCTGAACTCACTACTAATACTAAGATACTGAATAACTGAACCTTCTGATATCGATAACTGAGTACTGAAGTTGAGATCAGTCTTATCTAGTGAGTGATCTCGAAGACTGATGATACTGAAACTAATTAACTGAATATACTCATATCAATGACTAAACTCTGAGTTTTCTCTTCTCGACTGACTGAAGATGAGGTTAAACTTCTCTAATGGTTGATCCCTTAATCTACGATCAATGATAAGAAATGATCATGTCTGAGATCAAATCTATCTAGCGGAAGATCTCTAAATCTGATAATGAGAATAATTAATGAATCTGAGAATGAGATCAGGCCTATTTGACAGGTGATCTCTGAATTCGATAATATGAATACTCAATTGAATCTGAGACTTAGATCAAGCCTATCTAACGGGTGATCTATAGATCAGACAATGAGATTACTCAATTGAATCTGAGACTGAGATCAAGCCTATCTAATAAGTGACCTCTGTATCTGATATAAGATTACTCAACTAAATCTAAGACTGAGATCAAGCCAATCTAACGGGTGATCTCTGGATCTGATAATACTGACACTTGATATCTTTATGTGAGACCATGCCTATCTAGCGGTTGGTCCAAAAATCAATGAAACTATTTAAGTTCCTTACTGATATAGGTGACTGTATCTAACCGTCCTAATTTTTGAGTTCTACTCTAAATATTGATACTTAATTTGCAATTCTAGGAGTTATTACTTAACCGACATACCCTGAATCTGAAATGGAGGGGTCTAACCTGTAACCCTAGCTGGAAGGGTGTCAATACCGTGCCATGGGTAAAGACCTCTACTTTGGTCAAGCCTCTCTAACGGGTGACCCTCAAAGAAAGTCAAGCCAAAGGCAGTATAATATTCAATACTTATTCTAATGGGTGACTCCTGATCTTGCACTGGCTATGCAGTTCTGGAGTTTAGCCTTTGCTCGTAACAACTATGCCTCACTAATGGGGAGCCTCCATCCCTGCACTCGCTCGGTGCTAGCTTCTACTCCTAATTGAAAGACTCTAAACTGATTTTTAACTAAACTTAAAACTGATCTGAATTTGTTACTTATCATATTTTTTGAATGACATGACTGAGTTATTCTGAATTCACTTGGCTCCGTATTTGATGGAATACTACTGAATCTCGTTATCTTACTGAATGATACTGAGCTCTGAAAAGATTACTCGAACACTACTGAGGTCTGAACTGAACACTTGAGTACTACTAGATCTGAGCTAAGTACTGAATTGAGGCTAAAATACTAGTGATACTGAGATTACTAAGAATACTGAGATTTTTTATGTTCCATATCTATCTTAGAGTATAGATTTCTATAACTCACTGAGTTCTGAGAATCGTGGATTGACTAAGATTATAGAGAAAACTGATGCTCGCTCTAGACTACAACTAATTTGCCAGGTATAAATACCCTCAGGACTCGATAACATAAAATTAAAACATAGCCATTCTTGAATAATCAAGATCATGGACATTCATTCACCATCACAATTACTAAAGTATCTCTCCAAGCATTTAGAAATCATATGCATGTGATAGTATAGGGAGACATGCTATTGGCTCATACTCCATTCTACAAGGTCTTACATCAAACACTCATAATTTATTAAAGTCTTAGCATCTATCGAAGAGCACATAATTAGGGAATTTCATGCTATCATATCATAAATCATTCACTAAGGCTTTTCAACTAACACTTGACATGCATGGGTTTGCACACAATTGGGAATTTCTAGTCAATATGCTATAATGGCTCTAGTTCCTTCACATAAGCATTTTATCAAACATATGGGGAGCATTCTTTGCTTATTCAACAACTCCTATACTTAATTGACATGAACACATCACTTAACAAGCAACTTGAAGAGGGTTTATCATGGACATCACATGAATATCACATACTAAGATCAAAGCTTGAAAACCTTGTAAACAAAACATGAATTAAAAACTCAATAATAGCACTAAATCCAATTTCAATTCACATGAATCATGAAAACTCATAAACATAAGAATCTTTGAATTTAGAAAAGGATTCTTGAGCTTCTTGGATGAAAGGGACCCAAGAATCAATATCTAAATACCTTAGGAAACTCTTTCTTGAAGGCTCTTAGAGAAATTCTTGATTTCTTGATTTCTTGATTTCTCTTGAAGAATAAAAAAGGGTTTTGATTTGTAGGAAACCTTAGTTTTGATTTTAAAGATGAGAAATGAAGTTGTGATCCTTGATCGAATATAAATAGGGGCTGAAAAGAGTGTGAGAAAGACCAAAAAACCCTTTTACAAAAATCTTAAAATTACTAAATGAGGGATACGATGGTTGAAGCAATGGTCCATCGCTAGTCTGGCGGTCCATCAGATCGTCCGCCGTACGTCGGTCAGAAAAACACACACTACCTTGGTTGCGACGATCCGAGTAATGGTCCATCGCAAACTCGATAGTCCGTTGGATCATCCATTGCATGTTGTCCAAGATATGGTTAAACTAATTTAGCGGTGACGGTCTTAGTGACGTTCCATCGCAGCCTTGATGGTCCATCATCCTGGCCAGCGCACTTGAGCGATTCCGACTACTTTCAGTAAAAAGGCCATAACTTCCTCGTCTGATGCCAGATTTTGATGAAATTGGTATCGATGGAAAGATTATTCAATTCTCCATATGTCAAAAAATTTGAATTTAGAGAAATATTACATGGTTCAAAATATTTCTCAGTTGGGAAGGCACTTCTCCATCTTTTAGGGTCAGATTTTCACTTCACTGAACACGCTCTAAGGCTTAGACTTTGAGAGAATTTTTACGGGGTCATACACTTTGAAATACAATAGTTAGATTTATGCCAAAGAGCATAGGATTAAGAAACCATACATGCCTTTTTGACATTTTTTGCCTAATACAACTACCACTGTGCAAACATCCCTTTAAAGGCATTAGTTTACAAAGAAATCTGTGGCAAATCTTGTATTAATAGTAAATCAACAAATTAAGTTGTTATGTCTTGGGTTTCTTACACTTGAACGTTTTTGAGTTTTATGCTCCCTGCTTAGATTGAGACTCTCCCAAAGAGTTATAAGGTGTATAGACGGGTCATGCGACCCTAGTCATAAAGTGTCCCGAAAGTGGTATTGAAGTTACTATCCTGGTTACAACTTAAGAGTACCAGTCGTAAAGACTCACAATAATTCATTTGGATGAGTCATAATAAAATTATGTATGCTTATGGCATGATTCTTTTCTAAGTATGAGTGGCTCACAATGATCCGTAATGATTTATTCTGAGTCATGGGGTTTAAATCGTGGGTTCCCTATGTATACCTAAATGGGTTCTATGTTGATTACTACTGGGACCTGTGAGTCGTAGGATACAATTACAATTCCTATGCCTGAGTTGTAAAGCCAGCAGTGTAGGGTACCTTGGTGGTAATTCCTTTATTACGACTCGTGGTGACGAGTCATAAGGAGTGGCAACGAGAAAAGGTTCAACCCATAGTGAGAGGCATAACTTTTCATCTTTTATGTTAAGGTCATGCTAGACCTTCCCCTCTTACTCAAATTAAAACACATGCCTTATAAACTCATTAGGGCATCATTAGCATGCAGTAAAACATCAACACAACTTCTAAAAACTCTCAAATTTCCTCAAGGTCAAAAATACTTAGAATTTCCAGAGGTTGTTCACCTAAGGGCACACGGGTGGAATTCTCTGCAAATTTCTTGGTGTTTAAGGCATTTTACTATTCCCTCATTGTTAATATTGTAAAAGCATGTGTTTAAAGTATAGTTCATCAGATATTTATATTGGTTTTGATACAAGAGTTGTGGATTTTAATTGTTTATGAATTGAAAAATGTTTTTCATGGATTAAATATAATTTTCAAGCATTAATTATGGTTTTGAGCATGTGGGTGAATAGGTATGGTGAATGAACTAGGGATGTGATTTTCCCAAACTTGTAACATTTGAAGTGGTAATGAGCTCAACCCAATAATGTAAAATTAGTTTTTAATTAAGAGAACTGTGGGAATTTGTAAAATCGAACTAGTCTTAAACTATTGCATGATATTTAGAGTTATTTGAAACACAATAGTTTGATTTAATGAACAAAGGGAGTCAGTGTCCCCCACCCTATAGTAATGAACAAAGGAAATTGTTTTCCGAAAGTTAATGAAAATTGTTTTGGCAAGTTGTTATTACCTTACAAGTCTAGTTAGTATGATGATACCAAAAATGTATGCCTTAATGTTAAAGATGGTTCAATGAATGGGAATGTGTGATACTTATTTTAATTAGGCTCTAATAAGGGTTGTGTAGCTGAGTTTTAAAGTGCAGATCCAAGTAACCTATACTGGAAACCATATTTGCCGACGTGGGGGTTAAAGTGACCAGGGAAGTTTGAGTCCCCCGCATTTTTTTTAATTATTAAGGAGGTTCGAGTCCTCGTAAATTGTTACATGATCGAGTGCTTAAATTATGTTTGTGTATGTTGGGAGGTTCGAGTCCCCCATGTGTTTATATATGAGATTATTCTTCGATTCTTGAAACTACATGCACTGGGGTCTAACTAGGTAATGAGAGATGAGGCCCATATATCTTGTGGGTACTAGTAAATGACGGTTGAGCTACATAATCAAGGATAATATTTTAAGTGCATGTTAAACCTTATTCCATATCCTAGCATGTGAAGTATATATGTATATGCATTTGATTATGTGCATTAGTTTTAAATGATTTTAAATTATTGATCATGACCTTATGTTATCCTTATCATTGGGTTACATGCTAGAGTTCACCCTGCTAATTATTTCGGACGTTGTATCACTATGTGATTTAGGATTTGGTAACACTTCCATATCTCCTGCTCAGTGACTTGGATTTGGGATCAAATAGCATGTTAGATTGAAGTGGTGAGCTTCTATACTTCAGAAGACTCTATTTCATTATTATTGTTTCCTTTTCATTTGACTATTTTATTATATTAGGTTTTTCTCTATTGTCGGGGGTATGTCCTAATACTTTAATGAAATTTGGATTTGGTTCTGATTAGAATGCTTTTTTTGGATTAGTGTCGATATTTGGTGGAGTAGGTCGGTGATTTGGCTGGTCTTCGGTGGTTGGTCATGTATATGCATTGAAAATTTTTGAACATATTGCACTCTATCTTGTTATATTTTGTGAATTCAACCAACTTTGGGGTGCTTTGTTTTTTATTTTGTTAGGTACATGGGGTGATCTCTGGTCAACGTGGGACTTGAGATACCCTTCAAGGCCAGGCCCTAGTTTAGGTTATGACAAAGATGGTATCATAGACAGGTTTAGTATCATTGGGTGTCCAACAAAGGCGTGTCAAGTAGTCATATTTATGGGTGAGTAGCGCTCCACACTTATAAGGGAGAAGTTATGAGGGATTTAGGAATGTTTCCCTTTATTATTATTTTATTTTCAAGCTATAGATTCTAAGGTCTTGAACCTCTTTAATCTTTATTTGAGCGCCTTTAATATAATGCCACCAAGATCTGATAACCTTGGAAACTCTTCTGTCTAGTCTGAGAATAATGTGGATAAAGCTAATCTAACTCTAGGAATTCACACTCGGTCTAGGATCACTGCTTCTAATTTCCCTAATAGAGCGCCACCAATTTCCCCTGTTCCTCCCCAGGCACCTTGAGTTGATGTTTCTAATGTTGAGTTTTGCTAGTAAAATCACTTGCTTACCTAGTTGGTGGCCTCTCAGACAGAGTGGGTTGCTTTTATAACCCCATCCTCCTAGGCCACTAAAGTTGGACAGTTTATGAGATTGAGTCCTTCTATTTTCACAGGCTCTAAAGTTGTGAAAGAACCTCAATATTTAATTAATGATATGGAAAAGATCTTTCGTGTGATGCATGCCACTAACATAGAGGGTGTGTAGTTCGCCACCTAAAAATTGAAAGATATGGTGTATCAGTGGTATAAAGAATGGGACCAGTCTAGGGGTGATGATGATGAGTCCATTTTATCGGATAATTTCTCTAATGCTTTTTTGGACTGCACATACAAAGAGATTGTCCTTCTAATGTTTCTTCTGGTGTAAACAAGATTCCTATTGTTGATGCATCAGCTCTTAAACCAAAGGGTGATATGTCATCTTTTGGCTTCGACACTGGTCGGAACCATCTTTATGCCCTTGCTACCCATCGTAAGTTTGAGGCATCCCATAATGTCGTTACTAGTATGTTGAAAATCTTTTTTGTTATGTATATTGTTTTTTTGATCTGGGGTCCACTCTTTTTTATATGACCCCATTTGTGGCTATGCATTTTGGATTCAGTCCAGAATATCTCTCAAACCCCTTTTCTCTTTCTACCTTGATTGGTGACTCTATCATTGTTAGTAGAGTCTATAGGAGTTGTGCAATGTCTGTTGGTGGTAAAGAAACTCTGGTAGATCTACTACAATTAGACATGGTTGATTTTGATGTCATACTAGGGATGGACTGGTTTTACTCGTGCTATGTTTCTATAAATTATTGGACCCATAAGGTCATCTTCAATTTTTAAAATGAATCGGTTATTGAGTTGCAAGGTAGTTCGCTAGTGCCTAAAGGAAAGTTCATATCATATCTTATAGCCCTGATATTGGTTTCTTAAGGGTGCCTATATCACTTAGTGTGTGTTAAGGATTCTAGATCCGAAGGCCATTTTTTCCAAACAATTCCAGTGGTCTATGAATTTTTGGAGGTGTTCGATGATGATCTTCCAAGTATTCCTCCTTATAGGGAGATTGATTTTGCGATTGATCATAAGGTCATTTTCAATTTTCAAAATGAACCAGTCATTGAGTTGGAAGGTAGTTCTCTAGTGCCCAAAGAAAAGTTCATATCGTTTCTTATAGCCCTGATATTGGTTTCATAAGGGTGCCTATATCACTTAGTGCTTGTTAAGGATTCTAGAACCGAAGGCTATTTTTTGCAAACTATTCTAGTCGTCTATGAATTTTCTGAGTTGTTCCATGATGATCTTCCAAGTATTCTTCCTTATAGGGAGATTGATTTTGCGATTGATCATATTTCATATATTAGTCCTATCTCTATCCCTTCATAAATAATGGGTCTAGCTGAGTTGAAGAAACTCAAGGAGCAGTTGAAAGATCTACTGAACAAGGGTTTTATCCATCTTAGTATGTCCTTTGGGGTGAAACTATTTTGTTCGTTCATAAGAAGGATGATTCCCTTCGAATGTGTATTAATTACCAACAATTGAATAAGGTGACAATAAAGAATAAATATCCACTTTTTATAATTGATGATCTCTTTGATCAGTTTCAGGGTACTAAATACTTCTCCATGATTGGTCTTTGATCTGGGTACCTTTAGTTGAAGATTTGGGAGATGGATATCCTTAAAACTTCTTTCCAAAACTAGTATAAACATTTTGAGTTTCTGGTGATGTCCTTTTGTTTGACCAAGGCCTCGACCGCTTTTATGGATCTTATGAATTGAGTTTTCCATCAGTTCTTACATTGGATTCTGATTTTTTTAATGTCATTCTTGTTTATTCCAAAATATAGGTAGATCACGCCGATCACCTCTATCTTGCATGGAAAATCCTAAAGGATCAACATTTGTATTCTAAGTTCTCTAAGTGTGACTTTTGATACAATGATGCCACTTATCTGGGTCAAGTTATTTCTAGTGAGGGAATCATCATGGATCTATAAAAGGTTTTGATGGTTAAGAAATGGACTAGGCCCATGACTCAAACTGATATTCAGAGCTTCTTTGGTTTTGCTAGCTATTATAGAATGTTTGTGGAGAGCTTATCTTCCACTGTTGTTGATTTGACCAAGTAGACTAAAAAAAGGCAAAGTTCTTGTGGTCAGATGATTGTGAAGGAAATTTCAAAAATTTGAAGGATAAGTTATCATCGGCATCGATCTTGACCCTACCCGAGGATACAGATGGTTTTGTGGTCTATTTTGATGCTTTACTTGTGGGACTTCACTTTGTGTTAATGCAGCCTGTAAATGTGGTTGCATATGCTTCTAGAAAATTTAAAGTTGATGAAAAAAATTATTTAACTCATAACTTAGAGTTGTTTGCTATAGTGTTTGCGTTAAAGATTTGGTGGTATTATTTGTATGGAGTTCATATTGATATATTTTTTTATCATAAGAGCCTGCAGTACATGTTCACTTAGAAAGAGGTAAATCTCAAGCAGAGGAGGAGACTTGAGTTACTTAAGGATTATGACTTGAGTCTCCATTACCACCAAAGTAAAGCTAACGTGAATTCTAATCCTCCTAAGAGGTTTTCTATGTAAATTTTATCTCATATGGATGAGGAAAAGTGTGATTTTGTGATGGATATTCACCATTTGTCTAATCTCGACATTTGCCTTTTGTATTTTGAGAATAGTGGTGTTATTTTTCAAGAGGTGGCGAAGTCGTCTCTTTGTCCTGATGTAAAAGAGAAACAAGAGATGGATCCTATCATGATATGAATCAAAAATGATGTAGGTAGGCATAAAGTGATGGTTTTCAAGATTTATGGGTATGGTACCTTGAGGGACCATGGGAGGTTGTACGTTCTTGCTGTTGATGGTTTATGAGGGAGGTTCTTGGCCAAGGCCCTTGATTCACTGTATATGGTCCATCCTGGTTTGACAAAGATGTATCATGACCTTAAGGAGAATTATTGGTGGAATAATATAAAATGGGATGTGGCCAATTTGGTGGCTAAATGCATGGTATGCCACCAAGTGAAACTGGAGAACTTGAGGGCTTATAGGTTTTCTCAAGAGATTGAGCTGCCGGTGTGGAAATGGGAAATAATTAATTTGGATTTTCTTACTTTTTTTTCTAGGATCTCGCTAATAGTTTGATTCAATTTGGGTCATCATGGATAGGCTGACTAAGTCTATTCACTTCTTCCCAGTGAGGACCAATTTCTCTTCTGAATGTTATGCTAACTTATTCATTGGTGATATTGTGAAGTTGCATGGTACTCCATTTTTCATCATATGTTATTGGGTACTCAGTTCTTATCTCACTTTGGGCAGTCGATCTAGAGAGGTTAGGGAACTAAGGTGACCCTTAACATTGCTTTCCACCCACATATAAGTGGGCAAGTGGAAAGGACGATCTAGGTTTTGTAAGATATGATTCGGGCTTATGTATTTTACAATGGTGGTAGATGGGTTGACCACCTTTCACTTATAGAGTTTGCTTGCAATAAAAGTTATCACTCTAGCATCGGTATGTCCCCTTTTGAAGCCTTGTATGGTAGGAGATGTAGATCTCTAATCGGGTTGTTTGAAGCTAATGAGGCTAAGATGTTCGACCTAGTAGTTCACCAAGTGATGGAAAATGTGAAGGTGATTAAGGAGATACTTAATACTGCTCAGAGTTTGCAGAAAACCTATGCAAATGTGAGAAAAAGGGAATTGGAATTTATGTGGGGGATTGGAATTTCCTAAAGATGCCTCCCATGGAATGAGTGATGCGGTATGGTAAGAAGGGGAAGCTAAACCCTCATTATGTTAGTACGTACTTAATTTTGATTAAGGTTGGTAATGTTGCATATGAACTAGAGTTGTCTTCTAGTTTAAACTATATCCACTCGGTGTTTCATGTTTCGATATTGACAAAGTACATGGGTGATCCTTCAATGGTTGTTCCTCTTTAGGAAGTAGGTATTTTGGATTCCTTGTCTTATGAGAAAGTTTCGGTGGAAATGTTATTTCAGAAGGTCCATCTGTTACGGACCAAAGATGTGGCTTTGGTGAAGGTTATTTGGAATAACTACAAGGTTGTGGAAACTACTTGGGAATCCGAGGAGGACATGAAGTCCAAGTATTCGTTCTTGATTCCCGATTCAAATAATTGTGCTTAAGGTATGTGTAATTTCTTACAATTTTATTTTTTGTATCTGTTATAGGATGATAGTAAATTCCTTGGTATCTTTGTTTTCTATCTTAAAGGTAAGAGTAGAGGTATGTAGGATCTAATCGTGCTAGTAAATTCCTTGCCCTATCATTCGAGGATGAAGGGGTGAGTATGTAAAGCCAATGGTTTTTGGCCCTTGAAATTTTCTGATTTTTGAGCTCCCTTCCTAGACTATGACTCTCCCTACGAGTTGTAGTCTATCTAGATGGGTGATGTGACCCGAGTCGTAAGGTGTCTAGAAAGTAGTTTTAAAGTTACTGTCCTTGTTATGAATTTAGGGTACTAGTTGTAAAGACTCATGATAAGTCATTAGGATGATTTTTAACCATATCATATTAGTTTGTGGCATGATTCAGCTATGAATATGAGTGGCTCACTATGAGCCGTAAGGAGTTGTTATGAGTCATAGGGTATAAATCGTAGGGTGCCCAGTGTATACCCAAATGCATTCTGTGTTGATTACGACTGGGAACTATGAGTTTTAGGGTCCCATTATAATTGTTGTGGCTGAGTCATAAGGTCTGTAGCGTAGGATGCCTTAGTGGTACTGCCTTGGTTACGACTCATGGTGACCAGTTTTAATACCCCGATCATTCCATAAGCCTAAATCTGTCTTTTGCGTAGATAGGTTTGAATTTCAAAGTGATTGATGCTTATAGTTTGTTGTAGTTCTATCATGTAGAGCATTGAATAAGATTTCCATCGATACCATTTTCATCAAAATCCGACATCGGACAAGGAAGTTATGGCCATTTTACTGAGCGTTGTCGGAATCGCCCAGGGATGACCGTCGATCTAGAGGACCGTCAAGTCCTTGGTGGACCGTCGATCATCCCGTTAGACCAAGGCTGTGACTCCCTTTACTGGCCATCGTGCGACGGCCAAAATGGTGGGCCGCCAAAAATTTGACGGACCGTCAGTAGGACTGTCAAGTTGAGGCAGAATTTCCCATTTCTGATCCCCAAGTGACGGACGATCTGGTGGACCATCAGTTGGTCCGACGGATTGTCAGTTCGACCGTCACAGACCCCGATCAGCAATTTTAACTCTTTTTAAAAGGGAATTTTGGTCTTTTCGGCCCATTTTGGTCTTGTATATATATATATATCCAAGAAGATGAGAAAACCTCATTTTCTCTCTTTTCTCTTCTAAGAAATATCTAGATGCTAGGGTTTCTCTCCAACCCAAAATCCAATCTTATTCAAAAAAAAATTAAAGAATCTTCCATAGAGTTTCAAAGTGGTTCAAGAATCAAGCTCTCCCGGTCCAAGGCTTCAAGAACCCTAATTCAAGAGTGTAAGAAGGAGTAAAAAACAAGTCTCTTCATCTTAAATTCCTAATCCAAGGTATGTAGATGTTGATTCTTGGGTCGTTTTCATCCAAGTAGATCAAGCACCCATCTTTAAAACTTAAAGATTTTGTGTTTGTGAAATTCCATGATTTGTATGAGTTGAAATTAATGTTCCATGTGTTGTTGAGTTTTGATTCATGTTTGTTTACAAGATTTGTGAGCTTTGACCTTTGTATGTGGAATTCATGTGATATTGGTGATAAACCCTCTTGAAGTTGCTCTCTATGTGATGTGTTCATGACTTTTGGGTGTATAATTGGTTGAATAATCGGACCATGTCTCCCATAGGTTTGATAAAAGCTTACGAGAAGCATATGGGCCATTATAGTATGTTGAATAGGAAGCCCCAAATTGTGAGCTAGTCTATACATGCCTAGTGTTTGATAAAATTCCCAAGTGAATGAATTATTCCATGATAGTAGGAAATTCCCAAATAAGTGTGAACCTATGCATGTCTAGTGTTTGTTGAAGGACCTTAGTGAACAAGTGGAGATGTGATAGTAGTAAATTCCCCAATTATGTGCTCTTTGATACATGTTAAGTTTTTAATACATGCCAAGTAGTTAGCAAGTAAGTTATGACATGATAGTATGAAGTTACCCCAAGCCATGTGATATCCAAACATATGTCAAGACTGATATAGGTATGAAATAGTTGAGGTAAAACCTTGTTGAATGGAGTACGATCTAATAGAATGTTTCCCTTATGTTATTATATGATTATTATTTCGAGATGCTTAAAGCGACCCTTTGGTGATTGTGATGATGAATAGAGGCCTATGTTTCCTAAATGTTTGATGCGATACCTTAGGGATTTCTGAGGGGGAAAGTATGTTATGATTCCTAATTACTTGGAGAGATGAATGAATGATTATGATAATGAATGAATGCTTATGATGATGAATGAATGATTGCGATGATGAATGGATGATCCTGATGATGCAAGAATGATTATGTTTTACTTTTATGTTATCGGGTCCTGGAGGTATTTATACCCGACAATAGAGCTATTGTCTAGAGCTCGTATCAGTTCCTTGATAATTCCAGTCGAGACATGATTCTCAGAACTTAATGAACTATAGAACTCTATATCCTCAAACAATTGCAGAACTTAAGAAAGCTCAGTAATCTAAGTTATTTTTGTAATCTCTGTACTGCTAGTAATCTAGCCCCAGTCCTGTTAATTATCTAAGATCTAATAGTATTCAAATGATTCAATTCTAATCTCAGAAGTAATTTGAGTAATCTATTCAAGCTCTGTATCGACAGTTAGATACCATGATTCGATACCTTTTCCGTTAGATATGGAACTAAGTAATCTCAGCATAACTCAGTAAGATCTTTTCAGAAACATGATCAATAACAGATTCAGATTGTTGTGTACAGTTTAAGAATCAACCTAGATTCTTTCAGTTTGGAATAGGATTCATCACCAAGCAAACCCAAGGATGGGAACTCACCTTCTAGTAGGGGGTGTGATTCTTAGAAGCAATCCTTGTGTTCCAGAACTATATAACCAGCATAGGAACAATTGCCTACCTGCTGAGGGACACTGCCAGAGAGCCTAACCATAGATAAGAGATAATGTCTTTACCCGTGGCACGTTATTGGAACCCTCCTAATCGGGGGTAGAGGTTGGACCTCTATGAGATAGTAGGGGCATATCGGTTAGATAAAAACTTCCTACAATTTTAGATTCAGTCTCAGTTTCAGTATAAATCACCAGCAATCAGAACTATCAGATACAGTCATCTATCTCTATGAATAACTCAGATAGTTCCTTTGATTCATGGACCATCCCGTCAGATAGACTTGATTTCACATATAATTATTTGGTATCAAATTTAGAGATACACCGTCAGATAGGCTTGATCACAGTATCAGATTTTTGTTGAGTATTCTTATTGTAAGATTCAGATATAATCATATTTCTTATCATTGATAATATTTTCTAAATATCATTTGTTAGAAAGGTTGATCTCTAATCCTGTCAGTCGAAAGCAGTAAAGCTCAGAATTTAGTCCTTGATGTAAGTACATCCAGATCTCAGTTCTTAGTATCAGATGAGTCCATGATTCGGTATCTCAGTGTCAGTAGTGAGTTCAGTCTATAGTAAAGTGGTATCCGAGTTTCAGTACCTAGAGTTATGATGATTGTGTTTAAGGTTTGTGCATTCATGTATGTGTTCTTGTGTGACATTTTCTTGATTATTCAGTTTAGATATTGTGCATCTATAAGCCCTTGCATTAGCCTACCTTGTCTACATACTCTGTACATTCCTGTACTGACGCATTTACGTTATGTTTTTTTATTTGGCTCCATAGGTTCAGAGGCACAGGATCCAGAGTATCCTCAGTAGTTCAGTCCCAGTCAGCAGCAATAGCAGTTAGTCTTCTTTTTTCGAGGAAGAATCTCAATTTATTAACATTGCATCAGATTCTATTTATATTTTTTTTAGTTGACGAAGTTAGTTGGGGACTTGTCCCATCAACTATACAGTTCAAACAGTTTAGAGACTTTTCAGACGGATGTTTATGTATTAGTATTCATCTTTAAGATTTGAGTATTTATAGATAAGTTGAACCTTATGGCTAGTTTCTGCATTTATTTCAGATATTATGCAGTGTTTAGGTACAAATATCAGAAAAGGGTTAGCTTGTGGTCTTTCGGGTCCATAAGCAGCGTGTGACATCTCGGGATAGGATCTCAGGGCGTTACAAACTTGGTATCAGACCCTAAGGTTCAATAGTGTCCTAGGGAGTCTGAAAAGCCGCATCTAGTAGAGTCTTATGCATGGGTGTGTTACGCGCCATATTTATGTTCAAGAGGCTACAAGATGTTCTTAGGAGAAGTTTCCCTTCTTTCAGTGTTCACGTCGTGAAAGTGAGAATGAGCTCGAGTTGATCCTCAGTCTAATCCACTTCTTTCGTTCATTTATAGAGTATGCCTCCTCGCAGAGATTTTGTCCATGGGGTGGATGACCAGCCCCCACAACCAGTAGATCCTGAGAATGAGAGTGTGTCATATGCAGAGTTCAGAGCTACATTCACCACCTTTGCTCAGGCAATAGCTTCTCAAAATAGTTTGCAGAACGTTGTCCTATCTAGGTTTTTAACTGACACTCAGTAGAATAAGGGGACTGAGCATAAGATGGATCTAAGGACTAGAACCAATAACTCTACGCCAAGATTAAGGGGTAGTAACTTCTCCCAATTCCAACAGAGATCCTTAGAACCAGTTCTGCTATCAGTCTAGGCACTGGTACCTAAACCTAAGAATGACAGTCGAGAGGGAGCATCAAGCTCTAAGTCACTAAGTCGTGGGAAGAGTGTTCTTACCTACCCATGTTGCAAAAAGTGTGGTAGGCATCACATGGGTGTATGTAGAGACGATAGTAGGGGGTATTTTGGATGTGGTAGGCTAGGAAACAAGTTGCGAGAGTATATAATACTAGCTCAGAGGGGTAGAGATTCGCACCAGCAGAAAGCCACTTCCAGTACTACTAGTGGTGTTCATACCTATCCGCATTATGGAGAGTGTGGCAGGCGCCACCAAGGTATGTGTAGAACTGGTAGTGATATGTGCTTTGGGTGTGGTGAGCCAGGCCATAGAATGCGAGAATGTAGAGTGTTGACTCAAAGGGGTAGACTTCATGTGCTTCAGGCTCGCCTTGATCGGGAAGGATTCCCTGAAATAGACCCGGGTAAGTTATGATTCCTTCATCTTTATAATATGCATTGTTAAGTCCTTTTCTTCCATTTTGAGCTTATATGCTAGCATGAGTCATGCACAGGTTTCAAATCTCAGTTGGTCTATTATGACCTAGTCTGTAAGAGCCCTACGTACCGCCCCAGTATTTCAGCGAAGTGTGTTTAGAGGGACATAGAGTCCCAAGGGCGATATACCCCATAGTATTATGATGTTGCATGTCATTAGATTCATCCAGATGCATGTTCAGATTTTATTTATGAATTTAGAATTAGTCATTATATCATTGTCAAGTCTTGCTTATGAAAATTAGCTTAGCCGTACATCCATGCATCAGCTATGCATATGTGTTATGAGAATTCAGCTATGAATAGTTTCAGTCGAGTATTCCATGCATCAGATATGCATGCCCAATGTGAGAACTCAGTATGTCAGTCGTTCTAGTTGTGTAGTCATGCCTTGAGATGTTTGTATTTTTTGAGTAAGTTCTGTTGATATATGTTCTCAGTCTATCAAGAAAAATTCAAGGATAAATGTTTCCAAGGGGGAGATATTGTAATACCCCGATCGTTTCTTAAGCATAAATCTATCTTTTGAGTGGATGGGGTGGCTTCCAAAGTGATTGATATTTATATTATGTTTTATTTCTCTAATTTCAACCTTCTATCATGTAAAGCATTGAATACGCTTTCCATCGATACCAATTTCATCAAAATCCGACATCGGACGAGGAAGTTATGGCCGTTTTACTGAGCACTGTCGGAATCGCCCAGGTTTAACGGTCGATCTGGTGGACCGTCAAGTCCTTGGACCATCGATCGTCCCGTAAAACTAAGTCAGTGACTCCCTTTTATGGCCATCGTGCGATGTACAAAATGGTGGGCTGCCTAAAATTTGACGGACAGTCAAGAAGACCGTCAAGTCGAGGAAGAATGTCCCATTTCTGACCCCCGAGTGATGGACGATCTGGTGGACCATCAATTGCTCTGAAGGACCATCATTTCAACCGTCAAAGATACCGATCAGTAATTTTCAACTCTTTTTAAAAGGGCATTTTGGTCTTTCCGCCCATTTTGGTCTTGTATATATATATCCAAGCAGATGAGAAAACCTCATTTTCTCTCATTTCTCTTCCAAGAAATATCTAGAAGCTAGGGTTTCTCTCCAACCCAAAATCCAATCTTCTTCCAAAAAAAAAATTCAAGAATCTTTCATAAAGTTTCAAAGTGGTTCAAGAATCAAGCTCTCCTAGTCAAAGGCTTCAAGAACCCTAATTCAAGAGTGTAAGAAGGAGTCAAAAACAAGTCTCTTCATCTTAAATTCTTAAACCAAGGTCTGTATATGTTGATTCTTGGGTCCTTTTCATCCAAGAAGCTCAAGCACCCATCTTTAAAACTTAAAGATTTTATGTTTCAGAAATTCTATGATTTGTATGAGTTGAAATTGATGTTCCATGTGTTGTTGAGTTTTGAATCATTTTAGTTTACAAGATTTGTGAGCTTTGACCTTTGTATGTGGAATTCATGTGATGTTGGTAATAAACCCTCTTGAAGTTGATCTCTATGTGATGTGTTCATTACTTTTGGGCATAGAATTGGTTGAATAAACGGAACATGTCTCCCATAGGTTTGATAAAAGCTTAGGAGAAGCATATTGGCCATTATAGTATGTTGAATAGGAAGCCCCAAATTGTGAGCTAGTCTATGCATGCCTAGTGTTTGATAAAATGCCCAAGTGAATGAAGTATTCCATGATAGTAGAAAATCCCCAAATAAGTGTGAACCTATACATATCTAGTGTTTGTTGAAGAACCTTAGTGAACAAGTGGAGATGTGATAGTAGTAAATTCCCCAATTATGTTCTCTTTGATATATGCTAAGTTTTTAATACATGCCAAGTGGTTAGCAAGTAAGTTATGATGTGATAGTATGAAGTTACCCCAATTCATGTGATATCCGAACATATTTCAAGACTGATATAGGCATGAAATAGTTGAGGTAAAACCTTGTTGAATGGAGTACGATCTAATAGAATGTTTTCCCTATTTTATTATATGATCATTATTTCGAGATGCTTAAAGCGACCCTTTGGTGATTATGATGATGAATAGGGGCCTATGTTTCCTAAAAGTTTAATGCGATGCCTTAGGGATTTTTGAGGGGGAAAGTATGTTGTGATTCCTAATTACTTAGAGAGATGAATGAATGATTATGATGATGAATGAATTCTTGTGATGATGAATGATTGATTTCGATGATGAATGGATGATTATGATGATGCAAGAATGATTATGTTTTACTTTTATGTTATCGAGTCCTGGGGTATTTATACCTGATAATAGAGCTGTTGTCTAGAGCCCGTGTCAGTTCCTCGATAATTCCAGTCGAGCCATGATTCTCATAACTCAGTGAACTATAGAACTTTGTATTCTCAGACAATTGCAGAACTTAAGAAAGTTTAGTAATCTCAGTTATTTCCATAATCTTTATTCCGCTAGTAATCTAGCCCCAGTCTTGTAAATCAGCTCAGATCTAATAGTATTCAAATGATTCAATTCTAATCTCAGAAGTGATTTGAGTAATCAATTCAAGATCTGTATCGTCAGTCATATATCCTGATTTGATAGCTTTTCCGTCAGATACGAAACTAAGTAATCTCAGCGTAACTCAGTCAAATATTTTAAGAAACATGATCAGTAACAGATTCAGCTTGTTGTGTACTATTTAAGAATCAACCCAAAGTCATTCAGTTGGGAGTAGGATTCAGCACCGAGCGAACCCAAGGATGGGAACTCACCTGCTAGTAGGGGGTGTGATTATTGGAAGCAATCCTTGTATTCCAGAACTGTGTAGACAACACAGGAACAGTTGTCTACCTATTAAGGGTTACTGCCTGAGAGCCTAACCTTAGAGAAGAGATAATGTCTTTACTCGTGGCACGGTATTGGCACCCTCCCAACCGGGGGTAAAAGGTTGGACCCCTAAGATATAGTAGGGGCAGGTCGGTTAGATGAATACTTCCCACAATTTCAGATTCGGTCTCAATTTTAGTATAAATATCTAGAAATCAGGACTGTCAGATAAAATCATCTATCTCTATAAGGAACTCAAATAGTTCCATTGATTCATGGACCATCCCGTCAGATAGGCTTGGTCTCACATACAATTATTTGATATCATATTCATAGATATGCCGTCAGGCAGGCTTGATGAAAGTATCAAATTTCTATTGTGTATTTTTGTTGTCAGATTCAGATATAATCATATTTCTTATCATTGATAATAGTTTCTGAATATCATCCATTAGAAAGGTTAATCTCTAATCCTATCAGTCGAAAGTAGTAAAGCTCAGAATTCAGTCCTTGATGTAAGTACATCCAGATCCTCAGTTCTCAGTATCAGATGAGTCAGTGATTCGATATTTCATTGTCAATAGTGAGTTCAGTCTGCAGTAAAGTGGTATCCGAGTTTCAGTACCTTGAGTTATGATGATTGTGTTTATGGTCTATGCATTCATGTATGTGTTCTCGTGCGACATATTCATGATTATTATGTTTAGATATTATGCATGTATAAGCCCTTACATTAGCCTACCTCATCTACATACTCAGTACATTCCTGTACTGACGCATTTGCGCTATGGTGTTTTGTTTGGCACCATAGGTTCAAAGGCACAGGATCCAGAGTATCCTCAGTAGTTTAGTCCCAGTCAGCAGCAGTAGCAGTGAGTCATCTTCTTTCAAGGACATATCTCAGTTTATTAATATTGCATTAGATTCTGTTTATATTTTTTTTTAGTTGACGAAGTTAGTTAGGGACCTGTCCCATCAACTCCACAGCTCATACAATTTAGAGGCTTTTCATACGGATGTTGATGTATTAGTATTCATCTTTCAATTTTAAGTATTTATAGACGCGTTGTACCTTATGGCCAGTTTTCGCATTTATTTTAAATATTATGCAGTGTTTTGGTACAGATATCAGAAAAGGGTTAGATTGTGGTCCATCGGGTCCATAAGCACCGTATGACATCTCGGGATAGGATCTCAGGGCGTTACACTAGTCATAGGGAGTGCCTATGAGTCAGGGGTCCACCCGTAGTCAAAGGCGGCACTTTTCAACTTTTAAGTTGAGAGAATCCTTGGCATTTCCCATCTTACTCAAATTAAAACCCACGTCTTATAACCTCATTAGGTATTATTATCATGTTGTAACAAATCGACGTAACTTTTTAACACTCTCCAATTTCCTTAAGGTCAAGAACGTTGTGGGTTTTCAAGAGGTTCATCATCCAAGGGATCGAGGGTCAAATTCTCTATAAATTTCATAGTGTTTAAGAAATATTACTCTTCCCTCATTATTAATTTTGTAAAAGCATATTTTTAAAGTATTGTTCATGAGATATTCATGTTGGAAAATAAAAGCTGTAGATTTTGAATATTTATGAATTGAATAATGTTTCTTATGGATTATATGTGATATTCTTGCTTTAATTATGGTTTTGAGTGTGTGGGATCATAGATATAGTGAATGAACTAAGGAATTATGATTTTCCTAAACTTGTGATTTCTGAAGTGGTTTTGACCCCAACCCCATAATGTGAAATTGGTTCTTAATTATGTGAACTGTGGGAAATTTTATATATTAACTACTCTTTAACTGTTGTATAATATAAAGAGTTATTTGAAACATAATAGTTTGATTTAATGAACAAAGAGAGTCGATATTCCCCCACCCTGTAGTAAATAACGAAGGGAGTTGTTTTCCCTAAGTTCATGGAAATTATTTTTGTATGTTGTTATTAACTTGCAAGTGTAGTTAGTATGACGATACCAGCAATGTATGCCTTAATGTGAAAGATGTCTCAATGAATGGGAATGTGTCATACTTGTTTTAATTAGGCTCTATTAAGGGTTGTGTAGCTATGTCGTGAAAGTGGATGTCAAAGTGACCGATACTGGAAAATGCATTTGCCTATGCTAGGGTCAAAATGACTAGGGAGGTTCGAGTTCCCCTTATTGTTACTTCATGATTTGAGAGGTTTGAGTCCCTCGTAAATCATTATATGATAGGGTTATTAAGTCACCTTGGTATATGCTTGGAGGATTGATTCTCCCATGTGCATATATATGAGATTATTCTCTTGTTCGTGTGGCTATACTCACTTGGGCGAACTATGGTATGAGTGTTGGGTACCATATTTCCCATGGATACTAGTATATGATGGTGAGCTATACAATCCAGGCTAAAGTTTTAAGTGCATGTTAAACCTTGTTCCCTATCCCGATATGTGAAGTATATATGTATTTGCATTTTAGAATGGGTATTGCTTTTGAAATATTTTAAACTACTGATCATGACTTTATGTAATCCTTATCCATGAGTTACAGGCTAGCGTTCACCCTACTAACTGTCTTAGGATGTTGTATGCCCACGCGTTGTAGGATTTGGCCATACTTCCACATCACCTACTCAATGATTTTGATTCGGGATCAGCTAGTGAGTCTGATTGAAGTGGTGAGCTTCCGTACTTTGGAAGACCCCATTTCATTATTATGGTTTCCTTTAAATTTGACTACTTCTTTGGATTTGGTATTTGGCTATTTTCTGGGGCATGTCCCGACACTTTATTGATAGTCAAATTTGGTACTTGTTAGAAGGCTTTGTTTGGACAATTGTGGCTATTGGGGGTGTCGGTCGATCGTTTATCCTATCATCTGTGGTTGGTCATGGACATGTATTTAAATTTTCTTAAGATATTGCATGCTATCTTTTTATATATTTGGAATTCATTCGACTTTGGGATGTGTCGTGTTTTTTTTTGGTTAGGTACAAGGGGTGATCTCCGGTCAACGTGGGACTTGAGATACCCATTACGGCCAGGACATGGTTCAGGTCATGATAAAAGGTTATTAGATTCCACCAAAATAGTCACTGGGAAGTAGACCTTGAATAAATAGTGCATAAAAAACTCACCATTTCCATATCAATACAACCTATACACAACTATCATACAAAATTAGCTACTGCCTCCCAACACAATACCTCCAAATTAGATTTCAAACTTTTCCAAAATTTCAACTACACAATAGTAAAATGTGAACATGTAGCTTGCCATTATTTCTATTTAATTACTAATACAAAATCACAACCATAATCACGTAGAAAAATTTATATTTACAAAAGAATTAAATTGGGTAGAACCATTACCTGAAATTCTAAAATTTTATCTCCATCTTATAGTCCATCAAGTAATTTGATCATCTTTCAAACTTAAACAAAAGAAGAAGATAAATATCTTTGAAATTTAAAAGAAACTGGGACTGCCAAGCTTATAAAAGGGTTGTCCTACACATTAAATATAAAGGACATGATTCCAGTAGTTTGCTAAGACTAAGCTCATAATTTATTCACTTACCTTTAGATTAAAAGAAAAGGAATCCTACGAATCCGAATGAACTTTTAGGGTTTCTGTAGAAACCATAAGAGAGATACTTCTGAAATTAGATTTTGTTTCAAGTTCAGATGATAATGAACTATCCTTAACCCTTTAAAAAGGGTTAGTCTTGGACGATTTTCTTGGTAATTTCGGGCCCTAATTTTTCAAGTATGTGATGCACCTTCTTGACCATTTGGTATGGATATCTATGGACTTTAAATTTGACCTTGATGACTCATTCTTATCCATTTATTTTACACTTATTATAGGCGAGCATTTCCTAATACGTGATCAGGTACTTTTCCCAATAAAGTGGTCAAATATTCTTATTAAGTGGTGTACCTACATGATTAGGCCTTGGTAGATTTGGTTGTTGGGATCTTTGTTTTTTTTTTTTAGTAAGTTTGGGCAACAAATGAGTGTACAAATATAGTCTTATATCTAACCCATTATCCATGGACCCTTTTATCGAATCCATATAGCTTAAGTAGGTGACCCAACAACTAGCTTTATTAAGTCAAGAAAGAACCTAAATATTTTATTCCATTTGTAGGTCTTGATCATTTTTCTTTAACTTAAAAATTTTATAAGCTTGATCACTTTGAGCAAGACTTGTTTACACCATCAATCCTAGTATAAAAAATATAGTCCATTACGTAAACCACTAGAATATATCAAGTTCCATATATGTAGAAAAAGTTCACATAAAATACGGGGTGTTACAACTTGACTTAACTTAATATTAGTACCATCAGTTCTCAACATGATTTTTGATTTAGAAAGACTATCGGTTTTTGTCTCAAGGTGTTCAGAAGAGCTATATAATAGTTTTTGAGTTTTAAAATTTTAAAACTTTTGAGAGCTAGCAAAAGTTAATGTTTTAGGTTAGAAAGGCACTTTTTGGTTTTGATGATTTACCTAGATCAAGGTGGTGATATTTAGTTTAGTTGGCGGTTTAATTAAATTCTCCATATTATTGGATGATTGTTGAGTATTTGTTTTTAAATATGGTGATTTTTATATTAAGAGTTGACTTTATCAATATTTGGTTAAGATGATCTTGTTTTTGTGGTTTAACGAATCCATCATATCCAAAATGTATTTTACAAGTGATTTCCACAAATGATTTGGGTCCAGGAGGTCATATATGAGTTTTCTTTCTGTGTTTGGACTATTTTTGTCCATGAGTTTTAATAGTATTACCTAAATTCAACAATCTATGTTGGGTGTTCAAATGGTACCATTAGATCCATATTGATATTTTGAAAACAATACAAAAAGAATTGACTCATTTGAAGAATTTGAGAAAGTTATTGCCTTTTTACTTTATTGATTTATGATAGTGCTTTTTAATAACGCTAAAAAAAAAGATAGAAATTAATGTATGTGACCATGAGAAATATTTTACCCAACATAGAGTTGGGGTTGAATCCCCAGGTTATAAAGGAGATAGGTTTGGCCTCAAGTGTCACAGGTAATTATTAGTTGGAAAGCAATATGAAAAATAATGCAAATATATAAGTGGGGGGTGGGTGGGTTAGTGGTGGGGGCGGGGTTAATTTGAGATGATTTTGTATTACAAATTATAAATATTAATGTTCGATTGTCCAAAAAAAATGCTAGTGAGAGCAATCGATATGTAGAGGTACTTGGGATTATGCCCTCTTAAAAGTACAAGCATGGGTAAGTGAGAATACACCTAATGTTCTAGTGATAGTAATATTTAAGCTTGGTTTTAAGTTTTGGAGGTAATCTTTTTATTTAGCACAAAATTTCATAAGGGTTTTCTTCGAACAACCATATGTACACAATACCACACGACCAACAACCTCAAATTAGTTAGTCTATTTCTAGGACTAGCTATTAAGTGAGAAGTTCTCAAGTCATTGCCAACTAAATCTCCCCAATCTTGTCTTCTCTTTCAAGAAATACAAGAGCTCTAAGCAACAATAGAGTTTGCAACCTCACTTCATTAGTTAAAACGTGGATATTTAGATAAATTATTATTCAGTCAAATATAAAGGTAAGTAATCACTATCCACACAATAATCAACACTCAATAATGCATAACCCTAAGCTAGGGAAATTTACTACTCATAATAAGAGAAGAAAGAAATATACCTATATTGTTATTTTAATCAACATTAAATCCACATATTTACAAAGAAATTCAAAATTCAAAACAAATAAATTTGTAATAAATATCTTACAATACAACTCGTGTATTAATTACAAACTTTATCTTTAAGAATATGACAAAATATAGGGTTCTCATCTGCCGAAAAGGTTTAAATAGCTCCAGAGAAAACATACCACAAAATATCATAAATGCTGGCATCTAGTTCGGCTGATGGATTGTCCATCCCCAAACACTTTGGGATGAGAAAATTTTTAATCCACTCACAAATTTGACCTTCTAACCATCTCCATAGGTTGACACTCTGTTAATTTAGGTGATGAATTTTAGGTCACACTGATCCATTCGATAATGCATCAAATTTTTCTTCTCAACATTGTTTTGTTAAACTTTAGAAATTCTCTAGACTGCTCCATTTGGTGATGTACTATATCTTTTGGTGATTCAAATACCACTTTAGCTATGCGCCAATTTTCCCAGGCGGTGCCTTTTTGCACTTTTGGCCCAATCTTCTATCTTCTATATTTTTTTTGCTATTTTGGTCCCATCTTGGCCTTCACCTTTAAGTTAAATCAAATTAAAATTAATATTCATTCATGTTGGCATCAACCACATGATGTATTATAACTTTTAGGCCAAACAAGTCATAATTTGATGACTCATCAACACCCCAACTTAAATCTTTGCTCGTCCATGAGTGAATCAACGCAAACACATAATAAAATCAACAATGCATACAAATAGTACTATTTTTGAGCTTAGAAACATGCTTATTTTGTGATAAAAACTTTGCCATCTTAGTTTTTAAAATAGTGGCACAAGTCTTACCTATCACACACTTATATTGTGAATGACGAGCCTCAAATATTGACTTAATGTTAACATACCTCGTACATTATTATAGACTCCAACCATGATCATAGAGGGATCAAGTAATGCAATTAAGTTACCTTACACAAAGAAGTTATTTTCCTCAAGAAGATATCATTATTAAAACAAAGGACTACTATGATTACTTACACTCTAAAATATTATCATGCATATGAGAACCACAACATAGGTTTGCCCATAAGCTCCACTTCACCCCATACAAGCGTGCTACTTTGAAGATCACTAAGGACATTCTTTGTTTTGTAGCGTAGGCATCATTAAAGGTAGGGAAACTAAAGTTTATAGTGACTCTACCCTCTTGAATCATCTAAGGATGCCTCAATCACACTTTTTGAGGGACCAATTCTAAAGTGTTTAATGTTATCTTACCCCTCCTATCCTTTCAGCACAAAAAAATTTATTAGTATGATAACATATTTTTTTCTCATTTCAAACTCTTTTTATGCTTTCTCTATCTCTTTATCTCTCTTTCTTTATTATTCAAGAAGGATACTAGGATAACTAGGAGAGAGGGAAATGATTGGTCCTTAAATTTATGAATTTCCTATTACAAATCCCACCTGGGATCTCCATCACCCCCATCTTCGAATTTTTCTCCTAAGTTGTTTTAAAGTCTCACCTAAATTCGTCAATAAAGGTTTGATACAAAATAAGGGATTTTGAAAAATGGGTTACAAATTATTACGAGGTTATCTAAGAAAAGGATTCTACGGATCGAATTTGGAACATAATTGGTCACTCAACTCACAATGGGGTGTCTATTTTTGTGAAATTATAGGTTCACTATGAATCAATGGTCTAAGATCACATCTCTAACATCGCGCAATATTAATTTTTGAATTAGAGAAATCTGGCAAGTTATAGGTTGACTCAATGAGCATGATCAAGAAAAATTCTAACAAATATATGGTACTTAATTGCATACCCAAAACACCCTTTCTTAAATTATATACCACATTCATAAGACAAACTGAGAAAGGTACTCAAGTAGTCAACATACGATACGGGTGTTTATAAATACCTAATTAGTTAAACAAAACCATAGAAAAAGTTTAACAAATTGTACATTTTATTGACAAATGAGAAATGAACAATGATTCATCAGTTTAAAGAGTTTCACATATGAACATTTTCGTAAGAGAAGTAATTTAAGTCAACGTTCTCTATTGCTAGCACACTTTTCATTTAAGTAAGCATGCAAAAAAAAATTATTTTCAACTAATTATGAACTACAAGGCTAAAAATAAAAAGTAAAAAAGTAGAAACTGAACATCATACACGACATACTTAAATATTACAAACAAAATGAAATATCAAAGTAATATACGAATCTCAGTCATAACCACACACCCAAAAAATACAAAAAATCATTGTATCAACAAAACTATAAATTAAAACATACATATTACAGATTCAAAATAAGTACCCCACTACAAATCAAATATATGCATTGTCCTTAATGAAATTAGAATAAAAAGAGTATAAGAGAATAATATTAGGGTCCTCCCGAACATGGCTAAGCCTAAGGCAGTTACTTTCTCACAAAAGTGTCCATGGTTTAGGCATCATTGTCTGGCTCAACTCCAGTAGTGGTCTGCAGGGATAGATCTAGTATAAGATCCTTCGTCTCTCTAATATAAGTTTTACTTAAGGTCTCCAATCTATGTCATCTTATGAATTATCCTCTCTAAATTAACTATAACTTTAGAATATTAAGACTCTTCTCAACTTTAAATATGCCTATTACTATTTCCCATGGATACACAAGGATAAATTCATTTTCAGATGGCTGGATATTATTGTACATGATGCTTAGCAACACCTATATGTCATTTTTCTTGGTTGGAGTTTCTATAATGACTTATTTGGGGGTTACATCACTAAGCAGATGGGCTAGACAAACCCTAAGATCATCAACATTCTACTGAAAACAAGTAGTGACGTAATGATGGAAGTCAACACTATCTTCATACTATAATGAGCCTATAGGTAATTTGCTATATTTCTTCTCATTTTTCTGTTAATACTTTCCTATAGGGGGTATAAATCATTTATGAGTAACTGGAACTAACATTTTGGTTACCAAGTACTTCATTTAGTTTTTAGAGCTAATTTTCTATTTTAAAGCCTTCGCTAGCTCAAATTGGCTATTGAGAAAAAAAACAAGTTAAACAACCTCATATACAATTTTTGAATATTTATACAACTCCATAACATTTATTTTAGGATAGGTAAACCCTAGGTCTAGGTCCCAAGGCTTTCAAACACATTTCAGGCTATTGGCCGAAAGCTAAGAAAAATTGCCAGTGGGTGTGGGACACACAATTTGTAGAAACATCCTCGTATGGAAATATTTATGGTGAAATTAAGTTCAAAATTTCAAATTTAATAATGAAGCATAGTTTATTTGCATCTATTGGATACTAGATGAATCTCGAGATGTACTAGTGCACTGCTTAAGAGCTCATGGGATCACTTTAGCGAATACTGCTAAAGTGGCCCGGCAATCACTTAAGTGGCTTGGTACCACCCAATAGATATCACTTAAGTTATACCTTTGGTGCTTAAGTATTGATCATATTAGCAAACAAATATCGCGTAAGCAATATTTGAGTTGACTCTAGATGTCTCTAAAGAGACACAAGGTCTCTTATACGACCAAGTGTCAGTTTAAGGGACATCTATGGACCTTGTAGGGGCATAAAAACCATACTTAGCCCAAATTCCTCCATTATTCTCCCATTATCAAGTATGTAGAACCCTAAATTATATATAAATTTGGGAGATACATTAGTGGGTGATTTGGGATCATTCTTAGGATCGATTAATGTATTTCTTCTCTGAATTCCTAGTAAGTTTCATCAAATTACATTCTTGATTTCTCATGATTTCCCCAAAATCCACTAATCATTGGTGGGTTGATTGTAATACTATTACAGCTGGAAACTCACCTATGTTTTAGGATAAATGTTCCTTGAGCATATAAGAATGTGTTGTTTATTTTGAAAGTATGATTCCTCAAATGGGTCCCATATAGGATTTTTAAGTAATGTTGGACCAAAAGCACTATATTAAAAAGTAGGTATCATTGATCTCATTTGGATGAGTATATTGTTGTTTTGATAGTGTGGCCTCTTGCAGAAGTATCTCCAAAGGGGAAATTAGTGGTTTAGCATATTATTTGATCTTTTCTTTAGTGTCTAGGTATGCTAGGCTTAACTTTTTTATGAATTGAGTTAATTAGTAGTATATTTACAATATTATACAAGATATGGGATGAAATTTAGGTATTGAAAACATGATTGGTATGATTAGTCTTATTTGGACTATTTTGGCTATCTTGAAACATAATCTAGTTGGAATTGACCTAGGTGCTCCTATTTTTGGTGAAATTGACCTATTATCTCATGTTCTAGATGAAATTGACCTAGTTGTTAATGTTTTAGGTGGACTTGACTTAGTTTCTCATCTTTTAGATTGTATTGACTTAGTTTTTCATGTTTTTAGAAGAATCTCTATCTTAGGTCTAACTATGTATTATTTAATATCTAAAAATGATTTTAGATACCTTAGCCTAGTTTGGGTAGAATCTATCTAAAAATAGATTTCAGGGATAAAAATTAGGCCCTTTTGGCCCATCTCAGGCCACGACTTATATTAGCTTTTGTAGACTTATATACCCATGTTATTATCCTTATTAATGATTATTTTGGGAGTATAAGTAGATTGAATACTTAATGAATATGATTGTTTTTTATTAGTGAGTTCATGCTAATTCCTTGTAAAATGTAGTGGTTTATGATATGGTATATTGATATGGTTTATTGGTATGGTTTATTGATATAGTTATTGATATAGGTAATTGGTATGGATCATTGATACAATTTATTTATATGAGCTTTGGTTCAAGTACGACAACTGATATAGTATTTATAATATGAGTTTTGATATAAGTTTGTAAATTGATGATAATGGTGATAATATGAGCTCTGGTATAAGTCCGTCAAATGATGTTTATACTATAGAGGATATTGTGAGGATGATATGAGTTACAATTTTAGTCTTGAATTGAGAGTTGGGTATAAAATGATACGATATGGATCGATATGGATGATTTGATGGTTATAACTGATATTTGGGAAAGTTATGGAACTTTTATTATTTATTTTCCTCTAATTGTACCCTTTAAGATGAGGTCCTGCGTTAGGTTATTTACTATTCCAGATCTATTGTCTTATGGGATCCAATTTGGTAATTATAATTGGGTGGTCTTTACATTACTATTCCATATTTATTTATTTACTTATGCAGATTAGTTTTAGAACTTATTTCCATGTTTACCCTTGAACTGATCCTTCAAGTTAATTTTCCATATATACTCTTATTTTTTATATTAGATATTTTCTATAGATGACCCAGGTTATTTGTGACTTTCTGGCACTAATAGTTTGGTTATCCGGTAGTTCATTTGTTTTTTAGAGCCAATTTCTTATTTTAAAGTCATTGTTCGTTCAAATAGGCTACCAAGAAAAAACTTTAGCCAAACAACCTTGTATGCTAATTCTTACTATTCTGAAAGCTCTTGAAAGTTGATTTTAGGTATGATAGACTATTGGTTTGGGTCCCAAGTCACCCTAGCTCATTTCGGCCTATTGGTCAGAAAGTTAAGAAAATAAAAGTTAGGCATGGGACCCACTTTTTGTTAAAACAACCTGGGATGGAAATTTCCATCATGCCATTGAGTCTAAGATTTCAAATTTGATAGAGTAACATAGTCTGTATGCATATACGAAATTTCAGAAGAATCTCAAGGTGTTAGCAGAAAATTCCATGAGTCAACTATGCTAGTGCACTTTCTAACCGTGATACTTAGGTTGCATTAATAACACCCTCAGTAGTAGCATAAGAGTCCTAAACACGACTGTTTGTTATTATGAAAGTGATGTGGCCACCGTAAGGTAGATATCGCAATTGTGAGGGTCGTGTCACGATAGCAACTGCCGAACACCTGGGAAAGGTATATATATTACCTTTTGGCCCTTTCTCATCCTTGTTCATCCATTTCCAAGAGTGTTTAACATTAATTACTGAGAAAGCTTGGTATTAGAGCTTTTGGGTGATTCAGGGTGCTTAGATGACAATTATTACGCGATTTTCCTATGAAATTATGGTAAGATTTCTTCATATTCTTTGTTGATTTCCCCTTTTCTTCTCTAAAATATCTAAAACTTTTTGACTTGATATTAACACTAATGTAGCTCAAATTTAACCTATTTTTGAGGGTAACTACTTCATTAACATAATGGAATGTTGGGTTGCCTTCTGAAATGCAATTTTCATAGATGGGACCCACATGAAATTTTTGAGTAATTTGGGACCCAAAGATCAATAGTGCAATATGGATATCATTATTCTTATTGATGAGTAGATTGTGATTTTTATAGCATGGCACATTACAGAATCTTTTTAAAAGGGAAGTCGGGGATTTATTGAATTCTTCGAGCTTTCTTCGGCATCCAAGTAGGCTATGTTTCTCCCTCCTAACAAATTGATCTAGTTCGTAGTATGTTTATGATATAGCATTGGATTTGGGATGGTTTCTAGGTGTTGGTGTGATGAATTACAAAACATGGGTTAGTTGGATTGCTTAAATTATCCAAAAACTTTAATTTAGGCATAATTGGCTTAGTTGATCATGTTTTAGGTAAAAAATCTATCTTATATTTTATTATATCTTAGTTAGAATCTAAGAGTGGAATTAGGTAGCTTATCCTAGTACATGGTAGAATTTTCCTTGTAATGGATTTCGAGGATTTAGAGGTAGGCCCTTTGACCCACCTTAGGCCAAGATTTGTCTTAGCTATTGAAAATCTTTTATATGTTTATTAAACACCTTGAAAATGGTTATTGAGTTAATATTGAAAAACTTTTCCATTTGATGGTTATGATGGGTTGACATTGAGAGTTGTTGCTTATTGACAATGCTAGAGACTAGTGATTATGCTTATGATTAAGCTAGTGATTATGCTTTTGATTATGATTATGAATATGCTATTGATTATGCTAGTGATTATTCTATTGGTTATGATATGATGATACACTTGTCGATTTGACTTCAAATACTAATGATGACATTGATGACGTATATACTCGATTCATGTCCAGAAGATGATTAAGACATTGCTCACACACACACAGACACACATATATATATACACATATATATACCCGATTTGATTTCAGAGGATGATTATGTTATTGTTTACATACTTACCGGTTTGAGTTTGGGAAATTTATTATGATATCGATGATGATATTGATGATATGACATTGAGGAATTTAGGGCATAAGAATGAGAATAGGTATACTGGTTAAGCCAAAATAGAGAAAATGGTTATAATAAGGTATGTCATGTATGTATGCTAGTTATATCGTGGGAGTTTGTAAATGATGGTGGGTCGGATTGTACTATCTTGATTGTACCTTCCAGGCTTATGGGGCCAGCATTTGGTTATTTACCTTTTCACATTTATTGGCTTATAAGGCCCAATTCTGTAATGATAATTGTATGAGATTCATGTTATGATCCTATTTATAGCATGATTTAGCTTAGTCAGCCGATGATCCCTACTGAGTATCCATGGTTTTGGTACTCATACTACAATTCATTAAATTTTTGGCAAAAATCCAAGTATTAGTTGCCATCGTTGATTCGAGGATCGTGTTGAATTAGATTTTAGAGATATGGAAAGCTCTTAAAATCAGAGTTGCCCAATTTGATGCTATTACCTATGTCTAGTCTTTTGTTTCAAGAATGATTATGATAAATATTCTAGAACTTATGGTGTATTTATAGTAGCTCTTATGCTGAGTCTACCAGATGGTAGGATGATTTTATATTTTACGGCTATTTCTTAGACAATTTGCATTGCTATGATGTCCACTTTGCTCATTTTTGAGCATTTTCCACTGAGTTAGCCTATTGTGAATTGCTCCAGGCTATCATTCAACTTGCCTACTGGTGGGGGTTAGTAGATTCCATCATGACTTATAAATCAAGTCATGACAAATTGGTATCAGAGCCAAGGTTTAATCGGTATTATTGGTACAAAAGTTAGTGTCTAGTAGTGACTTGCGGATTTGAACGATGACATCCATTTTTATCTCTAGGAGGCTATAGCACTTTCTTAGGAGTTCTTCACTTCTTCGCTCATTTTGTGCTATGTATATGAGTTGGTTTCTAAGGTATTTCTTTGGTTTTACTTACTCGTAGATGGCTAGGACACCTGCTACAGCTACATGAGATGACAATCTCGAGAACAAGCCTAGGGATCCTATCACTATTCATTAATAACCTAGATATAGTAGATAGCCTCGAGATGTGTCCCCATCTAAGGGCTAGGATTGGGGGCCTTCACCCGACCCTACTCCTGCTCTTGAGCCAGAGGTTCTTCTTCCTAACCAGTTGTGAGACATGGATCGGCCTATGCTCTATCGAGGTTTATTTCTCAATAAGTGCTCAAGGATGATTTGGTATAACTTTTAGGGTTGGTCGGTGGTTTGACATCTAATAGTCCTCAATCTATAGATTACAGTAGTACTAAGGCGGGGGTGGAACTTGTTGCTATGACTCCCAGAGTTGAGGTCTCTCATGCATCGATAATGCTCAGTCGGTAGATACTCAACTAGCTTTCAATGTCTATAAGGAGTAGAAGATATTGGGTAGATTCTTGTGATTAGCTTAGCTTAGGTTTTTCAGTGCACCCCGGCGAGTATGCATATAAGTTTCTTATTACTTGTAAGGACAGGCCCTGTAATTTGAGCCTAGTGTACACTTATGGTGTGGACTACACTACTTTTCATTTGCACTTGGTTGTTTTATAATATTGGTGATGTTACCTTGATTCCAGTTCTGTAGGAGCCTCTTCATTGTTATGGTCTCAATTCTATGAGATCTTCTTAGACAAATACGTGCCTCATAGTCTTAGGGATTGTTTGATGGATCACTTGTTGAGATTGAAGCAGGGCTCTATGACAGTTTTGTAGTATGAGGCTCATTTACATGAATTGGCTAGGCATGCTACCTTTATACTATTTTCTGAGTACGAGGAGGTTCATTGCGTTATTCATGGATTGAGACTTCCTTTTTTCATATCAAATTAGAGTTTAGTTTCTATGGGTATGTCTTTTTTTGAGGTGTCTGATCGCACTTAGGTGATGAAGGAGATACATTCTAAGGACTAAAGGGGCAGCAATGTCAGGTCTCGGTATTTGGGTTTTTTAAGTAGGAGTTGTACTAGATCCTAGATAAAAGGGTGTGAATCACAAGGTAGTTAGCCTCCTCGTCAGTCATATCAGGCTTAGAGTCAGCCTAGAAGACTTGTTCAGGCTGGTCTCTCAATTATTGACATAAGTTAGTCTTGTGTTAGTGATCACCCTAGTTAGGGTTGTGGTCATTCATTTTGGGGCTCATTTTCCTATTATATTAGTCTTGCATGTTATTTTAGGTCAGCTAGATCATCTAGTTCTGGTTCTATTCATCAAAGATGTTATTGTTATGGGGGTCACAGTTATTATTTTTGAGTGTGCCTTAGTCGAGGGGCAATTGTTGCTTCAACATAGACTATTCCATTTTTAAAGTAGTTCTTCCCTTAGTAAGAGGTTATATGCAAGGTCATAGGGGTAGTCCCCAGGGTGCTCGTAGAGGTTCTTAGGCAGGTAAGTGAGTTGATCAGTTAGGAGCCCTGCCAGGTGGCAGGCATGGTCAGTTGTATGCAACACTTGCTAGACCTAAGGTCGAGACTTCAAAGGTTCTTGTCACATATATGAGTTTGTTGCACTATAAGTCTGCCTTTGCTTTATTTAATTCGGGATCCACTTATTATTATGTGTCTGCTTATTTTGCTTTATGGTTAGAGTTATCTTGAGATTTAATATTTGTGCCCTTATATGTATCTACTCCCATGGGTGATCCTTTAGTAGTGGATCGAGTGTTCAAATCATGTGTTATGACTATTAGAGATATTAATACTTATAGTGATCTTATTATATTTGACATGGTGGATTTCGATATGATTCTGAGCATGGATTCTTCAAGCTTTCTTTGACATTCAGGTAGGCTATGTTTCTCCCTCCTTATAGATTGATCTAGTTCTTAAGTATGTTAATGATATTGTGTTGGATTTAGGATGGGTTCTAGATATTGGTGTGATGAATTGGAAAACTCGAGTTAGTTGGACTATTTAAGTTATCAAAAAACTTTAATTCAGGCATAAATGGCTTAGTTTCTCATGTTTTAGGTAAAACCTCTATCTTAGGTATTATTATGGCCTAGTTAACACCTAAGACTAGAATTAGGCACCATATCCAAATTCGCGGTAGAATTTTCCTTGTAATGGACTTTGGAGATTTAGAAGTAGGCCCTTTCACCACCCTTAGGCCTTGATTTGTCTTTGTTTTAAAAAACTTTTATATGCTTATTGTACACCTTGAAAATTATTATTAAGGTAATATTGTGAAATTTGTTATTTGATGGTTATGATGGGTTGCCATTGAGAGTTATTTCTTATTGATTATGCTAGAGACAAGTGATTATGTTATTGATTATGCTAGTGATTATGCTATTGATTATGATAGAGATTTTCTATTGGTTATGATATGCTGATATACTTATAAGTTTATGTTTGAATATTGATAATGACATTGATATGTGTATACTCGGTTCATGTGTAGAAGATTATTAAGACATTGCTCACACATACACACATATATATACCAGATTCTATTTTAGAGCTTAATTATGTTATTGATTACATACTTAGTAATTTGAGTATGGGAAATTTATTATAATATCGATCATGATATTGATGATATGAAATCTAGGACTTTGGGGCGTAATAATGAGAAAAGGTATACTGGCTATGCCAAAAAGTGAGAAAATGGTTATAATGAGGTATATCATGGATGTATTCTAGTTATATCATGGGAGTTTGTAATTTATGGTGGGTTGGATTGTACTATCTTTATTGTACCCTCCAGGCTTATGGAAGCCTGCGTTGGGTTATTTATTTTTTCACATTTATTGGCTTATCGGGGTCAATTTTATAATGATAATTGTATGAGATAAATGTTACGATCCTTGTTTACTTAATTACTTGTATACGATGATGTTGGAGTTGTTAAGATTTGCCTCTTTACCTAGCTTAGTTATGTTATTTTTCATATTATCATATTTATAACATAATTTTGCTCAGTCAGCCGATGATACCTACTGAGTATCCATGGTTTTAGTACTCATACTACAATTCAATACCTTTTTGACGCAAATCAAAGTGTACTAGTTTCTTTCATTGATTTGAGGATCGCGTTTTATTAGATTTTAGAGATACAATAAGCTCTTAGAATCAGAGTTACCCCAGTTGATTCTATTACCTATATCTAGTCTTTTGTTTCCAGATAGATTATACTAACTATTCTAGAACTTAAGGTATATTTGTCATATCTCTTGTACTTACTCTACCATGTCGTGGGTAGATTTTCAATTTTATGGCTACTTCTTAGACTATTTCCATTGTCATGATGTCTATTTTGCCCATTTTGGAGCATTTTGCACGAGGTTAGCCCATTGCAAATAGCTTTGGGCTATGACTCAGCTTACCTTTTGGTGGATTTTAGTAGATGCCAGCATGACTCGCTAATCAGGTCATTACGAATCGGTATCAGAGTCTAGGTTTAATCGGTATTGTTGGTACAAAAGTTGGTGTATAGTAGAGACTTGCGGGCTGGAACGATGACGTCTATTTTTATCTTTTGGAGGCTATAGTACATGCTTAGGAGTTCTTTACCTCTTCACTTATTTCATGTTATGTATATGAGTTAGTTTCTATGTCATTTCTTAGGGTTCACTCTCTCGTAGATGCCTAGGACACTTGCCACAGCTACACGAGATGACGATCTTGAAAATAAACCTGGGGATTCTATCACTATTTATAGATGACATAAAGGTAGCAAATAGCCTCGAGATGTGTTTCCAGCTAGGGGATAAGATAGGGGGACTTCACTCAACCCTACTCCTACTGCTAAGAAAAAGTTTCTTCTGCCCTACCAACTGAGAGAGTGATCGACCCAGGCTCCATCAAGGTTTATTTCTTAATAAGTGCTCAAGGATGCTTTTGCTTAGCTTCTAAGTTTTGTCAGTGGTTTCACATCTAATGGTGCTTAGTTTACAGATTAGAGTGGTACTGAGGCAGGGGTGGAAATTGTAGCTATTACTCCCAAATTTGAGGTCTCTCATACATCGACAATGCTCAGTCGGTAGCTGCTCAACTAGCTTTCTATTTCTATTAAGGAGTAGAAGATGTTGGCTAGATTCTTGAGATTATCTTAGCTTAGGTTTTCTAGTGCACCCCGAAGAGTATGCATATAATTTTATTATACATGTAAGGACCGGCTCTGTAATTTGGGCCTAGTGTAGAATTATGGTATGGACTACACTACTTTTCATTTAAACTTCGCTGCTTTACATTGTTGGAGAGGTCACCTTGATTCCAGGACAGTAGTATCCTCTCCTTTGTTATGTGCTCAGTTCTCTGAGATCTTATAAGAGTAATACGCGCTTCACAGTCTTAAGGATTATTTGATGGATCAGTTGTAAAGATTGAAGCAGGGCTCCATGAAAGTTTGGGAGTATGAGGATCATTTACATGAGTTGGCTAGGCATGCTACCTTTATACTATTTTTTGAGTACGAGGGGGTTCATTGCTTTATTCATGGATTGAGACTTCCTCTTTGCATGTCAACTCAGAGTTTAGTTTCTGTAGGTACATCTTTTTCTGAGGTGGCTGATCACGCTCAGGTGATAGAGGAGATGCATTCTGAGGACCAAAGGGGAAAAGATGTGAGGTCTCAGTATTTGGGTAGTTTAAGTGGGGGTCCTACTAGATCCTAGTTTAAAGGAAGTGATTCACTGGGTAGTTACCCTACGTGTCAGTTGTATCAACCTCAAAGACAACATAGAAGACCCGTTTAGGAAGTGCTCTCGATTATTGCCATAAGTAAGTCTTGTTTTTATTATCACACTAGTTAGGGTAGTGGTCATTCATTGTGGGGCTCATTTTCTTGTTATATTAGTCTTGGTTGTTATTTTAGATCAGCTAGATCATCTAGTTCTAGTTTAGTTTATCATAGATGTTATAGTTATGTGGGTCATGAACGTTCTTTGCGAGAGTTCCCTAGTCTTAGGGCAATTGTTTCTCAAACATAGACTATTCCCCAATTAAAGCAGTTCTTCCTTTAGTAAGAGGTGATATACATGGTCATAGGGGTGGTCCCCAGGGTGCTCATAGCGGTTCTTAGGCAGTTAGGTAAGGTGATCAATCAGGAGCCCTTCCATATGGTGGGCGTGGTCAGTTGTATGCAACACCTGCTTGACCCGAGGCCCAGTCTTCAAATGTTGTTGTTAAAGGTATGAGTTTGTTACGCTATAAGTTAGCGTTTGTATTATTTTATTCGGGTTCCATTTATTCTTATGTGTCTGCTTATTTTTCTTTACAGTTAGAGTTATCTTGGGAATTATTATTTGTGCCCTTATATGTATCTACTCCCATGGGTGATTTCTTAGTAGCGGATCGAGTGTCCAAATCCTGTGCTGTAACAATTAGATATATTGATACTCATACTGATCTCACTATATTTGACATAGAGGATTTCGATATGATTTTAGGTATGGAGTAGTTATACCACTATCATGTGGTCATGGATTGTTGTGGAAGGGCCATTTCCTTATCAATGGTGGGCATACCCTAGTCGTGTAGTAGGGAGTGGTGCGATGAGTTGACGGGAACTATTTCTTATGTTCATGCTAGGAGGTTTATTTTGAGGGATTGTGAGTCTTATCTTGGCTATATTCATGATGTTAGTGTGGAAAGTCCATCGCTTGACTCTATTCCTATAGTCTGTGATCTTTCTGATATTTTCCCCACCTATCTATTTTGTATACCTCCTTCTTGTGAGATTGAGTTTGTCATTGATTGTGAGCTTGGTACCCAACCTAGTTGTATGGCACCTAACTGTATGGATCCTACTGAGATTATGGAGCTGAATTCTCTACATTTTGATCTTCTCTGAAAGGGTTTCATTAGACTGAGTGTCTCCTCTTGGGTTAGGGAGCTCCTATATTGTTGATGAAGAAGAAAAATGGCAAAAAGATTTCTCAATCATATAGGTATTTATTATAAGCAACATTGATGATTTGTTTTTCCATTTTATGGGTGCAACACTATTTTCAAAGATCGATTTGAGGTTTGGTTAACATTAGATGAGGATTCAGGGTGAGGATATCCTGAATACAACCTTTAGGACTCGTTATAGTAATTATAAGTTTTTTGGGATATCTTTGGGTTGATTAACACTGTAGCTGCATTTATGGATTTAATGAACCGAGTGTTTATACCTTATTTGGGTTTCTTCATGATTTTGTTGACATCCTTGTGTATTCAAGGAGTAGACAGGGGCATGTACAATATTTGAGGATTGTTCTATAGACATTAAAAGATCATGTGCTTTTTTCCAAGTTCTGTATCTGTGAGTTTTGGATTGAGTTGATAACATTCCTTGGGTATGTGGTGTCAAGGGATAGGACTATGGAAGGATAGACGAATCTTAAGGGTATTAGTGATTGGGCCAGGCCTATATCTCTAGTTGAGGTTCGTAGCTTTACTATCTTGGCTAGTTATTATAAGTGTTTCGTCAAGGAATTTTCTACTATTTCAGTACCAATGTCTAGATTGATTGAGAAGGTGGTTCCTTTCAAATGGTCCGAGTAGTGTGAGTGGAGGTTTGGTAAGTTCAAGTTGTTTCATACACCGGCTCCTGATGTGGCATGGATACACGACACTTTTGATGCTTAAAATGATGAATTGATGTGTGAACATAGGGTGTTTTGTTAGATATGATGCACTTTTGTGTGAATTGCAGGTAAAACAGGTTTATTACATTATTTAGACAAAAAGAGGATAAAAAGACCTGAAAAAGACTAACTCCGATCATTATATGAGTCAGATCTTGAGTCATAACCATTTGTTATGACATGTATGCTAAATCATATGGAGAATAGAACGAAAAGACAAATCAAGAAATCAAGAATGAAGAAGATACGACTCAAGTATCCCAATTGTAAGCTAGGGCGTGATTCGTATACTAAAATCATGAGAATAATAGAATCCAAGCCATTATTCTAGAATTGAAGTATAAGAAGGACACAAGTCATAAGTCTGAGTATGAATAATATAGAAAAGTTGTATATAAACCAGTGAACAAGACGTAAAAACACTGATGTCCCAAGTGGATATGGAGCAAGGACACAAGTCGTACACATTGTTATGACTCGTAAGCCAAAGTCGTAAGATGATATGAGAATTAAAGCCATGGAAAGATTAGACACTAGAATGGTTACGACAAGGCAGGGTACGACTCGTAAGCTGAGGATACAAGTGACGATCGAGTCATATTGACTGCCAACTTAACTTTAAATTTCCCATTTTAAAAGGATTTTTATGTTATTTTGAGATACTATAAATACCCTAGGGTTTATCTTTTATTAGGTGACACATTGTGACATTATTTTTCACGCAATTACTTATTACTACATTATTTCTTGAGATTTTAAGGTGTTATTCAATTAATAACTTTGGAGTTTATTCATTTTCTTCTTGTGCAATTGAGTTTATGTATTGTTCATTGATAATTATTATTTCTTGAACAAACATGAGCTGCTAATCTCCTAGGCCAGGGTGATGGGACCCCTGACAGATTAGCTACGTAAAGGATGTGTGAGATTCAATTATTCTAGGATTTTTATCTGTATCTTAATTCTCCATTGCTATAATTATCCTCAAGTTGGTGCAGATACTTGTGATAACCTATATTCAGATCCATTCGATAACCAAGAATCTTGCGATTCGGTCCCTTCTTCTTGTGCCATAAGAAGGGACAACAAGGCGATAGTCTGAGACGATAACCAAGTCAACGGGTGAAATTTATCTCTAGATGATACCTAACTTGTAGGCTTTACATAAAGAAAAATAGAATAACTGGGATGATCACGAGAAATTTACGTTGTTAAGAAGCCAGGGGGAACACATTCCTAGCATTCGTCTTATATTGATTTCAACTAAACAATATTCAAGAGTTGGTTACCATTTACTACTGATAATAAAAATCCCCCCATTTACTCTCATGTATAGTTCGTGGATTACATCAAGGCTAGAAATTGTTCACGTATTCCCTGTAGGACTGACCCCAACCTTATTGGGATACTTTATTTTCAATCGACCGCGTTATACCTCTAATGGAGGTAGAGTTTGGGGTGACATCAAATTTTGGTACCGTTGCCGGGGAAGATTGTTTAAATAGTGAATTGAATTAGTAATGTTCATGGGTTTTTAATTATACAATTTTGATTTGGGCATACGTTGGTGTATGCCAAGAACAAGGAGTAAAGGAAGTCCCTTACTCCTTTTTGATCCAGAAGCTGTGAGATTCATTCAAACACAAAGAAGGATGGCAGAAAAAGTTCATGACGGGGTACAAGATCCCCCATTATGGATCCAAACATGGCAGTCCCGCATGTTCAAATTGATCAACAACATATTGTAGACTTACATGCACAACAACTGTTTGAGAAAGAATGAAGAGAAGTCGAACAAGCTAAAGCTGCAACAGAGGCAGGGGTAGCTCAACAACATGGGCTAGCCAGGCCTAAACAAATTGTTGATCGTTGAGTTCTTAGAGGAAGAGCTCTGTTTGTGCGGGCATAACAACACTTGGACCCATATGTGGATGAAGATGACTATGATATGGGATATGTTGAGCCTATAGAATCGGGAGCCATTGTTTCTCTAGCGTTAGCCCCTAATGTGAAGTTCGATATCACTAGTGCTATGATCTAGTTATTGAATCTGAAAGGTGTATTTTCTAGTGTAGCTAAGGATGACGCAAACATACATCTTACAAATTTTGTTAGGATCTTCACAAACTATAAGATTTTAGGGGTTAAATAGAAGGCATCGAAATTGAGGTTGTTCCCATTTTCGTTGATGGGAGAAAATCTTTATGGCTAGGAAAGATTTCGACAGGATCTATTACTAATTGGCACGAGTTAAAGATGCAATTTTTAATAGATTTTCCCTCCTGCACTAATGTTACAATAGAAGGATGAAATATAGAATTTCACTCAACTACATATAGAGTCTATTTACGAGGCATGGTTTTGGGTCAAGAAAAAGTTGAGAATGGTACCAAATCACAAATTAGAGGATCTCACTTGTATGAGTTCTTGTATAGATCGTTGAATGTAAGTTCAATTGCCATGATAAATATAAATTTAGGAAGAGCATTTATGCATCTTTGTTGGGTAGCTGCATAGAAAATGCTTGATGATATTGCAGTTACCAGCAGAGGATGGCATATGCAAGATTTGGAATGTAGTGGTGGTACATATACTATTGGGGAATCAAATACATATAGAGCAACAACAGACATAGTAGCTTAGGAGGTTGCTCAGCTGCACACAGATATTTCGTTGCTGACAAAACAGTTTGCTTCACTGAGTGCTGAGAAAGTGAAAGTAGTTTCTACACAGGGGACAACATCCAAACTATTTGAAATTGAATCTAAACAAGAAGCAAATTTCCTTGATAGTAGGTTGGCGGATTTATGAGCTCAAGGGCAGGGAAATAAAGGTCAGAATCATTTTAATGATAGGTATAGAGATATAGATGGTGATTAGTGGCGTAAGAATAATAATAAGGAGAAGAGTGGCAAGTATATTCAACTCGGAAGTCGAGATACAAAGTCCAGAATAGAGACACTCCTGGAAAAACTGGTCAAAGGGCAAGAAAACTGCTTAAAGTATATCAAAGTTGATTTGTCAAAATTGAACCAGAAAGTTGAGTCACATGATACATCAATCAAGTAGTTGGAACAACAATATGGTTGGATGTCAGCCACAGTAAATCAGAGATAGCCTAGAACTCTTTCAAGCAATACAATGTTAAATCCTAAAAATGATAGTCAATGCCATTCCATTACCACTTAGAGTGGTAAGGTACTACATAACCACCTGTACCTACAACTGATGAGCAGAAAAGTGAGGAGGATCCAGTTGATGTGTGGACCAGCATCACGCAGAATAAAGAAAAAGAAAAGATTCCAGAACCTATGCTGAAACCCATTTCTAGACCACGTCTTCCCTATCCACAAAGACTGAAAAAGGAACAAGAAGAAGGTAAGTACCAAAATTTTTTGTCTATGCTAAAAATTAACTATCAACATACCACTTGTAGAGGCATTGGATCAGATGGCAGGCTATGCATAATTCATGAAGGATTTGATCAAAAAGAAGAAGTCAGTTACCTATGAGCCAGTATATAATATTCATCAGTGCAGTGTTTTGGTTACTAGATCTCTGGTAAAAAATAAGGAGGACCCTGGGGCCTTCATAATACCATGTACAATCGGGTCTTTCAACTTCACTCGAGCACTATATGATTTGGGGGCTAGTATCAATCTCATGTCCTTGGCTGTATTCAAGTAGTTAGGGTTGGGAGTTCCCGAACAAACCACTATAGGACAAGTGATGGCTGAAAGAACTGTAAAGAATCCTGTTGGTATACTTTATGATGTTTTGGTAAAAGTATCTTCTTTTAATGTCCTGCTAATTTTTTTATATTGGACTGTGAGGTGGACATTCAAGCCCCTATAATCTTGGGAAGACCATGTTTGGCTACAGGTAGGACGATGATTGATCTGGAAAAAGAATATTTGTTGTTGAGACCCAATAAAGAATATGTGATATTTAATGTATGCAAATCTATGAAGGACCTGAGGAATTGAGAGTAGTTTCTGTGATTTATGTGGATGCTAAAGAGGCAGATTTATTCCATGATGTTGATGCAGTGACTTTGTGAGGTGATAGTTCTGATGTAGTTGATCATGTTGAAGAAATATTAGGTGTTGAGGCACTTGCAGTTATGATCATGAATTTTGATTCTGAAGGTATTGATGAGTATGAGGAGTTGGTAGGTGCACTGTAAGGGAGTGGTTATAACCTTGCACCAAAGAAGCTTGATTTAGATTTAAAAAATAGAACTACTCAACCGGCTTGTCCGTCTCTTAAGCAATTACTGGTGTTAGAGTTGAAACCCCTTCCATCTTAGTTGAAATATGCATTTTGGGGCCAATAACACCTTATCGGTTATTATTACAGCTGATCTGAGACAGTCAGAAGTTGAAGCATTGTTGTTTGTATTGCAGAATTTCAAGAGGGCAATTGGATGGTCTATTGCAAACATTGTTGGTATTCCACCTGGTTTATGCACTGGCAATATTTATCTTGAACAGGATTATCTCCCATCTATTAAACTCCAACGTCGATTTAATCCTCCAATACAGAAGGTGGTTAAGAAGGAAATCATTAAGTGGTTAGATTTTGGTGTGGTATTTCCCATTGTAGATAGCAAGTGGGTGAGCCCAATTCAATCAGTTCCAAAGAAGGGCAGAATAACTGTCGTGCCTAATGAGAAGAATAAGCTAGTTCCTTTAAAACGAATCTCTAGATGGAGAGTATGCAAGGATTATAGAATGTTGAATGCTTGGACTCAAAAGGACCACTTTTCGATGTCGTTCATGGATCAGATGTTGGATCGGTTAGCAAGAAGAGGATGGTATTATTTTCTTAATGGGTACTCTAGTTAAAATCAAATAACTATTGCACCAAAAGACTAAGAGAAGACCACCTTTACATAGCCTTATGGGACGTTTTCATTCAAACGAATGCCATTTGGGTTATGCAATGCCCCAACCACATTTTAGAGATGTATGATGTCTATTTTTCGATATGGTGGAAGACACCATTGATGTTTTTATGGATGACTTTTCGATTATGGGGGACTCTTTTGATAAATGTCTAAGGCACTTGGCAAAAGCTCTATAGCCGTATGAAGAATGATCTTTGGTACTTAATTGGAAAAAGTGTCATTTCATGGTGAAAGACGGAATTATTCTTGGGTACATGATTTTTAAGAGAGGCATAGAGGATGATCAAGGAAAAGTGGAGGTGATTGAATGATTACTTTATCCAATTTTGGTAAAGAGAATTCATAGTTTTACAGGGCAGGCAAGTTTTTATAGACGATTTATCAAGGACTTCTCAAAAATTGCTAGTCGGCTTTGCAAACTTCTCGAGAAAGAGGTAATGTTTGATTTTAATGAGGCATGTAAAAATGCTTTGGAAAACTTAAAGTTGGTCTCTGCTCCAATCATTGTGTCTTTGGATTGGTCTTTACCTTTCCAAATTATGTGTGATGCTTTGGCAGTGATTTTTTCTTTTGAAATATTTAGATGTTACTTGATTATGAAAAAGGTGATTCTACACACCAATCATGAAAAATTGGGGTACTTAATGGCTAAAAAGGACTCAAAGCTAAGACTTATTCAATGGGTGCTTCTATTGCAAGAATTTGATTTCATGGTAATGGACAAAAAAGGCACAGAGAATCAAGTTACAGATCATTTGTATAGGTTAGAGGAGAAAGCTATGCAGAATATTGCAAAGGGTTTCGAGATTGATGACAACTTTCTAGATGAACCATTATTAGCAACTTCCTAAGATTTGATTCCATGGTTTTCATACTTTGGTACTTTGCAAGTGATCTTGTCCCAGAAGATCTTTCATATCATCAAAGAAGAAGTTCATGCATGAGGTAAGAGAATTTTTATGAGATAAACCTTATCTGTTTAAAATTGTGTATGCGAAATCATTCCCAGATGCATACCAAAGATGGAGATGATGAGCATACTTAAGGAGTATCATTTATCGCCAGTTGGAGGTCACCATAGAGGGGCCTGCACCGCTCATAAGATCTTGCAATGCGGATACTATTGGGATTGTCATGACTATGCGGCTTCTTGTGATCAATGTCAACGACAAGGTACTATTACTAGAAGACATGAACTACGAATGACCCCTATTTAAGAATTGGAAGTGTTTGATTTATGGGGTATAGATTTCATGTTGCCTTTTGTGAGTTCGTATGTCATGAAGTACATACTTGTAGCTGTTGACTATTTGTTGAAGTGGGTGGAAGAAATTGCACTTCCTAACAAGGAAATGAGAAGTGTCATAGCATTTTTTAGAAGAATATCTTTTCTATATTTGGTATGCCTCGTTCTATTATTAGTGACAGAGGGTCATATTTTTGCAATCATCTATTCAAGAGTCTGCTTGCAAAATATGGAGTGAATCACAAGGTGGCAATACCTTATCATCGGTAGACGAGTGGACAAGTGAAGTTTCCAATAGAGGAATCAAGTGCATAGTGGCGAAGACTGTGAATTTTAATCGGACTAATTGGGAAATAAGGTTAGATGATGCATTATGGGCTTACCGTACAAGTTACAAATCCTCCATAGGTGCTTCACCTTATTAGTTTGTGTATGTCAAGGCTTTCTATTTACTAATAGAACTTGAGAATAAGGCACTATGGGCATTGAATATACTGAACTTAGAGTGGAAATATGCAGCCGAATCTAGGTTGAATGATATAAATGAGTCGGACGAATTCCTACTTTGGGCATACAAAATTTCAGAACTTTACAAGGAAATGATGAAGTTGTATCATGACCGGAAGGTCGATAAAAGGGTATTTGAAAAGGTGACCAAGTGCTACTATACAATTATAGACTTCATTTGTTTCCTGGATAGCTAAAGTTTAGGTTACATGGTCAATTCACTGTGACAAGAGTGTATCCCTACGTTGCATTTGAAATAATGAATGATGGCTCGAATCCATCAAGGTAAACAGACACAAAGTAAAACACTCTATGGGAAATGCTAAAGAAGTTAAGGAGCAAGCTGATATTGACCTTGATGAAGTTTGAGTAATCAAGGCAACTGTGTCGTGCCGCGCTTTTAAATCAAGTGATACATGGGAGGCAAACTATGGTTCTAGTTGGTGAAATCTTATTAACCAACCTAGCCATGTTGTGTCGCGACGTTAAATCAAGTGCTACATAAGAGTCAACCAATGGTTTTGTACTTATTTAATTGATAGGGTAATTTGTTTGTTCAATGTGCCGGACTAAAAGAATGCAGCTAAAATCCAAAGAGGATAAAAGGGTATCATACACACTCTTTACGAATCATATCTATATGGTACGACTTGTGAGTAGGAGTCGTAATAACCTGGGAGATTAATTAGAATCAAAAATTAATTTCTGGAATCCATATGAATCTCGATTTAAGTTTTAGCCTCTGGTTAGGGATCATTACCGAGAGTCGTATCTATCCAGAACCCAGTTAAGCTTTCTAACAATACGTGTCAAAGAAATGACCTGTATGCCTGGGTACGAGTCATATACACCACTCGTACCCTGACTTACTAGGTCAGATCTCGGGTTTGACCCAACCTAGACCTATGATTTAAAAAGGAAAATTAGACCCGATAGGCCACCCGAGAACCGTAACTTGTACCAAAAATTTTCACCCCAAATGTCGAACTTCTATGTATAAAATCAAATCATTTCCAACTAAATCTAAGTTCCAACCACTTCGAATCGGTAACTTGGTGAAATTTTTAATTCGAACTTAAGATAACTGTGATCAAAATTTGAAATCCTCCATTCAACACTGACCAAGTAAGTTTTGAACATATTTTTTAGGCATTACAAAGTAAATTGAGTAATATATGCTATGGTATTTATGGGTTAAGTACAATTTATGCATATGTTGGGTAGATTTATAACATAATTTGGATATTTTTGTTGAAACTTTAAAATAGGGATGAACTAGGGTTTAAAAATAGGTTTTTATGTGTTTATGCGTTGAAGATACCGGATATAGCTGAATAAAGTAGAGGGTAGATTGGGAATTTCATCGAAGTCAAACTTAAAAGTTAGACTTCTATGTTTTAATGGATATAGGACTCCTTATGACTTGTACACACTGGTACGAGAGACGCAACGAGACTCGTACCCACTGATGACATGGAAATCTAGCAAATTCAAAGTTTTTTAAAGGATATGACTCAACCTTCCAAGTCGTATCCAGACCTTACGACTCATACATATATATCGTACCCACCTAGGAAGAAAATAAATTGAACAAAAGTTTTCGACCAGCTTACCACTGCTGGTCATGAGTCGTAACCAGCCAATACGACTGGTAAGGAGGAGTCATAAGTTGGCCACTGAAAACACATTGAACTTTCATTTTGAATTTTGCTTTTCTTTTATTTTCTTAGTTACTAACTTTAGTATATTTGAAGGAAACATGCCTCTAAAAAATGCATCCTCAACCAATACTGTGGCAAAGAATGGAAATAAACAAAAGACAGTGGAAACTGAAGAAACCATTGTATCCATAAGATGGACTTAAATAAGTGGGGAAGAATATATCGGGACCACATCCAAGAAAGCTGCACAAAAATAGAAAAGCAGCAGCTAAAGCTATGGGGAAGAAAGCAGTTCCCCAAGACTATGATACTCCACCAGCTAAGGGTTCGAGGTGAAAGAACTTAACTTTCTCTCTAGTACACACTCCACAACCTGAGGATGATGAAGATAAGGATGATAATAATGAAACTTAATCCAATTCAGCTAAGAAATGTTCAGATGAGGGTTGGTGTCCAAGGTAGAGGCTAACCCGATAGAAAAACATGACCCTCACTTGCACTAGCCCCTGATCCGGTGCCCATAATAGAATTATGGGGTTACCCCAGTATGTATTCAATGTTTAAGATAGGTTTTTCTCTTCTACCAGGAGGATAGATCAATAGAGTCTTATACAAGAAGAGTCGAATAACTACTTTGGGTATGGTTGATTTGCTTGAATTTGTAAAATCCTCAGATAGTATGGTTTTGATTGGATGATGAGAGATCCAGGATGGTTTAATGAGATATTATTACGTGATTTCTATGCAACCTATAAGGGCGAGTTGATGAAGCAGTATTCATAAGGCATGCCATAAAAGAGAGGTGACCTTGTTATTTCCCAAGCAATTGCTGGAGTTCAGGTGGATATATCTCCCCAAATAATTTGAATATTTCTGTATGGCCCGGCATATCAGGCCCCGACTAACACAACTGAATTGGAGATAAAATGACTAAAATATGGAAGATCTCCAGCCAATCTTTAGGTACTAGTGACAAGATGGTGATGTTCCGATGGATAATTGAGAGAATAGTTGAATATGGAGAGCATGCAACTTGTGTTATAGGTGGTATTAGGGTGTTCCAGCAGATAAAGAATGGTACCCTAAAATTTAAGGGTAGGTCATGATGGACTATAGCCCATCATAGGCTATGTCCAACTACTGGGGATGATGTGTTGAGCCCGTTTTGGGCTGAAATAAAAGTAGGTTTTACACTCGGATATGATTTTGATGTTAGTGAGTTCGTATCCTGAGAATTAAGAGATATGGATATTGCATAGCGGAAGGCATTGCTAGCATACCCCTTCATGATCACCTAGATATGTTTAGTTGCGGGGGTATAGAAGATTTCGGGTGTTGATGCCATGAGGGAAGGCCACTAGACTTTTTATATTGGCCTGATTCATGATATGTCCAACCCATAGTCTAGGTCTATGAGGAAGGTAGCAAATGCTATGGTGGGAGACATACCGCAAGAGGATCCGACTAATGATAATACTACTGTTGAGGCCACTAAGGTAGGTGCACGGACTGAGACTACACCCATAGATGCAACAGGTACTACGAGTTCCCCCCTACCAGTCCAGTTTGTGCCACCTAGGCCATGAGTGATTCCTTCTAATGTGATGATAATTTCTCAGGCTGCTTGGACATAGGTCGTGACCTAGTTGGCTACATTCACTGCAAAAGTCAAAAACATAGAAGGCAGAGTACAAAATTGGATAAAATTATAGTTGGAGGTACAAGATAGATATGTATAGGAGTTCCTCAATGCATTTGAGTCAAGAACCACTCAAGAGTTTGGTAGATGGAAGACGCCCGATGTTGCTGATATTTGAGCCAAAATTGTTGAAATAAAGATAATAGTTTCTGAGTTGTTCTAGAGGCTGGTTCTTGCTGATACTATTATAGAAACTATGATCCCAACAGTTGAGGAGATGAATATTTCATAATTCTTGGTAGATGAGTAAGATGAGCAAATAGACAAAGAGAGAAGAGAAACAAGAAAAAGGAGAAAGAAGACAAGAAAAAAAGAAAAAAGGCAAGAGATGCTAAGAAGGCCAGATGTAAGGCAATCAAGATGGTCAGTTCCATGAGATATCCAGTGGATCTAGAAGATCTAGTTATCCAGTTACTGAGGATAAGGGGGTCAATGTTTTTCCCTCACCTGTTTAATATCCAGTCCCAGTTGGGACAGTTTCTGAGAAAAGTGGGACCCGACCTGGGGGCCCGCATGCTGATATTGATGCTCCAGTGCCTAGGTATGATTTTGATCCCTAATTTATTATTTTTTTAGTGATGAGGATAGTGCAAAGTTCTTAAGTTGGGGGTGTGGTACAAAAAAAATTTGAGCTGTTTAAAAATTTTCAGATTTAGCTAAAACTGAAAGTCTATTATGACTTACAAGTTTGATGAAGGAAACTGTGATAGGGAGTAGATCAGTGTGCTTGTGGCAGCGAATGATTTTTTTTAACTATGATTATTATCAATTCTAAAAATTGGGGTTGTACTCAAAAGATTTTGAGTCTGATTTTTACTTCTATTTGTGAGTGATGAAACACTGCTGATTATTGTGGATTTTTAAACTGAACATGTGAAAAGTAGTGTTAACTATTCGAAAGAGGTGAAAATGTTGAGACCCTAAAAAAATTGTGTTTTAGAAATTGCGTGATTTATATATATGGTTAATACTATTGAGTGTTTGATAATTGCATTAGGATTATGGCTACAAGTAAGGACAAAACAAGTGCAGAGTTGGATAACTAGCACTTAGTAATGTAAACCTATGCAAGTGTGTGTAAGGATTACTGATTTTCAAGTAGTGTTGAAATCTAGAACTTTCCCGGTTGCTTTTACCGAGGTTTATGATGGTTATGTAGGATGTGATGACAGTCCCTTTTTACATGAGTCAAATGGAGCCTAAAATGCCTATACCAAACGAGAAAATCCCTTTGATCCAAATAATTTAACTTTAATATACAATTTTTTCTTGTTACACCTATCACCTTACCATTTAGCTTACAATGAACCTATCTTTGACCCTAGTCCTCTATTAGATACTGTGCACCTTAACTCACGTAAATTGCCTAAGCTGAGAGTGGCTATTAAAGGGGTACATGAGAGTAAAACATGTATGAAGAAAAGTGGATATAAGAAAAATAGTTGAATCATGGGCGGGTTTGATGAAGAGCAAGCTAAGAAAAGTTAAAAGTGGAAAAAAAAGAAAATGTATGAGAAAAATAAGCAGTAGAAAAGCTAAGCCTCACCCAAATTGGCATATGCTTTATAGAATTTGTGGACCCCAAGAAAATCATAGGGTCCAGGAGTCTTAGTCACTAAAATAATCACAAAATATATCCTACCAGCCCCTAGCCTATGTTACAAGCCTAATAAAGTCCTATAGTGATCTTACTACGACTGTCTGAAAGCTTAGGAAAAGGGCGTAAAAGCAAGTCTATGGTATTCTATGCACCCCGATGATACTTCTTTTAGTGTGAGAGAGGGCATTATTTGTTGTATTTATAATGCTCGACATACACATTGAATTTATTGCAAGGTGGTCGTCATCAATATGAGTCGGGGTCGAATCCACGAGGAATAATGTAAGAGGCAATCAAGTTAATTCAAAATAATAGACACAAGTTAAATTCAAACCAATGTTACACCAAGACAAAAATTGGGGAGATAGATATCTACACTAATGTTGCTACTTGGGTTTTTCTAGTATAAATTCAGGGCTACAAATAATTAGAGTTTTAACAATTATGCACGGATCTTAGGATTATGCATTACTAAAGGAGTGATGTGTGGGTGTTAGCAATCAATAATCAATTTAGTAGGTCAAAAATGGGTAGGTTTGGTTATAGATTTTGATTCTATTCTTTCAATAAAATACCAAACGTTAACCCATTGATTCTTTTGAATACCTAATAGGTGTGTTCAACAATTGGTAACCACAAACACAATCTAGGCATCCCTATTTATAGGATGATATCCATGGTATAGTCAACCACACATTAACCCTTATGTCTAATATAGTGAAGATTTAGCAAACTACACACACAATTGTCTATCATTTCTTTGGTCTCCACATCCCTCTTTCGGGGATGATATGGATTCCTAAACTTCCCCCAAAAAACCTATTTGGAAGATGGATTTAGGTTTTCTAGAGCATAGAGCTTTCACTCATCATACCCATGTGTGTATTTGGGAATTTAACCCATCAAATCCTAACCATGTTAGCATATCAATGTTAAAAACCATAAACATGAACTACTAAATAGAAGCTAATCAATAACAACCCACACACACTTTATTCCCTATTGACATATATCCCCAAGAGGGAGATCTAAATACACATAAGATAATTAAACATAGATATACCCATAATTTCCATTGAAGGTTAAGTGAATGTTACTTAAAACTTGGCAATCCCACAAATCAATAATAGAAATGAGCTAATCTTTTACTTAGAAAGTCTCCAATGTATTCTTCACCCAAAAATTATAAATATTTTCTTCTTTAAAAATGGAGGCTATGAATCCAAAAGCTAAACCTCAAAATTAAGAAAGATGAAATGTTCTTCCATGATGATAGGGTTTGAGTCATTTTGTCAAATTGGGGTCAACCATGTTCATTTTTAGTTTTGCCTTTGGGCTGATTTCTTCTGCTAAGCTGTGATCGTGCGGGTCTGGCTACGACCGCAGTTACTCCTATGATCCCAGTCGGATGAATTTTTCTTGACTACTGCAAATGCAGTCAGTAGACTACGACCGTTGTACCTGAGGCCTTACTCCTCTAAGTCTTCAGCTACACTTTTCTTGCTCCATGTTGATCATTTTCAGATCCATCTGCATCTTTTGATCTTCTTAACTCTTATAGCTGCAAAGAGTTGATTTTAGTGCATTTTATCACTAATATGTCTTATTAATTTATTCAAAACAAGGTAATGCACACAAATGTTTATGACCTAGTCTTAAGCTGAGTATATGAGTGACAACCGAGTGTATCAATTGTCGACTTAATTTTAGCTTTCTTGTTTTTAATAGGATTTTTATGTTATATTGAGATAATACAAATACCCTATGGTTTATATGTTCTTAGGTGACGCACTATGACATTATTTTGCATGCTATTACTTATTACTGCATTATTTATTGGGATTTGATAGTGTTATTCAATTGAAGACTTTGGAGTTTATTTATCTTCTTCTTGTGTAATTGATTTTATGTATTATTCATGAATAATCATGATTTCTTACATAAACATGAGTGGATAATCTTCTCATCTAGGGTTGTGGGAACCATAGCGGATTATCTACGTAGATAAAATGTAAGATTCAATTATTCTAGGGTTTCTGTATGTATCTTAGTTCTACTTTGTAATAATTAGCTTCAAGTAGCTGCAGACACTTGAGATATCCTGTATTCACATCCATTCGATAAATAAGAAGCTTTCAATTAGGTAGCAAAAATTAAGACACTTTTATGATAACTAAGTACAACTAGGGCCGTTACAGGGGACAACAAGGCAACACTCTAAGATGATAAACAAGTCATCGGGTGAATTTATCTTCTGGATAATACCTAAATTGTAGGATTAGCATGTTGAATAATATAATAAATTGGTTGAACATAAAAAAATTATGTAGATGAGAAGCCAGGGGGAACATATTTATATCATTCATCTTATGTTGATTTCAACTAAATAATACTCAAGAGTTTGTTACCATTTTCTACTGATAAAAAAAATTCCCCCATTTAATCTCCCATACTACTCGTGGATTACATCAAGGCCATCAACTATTCACGTCTTTCCTTTGGTATCGATCCCAACCTTATTGGGTTACTATATTCGAATTCAACCACATTATATTTCTTGTAGAGTTTTAGTTTTGGGAGACATCATCTCCTATTTTGGCTCTTCCTGTTGAGGGTGAGGGATTCACCATGTATTGTGATGCTTTTGGAGTTGGTGTTGGTTATGTATTTATGTAGAAAGGTCGTGTTATTGCTTATGCACTAAGGCAGCTTAAGGTACACGAGTGAAACTAGCCCACTCATGATTTAGAGTTGGCGGAGGTAGTTTCCACACTTAAAATTTGGAGACATTTTCTCTATGGTGTGCTTTATAAGATTTTCATAAATTATTATAGTCGTCAGTATCTTATGACCTAAAGGGATATTAATGCAAAACAACGTAGATAGATATAGTTTCATAAGGAATATGATATGTCTATCTTGTATAATTCAAGCAAGGAAAATATAGTAGCAGAGAGTACGGGTAAATTGGCTAGTGTTTCAGTTTCTCAAAGGTCATTTGCATGGGACATTTATTCATTTGCCAACTTGATGGTGCAACTTCATATTTCACATTCTAAGAGGATTCTTTCTAATTTTGAGGCTAGGTCCTCACTATTTGAGAGAAGATTCAAGATACTATTTTAGGGTAGTAGACTTTGCATCCTTCGTGATCAGGTTTGGAGTAGTGATCCCAAGAGGGATACTGATATTGGGTTTATTTATACACCTAAGAACCATAACTTACCCATATTTTAGCTAAGTTTTGAGAACAAAAGGGCCTAGTTTCTTATGTTTTACTATACTTTGATGTAATTGAGCTAACCTATGTGATTAGCATTATTTCAGGTGTTAATGATCTAAATAAAGATATGATGGGACTATGGATTGAGGATGACAAATTAGACAAGAGGAAAAGTTGCTTGTTGGATCAAATGTGACGTCTAGAAACTATGTTCAAGACTAATGTGTCAGTTATAATTAGTTTGGGGACTTAGAAGGAAATTATTAGAGAAGAGCTTATTAAAAGAGTTGATCCTGAATTTTTATTGGATTATTCATTATTCTGTTTTAGTTTTGGAACAAGTAGAGGGGCGGCTATATCTTGGAGAGTGAGAAAACGTTTTTTCTCTTATTTTTAAAATTCGTACACCAAGATCATCTTCTAGTTTTTGGTATGATGAATATTTTTATGATGATTTTCATTTTGTCCATGAGTAGCTAAGCTCATTGGTTAGGGTTATGGAAACCTTGTAACATACAATCTTTTACTTTGGGTTTTGAATTCATTATGCATTGAGTTGTTTATATCATACTCTCTTAATTTATCTTGAATTCTCATGGTTGCAAACATAGAGTATATGCCTTAAAACATAACTTGTTTGATCGAAATATTGATGTACGAAAAAGAGAGTAGTGACAAGAAAATAAGATTTCTAACCCCTATTTCATATGTTAATGCCTTAACATGATTAACTACTTGGAGATTTCGTATTGTTTTTGTAAACAATTTTGATTTGAGAGAACTGAAATGAATTAGTCCTTGATGGTTGAGAAACACTAGGATTATGTTATTAAAAGCAATACGTTTCTTTGTAAGCACGATGCATGTATGAATTCGTAAAGCCCATAGTTAGAAAGTATTAAAAACTACAAGGTGGACATAACCCTAGCTCTCTATTTTTCTGAATTTCAATACTACTATACATATTTCATCTTGTTAAACTGAAACCATTAATTTGTGAACTAAATCAAATTCCCTCTTTTTATTTTACGAAAACGAATGATTAAAAGTCAACTAATCTGTATACAACTTAATTAGCACCATATTCCCTGTGGGATTATACCCCAACCTAGTTGGGTTCTATATTTGACAGCGACCTCTTACTCCCTCATAAAAGAGGTGTAATTTGGGCGTATCAAATTTTGGCACCGTTGCCGGGGATACGGTTGTCAATTAAGTTTATGTTTGTTAATTCACCTTTGGTCAAGTTTCCCAAATTTTACTTTTGTTTGTTATTTTTGCTTGTTACAGGCTTATTGTTGTTTATGCCATGAACCATAAGTTTAGGAGAACCATTAATACCATTCAATCCTGAACCTCAACTCATTGAAAGAATGGCAAATCAATAGGAAATTGTTAGATTAGCCGCTTTGGCTAATACTCAACTGAACCAACAGAATATAGATAACCCATATAGGATACCAAATCCAGATGAAGAGGATCTGGGGGATGATTTGTTGGGACCGGGAAATCAAAGGCGTGCAGAGAATGTAGTTGCACTAGTGAATAGAAATGTAAACAGAAACCGTTGTTTCATGGCGAGACTTGATCGCAAAGCTATTTAATTTGAGCTTAATAATGAGAAGGATGGAATGGATGGAGATTTTTCTACTGGAGCTATTATTCATCCACCTCTAGCACCAGGAGCAAAGTTCAATATTACCATTACATTGATTTAATTCCTTCACCTTAAGGGGTTGTTTGGTGGACTCTCGGGAGATGATCCCAACATGTGTTTGGTGAACTTTGTCACCATTTGTAAATATTTTGATAACTCAGGAGTGGGATAGAATGCCATCAACTTGCATTTATTTCTATTGTCTCTTTATGGGGAGGCAATATTGTGGCTTAATGAACTGACGCCCGATTCTATGACCAACTGGAGGAAGTTAAAAGAGGCTTTCCTATAAAGGTTCTTTCCACCTTCCAGGAGGGTACAGTTGAGGGATGAGATCAACAACTTTAGGCAGCTCCCTACTGAAGCCTTCTACGAGACATGGGAGAGGTTCAAAAAGAAGCTGATGCAGTGTTCGAACCATAATATGATAAATATTCATCTGATGGAGACTCTTTATCGAGCTTTGAACTATATTACAAATCCAGTTGTTGATAATGTTGCATGGGGATCATTTATGGATCTCTCATTATAAGAAGCCTCGGAAATGCTTGATCGGATGACCAAACAAAGTAGAGCTTGGCATACCAGGGATTTTGTGGTAGCAAGCCTTACTGTGTCTGTTGTCATGACTGTAGAACAACAGAAGATAGAGGAAGAACGCGATCAAGACATGGCACACTTGAAGACGAAGATGGATTTGTTGACCAAGCACTTATTATCAATAAAGACTGAAATGGTGAAAGTTGTTGCATCCCAAGGTAGAGATAATTCGGATTTGGAAGAAGAAGAAAACTATTTGACTAACTAGGGGGGTTTTTGAGGCAATATCCAAGGAAATCAAGGTTGGACTTATTATGACAAGTATGGATATAAGGATTGGGATCAAGGAAACTAGAAGTGCAAGAATGATAGAAGTGGGCTATATGTACCTTCCAAAAGTAGAGATAATGCTGCAACTAGCTCTGGTAAGATGTCCATGGAAGATATGATGGAGAAATTATTAGAGCGAGTTGAGTCTACCAACTCTGGGGTGACTACCATGAAGACCGAATTGTCTTCTATGAGTCAGTTAGTAAACTCTCATTCCACTTTGATCAAATAATTGGAATAGAAAATGAGCCAACTTTCTGCAGTGTTGAATCAGAGAAAGAGTGGTACGTTGCCGAGTGATACAAATTAGAACCCTCGGAATAATTTTTCGTGCATGGGTATTACCACACAGAGTGGTAAGGTTTTATCAGGCCCTTCTTTAGGCAAAGTTGTGAATGATGAGGTGATCGATGAAGATGTTGAGCTTGAAAAAGGTAATCCAGTGGAGTCTGAAAAACTGGATGGCATTGATATCCCTTTTAATCATAAGTAGGTTGATGAGTCAGAAAAAGAAAAAGAGAAGGAAAATAAAGTAGTGGTGAACACTCTCCCAAAACCACCACCCCCATTTCCTCAGAGATTGAAGAAGAAGGCTGATGACACAAAGTTTAGTAAGTTCATGGCAATGTTAAAGCAGTTGACCGTAAATGTGCCCTTGGTAAAGGCACTTGAGCAAATGCCAGGATATGCTAAATTTATGAAGGATCTAGTGACGAAGAAAATAGCAGTAAGCTATGAAACAATGGATAATCTCCATTATTGTAGAGCTATTTCCAAAAGATCCTTGGTGGAGAAGAAGGCTGATTCGGGAGCATTTACTATCCCATGCACTATTGGACCTCTTGACTTTGCAAAAGCTTTATGTGATCTAGGAGCCAGCATTAATCTGATGCCCTAGCTATTTATAAAAAGCTGGGTTTAGGAAACCCCACACCCACCAACATACGGCTTATGATGGCGGACAGGTCGGTAAAATGACCTGTGTGTATTTTGGATGAAGTTCTGGTGAAGGTGGCTAGCTTCATATTTCCAGAAGATTTCATCATTCTGGATTACGAGGTGGACTTCGAGGTTCCCATAATCTTGGGTAGACCTTTCCTCAAAACTGGAAGTATGTTAATTGATCTTCGAGCTAATGAGCACTTATTTATACTTAATGATGAAGTGGTGCGATTTGATGTATGCCAATAAATAAAGCAACATAAAGAAATAAGTGTTCTCTTAATTGTTGATGTATATTATGAGGATGAGCAGGAGGTGAAAATAGAGTAGAAATTTGTTGTAAAGCCTCTAGCAGCAGTACTGATGAATTTTAATCGTGACGACATTGAGGAGTATGGAGAGACTGTATGCTCTTTGACAGGAATGGGTTCATACTTTTACGATCCTAAAAATCTAGATATCGATCTTGATAATCGACCAACAACAACGGCTAAACTATCCATTGAAGAGCCACCGATGTTGGAATTGAAAGAACTACCACGACATGTAAGGTACGTGTTTCTGGTAAATGGAAACATGTCACCAGTGATTATTTCAGCTGAATTAGGAGAGAATCAAGTTGAAGAACTTATCTTTGTGCTCCAAAGGTACAAAAGAGAAATAGGCTGGACTATTGCTGATATTATTGGCATTCCCCCTGGTATTTGTACTCATAATATACAACTTGAGGAAGACTGCACTCCAACCATCGAGCATCAACGCTGACATAAACCTGCAATGCAAGAGGTGATTAAGAAGTAAATTATTAAGTGATTGGATGCAGAAGTGGTTTATCCTATTTTCGATAGTAAATGGGTAAGCCTAGTTCAATGTGTGCCCAAAAAAAGAGGCATGATGGTTGTCGCAAATGAAAAGAATGAGTTGATTCCTCTCAGGCCTGTGGCTGGGTGGAGTATTTGCATGGACTATCGCAAACTAAACTCATGGACCTTAAAGGACCACTTCCCTATGTCTTTCATGGATTAAATGCTTGATCAATTTGAAAGAAGAGGGTGGTATTGCTTCTTGGATGGATTTTTGGGATACAATAAGATCTGTATTGCTCCTGAAGATCAAGAGATGATGAAATTTACATGTCCGTATGGATCCTTTGTTTTGAAGAGGATGGAATTTGGGTTATGTAATGCACCAGCCATCTTCCAAAGTTGTATGATGTCTATTTTCTCAGATATGGTGGAGGACACCCTGGAGGTGTTCATGGATGATTTTTTTGTGGTTGAAGATTCGTTTGACCCGTGTTTGGACAACTTGAGTAGAGCTTTGCAACGGTGCGTGGAATTTAATTTGGTGCTCAATTGGGAAAAATGCCACTTCATGGTTAAGGAGGGCATTGTTCTCGGGCAAAAAATTTTAGAAAAAGGGATAGAGATTGATAGATACAAGGTTAAAGTTATAGAGAAACTAGCACCTGCCATCTTAGTAAAGGGAATACGTAGTTTCCTTGGGCATGCTGGATTTTACCGGAGGTTTATAAGGGACTTCTCAAAGGTTGAAAATCCACTTTGCAAATATTTGGAGAAGGAAGCTAAGTTCTCCTTTGATGCTGATTGATTGAAGGCATTTGAATGCCTTAAAAATAATATGGATGAGGCCCCTATAATCGTTGCACCATACTGGTCAAAACTATTTGAGATCATGTGTAATGCAAGCGGTGTTTCCCTTGGGGATGTGTTGGGACAAAAGAAGGAAAAATTGTTTCATCCAATCTATTATTCCTGCAAAGCGCTAAATGTAGCTCAAAAGAACTACACTATCACCGAATAGGAGCTTCTTACTGTAGTTTATTCTTTCGAGAAATTCAGGGCTTACCTGCTCGGAACTAAGGTGGTGGTCCACACTGACCACGTAGCATTGAGGTATTTGATGACTAAAAAAGATGATAAACCTAGGTTGATTAGATGGGTGTTTCTTCTCCAAGAATTTGACTTTGAAGTCAAAGATAGGAAGGGTTGCGAAAACTAAGTTGCAGATCATCTATCTAGGATGGAAGGTGAGTAAGCAGTTAGTGATGAAATGGAGATAAATGATGCATTTCCTGATGAGGAGATTTTCGCTACCTCTATGGAGAAAATACCTTGGTACGCCAATATTGCAAACTATGTTGTGAGTGAAGTCATTCCGGAAAATCTTTCTTTCCATCAAAGAAAGAAATTCCTTCATGATGTGACACGCTACTTTTGGTATGAGCCGTATCTTTTTCGGCGATGTGCTTTAAAAATTATAAGGATATAGGAGCCAGAGGTGGATGTATTGTGTATATTGAAAGCATGTCATGCTTCCCCAGTTGGAGTTCACCATACAGGTGACAAAACTGCTAGAAAGGTGTTGCAGAGTGGCTACTATTGGCCAACGTTATTTAAGGATGCTCACGAGTTTGTGCTAAAGTATGACCAATGTCATAGGAAGGGGTCTATTTTCAAGAGGCATGAGATGCCTTTGACTAAAATGCTTGAAGTGGAATTGTTTGATGTCTAGGGCATCAATTTTATCGGCCCTTTTGTAAGCTAATACGGGATGAAGTACATTCTAGTTGCTGTGGATTATGTATCAAACTGGGTCAAAGCCATTGCCTTGTCTGATAATGAAGGGAAGAAAGTTATTGCATTTGTCAAAAAGCACATCTTCTCTCGCTTAGGAGTACGACGTACTATTATAAGCGACGGAGGATCTCATTTTTGCAACAAAGTGTTTTGAGCGGTTTTTGTCAAATATGGTGTGAAATAGCATAGGGTAGCGACCCCATACCACCCACAAACTAGTGGGAAAGTAGAGGTATTGAATCGGGAAATTAAGGCCATCTTAGCTAAAACAGTGAACGCTTGTAGGCAAGATTGGTCTTGAAAGCTCAATGACGCTTTGTGGGCGTATCAGACTACTTTTAAGACACCAATTAGCATGTCTCTGTATCATATAGTCAATGGTAAATCATGTCATTTACCGATCGACATAAAGCACAAGGATTTATGGGCACTCAAAATATTAAATCTGGATTGGAAGAAGGAAGCGGAGCTAAGACTGGGGCAATTGAATGAGAAGGATGAATTTCGTCTTGGGGCTTATGAAAGAGAATACTTATACAAGGTGAAGATGAAGATTTATCACGATCGAAGGATTGAAAAATGAGACTTCCAGAAAGGCGACTTAGTGCTTCTGTTCAACTCCAGGCTCAAATTGTTCCAAAATAAAGTTAAGTCCAAGTGGTCAGGCCATTTCAAAGTTGGTCAAGTCTACTTATCTGGAGTAGTCGAACTTGAAAATGAAGACGGAAGTGTCTTCAAGGTCAACGGGCAACGAGTCAAACTTTATATCGGTCCAAAAGACTCGATAAAAAGTATTGCTACTATCTATATCGATGAAGCCTGAGTAATCGAGATAACTGAGTCGTGCCATGATAATAAATCAGGCTCTACATGGGAGGAAACCCATAATTTTAGTTTGATTTTTACATGCAACATAAAAATACAAAAACAAGAGTCGAGCCATGACCGAAACTAAGGCAATAGGTGGGAGGCAACCCACCCTTCTAACCATTTTAATTATTTTTGATTAAGTGTAGGTGATTAAAACACTAAAGAGGTGGTAGGTTCTAAACTCGGGTTGAAAGTGCGTCATGCCAAAGGTCGTAAGTTTAGGAGTGTCAGGATCACCATAGGTAAGTTGGAGTGGTAAAAATTCAAGGATCGATTCATGATTCGTGTTAGAGTTGTGACTCGAGTTAGGCCTTATATGGAGAATGGGGTGCATGACGTCCAAGTTTAGATAGACCATGGTAAAGGTGTTGCCTAACATTTAGCCTATGTACAGTGCATCACATAGGTGAAAATGGGTGGCATGATGTGTGCCACACACCTTGATGTACGCGATTACATATGCACCTCACACCTCAAGTTGTGCGATAATATATGCTCCTCCCAAGCCTCCGCACATGCTCAGTGCCTCAAATATGCGATACAATATGCTCCTTACACCTCAAGTTGCATGAGAATATATGTGTCGCACGATCCTCCGCACATGCTCACTGCCTCAACTTTGAGATTCCTTATACGCCGCATACTTTAACTTATGAGATAACATGTGACGCATACTTACACTTAAGTGATAACATTTGTGCCGTACGCCATAACGCATATGCTCACTATCTCAATTGTACGACGCCTAATGCGACACACACTTAAACTTGTGCACCACACACCCTTCCATTTTCAACATAAATCCAACTTTTCTTTGGGTCAACCCAACTCGTATTTCATCCTTTAAATAGTTATAACACCATAAATGCTCCAATTCACTCTTATTTTTCCCCAAAGCCATGAAAAATTATTGTCATCTCAACATCCTCTAATTTTCAATCTTCTTCTTTGCTTAAAATCTCAAGAATTCTTCCTTTGTTTCTTCAATCCACCATTTTTAAGGTAAATTTTTCTTTCGTAATTCTTAGATATTGTGACTTTATTATTATAGTTAATTGATTTCTTAAGGATTATAGATTAAAATCTTACCATAGCTTTGTAAAAGTGGTTGTGAAACACTTTGGGGTAAGGAACACTATTATTGTAGAAACCACCATTTGTTGTGAATTTTTATTGGACCTTTGAATTTGTTGGTGGTGGTTTTGTATGAGTCATGGTGTGTCGTGGGTATTGAGTTGTTGAATCCATCTTATTTTGTTGATCATGATGTTAATAGAAGTTTAAGAATGTCAAGATATATGTGTATTAAGATTGGTGAAGTTATAAAGGATAATTTTGTTCAACAATGACTTCATAGAAATGAAATTTGTGAAATTGGTGTGGTAAAAGAATTGATTTGGTGAAAAAGTTGTGTTATGCCATGTGAAAAGTTGAATTGAATTCATTTTGTGGGTTATGGGGGTTGATGTACTGATATTGTGAGTTAAAAAATAAAAAATTAAAGCCACCATGTGAGTTGTACATGTGTGAATAATGTCTAAGTCAGAGTACCCGACAACACCACTTAATTGGGCTATGCTAACAAACTAAGTGTGGGGTAGTGATTTCACTATATAATTCTTAATTGTAGTGAGTTTTCTTAAGTGTGGCTGACATGATTTTAGGATGCACTCAGGCGATATGGCTCCCAAAGGAAACCAGGGCAAAGATAAAGCATCCGCATCTCAGAAAGGAAAGAAAAGAGCAAGAAAGGAGAAATTTGCTTCTTCTTCTCTTCAAGTGCCTTAACGCACTATTGGTATTAAATGGGTCTTAGAGGTGGATGGTCAGGAGTGGTACAAGAATAATAAAGTAAATAAATATGTGCAACTAGAGCTAGTTCAAAAGGAAAGTTTGGCGAGGCACTGCCCTCGTATTATGGCTAGGATCACAGAACTGAAACTTGACTTCATCTTCCAAGATATGGATTAGTGAAATATTTATTAGACTCATGAGTTTTATGCTAATTGGTCCCCAAAGACTGGAAGGAGTGAAGTGAAAATTTTAGGGCAAATCCTACATCTGATCGCCGACTTTTTCAACTCTTTCTTGGGCACTCCGAATGTGGATCACTCCAGGTTAAATGAATTGTAAAATAGACCTCCCTATAGATTCATCAGGCATACTTTGTAAGGATCAAGGTCTATGGCTCGATGGTTCCATCACAATGACAATGGCCGCCACAACATATTTACATATGCTTTTCTAAGCAAAGAAGTTCGTATCTGACTAAGGATAGTCAACGCTAGCTTGATTCCAGGAAAGAAGTTCTCCAAGGTCTCTTATGATATGGTATGTTTAGTCTACACTTTTATGATTGATGTTCCTATCAATATTGGTGTAGTGATACGCGTTTCTATGCGCAAAGCGAGAATGCAAAAAAAGACACCATTCATCTTTAGAAGTTTGCTAACCACTATTTTAAAAAGGAAAACATTAAAATAGAGCCAGCGGATCACAAGTTGACTCAGAACCCAAAGAGAGTGGATGTCATAAAGGTGAAGGATCCAGAGACCAGCCAAGGCACAATTCTTACTACTGTTGAATGTCACGCATTAGATGTGAGCTTCTTTCGACATTTTTATGGCATGACGAAGATCAAAATTATGAGTCGAGACCGTGTGCCTACTGATGCAGAGCTGCGATAGCTGGATTATGACTACCCACTTAATGAATATACTAGAGCTATGTATGGAGCGGGGACTGCTTTTGAGGAATAATTGGATAATGATGTACTAACGGATGAGGATCGTCGACTATTAGGTTCTAACATAGAGGATGACTCTAGTGAGGAGGAAACTGATGATGATTCTGATGCAGGTGGCATGACCCCTGATGTGGAAGAAGAGTCCTACTAGCCAGATTATTTATTTATCTTTTTGCACTGGGGGTAGTGTTTTGTTTAAAGTGTTGGGTGGCTAGAAGTATTTCTAGATTGCTTACTGTTTTGTCTTTTCTTTAGTGCATTTTAATTTTTCAATTTGAATTTGTTAGTTTAATGCATTTGTTTTATTTTTGTGTATATGTTAGTTTTGTTTAGTCATAGTTAGGTGGTTTTCTCGATGATGGATGGATGACGACCGTCTTAAGAGAAAATCAGTCATGTGTAGGACTAACAAGTGAATGTAATTTGTTCTAGTAGGCCACACCATAATATAATAATGTGATGAATCTTTACCATTAAGAGGCGTAAGTTCTAGTTTATGACTCGTGTGGTGATTGTATAACTCTTTGGTTAAGAGTCTATAATGATCCTTTTTGAAGTCAAGCATGTGTCATGTGCATGTGAAGGTATTCATATATTCCTTGTTACAATTGATACTATAACTTGCCTGGTGTGTGTGCAAAACAAAATAAAGAATGTGAGTTTAGAAGATGAGTTAGGCACTACTTTGATAGCCATTTCTCATACCCTTTTTTGAACCAGCTTTGTGTATAATATTAGCTAGCCTCATTTAGCCTTCAACTTGTTCTTTGGTAACTCATGTGAAGCCTAATCCTTTCTTGATTAACCTTAACTTGATCCAAATCTCCTAAGCGCTTTAGTAAAATTTTTGTTTTAGTAAGGAGTTTTAAATAGAAGGATAAAAAGGTGAAAATAAAGCCCCAAAGTAATAGTTTTTGGTGTGAATATGATATAATTGGTTGGGAGTGAGATATATATATATATATATATATAAAATAAAAAAAATAGGGAAAAGGCATAAAAACTTGTTCAAAATGATAAGATGTGAACACGGTAAATACTCTCGCCATAAGTTATGTGGGTGATCCTTGAAATGGGGTGAAAGAAAGCTGATGTATGATTCTGGAAGAGTTAAAAATCGGTTGTTAGAGAATATTTTTCATTTTCTAATGTAGTGTATCAAATCGTTTAGGGAAGATAGTCACTATTATTGGCCAGAATAGTTCCTACCCGTCCCTTAGCCTACATTAAAATGCGTAAAGAACTATATAATCCTAATCATAACATTCTGATATTAGTGGATCACTACACTAAGGGAAAGCATATGGTTATCATTTGTAATTTGAGAATTCTTTTTGAGAGTGAGCGCAACTTGATTCTTCTAACCCATTGTGCTAGAAATTGAATTATTATGTGTGATAATGGGTAACTCTTTTCTTATGAGGGAACATGTTTGATGAAAAGTTGGGTAATTTATATGATTTCATTTCTTATAATGTAGGCATTAATTTGCCAACTCGATGAGTCTATTCTTGAGGATAGGTATTCTTCAGTAATGGTTCACGAATCTACTGCTTGTTTCATATTCACTCTGTGAGCCTATTTGAGCATCTTGTACTTCTTTTGTGGGTTTTAAATCTTATGTATGTTCAACTAAATAATTTTTTTGAGGACGACCAAAGCTTTAAAGGTGGGGTGGTAATCTTGGGTGTATTTATATGCCTAAGCACCATAACTTACCTATATTTTAGCTAAGTTTTGAGAATAAAAGTGCCTAGTTTCTTATGTTTTACTCTACTTTGATGTAATTGAGCTAACCTATGTGATTAGCATGATTGCAGGTGTTAATGAGGTAGATAAAGACATGATGGGACTGTGGATTGCGAATGACAAATCACACAAGAGGAAAAGTTGCTTGTTGGATCAAATGTGACATCGAGAAACTATGTCCAAGACTAATGTGTCAGTTATAATTAGTTTGGGGACTTATAAGGAAATTATGAGAGAAGAGATTATTAAAAGACTTGATGCTGAATTTTTATTAGATTATTCATTATTTTGTATTAGTTTTGGAACAACGAGAGGGGCGGCTATATCTTGGAGAGTGAGAAAACTTTTTTCTCTTATTTTCACAATTCGCACACCAAGATCATCTTTTAGTTTTTGGTATGATGAATATATTTATGACAATTTTCATTTTTTTCCATGAGTAAGTTCATTGGTTAGGGTTATGGAAACCTTGTAACATACAATCTATTACTTTGGGCTTTGAATTCATTATGCATTGAGTTGTTTACATCATATTCTCTTCGGTTATCTTGAATTATCGTGGTTGCAAGCATAAAAGATATGCCTTAAAACACAACTTGTTCGATAGAAAGATTGATGTATGAAAAAGAGAGTAGTGACAAGAAAATAGGATTTCCAACCCCTATTTCATATGTCAATGCCTTAACAGGATTAACTACTAGGAGATTTAATATTGTTTTTGTAAAAACTTTTGATTCGAGAGAACTAAATTAAATTAGTCCTTGATGGTTGAGAAACACTAGGATTATGTTATTAAAAGAAATACGTTTCTCTGTAAGCATGATGAATGTATGAATTCATAAAGCCCATAGTTAGAAAGTATTAAAAACTACAACGTGGACATAACCCTCGCTTCCTATTTCTCTGAATTTGAATACTACTAGACATATTTCATCTTGTTTAACTAAAACTATTAATTTATGAACTAAATCAAATTCCCCCTTTTTGTTTTACGGAAACGAACGATTAAAAGTAAACTAATCTGCATACATCTTAATTAGTACCATATTCCCTGTGGGATTCAACCTCAACGTAATTGGTTTCTATATTTGACAGCGATCACTTACTCTCTCATAAGAGAGGTATAATTTAGGTGTATCAGCTACCATAGATTCCAACGATGTCTTAAGAGTTGATAGTTTTATATATATTATGAGTATTGATGATTTGATCTAGTTGATATTGCACGAGGCTTATAGCTTGATTTATTCTATTCATCCATGTACAAATCAGATAAATAGAGACTTTAGGCATCATTATTGGTGAAGTGGCATGATGATAGATGTGGAAGACTTTGAAGAACGTTGCCTATGTAGTCAGTAGTGAAGGTTGAGAATCACAGACTAGCAGTTTGATTAAGAGGTTTCCTATTCCCAAGTTGTAATTAGAGCAGGTCACCTTAAACTTTGTTAGTGGTTTGCCTAATATATCCTATGGTTCTTATTGTATATATGTCATTATGGATTCATTTACCAAGTCGGCAAATTTTATTCCTATTAAGATATCCTTCTGTGTCAAGAGATTAGCCTATATATACATGCTTAAGATAGTTTGTTTGCATAGTTTGCCTATATCTATAATTTAGGATGGGGTTCTATGTTTATATCTTGCTTTTGGAAAGGTTTGCAGAAGGAGTTAGGTACTCAGATGGATCATAGTACAACCTTATATCCTCGTTCTAATAGTAAGTTGGAGCAAACTATTTAGGTTCTCAAGGATATTCTCTAAGCATGTGGTATGCATTTCGGAGGGTTGCGATATTGGCACACAGCCTTGGAAGTGTTTGCATATAATAAAAATTATAATTTGGGTATTGCGAAGGTGCCTTTTGAGGTTTTATATTGTAAGCGATGCAGTTCCCCGATTGGTTAGTTTGAGACATCATAGGTTAGACCTGCGAGGTTTTTCCCCTGATTTTCTTACCAAAATTAAGTTTTACTTTTCTTTAAAGGAAAATAAAAGTAACCATAAATACTTTTACTTTCTCAAAAGGAAAATATAATTCTCTGCCATATTTGGCTAACCCCTTTGTTGAAGAAAAGATTGTGGAGAACTATAAATAGAATACCCCTTCTCATACAACAACACATATTATATCCACAATGTAGTTCTCTAAAAGTTTTGTTTAGGGGATATTTCTCCCAACAATTTTATATTTTTAAAAAATTAGTTTTTATACGTTGGGCAATTGACCAAATCATATCAATAATATAGCTTCGTAGTATTATTTTATATGTCATCTAAATTAGCGTTTCATTGTTTTCAAACTATTAGCTTCGGCATGACACCCTCTCGATTTTGAACACAACAACTGGTATCCAATCCTATGGTTCAATGGTCTAGTCGTTCAGATTGAGGACATGTTGAGATCAAAGTTTCAACCAACTTGACGATAATGAAGTCTTTGCAAAAAAAGGTCAAAAAACTACATGTGGAGAACAAGTGTTAAACAAATTTTCAACAATCTTGCTGCTAATCGATCTTTAAAACCAAAATAAATTTTCAACCCTTGTTTATGGATTTCAACTTACAACCCCTGCTTAATTTTATGCTAGGTCTCATTTTAACTCATGGATATACTTTTAATGCATGATCTCCACTTTTAACCTGTGCTTACTTTCAATGAATAAGTCTCCACTTTCAACCCTTTTAGTTATAACACGGGGCTCTAATAATAATAACCCATGCTTTTATTTTCAATGCATAGGGATCCAATTTTCAACCCATATCAACTTTTAATCATAGTAAGCTGTAGTGATATATGAAGATCGTTGATATATAAAGATCGTGTGAAGAAGGAATATCAAGTCAAGAAAATTAAGACAAAAAGGGGAGATTTTTTAGGGATTTTGCTCTGGTTTTCTTACCAAAACTAAATTTTAATTTTTCTTGTAAGGAAATAAAAGTAACCATAAAGACTTTGTTTTCCTAAAAGCAAAATATAATTCTTTTCTATATTTGGCTAAGATTTTTCTTTAAGTAAATATTTATGACCTCTATCAATAGATTACCCCTTCTCATACAATAACACATATAGTATCCATAATGTAGTCCTTTAAAAGTTTGTTTACGGGAAATTTCTTCCAATAATTTTATATTTTCTTTAATATTGGTTTTTATGTGTAGGCCAATTGGCCAAATCATATCAATAATATAGCATTTTAAAATTGTTTCATGTGTTGTCTGAATTATCATCTCATGGTTTGCAAAGTATTAGCTTCTGCATGACCCCCTTTCAATTTTGAACCCAACAAGACCCCGTGGTACTACTTGATTTAGGAGTTATTTGACAGAGTCAGGTTAATTTAGGATTGGTTAAGATCCATTCAAAGTAGGACAAAGGATTATGTAGACGATATACTTCTTGCCTTGAGATCTGAAGTTGGTGATCGGGTATTTCTCTGTGTATCACCAATAAAGGGTGTGATGAGGTTTGGGAGAAAACAAAATCCCAGTCCCTAGATATATTGTACCTTTTGATATTCTTCGTACAGTTGGTGAGGTGTTTTATTAGTTAGCCTTACCTTCATATTTTTTTATTGTCCATCCAGTTTTCAATATTTTCATGTTGTAGTGATACGTTCATGATCTATATTATATGCTTAGATAGGACTCAGTCTAATTAGATGAGTGGTTGACCTCTGTAGAGGATCCTATCCTTATTTAGGCTAGTAATGTTAGGGGGTTGTGTACTAGGGAGACTTCTATAGTTAAGTTTCAATGGAGGAAATGTTTGATAGAGGAGGCTACTTAGGAGATCGAGAGTAAGATACAGACCCAGTATCCTCGCTGTTCGAGACTTCAGGTTCATTCTAATTTGACTTTTGCGAACAAAAATCCTTTTAGTAGTGGATATTGTAATGACACTTCAGATTATTTTCTGTAATTTGTCTTATTTTTGCCGTTAGAGCTTTCCTATAACTACTCTAACTTATTTATGACATTCTCGGATAGAAAGTTTGATTATTGAGCTGTCCATTTATTTTTAGAGCCAATTTTCTCTTTTAATGTCCTCACTAGTTTAACTTGGAGACTGAGAAAAAAACATCAATCAAACGACCTCATATGCTAATTATGACTATTCTAGCAGCACCAGAATATTTATTTTATGATAGATGGACTTTGGGTTTGGTCCCAAGGCACCCAGACTCAGTTTGACCTATTGGTCATAAAGTTAAGAAAATAGAAGTTGGGTATGGGACCTATTTTTTGTTGAAAGGGCTTGGATGGAAATCTCGACTAAGTCATTGGATCAGAAATTTTGTGTTTGATAGGGTAGCATAGTTCATTTGTGTATACAGGATTTTGGATAAATCCTGAGAAGTTGGTAGAGACGTGGAAAATTCAAAGTCTCAGTTGTACTATTGCACTCGCTAACTATACGACTTGGGTCGCGATAGCGATACCCTCAGTAGTAGCTCCAAATTCGCATATGTAACTTCTGCTCATCACAAAAGTGATGTTGCCACTAGGGGGAAGATATCACGATTGTGAGGGTTGGGTCACAATAGCTACTCATGAACACTTAGGAAGGGTATAATTATTCCCTGTTTGGCCTTTTTTCACCCTTTTTCATCCATTTCTAAGATATTTAAACCCTAAATATTGAGAAAGCTTAGGATTAGAGCTTGTGGATAATTTTGGGAGCTTGGATAATGATTATTACGTGATTCTCCTACAAAATTATGGTATGATTTCTTCATGTTCTAGGTTGATTCCCCTTATCTTCACTAAAATCCTTTAAACCCGGTGACTTGATTTTAGCACCAAAGTAGCTCAGATTTTACCTATTTTGTAGGGTAACTACGCCTTGAACATAAGGGAATATTGAGATTTTTTAGTAATTTCGGGACCCAAAGCATAATAGTGTGATATAGGTATCATTATTCTAGTTATGATGAGTGGATTGTGATTTGGATAGTGTGGCATCTTACGGAAGCTTCTCAAAAGGGAAAGTCGGTGACATAGTGAATTTTTCAAGCTTTTTTTAGTATCTAGGTAGGCTAGGTTTCACCCTCCTTAAGGATTGAGCTTGTTCTTAGTATGTTTGTGAAAATGTGTTGGATTTGGGATGGGTTCTAGGTGTTGGTGTGATGAATTGCTAGATTTGTGTTAGCTGGACCGTTTAGGCTATTTGGAAACTATAATTTAGACATAATTATCATAGTTATTCATGTTTTAGGTAAAACATTTATCTTAGGGTTTATTGTGGCATGGTTAACATCTAAGAGTGGATTTAGGTACCATATCCTAGTCTAGGCTACAATTTTTCTTATAATGGATTCCAAGGATTTAGAAGTGGGCCCTTTGACCCACTTTAAGCAAGGATTTATGTTAGACATTGAAAATATTTTATATACTTGTTGTACACCTTGACAATGCTTATTAAGGTAATTTTGAGAAAGTTTGGCATTTGATGGTTATGATGGGTTGGCATTGAGAGTTGATATTTATTGATTATGTTAGTAACTAGTGATTATGCCATTGATTATGGAAGTGATTATGCTATTGATTATGTTAGCGATTATGCTAGTGAATATTCTATGATTATGCTATTGATTATACTAGTTGTTATGTTATTAGTTATGATAATTATGATATACTTAGTAGTTTGAGTTTAGATATTGATAATGATATTGATGATGTATATACCCGATTCATGTTAAGAAGATTATTATGACATTGCTCACAAATATATCTATCTATCTATCTCTCTATATATATATTTACACACACACAGTTTGAGTCTAGAGGATGATATGTTATTTATTATATATTTACTAGTTCCAATTAGGGAAATTTACTAAGATATCGATCATGAAATTTATGATATGACATTGAGGACTTTGTGGTCTCACTGGCTAAATCAAAAAGTGAGAAAATAGTAATAATGAGACATGTCAATGATGGATTCTAGTTATTTCTTGTGAGCTGGTAAATGATGGTGGGTTGGATTGTATTATCTTGATTAGACCCTTAAGGTTTATGGGTTCTGCGTTGGGCTATTTGTTTTTTTGCAATTATTGGCCTATGGGGGCAAATTCTGTAGTGATAATCCCACGAGTTTCATGTTGTCATCCTAATTTATTTAATTACTTGTATACAACGATGTTGGAGTAGTTTAGGTTCACCTCTTTACCTTGACTTAGTCATGTAATCTTGAATTTTATCATATTTATATCATGATTTAGCTCAGTCGGTCGATAATGTCCTATTGAGTACCCATGGTTTTGGTACTCATACTATACATTTGTACCTCTTTGGTGTAGATTCATGTACTAATTGTTGTTGTTTATTCGAGGATCATGTTGTTCTCTATTTCCGAAGATAGGTGAGCTCTTAGAGTCATAGTTTCCCCGTTTCTTTTTATTTACCTATGTCTAGTCTTTTGTTTCTAAAAAAATTGTACTGACTATTCTAGAACTTGTGTTGTATTTGTAGTAGCTCTTGTATTGACTCTACCAGATCATGGGATGGTTTTCTATATTATGGCTACTTCTTAGACGTTTTTCCTTGCCTTGCTTATTTTTAAAGAGTATTGTCTATTTCGCCCTTTTAGGGGCATTTTCCACAAAGTCAACCCATTGCGAATAACTTCGGGCTATAGTTTTGCTTACCTACTAATGGTATTTAGTAGGGTCAAACACAACTCATAAATTAGGATGTGACATCCCTTTAACCTTGAGTTTTCTTATTTTATCTTGTATTTTATCATATATATAGCATTATTTAGATTAGTTGGCCAATGACGCATATGGAGTACTTGTGGTTTTGGTACTCATACTACACTTTCATTGAGTTAAACTATTCCTTATAGCTTTGGATATAGTTTTGCTTTCCTATTGCTGGGAAAATATAGGTGCCATCATGACTCATAAATTGGGTCGTGACATATTTGTATCATAGGCTTGGTTTTCTAGTATTGTTGATATAAGAGCAAGTTTCTAGTAGGATCTTGTAGATTAAAAAGATAAATTTGCCTTCAATTTATTCTAGTCATGATGGTTATTTTGAGTTATCTAGATCTTCTGGTTTTAGAACAATGTCTGGGGCATCTCATAGTAGTAGAGATTTTGGTTATTTCTTGAGATAGTGCCCAATTGTGGAGCTATTGTTCCTTAAGCTCAATGTGTTCCTCTAATTAGGGAAGTCTATCCCTTATCTAAAGGTTGTATGTATGGTCGTAAAGGTTTTCCCTATGGTGCTCGTTAAGGCTCTCAGACAAGTAAGACAGGAGGTCAAATAGGTGGTCGGTCTGGAGCCTAGCTAGGTGGTGGGTGTGGAAAGTTTTATGCCATACCTTCTAAGCCTAAGGATAAATCTTTGGATGCTATTCTCACAACTATATTAAGGGTGTTCCATAAGTCTACTTTTGTTTTATTTAATTTGGGTTCCACTTATTCTTATGTCTCTAATTATAATGCCCTGCGGTTATAGTTATCATGGGATTCATTATATATGTCATTATGTGTATCTACTCCCGTGAGAGATTCTTTAGTAGTGGATTGGGTTTATAAACCCTGTATTTTGATTGTCCAAGAGTTTGGTACTCATACTAATCTTATTATGTTAGATATTGTGGATTTTGATGTGATTCAGGGCATGGACTGGCTATCCCACTATCATGCTGTCAAAGATTATTTTTGCAAGACCATTACCTTAGCTATTTCTGGAATATTCCCAGTTGTATGGAGGGAAACTATTTGTCGCAAGCCAAAGGTAATTATTTCTTATATTTATTCTAGAAGGCTTGTTTTGAGGGGCTGGAAAACTTATCTCACTTATATTGATGTTAGTTTGGAGAGTCCGTCATTTGACTCTGTTCCTATAGTTCATGAGTTTTCTAATTTTTCCCTATCGATCTACCTGGACTTCCTCCTGATCGTGATACAGAGCTTGTTTTTGATCTTGAGTCAGGTACCCGACCTAGTTCTATTGAACATTTCTATGTGGCTCCTATCATGTTGAAGGAGTTAAATTCTAAGATCTAAGATCTTCTTCGTAAGGGTTTTATTTGAATGTGTGTGTCTCTTTTGGGAGCTCCTATGTTGTTTGTGAATAAGGATTGTTCCATGTGTTTGTGTATTTATTATAGGTAGGTTAATAAGATGACGGTCAAGAATCGGTATCCTATGCCTCATATTGATCATTTGTTTGACCAGCTTTAGGCAGCAACGGTGTTCTCTAAGATTAATTTTATGTTTGGTTACCAATATTTAAGGATATTCTGAAGATAGCCTTTAGGACTTGATATGGTCATTATGAGTTTCCAATGATATATTTTGGGTTGACTAGTGCCCTAGATGCATTTATGGATTTGATGAACGGTGTGTTCAGGCCATCATTGGATTCCTTTGTGATTATTTTTATCAATGACATCCTTGTATATTCGAGGAGTAAAATGGAGCATATGAACTATTTGATGATTGTGCCAAGACTTTGGTAGATCATAAGCTTTTGCAAAATTCTCGAAGTTTGTGTTTTGGGTCAAATCTATGACATTCCTTCGGCAAGTGGTGCCTAAGGATAGGACTATGGTAGAGCCAACAAAGACTTTGGATATTTCTTTTTGGGCCAGGCCTGCATCACTCTTTGAGCTCCGTAGCTTTAATAGCTTGGACGATTGTTGAGAGTTTTGCTAATATTGAAACATTGATGGCCAAATTGATTTAGGTGAAGGTTCCATTCTAATGGTCCAAGGAGCGTGAGTCGAGGTTTGGAAAGCTAAATGGATTTCTCACTTTATATGTTATTTTTGCTATTCGTATTGACAGTGAGGTATTTAACGTGTATTGTGATGCTTCTAGCATTGGTTTAGGTTGTGTGTTAATGCAACAGGGTCGAGTTATTTCTTACACATCAAGGAAGTTGAAGGTGAATGAGAGTACTCACTCATGATTTCTAGTCGGCGATGGTAGTGTAATGAACTGATTTACGAGTTATGATGGCACCTAACAAATCCCACTAGTAGGTAAGTTGATACCATAACCCAGAGCTAATGCAATGTCTTAAATCTATAGGGAGTGCCCAACATAGGCCAAATTCAATGAACATAAGTTATAAATAAATAAAGTGTTTTAAATAGACAAACAGTCAGATCAGATACCAATCCAAAAACATTGTAGAGACAATAAAAGAGAATCGAATAGTATTAATACAATTCAATGTGTAGAATAGTCAAAACATCTATCTCGAATACTAAAGACTGAATATTAGAGATAGAAGAAAATTGGGTGGCTCGAACTACAATATCTCACCCTATCTTCGAAAGTCAATCATGACACAAACGACTATCAACGGCGACCGCTAGCACTTAGATAAGCACCAGAAAGGTACCAAACTGTAGCATGTGTAACAAAACAATAGGTACTTAGTAGGCATCATTGGATGACTGAGATGAATCATGATGTAAGAATGATAAAATGCAAGACAATCATAACTAAGTTAAGGTACATAATCAAAAATGAACCATCTACATCATCACTATATATAATAAGTAATCAAATCTGAATAATAGTATAATATAAGGCATCAACACATGCTAATATCATTGTACATAACATGTAATAAATATCAAAATAACTATAGCATATAAGGCATCAACGGATGCCCATATCGTTGTACATAAAAATCAAACAATTGGGAATAATAATGCATTATAAAGCATCAAAACAACTAATTACATGTACAAAGTTGGCTTCCATACACCAACTAGTTCATAAAATAAAAAACTCATCACAACATCCCATATCACTGAGAGTACACCCAAGAGAAATGTAAAGGAATCTAATCAACAAAATATCCAAACCCTATCAATATTTAATTGTCATTCCATACTTACCATCAATTGGTCATTTATCAACATTCCATAATTATCATCAATCGGAAGTTTACCATCATTCTTGAATTATCATCAACATTCATAACTGAATAACATATGACAATATATTCATAACCATAACAATACAACCAATTAGTAGAATATCATCTATACAAACTAATAGTTGTTTATTAGCTAGACAACACTTATTAGCTAATCCAATTACTTACTACTCATCATATAACCTCCAATGGTTAATTGTCAACTATTCACCACATTATCACTATTGGTGGGTCAACAACTAGTAATTATTCACCAGTCCATTTATATCTAGCATCTATCCAATATTCATCACTAAACCATACTTATCAACTAGTCAATATTTAGTTATAGCCATCAGAAGCTCATTAATCACCATTTACCCAATAACCACTAATCACCAATTATCCACTACTTATTTTTGACTAAACACCATTTAGTAACTAGAATCACTAATCCATAATTCCTTGTTTAGGAACCAGTCATCATCATCGACTAATCACTATTATCTACTAATCATCATTCCTAAAAGTCTTTATTTACACTAAACATCATTAAAACTAGTCATCAATACCACTAGTCATTATTATTGTTAAGGTTAGACTATCCATAAGTAATTATTGACCTCTTAGTTAATATTGAACACTAATCATCTTTTCAACCTTCAATCAAAAACTTTACCATTTTATAAATTTATCACTAGGAGAGTCTAATCAGTATCACTAATATCAACATTATACCCAACTTAACATGAGCATATATAGGCATATGATTACCATTCATAGGGCTATCAAGACTCGAATAGGTAGATGTACACATAGACATATAATCATAATTATCTTATGGCCTTTCCGGGTGTCGTTGTATCATCATAACATCCTTTGGCTTTGATGGGTAACGTTGTATCATTATAATATCCTCTGGCCTTACCGGGTATCATTGTATCATAATAATATCCCCTGAACTTTCTTGGTATTATCAAATCATCATAATATCCTCCGACCTTGTTGGGTAACATCATATCATCATAATATCATTCAGCTTTACTTGGTATCATTGTGGCCTCAAAATATCCTCTGGCTTTGTCGGGTATCATCACATCATCATAATATCCACCAGCCTTTCCAGGTAACATTGTATCATCATAACATCCTCTACCCTTGATGGGTATCATCACATTATCATAATATCCTCTGTCATTTCCGTGTAACATTGTATCTTCATAATATCCTTCGGCATTGCCAGGTATCATCATATCATCATAATATCCTCCGACCTTGTCGGGTATCATTACATTATCATAATATCCTCCGACCTTACCTGTTATCATCATAATATCCATATTTATATCAATAAATAAGAAAAAGCGCCATGTGTGCTAAAGTAAAGAAGAATCCCCACGAGGGCTAAAGTAAATAACAATCCCCACGAGGGCTAAAGTAAATAAACATAAAAGGAAAAGCAAGAAGAGTATACCTCAATAATTCCTCATTCATCATCAATGTCACATTATCATTAAGTATATATATATAAAACATAAATATTATAAACCATCCTCGGGTTTTCTCCAGTTCATATATCTTTAACACTAACATCTTCCTTGATGAGTAGTGAATTTATTACTCATTTACACTTAACATTCGTGCACATTGACATGATTTGAATGTATAAATGAGACATATAAATCATTAAATGCTATAATATTCACACTTTGAAGGCACACAGGTTATGATATGGAAAGATGTAGACTTGAGGAAAAAAGAATAAAAGCAGAGAAAACAAGTGCAACTGTAAGACTTGGAGAAGAAATATGCCTCAGTTACAGCTGTCGCGGTCTGAGGGCTCAAATTGAGTGGATATACCCACGATCGTAGAAAATCTAGTGTGATCGCGACAATACTTTGAATATTAAATTGAAACCAAAAATTGGGAAAGAATTGTAAATTGGTTTTTGTGAAGAATGGATGCCTTGAACAATCCTTTTTGTATATGATTCTTTCTTTTCTTCATAAGTATCTAAATCTTTTAGTCTTGGGATTATGTTGAACTAAGGTTCAATTAGTGGTGTGTAGTGATGTACTTTTGTAGATGCTAGTTATTTGAAAATGGGTTCTACTATTGCTTGATTAAATTGATAGGGATTTATGGGTGAAAGCCCCAAATACTCAAAATGGGCTTGTAGGTAAAAATCTCAAACTCTTGAAAGTTCAAACCATCCTTGAAAGTGGTGTTTGGGTGAACTTTTGGAACCCACATAATCCTTGAAAGAGGGATGTGAGAACCAAGGCAATGGTTGACAATTAATGAATTTAGTTTACCAATTCTCACTATCTTAGACATAAGAGTGAGCATAAAGTTTACTACATCTTTCATATCTTCCTAGAAATAGGGATACCCAATTGAGGTACTTGGTGAATATAGTTAAAGCACTTAGTAGTTTTTCAAAAGGTTCACTAGGTGAAATTCTTGAGGTTTCGTTGACAAGCTAACCTGAAGGACCCTAGACCAAGATAACCATATTATTAACAACTAGCATGTACACCAAATACACACATACACATACCTAATTTTCCCTTATGTAGACATAATCCCAAGATTCTCTTTATATTGAACTTAAATTAAAATTGTTGTGTAGTTTGTGGGACTGAGTTACTATTGACACACACTCTCGCAAAACCATACCCCCCAATTTTAAATCATGCTTTTCTACTTTAATTTCACTTCAAGTATTCTCTTAGTAAGTGTTAAGACCCATAAGACTAGAATTCTACTTTTCAGTCCTTGTGAATTCGCCCTCAACAAAAGTTAAGATATTGACAACAATCGTCCTATACCAAATCACATGGCATAGGTGAGCATTATAAATGGCATCCCATACTAAAGAGATGGGTATATAGATATTTATAATAAGTATAAAAATTAGTAGCACAAGTAATCATATAATGAAGTATCATGAGTCTAAGCATAATCTATTCAATAACTTCACACATTTTTAATAAGCATGCCTTCTAGCACCATTAACCTTATCATTTCCAATAGCGATAGTCAGAAAGATTTCTAATATGATTAATAGCATAATTATTAAGCATGGTCATAGCATGAGAAATAGCATAGTAAATGGCACAAATACTAACCTAAAAAATGGCTTAATTAATAACGTAGACAAGGGCTTAATCAAGAGTAAAATCAATGGCTCGTCATTGTATAACCAATAGTCTAGTAAATTAGATCATGAGTATAACCATAAGCGACATCATGAAAAATGGCCCATTTGTAGAATATCATTGGCTTATCATTAGTGTAAAGGTATTTTATTACTAACTTGAGAAATATCAAATCCATGCCATAACCTAAAACCTATTTATAGAATAGTCAATAACATAACTTATGACTTAGAACATATCTAGTTAAGGGCTCATTCAATTGTATGATTGTTTGCCTAATCAATAGCCAATCAAAATAACATAATCAGTAGCTCTTCATAATCTTTAGCCAATAAAACATTTATAAGGAATAATCACTTAAACATTATTTCCAATGTCATTCACATAACTAACAATTACAAAGATTCATTAATATTGCCTCATAAGGGCACTCTAGCCATTTACAAAGCGTACAAGGGTTCAAGAGATATAATCTTAAATTTTGCATTAAGGTTGATCAAAGAGCCCACTTCTAAATTCTTGAAATGCATTCTAATTCAAATTCTACCTCGGACTAGGCTAAGGTATCTAAATCAACTCTTAGATGTATAACAAGCCACATTAAGACCTAAGGTAGATATTCTACTCAAGCAACTTTCACTAAGTCCAATGGAACTAAAAAAATCTTTATTAGTATAAGAATCAAAGCCAACTTACTCTAAGTATGAGTAACTAGAGGATTTCACCTAAATTATGTAACCTAAGGTATTCTTATGCTAGGCATGTACAATGAAGTCTATTCCACCTAATATATAGGGAAACAAGTCAAGCTTTATAATTCTAAGATTCATTATAGCCTAAATGGTCCAACTAACCCAAGTCTTATACTTTATCAATACAACACCTAAAACTCTTCCCAAACTAACAAGTTATCATAAATATACTATGACATAGCTCAATCTAACAAGGAAAAAAAATAACCTACCTCGACACCAAATAAAGCTCAATAATCTATTAAACCTTTGTTTTTTTTCTACCGACAAGCCTCTTCAAGATGACAAGCTATCAAAAAAATAATTTAATAATCAATACGTATATAACGATCCCCATATTGTACCATTGTACTTCGGGCCAAAAAATCATGCAAAAAATCCATGTAGGTCCCACTTACAGAAATCATATTTTTGAGACCAAACTTATTGATATCTATCTAATGTAATTAAAATCTTCAAAAATTAGTGAAAACCAAGAAAAATTTGGGATAAAATCAAGCCCTACGCGATTTGGGGTTTTCTAGGGGAAGTTATGGTGATCACCATTCCCCCTTGCGTGATCGCAGTGTCCTCTTCGACACCAGATATCAACTAAAACTTGGACAATATTTCCAAGATTCCTCTAAGGCCTCAGGATTTATCCAAACTATGATTTATGCAAATGAACTAGGTAGTCATACTAAATTTGACATTCTGGACATAATGGAAAAATTACATTTTCTATATGAGGTCATTTCAACCAAATGAGGGTTCCACGTCCAATTTTCCAACTTTACAACCAATAGGTCAAAATGAGCTTGCTTTCCTTCATACCTGAACCAAAGGTCTACGTTGCCAATAATAGATATTCTGGAGCTGCTGGAATAGATAAAGTCTTCATATGAGATAGTTAACTAAATTTTTTGACTAGTGGATATTAGGAACTAGTGAAGACTTAAAAAATTAAATTGCCTCTAAAAAAAAAATAAACTACCCGGTAATCGAACTGTCAGTTCCAGCAAGTTATAAATGACTTAGGGTAGAAATGAAAATTCTCTAATAGTGAATTTGTGGAAATACGGAAAATGACATAAAGGGTCATTATAATATCTAAACTAAAAGAACTTTCATCTGAGAAGGTTAAAGATTAAAAAATACCTGAAGTTCTGAAAAATTGAGAATACTAAGTCTGCATCTCGCTCTTTATATCCCATGTAATATACCAATGCTTTAATGCTCCATCTTCATCAAGATAGGTGATAAAATATGTGATTTAATGCCATAAGTCTCACCTTAATCTGAAGTGGTGACAATGAGTTTTGAAAAATCTTCTAAGCACCTGTCTGACTATCATGATAATGACTCTAGTAATGAGTCATTACCATACATGATGAGCGATCACGTGTGATTTGTACTCACTCCAATGAAGGTCAAAAGTTTAATCTCAATTGCAACGAGTCTAGGTCATGACTCGTTATGAGACATAACAAGTCTGGGTGAGGACTTGTTATTAAGACTGAGAAGGATCCCCTACCTCATCCCAGAGAGAAAAAGTCCATCCTATAACTCACTATCAGTCCTAATGGGTCGTTAGGAGGACCCGTTACCATAACAGTGATCAATACAGAAATTAAGTCTCAGACTACAACTGCTCCTCACTACTCATGGTAAGACCCTGTGAGTCGTACAAAAGGAAGTCATAGTCAGGACAGTAAAGGCTAAACTCAGAGTCTCAAGTTACGACTCAAACTATGACTCATAACCATTCGTAGGGTGAGTCATAATGATTGGGAACCCAAAATTTCTCTATGTTTTAATAGGGTTTTTTAGGCAATTTTCACTCCTTCATACCCAAAACCACATCGTTTACCCTTCCAAAACATTAGTTATCAAGGGTAAATATTGCCCAAACCTCTCATAACTTCAGACATCACTTTCCTTTGAAAAATAAGTTATTTTCATTTTCCTTAGAACAAACTAGTGTTCATCAAGCAATTTTAGGTTCCAAGAAAGTCTTTTCAAGGGGTTGATTTCGGGTATGTTGGATTTCATCAATAGGTCCCTTCCACCTACTGAGTTTAAGGAATTCCCTAAATTTACAAATACAAGTCTTTTTCTCTTTCTATTGGGTTGTCAAGGTAAATATGAATTGTATCAACAACCTCTCAATTGTTTTTGTTATTTTCCATGAAAATATGTTCCCTCGAGAGAATTATGTTTCCATATGTTTTATAATCTCCATTGTGTGTATCATATCAGTAATTAGAATATTGAGTACTACTCATGAAGTTATGATAATATGGCAAATTTTTCCATTTTCATGATCAGTTGCATTAGTTTGTGTTAATGGGTTATGGACACCCGATACTTAAGAACTCATGCATATATAATTTCATACATAATTAAGTATTTTAGATTGTACAAGTATTGTATTTTTCTTAGAATACCATGAATTGAGTATATTAGTTATCAATATATGTTTTAGTTATATTTCAAAGTCATTAAGTTTGTAGAAATACTCATCACTGAGTGAACACAAGTGTGATGACTTCTCCTTCAGTTAGGAATGAGTCATTAATAACAGTTCCTAAGTTCCAAAATTACATTGCCACCATAGGTTATAAGGGGTTTCCTGTTAGTAGAGTTATGACACCCTAGTCCTTTAGGACATTAGATTAGTTGATCCATGCTAGCCAATTTTGGTACCCATGCAAGGTACTGATGCCCTTCTAGTTAGGGTTATAGGTTGGACATCGATTAGCTAAGATTAGGGTATGTCGATTGTAGTTAGCTCCCATAGATTTTGTTTTAGTATTCAAATAATATTAAGTTCAGGTTTTCATGATCAAGTGTTTAGTATTTCATATTATTTCAGTGCATGTTTATACTTAGTCTTACATTCGATTTTGTGATGTTCATGCATTTATGCTTAGTATATAGGTATATCAGGTAGCCTCCATATCACATACCTACACATTCAAAGTACCAATCACATACTTTCTTTTTGTCTATGTTGTCTTATAACATAGGTTCGGACATTCAGTTCCCATATCACACATAGTTCATTCCTATTCTACTCAGCTATAGCATTAGTGAGTCTTTATAAATTGAGGACTAGTTATATTATTAGTTATTTGTCAAGTATTTTATTACATGCTATTTTAGTTAGTCAGAGATAGTTGGGGGCCTGTCCCAACAACTCATCATGTGTAAAGTCTTTCAGACAGTTAGTTAGTTAGATATTTTTAGAAGTTAATTTTTCTTAGACATCATTGATATTGATTTGACTTTTAGATACTCTTAAAATAGTTATCGCATAATATTTTGGTACCTTCTCTCAAGACTTATATCTGATGCCAGATCATGGGGTAGATTGAGGTCAATCATGGCCTTAAGCATCATATTATAACTAGGGGTAGTCTCGGGATGTGACAAACTTATTATCAGAGTACAAGGTTTAAAGTTTCCTAGGATGTCTCAAAGTCGCATTAAGCAGAGTCTAGTTCATGGGTATGAAGAGCTCCACACATATGGGCCAGAGGCTATGCAAAATATAAAAAAGTCTCATTTTTAAGTATTCATCCTATGCGATGGAGCTTGAGCTCTATTGAACTTCTTCTCCTAACTCATTCTTTACCTTTTTAATAAAAATACCTCCCAGAAGGGCTAATAAAAGGAGAAATAGGGACTATCCTAAACCACCTATTCTTGAAGACCCTATGAATGAGCATGTCTTTTATTCCAAATTCAGGGCTGCTTTCATCTCCTTAGCCCAATCTATGGCTAAAAAAATAATCAATTGGTCACTGTCCTAGCCAACCGTACGGTAAGCACATCAACAGTTAAAATCCAAGATTTTATGTGGATGAATACTCTAACATACTCTGGATCTAAGTGTGACTAAATACCATTTCTTTACTACTTTCTTTTTTTTCCTTTTCTATTTTCCTATTGGTACTTTTTTTGGTGTCTACTTGTCTATTGGCTTGGGGCTTTATTTGGGATTAGTTTTGGACTTAAGTGGTGGCTTTAAGGGATGATGGTGGAATAGGGTCATCTCTAAGGGGGTTGAGGTTGGGGCCGGCTTTGCGTGGGGGTAAAAAGAGGTGGTCAGGGGTAGGTATGTCGTGTAAATCGGGTGTTAGGGCTGGGGCGGTGAGTAGCGGTAGAGATAGGAGAAAGGCGAGAGTAGATAGGTTGAGGGTAGGGTCTTGGAATATAGGGACCCTTCAGGGTAAGTCCATAGAGCTGGTGAACATTCTTAAGAGGAGGAAGATTAATATTGAGTGTGTTTAGGAGACTAAATGGGTAGGGTCTAAATCTAGGGATGTGGATGGTATAAGCTGTGGTACTTAGGGTGTGACAGACATCGAAATGGTATGGGGATCTTAGTGGATGAGGAACTTAGAGCGACGATGGTAGAGGTAAAGTGGGTCTGTGATAGGTTGATGAAGATCAAGTTGGTCATTGGGGGTTACGCTGCATGTGTGTAGTATTTATGCTCCGTATGTGGGCTTGGGAGAGGAGGTGAAAGTGGGGTTTTTGGAGGCTTTGGACAAGGTGGTGATAGATGTGCCGAGTTCGGAGAGCATTGTCATAGCGGGGGACTTCAATGGGCACATTGGGGTTGTGCCGGGAGGTTTTGATGATGCACATGGAGGTTTTTGTTTTGGTGATAGGAATGAGGAGGGAGCAGCTTTGTTGGATTTTGTGAGGGATTTTTGGTTGGTGGTGGTGAATTCGAGATTTTTGAAGAATGAGGATCCCTTGATTACCTTTCAAAGTACGATAGCCAAGTATCAGATTGACTTTATGTTACTAAGGAAGGGGTATAGGGTTTTATGTAAGGACTGTAAAGTCATTCTAAGTGAGTATCTTTCGACTCAGCACAGTCTCCTGGTGATGGACTTGTTTATGAAGAGGAGTAGGAAGAGAAGGGTCGAGGAGGGTCGGCCTAGAATTAGGTGGGGTGGCTTGATGCCAGATAGTGTGCTGAAGATAGAAGAGAAACTGGTGGTTTTGGGGGTGTGGGATTGTAGGGGAGACGTGGATGTCATATGGGATAAGGCTTCCAGTTGCATCACAGAGATTGCTAGAGAAGTGTTGGGTATTTTGGGAGGTCAGGCAGGATGACATAATGGGAGCTGGTAGTGAAATGAAGATGTTAAGAAGAAAGTAGAGATTAAGAAGGGGGTATATGTTAAACTGATTGAGAGTAAAGATGTAGAAGAGAAGAGGATGAATTGGGAGGTCTATAAATTAGAAAAGAGGGAGGCTAAGCTTGTAGTTATGGCAACAAAGTCAGCCACGTTTGAGATCTTGTATGCGGGGTTAGAGGAGAAAGGCGGGGAAAAGAGGTTGTATAGGCTTGCTAAGTCTAGGAAGCAGAAGGGTCGGGACCTCGACCAAGTGAAGTGCATTAAGGGGAGGATGGTCGAGTTTTGCTGGAGGATGCCCATATTAAGAAAAGATGGCAGGAATATTTCCATAGACTTTTTAACGAGGAAGAGGATAGAGAAATTGAGTTAGGTAAGCTGGAGCACTCTAAGGAGAGATGTGATTTCAGTTATTGTAGATGTTTTAAGGTTGAGGAGGTCAGGAAAGCTTTTTGTACGATGCGGAGAGGAAGGGCGACGGGGCTTGATGAGATTCTTGTGGATTTTTAGAAGTTTTTAGGTAGGGTGGGGTTAAGGTGGCTAACTTATTTGTTTAACGGTATTTTCAAGACGGCAAGGATACCTGAAGCCTGGAGGTGGAGTACGATGATTTCTTTATACAAAAACAAGGGGGACATTCAGAGTTGCACCAACTATAGGGGTATCAAGCTACTGAGTCATACTATGAAGATTTAGGAGAAGGTGGTGGAGTAGATATTAAGAAAGATTATGTCCATTTCAGATAATCTGTTTGGTTTTATGCCCGGTTTCTCCATGACAAAGGCAATACACCTGGTAAGGAGATTGGAGGAAAAGTATAGGGAAAGAAGGAGGGATTTGCACATGGTGTTCATCAATTTGGAGAAGGCTTATGACAAAGTCCCTAGGGAGGTTCTTTGGAGATTCTTAGAGAAAAGAAGGGTCCCGATAGTGTACATCAGAGCTATTAAGGACATGTACGATGGAGGAAAGACTCGGGTAAAAACGACGGGTGTGGACTCAGAACATTTTTCAGTCGAGACAGGGTTGCATCAGGGTCCGACTCTTAGCCCATTCCTGTTTGTGTTGGTGATGGATGTCTTAATGTGATGTATTCAATTGGAGGTGCCTTGGTGTATGTTGTTTATGTATGATATAGTGTGTATTAACGAGACGCGAGGGGGTATGAATGAAAAATTGGAGGTTTGGAGGCAAACCCTGGAGTCTAAGTGGTTCAAGTTGAGTAGGTCCAAGACGGAGTATATGGAATGCAAGTTTAGCGACTTGAGGCAGGAGGACGATGTGGTTGTCAAGATGGATTCCCAGGATGTTTGTAAGAGGGATAGTTTTAAGTATCTTGGGTCTATGATTCAAGGAAATGGCGAGATTGATGAGGATATCTCTAACCATATTAGAGAATGTTTGATGAATTGGAGACTCACCTCAGGTGTGTTGTATGATAAGAAGTTGCCACTTAAGCTTAAAGGAAAATTCTATAAAGTGGCAGTCCATCCAGCTATGTTATATGGAAAAGAGTGTTGTCCAGTCAACAACTCCCATATTCAAAAATTGAAGGTGGAGGAAATGAGAACGTTCCATTGGATGTGTGGACTTACTAGAGGGGATAGAGTTCGGAATGAGATAGTCTGGGAGAAGGTGAGAGTGGCTTCAGTGGAGGACAAGATGCGGGAAGGAAGGCTGAGATTGTTTGGGCATTTGTTGAGGAGGGGCACGGATTCCCCCGTTCCTAGGTGTGAGAGGCTAGCGTTGGATGGCTTTCAGAGTAGGAGAGGTAGGTCAAAGAAGTACTGGAGGGAAGTGATTAGACATGATATGGAGCAGCTACAGCTTACTGAGGACATGACCCTAGATAAGAAGGTCTGAAGGTAGTGGATAAGGGTAAAAGGCTAGGTCACGTGCGTGGGTTGTAGCTAGTAGTAGAAGAGCCCATGTATAGCTGGGTTAGTAATCCCAGGACTATGTCCATAGGTGGGTATCATATTTTTTGGATGCCATATTTCTTATCTCTTATTTAATATTGCGCTTATTTATATTATTTAGTATTTCTTTGATTTCTATTTTATTTTTAGTATGTCTTATTCCTTTTATGTTATGCCACCCACCATGATTAATTGTGCATTATGGTCTTGCTTACTATTTTTTATCTTAAGTCGGGGGTCTATCGGAAACAACCTCTCTACTTCTTTGGAGGTAGTGGTATAGATTGCGTACATTCTACCCTTCCTAGACCCCACTTTATGGGAATACACTGGGTTTTTTGTTGTTGTTGTTGTTGTATGGAATGTGATCGATATAATGGGTGTTACTCCAATTGAGAGTGTTGACTTAGCTGCCTACTAGTTGTATCGAGTATCCCATACTTGGTTTAAGCAGTGGAAAGAGGATATGGGTGTTGATGAAGGGCCTATAAAGTGTGATGAGTTTGCAACTTCTTTCTTAGATAGGTTCTTTTTTCTCGAGTTACAGGAGGCCAAGGTGAAAGAGTTCATTAATTTAAAGTAGGGTAATATGAATGTGTTGAAGTATCTACTCAAGTTTACTCAGTTGAATCGGTATGCTCTAAATATGGTGGCAGATTCTAGGGCCAGGATCAGTAAGTTTATATCTTATGTTTCAGATGATGTTTTCAAAGAGTATAGAATAGCTATGTTGATTAAGGAGATGGAAATGTTGAGATTTATGGATCATTCTATGTATATTGAGAAGGAGAAGGAAAGGGTAATGGAGAATAAGAGGGCCAGGAAAGGTTGTTTGAACTTTTCTCAGAAAAGGTCAAATGGTGGGAATTGTTCTTAGTTTTGCCAGAGATCTTTGATGAGTGGTGAATCTGCTACTCAATTTTCATCAACATTTGTGCAATTACCATGCTTTGACTGAATAAGTGAGACATAATTTGTGATTAAATGGACTACAATTCACATTATGCAGGCACTAAGATGATAAGATGGAAAGATGTAGATTGGAGCTAAAAAGGGAACAAAAGGGAGCAAAGAAATGCAACAAAATACCTAGAGTAGAACATGACCTCAATTATTGCAAGTCCTTAGACCGGGTCGCGATCAATCAAGATTGATAAGATACCGCAATTACGTGGCATTGCTCGCGGTCACGAAATGTGCGATCGTGGTAAAACTGGTGCGATCTCTACGTAGCAGAAAATCAGCCCAAGGGCAAACATGTAAATGTGCACAACTATTCCAAATTTTACGTAAAGAAGACTAAAACCCCATCATTCCATCATAGATTCTGCAACTCCTAATTATTAAACAATATTCTAGTTCTTAGCCTCTATACTTTGAGAAGAAATATTGTATTAATTTTTGGTGAAGAATACATTGAAGTAGCTTCTAACTGAAGGATTAGCAAACTCCCGTTGAAGATTTGTGGATATTCAAAATTTGAAGTAACATTCACTTAGTCTTTCATAGATCTAATCAATGTAGGTTATTTTGTATATCTTGTTTACTATTTCTATGTGTAGATAATTCTTTTTCTTAGGCTTAGGCTAGATTAGGGTGTAAATATGTATGGGATCTTATTTTGTATGCATTTGCTAGTTTTTGATGTTGGAGTCTACTATTGGTTGGGATATGTAGGTTAAGGCCCCAAATACCTAAATAGGTTTGACTGATGAGAATCCCTATGTTTTGAAAGCTCAAACTATCCTTGACTTAGGGGTTTGGGTGAACTTTAGGAACTCTGATCATCCTTGAATGAGGGATGTGGGAACCAAGGCAATAGTAGAGAATTGTTGGGTTTAGTTTGATAATTTTCACTATCTTAGACATAAAGGTGATTATGAAGTTGACTATACTTAGGGAACTATCGTAGAAATATGAGTATCTAATTGAGGTAATATGTGGTTTTGATTGAAGCACTAATTAGGTACTTGAAATGGTAAATGACTTACACCCTTAAGGTTTTGTTCACAAACTAGTGATAACGCTCAAACTACACCTCTCAATCGATAATGTAAGCGATCGTTGTCAATATAAAACCCAACTAGGTTGGGGTCAAATCCCAAAAGGAATATGGTGTGAACTTAAGTCATTTTCGATTTAATCAAATAATAGTTGATGTTTCCTGAAATGGGGTTTTTTAGTTGAACAAGTAATTGTTAATCACTTTAATCAGTGTTTGTAATCAAGAGTTTATGAAAAACCAGAATTATGTTCACTAGGGATTTTGGTACTTGACAGATGCTACTAGTAGTTCAAGATTCTCACGGTAGGTAGGACAACAAGTTATCTTTATAGAAGTTATGCTTAAATGTCTCTCGACCTACTTAAGCATTTAATTACCTAATTCTCGTGGACTTAGGGAATTTATATTCACTGCCCAAATTTTACCTAAGGTTAGCCAATCTTGTGACAGTGCTAATTATTAAACAGAAGTTTAGTATTTCCAAGTCCATGTTGATAATTCACTTCCCACTATATTTGATTTCTTTCTCAAGCAAATCAAAGAAGGTGTTATCTATCATTTAAAACCAACAGACAATTATTAAAACATCAAAATTATCAAGAAAACCTACCACTTTTCAAATTCAGAACACTCAGCACCTTATCAAGATTTAACCCTAGATCCCATAATATAGGTTAAAGGAATGTAGCCACGCATCATGTAATAATCGAAGGAACTAGACAAATTCATGCTTTGAAAGATAAACTTACCACAAGATCAATATAACTAGTGAATCTCAGATTAGATCACAACAGAAAATCCCAAAATAATGATTAAATTCTCTTCAAAGTAATTACTTTTTCAAGCCAAGAAGTTAGAGAGAGAAAATATCAAAGTATCGTGTCTCAAAACTCAAGGTTCAGTCCTGTTAAGAAAAACCCAAACAAGGCTTTAAATAGTTCACCCTAATTTTGGAAACAAAATAATAAAATTCAGAAACTCTTCGGATTAGGTGATGCCATTTGTGATAGACTATTAGGAGGCTGACGAATTATCACATATGTTATCGACTTTCTCTTTGCTTTGGATACTTGTTTCCTAACGCTAACGACAAATGGCAACGCCCTATCAGCTCCTTGATGACTTATCACAAATGTCTTCAACTCTCTGCTTCAGTTCTCATGTGCCGCCTTAGGCTGACGACATTCTTGACGGTTTATTAGCTCTTTGATGACCTATCACAAAATGTCATCACAACTTTCAACTTAGGACAATTCTCTTTCTATGGATGATGATGAAGCTGATAGCTTATCACAGGGCTGACGGTTTATCACAAATGTCGTCAGCCACACTTTGCCTCTATTAGTGGTGCAGCCTCGAAATCCTGTACTTCTACATTTGGGAACTGAGCTAGTACCTGTAACTGGTGGATTAGTTGGAATTTCTGCACCCCTGTCAAGCATTAGCCTAGGCTGATTTTCCTCATTTCAGATAGGATTCTGGGTCTTCTTGGCAAGGAGTTCTTCTTTTAACCCTACAATCTTGGGCATATTGGCTGCCCTATATAACCTTGTAATCAAACAAGAGAAGGGATATGTTGTATCGGACCTTGAGACCCAAATTTTTATCTCTTTGGCGATAATCTCTCCAAACGTCAATTTATGGTTAGACACAAAACTTGCAACTAGTATTGCTCTGTCATCCCCGAGGATATTATCTCCATCTGTGGGCATCAATCAGGTATGTACAATACCTCACCAAAATCATGCCTCTGAATTTAGGGAGGCCTTGAAAATTATTTCACTTGGGTTTGTCAGCCATTTCGGTGCTCTATCAGCTATGAGCATGGCTAACCAACATCTTTGATTCTCCTGATACTTCAGTCGGGCATAGAAAGTAGGTGTAGTGGCCTAAGGAGTGAAGTTTGGGCCATGAAGGAACCTGTTGATTGTTGCTTCAGAAACAACCACCATTACACCCCGTACCGGGACTTTATCCAACAAAGGTTGGTCAGTTGCATTCTCCCCTTCTCATCCTTAAAAAAAGGATGTAGGAACCAAGGCAATAGTAGACTATTATTGGGTTTAGTTTTCTATTTTTCACTATCTTAAACATATAGGTGATTGTGAAGTTTACTATACTTAAGGCACCATATTAGAAATAGGGGTGTCTAATTAATGTAATTAGTTGGTTTTGATTGAATAACTCATTAGGTGCTCAAAAGGGTCAATGAGTGAAACCCTTGAGGTTTTATTGACAAACTAGCCTCAAGGATTTCCAACCTAGCTTACCACATCACCAGCATTTAGAATTCTCATAATGTAATCACACGCCTATTCATAAGTTGCCCTTAGAAAAGCATAATCCCATGATCTGTGAATAATTTATTCGACTTTAATTATTGGTAGCGCTTAATTAATGATTGAAAACCCCAAAAAGAAATATTAGTCATGATATTTTCCAAACCTCCCCAATTTTATCTTCTTGTACTCTAGGTTTGAATTTAGCAAGTATACATTGTTTCAGACTAATTCGATAGCCACTCACATAGTTCCTCGTGGATTTTACCCCAACTCAAAAGTTGGGTAAATATATTAATGATGACCTTTTTGCACTTAAATTGACATGTAAGTTATGTGTTATCAATCTTTGGCTCAAGCCCAATATTCTGTCAGTGCTCCAGTGCTATGTTTAGACAGGTCAATTGGGGTAGATAACTAAGCTTTAAGTTTCAAGTAGCGTGAATAGTGGTCTCACCAACCCAATTTGTAAGAGGTATGGTAAGAACCAAAAAAGTTAGTGCTTGGCAGGCAGTGATGTGTGTTTTGATTGTGGAAAGACATGTCATGGGATAGGGGATTTTCCAGTAGGCATATGGAATGGCATGAATGATAATCAATAGGGACAAACAAACTTCTCATCGGTAAAAATAGGTTACCCGAATAAATAAGGTGACACTTCTAAAGCCATAAGTGGACGGTTCTAGAACTGAATCTATGCCCTTTAGAAACAACAAAATCAGAAAGGTTCTCCTAATGTTTTTATTATATGTTATAGGTTTTTCCTATTCATGTATATGTATTATTAGACCCTAGAGTTACACTTTCATTCACGACTCCCTATGAAGCAATAGATTTCAGCGTCAGTCATGAAATTCTTGTAGAATTCTTCTGAGTGTCCTCCCGTAGGTAGTTCTATTATAGCAAGATAGGTGTTCAAAAATCGCCCAATAATTAGCCGATCTTGTAGAATTAGATATGATTAATTTTGATGTCTTTCTTGGCATGGATTGGCTCCATTCTTTCTATGCCTCTTTCAACTTGTAATACCTCATATTTCCCTAGCATGATTTAAGTCCCAATACATGAGTATTAATATATAAAATTTTTGAAATACCTATTATTTTTCAGTTAAGATATTGCCATTGTGTGGGAAATTCAATAGCTTTCCGAAAATGTAAAATTTTCCCAAATCCGATAACCAGGTAAGAAGTTATGGTAATTTTAAGTTTCAGTTCTTAAACACCATCATTATGGTCAATAACGCATCACAGAGCCAGTCTAGATGAATATTGTCAATTTCCAATACGGGACAGTGATATTGGCACATCGTACCAACGACCCAACTCATATTTTGCAATTTTCAATAAGCCTCCACATTAATGGCGCATCATGGAGGTGGCAAAAATGGCATTCAAAAGGCTTACTGCGATATCTCCGTGTAATACCCCGAGAATCCCAACCGATAGTAGAACCTTGATTAAAGCTCATGATAATAAATCTTAGTTATTTGGTAGTTTTATGATAAAGTTTTATGTGTATTAAGGCCTTAAATACATCCTAGCTATTAGACGAATCAAAACATCCCTTACCGATCGAATTCTTGAGAAGTACATTGCCATAGTCAACTTCAAATGAGAATATCTCCCATTCTACAAATAATTTTTGATCTCATAACCTACAAACATATATATAATTGAATTATCTATCTAAAAATATCAATTTGGCCAAAATCCAACATCAGAGTAAGAAGTTATGGCCGTTTTACTGAGAGTTATCCGAGCTGTCCAGGAGTAACGAACAAACTGACGGACCGTCAAGTCAGTGATGGCCCGTCACTTTTGCCGTCAAAATAGAGGAAGAAAGTCCCTTTTCTGGACCAAAAGTGATGGTTAGTCACCAGAGTGATGGTCCGTCACCTTGACAGTCAGATTTGTCCGAGACAGCGCTAAAGCACCGTTTTAAAGAGATTTATGGGTCATTTTTCACTCTATTTAACACCCAATCACCCCAAAAAAAATATCACAACTTCTAATTCATCCAAAACATCAAATTAGGGTTTCTTTCCAAGATCGAAACCACTATTTCTTCTTCAAGGAAAATCAAGAGAGATCAATTGAAGTCAAGAAATCAAGAATCTCTCCAAGAACCTTCAAGAAAGAAGTTTCCCCAAGGTATGTAGATGTTGATTCTTGGGTCCTTTTCATCCAAGATGCTCAAGAACCCATCTTTAAAACTTAAAGATTTTATGTTTGTGAAATTCCATGATTTGTATGAGTTGAAATTGATGTTCCATGTGTTGTTGAGTTTTGATTCATGTTTGTTTACAAGATTTGTGAGATTTGACATTTGTATGTGGAATTCATGTTATGTTGGTGATAAACCCTCTTGAAGTTTCTCTCTATGTGATGTATTCATGACTTTTGGGTATAGAATTGGTTGAATAAGCGGAGCATGTCTCCCATAGGTTTGATAAAAGCCTAGGAGAAGCATATGGGCCATTATAGTATGTTGAATAGGAAGCCCCAAATTGTGAGCTAGTCTATGCATCCCTAGTGTTTGATAAAATTCCCAAGTGAATGAATTATTCCATGATAGTAAGAAATCCCTAAATAAGTGTGAACCTATGCATGTCTAGTGTTTATTGATGGACCTTAGTGAACAAGTGGAGATGTGATAGTTGTAAATTCCCCAATTATGTTCTCTTTGATATATGCTAAGTATTTAATACATTCTAAGTGGTTAGAAAGTAAGTTATGACATGATAGTATGATGTTTCCCCAAGCCATGTGATATCCAAACATAAGTCAAGACTGATATAAGTATGAAATAGTTGAGGTAAAACTTTGTTGAATGGAGTACGATGTAATAGTATGTTTTCCCTATGTTATTATATGATTATTATTCCGAGATGCTTAAAGCGACTCTTTGGTGATTGTGATGATGAATAGGGACCTATGTTTCCTTAATGTTTGATGCGATGCCTTAGGGATTTTTTAGGGGGAAAGTATGTTATAATTCCTATTTACTTGGAGAGATGAATGAATGATTATGATGATGATTTAATGCTTGTGATTATGAATGAATGACTGTGATGATAAATGGATGATAGTGATGATGCAAGAATGATAATGTTTTACTTTTATGTTATCGAGTCCTGGGGTATTTATACCCGACAATCGAGCTGTTGTCTAGAGCCCGTGCCAGTTCCTCAAAATTCCAGTCGAGCCATGATTCTCATAACTCAGTGAACTATAGAATTCTGTATCCTCAAACAATTGTAGAACTTAAGAAAGCTCAGTAATCTCAGTTATTTTCGTAATCTCGGTATCACTAGTAATCTAGCCCCAGTCCTATAAATTAGCTCAGCTCTAATTGTATTCAAATAATTCAATTCTAATCTCATAAGTGTTTTGAGTAATCTATTCTAGCTCTGTTTCGTCAGTCAGATACCATGATTCGATACCTTTTCCTTCAAATACAGAACTAAGTAATCTCAGCGTAACTTAGTCAGATCTTCTGAGAAACATGATCAGCAACAGATTGATCTTGTTGTGTACAGTTTAAGAATCAACCCTGAGTCTTTCAGTTGGGAGTAGGATTCACCACCGAGAGAAACCCAAGGATGGGAACTCACCTGCTAGTAGGGGGTGTGATTCTTAGAATAAATCCTTGTGATCCAGAACTGTGTAGCCAGCACAGGAACAGTTGTCTACCTATTGAGGGTCAATGCTAGAGAACTTGACCTAAGAGAAGAGATAATGTCTTTACCTATGGCACGATATTGGCACCCTCCCAACTAGGGGTATAGGTTGGACCCCTAAGATATAGTTGGGGTATGTGGATTAGATGAATACTTCTCACAACTTCTGATTCAGTCTCAGTTTTAGTATAAATCTCCAAAAATTAAGACTTTCAAATACAGTCATCTATCTCTATGAAGAACTCAGATAGTTCCATTGATTCATGGACCATACCGTCAAATAGGCTTGGTCTCACATATAGTTATTTGATATCATATTCAGAGATATGCCATTAGACAAGCTTGATCACAGTATCAGATTTCTATTGAGTATTCTTGTTGTCAGATTCAGATATAATCATATTTCTTATAATCGATAATAGCTTACGGAATCATCCGTTAGAAAAGTTGATCTCTAATCTTGTCAGTCGAAAGCAGTAAGCTCAGAATTTATTCCTTGATAAAAATACATCCAGATTCTCAGTTAACAGTATCAGTTGAGTCAGTTATTCAGTATATCAGTGTTAGTAGTGAGTTCAGTCTGCAGTAAAGTGGTATCCGAGTTTTAGCATCTAGAGTCGCGATGATTGTGTCAATGGTCTGTGCATTCATGTATGTGTTCTCGTGCATAATCTTCATGATTATGCAGTTTAGATATTGTGCATGTATGAGACCTTGCATTATCCTACCTCATCTACATACTCAGTACATTCCTGTACAGATGTATTTAGGATATGGTTTTTTATTTGGCACTATAGGTTCAGAGGAACAGGATCTAGAGTATCCTCAGCAGTTCTGTCCCAGTCAGCAGTAGTAGCAGTGAGTCCTCTTCTTTCGAGGACGAATCTTAATTTATTAATATTGCCTCAGATTCTATTTATATTTTTTAGTTAACAGAGTTAGTTAGGAACTTGTCCCATTAATTCCACAGTTCAGACAGTTTAGAGGTTTTTCAGACAGATGTTAATGTATTAGTATTCAGCTTTTAGTTTTGAGTATTTATAGACGTGTTAAACCTTATGGACAGTTTCTGCATTTATTTCAGATATTATGCAGTGTATAGGAACAAATATCAAAAAAGGGTTAGCTTGTGGTCCTTCGGGTCCATAAGCATCGTGTGATGTCTCGGGATAGGATCTCAGGGCGTTACAAACTTGGTATCAGAGCCTAAGGTTCAATAGTGTCCTAGGGAGTCTAAAAATCTGCATCTAGTAGAGTCTTGTGCATAGGTGTGTTGCGCCCCACATTTATGTACACAAGGCTACAAGATGTTCTTAAGAGTAGTTTCTCTTCTTCCAGTGTTCCTGTCATGATAGTGAACATGAGCTCGAGTTGATCCTCAGTCTAATCCACTTCTTTTTTCATTTACAGAGTATGCCTCCTCACAGAGATTTTGTCCATGGGGTGGATGACCAGCCCTTATAGCCAGTAGATCTTGAGAATGAGAGTGTGTCACATGCATAGTTTAGAGCTACATTCACTACCTTAGCTCTAGCAATATCTTCTCAGAATAGTTTACAAAATGTTGTCCTATCTAGGCTTTTAACTGACACTCGGCAGAATGAAGGGAAAGAGTGTAGGATGGATCAGAGGATTAGAACTAATAATTCTATGCCAATATTAAGGGGTAGTAACCGCTCCCAATTCCATCAGAGATTCTCAGCACCAGTTTCTCTATCAGTCCAGGCACCGGTACCTAAACCTAAGAATACCAGTTGATAGGGAGTATCAAGATCTAAGTTACTAGGTCGTGGGAAGAGTGTTCTTACCTACCTGTGTTGCAAAAAGTGTGGTAGGAAGCATAGGGGTGTATGTAGAGCCAACAGCAGGGGGTGTTTAGGATGTGATAGGCTAGGACACAAGTTACGAGATTGTAGAATACTAGCTCAGAGGGGTACAGATTCGCACTATCAGGAAACCACTTCCAGTACTACTAGTGGTGTTCATACCCATCCACATTGTGGAGAGTAAGGCAGGCGCGACCAAGGTGTGTGTAGAACTAGTAGTGATGTGTGCTTTGGGTGTGGTGATCCAGGCCATAGAATGCGAGAATGTAGAGTGCTGACTCAAAGGGGTAGACTTCATGCGCTTCAGGCTCGCCTTGATCGGGAAGGATTCCCTGAAATCGACCCGGGTAAGTTATGAGCCCTTAATATTTATGATATGCATTGTTAGGTCATATGCTTTGATTTTGACCTTATATTCTAGAATAAGTCATGCACTAGTTTCAGATCTCAGTCGTTCAATTATGACCTAGTCTGTACGCACACCGCGCACCGCCCCAGTATTTTTGCGAAGTGTGTTTAGAGGGACATAGAGTCCCAAGGGGGAGATACCCCATAGTATTATGATGTTACATGTCATTAGATTCATCCAGATGTATGTTCAGATTTTCTTTATGAATTTAGCATCAGTCGTTATTTCATTTTCAAGTCTTGCATTCGAAAATCAGCTTTGCCGGACATCCATGCATCAGATATCCATGTGTGTTATGAGAATTCAGCTATGAGTAGGTTCAGTCGAGTATTCCATGCATCAGATATGCATGCCCAGTGTGAGAACTCAGTATGTCCGTCGTTCTAGTTGCGTAGTCATGGCTTGAGATGTTTTCATTTCTTGAGTAAGTTATGTTGATCTGTATTCTCAGTCAATCAAGTGACATTCGAGGATGAATATTTCAAAGGAGAAGATATTGTAATACCCCGAGAATCCCAACCGATAGTAGAACCATGATTCAAGCTCATGATAAATAAATCTTAGTTATTTGGTAGTTTTATTATCAAGTTTAATGTGTATTAAGGCCTTAAATACGTCCTATATATTAGACTAATCAAAACATCCCTTACCGATCGAATTCTTGAGAAGGATATTGCCATTGTCAACTTCAAACGAGAATATCTCTAATTCTACAAATAATTTTTTCTCTCATGAACTACGAACAGATATATAATTGAATTATCTTTCCAACGGCACCAATTTCTCCAAAATCCAATATCAGAGTAAGAAGTTATGGCGATTTTACTGAGAGTTATTCGAGCCTTCCAGGAGTGACGGACAAACTGACGGACCGTCAAGTCAGTGATGGCCCGTCACTTTGGCCGTCAAAACTGAAGAAGTAAGGCCCTTTTCTGAATCAAAAGTGATGGTGGAAGTGACGCTTAGTCACCAGAGTGACGGTCTATCACTCTGACCGTCAGATTTTTCCGAGACAGCGCTGACGCACCATTTTAAAGAGAGTTTTGGGTCATTTTTCACTCTAATTAACACCCAATCACCCCAAAAGAAATCTCAAAACTTCTCATTCATCCAAAAAATAAAATAAGGGTTTCTTTCCAAGATGAAAACCCATATTTCTTCTTCAAGAAAAATCAAGAGAGATCAAGAGAAGTCAAGAAATCAAGAATCTCTCCAAGAACCTTCAAGAAAGAAGTTTCCCCAAGGTACGTAGATGTTGATTCTTGGGTCCTTTTCATCCAAGAAGCTCAAGCACCCATCTTTAAAACTTAAATATTTTATGTTTGTGAAATTCCATGATTTGTATGAGTTGAAATTGATGTTCCATGTGTTGTTGAGTTTTGATTCATGTTTGTTTACAAGATTTGTGAGCTTTAACCTTTGTAGGAGGAATTCATGTGATGTTGGTGATAAACCCTCTTGAAGTTTCTCTCTATGTGATGTTTTCATGACTTTTGGGTGTAGAATTCGTTGAATAAGAGGAGCATGTCTCCCATAGGTTTGATAAAATCTTAGGAGAAGCATATGGGCCATTATAATATGTTGAATAGGAAGCCCCAAATTGTGAGCTAGTCTATGCATGCCTAGTGTTTGATAAAATTCCCAAGTGAATGAATTATTCCATGATAGTAGAAAATCCTCAAATAAGTGTGAACCTATGCATGTCTAGTGTTTATTGAAGGACCTTAGTGAACAAGTGGAGATGTGATAGTAGTAAATTCCCCAATTATGTGCTTTTTGATAGATGCTAAATTTTAAATACATGCCAAGTGGTTAGCAAGTAAGTTATGACATGATAGTATGAAGTTTCCCCAAGCCATGTGATATCCAAACATATGTCAAGATTGATATAGGTATGAAGTAGTTGAGGTAAAATCTTGTTGAATGGAGTACAATCTAATAGAATGTTTCCCCTATGTTATTATATGATTATTATTTTGAGATGCTTATAGTGACCCTTTGGTGATTGTGATGATGACTAGGGGCCAATGTTTCCTAAATGTTTGATGCGATACCTTAGGTATTTTTGATGGGGAAAGTATGTTATGATTCCTAATTACTTGGAGATATTAATGAATGATTATGATGATGAATGAATACTTTTGATGATGAATGAATGATTCTGATGATGAATGGATGATCGTGATGATGCAAGAATGATTATGTTTTGCTTTTATGTTATCGGGTCCTGGGGGTATTTATACCCAATAATAGAGTTGTTTTCTAGAGCCCGTGTCAGTTCCTCGATAATTTTAGTCGAGCCAGGATTCTCAGAACACAGTGAACTATAGAACTCTGTATCCTTAGAAAATTGCTTAACTTAAGAAAGCTCAGTAATCTAAGTTATTTCTGCAATCTCCGTATCGCTAGTAATCTAGCCCTAGTCCTGTAAATCAGCTCAGATCTAATAGTATTCAAATGATTCAATTCTAATCTCAGAAGTGATTTGAGTAATCTATTCATGCTCAGTATCGTAAGTCAGATACCATGATTCGATACCTTTTCCGTCAGATATGGAACTAAGTAATCTTAGTGTAACTCAGTCAGATCTTTTAAGAAACATGATAAGTAGTAAATTCACCTTGTTGTGTACAGTTTACGATCAACCCAGAGTCTTTTAGTTGGGAGTAGGATTCAGCACCGAGTGAACCTAAGGATGGGAACTCACCTGCTAGTAAGGGGTGTGATTCTTAGAAGCAATCCTTGTGTTCCATAACTGTGTAGCCAGCACAGGAATAGTTGTCTACCCATTGAGGGTCACTTCCAGAGAACCTAAACTTAGAGAATAGATAATGTCTTTACCCGTGGCATGGTATTGGCACCCTCCCAACCAGGGGTAGAGGTTGGACCCCTAAGAGATAGTAGGGGCATATTGGTTAGTTGAATACTTCCCACAGTTTCAGATTATGTCTCAGTTTTATTATAAATCTCCAAAAATTAGGGATGTCAGATATAGTCATATATCTCTATGAAGAACTCAGATAGTTCCATTAATTCATGGACCATCCCGTCAGATATGCTCGGTCTCATATACAGTTATTTGATATCATATCAGATATATGCCGTAAGATAGGCTTGATCACAGTATCATATTTCTATTGAGTATTCTTATTGTCAGATTCAAATATAATCATATTTCTTATCATCAATTATAGCTTCCAAAATCATCCGTTATAAAAGTTGATCTCTAATCTTGTCATTCAAAAGTAGTAAGCTCAGAATCCAGTCCTTGATATAAATACATCCAGATCCTCAGTTAACAGTGTCAGTTGAGTCAGTGATTCAGTATCTCAGTGTCAGTAGTAAGTTCATTCTGCAGTAAAGTGGTATCTGAGTTTTAGCATTTAGAGTCTCGATTATTGTGTTCATAGTTTGTGCATTCATGTATCTATTATCGTATGGCATCTTCATGATTATTCAATTTAGATATTGTTCATGTAAGATCCCTTCAGTCCCAATCAGCAGCAGTAGCAGTGAGTCCTCTTCTTTTAAGGACGAATCTCAGTTTATTAATATTACATCAGATTCTATTTATATTTTTTAGTTGAGGGAATTAGTTGGGGACCTGTCCCATCAACTCCACAGTTCAGACAGTTTAGAGGCTTTTCAAATGAATGTTGATGTATTAGTATTCATCTTTCAGTTTTGAGTATTTATAGACGTGTTGAACCTTATGGCCAGTTTCCGCATTTATTTTAGATATTATGCAGTGTATAGGTACAGATATTAGAAAAGGTTAGCTTGTGGTCCTTCGGGTCTATAAGAACCGTGTGATGTCTCGGGATAGTATCTTAGGGTTCAAGATCCAGTCGTCAATTTCCATTGAGGCTCTGCGATCCTGGCGCGTCACGCTAGGGCCTTAAATCAAGACTTTCAGTTTTCCAGTTCTGCGTTTTTAATTTCCTAAGGGCTGTCTGGTCATTTTCCTAAGCCCTAAACTCACCCTAAATCCGAAATTAAAGACTAATAGGGCATCATATGCCCATTATTCTAAAATTACTCAAAAGAGGATCCAATCTCTTCAATAACACAAAAAATTTAGCTCTTAAATTCAAGGCCAAATCTCAAGAACTCACCATCAATCCTCTCAAATTCATTAACCCAGGTATGTTAAATGTTTATTCATGGGTTACTTTCACCCATGGAGTCCAAGTACCTAATTTTAATTACATATTTATAATCTTTTCAAGTTATTTTGATGTTAAAGTATTATTTCACCCATGAATCTCCATAAACTATGATTTTACACCATGTATTGATGAAATTATTGTTGTTATTCAATTTTCCATGTTTTAATTTTATGATTAATTGAATTAATAATGATTTAGTACTATTCATGTTGAATTCATACTATTACTACAAGTTACCTAACATTCCTATGATTTGACCAAACTATTAACTACAAGTGTTTGACAAAATGCCTGCAAGAATGATTATTTAATAAAAACCTTCATGCTATGTCCTCTAAGCTTAAGTATCATGTTACTGTTATTGCTTTTGAGTCCTGGGGGTATTGAATACCCAAAAACCATAGCTGTTTATTTAGTCTCGTCTCAGTATCTTCAGAATAACTTCAGAATTCATATTTTGAGCATTACTAGATCAGTCAGTTAAACTCAGAATAGTCAGTAACTCAGTTTCATTCAGTTAGGAGTAGCTTGACTATCTCACAGGGGTCACCCATTTGGTCAGGCATGATACACTTAGTCCTTAAGGATAGTGCAACAGTATAGTGGATCTACATAGCCAACGTTAGTACCCGTGGCACGATATTGACACCCTTCTAACTGGGATTACAAGTTGGACCCCAATTTGCTCAGATTGGGGAATGTCAATTAGATAATAGATCCCACAGTCTCTATCCAATAATCAAATCTGTAGTTTAGTATCTGTGTTGTTTTACAAAGTCATACAGATATCAGTTATTTGTGTATTTCCATTTACAGGCTTCTATTCAGTTCATGCTATATGCTTGGTCATGCATCTCCAATATCTATAAATTTTATGTACCTTTACTATTTATAGATTTCACCTAATTTCAGTAACTATAGATTTCATGCTCTTTATTCAGTATTCCATGTACATTCAGATAATTATTTTTCCTGTTCATGAAACCATGCATGCCAGCCAACCTCATTTAGTATACCAATACATTCAAAGTACTGATCACATGCCTTTTTTTTGTGCGATGATATATTATATCATAGGTTCTGATGCCTAATTCTCGGATCGTGATTAGACTTCTCAAACACTCACTAGTAGCAGTGGTGAGTCCTTATGTTTCGCGGATGGATTATTTTATTTCATGTCTTTAGTCTAGTAGTTAGTTGGAGTTAGTTGGGTCCTATCCCATCAACTCACAGATATTCAGTTTAGAGGCTTTCAGACAATACAGTTAGTTATTCAGTATTCAGACTTCAGTTCCCATGGCAGTTAATTATTCAGTTTATCTATGATTTTAGTATTTATTCATACTTCAATAACTATTTATCCAAATTCATAATTCAGTTTCTATTTCAGTTATTAAAATCTTATGTCATATCAGTTATTCTTCTATATTTATGATTGTGTTATTCAATGCTCATAGTAGGTATGAGCTCATGGGTTAGTTTGTGGTCCCTCAGGACTGTAAGCACCGTGTTACACCTAGGGTGTACTCTCGGGGCATTACACAACTATAGAAATAAGATAGTCCAGTTCCATTTTCCTAACGATCTAGTAATAGAATTGAGGGGTAGCATTGAAATACATATAGGTCGATTCATCTACTAATTTAATGCATGGAAGATGATATCCAAAGGTTTTATATATAGCTTTGTCCAAGTCAAGGACTCAAGTTTTGACATTCCAAATTTTTAGTCAGTTGTAGTAGTTAATAAGTTTCCCAAAGTATCTCGTAAAGACCTTCTCGGAGTTTTTCCTGAGAGAAAATTAACTTTGGAATAAATCTCCTTTCTCACACCTAATGTACTTCAATTCCACCTTACAGAATAACTTCAACCGAGCTTAAAGAATTGAATGAATAGTTGCAAGATCTCATAGATAAGGGCTTTATCAGGTCTATTATCTCTCAATGGGGTGCCCCAATTCTTATCTAGCATAAGAAAGATGCTCCTTCATGATGTGCATTGACTACCTTCAGGTGAACAGAGTAACATTCAAGAATAAATTCCATCTCACTAGGATTGTTAACTTATTTTAATGGCTCTAGGGTGAAAAAATTTCTAAGATATACCTCAAATTCAACTATCCTCAGCTCAGAGTCCGAGAATGTGACATCCCAAAGAGACATCTAAAAACTCGGTATGGTCACTTCAAATTTGTAGTTATGTCTTTATGATTAACGAATGCTCCTCTAGATTGTATGGACTTGATGAATAGAGTGTTAACACAGTACTTGGACATGTTCTTCATAGACTTCATAGATGATATCCTCATCATTTTTTGTAGAGAAGGTGAACATGAAGACCATTTGAGGATTGTTTTGTAGACCCTTATGGATCGCCTAATATTTTCTACATTCCGCAAGTGCAAATTATACTAAAGATCAGTAGCTTTCCTTGGTTACACTATTTTTGGTGATGGTATTCGAGTTGATCCTCAAAAGTCCAAAGGACTAAAAAACTGGCCTAGACCCATCTCCCCATAAGATATCAGGAGTTTCATGGGTTTATCTTGTTACTATAGATGATTTGTTGAGGTATTTTCTACATAGATTTTCCCATGCCAATACTTACTCATAAGAAAGTCAATTTCAGTGGTTAGATTCTTGTGAGAAGATTTTTCAGGAATTGAAGACTCGGCTTACTTCCGCTCTAGTTTTGACACTACTAAAGGGCTCAAATGGTTTTGTAGTTTATTTTGCTTCTTATAGATTTTGTCTTGGCTGTGTCTTAACGAAATGAGTTAAAGATATATTGTGTGCCTCTAAATAAGTCAAACCTCCTAAGAATAACTACCCGACTTATGATATAGCATTGGTAACAATTGGTTTTTGCTTAAATATTTTAAGGCATTATATTTATGGGGTTCATGTTGATATATTTATTGATCACAAAAGTTTTAGTATGAATTCACCCATAAATACCTAAATCTTCATAAGAGAGGGTGGCTATAATTTATAAAATACTATGGTATGAGTGTGTTATATCACCTGAGTAAGGAGAATACTGTGGACGATGCCCTTAGAATATTATCTCTGTGGAGTGTTTCTTATGTGGATGATAATGAGAAAAAAATAGTCTGTGAAGTTCATCAACTTGCTATATTGGGTGATCAGTTTGTTGATTTTGCCGAAGGTAGTTTTTGTGTTTAGAATAATTCAGAATCTTCATTAGTTTTTGAGGTAAAGGAAAAGCAAGGTAGAGACCTATTTTGGTTAAGTTTGAAGAGGCAGTCTAGAATACGAAGGTTGAAGTTTTCTCCCAAGGGGGAGATAGGGTATTCTTTGTTAGGGAAGGTTATGTCCTGTATCTTAGATGAGTTGAGGAAATGAATGTTAGCAGAGGTGCATAGTTTGTGATACTATATTCACCCAGAAGCCACTAAGATGTACCGTGATCTGTGGGAAGTCTATTGGTGGAATGGTATGAAGAAGGATATAAAAAGTTTTTTGACTAAGTTTTAAAATTGCCAGCAAATTAAGGTTGAGCATCAATTACTTAGTGGTATGCTTTCAGAATTCAACTTCCCCACTTGGAAATGAGAATTGGTGAATATGGACTTTGTATCGTGTAACCTCGTATGCATTGTCATCATGATTCTATTTGGGTCATTGTTGCTAGAATGACTAAGTCACCCCATTTCATGCTAGTCAATACTTATAATTCAAGCAAGCATTATTATAGACTCTATCTTAGAGAGTTGTTAAAGTTACATGGAGTCCCATTGGACATTATTTCACATAGAGGCACCTAGTTTACCTCTCATTTTTTGAAGGCTTTCTAGAAGTGTCTTTGTACCCAAGTTTATCTCAGTATGACTTTTCACCCCCAAAGAGATATTTTGGCAGAGCGGACCATTTAGACCTTAGAGGATATATTGAGTGCTTCTGTTACAGACTTTAAAGGTAGTTGGGATGAGCACCTGCCCTTGATAGAGTTTACCGACAATAACAACAATCACTTCAGTATTCAGATAGCCCCGTTTGAGGCTCTATATATTTGGAGGGGCAGGTGTCCTTTTTTTGGTTTAAGATTGACAAAACTACATTGATAGTGCCAAATTAAGTATATAAGGCAATGGAAAAGGATCAGTTTACCCTATATAGACTTAAGACAGCTCAGAGTGGACAAAAATCCCTTGTAGATGTAAGGAGAAGGGAGATCGAGTTTGATGTTGGTGAATTGGTGTATTTGAAAATTTCACCCGTGATACGGGTGAAGAGATTTGGGAAAAAGAGGAAGCTCAATCCTTGCTATATTGGACTATATAGAATTTAAAGCCATTTTAAGAATTTAGCATATGATTTTGTGTTTCCTGTAGAGTTAGCATCAGTGCATCCAGTGTTCCATATCTCATTACTAAAGAAATACATTAGTAATCTAGCTTCATTAGTTGCTTTAGAGATTATGGGAGTAGAAGATAGCCTCTCTTATGAAGAAGTCCTAGTTGAGATCCTTGTCCGTAAGATTCGTAGGTTAAGGAATAAAGAAGTTTCTTTAGTTCAAGTTCTTTGGAGAAATCTGTCCATTAAAGGAGTTATTTGGAAACAAAAGTTGATATGCGAACCAAGTACCCCTATCTTTTCTCATCGAATTCAGATTTTGCTAGAGGTAATACTGTACTTAGTTAATTAATTCTCAAATTTTCTATCTCATCTATGAAGCCATCCTCATATCATAGAATGCATTCATGATTTCACTTCAGTCCATGTATTATGTTTCAAATTCAAATAGTTAGTTCGGATTTTAAAGTTAAATACAAATTATATAAACTCAGTCAATTGGTTTGGGGAACTAGGATAATTTGTAATCAGTGTATGATTTGGATTTTAAAGTTAAATACAAATTATATAAACTCTCAGTCAAATATACGGGTGTATTTGAAAATTTCACCCGTTTATATGATACGGGTTAAAATCAGTGTATGATTTTAGGTTTTCCTAGTTCCCCAACTAAGATAGTTTTATTTGGAGATGAATGATCCTAAGGGGGATGTGTTATAATATCCCAATTTTTCAAGTTCTATGTTCATCAATATAGATCATAAAATTTGTGTTCCAATGCCACAAGTCTACTCTTAATTTGAAGTGGTGACAAAGAGTTACAGAAAATTTTCTAAGGAACTATCTAACTATCGTGATAACAAGACAAGTAATGAGTTGTTACCATACGTGATGAATTGTGACGTGTGAGTGGTAGTCTCTCCAGTTGATTCCTAAGGTTTTCTCCTCGTTACAACGAGTCTAGGTCACGACTCCTTATGAGACATAACGAGTCGTGGTATGGACTCGTTATTAAGACTGTAAAGTATCACCTAACTTAACTCAAAGAGAAAGAGTCCAGCCTACGACTCATTATCAGACCTATCGGATCATTAAGAGTACCAATTACAATAACAATAATCAACACAAAAATTTAGTCTCGGACTATGACTGCTCCTCATTACTCGTGATCAGCCCCAACGAGGCATAAGAAGTAAGTCATAGTTAGGACAGTAAAGGTTCAGAATTAGAGTCTCAGTTTACACTATGAATCCTAACTAGTTGTGATGAGTTATAGGGTGAGTCATAACGATTTGGAACCAAAATTTCCTTTATTATTTAAAAGGGTTTTTTTGTAATTTCCACCCTTCAAAACCCAAACTCACGTAGTTTACCCATCCAAAACATCAGTTATAAATGGTAAATATTACCCTAACCTCTCATAAATTCAAAAATAACTTCCCCTAGAAATATAAAGTGATCCTCTTCTTCCTCATAATAAACTAGGGTTCATCAAGTAAGTTTAGATTCCAAGATAATCTATTCTAGGGGTTGATTTTAAGTATATGGGATTTCATCAATGGGTCCCTTACACCCATTAAGTCTTAAGAATTACCTAAATTGAAAATTATATATCCTTTTCTCTTTCTATTGGGTTTTAAAGTTAAATACAAATTATATAAACTCTCAGTCAATTGGTTTGGTCATGTGCCATTAAAATATGTTCCCTTATGAGAATTGTATTTCCATAAGTTTGATGATCTCCATTGTCCCAATCAAAATAAGTGTTATATCTTGTTTTGATGATGAGCATCTGATAATAATGAACTAGGTCCCTAGGTCTTCATGGAAACATATAGCTGTCGCATGGACTACACAGTTTTGTTTTCTAGTGTAACAAATTATGCACATGAGATGTGTACCTTTTAGGACACTTAGACTAATCAAATTTCTACCATAACCATTACTCCGCTAGAAAAGGAAAATAATGCTTCTTAAATTAGTGAGTTTTCACAATCAACCTCTTGATAATAGACATCAATGATCCTAAGGAGGTTAACTATAGTTGATTGTTGGGTTGTTTAGAGGGAAATCTGTGGTTTTTCCTCCATTGACTAAGGAGGTTTGCACGTTAAATCGTTGTGTCTTTACTTTCCTGTAAAAATGTTAGTTTTCTAGTTCTTTACTGTGTGATTGCTTGTGACTAACTTTAAGGGACCTGGTCCCTCTTTGTGTGGTGAAACCTCCCTGAGTTTCAATAGTTGGTATCAGAGTTAAAACACTCTAAAAGTTTACCACCTAGAGTGATTGTGTTATCATGGCTGCTCTACCTAATCTGGAATAAGGGAAATCTACCACTAGACCACCTAGATTTAATAGAAAGTTCTATAGGTGGTGGAAAATAAGAATATTTGATTTCATTATGGATGATAATAGTGAGTTTATGTATGTAATCCTTGATAGTCCATATGTGCCAGTAAATGAGGTTAAAGATGGAGATATAACCAGAATGTTCGTTAAAAGCAAGATAGAGTATAATGATTAAAATAGGAAGAAATTGGAGAAGAATTACAAGGCTTTGAAACTTCTAGTTTGTGGCATAGGGCCTTATAAATATAATATGATTCCTCGATGTGAAAATTCTAAAGAAATCTTGGATTACTTGAAAATACCTCATGAAGGGACCACTAATATAAAGGATTCAAAAGATGATATGCTAACTACAAAGTATGAAACCTTCACCATGAAAAAAGGAGAAATTATCCAAGAGATACATAAAAGATTCACTTTAATCACTAATGAGTTGCACTATTTAGGAAAAGTGATTCCCTTCTACAAAAAAGTGAGAAAATTCTATGGGTTTTGCCTAAATCCTGGGAAAGCAATGTGGATACTATAACTGAGGCAAGGAACCTAAAAACTCTCACTATAGATTAGCTTATTGGTAATCTGAAGACACATGAACTTAAGAAAAAACAAGGGTAAAAGAAGAATAAAGTCAAAAGAGAAAAATATTAGCCATTAAAGCCTTCTAAGTATGATTCAAGTGATGAAGACACTGATGCTGCCCATTTGGCCAAAAGAATTGTTAGAGTAATGAAGAAAATTGGTCAGTTTCAAAGAAGAGGAAACAATAACAAGAAGGGAGGATCTATTGAAGTTTGTCACAAATATGGAAGTCTTGATCATTTCATCAAGGACTATACTATACACAAAATGGACTATCAGGAATATCTCAAGTTAGGAGGTGACCAAGGAAACAAAAGGGACCAAGTCTTTGTAAAATCAAGAAGAAAGGCTACATCTGATTTTGCTGTAAAGCAATCATTAGCTATCTTGGGGGATGTGAATCGAAAGAAGATGGGAAGTATGAAGATATTTCAATGCTAGAAGTGTAGGATGAGAAACTGACCTTTGATTCATTGTTAGCTCTCATGGAAAATACTGAAAATGAAGAAGAAAATTAGGTAACACTCTTTGACATTAAGAAAAATTTATATAATTATCCTGTTAGAAACATAAAAATCTAGCTAATGTGTTGATTCAGAAAAATGCTCTAGAAGAGAAAATAGAGAATCATGAGCTTGAATTAGTTGCTTTAACTCTCCGTATTTTTGAAATAGAAGAACATTTTGGTAAGTTGAAAATTGATAATTTGAGGTTATTGAGTCAGTTGGAGAAAGTAATTTACTCCGATGATAAAGGAAAGGAAAAAGCTTCAAAGATTCAGGTTGAGCTTGAAGATAAATTTAGAGATTCTCAAAAGCACCTTATGGCTGCTCTCTAGAAGAATGAAGAGTTAGAAAGGGACTTGGTCCATTTGAGGGAAGAACTTACAAAATACCTAAAATGGACTACATCCTTAGAAATCCTTTCTAACTTAACTGGTGAAGAAGTTAATAATGGTAATGACCTTGGATATCAGTACAAAACTCAATCTTCTAGGTCTCAAATCAAGGTTGTACAAAAGGACAAAAAAAGCCCACAAATCTTTATGCACTTATTGTGGAAGAGGTGGTCACATGAATGAAAACTGTCAAAGTTTGATGAGAGCTAAAATAAATAGTGCTAAATATATTTAGCAAGGAAATGCCTATCCTAAGGATTCCAAACTATTGAATATAAAGAAAAACTCATCACCAAGATGAGTCAAAAAGAATTTGATCACACCTTTGTCCTCCTACTAAGAACTCAAACTCAAGTGGGTTTCCAAATCTAATAAATGATCTTATTTCCAGTAGTGAGAAAGGGTTTGCAAACAGAACAGGTTCATTGACAATAATTTTTCAAAGCATATAATAAGAAGGTCTGACTATATTCTCTCTCTTAGGACACTTCAAGGTGGAGGTGTATTGTGTGGAAATAGTAAAAAGAATCAAAATGTTTATGGTGATGGGAAGAAATATACTTTAGGGATCAACATAAAGATGCTGACTTATGTAACTTGTAATGGTTTGGGAAGATAACAGTTCTTCATAGTCACCATATTAAGCTTTCTATAATCAATGCACATATGCATGGAACCATCCTTCTTCACAAACAATATAGGAGCTCTCCTTAGGGACATAATTATGCTAATAAAACCCTTACCTAAGAGATCCTAAGGTTGACAATTTAGCTCCTTAAGATCGGCAGGAACCATATGTTAAGATGCCATAGAAATGGATTAGATGTCTGGATTGAGATCGTTGCCATACTAAATCTCACGAACAGGGGGAATACCTTGCATGTTGGTAGGGAGCAAATAAGGAATCTGATAAATAATAGGAATAGAGTCAAGCGATGGTCACTCTATACTAGAATCATAAACATAAGCGAGATAAGACTCGAAACCCCTGGAGATAAGTCTACTAGCACACGTATAAGAGATAATCCTCATCGGCTAGGGGTTAACTACTACCTACCACACGACTAGGGGTACATCGGCCTTTTATAAGGTAACGATCTTAGCAATACAATCCATGACTGCATAATAGTGGGATAACTAGTACATGCTTAAAATCATATCAAAATCCACCATATCGAGAATAAAAAGGTCAACATAAGAATTAACTTCAGTAACTGTCAAAAAACATGATCAAAATAGTCGATCCACTACTAAAGTATCACCCATGGGAAGAGATACACATAAAGACATGAATAAGAATTAGAAGAAAACTTTATCCATGGTGTATAATACACATTTATATAGGAATAAATGGATCTCAGATCGAATAAATCAAGGGTTGATTGGCGGTACACCAAAATCATACCTATAACCCTAGAATATGAAACCTGAGCCTCAGGTCTAGCAGGTTCTGCTTACAAATGAACGCACCCGCCAATTGGCCGGGCACCTGACTGACCTCCTATCCTGCTTCCCTGAGAACCTCCTCGAGTACCCTGGAGACCATCCTATAACCATAAGAACCCCCTTTAGCTGAGGGGTGAACTACTCTAATAAGAGGAACACTCTAAGCCAAAAAACAATCGCCCCATGACTAGGGCAATACATAAATAGTGCCTAAGGAGTCGACAAGTAAAACAAGAAACATGAGCTAAACCAGAACAAACAGATCTGGCTGACACAAAATAAATATCACGTCTAGACTTAATAAGAAATAAATCCCTCGAAGACTAAATAGACTAACATTCATTAGTAATCTAAAGAGTTGCCTGAATAAGTTAACTAGGTTGAATCTGAGGCTGATAGCATGGACGTGAAGGATACATACTCTAAGAAATACCATCTCTTGGTTGGGAACTATGACGACTCCAACTGAAACTATCCTGAAACCTAGTTCTCTTATCGTGGTACTCAGGACCCTCACGGTGTATCTCCTCCATCACTCTAGCATGATCTGAAACCTCAACAAAAGACCTACCCATAATGACCAAACTCTAAGTAGACATATGAATGGAAAACCTCAACCCTCTAACAAAGCAGCGAACTATCTCATAGTCAGTATCCAGAATAGAAGTTACATACCTAGCAAACTAGTGAAAATAAGAAACATACACTAAAACCCTTTTAGATCCCTGCTCCAATCTAGAGAACTGATCTCTCAAATGATATCTAAGGCTTCGAGGCGTATACTTCTCCAAGAACATCTCATAGAACTAAGTCCATGACAAGGGAGAATATCCAGCTGGTCTAGATTCCATAAAACATCTCCACCAATGATGACTAATAAATCCAACTAAAATATGGTGTAATCCACACCATTAGTCTAAATAAGGCCCAAACCACGAAGCCTACCCTCTCAAGCAATTAGGAACTCATATGAATCCCCTCTAGGAGCACCAAAAAATCTTAATGGAGCTACTCTAAAGAATTTATCCAATATCTTCTGATACTCAGAAGATATAGCAGGCTGAGCGACAACTGGCTGAGCAACTACTGGCTAAGCGACTATTGGTGTCGAAGGAACCTCAACTCTGGGAGCCGCATCTATACGCTGCACCTCTACCTCACTATAAATCTATTCAGCAGACTATGAACCATTATATGGTACACTAAAAACTATACCAACAATTGAACCAATTCATTTCTAATCACCTTTGAAGAAATAAACCATGGTGGAGCCTGGGCTAGAGCTTGGTCCACTGTTGGTTGTGGTGGAAAAATCTTCGGCTTAGGTTCAGAATAGGGTCTAGGGAAGGCAGCCTATCCTATCCCCTAGTTGGGGACACATCACAAGGTCATCATCTAATATGATAAGGATAACTAGGCTCAGTCTCGGGTCCCTCATTTTATGTAGTTTTAGCACGTGTCCTTACCATTTGAGAAAGAGTAAAGTCAATGGAATATGCTATAAGCCAACTCAGACTGTGAGCGCGATATAAGTGATAGAAGTGAAGAACTCCAGAGAATGTCCTATAGCCACAAAGGATAAGAAATGGACGTAAACTTTCTGATCCACAGGAGACTACTAGACACGTACTCTTTTAACAACAATACCGGTGAAACCTAGTCTTTGATACAAATTTTTCACGACTTGATTTACAATACTTGTGAAACATAGGCTCTGCCACCATAACCCAAAGCTAATTCAATGGGTTAATTCGGTAAGAAATTCCTAACATTGGAAAAATTCAATGAACACAAGTTATAAATAAACAAAGTGTTCTAAATAGACAAACAGTCAGAAAAGATACCAATCTTTAAACCTAGTAGAGTTAGTACGAAAGTATCGAATAGTATTAATACAATTAAAAGTATCTGATAGATAATACATTAATCTCGAATACTATAGATTGAATATGAAAGAGAAAACAAAACTGAGTGACTCAAACTCCAAGAGCTTACCCTATCTCTAGAAGTCAATCACGACATGAACAACCAACAATGATGATAGTTAGTACTCTAAGTTGCACCAATAAGGTTTAAAAGTTCTAGTATGAGTACCAAAAAAATGAGTGCTCAGTAAACATCATCAGACAATAGATCTAAATCATGATATAAGAATGATAAAATGTAAAATAATCATATATAAGTTAAGGTACAAAATCAAACATGAATCATCTCCATTATCACCATTTATAATAAGCAATAAATTCAGAATAACAAAATATCATAAGGCATCAACACATGGCAATATCACTGTATATAACAAGTAATAAATATCGGAATAATAATATAACATAAGGCATCAACTTATGCCCTTATCACTGTACATAAGAATTAGATAATTTAGAGTAATAATGAATCATAAAGCATCAACAGAAGCAATCACAAGTACAAAGTTGGCTCCCGTATTCCAACTGGTGCAAAAGTATAGGACTCAAAATGACATCCCATACCACTGGAGAGTACACACAAAAGAAATATAAGGGAATCTAATAAACAATTCTGATGATGCCTGTGAATCATACTAATGATGTATACAAATCATACTGACGATGCATGCGAGGTAAACCCATCACAAACTCCATGTTTACCATTTCCATCTCCCAAGTAGGAATGCTGAACTCTTGCAATGTGCCTCTAGGCCTCTGGTATTCAACCTTTACTTGTTGGCAGTTAGAATACTTAGCTACAAACTTTGCAATATCCCCTTTCATACCACTCTACCAATATATTTCCTAAAAATCATGGTACATCTTAGTGTCTCTTGGCTGAATAGAGTAATGTGCACTATGCACCTCTGCTAAAATCTATTGTCTCAAATCATCAACACATGACATGCACATTCTACCCTGACATTGCAACACACAATATCCCCCTTAGCAGAAAACCTCTACTTTATGATCTATAACAGATTCCTTCAACTTAACCAGACTAGAATCCCTATCTTGCTTTTCTTTTACTTCGAAAACCAAAGAAGATTTCGAACTATTCTGGACCCATATACTACCCTCAGCTGAATCAACTAACTAAACATATAATATAGAAAGATGATGAACCTCTCTTACCAATTTTCTCTTATCATTCCTAATATGAGAAACACTACCCACAAACAATCTACTAAGGGCGTCTGCCACTACTTTACCTTTTCCCGGGTGATAAAACACACTCATATCATAATCTTTCAATATCTTAAGCCACCTTCTCTGATGAAGATTTAAATATTTCTATGAAAACACATACGGAAAAATATTGTCATCTCTGACCACATAAAAGTGAACCCCTTAAATATAATGCCTCTAAATCTTCAAGGCAAAAACAGCAACGGCCAACTCAAAATCATGGGTAGGGTAATTCTTTTAATAGGATTTAAGTTGTCTAGAGTCATAGGCTATGACCTTACCTTTCTGCATCAACACACAACTAAGACTAACTCTGGAAGCATCATAGTAAACAACGAACCAATTTAAACCATCTGTCAAAGTCAAGACTGGGGGTGAGGTAAGTCGAGTCTTTAACTTTTAAAACTTTTCTCGTAAGAATCTAATTACTAAAATATGATATTCTTCTAAATTAATCAAGAAGTGAGGGATTTAATAGACGAAAACCCTTCAACAAACCATTTGTAATAGCCAGCCAAATCCAAGAAACTTCATATATCTAATGAAGAGATAGGTCTGGGCCAATTTTTCACTTCTTTGATCTTTTAAAGGTCAACTCTAATTTCATCACCAAAAATAATATAGCCAAGAAAATCTACTGACCTTTGCCAAATCTCACACTTACAGAATATGGTGAATAACTAATGGGCTCTAAGAGTTAATAATACAATTCTGAGATGGTCTGTATGATTATTTTCACTATAGGAATTGACAAGGATATCACCAATGAAGACTATGACCAACATATCCAAGTACTGCTTGAACACTCTCTTCATCCAGTCCATGAAAGCTGTTGGGGCTTTTGTTGGTCGAAAATACATGATTATAAATTTGATGTGACAATACAAGGTTCTGAATGCTGTCTTTGGAATGTCACATTCTTTGACTCTGAGCTGATGATAGATGGATCTGAGGTCTATCATAAGGTATATGACACCCTAAAGTTAGTCAAACAAGTCATCAATCTTGGGGAGTGCATTCTTATACTTGATTGTGACTTTGTTAAACTATCGGTAATCGATGCACATTCTGAGAGAGCCGTCTTTCTTCCGCACGAACTGGACTAGAGCTCCCCATAGGGAAACACTAGGCCTAATGAATCCCTTAGCTAAGAGATCTTTCAACTTTTCTTTCAACTTTTTTATCTCAGTTGGAGCAATTTTGTAGGGCGGAATAGAGATAGGCTGGGTATCTAGAAGGAGATTTATTTTGAAGTCAATTTCCTTTTCGCGAGGGACTCCAGGAAGATCTTTAGGGAAAACTTCTGGAAATTCCCTTACTATTGTAACTGACTCAAGACTAGGAGTCAAAAAATTATAGTCTTTGACTCAAACAAGATGGTACATGCACCTCTTAGATATTATTTTTCAGTCCTTAAGGTATAAAACAATTTGACCCCTAAGCACTGAAGTACTATCCCTCTATTCAAAAACTGGTTCATTAGGAAATTGAAACTGAACAAATCTATTTCTATAGTCAATTGAAGCATAGCATGAGTGGAGCCAATATATGTCGAGAATGATATCAAAATCAGTCATTTCTAAGTTCACAAGATCTACTGAAGTGATTTTATGGGATACTGTGATTAGGAAGTTTTTGTATACCCATTTGGCTATGATAGATCTAACTAGTAGGGTAGATATTTAGAAAGGCTCTACTAATATTTTTGGATTGACACCAAGATTGACAGCTATATATGGGGTTACAAAAGAAAGTGAGGCTCCGGGGTCTAATAAGACATATACATGAAGATGAAAGACCTGTACTATACCTATAACCATATCAAGAGAGCTTTCTTGATCATGTTAGGGATGAAGTGCATACAAATTTTTCTAGAGTTAACCAATGGTGGCACTTGGAAGTGGTGCCTTATTGAGTTGAGCGATCGGATGGAACTGAAGGACGACTATGCTGACACTGCTGACCAACCTTTGGACATTCTTTGACTCTGTGGCCTATTATGACATTTAAAAACACAAATCACTGCCACCCCTATACACATTTCTACTACATTTCTAGAAAATTGGATTAGTATCCATTGTTCACAATACCCTGGGAATTGGAGTCGGGTGCCCTATCCCGACTATATTTCCTGAATTTTGGAACTGGCGCACTAGCTAAAGACGGAGTTGTGTCTGAAAATTTTTGACGAAACTGAGAATGGTTACCACATTTAGACCTCGGCTGGGAAAAGTTAAAGCTACCTATTCTGGCCCTCTTATTCTCTCTCTCTTTCTCCTTAAGATTTTATTCCTCAATCTGTTGAGCATGAACCACAAGCCTAGATATTTCCATCTTCTTATTCAACATTGCAGTCCTACACTCCTTGACCACGCTATCCGCTACACCAAAAACATCTAGACCTATTATCAACTGCTATCGAAAGAGCATACCTCTCCAACTGAGTGAACTTAAGTGAGTATTCCTTAACGCTCATAATACCCTTCTTATAATTAATAAACTCCAGCACCTTATCTTTTCTCAACTCTAAAGAAAAAATCCTATCAAAAAAGGTTGTGGCAAACTCCTCCCACTGTACAGGACCTGCCTCAGCACCCCTATTCTTTTTCCACTACTTAAACAACGTATGAGCATTATCCTGCAATTTTTAAGTAGCCAACTCAACACTCTCAATCAAAGTGAAACCCATGATATCAGTCATTTTCTGAACTATATCAAGAAACTCATATGGATCTTCATTAGACTTTGATGCCAAAAACAAATAGGGATTCATTCTGGTGAAATCCCAAATCCTAGTTCCAGTTGTATTTTCAACTGGGTTAGCTGGGGAAATAACCTACTGGTTATTCTGAGCAACTACTGAGTGAGCTAAGGTAGTGAATGTATCTCTGAACTCAGTATGAGAGACGTTCTCATTCAAGGGATCTTCCTAAATAAGTAGAGGTGTGGGATGATTTCCATTTCTTCTTCTGTTGTTTCTTTTAGAAGGATTTGTCTATAAATAGAAGGAAGAATGAGTCAGAAAGAGTGTTTAGATTGATCATCTTCTTAAAATAATTCATATAGAGATTTTAGATTGAGCATCTGCTCTTTTACATGACGTGAAAATTGAAAGAAAGGAAACTTTTCCTAAAACATATTGTAGCCTATTGTCCATAAGTGTGGCATGCTTCACACCCATGCACAAGACTCTACTCAACGTGGTTTTCAGACTCCCTAGGACACTGTAAAACTGTAAGCTATGATACCAAGTTTCATCATGACCCAAGGCTGACTCATAGTCACCACAATGATTTTTATTGTCTCATGTGACCACAAGCTAACCCATTAGTTGGTACCTTCTATGAGCACTGAATAAAGTACCAAAATACATATGTGTGGAAATCAACTATCAATGCCATAAGTTTTAAATATTGAAAAATGGTTAAATCATAGATCTAAACTGTCTGAAGACATACTGAAACCACTGACAAACAACTGATAAACCGACTAACTGTCTAAATATCTGAAAGCCTCCAACTAACTGAGGAGTTTATGGGACAAGCCCTTAACTAACTCTGAATGAATGGAAATACTTATCTAGTGAGATAAACTAAAATAGAACAACTATGTCCTAGATAGATAAGGAATCACCACTACTGCTGCTGAAGCGATGGACTGTCTAAGTACAATTGGAAACTGTGCGTGTAAAACTATGATATAAGACAAGATAGCACAAAGAAAAGTATGCAATTAGTACTTTGAATGTACTGGTACATGAGTTGAGGTTAGGCTGAAATGCAAGAGTTAATTGTGCATGAAATAATGACTAGCTGAGTAGCATGAGATAACTGAGTGTGCATGCATGTAAACTGAAATACATAGAATGCAAGACCAATAATATATATATTTTTTAAATAATCTTTAAACTAAAATATATTGAATCTTATAACTGAATAACTGATAATCTATATGCTTTGGTCAAGCAACCTGAACTAAATTTTGTGTTGAATACAGAAATGAGACTCGAATGTATCATCTATCTGACATGCCCCAATTTGAGCTAATCGGGGTCCAATCTGTGACCCCAGTTGAAAGGGTGTCTGTACTGTTCCACGGGTACTAACACTGGCTATGTGGATCCACTAAACTAGTGTCCCGAAAGACTAAAGAGTAACCCATTATTGGCAGGAAACTCATGAGATATGTGCCAACCCTAAGATGGCAGGAAGACATCTTAACCTACCCTGACTAAGTAGTTCTGTAACTTAGGGATTGACTATGGGGAAAATCCTAATCAAGTAGGAATGCCCCATCCCTGGGTGCACTCGATGCTGAATCCTACTCCCAACTGAACTGACACAAATTACTAGACTGAACTAAACTTAACTGAACAAACAACTGGTAATAATAACTGACTGAATAATAATGCTCATGGTGTATCCAAAATTATTAGGAAACTATTGAAATTATGTAAACAACTAAGTATCACATATTCATAACCCTTTAACAATGTATGCAAATAACAATATAGATATATGCAAGCTTTGAAAACAAGGGAATCATTGTTTAAAATCAACACTTAGGAATTTTATCAAACACATGAGAGTCATGAAATTAAGCATTATAATGGGTAAAGCATGTGATTAAAACATAGTTACAATACTAAAACCATGAGTTAGGGATTTAATATGAAAATTTCATCAATCAAACGTGTGAAGGCTCATTCAATCAAAAACACTTGTAAACACAATATACAATTAAAATTCATAAGAGCAACATGGAGATAATTCATCATAAACATGTAAAATCCATCATTTAAAACATAAAAAATAGATTCTTGGACTCCATGGGTGAAAAGGGACCTTGGATGAACATCACACATACCTTAAACCATTAAGCTTCAAAGAGAAAAACCAATTCAGATGCTTTATTGAAAGTTCTTGGATTGGAAAACTTAAATTCTTGGTTTTCTTAGAGAGGAGGTAAATTGATTTGATGTTCTTAGGAGATGATTAGGGTTTTTTTTTAGAGGAAATTGGATAATATGGGAAAATAATTCCCTAACTGAATCTTTAATTTATGTTTCTATGAATTGGGTCTATGGAAAAAGACATAACTACCCCTCAGGAGATTAAATTTGTAACTAGAATGCAGATTAAAAGGGAACTATGATGCGGTGAATGTCTCATCACTATAAGCAGTGCGATGCTATTCTATCGCGGTGAGATACTGGAATCAAAATCCAAACACAACCCAATTCTCATTCGAAAAATCCAGAACTTCCCTGAGACATGCTCCTTAGACCCCTGAACATAAATAAACTCAGAAACCTACATCTTAGGGTTGGGAAAACCAATTTTAAATTTCTCAAAGTTAAGATGTCAAAAATATGACTAAGTCCCTAACACTTGGTGAAATTTTTTGGGGTTTAAGCCTCTTATGCATGAAAAATAAGCTGAAATAAACTAAGAATAATATGGGGTACTACACCATTAGTACAAGTAGACATATAATGAACTATAATGAGTCCAAGCATAATCTATACAATAAATTCACATATAGTTAATAAACGTTCCTTCTAATACCATTAAACTTATCAATTTCAATATCAATAATAAGGAAAATTTCAAATATGATAATTAGCATAATTATCAAGCAGGGTCATGGCATGAGCGATAGCATAGTTAGTGTCCCAACTACTAACATAAGCAGTGGCTTAATCAATAGTGTAGAAAAGGGTTTAATCAAGAGTGAAATCAATGGTTGTTCATTGCATAACCAATAGTCTAGTCAATTAGACCATCATCATAATCGTAAGCAACATCATGAACAATGGCCCATTAGTGGCATATTCATTAGACTATTATTAGCGTAAAGGTAGTTTGTCACTAACTTGAGCAACGAAAAATCAATGGAATAATCTATAACTTATTGATAGCAGAGTTAGTAACATAAGCTATGGCTTAGGCCATATCCTAGTCAAGGCCTTATTAGATAGAATAATAATTAGCCTAATCAACAGACAATCATAATAACATAATCAATAGCCCGTCATAATCTTTAGCCAATAAAACAAACATAAGGCATAATAACTTAAACATTATTTCCAATGCCATTCATCATAACTAACAAGTACCAATATTCGTCAATATTGCTTCATAAGTTCACTCTAGGCATTTTCTAAGCGTACAAGGGTTCAAGAAATTTAATCTTAAATCTTTCCTTAAGGTGGCTCAAAGAGCCTACTTCTAAATCTTTGAAATACATTCTAAGTAAATTTTGACCCCAGACTAGGAAAAGGTATCTAAATGAATTCTTAGATATGTAGCAAGCCACAATAACACATAAGGTAGATATTCTAGTCAAGCTACTTTCACTATGTCTAATCAAACTAGAGCAATCTTCATTAGTATAAGTATCTAAGCCAACTTACTCTAAGTATGAGCAACTAGAGAATTTCACAAAAATTGAGTAAGCCAAGGCATTCTTATACTACGCATGAGTAATGAAGTCTATTCAACCTAAGATATAGGGACACAAGTCAAGCATTTAAATTCTAAGATTCATAATAGCATAAATGTTGCAACTAACACAAGTCATGCACTTTAAAAATCCAACTCCTAAACCACATCCCAATATCACAAGAAATCATAAATATACTATGCCATAGCTCAATCTAAAATGGAATAAACCTTGCGTACCTCAGTGCTGAAAAAAGCTCAAAAATCTGCTAAACCTTTGCTTTTCACTTTCGAGAAGCCTTTTCAAGATTTCAAGCTATCATAAATATAATATACTCATCAATACGAGTATAACAGTACCCATATTGGATCATTGTGCTTCTGGTCCAAAAATCATAGCAAAAACCCTATATGGGTCCCATTTATGTAAATCACTTTTCGAGACCAACTCAACATGATATCAAGCTCAAGGAATTAAAAACCTCCAAAATGGGTGAAAACTATGCAAACTTTGAGCTCAAATGTAAGAAAGAGTAAAGTCAATGGAATACGATATAAACCAACTTAGACTGTTTGCACGATATGAGTGAAGAAGTGAAGAAATCCTAAGAATGTCCTATAGACTCCAAAAGATAGGAACCGGATGTCAACATTCCAAACCGCAGGACTCTACTAGACACTTGCTCTTGTACTAATAATACTAGTGAAACTTACGCTTAGATACCAATTTTTCATGACCTGATTTATAATATCTATGAAACCTAGGCTCTAATACCATAACCTAGAGCTAATGTAATGGTTTAATTCAGTAAGGAATACCCAACATAGGCCAAGTTCAATGAACACAATTTATAAATAAGCAAAGTGTTCTAAATAGAAAAATAGTCTAACAAGATAACAATCCCAAAACTTAGTAGCCAGTACGAGAGAATATAATAGTCTTAATACAATTCAAAGTATGGAACAGTCAATACATCTATCTAAAATACTAAAGACTAAATATGAAAAATAGAAGAAAACTAGGCGACCAGAACTACATGAGCTCACCCTTTCTTAAAAAGTTAATAAACGCATGAACAATGATCAACAACAATAACTAGTACTCTAATATGCACCAAAAAGGTACAATAGTGTAGTATATGTACCAAAACAATGAGTAATCAATATTCCTCATTGCCCGATGAAGCAAAGTAATGATATAAGATCGATAAAATGAAAAATAATCATAACTAAGTTAAGGTCCGAAATTGAACCTGAATTATCTCCATCATAACTGTATAAAATAAGTAATCAAATAAGAATAAAGGTATAACATAAGGCATCAACACATGCCAATATCATTGTACATAAAAAGTAATAAATATTGGAATAACAATATAACATAAGGAATCAAAGCATGTTCATATCGTTGTACATAAGAATTATACAATTAGGAATAATAATGCATCGTAAAGCATCAACACAAGCTATTACAAGTACAAAGTTGGCTCCCATATGCCAACTGGTTCATAAATTAAAGAACTTATCACAACATCCCATACCACTATAGATTTCACATAAGAGAAATGTAAGGGAATTTAATAAATAATATATCAAAACCCCATCATTATTTAACCGACATTCCATACTTACAATCAATCAATCATTAACTAATATTCTATAATTATCATTAATCTAAAGTTTGCCAATATTCCTTAAGTACCATTGACATTCATAATTCAACAACATATGGAAATATATTCATAACCATAACAATACCATCAATTAGAAAACCACATCCTTGATAAACTGTAATAGATCTTTATTAGCTAGCCAACACTTATTAACTAATCCAATTACTCACTAGTCACCATATAACCTCTAATGATTATTTATCAACTATTTACCATATAATCGTCATTCGTCGATCAACTATAAGTCTTTATATACCAATTTGTCAATAGCTAGCATCCAGTAATGATTCATCACTAAATCATATTTATCAACTAGACAAGAATTTCTAGCCACCACAAGATCACTTATCACCATATCCCTAATAACCGCTAATAAAAAATTATCAACTATTCATTCTTGACTAAACACATTTAGTAACTAGCATCACCAATCCACAAATCCTTTTTGGACATCTAATCAGCATCATCGACTAATCAATATTATGAACTAATCGTCAATGGTACAAGTCTTGATTTATGCTAAACATCATTAAAGCTTAATCATCATTATTACTTGTCGCCAATACCACTAGCACTAATTATATATAAGTTTCAACTATCAATATGTAATTATTGACCTTTTAATTAATATTCACAACTAATCATCTTTTTAACCATAAATCAACAACTATACCACGTTATACCTTTATCACTAGGAGATTATAACCGGCATTTCTAATATCAACATTATACCCAGCTACATATAAGTATATAGAAACATATAATTTCCATACATTGGGGTAGCCAGACACGATTCAGTAGATATACACATAGGCATATCATTATAATTATCTTCCAGCCTTGTCGAGTATCATCGTATCATCATAACATACTCCAGCCATGCCAGGTAACATCATATCATCATAATAACCTTTAGCCTTTTTAGTTATCATCGTGTCATCATAATTTTCCATCCTTGTTAGGTATATCACATCATAATAATATCCTTCGGCCTTGTTAGGTAACATCGTACCATCATAATATCTTCCGGCCTTATCAATCATCATCATGGAATTATAATATCATGCAATCTTTCTGAGTATCATCACATCATCATTATATCGTACGGCCTTTTTGGGTAACATTGTATCATTATAATATCTTTCGGTCTTTTCAGGAATCATTATATCAACATAATATCCTATGGCCTTGCTGGGTAACATCGTATAATCACAATATCCTCCGTCCTTGTCGGGTATCATCATAATATCCACATCAATATTAATAAATAAGCGCAAGACCTATGAAGATAAAAGTAAAGGATAACCTGCACTAGTTCTAAAGTAAATAACAACACCCACGTGGGATAAAGTAAATAAATATAAAAGGAGAAGAAACAAGAGCATACCTCTATAATTCCTTGCTCATCAACAATTTCATCATCATTAAGATTATATATATAAAAAATGAATATTATAAACTATCCTTGGTTTTCCCCAGTTTACATATATTTAACACCAATATCTTCCTCCATTACTTACCAGATCGATGGGTATATCGATATGTATAATAAGCAGCAAATGCATTAGTACAAGTAATCATATAATCAAGTATCATGAGTCAAATAATAATCTATACAATAACTTTAGATACAGTCAAAAAGTGTTACTTTCAACACCATTAACCTTATGATTTCCAATATTATTAATAAGGAAAATATCCAATATGATTATTATCATAATTATAAAGCGTGGTTATAACATGAGAAATAACATAGTCAATGGCCTAACTATTAACCTAATCAATGGTTTAATCAATGAAGTATACAAGAGCTTAATCAAGAGTGAAATCTATGGATCGTCATTGCATAATCAATAGTCTAGTTAATTAGACCATGATCATAACCGCAACCGACATCATGAACAATGGCCCATTAGTAGCATATTAATTGGCCTATCATTAGCGTATAAGTAATTTATCACAAACTTGAGAAACAATAAATTCATCGAATAATCTATAGCTTATTTATAGCATAGTTAGTAACATAACATATGGCTTAGGACATATCATAGTCAAGGGCTCATTCGTTTGCATGATCGATAGCTAAATTAATAGCCAATCACAATAACTTAATCAATAGATCATCATAATATTTATCCAATAAAACATACATAAGGCATAATCACTTAAAACATTATTTACAATGCCATTCATCATAACTAACAAGTACACAAATACATCAATATTGCCTCATAGGAGAACTATAGGCATTTTCTAAGAGTACAAGGGGTTAAGAGATCTAATCTTTAATCTTTTCTTATGGTTTGTCAAAGAGTACATTTCTAAATTCTTGGGATACATTCTAAGTCAATTTCAACCCCAAACTAGACTAAGGTATCTAAATAAACTCTTAGATGTATAGCAAGCCATAATACGACCTAATGTAGATATTCTACTCCAGAAACTTTCACTAAGTCTAATGGAACTAAGGCAATCTTCATTAGTATAATCATCTAAGCCAATTTACTTTAAGTATGAGAAACTATAGTATTTCACCTAAATTGAGTAAGCTAATTCATTATCATGCTAGGATTGAGCAATGAATTTTATTCCACCTAAGATATACGGAAACAAGTCAAGGATTTCAATTCTAATATTCACTATAGAGTAAATGGTCCAACTAACCAAAGTCATAATATTTATACATCAAACACCTAAAACCCATCCCAATTTAACAAGAAATCATAAATATACTAATACATAGCTCAATTTTACATGGAATAAACCTACCCTACCTCGATGCTGAAGAAATCTCAACAATCTGCTAAACATATACTTCTCCCTTTTGAGAAATGTTTACAAGATTTTAAGATATAAAAACATACTTTACTCATCAATATAAGCATAATGATACCCATATTGCACCATTATTCTTTGGGTGCAAAAATAATGCCAAAACCCCCTATGTGGGTCCCAATTATGGAAATCATAATTTGGAGACCAACCAAAATTATATAAATCTCAAGGATCAAAACCTTCAAAAATAGGTTAAAACTGTGCAAAGTTTGGCCTATAATCAAGTCCTAAAAAATTTGGGGGTTTGGTAAAAAATTCAAGAAATTCAACCATGGAATTAAAGGATTCTTACCTTAAATCTAATTATACTCATTAAAATATATATTAATAAATCTCCCAAATCACCCCCGATACTTAATTTCAAGATAGAACACTCTTTTATAGTTCCTAGGTCTCAAAGATGAGTGGAAAATGACCAAAACGTGGCAAAAAGGGTCCTTTTTATACCCATACTAGGTGTCCAGGTATGGCTATCACATAACATTGTGTGAGATTACTCTAATTGAGTATAGGATCAGGTATGGTGATATCCATCCTCCATTATACATTTGTAGTATCCTCTCTGACACCAAATAACTGTTGAAACTTGGACAATTTTTCTATGTTTCTTCTATGGCATCAAGATTCATTCAAAATCCAATTTATGCAAATAAACTATGTAACAATACAAAATTAAATGTTCTAGCCATAATGAAGAATTAAGATTTTTCATATGAGGTGGTTTCAACCAAATGTGGGTCCCATATCTAATTTTTAATTTTTTAACCTTCTGACCAATAGGTTTAAATAAGCTCAGGTTCCTAGGGACACAAACCTAAGGTATGCATTTCCAAAAATCCATATTCCAAAGTTGTTGGTGCAGTCGGAATTTGCATCCGAGATTGTTTTACAAATATTTTTATTTTGTGTCCATTTGGAACCAACAAAGACTTCAAAATAAGGAATTGTCTTTAAAAATCAAATGAATAGCCAAGTAACTGAACTATCATTTCCAGTAAGTCATGGCTTAGTGTAGCTACAGAAAGGTTGTAACTACAAAAATAAGTAGAAATATGAAAAATGACCTAAAGGGTCAATATAGGTATCTTTTGCGCTTAAGATTTGGAGTCATTATCTTTATGGTTTACATTGTTATATCTTCATCAATCTTGGTAGTCTTTACATCTTATAACCTAGAGAGAGCTTAATACTAGGTAGCATAGATGGATAGAGTTGCGTAAATATTATGACATCTATATTTTTTATCATCCAAGCAAGACGAATATGGTGGTAGATGCCTTATGGCAGAAGGTGGTAAGTATGGGTATCTTTTCTTGTATTTTAGTTTCTTAGAGTCAGTTGGCATAGGAAATTTATTCCTTAGAAAACTTAATGGTGCGACTTAATATTTCAGATTCTAGGAAGATTCTTTCTAGTGTTGAGGCAATTTCTTCGCTATTTCAGCAAATTCAACATTGTCAGTTTGAGGATATGGGACTTTACATCATTCATGATCAGGTGTTGAGTGGTGAGTCAAAGATTTTTTCCATAGATTCAGAGGGTGTGTTAAAGTTTGATAGTCGTATTTATATTCCAAGGGTTGATGACTTAATTCAGTTGATTTTGTGTGAGGCTAAGAACTATAGATATTCTATTCGCCTGGGTAAAACTAAGATGTATAATGATTTGAGACAACATTATATGTTGATTGGTATTAAGATTTATATGGTGGGCTTAGTATCTCGTCACCAATGTTGTCAACATGTTAAGGCCAAGCATTAGAGACCTGGTGGCTTATTTCAAAGGTTTCCCATTCTCGAGTAGAAATGGGAGTGAATTATTATGGACTTTGTTAGTGGTTTTCCTCACACTTCTCATGGTTTTGGTGGTATTTAAGTCATTGTGGATTGGTTGACCAATTTGACATATTTCATTCCTACATAAATGTCCTTCAGTGTCGAAGGTTAGCCCATTTCTATCTTTGTAAGATAGTTCATTTGTATGGTGTGCCTATATCTATTACCTTAGACTGGGGTTTGGTGTTCACTTATAGCTTTTAGAGAGATTTTTAGTAAAAGTTGGGTACTCAGTAAAATCCTAGTACAACTATTCATCCTTAGATTGATGGGTAGTCGGAGAGGACTATGTAAATTTTCGAGGATATGCTAGTGTCATAGATATTAATGATCAAAGGGAGAAACACTTAGCTTTGGTAGAGTTCATGTAAAATAATAACTACCATTAGAGTATCGATATGACACCTTTGGAGGATTTGCATGTTAGGTGAGTTTTTTCTAATCGGTTAGTTTGAGATCTTTGAGATTAGGCCTTGTTTTACTTACTTGCTTCAGGAGTTGTTGGGAAGAGTCGGGGTGATTCATAATAGGTTGAGGGAAACTTGGAATAGGAAGAAGGCTTATGTAGATCATAGACATCATTCCTTAAGATTTAGTGTTGGTAATTAGGTATTCATTTGTGTATCACCTATATATGGTGTGAGAAAATTCGGGAGGAAATACAAGCTCATCCCCAGTAATATTGGACCCTTTGAGATTCTTCGAACAGTTGGTGTGATGTCTTATGAGTTATCCTTACCTTTATATTTGGCACCTATATATCTGATTTTGCATGTTTATATATTGCAATGATATATTCTTGACCCTTCTCATGTGCTTAAATGCAACTCAGTTCACTTGGATGAGCGGCTGATCTTTCTAGAGAAACCTGTACTATTATTGGTTGTAATGTCGGGTGATTGCGCACTAGAGAGATTCCTATATTTATGGTTTTGTGGATGCACTACCCATTATAGGAGGATAATTGGGAGATTGAGAGAAAGATGTGGATCCAGTATCCTCACCTATTTAAAGCTTCAGGTACATCCTAATTCTTTACCTTCACTGATGAATATTCTTTTTATAGTGGATACTATAATTCACTTCCAAGTCATTTCTTGTATTTTCACTCATTTTCGTGATTTAGTGATTTCCTATAGCTGTCTAAAGTTATTTATGAATTGCTGGAACTAATAATTTGATTATCAGGCAATTCGTTTGATTTTTAAAGCCAATTACCTATTTTGAAGTCTTCACTGGCATTAATTGGCTACCGGTAAAAAACATAAGTAAAATGACCTCATATGCCAATTTTGATTATTCCAACATCTCTAGAACATTGATTTTATGCTAGGTGGATCTTTGGTCTGTGGCCTAAGGCTACTGACTTATTTTGAGCCATTGGCCGGAAGTTAAGTAAATTAACAAGTGGGTGTGGAACCTATTTTTCATCAAAACGGCCTTGAATGGACACTTCGTTCACATCATTGAATCCAAAACGTCAAATTTGATAGGGAAGCATAGTTTATTTGTGTATATGTGATTCCGGATTAATACTGAGGTGTTGACAGAGACTTGTAAAAAATTCCAAATGGAAGCTGAAATTGGTCCATCACTTAAAGGCCCATGGATTCACATAAGATAATGCTTCTTAAATGCCCATGGGGTCATTTAAGGTAATGTTTCTTAAGCAGCCTATCGGTCGGTTAAGCATCTTGACAAAGCCTAGAAGGTATCGCTAAGAGATACCTTTTGGCGCTTAATTGATGGTTGCTTAAGAATCCAACAATCATTTAAGCTTTATCTGAGCTGACGCCAGATGTCACTAAAAAAACACTAGGTCGCTTATGCAATGACCACTAGGTCAATTTCTCACCCATTCTCAAGTATGTAGAAACCTAAAGAGTGTAGAAATATGGGAGAATTATTAGTGGGTGAGTTTGAAGTGTCCATAGGTTTGATTAACACATTTTTTATTTGAATTCTTTGTAAGTTTCATCAAATTCCATGGTTGATTGCTCATGATTTCCCCAAAATTCCTTGATCATTGGTCGTTTGATTGTAAAACCATTAAAGCTCAAAATTCACGTGTTTTGAATGTTAATGTTCCTTGTTCATAGAGGGAAATGCTGTTGGTTTCAAAAGTGTGATTCCTAAAATGAGTCCCATGTGGAATTTTTACGTAACTTTGGACCCAAAACACAATAGTAAAATATGGGTATCAATGTTCTCATTTTGATACATAGATTGCGATTTTGATAGCTTGTGGCATCTTGTGGAAGCTTATGGTAAGGGGAAATCGATGGTTTATTAGATTCTTCAAACATTTCTTTGGCATCAAGGTAGGCTAGGTTTATCATCATAATAGTATCCTCCGGCCTTGCCAGGAATCAATATCATCTAATAGTATCAACCGCCCCCACCGAGTATCAATATCATCACAATAGTATCCTCCAGTTTTTTCGTGTATCAATATCATCACAATAGAACCCTTCATCCTTTTCAAGTATCAATATCATCACAATAGTATCCTCCAGCCTTTTCAGGTATGAATATTTCATAATAGCATTCTCCCGCTTTGCCGGGTATTGGTATCATCACAATTACCTTTACGGAATAACATATACTACTATACTCATGAATATAATCATATCACCACAAAGTATATATCTAGAAAACACTTCCCAACTACTTGTTATTGGCTAACCAACACTATTGATAGTGAAACCATAGTTCTCTAGTCATCACATTACATCTAGTGATTCATCTAAAAATTATCCTGATTCAAGGATAGCAACTAGCTATTATTTACCAGTTAGCTGACATCAAATATCTAGTCAGGTTTAAACACTAGACTGTAATCACCATTTATCCACTATTCCATATTATCAACTAATCATCATATATGTTATAATCGTTAAACATTATTAGAAAACACGTAACCACTTATCATCTAACCATCTTTTATTAACTGACCTCATTCATTAACTAACCATTGTTAACCAACAAATCTTTATTTAACTATTTGTTAATCAACCATTTAGCAACTATTCATTGTTATTAACTAGCCACCTCTTATTACCAACATCACTTATTATTTAACCTCGTTAATACACAACTCCTCATTTTATGACTAATCGACATTATAATCTTAGGCATCAATATAACTAATCTTCTCCTATGCTAAACCTAACATCATCATTAGCCATATATCAACCATCTCTAACTCCCATAGTTGAACTAAGCAATATTCATTAACTAATACATTTGATTCCTAGCCTCAAAGAACTATAGTCTTCTAATAGACAATTAACTACCACATAGTTTAACCCTTAACTAAGCAGATTAATCATAAGATCATATTTCATCAAGAATCGTTTAAGTTACCGATCAATAATCATGCATGTACCAAATCTTTGCATGTCATCACTAGTATCCAATCAAAAGTCAAAAGCAACAATCCACAACTTCCTTCGTCCCATACCTGAGAGATGTGTATATAAAACATGTATATGAATCCATAACCTATAATCATATTCCTTACAATGAGAAGCATTTCTCGGATATCCAATCATTAGCATAACAAGGCCCTTGGCAACATTATATATATAAAAAATAATCTCAACATTATAATCACGGCCTTAGGCCCATATACGTATTCGAAAATCATATCAATAATCATATTTATAAGATGTTACATACTTTTAGTCATCTCACATAAAATAGGCATCTCACAAATAGGAGGCATAATATCAATAAGAACATAATGGTCTCTCAGATAAGACGTATCTCACATCTGGGAGGCATAATATCAATAAGAGTGTCTATAGGCATGTAAGCATCTCTTGTATAATATATCTCATATCAATTGGTCATACATCATGACTATGAGGATTATAACCTCTCTTGGGAAATTTTAATATCTAAGAGGACTATCATCTGTATAGGCCAAACAATCATAACTAAAAAGGAGATAGCATCTATATAGGAACACCAATCATATATAAGTTGAAATAACATCTCTATTGGCCAATCATCAAGTTTAAGAGGAAATAGCATTTCTATAGGCCAATCATTAAGTCTAAGAGCAAATAGCATATCTATAGGCCAATCATCAAGTCTAAGAGGAAATAGCATCTCTATAGTCCAATCATCAATTCAAAGAGAAAATGGAATCTTTACAGGCCACATAATGTATCTAATGGGAATATCATCTCTTATTGCCCAATATCACTTCCACAAGGAGTATTATAGCCATATCTCAAAACCCATATATCAAGGAACATCAATACAAGATACCAAGTCATAAAGTAACCTTATAATAAGGCTTACTATCCCCATCTGTGTAACATCCGTAACTAATCCCACAAGGCTAACACGGGTCTTGGACTAAGTGGGCCAGACTTCCCACTTCTAAACTTCAATTCCCATAATTAAGCACCCCATGACCCAAACTAGGATAAGGTATCTAGTTCAACTTCTAGATGCCAAATAAGTCACATTCACGCCTAAGATAGGAGATTCAACTAGAAACAACTCAAGTATATTTTACCCAAGATACAATTTCAAGACTACCATACTAGTCCAATAAGGTTAAATCCAAAATTCATGCTTCAAATGCTAAAACCACAATCCAATATAACATTACATCATAACCACACTACAACTAATATAAACTAGAGAGGGTAGGGGCAAGGATTCAAAAGGCTTATAAACTATCATCTAATGAGTCCAAAAACCTCATCTAATCCCCAACACATCAAAATTTAGGCTAAGTATTTCTATGCATAATCAAGCCTAACATCCAAATTCACATGCAATAAACATCACACATAATCTATGAAGAGGAGTAGACAGAGTCTTACCTCAAAGTTGAAGCGCAAAATACCACATCATGCACCTTATGTTCGTCATCAATTCATAATCCCCAAAATGCCATCACACTAATAAAACCATAATCTACTCAACAATACGAGTCTAATAATACACATATTGCACGATTGCACTTTAGGTCCAAAAATGATACCAAAAACCCTATGTGGGACCCACTTATGGAAAATAAGTTTCCGAGACTAACTCACTCTTCAAATATCATTAGGGAGTTATATCCATGAAGAAAATGGTAGAAATAACCCATATATAGGGCTAAAGTCAAGCCTCAAGCCATTTGGGGTTTTAGGTCAAGAAATCAAGAATTCAACACTAAAATTAAAGGATTCATACCATAGATCCTTAATCACGAATATGCTAGTAACCTAAGCTCCCAATCCACACCCAAGACTCACTTTAAGGACTACACTCTCTATTAGGGTTTATGGGTCTCAACACAAAGGAGAAATGGCCAATGCCCATCCAAAGATTGTCTTTTAAGGACCCTTCCCAGGATATCAAGTGGTGCCATCACAGACACATGCTAACCATGATCATGGCCATTGCAATCACACCAAGCCTCACATATTTGTGGTATTCTTTGCATAGAGTGACGGTTGAAACTTGCAATTTGATTCCATGTTTTGGCCAAGGCCTCAGGATGCATACAAAATCTAATTTTTGCAAACAAGATATGTTATCTCACTAAATTTTATATTTTGAATGCATCGGCAGAGTCGAATTTTTAATTCTAGGTCGTTTAACTAAAGTTTTTTCTCTGTGACAATTTGGAACCAGTAAAGAACTCTAAATAGGGAATTGGTTCTACGGACCAAACGAACTATTCAGTTATCAAATTGTTGGCCCCAGTGAGTCATAAATGACTTGGGGCAGCTATGGAGAAGCCCAAATAGTAAAAATAAGCATAAATATGAAAATAACCTAAAGTTTCATTACGATATCCACCACTAAAAGAACTTTCGTCCCCAAAAGTCAACTAATAGAAAGAATCTCAAAAGCAAGAAGGGATGAAGTACTGGGACCGAATGCTCCAATCATGTTTTCCTAGATAACCTCAGCAAATAGAAAAACACTTCTAACGGATTTTGCAATAGGTATCCCTTATTCAACCAACACCCCTAATCTTTTTCCAAATAGTCAATACTCAACTTAACCACTAACTAGCCTCAAACTGAACCAAGAACGCTGATAAAAACACATCTGAAACACATCACACTGATCCCTTCTCTATTTTTACATAAGCCAAGAAAGACTCATCCAATAAAAAACAAACCCAAGTCATGTTTCATATTACCTACTCCAAATACAAATATACCTTCCATTTAACATTTAGCACATGCTATTTACTGCAAACCAAGAGGAAAATTACAAGAGTCTCACCCATGCAGTCTCATTATGGAGAACTCAAAGAACTAAAGTTGACCCACTGAAAGTCTATATGACAAATAAGAGAATAAGATCATAAGGTGTTGTCTAAGAACACCTATGGAGTTAATGAAGGAATGCAATCCATGCCAGTGCTTCTACCAATCCGTATGACAATCAGATAGAAATGTCAAAGTCCAGGGTATAACTACTAACCAATAAATATTCCGTTATATGATATCTCATCCTCTAGGAATGAAGTCATACTGAATCCAACTTGAGTATGTACTCTCTTTGAGTAAATCATCAAAAAATACCAAAGAAAACTGAAATCTCTAAGTCAAGAATGAAGTATCCAATATAGGGCCAATGAGCTATCATCTAAACACTCATCAGCTAGAATACAACCGACATCGGGAAGATTGAATAGTCAATCACGTAGTAGGCTTAAACCGCCTATAAATGAAATCAGAATAAAGACAAGTCTAAAACAAAAGATGCACACTAGGTCAACAACACCAAGCTAAAATCTCAATACCAAGGCTGAATTACCTTATCTCAACTATCTAAACTAAAACTAAAAATGAGTAGGCATTAATGCTCCAAATCTATCATACTTTCGAGTCGCCATTCCAAGGAGTCAAATTCTAATTTGAGACAATAAGGCTATGTCAATGTCAACTACCCCAAATCGACATTAGTATCCAAATCTAACATGCTCGAGATAAATCATACCAAGCCACAGTCGAGACATATCTAAATAAAAAATTCACCATAGTGATATTCACTGGCTGATAACACACACGACCAACTCTAGATCAGTTGGAGGGCATAAAATATAATCGCAAAACAGAAATCACATAAAAGGATAAATCACTGGCTGAAAATGTATATAACCCACTCCATATTTACTAGAGGGAATGAACTATTCAACAATATTCAAAAACTTCCAAGGCTGAAAACCAAACCCGTATTGGAGAAAACTCTAGCAACTTAGAGAAATGCAACTTTGGCCAACACTAATAAATCTAACAATCCATTGCACCAAAAAATTTGTATAGGTACATATTATAAAGGATAAACACTCCACAAGGACTTATTAGGCCATACAAACTCTGAAATGTGGATTTTCTAAATCCACCCAAGTAGGACAATCACCACTCAATCCATTCAAGATCACATCATCACAGAAGGAATATATGAATCTTGAAACCAATGTCAATGTCAAAACCACTACCAGAAAATCAACAACTTGAGTTAAGGAATTTCTTATTTTCTAACTCAATAAAGGATCATAGGAAAGGCCACCTACCTTTAACTCTCTAACTCTACTTAAGGAAAAACCATATCATAGGAAAGGAGCATCCAATTTTCACATCCATGACAGTACAAACCTTAACAATCTAGTGAACCCAATAGATCTAAGAGATGAATCCATGACATCTTAACATCAATATCAAAATCTCTATCGAACGAAGAAAGTAGCCACAAACAAAGAACGACCTCAAACAGGTCAATCTTGTAAATTGGCTATATTTGAATGGATAGTCAAAACAAATGCCCTCGCAACCCATGAGGCAAATCTAAGGGTCTCAAACTCAATCATAGGCAATATAATTAAAATGCCAACTCTAGGGTCTTAACTGAGCTACAAAAGGTCAACCTGCCTTTCAATATCACAATACATCCCCGAATCAATCTTATATGTCTAACCAAGAGAGATCACAGTCAACCTTGCCATACTAGGGGAAAGAAATCATCACGTCATGCTATATCTACTCAAGCCACAAAATCATATCACCAGAAATAAATGTTTATCTAGATAACACTAAGCTATAGAACTACCCAGCAAGAATAAATTATATAAAGTAATAACATAAAGTAATATTAGTTACCTCAAGTAGTGGCAACACTAGCAATAACAATATGAATATAAGAATACTAAACAGGAGGTAAAAAAAATGAACATCAGTATCATGTACCACTCAAAGGCCATAACTAGGTTAATATTCCAAGATAAATGAGACTCGAACCCAAACCAAACCCATAGGGTAACAACCGTTGTACAAATCTACTTCATCCACTGCTAAAAGAAATAAACCACAGAGTAGTAACATAATGATAAATTTAATAACAAGTCACATAATAATCAATATCAATTCATCATGGCATATAATCACAAATATGTATAAAAAACCATACTACACATAATAAGTGATAAAGGAAAGATATAAAGAACACCAATCATGGTATCATTTGCAACCACATGTCTAACAAGAATAAGAAAAAATAAATCTAAATGGGTCCAACTCAGACCGACCGATTGAATAATCAATTGAGTTGCCAGATGCACAATCTCTAACTAAGGATGCCACAACATCACAATAATGATTTGAATGACCAGAATTACTGGAAATTCCATTCTAGGGATACTCTCTAAACTAGTAGTTAGTCTATTTGTAGGTAAAGAAAACTTCTGTACCACTAATATAAAGAGAATACAAACTGATACCATATGGCCGGCTAATTGATACAGAGTTAAATCCATAAAATTATGCCCATACATCTAACATCACAGACTATCTCTGGAACTCTACGATGGAGGGGAATACATGCTTAATATAGTTTATCATTTATTCTCATACCAAGGGCATTCTCAGAACCAGTGTCTTATCATGACATAATCAAATAAAGATCCTAGAATACTCTGAGATAATGCCTCCCAAAATCTAGAACGATCTCCATAGCCCAAATAACCATACCAAACTCCAAAAGTCTGATGAGGACTTTACCCACAATGATCAACATGACTAATCTGAGAACTAGTCATAGTATGGAATACTGTCTACACAGAGATGATGGGCTACAGGAAAAGATGAACTCTACCTTAGGGATTCTCACTTCCTAATAATATACAAATAGAACTATACTGATGGCATGCCTGTTGCCGCCATTTCCATAATTCATAATACTTGTTCTCTCTATGGTCCTCTCATAATCAACATCCTTACAAAAGGAAGATCCAGTTTCTGTCCTATGCTTCGGCACCAAATGGAGTGACAATACTAAACTTCTAACACCTTCATACCCCAAAGTTTCGCTTAGAACAATATAGAATAGGAAAATTCCAGGGCCACATAAGAAATCCAATCTCATACTCAAAACTAGTGAAAACCCTTGATGAATACCAATAGACTAAACTCTGGTCTGAGGGATGCTTAATGAATCAAATGTCATCCATGGATGAGAGGGATCTACTACATGACTTAAATTCCCAATGCTAAACCTCAAAGGCTATAGTAGTCACAAGCTCAACTGGAGCTTAATCTAGCCCAAATCCTTTTTGGCCATCATTAAAGATCATTGTTATCTATCTCTGAATCTCTAGTCCGATGTTGCACTAAAACTCTGGAAATGCATATTGAAGTCTCATTTGCATCTGTCGACAAGGTCGCATAATCCTTCGATAATAGAATAGAGTCAAAGAAGGTGGTTGAGGTTCATAGGAAATGCAGACACATGATAAGTAGTCAAGAAGTGAATTTTCTAAAAATCCTTGTAGCCTTACGATGATAGGTTATGGATGTCTTCGCACTGACCTGTATGACTATACTAACAATTAGCTCTTGTACTAATAAACTATTGAAACCTAGGCTCCAATACCAATTTATCATGACCTAATTTCTCAGGTCATTATGGTGCCTACCATAACCCACTATTAGTCAAGCCAACTCATTGTCTAAAATGTCTAGTAATAGAATACTCAATCAATATAAAGAAAAGAATGCAAAATATATAAGTTAAAAGATCAATACATAAGAACATCCCAAATCTAGTGGTATCACTACAAGAGCTTCTATTAAATTTAGAGTAAAAAAGTGAAATGTCAAGGAGAAATATTCTGACACAACTTATCTCCTAATACAACATGGTGAATAGGCTAATACATAAGATAGAGATAAGTAATACCCCAAATGTTAGGAGCTCACCTAAATCTATGAATCATAACTACTCTACGTGATGCATACATCCATAACGATAACCTATACTATGATCTACAGATTGCAGAAGTGTAATAGTAGTACCAAACAAATGGTACTTATTAGGCAACAACCAACTGAGCTCCAATGATAAAACAGATATATAAAACATATAAACAGAATAGAAACTACACCCAAGAGTCCAAAAATCATATGATTAGTCAATGAGATAATAGGGAACAACTATCCTATGCATGTCAAAAAGTCTAACATAATAAGACTAAGGAAGTATTCGGGAGAACTATCCTATTCCATCCATAATTAATGGAAATCAATACTCTACCATATATCCTAGACCAATATATGAACAAAGAGCAAAGCAAGATATATCGATAGCATATATAGGGACAAGAAACACTATAAAATATGTACAAATGAAGGAAGGGATATATAGTAGTACCATAAGTTCATATAGTTAGACATATATATATACATATAAACATGAGGTCATCTCAAGCATAACTTAGATCATTATATCCTCATTATAATACTTATTATTGTACCATTAGGATTTAGGGCTATCATGCTCAGGGTTATAATCCACATAGCTAGACATGTTATTATCATGCATAACAATGAAATCATAAGATAAAAGAGGCCAAAAAAATACCTCAAATCTTGTTAACAAATCAACGACCAATCTATCATAAGCTAGCCATAATAATAATCATAACAATGATAGTAATAATATCAATAACAATGCAAATAACTGGCTACTCCAGACAACTATATACGTAACTAAGCTTATGTGTACCCCCATCACCCAGACTCAAAAGGTTCAGTCAATATACAACAACACAAGGTATATTCTTCACCTATGTTTATGAAACTGCCCCATACCGATTGATAAATATAGGTACATACTGGTTATAGGAAATGTGCATGCAATAATAAATTCAAGTTACCCAATAAATATAATAGTTTATCATACCTGTCATCATGACCATTATCAGCGTAATAAGCATCCACCCTTGCCGAGTATCAATATACCATCACAGAATCCTCTAGACTTTTCAGGTATAAATATCATCATAATAGTATCCTTCGGTCATAATTGTTATCAATAACATCACAATAGTATGCTCTGACCTCACCGAGTATAAATATCATCACAATAGTATCCTTCGATAATTTCGGGTATCAATATCATCAGAATAGTATCCTTCGATAATGTCGGGTATCAATATCATCAGAATAGTATCCTTTGACTTTTTGGGTATTAATATTATGACAATAGTATCCTCCTTCCTTGTCAAGTATCAATATCATTACAATAGTCTTCTCCGGTCTTGTCGAGTATCAATATATCGTAATAGAATCCTCATGTCATTTGGGTATCAGTATCCTCACAATAACCATTAGGGAATAACATATACTACTATAATCATGAAAATAATCATATCACCACAAAGTATCTATTTAAACAATACTTCCCAACTAATCGTTGATGAGCAGTGAATTTACCAGTCATTTACACTCAACAATCATTCACATTTCCATAATTTAAAGGTATAAATAAGACATTTGTATAAATACATACACTAATATCAATATTTTGTAGGCATAGAGGTTATGAGATGAAAAGATGTGGACTCGAGATAAAAAGACAAAAAGAAGAGAACAAAAGTGCAGTTGGATGACCTAAAGTAGCAACAAGCCTCAGTTACCGCGATCATGGTCTGAGGGTCTCGGTCACGGCCAGTCATGAAGGTCAGCAACCACAATCATATTGATAAACTCGCGGTCGCAGAAGCCACAATCATGGAGAATCATGTGCGATCATGGCCATGCAATATTTAGCTAGGATTAGTTTTGCTGTTTTCAACAGCCGAACATAAATCCTTTAAAATATTAAAATCCATTCCCATTTTGGGCATTCTGGAGGATAGAAATACTTCAAATTTAACTTAAAACCCTAAATTAAGGAAGAATTTTGATTTGATTTGGAGATTTAAATTTTGGTATTTGTGAAGAATGGATACCTTGAACAACCCATTTCATATATGTTTTTTTGCTTTTTTTATGAGTATCTAAATCTTTTAGTCTTTAGATTATGTTAATCTAAGGTGAAAACTTTTGTGGGTTGTGATGTATTTCTATATATGATAGTTAGATGATAATGGGTTCTGCTTTGCTTGATTAAATTTGTTGGAATTTGTGAGTGAAATGCCCCAAATACCTACATGGGTTTGTGGGTGAAAACCCCATGCTCTTGAAAACAAAAACCATCCTTGAATGAGGGGTTTAGGTGAAAATTAGGAACCCTCATCATCCTTGAATGATGGATGTGGGAACAAATTTAATAGTATACAATTATTAGGTTTAGTTTACATATTTTCACTGTCTTATACATAAGGGTGATTTTGTAGTTTACTATACCTTGGATATCATCCTAGAAATAAGGATTCCCAGATTTAGGTTGTGTGTGAATATGATTGTCACACTTTTTAGGTACCCAAAATGGTCAAAAAGTGAAATATTAGAGGTTTTATTGAGAAATTATCCTCAAGGGTCCTATACCTAGCCTAACAAATTAGTAACTTACTAGAATGTGCTTCAAATCTCACATACCTACACCTAAGTTTCCCTTAGGTAGAAAAAATCCAAAGAATTTACAAATATTGAAGTTAAATTAAACTTTGTTGCTTAGTTTGTTGAATCAAGTTACTAGTGACATATATCATCCCTTAATCGAAACACCCCTCTCCCAATTTTTAATTATGTCATTTACTTTACTAACACTTGGGGTATTATCTTAGTTACACATAATTACCCATAAGATTATAACTCTATTTTTCACTCCTTGTGGAATCAACCTCAACGCAAGTTGGTATACTGAAAATGACCATCCACTACCATTTTAGATGGTATAGGTGCAGGTAATAAAAATGGCGCCATTGCTGGGGAGTGAAATTTTGTTGTCACTTGTGCGGTGTTGGTTATTACTTACGGTAACATAGTAGTGTGTATTTAGTTTGGTTGTTTTGTTGGTTTCCTTATAGAGGATCTACGTAGCATACACGAAACCATGTGTGACAATGCTCCTGAAGTCGAGTCTGTTGACGGCCATCTTGATGATAAAGGGAAACTCAATGATTTTGGTCGTTCAAGTGCCATCCGGATCCCACCTACTCATGGGAACAGTGTCTTTCATGTCACAAGAGTTATGTTGAACATGTTTCAAATGAAAGGACTTTTTGGGTGACAAGTTTATGAGGACCCCATCCTTTATTTGATGAATTTTTTACAGGTGTATGCACCCTTTGATATCGCACACATAGAACAAGAGTATTTTCGACTTTGTTTCTTCCTATATTCTCTAATGGGAGAGGCAATATTATGTCTTTGATCTCTTCCGAATACGTCTAACACTTAATGTGATGAAATCACCACGACTTTTCTTGACCTGTATATCCCACCATTCTTAATTCTCTAATTGATTGATTAGATAATCAACTTTAGGAAATTGAATGGAGAGACTTTGAATGATGTATGGGAAAGATTTAATGGAAAACTAATACAATGTCCAAACCACAATATCCTAGAGAAGATTCTTCTCCAAATCTTATACCGTGCTCTTGATCCACTCAACCAAAACATGGTGGACAATGCAGTGGGGGGCTCTTTTCTGAAGTTGCATTATCATATGACAATAAATTTTCTTGATAAGGTTACCAAGAAAAACTGGGGATGGAATACCTGAGATGTCAAGGTTCCTAATGTTTCTCCTACTACATCCTTCATTGACAAGGAACAAAGGAAACGACATGAAGAAAAAAAGGAGAATATGGATAAAATGATGATGTGACTAACCATTTTGAAAAAACATGTGATGTGTGCACCCGAAAAAGTGATGAATGTTGTGGCATCAAAATCTTATGAAGATTATGAGGAGGCTAAAAGGCTAGATAAGGAGATTTGGTACTTGGCAAATTAGTCGGCGATTTCGGCCCCGCCTATCAAAGGAAAGGTAGGAATCAAAGTTGTACGGACTGTGAATGTGACTATAATTGGAGGGATAGAGATCATTATTAGAATAATATGTACCCCCTCATGACCGGGCAAGGAACAAAATGGTAAAATTGTCGACCCAAACAAATATAGAGCTAAAGATATTTTGGCAAGGATTTTGATGAGAGTAGAAGGAACAGACAAAATGGTTCTTGAAATAATAAGTGTTTTTTCGCAACTTAATCAAACTATGTGCCCCAATCCACCTCAATTATGCAATTGGAGACTCAAATTGGGAAAATATCCACCCAATTGAATGCTACGCCAAAGGGTGGTCTTCTTAGTGACACTATTATGAACTTAAAAAATGAAGCTTAAGTTTTAGCAATAGTCACTAGGAGTAGGAAAACCCTTTGTGATCACTTGAAATAGATTTAGGTGAAAAATTACCTAATGTTGATTCAAAGGAAGCTCCACCAAAATCTCAAGTAGAAGATGATAAAAAGGAACCGGTGGATGTTGGTAAAGAGGTAGTGAAAAATGAGAAACTACAAAGTGATGTGATGACTACAATACAAGTCCCTCCCCCATTTCCTCAAAGGATTCAAAGATAAGAAGAGGGTTATAAACTCATGAAATTTATGGAGAAGCTTAGCAATCTCTCTATCAATGTCCCATTACTTGAAGAAATCCATGAAATCTTGGGATATGCTAAGCTCCTAAAGAAGTTGATGTCAAAGAATAAGCTCATTGAAGGTGACACAATTGAAGTCACCCATAGTTGTAGTTCTATCATGAGTATCAAAATTACAGAAAAGAAGGAAGACCGTGGAGCTTTGACCATCCCTTACATCAATCAAAATGCATATGTTTGTGAAGGCTCTATGCGATCTCGTTTCAAGTATAAACCTCATGTTTTTTTAATAAACAAAAATCTTGGATTGGATACTCCAACTTCAACATCTATGAGATTTTTAATGGCGGATCGGTCTATAAAGAGGTCGGTCTGGATTTTTTTATGTTCTACTCAAAGCGGACAAGTTTATACTTTCGGATAACTTTGTAATTTTGATTTATGAAATGGAGCAAGAAGTTCCCATCATTCTTGGTTGACCTTTCTTATCCATGAAAAGTACCATTGTTGACTTAGAGTTGGGTGGAATAAAGTTTAGAGTTCATGATGATGAGGTCTCTTTTTGAGTACGTAAAACAAAGAAGCAACCCACGTAACTTCAAGTGATATCTGGAATTGACATTAAAATTAAAGGACTGAAACAGGGGTAACTTGAGGACCCAACTTGGTAAAGAAGGAAGACATCGTGCCACGATGTAAACTAATATGCTATGTGGGAGGTAACCCACAAATGCCATAAGTTTTGCTCGTATCCTTTGATGTAGCTTTTGTTGAGTAGATTTTAGTTTTGTCAAATTAATAACCCATCCATTTATGCGCTTAAGAATTTGTTGGATGAGTTTGAGAAGGGGAATGTGTGAAAATTTTGCATGCTAAACTGAATAGGGGGGAATCTATCAAATTATGAAATGAGCTGAACAAGAGAAAATAAAGGAGCTAAAATACCCTCAATTACCATGATCGTAGGACATTGTTCGTGATTGTTAATCCCCACATGTCTTCGATTATGGAACCTTAATCGCGAGTGAGGTTGCATTAGATGTATAAACACCCAAACCCTACTTCCTCTTAAAACTCCTTTCTTAAATTATCTCTCTTATTGGAACCCACTCTGGCCAAATTATGAGCACTCTAACAATATCTTTCCATTCCTCATACATCACTTATTTGGTAGGTTCCTTGAACCTACATCTTTATTGTGGAAAACAATCCTTATAATGCATATCCTAGATTAGTCCTTTAATTATGTTTGTCATGTTTTAATGCTTCATACATTGGACTTGTGTGGTGTTTCACTGCTAGAATATGGTGTGCAAATGAGTTGGGAAGTCTTGATTACCTAAATTATGTGTAAAGTGAGTAACATGAAGAGTGAACACCAAGTACTTAATAGGTTTCCCAAAAGAGTTTTCATGAATAGGTTTTGTATTCTAGGGGCATAATCGGGTACCTAGTGGGTTTTTCCAATGCGAATACTGCAAATCCTTGTTGTAGAACATGTTTTGAGCTTCAAATTTGAATTTTTGGACAAAGAAAACTTTGGATCAAAAGTTTTCTCAGATATCGCGATCACTCCATTGGGATCGCGATCACAACAATACGATCACAACTTTATGTCCTAAGATCCTGATAATCGAGTGTGATTTTTTGCCATGCACAAAAATTCAACACTTCAAATTTTTGTCCAAACACCACCAAGAAACTATCCAATGAGATTTAGTATATAATATAGCATAGTTTGTGCATGAAAATAACAATGATTGATGGGTTATTTTATATGTTTCTTTTCAGTGTAATCTCATGGACAAATAAAACCACATTAGATTCATGGCATCCTTGTGCCACACTCACTACTATGGTAATCTTTTTAGGACAAATCTTCTCTAGGAGAGAGGTATATGTTTTGATAATGTTCCTAAAAAGATTCTGGCATTTCATGACAAACTTGAGGCTACATGTTGGCGGTGTTTTTGGCTTGGATCTATGCAAGGGAAATGAGCAATGAGTCCATGAATTCTAGGCCAAATTTATAATAATGTCTTTATCCGACCCATCCAACATGACTATCAAGATCTAGGGTAAAACAGTAAACTTTGGGGCAAAAGAAATTCATGATATCTATGGGATCCCAAATGTAAACATGGATGAGTTCAAAGAAAAAGGTTGTGATTCAAGAAAATGGTTGGCAAAAAGATTGTGTCTCACAAAGGAAGCCTCATGGGCGGAAATCAAGAGTAAAATCCACATAAATGACTTCACTTAGGAGGCTCGGATTTGGTTGAACATAATATATAGCAAAGTCTCCCCTTGCACCCACATGACATCAGTCCCTAATTTACAGGCTCGGACGGTCACTTGCATTCAAGATGGCATTCTTTTGGATGATGGTCAACATGTGGTTTCTGACATAAAATTCTTCAATAACCAAGATGGTAAAGATCAATTTTCCCCCCCTTTTACTACAAGGTTTTATAGGGGATCTTGGGTTAAAGAATACTCTGAAGGAACTTGGGTTCGCACTAGTACCCCCATTTATCCTTTGAGAATTTGAAAAGAGGGCACACCAGGTAAATACAAAAGAGAAAGATCGACTTAGAGAACTCATTATGTGAGGATCCTGAGTATTTTAGGCCATCCACCACCAGGCCTCTTGAGGATATTGGAGTTGATACTTCATCCATCAGGGAGTTCATGTTCAGTATACCTAAGGTATCGGGAGAGCTCTCTACCACTCAAATTTCATATATGTCACAGGCTAATTATGTAAGGTGTCAGAAGGAGCAGAAGAAATAGGGAGATACCATTACTAGGCTTGAGAAAGCCTACTCATCCTTAACAGTGTCACATCGTGACCTCTAGATTACACATGAAAAGATTATTATAATGGAGAATAAGAGAGTTAGGTTCTTCAACAAGATGTGGAAGGGGGTGAAAGGCCGTTGGAAGGTCCTAAAACCCCATGATGGACTTCCTTTATCCCAAGTAGAAAGTGATGATGAGGACCCAGTCGAGTGGTCTGATCTTGAGGAGGTGGATGATGATGCAAAGTCTTAAGAGTGACAATAACTCGTTATACTATTTAAGGGAGCAACCTTATTTCCCTTTATACTTGTCTTCATACTAATTTGACTTGGGCCTGTATTATTTATATTTGTAGATATTTTGTTGTTTCTTTTTGATGATTTTTTTATTATTTTGTGTTTCAATATTAGGGCACTCTGATGCTGCCCAGATTTGCATGGATTAGTTATTTTGTCCTTAGCTTTCTACTTTTTCTTTTTTCTTGCTTATGGAAATATTGGATGAGCTTTTCCCTATGATAGATTGAGCGACGAGATTCTTAAAGGAAAAACATCATGATTGGTTTGGAACCCTGGATGAAGGAGAAGTCTAAGTACTCATGGCATCAAATTCACAAAATGCAAGAAAAGTCTTGAGTACCTGTAGCATTTTGGATTTTAGGATCGCATGTATATCTATGGAGAATATCTAGTAGCCATATGGTTTGTTGGCTCATACGAAAACTACAATGTGAGATCAAGGCTTGGTTTTGTTCCATAATTAGCAAATCATGTTTGGTGGACATGCAAAGTAAACACCCCCCCATCATCCAAAAATTTTCAAAAATCGAGGGCATGGACGTGAGAAACCTTGTAACAAATCTTTTTATCTTTTTGTGACTCTAAAATTTTAACATTTGAAAATTGGGAGATACCCTATTTTTGTCTCTAGAGGAAGGGGCAATTGAACCTCCTTGGTGAATTTTACATGTCGTGTGTGGTGATTTTATTTTGTCCACATCTCATGTGTACTTGTACCATCTAGTACTGGCCCCATTAGTCTCTCAAGTCTAGTTTTGGTTGTACTTGGTTGGGGAGATTATCTTAGGCCATCCTTGCGACTTTGGAAGTCCAGTTTAGCCTATAAATCATACCTTTGCATAGATGTTCTCCCTAGTCACCCACTTTGAGCCTTTAGACCTTTCTTTGGCAAAAACATTGCAAGTTTTAAGACTTTTAATCATTATCCTTCTTTTGAACCCTATCCTCCTTGAACGTTAAATTTTAACTTAAGTATAAAAGCCTAAGTTGGGGGTAGTGATGATTGAAAGAGGTAACTTCGGGCCACGAAGTTGTAAGTAAGTGCCTATGATATTAAGTATTGAGAAAAAATTAATAAGAAATGAAATGATCCTTCAAAGGAAATAGAAACACCAAGGGTGCAAGAAAAAAAATGAAAAGAAAACGGGTGAACCAAGAAAATAAAGAGTAGGCACGTGTGTAAAGAGTGAAAACAAAAGAAGTGTGCCATAATCAAATGTTCGATAGAATAATGTGTTGTATATTTTCAAAGAGGGTTTGGAGATATTGTTCCCAAAATATATCCTACCCTACCCCGAACTTATGTTACAAGCTCAAAAATCCCTTCATGATTTCCAGCCTAGTTTAATCTTTCTAGTGGCGTGAAAATAGGGGCAAGACTATGGCATGGTACTTGTTAGCATCGAGATTTCTTGAGAGAGCGAGAGAGTGTATTTGACACTTAAATTTATTATTGTATAATTGATGATTTGGGGTGTGAAATTTTCTTTCTTATGAGTAGTCATGTAAATAAGTTGAGGTTGGTGATTTTTTCATCTCCCAAAAAATGAGGCAAAAAGGGGTATGATGTAGTTGAGGTCAAACATGAGTCAATTTTAGTGTACTAGTGATTGTTGCATAATTGCTTTTTAAAGTCTTTTGCATCCTTGAAAAATAAAATTTTATGTTGAGGGCCTACTGTGAAAATCATTTTGCCCATGTTCGAAGAGCTAAATTGTGGTATTAGCTAAGCTTGAAGTCATTATGATAATTTGGGCCATTCAATATAGGCATAAATGTGTATAGTCTCATGGTAAGAGGAAGTTTTATTTGAGGACAAGCAAAATCTTTCAGTTAGGGTGTTGATAAGTATAAATTTACCACTCATTCGCACTCAACAATCGTGTACATTGCCATTATTCAAAGGTATAAATGAGACATATGAATATTTAGATGCACTGATATCCATATTTTGCAGGAGTATAGGTTAAGAGTTGGAAAGATGTGGACTCGAGCTAAAAAGAACCAAAAGATAAGAAAGAAAGTTCAGTTGGAAGACCTAAAGTAGCAACAAGCCTCAGTTACCATGATTAAGGTCTGAGGGTCGTGATAGCAGCCAATCAAGACACTCAGAAACCCTGATTGTGTTGATCTACCCACAGTTGTGGTATCGGCAATAACGGCCACACGAGATTTAGCCCAGGGGTAGTTTTTCTATTTTCAGTAGCCGACCCCAAATCCTTTAAAAGCATAAAACCCTTTCCCATTTTTGGCCCTCTGGAGGATAGAAATACTTTAAATTTGAAATTGAAACCCTAAATTGTGGAAGAATTGTAATTTGATTTGGGGATTTGGATATTGGTATTTGTGAAGAATGGATTCCTTGAACAACCCATATAGTATATGTTTCTTGCTTTTCTTCATGAGTAGCTAAATATTTTAATCTTGGGATTTTTTTGAAATAAGGTGCAAATTAGTTGTGGGTTGTGATGTATTTGTGTATATGTTAGATAGATTATAATAGGTTCTACAATTGCTTAATTAAGTTTATTGGGATTTATGGGTAAAAACACAGAATACCCACATAGGTTTCAGTGTGAAAACCCCATGCTCTTGAAATTTCAAACAATTCTTGAAAGAGGGGTTTGGGTGAACTTTAGGAACCCTCATCATCCTTGAAAGAGGGATGTGGGAACCACGGAAATAGTATACAATTATTAGGTTTAGTTTACTCATTTTCACTATCATAGACATAAGGGTGATATAGTAGTTGACTATACCTTGTGTATCATACTATAAATAGGGATGCCAAAATTGAGGTAGTTGGTGAATATGATTGTCACACTTGTTAGGTACTCGAAAGGATCAACAAGGGAAATCTTTGAGGTATTATAAAGAAATTAGACTCAAGGGTCCTAGACCTATCCTAAAACATTAGAAACTTACTAAAATGTGCATCAAATCTCACATACCCAAACCTAAGTTGCCCTTAGGTAGATATATGTAATACCCAAAACATTCTTTAAGTCGAGTTTCATCCTTAAGAAAAGTAAGGGCTTACTTCCTAAGTGGGAAATATTTTAATTGAATAAGCTTTTCATCTAATAATTGAATAAGCTTTTCATTGATAATTGAATAAGCTTTTCATCGATACCAAATTTGTCAAAATCCGATGTCGGGGTAAAAAGTTATGGATATTTTACAGAAAGCTGTCTGAACTGCCCAGGTGCGATAGGCAGGCCGAAGGACCGTTGAGCTAGTGATGGACCGTCGCCCATAGCTGTCGCCATGAGGCAGTAGCCCTATTCACTGGCCATGTGTAACGGTCATGACCAATGGACCGTTAAGCTAGCAATGGACCATTGCCCTAGGCCGTCGCAATGAGGCAGTAAGTCCCAGTTCTGGTCCAGGTGCGATGGTTACTCCGAAGGAATGTCGACCCAGCGATGGACCATCTCACTCCACCATCACATGTCCCGTTTAGTGATTTTGAGTCATTTTAGAAAGGGTTTTTTGGTCTTTTTCCACCCTTTTTAGAACCTATTTATATCAGATCAAGGCTCCTAACTTCATTATTCATCAATAACATCAAAAGGTAGGGTTTCTTTCAAGATCAAAAGCCCAAGAACAAGATAAAAACCGTTCTTCAAGAAAAATCAAGAACCTCTCCAATAACCTTCAAGAAAGAGTCTCCTAAGGTATGTTAGATGCTGATTCTTGGGTTCCTTCCACCCAAAAAGTCCAAGAATCCTTTTTAAAATTATAAATTTTATGTATTTATGAGATTTCATGAATTATGTGTATTGAAGTTTATGATTATGTGTTGTTGAGTTTTAATTCATGATTTAGACTACAGGTATTAAGAATTGATTCTAGCATGTGATTAATTGTGTGATGTTCATAATAAACCCTCTTCAAGTTGCATGTTGGTTGATGAAATCATGATACTTGGGTGTAGTATTTGTTGTATAACTAAAGCATGCTCCCCACATATTTGAAAAAATGCTTATGTGAAGGAAATAGAGTCAATATAGAATGGGTAGCAAGAAATCTCCAATTATGTATAAGTTCATGTAAGCCAAGTGTTTGTTGAAAAGCCTTATTGAATGATTTATGATATGTTGTATGCATTCCCATCAGGTGTATTCCTTATTGAGTGAATTTTGAGATATTGGTATGCACTTCATATACCATTACATGTTATGATATTTAAGTGATTGGCGAGATGTTGCATTGATTATGTTGTGGATGATAGCCTATTGTCATATCATGTATGAATTGTTCTGTTTTATGATATTTATGTTATCGAGTCCTGGGGGTATCTAATACCTTAAATTTAGTTGCTTCTTTAGATCTAAGTCAGTGTCAAGATAATCTCAGTCGTGCTATGCTCAGTAGAATTCAGACAATAACAAAACTTAATGAAATTCAGTGATCTCAGTATAAGTACAATCCAGTCTCAGTATCATTCTAATCCGTCTTAGTATTCAGTTCTGACTCAATAGTATTCAGAAGTAATCAGTATTCAGTAGTACTTAGTAGTATTCAGTATTCATCTCAGACTTCAGTGAGACTCAGTAGGCTAAAAAGAATTCAGTAGCATTTTAGCCAAATAGTAGAATCCAACTGGCATTCCATCAGATAATGGAACCAAGTGAACTCAGTCAGATTAGTCAAGGAATATGAACAGTAATAGATTCAGCTCAGTCTAAGTTCATTTAAGAAATAGTTTAGAGTCCTTCAGTTGGGAGAAGGAACTAGAAGCAAGTGAGTGCAGGGATGACGGATACCCTGTTAGAGAGGTAGAGTCTTTAGTAACAGTCCCTAAACTCCAGAACTGCGTAGCTAGAGTAGGACCAGGAGTCACCCATTAGATTAAGGTTTGACTATCATACTGCCTTAGGTTTGACTTCATATTCAAGGTTACCCATTAGAGAGGCTTGAACATAGTAGAGGTCTTTACTCATGGTACGGTATTGACACCCTTCCAGCTGGGGTTACAGGTTGGACCTCACTAGTTCAGATTTTGGACATGTCGGTTAAGTGAGAGCTCCCACAGTTGTAGTTTCAGTATCAGTCTTCAGAGTAGAACTCAGAAATCAGGACTTTCAGATATAGTCAACCATCTCAGTAAGGAATGTAGATAGTTCCATAGATTCATAGACCACATACTAGATAGGCCTGGTCTCACATAAACTTAATCAGTATCAGTACTAATAGATCCAGATACAATCATTCCTTATCATTATTAGTAGATTCAGAGATCATCCGTTAGAGAGGTTTGATCTTAGATTTAGTCAGTCGATAGTAGCAAGCTCAGAACTCAGTTATTAATATGAGTAGATTTAGTTATTCAGTATTCCAGAGTTAGTAAACTCAAATATCAATATTATTAGTAGACCCTGTCATCAATAAGTCAGTATTCAAAAACCAGTATCAAGAGTTCGTATTCAGTGTACTGCGATTCCATTTTTTGTTTGTGCGTTCATCCATATATCCCCATTCAGTATTCTCATGATATTCAGTTAAGTAATTTTCATGCATAAGCCCTTACATTCAGCCTTACCTCATCTAGCATAACAATACATTCAAAGTACAGACACATACTTTCATGCGCTATTGTGTATTATACCATAGGTTCAGACATATGGGATCCAGAGCACCCATAGCAGTCTAGACTCAGTTAGATGCAGTAGACGTAGCTGTGAGTGCTCTTCATTCGAGGATGATCCATATTTTATTATGGCATTAGATTCGGTTTATTTTCAGCAAATGGAGTTAGTTGGGGACATCTCCCATCAACTCTATAGTTTAGACAGTTTAGAGGATTTTTGGACAGATGTATCAGTATTCAGTTTTTAGTTTTGATTATTTTAGATATTTTAAACCTTATGGAAAGTTTCTGCCAATTTTCCGCATTTATTTCAGTATATTATGTAATGCTTATTTATAGGTACCAGCAGAGGGTTAGCTTGTGGTCCTTCAGGATCATGAGCACCGTGTGGCGTTCCGGTTCTAAAAAATTTGGGCGTTACAACATATTCCCATGATTTTCCAATCATTGAAGTTCGATTAAAATTTGTTGTATAGTTAGTGGAATCAAGTTACTAGTGACATACATCCTCCCTATCTGAAGCTTCCCCCTATTTTTAATTATGTCATTTACTTTACTAAACTTCGGGTACTATCATAGTAGAACTTAATTACCCATAACATTAGAACTCTATCTTTCATTCCTTGTGTATTCGACCTCAATGCAAGGTGGGATATTGACAATGACCGTCCTCTACAACTTCAAATGGTATAGGTGAGCATTATCCCTCGTTATTATCTAACCAACGCTATTTATAGTGAAACTACTTGTTCACTAGTTATCACATGACCTCTAGGGTAGGAAAATGCCTGGGCCATACAAGAAATCCAATCTCATACTCAAAATAAGTAAAGAACCGCGATGAACACCAATAGACTAAACTCTAGTCTGAGAGTTGGTCGATGAATAAAATATCAACTATGAATGAAAGAGATCTACAACATGACTTGAATTCCCCATGCTAAACCTCAAAGGCTGAAGTAGACATAAGCTCAACTAGATCCTAAGCTTGCCCAAATCCTTTTTTTGCCGCCGCTAAAGATCTTCGATATCAACCTTTGACTCTCTAGTCTAATATTTCACTAAAACTCTTGAAACGCTTGTTGAAGTCTTAACCGCATCTATAGACAAGGTCATATTGTCCTTCGAGGATAGAATAGGGTCAAAGAAGGTGTCAGAGGTTCATAGGAAATGATTAAACATGATAAGGAGTCAAGAAGTGGATTTTCTAAAATGTGTTCTAGCCTCCCGAAGATAGGTTATAGACGTCTCCACACCAATCCACAACACTCTTCCAATATTTAGTTGTTGTACTAATACACTGAGGAATCCTAGTCTCTGATACCAATTTGTCTCAACCCAATTTCTCAAGTTATTATGATGTCTACCATAACCCACAAGTAGACAAGCCATCCCGTAGAGTACAATACATAAGAAAATCCTAAAAGTGGCTCCTCACATGCTTTCGACCCAAAGAACTCCAGTGGGTTCATTCTCATAAAATCTTGGATTCTTATTGTGGCTAAGTCCCCGTCTTGCTGAAGTAGGGATGTAGACTGACGGTTACCCTAAATATCAGTTGTCACAGCTTAGGCTAGTGCCTAAAAGGTAGCCTGAAACTCTGCATATGACACATTCTCATTCAAAGGATCTGCGGGTTAAGGTGGCAGGTTATCATTTCTACGTGCTCGACGAGGAGGCATTTTAGGTCATGTGAAAGCACAAGTTAGAAGCACATAGAGACACTGAATGCATGATAAATCATGAAAGTAGAGATGATTTACTACAATTCTCAATAGCCTCTTGCTCATAGATGTGGTACGCTTCAAACCAATGATCAAGACTCAACGTAATGCGACTTATCTGACTCCATAGGACTATCTAAACCTTAGGCTGTGCTACCAAATTTGTAATGCCCCAAAATATGATTCTCGGGATGCCACACGCTGCTCCGAACTACATGTAGTCTTGAGGTAACCCTGGTTGCTTATATACTACATCTAAATCTCAACATAGGGGAAATATGAATATGAAAACATAATAAATGAGGAAATCTTATCTGAAACATACTAATCTGACAAGTCTCGGTAGATCAATATTGAAAAATCTAAATACTGAATAAAAAGTCTAAAACTAAATCTAGTAGTCTAACAAGCCTCTAATGATTGAATCTAGACAGTCACTAGGACAGGCCCCAGCTGACTCAAACTGTCTGAAAAGAATAATAAAGTATCTACTAATAGCTAAAAATATGACTAACTAAGTCCCCAAACTATGAGGACTTACCAACTGCAGAGATGTAGATGAGATGCTCAAAAATCACTCATGCTACTGAGACTGAGCACCTGAACTCAAATTATGAGACAATGTAGCACATAGAAGTATATGTGGATCAGTACTTTGATGATGTACTGAGTATATAGGGTGAATGCAATAAGTAAACAATGTCAACACCATTTATAAAATCATGCATGCTAAATGTAAATAACCCATAGAGGCTTGAAAAATCTCAAAAATTGAACATCATAATTCATGAACAAAAAAGTACATAGTATAGATCTTGTGAGCTATTACATTAAGTTCTAAAATCTGTTCTTTTCTGAAAACTACAACATTATCTTGTCAACTATAAGGGGAATAATTCATCTCAAGACTTTAAGAATCTTAAAACCATAGTTTCAAAAACATATGATTTTATCTTAAGGCTTTAAGCCAATAGACTGTTTTAAGAGTAGGGGACATCTTTTGGGAGATTCTTCTAACCGACATACACCATGTAAGCATCCATGGAGTCCCATGTCTTTCCTCCATTGGGTAGGGTTGTTCTACTCATGCCATCGAAATAGAACTTCTTATCTTATGTGATCACAATCTTAGTATCCATGTAGAAGTGGGAATAATCATAATTCTACGGTGGCACATAGTTCTGGGGTATTAAACTGGAGTAACATACTCAACTTGGTACTAAATACTACTCCCATTCTTATGCTCAAAATCTTAGGAAAATCCATTTCAAATTAGTACAAGGGTTTACAAGAAAATCAATTATGATTTTTTTTTTAAAATCTCAAGTCACATGAACAAAGTGGATTCTTTATCTTAGCTTAGGACCAAAAGATCAAATCTTTATCAAAAATTTGAAAATAGTCTTATCTTAGGATACTCATAGCATAAACAATCTTGAAACAACAATATTTAACTAGGGATTAAAGACCCATGCATCAAACTCAAGTTAAAACACCAAAATGCTCATGCTTGATAATGTAAATATTGATAAATCAACTTAAAATCTGGAAATTTCAGCAATATGCATGAAAATATGAACATAACCATGGAATTTAACTTCTAAATCATTGGGAATCTCATAAGCTTGTAAATAACAATAATGGGTATAAACCCTAACTTGAATTTCTTGGAAAATCATATAACTTTAACTAAAATTTGAATTTAAAATAAGTTTTGGGCACAAGGATGAAAGGATTATCCTTGTTAATACCCCACATACCTTAATTGGTGATCTTTGATGAAAAACTTGAATCTTGGAATCCTATTGATGTTTTGGGGATGAATTCGTAGAGCCCTTGTATTTGGAATCCTCAATCTTGAATTTCTTTGGAGAGTTAAAGGAGGAATTTGGATTTCTTTTGGAGAAAGTTTGTTGAACTAGGGTTTTGCTTGAGAGATATTTGATGAAAAGTGGATGTATAGTGCTTTGAAGGAGTTTAATTCATTGTTTAAGACGGATTAGGGGCTGGGAGGATGACCAAAGTACCCCTTTTAATGTTTGAAACGGAACTGGAAAAATAAACTTTTGCAAACTGGGAGGCCACCGCGACGCCCCACTATCGTGGTGGCTTACTAAAAATGTACTAGCGGGAACTGGGTTTTCACCGTGATGCGCCACAATCGTGGAGCCCCTTTAGTGTGTCATTTTGACCAACGGCGCGATGCGCCAGTATCGCGAGGTCTCACTGGAAATTGCCAAACAGGAAATTGGGCCTCTCCGCAATGCGCCAAAATTGTGGAGTCTCACTGGAAATTGACAATTCTGATTTTATGCTTCTCCGCGATGCGCTAAGGGCCCAAATCACTGTGTTTTATGACTGGAACTTAAAATAGCCATAACTACTTCACCGAGTGTCGGATTTAGGAAAATTTGGTATCGATGGAAACCTTGTTCAATTTTCCACGCAATGGAAAGTCTAAATGTGAAGAATTCGACATGAAATAAATAGTATTCATTTTGGAAGATATCCCTTTACATTCTAGGGACGAATTCAAGCTAGGAAAAGTCTCAGGGTATTACAATATCTCCCCCTTGGAGATATTTATCCTCGAATGTTTCTGGTTAGACTAAGAATACTGAGGATAATCTGAAGCTATAGGATAGAATGCACAACCAAAGTAAATTGCAAAACTGAATCTATATTATTCTGAGCTTCTGAGTAGTTACATAAGGACAAATATATAGATGAATATATGATTACAAAAGAACTGATTCAAGGAAGAGTATTAGCTTCAGCTAAATCTGAGTTTGCAGAGAATAGGTGAAGGTACTTGACTCGCATATCTGCTTTTTCTTCCCAAGTGGCACCCTTAACCAATTGATTTCGCCAAAGAACTTTGAACAAGGGAACGTTTTTGTTCCTTAGTCTACGCATCTGATCATCTAAAATCTAAACTAGAATCTCTTTGTAAGAAAGGCCATTTTGAATATTTGAGCTTTCTAAAGGAACTACAACAGTGGAGTCACCTATGCATTTCTTCAGCATAGAGACGTGAAATACAGGATAAACAACTGACAAGCCTGCCTACAAATCAAGCTTATAAGCTACTTTCCAAACACGACTCAGAATCTGAAAGGGACAACCTACAGAGGACTAAACTTCCCCTTCTTGCCAAATCTCTTCACCCCTTTCATGGGTGAAACCTTCAGATACACTGGATCACCAACCTCAAACTTGAGGTCCCTTCTTCTCAAATCTGCATAAGATTTCTAATGACTCTGGGTTGTTTTTAATCTTTCCCTAATCATAGCTTCATAGACTACATTGGGCCCTAGGAAAGCAGCCTCACCTACCTCAAACCAACCTATGGGTGATCTATATCTTCTACCATAAATAGCCTCAAATGGGGCCATCGAATACTTGAATAATAATTGTTATTATACGTGAACTCGATCAATGGAAAATTCTCATCCCAACTACCTTTGAAATCAAGAGCACATGCCCTCAAAAAATCCTCTAAAGTTTGGATGGTCCTCTCTCCTTGACCATCTATCTAAGGGTGAAAAGCTAAACAAAGATGGACTTGGGTACCAAGACTCTTCAAAAAAACTCTCCAAAATTGGGAAGTAAACTGAGAACCCCTATCTAAAATGATGGACAAATGTACTCCATGCAATCTGACTAACTCTCGAATATACAACATAGCACAATCCCCAGCTGTATAGGACGTATGAACTAGCAAGAAATATGCAGACTTAGTCAATCTATCTATGATAACACAAACCGAATCATGATTAGGACTCCAATGGGGTAAACCAGTCACAAAGTCTATATTCACCTCTTCCCACTTTAAAGTAGGGATGCCAAACTCTTGCAGCATACCACCATGTCGTTGATTCTCTACCTTAACCTATTGACAAGTCGCACACTTAGCTACAAAATCTGCTATATATATCTTCATACCACTCCATCAATAGATTTCTCGCAAGTCGCAGTACATCATGGTAGCACCTGAATGAATAGAATAATGTGCACCATGCGTTTCAGCCATAATTCTCTATCTTAACTCATCAACATAAGTCACACTCAATTTATCCTGGTATCTCAACACGTCATATCCCCCTTGGGAGAAAAAATCTACCTTTTGGTTTTTAACTGACTCCTTCAGTCTGAACAAATAAGAATCCAGGTCTTGCTTCTCCTTCACTTCCAAAACTAAGGAATATTAACAAATACTCTGAATCCAAACATTCCTTTCAGCTGAGTCAAACAACCTAACACCCAATCTAGCCAAACAATGAACTTCCTGAGCCAACTCTTTTTCATCATTCTCCACATGAGCAACACTGCCCATAGAAAATCTACTAAGGGTGTCTGCCACTTCATTGCCCTTGCCTAGATGATACAATACACTCATGTCATAATCTTTCAACAATTCTAACCACTTCCTCTGCCAGAGATTCAACTCCCTCTGAGTAAACACATATTGCAAGATTTTGTGGCCTTTGAACACATCAACATGCACACCATATGGATAGTGCCTCTAGATTTTTAATGCGAACCCCACAACATCTAATTCAACATCATGGGTTGGGTAGTTCTTTTAATGAGGCTTAAGTTGTCTAGAGGCATAGGCTATGACCTTACCTCTCTACATCAACACACAACCCAAACCAACTATAGAGGTATCACAATACACCACAAAACCATCTGTATCATCGGGTAATGTTAAGACTGGTGTTGTAGTAAGTCGAGTCTTGAACTCCTAAAAACTCTTCACGCAGGAATCTGACCACTGGAACTTCACTTTCTATTGGCTCATCTAGACATCGGGGATGTAATAGATGAGAAACCCTCTACAAAACATTGATAATAACCAGTTAGACACAACAAACTCCTAATGTTCGATGGAGATATAGGTCAAGGAAAATTTCTTATGGATTTTGTCTTTTGGGGATCGACTTTAATGCCATTAGAAGAAGCAATATAACCAAGAAAGGCCACTGATCTTAGGAAAAATTTGCACTTGCTGAATTTGGCGAACAATTGATGATCTCTAAGAGTTTGCAGGACAATTCTAAGATGATCTACATGGTTATCCTCACTACGGGAGTACACAAGGATATCATCTATGAATACTATGGAAAACATGTCAAGATATTATTTGAAAACTCAGTTCATGAGCTCCATAAAAGCTTCTGGAGCATTGGTTAGCCCAAAAGACATGACTAGAAACTCAAAATAACCATAATGGGTTCTGAAAGTTGTCTTTGGAATATCACATTCCCATACTTTAAGATGATGATAGCTAGATCTAAGGTCTATCTTTGAGAAATAACTTTCTCTTTGGAGTTGATCAAATAATTCATCAATTCTAGGAAAAGGATATTTGTTCTTGACTATGACCTTATTTAGCTAACAAAAGTCAATACACATTTGCAAAGAACCATCTTTCTTTCACATGAATAGGACGGGAGAGCCCCATGGATAAACACTAGGCCTTATGAAGCCTTTATCAAAAATATCTTTGAGTAACTCTTTCAACTCCTTAAGCTCTGCAGGGGCCATACAATATGGAGCGATAGAAATAGGCTGATAATCTGAGAGAAGGTCAATACCGAATTCAATTTCCCTATAGGGAAGTACCCTTGGGAGATCTTCCAGAAAAACTTCAAGAAATTCATTGACCACTAGAACAGACTAAAGGGTTGGAGTCTCAGACTTTGTGTCTTTAACCTGAACTAGATGATAAATACAACATTTGGATATCAACTTTCTTTCTTTGAGATAAGATATTAAATGACTATTTGGAGATACTGAATTACCTAACCACTCAAAGACTGGCTCATATGGAAACTAAAACTTTACCACACGGGTACGGCAATCTATAGAGGCATAACAGGAATGGAGACAATCCATACCAAGGATAAGATCAAAATCAACCATATCTAACTCTATCAAGTCTTCTAACATTACTTTAGAAAGGACAATGATAGGACACTTGTTATAGATTTTTTTAGCAATAATTGACTCGCCTACTAGAGTAGAAACCAATAAAGGCTCAGGGATCTTTACCTAACTTACCTCAAAATTAACAGCAACTAACGAGGTCACATATGAGAATCTCGGCCCAGGGTCTAACAACATATAAATATCAAAATAAAAGACACGAAGGATACAAGTAAAAACATATGGTGAATCCTCCTACTCCTGATGGGATGGTGAAGCATAAAATCGATTCTGGCACTGACCGCCACCAGTACTGGGTGAGGCACCCTGAGGAGGGGCTAGGCAACCTAGAGGAGCTGGTGGACAATTATCCTCAGTCTGGGGACAAACATCCCTACTTCCCTATCTAGCATATGGGCACTCTTTGATTCTGTGACCTGACTGGCCACAACCATAACCACCTTATCGGCCCCATAAATACTCGCCCGGATGGGTCTTACCATATTTAGCACACTGAGGATATTTGGGCCTACCACTCATACTATTCTACGATATAGATATAGAAGACTTACCCTACTGTTCCTACTTGTTTCTGGGTGTAGAAGGACTGTCTAAAGAAGGGGCAGGCATAGATGACCGATTTTGAAATTGCGAGCGATTTCCTCCTCCAGACCTATTCTAACCATATAAATTACCCTGTTCTATCCTTCTTATTTACTCTCTCTCTTTCTTTTATCTTTTCTTCTTTAATCTACTGAGCATACATCATCAATCTAGGAAGATCCATGTCTCCAATGAGCATAGTAGTCCTACACTGCTTAACTACTAACCCAGACTCACCGGTTATAAACTTACTCATGCTTGACCTAAGGTCAGCCATCTGATCAGGGGCATACTTAGAAAACTGGTTGAACTTAAGAAAATAATACTCCAATATCATTGAGCCTTGCCATAGGTCCATGAACTCTTCTATCTTAGCTTCCCTCATCTCACGTGGGAAGAACTTGTCAAAGAATGTATCCTGAAATATCTGCCAAGTCAAGGGAGCTGTATTCTCCTCTCTACTTTTCTTCCACATCACCCCCTAATCATATGTAACATTCTTCACCCATATAATTCCATTTCTACACTCACTTCTTTGGTAACATGCATAATTTGGGTGATTTTCTTCACCTCATCTAGATACAACTGTGGGTCCTCACCTGCTTTCGACCCAAAGAACTCAGGAGGATTCATTCTCATAAAATCTTGGATTCTAGGATTGGTTATGTCCTCGTCTTGCTGAAGTAGGGTTGCAGCCTGATGGTTACCCTGAACATTAGTTGTCACAGCTTGGGCTAGTGCCTGAAAGGCAGCCTGAAACTTTGTATATAACACATTCTCATTCAAAGAATCTGCGGGCTGAGGTGGCTGGTTATTATTTCTGTGTGCTCGATAAGTAGGCATTTTTTGTCACATAAAAGCATGAGTTAGAAGAAGATAGAGACACTGAATGTATGATAGATCATGAAAGAGGAGACAATTTCTTAAAAAACTCCATACACTCTTTCTCATTCATGCAGCGTAGTTCACACCGATGATCAAGACTCTACATAAAGCGGGTTGTCTGACTCCCTAGGACTCTAAAAACTTTTGGCTCTCATACCAAGTTTGTAATGCCCCGAAATCTGATTCCCGAGATGCTACACTGTGCTCCAAACTACAAGTAACCCTGAGCTAACCTTGGATTCTTTTCTACTTCCTCTTAATCTCAACATATTGGTAATATTAATATGAAAACATAATAAATGCAGAAATCTTATCTGAAACATACTAATCTCACAAATCTCGGTAGAAAAATACTGAAAATTTTGAATACTGAATCAAAAGTCTCAAACTGAATCTAGTAGTCTGACAAGCCTCTACTGATTGAATCTTGAGAGACACTGGGACAGGCCCCAGCTGACTTAAATTGTCTGAAATGAAAAATAAATCATCTACTAATAACTGAAAATATGACTAACTAAGTCCCCGACCTATGAGGACTTTCCTACTGTAGAGATGTAGATGAGATGCTAGAAAATCACTCACTTTGCTAAGACTGAGCACCTGAACCTACATTATGAGACAATGTAGCACATACACGTATATGTGGATCAGTACTTTGATGATGTACTGAGTATATTGGGGTGAATGTTATAAGTAAACATTGTCAACACAATTTATGAAATCATGCTAAATGTAAATGACTCACAAAGGCTTGAGAAATCTAAAAAATTGAAGATCATAATTCATGAACAATAAAGCATATATTATAGATCTTGTGAGCCAATACATTCAGTTCAAAAATTTGTTCTTTTCTAAAAACTACTACATTATGTTGTCAACTGTAAGGGGAATAATTCATCTCAAGACTTTAAGAATATTAAAACCATAGTTTCCAAAACACATGCTTTTATCTTAAGGCATTAAGCCAATACACTATTTTAAGAGTAGGGGACATCTTTTTGGAGGTTTCTCTAACCGACATACACTATGTGAGCATCCATGGAGTCCCACATCTTTCCCCCGTTGGGTAGGTCTATTCTATCCTTTCAATCAGAATAAAACTTCTTATCTTATGTTATCACTACCTTAGTCATCCATGTAGAAGTGGGAATAATCTTAATCCTACGGTGGCATGTAGTTCTGGGGTATGAAACCCTAGTAACATATCCATCTTGGGCTAAATACTACTCCTATTCTTATACTCAAAATCATAAGAAAATACACTTCAAATTAGTACAAGGGTTTACAAAAAAAACAATTATGCTTCTCTTTCTTTAAATCTCAAGTCACATGAACAAAGTGGATTGTTTGTCTTAGCTTAGGACCAAAAGGTAAAATCTTTATCAAAAATCTGAGAATAGTCTTATCTTAGGATACTCATAGCATAAATAATCTTGAAACAACAATATTTAACTAGGTCTTAAAGACCCATGCATCAAACTCATGTTAAAACACCAAAATGCTCTTTCTTGATAATGTAAATGTTGATAAATCAACTCAAAATCTGGAAATTTCAGGAATATGCATGAAAATATGAACATAACCATGGAATTTAACTTCTAAATCATTGGGAATCTGATATACTTTTAAATAAAAAGAATGGGTATAAGCCCTAACTTGAATTTCATAGAAAATCATATAAATTTCAGTAAAATTTAAATTTAAAATAAGTTTTGGGCACAAGAATGTAAGGATTATCCTTGTTCATATCCTACATACCTTAATTGGAGATCTTTGATGAAAAACTTAAATCTTGGATTCCAATTGATGCTTTGGTGATGAATTCTTAGAGCCCTTGTAATGGAAATCCTCAATCTTGAATTTCTTTGGAGAGTTAATGGAGTAATTTGGATTTCTTGGGGAGAAAGTTTGTTGAACTAGGATTTTGCTTGAGAGAGATTTGATGAAAAGTGGATGTAAAGTGCTTTGATGGGGTTTAATTCATTGTTTAAGATGGATTGGGGGCTGGGATAATAACCAAAGTACCCCCTTTAATCTTTGAGAAGAAACTGGAAAAATGAACTGTTTGCGAACTAGGTGGCCACTGCGACTTTCCACTATTGAGTGGCTTACTGAAAATGGACGAGCGGGAACTAGGATTTCACCACGATGTGCCACAATCGCGGAGCACCTTTAGTTTGTAATTTCGACCACTGGCGCGACACGCCAGTATTGCGAGGTCTCACTATAAATGGCCAAACGGGAAATAGGGCCTCTCCACGACGCGCCAAAATTGTGGAGTCTCAATGGAAATTGACAATTGTGATATTATTCTTCTCTGCGATGCGTAAAGGCCCAAATCATGATATTTTACGACTGGAACTAAAAATAAACATAACACCTTCACCGAGTGTCGGATTTAGGAAAATTTTGTATCGATGGAAAGCTTATTCAATTTCCCACGCAATGGGAAGTCTAAATCTGAAGAATTCTACACAAAATAAATAGTATTCATTCTGGAAGCTATCCCTTAATATTCTAGAGATGAATTCAAGCTAGGAAATGTCTCAGGGTATTACAGGAAACAACACCTAAAATTCCAAAAATCATATGATAAGTCAATGAGATAATAGGGAACAACTATCCTATTCATGTCCAAAAGTCTAACATAATAAGACTAAGGAAGTATCAGGGAGAACTATCCTATTCAATCCTTACTCAATAGATGTCAATACTATACTGTATATCCTAGACTAATATACAAATGAAGAGAGAAGGAAGATATATATATAGCATTATAAAAATCTAAAAAAGAATATGCAATATGTACAAATGAAGGAAGGGATATACGGTAGAGCCATAAATTCATATAGCTAGATATATATAAATATAAATATAAACATATGGTCTCCTCAAGCATAACCTAGATCATCACATCCTCATTCTAATACTTCATTATTGTACCATCAGGATCTAAGTCTATCATTTTGAAGGTTATAATCCACATGGCTAGACATGATATAATCGTGCATAACAATGCAATCATAAGATAAAAAAGGCTGAAAACATACCTCAAATATCGATACCAAAATCAACGGACAATCTATGATAAGCTAGTAATAGTATTTCTAATAATAATTATAATTACAATATAACAACAACGTGAATAACCGGCTACTCTGGACAACCATATACCTAACCAAGCCTATACATACCCACAATACCTGAGACTCAGAAGGTTCAATCAATATATAATAACACAAGGAATATTCTTCACTCATGTTTATGCAATCGTCCCACACCGACTGATAGACATAGGTTCATACTGGTGATAAGCAATACACATACAGGAATTAATGAAAGGTATAAAATCAATAGAACAACTCATCATAATTGTGATTATCATGACCATCATTAGTGTAATCAACCTCCATCCTTGTGGATTATCTATATACTATCACAGTATCATCCGATCATGTCTGGTATTAATATCATCACAATAGCATCCTCTGACCTTACCAGATATTAATATAATCACAATAGTATCCTCTAGAATTGTTGGTTTTCAATATCATCACAATAGTATCCTCAAGCCTTGTCAGGTATAAATATTATCACAATAGTATTCTCCGACCTTACTAGGTATCAATATCATCAGAATAGTATCCTCTAGAATTTTTGGGTATGAATATTATCATAATAGTATCCTACGACTTTGCCGGGTATCAATTTATCATAATAGCACCCTTCGTCCTTTGCTAGGTATCAGTATCATCTCAATTATTATTACATAATAATATATACTACTATACTCATGAAAATAATCATATCACCACAAAGTATCCATCTAGACAATACTTCCCAACTACTCATTATTAGCTAACCAAGGTTATTTATAGTGAAACACTAGTTCAATAGTCATCACATGACCTCTAGTTTTTTGTCTAAACATTATCTGCATTCAAGGGATAGCAACTAAACATTATTTAATATATAGTCGACATCAAACATCTAGTCAAGTGTCATCACTAGACCATAATCATCATTTATCAACTATTCCATATTATGAAATAATCATCATATAAACATTAACCATTATTAGACAACACATAACCACTTATCATCTAACCATCGTTTATTAACTAACCTTATTCATTAACTAACAATCATCAACCAACTAATCCTTGTTTAACTATTCATTAAACAAACCATTTAGCAACTATACATCATTATTAACTAGATGCCTATTATTACAAATATCACTTATTATCTAGCCTCAATAATACACAACTCCTTATTTAACGACTAAACAAATTTATTAACCCAGGCATCACTATCACTAATCTTTTCTTATGGTAAACCCGACATCATTATTAGCTATATATCAACCATCTCTAACATCCATAGTTGAACTAAGAATTATTCATTAACTAATACATTTGATTCCTAGAAACCGAGTACTATAGTATTTTAATAGACAATTAACTGGAACATAGCTTAACCCTTAACTAAACGGTATTATCATAAGATCATATTTAATCTTGAATTACATAAGTTATTGATAAAATAATCATGAATGTACCAAATCTATGCACGCCATCACCAGTATCTAATCAAATAAGTCATCGGCAATATACCACATCTTTCTTCTTACAATACCGGAGAGATGTGTATATAAAATATGTATATGAATTTGTAAATTGTAACCACATCCATTACAATGATAAGTACATCTCGGATATTAGATCATTATCATAACACGACCCTTGTCCCTATTATATATATTTGGAATAATCACAACATTATAATCACAGTCTTAGGACCATATACGTATCCAAAACTCACATCTATAATCATATTCATAATCCAAAGCATACCTCTAGTAATCTCACATATAAGGTTCATCTCGCATATAGGAGGTACAATATCAATCAACATATAATCGACTCTCATAGAGGAGGTATCTCACATCTAGGTGTCATAATAATAATAGAAGGTATATAACTATGTAATTATCTCTTATATAAGAAATCTCATATCAATAGGTCATACATCATGACTATGTGGAATATCACCTCTCTAGGGAAATTGTCATATCCAAGAGGAATATTGTTTCTATAGGCCCAACAATCATAACCAAAATAGAGATAGCATCTGTGTAGGCACAAAAAATCACCCATATTTGGGGCTAAAATAAATACTCAAGACATTTGGGGTTTTGGGTTAAGAAATCATGAATTTAACATTAAAATTAAAAAATTGATATGTTAGATTAGACGTTAATCATGAATATGAAAGTAACCCAAGATCCCAATCAATACCTCAGACTCACTCAAAGGCCTACACTCTATATTAGGGTTTATAGGTCTCAACACAAAGAAGAAATGGAAATTCCCATTAAAAGTTGGCCTTTTAAAGACTCTTCCCAGGCTTTCAAGTGGTACAATCGTGGACACACGCTAACCGCGATCACGATATTCTCTACATTGAGAGATGACTGAAATATGGAATTTGATTCCAGGTTCGGCAAAGGCCTCAGGATGTATTCAAAAGATAATTTTCACAAACAAGATATGTAACAAGACTAAATTCAATGTTTTGGATGTGTTGACTGAGTTGGATTTTCAATTTGAGGTGTTTTCACTAAATTTTGTGCTCGATGTCCATTTGGAACCATTGATGACTTCTAAATAGTGAATTGGTTCTAAAAACTAAATGAACTGCTTAATGATGGAGTCGTCGATCCCAATGAGTCATAAATGATTTGGAGAAGCTATGGAGAATCCCAAACAGTGGAAATAAATATAAATATTTTAAATGACCTGAAGGTTTATTGCATCCAGACCACCTTTGGCCAAGAGTTATGTTATCTTCTGTAGGCATATATACCTATGATCTACCCTTACTAATGATAATTTTGGAACTTTAAGGAGATTGAATACTTAATTATTTTTACTAGTTTAGTATTAATGAGTTAGTGCTAATTCGGAATAAAACTTGATGGTTTATTAAATGGTATATTGATATGGTTTATTGTAGTGGTTTATTAATATAGTTATTTATATGGCTTATTATTGTGGTTCATTGAAATAGATTATTGATGTGAGTTCCGATTCAAGTTTGGGAATAGAGATGGTATAGATATTATGAGTTTTGGTGTAAGTTTGGCAAATAATGTTATGTTGTTGATACTATTAAAGATGTCATGAGGATGATATGAGTTTTGTTTTGAGTCTACCGTTGAGAGTTGGGTATGATATGATATGGTATGGATGGTTTGAGGGTTAAAACTGATATTTGGAAAAGTTATGGATCTTCGGTCATTTCTTGTCCTTTGATTATACCCTCCAGGCTTATGGGGGCTTTATTGGGTAATTCACCTTTTTGTACTTATTTTCTTATGGAGGCCAATTTACTTGTTATAATTGTACGACCTTTACATTAATATTCCATATTTATTTATTTATGCACAATAGTGTTGTAGCTTATTTTAAGTTTTCCCTTTTACCTCAGCTTAGTTTATTTTATCTTGTATTTTATAATATTTATGTAATGATTTATCTCTCTCTTCCAATGATGCCTACTGAGTACTCATGGTTTTGGTACTAATACTACACTACTGTACCTTTTTGGTACAAATCTGAGTGCTAGTAGCCATCGTTGATATGACGATCATGCTGAGTTAATTCTAAAGATAGGGTTAGCTCTCGAAGTTGAAGTTTCCCCTTTTTATTATATATTATATGTCTAGTATTTTATTTCTGAGACAAATTGTATTTGACTAATCAGTACCTATTTCTTTTATAGTAGATCTTCTACTGACACTACTTGGTAATGAAATAAGTGTTAATTTTTTATCAATGTATTAGACTATTATGACTATCTTATAGTAATTATAAGCCTTTAATTGTTGATTTATAGCTTTTAGGTCGTTTTTCACAAAGTTAGCGCATTACTTATAGCTCTGGACTATGATTTGGCTTACCTACTGGTGGAAAAAAATAGCTGCCATCATGATTCATAAGTTGGGTCAGAACGCATACACCGTATTAATCATGCCCTAGCATGATTAATATTGACACACTGAATATCACGACCCAAGCCGGGGCCCTAGCCACGACAGGCATCTCGAATCACGAAGACCTGAGAGACCCCTTATCATATAATCATAATCATAATCCTTACATTACTTTGAGTGTTGAACATATAATGAAAATTAATGGAAACTTATAATAAAAAATGTGTAAATGAAGTTGTAATAATACAATACTCAAAATTTTGCCTACAAAGCCTCTACTGTTAACAACGTATTTCGGCGTCAGGACAAGGCGCCCGACTAAACCATAAACTAAAAGAGTCAACATATGAATTAATTTCCTTCCGAAAGATGGATAGATCATCAACTCTGTCATACCAAAATGTTCTACTTATGTAAAGGACCATGGGACTGTACCTCAGAACCTGAAATATGGGGGGGTCAGTACTTGGAAAGTATTGGTATGTAGAACAATCCCCAAAAAAACATATATTTTATGTAAAATAAATGAGAGCATTTTGAAAACAGCTTAGCATAATATATTTGTAAAAACAAATGGGCATAATCAACAAGCTTCAAAACATTCTTGCATAAACATTGACTTAACTCATTACTTTACTTCTGAACTAGATGGTGCACCCAACAAATCTTAGTACCCACGGGCTATATGGGTCCTCCATTAGCTCGTCGGCTAAGCCCTCAACCCCAAGTTTTCAACAAGGGGTAGAGTAATGATATATGATAAACCACAGGGTAATCTCTAGCATATAATTACTATCTGGGGACACCATAATATTGTGTTAGCAAAGCACGGTTTCGGGCAATGAGTTATCTGAACTTGTGCCTTCTTCGGGTAACCAACTAGCTTTTTTTTAGACCTATTTTAGTTCCGTAACACAAATTTCATGCTTATAAAAAATTCATTTATGATTCTTTTAAGGGCATATCATAACAGTGTATCATCATACCCAAACTTAAAAGTCATTCATATTATAACATATCGTATCCATAGCCCATCTTATTCGAAAACATGTTAATGACTACCAAAAGTTTTAAACATCACATGAGAGTGTTATTATATTAAATATCATATAGAAATTATGCAATCTCTCTTTTTATAACGACCCAATTTGCTAGATCGGAATGCTACACAGTGCTCATGACCCCGAAGGACCACAAGCTAACCCATGACTGATATCTGTACCTATACACTGCATACTATAACATAAAAATATGGAAACATGTACTGAATGGCCATAAGGTTCAAACTGAATAAAAATCTAATAACAAAATGTCTGAAAATGGTATAATAATACCAAAACAAGTTTGAAATAACTGTCTATCATGCTATAGTCTGGAAAGCCTCTAAACTGTCTGAATAAGGAGTTGATGGGACTTGTCCCCAACTAACTCCAACTACTAAAATAGACTGAAAAACTAAAATAGTAATGAAATCATCATGTCCTCGAAGGATGAGAACTCACATATAACTCTGACTGCTGATACTGGAATCTACTGCCAATCTAGAGCTCGTGCCTCTGAACCTATTGTGTAACATAAGAGAAAGAACCATCGCACAAATGCGTCAGTACGTCTGAATGTACTGAGTATACGAGTGAGGTAGGTTAAATACAAAGGGTTATATGCATGAATAATACTGACTGATATGAACGTAAGAATACATAAATTCATACATAACTGTAACTGAACTCGTAGAGATACTGACTACTGAGTCTGAATACTAACAGCATGATTTTACTGAAACTGAGATACTGACTAGATGAATGACTATTTTTGACAGTTCGAATGATGAAGAACTGATTTGATTGACTGTGTCTAACAGTCCTGAAACTGAATACTGAGTATGTAAATACTAATGAGTGAGGAACTGATACTGTATTACTAAATACTGAGGGACTAGTACTATGTTACTGATACATGAATAATTATGTATGTTAATCCTGATTATGAAGGACTGGTCTGGGAAACTGTATCTGACAGTCTAATTCTAACGTATTAATCTGATTGATTATATCTGGCAGCCATGAATATGAGGAAACGGATATACTTGACCATATCTGATAGTCATAAATGAGAATACTGGTAATATGAGTTCTTGATAACTGGAAATTTTGATAACATGAGGTACTGTATCTGACAGTCTTGAATATGGTGGAACTAACTGAGTTTCGTATTACTGGGTGACTGTAGCTGACAGTCCTAAATCTAAAGGACTATCTAAGTTCTTTTACTGAAACTGAGAATGAGACTAAAACTCAGACTGTAGGAGGTAATCATCTAACCGATATGCCTCAGAAACTGAACTGGTTGGGGTCCAATATTTTCCCTGATTAGAAGGGCATCAATACTGTACCATGGGTAGAGTCAACATGTGAGTAAACCAATTCATGTTTGGGAGATTATTTCGTCTGCCCTACTATCAGATAAACTCAAAGAGATGCTTTATCCCTATGGTTAGGTACATCTCAACCTACACTAGCTACGTAGTACTAGAATAAAAGGATTTCTTCTAGGAATCTCACCCTCTAACTATGGCAGGTGAGTCCGCATCCTTGGTTTCACTCGGTGTTGAATCCTACTCCCAACTGAAAGACATAGAATTCATTAACTAAACAAAACCGATTACCTGAACAGATGTTAGTGGGATTGTTTAGCGGAACTAAACTGAGTTCACTGAATTCCAATGACTGACGGAGTACTATTGATATTTGGTAGCTAACTGAGTTCATGAGATTACTGATCTTTCTGAGTACTGATTTCGTGAGATTTCTGAGAGTACTGAATTAAAGAGATTACTGATGTTACTGAGAGCACTAAAATTTCTGAAGTTTTCTATATCACTGAGTACTGAGATTACTGAGATTACTGAGATTAGTTGAGATTAACTGAATTTAACTGAGATTGACTGTGTTACTAAACTTTCCTAAGTCATATGACTAACTGAGTTCTATGGAACATGGCTTGACTGAGAGTATCATGAAAACATGACATGGCTCTAGGCACACAACTATATTTTTTTGGGTATGAATACCCTCAGGACTAGATGGAAGGAAACTGACGCACATGACTGACTTGAGTACGTGACCAACATCAACAATCCATAATATCATATGGATATCATACATTTTGTACATAAGTAGGATTTGCAAATAAGCATGGCATAATCTCATAAGACTTGTTCATGAACACCCCAACAACATTTACAAGACACAATATCAACATGAAAATCATTGGAACATGAGGGCATATCATGAATCCTTCACTTAGTCACCATTTAGCCATATTGCATGATTGCTTGTTTCCTAGGCATTTTTTGAAACACTTTGCATGCATTCTTTAAGGTATAGGTGTACTTATCAATTTTACAATCATAATTCATCCAAAATTCATGGCTTTCAACTAACCTACTCACATGCTTCATGAAAATCATATCAAGATACAACCTGAATCCAAACAACAATCATCAACATGAATATTGTCATAACACAACAAGGAAATCACCATTTATAAATTACAACATGATTCTTGAGCTCCATGGATGAAAGGGATCCATGGATGAACACTACGCATACCGTAAAGATTGATCTTGAAATATATCTAATGTTTCTTGAGGGTTCTTGAAGAAATCCTGAGGCTTGCTCTTGATTTACAGAGGTAAAATACATTTTTAAGACCCTATATTTTTTCTTAAGGAGTTGGGAATGGTTTTGGAATGATGAAAGACCATAATTCCCATAAAATAAAATAAAATAGAGCCAAACTTGACGTACAGGAGGGGGTTTACGAAGTGGATCCAATGCAGATCACATGGTCCACGGCACGGACCCAAAGTGGACCACATGATCTATGGCACGGACCAAAAGCAGAGCAGAGGCTTTGATTCACGACCCAAATGCGGACCAAACCCTGGATGATGTCTTACAAAAATACTCATAACTTTTGAATCGGAACTCAAATTGAAGAACGATCAGTTGGGTTGGAATGAGCACTCGGAGGACTTTACATTGATATATAGTAGGACACATAACTCTTTAAATTCTAGGAGTAATGGCGGATGGAATATGACCCAAGAAAAGTCGTATAGTAAAATACAATGGATAGGAAAGTGCTCAACTCACTAGCTGATAATTAAGACTTTATTCTATCTCCTAATATGTTCCCATAGTAAAGAATCATTATTAAGACTTATTTCTAAGTATAACTATTGGGTTCGAGTCTATATATGTAGGAATGTTAGTTTAAACTTTATCCAATATGTGGGGGGTTACATTATCTCCCCCTTGGGATCATACGTCCTTGAATGATGGGTAAGAACTTGTTGAAGCTCTAAAAGTATGGAAAGAAGGACATAAACTCACATTAGGAATTTTCCTCAACAAAACATGGAAAGACATCAAAGTTCTTCTTGATAACCACTAGTGAACCATGTAAGCACAAAGCATGAAATAATGAGAATTGACATAGAGATGACCTAGCACATGTATTTTATGGATCATAATAGTTACAACTTAAACCATGAGTTTTTTTATGGTGATCACGGGTCTTGCTTTAAATTGTCTCTAATCATGAGATAAGATTTCATGAAACATCAGAATAGAGGTGTTCTCCATATCTTATGATACGATAGTTAGACCTCAAACTTAGATATACTACTCGGCTATGATCTAAATAATAAATAACTTGCTTTATCACTTCCAACTTACAATATCCCCACAAAATACCTAACTAAAAGAGTTTGAGTCCCACTACATAGTACTTACATGTTGAAGCCAAACACGAGGTTATAAAGGTGCTAGCTTAAGCTATGGGACCCTATACTCTACATCTCTTTAAGAATATCACTTCTACTTATCAGAATAATTGAACATCCTCAGTTCTGAAATCAAGAAGTACTAACCACATAACACATTGGTTTGTTCATTCATCAATCACAACATTCAAGACAATCCTTATAATACCTACTTTATGTGTCTCCACACTAAAAACAGCAACCTCAATCACTCTCACAAAGATTTTCACCCCATACCCTTCCCCTCTTCCTATTTATTTCCCATAAGGAAAAGTCATCTCCATTTTCCCTCTTCAACTATATCATTATCTCGAGTAGTCACACAAATATTTTCACAATCATGAACATCTACTCTCTTATCTAATGCATTACTATGTTTTCATAACCACTATCATCCTAAAAAAAGAAGAGTCAGTGAGGAACTAGAGGATAAACATCTTGTATGGGAGTAACACTATTGAATTACAACTTATATTAGTTGTACTACCCAAAGTATGGCATGAGATGAAAGATAATATGTAATAGGCATAGAGTACTTCATATATCAAGTGGGTTGATCATACATCGATAATTGTTCGATCATAAGAAAAATATAATGTGAGTTTTTAAAGGACCGAGCACAATGAGAAAAATGAGTACATATATCATGAGTTGTATAACATAAATCCAAAATTCAAGTAGTCAATGATTGAGACAAGGATTACTAATTGAAGTTATTGCTTCTCATTTAAAGAATTGAAAATGGCCATGAGGTTGCATAAATCTTATTTCTCTGGGCTAGTCCCAGCTTAAATAACCGGTAATGTATAGAAAGCATAGTATCTTAGGACTAAGCATAATATGACACATGGATTTATGGATCATGAGCATCATAACACAGAGAATGAATACTTGAAATCTTGGATTGGAAAAGAACATTATTGATTTTAGTTTGGAGTTCAGAACATAGACATATGTTGCATAAAGAACTTAAAACTTAGGCATAGGCATGTCTTGAATACATAAAACATTAGTAGAAAGTCCTCATTAAATTAAAGTAGGAGGAGTTTATTAGAATAGGAATATATTTATCATGACTCTTCCCTAAATCTTGACAGCATGAGAAAAATCATGAACTACCTTAGTATTCATCTCCTTCTTAGATCAAAGTCACAATCCTAGACTTGCAGGCATAACATCTCTTCAAATATATAGTTACAACTCTCAACCAAAAAAGGGGATATCACCATACACAAAAAAGCTAAACTCCCCCTGCTAAACTATACTCTGAGGGCATTACTTTCTTGGAATGCTACTTTTAACTTTTGCTAGCCTCTATAGCTATCACCCTACAACACACACTCTTAATAGCATGTACATCCATACTCCTTATCATATAACAATCCATTCTCCATTACATAACATACTAGTATTAAACCTTTAATCGTATACCCTTAAAACTTAACAAAGTTTTTAAAATTAGACCAAGAGCTCACTTCATCTATCTATAATTTCCCCAGTTCAGCTCTAATGAACACCATATAGTAGTTCGCTAGGATTCTTTATATTATGAAATTCAATAACATGAACTAGGTAAACATGGACCTTATACACATAAAACCTTATCTAACCACATGATAAATGGGGTTCAACTTATTCTTAAAAATCTAACTATCTTATCCACCTAATGACTCAACCGCAATTCACTATTTTAACACTAGTCCTCATGTATTTATATCATAATTATCCACTCAATTTTTTTTCGTAAGTTACCAACCTAGGCTCTTTCACACATCACTCAAAGCGTACTACTTCATTCACACAAAATATGCATCAATATACTTAAGCTAGTATTATTACCATCACAATCCACATCTAAAGTTCAAACCTCTAGTCTAGCATCAATCATGTACAACTGGTGAAGTATGCCACATACTATACTAGTCCATCGAATAATGAAATCAACCCAAGACACTTATTTCACTTTACTACGGCCATAAGTTCATCCTCTCTATGACATTACAACCATACCTTTGAATCTACCACACACCTTCTCACATATTGTACTAGTTTAAAACTACAAGAGAAAGCAAAATCAAGGGGATAAAGTCACATAATAAGGATAGTAGATCTTAATCTTATAATATAACCCATTATGATCTTAGGAGCATATTCTACTTTCTCGCTTTAAATCTACTTACCCATGCTTACATTTAGACTACTTTAAAAATTCCATAAACACCACTAAGTTTTCCCCAAGTTAGTCTATACATATAACTTATTGGCTAATCTACCCCTTTCCATTTACAACCTATAAATGATTTTTACAACCAACATAACTATCCATTCTAAGTTCATTCCCTTTTTAAAAATAAACAATATCACTTCCTACACAAACTACCATACAATCTTCAAATCATGCTACAATATTAGTCAATCACAATAAAAGGGAAAACCACCCCTCAATAAAAGATTATACAACTAAAACTAACTTCTTTATGCAAAAAATTTCCTCACTCAAACTTTTAAACTTATGACTACATATCATTAAAATTTGGACTATCTTACTACCAATAGGTTAAGACATCTTATTATATACTACTACCCAAGTAGAAATACTATTCCAACATTCTGCTACATATCTTTGCCTTTAAGCATGACATCTATAACAAAGATTCTGAAAGGGATTGAATACACTTCATGTATCAGGCACAAATGTATGATTGATATAGATAGGGGTATACATTGAATCAACACACTTTGAACCACTAATAGACTCCTCTCAAGTCCTTATGCTACTTCATAACCTTATGGATAACTCAATCAATAAGGACCACATAGTTAGGAATCTAAACATTTGAACTTGAATCAACTCGATAATAAGGAATGACTAATAAAATTAGAGAAAGAAAGGAATTTGAATAAATATCATATGGACAACACTTCCGCATGATCTAGAGTATGAAACAATGAGAACTAATCTTAAATGCCCAGTAGACTCTTGATTGTAAGTGCGGTGCCCAACACACCCACAAGCAAGACTCTACTAGACACAACTTTGTAGACACCATGGGACCTTGATCCTGGCTCTAATACCAAGCTTGTCATGACCTAAGCTGAGGTCCTGTCCTCGACGGGCATCACTAATCACGAAGGCCCAAGAGATCGTTTAGCATATCATCATAAGAATACTCCATACATAAATCATAGTGTGGCTAATTAAACTCGGTGGAAACATATAACCAAAAATGTGTCAATGAAGTTGTAAGAATATAATACTCAAAATCTCGCCTACTAATAACTAATTGTCTAGGACGGGACAATGCCCCCGACTAGACCATAAATTTAAAAAGTCAACATATGAATAAATAGCCTTCCAAAACATGGATGGCACACCAATAGTATCATACCCAAATCTTCTACTGATATGACGGACCATGGGTCTATACTGCAGAAGCTGAAATATGGGGGGTCAAGACTTGTAAAGTATTGGTATGTTGAACAATCCCAAAAATAACATACATTTCATGTAAAATAACTAAGAGTATTGTGAAAATAATTTAGAATAATATATTTTTAAAAACACGTTGGCATAGTCAGTGAGCTTCAAAACATTTTTGCATAAACATTGACTTAACTCGTTGGGTCTACTATTAGCTAGTTGGTCAAGACCCCAACCCCAAGTTTGCCACAATGGGTAGAGTGCTAATATCAAATACACCACTGGGTCATCACATGTATATAATCCCTATATGGGGACATCATAATGTCGTGTCGGTAAAACACGGTTTCGGGCAATGAGTTATGTGAACTCATGCCTTCTTCGGTTAATTATCTAGCTCTCTTAGAGCCCATTTTTAATCCTTTAAAACAATGCTTCATTCTTATGAAAAGTTTTTTTATGATTCTGTTTAAGGCTTATCATAGCATTGTATCATCATACCTAGACTTCCAAGTCATTCCTATTAAATCAAATCATATCCACAGGCCTTCTTATTCTAAAGCATGATAATGACCACCAAAAGAATTAAACATCACATGAGAGAGTTCTTATATTAAATATCATATGAAACTTAATAAAATCACTCTATTTTTAATACTTCAACATACGGTAGTGAATTCTTACATAAAACATAGGCAATTCTTCACTACAAAATAAGATCATTTAGAATAAGAATCGCCTATTTGGAAACATAAAAATAACAAAGAATAAGTGGTAAAAATACATTAATAATTTGAGACATATAATCATTCATAAAGTAGCCCCCAACAATTAGTTATTCATAAATCTTACGATAAAAATGCGGACTTATGATCTATCTCTCTAACCTATTTCACAATTCATAACACACTAAGACAATGAATTTCATCATGCTAGGGGGATTTTGTAAATCATGCTCTTAAATAACAATTCAAAACTCATAACATATGAACACATGATTATAACTTAAATTCATGGAAAAACCGCCTAATAATTTCATAATTTAATCATCCATGGGTTCATGATGTGTGCTCTTCAAACATTTTAAAAATAAATCATACCTACATACATATATACTTTAAATCTTGTAAAAACATGAAACTTAAGCCAATGAGGGTTATAATAGTCCCACATACCTTGAAATTGAAGAGAACGTTGGGAATTTGACCCTTAAAGCTTAAAATACTCAAACCCTAGGTTGTTTCTCCTTTTTTTCTTAAGGAATAATGTTTAGGGATTTATAGTGGTGTAATGCATGTTTTAAAACCCTATATTCATCCATAAGAAGTTGAGAACATTTTTAGGAATGATAAAAGACTTTAAAACAATTAAAATTAAATAAAATAGAGCAAAATTTCATGTACAAAAGGAGGTTTACGGTGCGGACCCAATGCAGTGGTCTGTAGAGAGGACCAAACGTGGAGTAGAAGCTTTGTATCATGATCCAAATTCACACCCTGGATAGTGCCTTTCTGAAACACACATAAATTTTTACTCCAAAATCTTATTGAGAAATGGTTAGTTGCATTGGAAAGAAAACTCAAAGGTCTTTACTTTGATATTTAGTATTCCACATAACTTTTTATATTCTATGATTAATAGTCTCTGGAGGTTTACCCAAGAAAAATCATATACCAAAATTCAATGGATAGGAAGGTGCTAAAAATAATTTTGAACTAGGTGATATTTAAGACTTTAATCCATCTCTAAATATGTTTCCGCCTTAAAGAATCATTATTAACACTTATTTTAAGTAGGAACGTTTGGGGTTGGGTTTATATACTTAGGAATGATGGTTCATACTCTAGCCCAAAAATGTGGAGTGTTATATAGAACCTTCAGTACATCATGAAACTCTTAAGGTTTCCTCATTCTCTCTTATTGGAAAATAATCTTTCATAAGTTGCATAAATTGCTCGAACCCAAGTTTCAACATATAGCTTCAAGGTTGACTCAACTATTAGAAATTGAGCAATTGGATAATATCTAACACTTGAGGTTGTTTTACTTTTAACTCTTCAAATATCAACCTTTGTTCTTCAATATCATTATTTCTCTGGGAAGTATGAGTAAATTGAGAAATATATGAACTCCACGATGATGGAATGGAGGTTTTAGTGATGTGGTAGTGGGTTATTCTACCCTCTTCTTTGTTGGAGAAGCCTCGGTGGTAGGCAATGGTTTATGGATATGTTTGGAGTTTCTCTTCTCTAAGAAACTGAGGTTTTACCTCTCAAAATTTGAGCTATGTTTCGAACTTTCTTCCTCAACTGTTGGTGTCTTTATTGCTTTCTCATCCATCTTTTTTGAATTATAAACCTTTTTCGTTTGAGCTTTGTCATTGAATTTGGGCCTTTGTACAACCTATGAGTTAGTAGGAGAAGAACCAACTTTCTTCTAAGCCACAAGTTTTTCTGTCATATCTACGCATAAGCATAGAAATAGGCTTGTCCGACGTAGGCAAAACATTGCCAAAAATTTCACTCAGAAAAGGATTGCTTTATCATTTCTTTCTTTTACCCTTTTAATATAATTTTATATCTTTAGTATTTATTATTACCTCATTTTATGTTGTTTTATCTGTAATTACTTTATACTCCCTCCATTCCAAATTACTTGGCCTACTTTCTATTTGTTTGTTTTTAATTACTTGTCCTACTTATAAAATCCAGATTATTTTAGACCTTTTTCTCCAATTTTATCCCTATTAAGTATCACACTTTTTAAAATTTTTATAATAGATTATTGAATTCCAAAGTCATTAAATGTAGATGACCCCTCTATTCCCTTTAATACTACCCTTTAATAATACTCAAAATCCATTTCTTTGTAATGAATCTAATTATATAGACACATTAGTTTTTGATTTCTACTCAATAATTATTGCTTAGTTATTAGTATATAAAGGTTAAAAAAGTAAAAGAACACCTTCAATCATTGCTATTTAAGGGGTGTTCCATGTGCAAAGAGGTCATATCATTTTATATGGATGGAGTAATATGGGTGGTTCTTTTCATTTTTCCAATCATATATAGATATATAAAAGATGGACATGTTCTTGGTGATGTGGCACTCTTGGAATTTTCTCCTCTTTTTTTGAGTTTTTTCTTAGTTAAAAACCCCAAAAAGTCTTAGAATAAATGCTAGTTTGGCAACATTGCTTGAGAAAAAAATTCCAACATTTTTACCTAAAGAAAGAAAATCAACTAAAATCACATAGTGTTTTCTACCGCGACAAAGATAGAAGAAGAAAATGATTCTGCTACTATACTCCACGAAATTGTTTATACTATAATCCAACATTATCGATTCCTTAGCAAGAACAAAAGTTGAAGTAGGTATCTTCAACCCAGTAAAGTTGTGTTTGCATGTATTTTTTAGCTTTCTCTTTTATACCAAAGTCTGGTTGTGAGAGAAAAACACAAAATCATGATTACAAACTTCATGGAAAAATCCCAAAAGCTTAGGAACTTGATATTAAACACGGGGGATATTTTCTTCTGTTGATGAAGGCCTACTCAAAGCAATTTCATATCTTTTATTTCAAGAAATATGAAGCAAACCATATAAAACTTGTCTTGGCTTGACTGTAGTTTAAATTTCTAGCATGCATAGTTGAATATTTTAGTAAGATGCATAAATATAAATTTTAAGATTGTTAATTTATAGAAGGGAAAATTCTACGTGTGCGGAGATATAAAAAATAACTTAATTGAGGATATAATCAATATGAAGAGTTAATGAGGAACCCTTCCTCTCATTGTTTACTGAATTCACTTTTTCTAGATGAAGTGCCTACAGAGTTGGAAGCTTATAAGAAACTGGTCTAACATTTTTGTGTGCACTGACAAAGCATGATTCTATTTACATAGAAGCTGGAGTGGACGTCACATCTTCATATTGTTTTGAATGTGCAAGGTCTATCTTCATTTTGTGAAAGAATAGATAAATTTCCTAATGATTTAATACTTTTTGGTTTATCGAATCTTCAAGTTGTTTGGTATACTCAGGGACTGATATATCTATTGATATGCTAATACACAAGTCGATGGAAAATCTTAAAAGACTTTGTTCCCTTTTAGATTGACTTTTGGATTTTTACTTTAAGTCAAAAATCATAAGTTAGAAATTCTAATAACTTATGACTTTATCTTTTTTTTAGTAGTTTGAGCCAAAATCCATCCGTTATGATTCTTAACTTTTGACTTTTGAATTATTTTTAGCATTTTAGGTTGAAACTAAGTGCTTACAAATATTCTTAGAATTTACTCAAATACTACAAAAGTGCATAAAAATTATTTATAGCTTGAAACTAAGTGCTTATAAACATGTTTGCATAATAAGTCAATCCAAGAATGATCTTATTGTGGCCTCTCTCTTGGAAATTAAGTAAGGTTAGATATGAAGGTATTGGATTTTGTGATGATTGTATGGAGTATGTTATTCAGTTTTTAGTTTCCTATATTATTTTACAGCTTTAACTATGTGATTTACTTTAAGTAAATAATGTTGGTGTAATTATGTTGATGCTGATATAGACTGAAATAACTTTAAGATTGGTAAGTGTAAATACATTATGGTCGTTTAAATATATATCTTTAACACCTGCATTTGTCATGTTCAGTAATGTATGAAGATTTAATATCAAATTATGTTACTTCTGCAAAAACTTTGAATTTTCTCATCGATATGTGATATTATGCCTTAAATTGCTACTAGATCTCCATAAACCTTTACAATATTCATTCCTATCACTTTATGCAGTCAATAAGTTTGCATTCTACTAGACCATGAGAGCTTAAATTAATTTAACTTTTTGATATGTTATTTTGATTCTTTTTTTTCTATTCCATCATACTAGAATTTTTGTTTGATCTCCTGTCTGTTGTTCTTTTTTTTTTTTACCATAAATAGTTCGAGAAAATTGTTAACATACCATTATTTCTAGATTTTTGGTCCAGTAAATTGTTAGACTACCATTATTTTCTAGATATTTTGGTTGCTCTGCATAAAATTTCTTTCTTTTCCTTTCCCTTACACAATGTTTCATATTTATTACATTTTATCATTATAAAAAAAAAAATGTGTCATTATTTTATACATTAAGTATTTTGCTTTCATATTCCTGATAAATTCATCAACTTTTTCTTTTCACTCCTAATGATTCTTCATCATATTATCTATGTACTTTAGATATTGACTACTTATATTACCATCTAAATCATTTTAAACATATTTAGTCAAATGTTAGTTGGTGCTCTTGAATTAAAAGTTATAACCTATGATAGGGACATAGGTTTCATCTTAAAAGCTATGCAAGCCATTCTCCATTCTATTGTTGACTTTTTTCAACAAATTTTTGGTGACTATCAAAGTGTCTTCTCTAAGAAATAGAAAATATTCAAATCAAAATATTACCTCGTTAAACATTTACACATCTTTAGAGAAACTGCCACAACCAGATCTCATGTTTCATGATGGAACTTGCTTTAACCTACTCGTAGGTCAGTCAAATCATAACCCGGAATGGAATGTAATGGGCTAAATCGTAGATGGTACAAAGACTACTAAAATAAGGCACATAAGATATGTTCTAGACAACAAATGTAAGTATAATATCATAAATAAGAGAGAAAAGCTGAAGAAGTGTTCCACTACCTAGTAAGGTTCGTACAAGAGCCTTTAAGCAAAATAATATGAGCAGTAGTAGTATCAATGTCATTACCCAGAAACTAAGGGTCATGAAGTCACTTATCGCGGCTAAGATGTGACAAGTAAGACAATCACCATAACTAATATGTAATGAAAGTTTCAACATAGACCAAGAACGAGATTCCTAGAACAAAGTCAAGTCATGCATGCTTAGAGATAGGGGATGTCTAATTCATAATATTACCATAAACCATCTCCAAAATCTGGGTTCACAATGCAAGAGTATTCTAAATACATCTCAGAGTCTGAAAATACAATTAATAATCCAAATATTACATAGATTTGTCTCCTATAAAATAGGACATAAAACAAGATTGGATAAAGTAGGAGGTCAACTATAGAATCATATAGCGGCTACTACCTTGGATACGACAGATCTCCCTCCAAACTTAGTTGTCGTGTGGTTAGATTGTACCTAGATCTGCATCGAAAGGGCATAATAGGAATGAGTATGATCCACTTCTAATCAGTAGTTATCATAGGTCGACCAAGAAAAGTACAAAATAAAGTATATAAATACACACTATGAACACGTCACCTACTATCAGTAGATGTCCCAAACGGTAGCTCATACCATCCCATTAATAGTTTTGAATATAACACATATACCAAGTACAAGTACAAAAGAGAAGCACACAATAGATTGACATTAAATCAAACTCAAGGCACAACAGTAGAAAATGCATAATGTATGAAATATAATGAGAATCATAATGATAATAATGACTATGATATAATAAGTTTGATGTTGTTGCACAATCTCCATATAGACCTGTTGAGCACTAATACTGCAGTAGGTCACATGGTGTTCCGCAACCCATATACAATCCATTAGCCAATAGAAATACAAATCCAATATTCATAACTCCTCTGTAGCACATGATCTTTGGCAGATGGTTTTTAAAAGTGTCACATTTCTGTCAGATAAACCAGTATTTTCATAGTAATACCAATGCCTCATAAATGTATATATGATATGAGGATTTAATGCTCACAACCAAAGCAGAATGAGAATTTAAAATCCAACCAATACACTAGAATGTGAGCTAGAACAAACTCAATAAGTTAACCATCCATGATCCAATATAATCCATCTATCATTAGAATTAGACAATAATGTCATTTTTATGATTAATACCCATACCCATACCATATCTTTATATTTATATAAACTATTCAATCAAATCTAAAGAAAATTAAGCCATAACCTACCTTAAATGATAATATTCTGACCTAAAAAGTGCTGAACATTGAGACTTCTCTTCCCAAATGACCTAAAAAAAATAAAACATACAAGTATCAAATCAATACATTGAAAAGATGTCAATGATAACTATATTGTCTATTTTTGAATCCGGGTTAAAATGGACCTACAAAATGAGTTTTTGAAAAAGAATAGAAAAACTGGAATTTTTATTCCTAAACACTTTACCAATGATTGAGGAAGCCGTACTAGAAAAACCCAGGTGAAAACAAGTTAAAAACAAGGTTTAAAGTTGAGGAAAACCATTTTAGGCCTTCTGGGCCAATATTATCAATTTTCACTTATGAAATCATGTTTTGACAAGCTTTAGATGACAGAACCAAAGTATAATAATTAAAATAGGAATTTAGAGCTTACTTAAGCTTGAGAATCGAAGAAATTTCTCATAAACTCTGAAATTCGTAGCTCCAAGTCTCAAAAAGTGGAAAATCGGGAAAATTGTTTTATATATAGATACCAAGTTGTGATTGCTTTAGCAATCATTAAATCAATGACTAGATCATCGATTAAGTGTCTATAGACACATCCTATTGCCACATAAGTGTCCTGTTCATTGCTTAAGAGACCATAGACTTGCTTAAGTGACTGTATCAGCTGATGTTGCACCAACTGAGAGTTAGAAAATTCCAAGTCTCGACCAACTCCTCAAGATTTATCTAGAATCATGAGAATGCAAACTAAGAATGCTACCCTATCAATGTCAATGCTTTAGAATCAATGATAACATCAACTTTATTTAAAAAAGCTCATTTTTAGTGAATTGACCCTCGAGATCTATTTTCATAATTTCCAAAACCACGGGTAAAAATTAGATATAATAATCATAAAATTACATAAACCACACTACCAATCCAAAATTGACATTGGCATAATCCATTTTGCCATCCGACGTACAAAATAAAAAATATTGATCCAAGTCAACTATAAAGCTTTTTCAACTTGAAAAAATCACAAACTCGCATAAAATACACTATAATGTATTAGGAACGATGTCAATCATCCCTACACCTCAGAAACAACACATCGCAACAATGGGGAGGGTTAAAATAGACAAGTCACATAAAAATGAAAAATACCATGGATATCAAACTTGACCTCAAAAGTAACCTCAACTACAGGTCGATGTCTCCACTGGGGACTTAAATATAAAAATATCCATAGAATTCAACCGCCTAATATACTTAGCAAGGATTGAGATATGCTCCTCAACAAAGGATAACCTCTCATCTAACGACACTGAATCCCATCGAATAGCATGATACTAATTCAAAATATCATACTAAAGCATTAAATTATGAAAAGTTGAATGAACTTATCATAAATCTTGATGCAATGCTCACTCACAAGCTAAAAACCTATAGTTTGAAGGATCTCTAATGGTTCAATATATCTAGGGCTAAGCTTGCCCCTCTTCCCAAACAATATCACTCACTTTATGGGCGCAACACTAAGGATGACACGATCACTGACACTACTCAAGGCATAAATTCTATGATCCACATAGCATTTCTACCTACTCTGAGCTACTTAAAGTCTATCCTTATTGACCTAAAATCTATCTAAAACCTTATAAAGCAAGTTCATACCTCAAGGTTTAAATCTTAGAAACCCCAAACAAACTAACTGGATAGCAAAAATGCATACAATACAAGGCCTTGAAGGGAGCCACCTCAATACTGGAATGGTGGTTATTATTATACATAAACTCTACTAAAGTAAGATGATGGTCCCACTGACCTCAAAAGTCAATAACATAAGTACAAAGAAAATGCTCTGTCTGACCGTCAGTGTGGGGTGAAAAGCTATACTAAGATCCACCTAGGTACCTAACTCCGTAAAAAATGCCATCCAAAAGTGAGATGTAAAGACAGAAAATCTATATGAGATTATTGATATTGATAGACCATAGAGATGAACTATCTCACGAATATAGATATAAGATAAACCCATTAATTAAGGAGACCTGAACTAGAATAAAATAAGTATATTTGATCAATTAATCCATGATGACCCAAACACTATCAGAACCATGAGATGTTACAAGGTAATCAAGTCACAAATTCCATAATGATCCTTTACCATTCCCAGTCAAGAATATGTAACCTCTGAAGAAAACCATAGCCTGGAATTCTCAACCTTCACCTGCTAGTATTAGAGGGAGCGAGCTATAAAATCTTTTACATCCTTCCTTATACCACTCCATCAGTACTTCTCTGTCAAAGAATAATACATCTTGGCCACTTTTGGATTAATGGAATACCAATAATAATGAACCTCCTACAATATCAATCACTCACAGTCACCCACTATCGGCAGATAGACTCAGTCTCCAATCCTAAAAGCACCATCTGAATCAAGCAAGGCTTTTTTAGCCTCGCTACTCTACACCTTATTATAATTTACTCTCAATCTAACATCATTAAATTAATGAGCCCAAATCTACTCCATCAAAGAATATCTAGACTTTACGAAAGCCAAAATATATCTTTAAGTCAAAATATCAAGCCTAACTATCTCATTAACCAAATACTGCACCTGTTGGGCAAAGGGCATCTCTTGGATCAAAAGATACGCCAAGCTACCCTAGACGACTTTTGGCTCAAGCTATCTGTAACCACATTGGCTTTTCCTAGATGATTGAGAATAGTAATTTCATAATCCTTAAGCAACACAAGACAATGATGTTGCCTCATATTAAGATCTCGTATGGTGAAGAAAATACTTATGGCTATGATGATTCAAGAAGATCTCACAATAAACTCCATATAAGTATTCCCTCCTTAACTTTAAAGTAAAGACAACTGCACATAATTTTAAATTATGGGTAGGGTAATTCTTCTCATGGGGATTCAACTCAAAAGAAGCATGAGGTAATCACCTTACCCTTCTGCATCAACACAACACCTAAACCAATACAAAAATCATCACAAAATATTGTAAACCAACACCCTACTTAAGCAATTTTATGATAGAAGCTAAAATCAACAAATCCTTGAGACTTTGAATGCTCGCCTTACAAGCATCAAACCACTGAAAATTATTCTTTTTCTGAGTCAATTTAGTCAAAGTATTTGCAAAAGATGAATAACCCTCAACAAACCATCTATAGTGTCCTACTAAACCAACAAAATTCTAAATATTTATATAAAAAATAGGCCTAGCCCAATCACAAACAATTGCAATCTTGGGGGGATCAACGATGATATCATCCTTTGTCACTAAATGACCCAAGAAAGAAACACAATATAATAAAAAATTACATTTGGAAAACTTAGAGTACAACTTCTCATCCTTCAATCGATGAAGTACTATTCGTAAATACTCCTCATGGTCAATCTCCCTCTTGGAGTAAACTAAGATATCATCTATAAATACAATAACAAAAGAGTCGAGATATGATTAAAATACACGGTTCATTAATTCCATAAAAGGGGGATAGGGCATTGGTCAACCCAACAAATATAAACAAGGTCTCATAAAGACTGTATCAAGTCCGGAAAGATGTCTTCAGAAAATCCAAAGCTCTAATCCTCAACTTGTGATACGCAAAACATAAATCATTCTTCAAAACCACCAAAGCACCATGAAACTGATTGAACAAATAATCAATACAAAGAAGAGGATACTTATTATTAACCATCACCTTGTTAAACTGGCAATAATCAATACATGTACGCCCATCATTTTTATTCAAAATTATGTCAGGCTCACTCGAAGGTGATACACTAGGTAAAATGAATCCCTTACCCAAAAACTATTATAACTAATCCTTCAATTCCTTCAACTCTACCATGGACATCCAATGGAGAGAAATAGAGATAAGATTGGTGCTTGACTTAATATTAATAGGATAGTTAATATCATGATTTATAGTCATACTTGACAAATCTATGGGAAAAATATCCATGAACTCACATACAATATGAACTGAATCAAAAATAGATTGTAAAGTTGTAATGCCCCAAATTTGGTACTCAAAATGATACACGGTTCTCATAATCTCGAAGGACCACAAGATAACTCATGACGGATATATGTAACTGAGCCCTGAATAATAATGGTAATATCATAAATGCAAAAACATGAACTGAAAGGCCAAAAGGTTCAATACTGATACATAACTGAAAATATGGTATAACAATACCAAAAGAACTGAAATAACTATCTAAACATGTTGTAGTCTACAAGCCTTTAAAACTAAACTGTCTGAATAAAGAGTTGATGGGATAATCCCCCAACTAACCCCATCTGCTAAAATAAACTAAGCATTAAAAGAATGAAATAATTAAATAATAACATCATCGAATGATGAGGACTCACTACTGACTTTAACTGCTAAAATTGGAATGCTACTGATACTCTAGAGCGTATACTTCTGAACCTATGGTATAAAACACCATAGTGTCAATGCATCAGTACGATTAAATATATTAGTATGCAAGTGAGGTAGGCTGAATGCAATGGTTCATATGCATGAACAATACTAACTGACTGAATAACATGAATGTGACAATACATGCATGAATATGTAACTATATCTGAGGTCATAATAACACTGACTTAAAAAATCTGATAACGTAGATTTACTAATATCTGGGTACTACTACTGGGATACTAAAAGTCTAAGTCTATTGAGTACTGAGGAACTGCTATCACATTCTGATAAAGGAATGACTATTTCTGAAAGTTTTGATTATAAGGAACTAGTCTGATTGACTGTATCTGATAGTCATAAAATCTGACTATTGGTAACATGAATTTTGTATAATTAATATACTATTAACTGGGTGATTGTGTCTGACAGTCCTGATTCTAATGAAACAATCTGAGTTCCATACTGACCTGAGTGATTGTATCTGACAGTCCTGAAACTGTAGAATTGAACTGAGTTCTATTACTGAGACTGGATCCGAAATTGAAACTGTGGGAGGTAATCATGTAACCGACATACCATAAAACTGAATTGGTAGGGTCCAACCTGTAACCCCATATGGAAGGGTATCAGTATCGTACCATGGGTAAAGAGAAGTTGTGAGTAAACCCTCTTTAACAAGGAGCTCTTCCGTCAACCCCTTCTAGTAGGAAAAACTCAAACGAGGTGTATAATCCCTAAACTAATAGGGTACATCTCAACCTACGCTAGCTACGTAGTTCTGGAATGCAAGGATTGCTTCTAAGGGTCATACCCTCTACTGGATAACAGGTGAGTCCCCATCCATGGGTTTACTCAGTGCTGAATCCTACTCCCAAATGAAGAGACACTGAACTGATTTAAACTGAACTAAACTATTACTAATAGTATCTTTTAGTTGATTTGAACATAGTTCACTAAATTCCATTGATTGACGGAATACTACTGAGATCTGATAACTGACTGACATTACTGAGATTGCTGAGCTTTCCTGAGTTATATAACTGACTGAATTCTAATGATCATGACTTGAATGGGAGTATCATGAAAACTGACACTGGCTCTAGGCACACTGCTAAATTGTCGGGTACAGGTACCCCCAGGAATCGATAGCATGAAACTGACAATACTTGACTCTTCGTTAACACATAACCAATATCAACAATTAATAATACAATAAGTTGGGGATTTCATGAAACACATGGTTGTCATAATGTTGTACATGTGTGGAATTGAAAATAGACACGTCATACTTTCAACAACCTAATCCCATGAACATTCCATCAAATACTCATAATGCACACAATATCATGGAAGTCAGTCTTGGTTATAAGGCTAAAGCATGCATTTATTATTTGAGTCACAATTGAGCTATAATACCCAATTTCTATCCTCCTAGCCATTTTTTCAAACACCCTACATGCACAACTTAGGGCATAGGTGAAATCATCAAATTACACATTATAAACAACTCAATTCATGGATTTCATCTTGCATGCTAACATAGTTTCATGAAAACACATAAAGATTCCAACTTGGGAATCATTCAACAAGACAAAACATGGTTACAAACAACCCACAACATAAGTATCATGTTATATAATTTGAAAGAGGGTTCTTGGACTTCACGGATGAAAGGAATCCATAAATCAACACTTGACATACCTTAGTTACTGATTTTACAAAGATTGATAGAGAGATTCTTAAATTTGAGTATTGAATTTAAATCTGTATTTGAAAAACCTTACTTGTTCTTGAGAGAAACTTGTGACAAACTCTATATTATGGGTGAAATATGGCTGAATCACGTGTTTTTGGGATTCATCTAAGGATGGAAAATTGACCTTTTTGCCCTTAAAATGTGAACATTTAATGACTAAAAATTAGGCATCAATGCTACAAGCGATGTGGCGCATTGATAGTTGTGATGGGATACTCGACTCTTTGCGCTATGATCACATCGAACATCAGAAGCTTTGGTTCTGGCCGCCTGTACAAATGTTAACCAACGCGATTGGCGATGCGGCGCACCATGATCGCATTGATCCACTATTTTGGGACTCCGAACATCATATAAATATGTTCTGAAAAATTAAAAACTTGTCTGAGAACACCTATTGACCTTCCTGATCATGAACTAATAAAAATATGGACCATTGAAGGACGTTAAGGTGGAAAAATAAGATTCCCAACTTTGAAGGACAATAATAGGCTAAGTATGGGATCCTAGCTTGAATTTTCTAAGTCTGGGACACCATGACAATCTTAAAGGACTGAATAAACCTTTAGGATTTCATGGGGTCTTATAATATCTCCCTCTTGAGAACATTCGTCCTCAAATGAGACTGACTGAGAGGAAAGAAAAGATAAACTGACATATAAACTAAACATGAACAACTAGAACATGATTCCATGATTTACATAACTGACAAACTAAATGTATCAAACTGAACATGCATATTTGTAATACCCCATACCTTTTCCTAGCTTGAAATCATCTAAAAAATGTTAGGAAATTTCTTTGAAAGATGAATCCACTTTTGTACACATGGTATTTTTAAGATTTTCACTTTTTATTATGTGGGAAATTTAATAAGCTTTCCATCGATATAAAATTTTACTAAATTCGATAACCAGGTAAGAAGTTAGACTATTTAAAGTTTTCATCGTAAAACAACGCCATATTGGTCAGTGGCGCGCCGTGCCATAAGATATAATGGCAATTGTCCTTTTCCAGTGTCACAACATTATTTCCTCCATGTCACGCCAAAGTTCTAGGTCACAAAATAAGGGGCAATGCAATGGCTCTGCATCGCGCCATTTCTAAGTTTTTAAATTATCAAATTCCAGTGACACGACGCAATAGCGCCGCGTCTCACCAGGAGTCTAATTCAGGAATTTTTTACTGAAATTACAAGACACGTCCAGGGTTAAAAGGGTCAATTTCCCACCCATATTTAATCCCTTTAACACGTGATTCAATCAGTTTTCACCCTAAATACACTCTCTTCTCTCAAAAACCTCTCAAGAACAACCTAGGGCATTTCATAGAAGATTCAGAATCAAGAATTTCCTCCATCAATCTTCATGTATTTACGAACCAAGGTATGCATAGTTTTCATTCATGGACTTCTTTCATCCATGAATCCCAAGAATCCATTTTCTAAATTCAAGTTTATGGATTTTCTTATGAATTTCATGATTGGGTTGCTCTTATTTATGTGAATAATGAGAAATTAAATTCTACTCCATGTTGGGTGATAAATTCTATGTGGTTTAAATTATTATATATATATAGATTCATGCAAATCTATGACTAAACCCTTGAATGATGAAATTAGAACTGAACCATGATGTTTAATTATTGTACAATGATGTTTACATGTACCATCCCTACAATATGTTTGATTAAATTCCTAGATGAAGGAAAAGTTCCTAACTAGCATGATACTATGAAATCCCCATGTATGTAGAAGTTATTCCTATCACATGTTTTGATGAAATGTTTCTATAAATGTATTATGGATTATGATGTTAGTTATATGTTCAAGTAAGTTATGCTTGGTCAGTTTCCTTCCATCGAGTCCTGGGGGTACTCGTACCCAAACATTAGCTGTATTCCTAGAGCCATGTCATGTTTTCATGATACTCTCAGTCAATCTATGATCCTTAAACTTTAGATAGTCTTATGACTCAGGAAATCTCCATGATCCCATGAACTCAGTCAGGTGTCAGATATCAGTAGTATTCCGTCAGTCAACGAAATTCAGTAACTCAATCCATGTTCAATTCAGTAAATCATGTTTAATGTCTATTCAGATGGGAGTAGAAATTAGCACTGAGTGAACCCAAGAATTGGAACTCACCTGTTATATGAGGGTGTGATTCTTAGAAGCAATCCTTGTATTCTGGAACTATTTAGCCAACATAGGTTGAGATATCATAGACTGCAATATGAGGCTAGATGAGGTGTCTTAACCTGCTATATGGGGATTCCTACCATTTTCATTAGAGTTACCTGTTATATTAGGGTCACTCATAATTTGTCCTTACTAGTGGCGCGGTATTAACACCCTTTCACTCAGGGCACAAATTGGACCCCAACTTAGCTATTATGGCATATTTGAGGCATGTTAGTTAGATGACTACTTCCCATAGTTTCATTATCAGTCTCTGTGAAAAAACTCAGACAGTTCTTCAAATTTTAGAACTGTCAGATACAGTCAACTCAGTTCAGTATGGAACTCAGATAGTTTAATCAAATTCAGGACTGTAAGATACAGTCAACGCAGGGCTATCAGATACAGTCACTCATGTTATCAGTAATATCAGTTATTAGTATGCCATGTTATCTGTATTCAGATTTAGTAGTCATGTACTCATGGTATCAGTGTCAGTTATTATGTCTCATGCATGTATTCTAATACTCATGATAGTTAGTCAGTTATTAGTATTGTTCATACATATGAACCTCATGTATTTATCCTACCTCATATGCATACCAGTACATTCTGTCGTACTGGAGGATTCGTTCTATGGTGTCTTATACCATAGGTTCAGAGAAACGAGCTCCAGATCAGCAGTAGATTATAGTTTCAGCCATCAGAGTTAGAAGTGAGTCCTCATCCATTGAGAACATGATGATTTTTCTCTATTACCTCATTAATTAGTTTATTATTTGGGTGTAGTTGGGGACATGTCCCATCAACTCCTTACTCATTCATACAGTCATGTTTAGAGGGTTTCCAGACTATCATGTTTCAGACTTCAGTATTTTTAGTTTTGTTTTAGGTATTCTATTACCCCACACTGATGTTATATTATTCAAATTATGTTCAGTTTTGAACCTTATGGCCTTTCAGTTCATGTTTTTGTATTATTCAATAATTTATACAGTATACAAGTACAGACATCTGTCATGGGTTAGCTTGTGGTCCTTCGATATTATGAGCACCGTGTAGCATGCTGGGAACAATATTTGGGTCTTTACAATATCTGATGCATAGTTAATTAGTTTATGAATGCATGTCTGAATATGAAATGGTAATTGATACCAAGTTTAACATCAAAATTTGAGCATGAAACTGGATAAGTTCAAGGGAGACTATTTCCTTAAATTGAAAATGTTAATGAGCCTGAAATTGATTACTAGATATGCACGAGCAGAAATAAATGAATATAACTGAGGTTAGAACGTGTTACATGAACTGGATATCGTGATCTGAACTGAGTACCTTAAATACATGGCTTAAGGCTGAGGTCGGAGTTTGAGGGTCAACTTTTGAGTACTCCATACCCCAAACTGGATTCATTATGAAAAGAGAGAGCGGTATGTTTAAGTCATAAAGGTTCGGGGAATCATAGTGTATCTCCCCCTTAGGAAACTAGGTCCCTCGAAGAATACTGATTTTTCTGAGATACTGAGGAAAACTAGGGCGATGCATAAGGAACCTACGAATTGAATCATGGCTAGATATACGAGATCTAAAGCTAAGAAAAAGTGATTAGTCCTTAATCACTTCAACTGAGACTACTAAAAAGATTTATGTAGGTGTTAAGCATGAATGCATAAATATATACTAACTTTATCTGATTAACTAAATAACTTATATCTGAATACTGGGTGTGTAAGACTGAACTGTACTTAGTCTGGATAGCTGGACTGAGACTATAGGGTATTATACATAGGAGGTAATGACTAACTAGGTAACATGAGATAACTGAGCATGAGTTAGGAAAAATTGTATAACCTTATGAACGCAAGACCAGGCGTCTAATCATGATTCGAAAACAATACGTAAACTGAGGTACTGTAATACTAATAAATGAGTAACTGATGGCCATATGCTATGGTCGGGTAATCTTAAAATTAAACTGAGTTTTTGATCTGACTACTGGACTAGGAATGGGACTAATATTGTAGCTAAGATGGTAATTGGGATTGTAACCGTAACTAAGACTGTAACTAAGACTTAATGCTGGTTTTCTATAACTGTGGGTTATACTGGTAAGGGAGTAATGAATTATGATGGCTAAGTAACTAATAGCTGAAAGCCATGGTTCTGTTGGACTATCTGAGTCCTTTACTGAATATTGATTACTGAACTGACACTGTAACTGAGGCCTACGAGATGGAACATTAACACTATAGATTCACCAAGGGATCTAAACTGAGGGTATACATGGCCTAATCTGTGTTTGACTGAACACTAGGAGTGAAGTCATGAATCATGTGGGCTAAGCATACTGTAAAGCATGACAAGAGTGCATAAGTCATGACCTGCACAAACTGGGTTTGGAATTTCTGAATTTGTATAACATTATCTGCAACATTGGATGAACTTTAACTCCTCATACGAGAAACATGAAACACACATTATTCTATGAAAAACGCATGGATATAAGCTATATTCGTGGGATAAACTTGAAAGCATGCGTAAGTATCATAATGATTGAAGTACAAAACTTTGCACTGAGATAGGAAAGGTTCGGGAATTATCTTCCCTTATGGATTTCCTACACATACTGGTATTACTACTGGAACCTGAAGGCCTAACTTTTAGAGATTTCATAATCGAACAGTTCCTATATACCTGTTGGGCTGTGTTAGACTGACTCACTGGGTTGAGGACTGGAAAGAGGTCCTGTTAACATTTGTTCAAACCTTAAAGTTGACTTCTATGCAAAGATTTACAAAAAAAAAAAAAAAAGCTCCTGAATCTGAAGAAACATAAACATGCAAATGAGGGATCTGTAACATACCACTGGATGCATCAGGAAGAATTTCTTGATCTTATTGGAACTGAAGTGCATTGAGTCTGTTTGGGCGTTGCCTACTGATAGCACTGGAATTGGCACCCTGCTGATTCGGGGGACCAGACTGAGTTGAAGGACGATCGTGCTTACTTCTGGGGCCAGGCCTAGGACAATATCAGATCTTGTGACCTTTCTGGCCACATCCGAAAAACACATAACTACTGGCTCTACATATACCCTAATGATTCTTACCACACTCTTCACAAAGTGGATGAGTAAAAACCTTGCTCTCACTACCATGGGCCATAGAGCACGGTGCCCCATCTCTACGGTCATTTATGAACTTTGGTATTGGTGCACTATCTGAAGATGGAATTGAAGATGACAACTTTTGTCTATATTGAGAACGGTTAACACCTGCGACCCTGGCTAAGAAAAACTTTAACTACCAATTATGGCCCTCTTATTTCCCCTCTTCTTCTTCTTAAGTTTTTGATCCTCAATCGGTTGAGAATGGACTATAAGCCTAGATATGTCCATCTCCTTAATAAACATTGCAGTCCTGCACTCCTTAACTACTCTACCTAGCATCCCAGACACACACTTATTCATTCTAGATCTACTGCCTGCTACTACATGAGGAGCGTACCTGGCTAACTAAGTGAACTTGAGGGAATATTCTTTTATGCTCACTCTACCTTGTCTAAGGTTAATAAATTCTAACACTTTGACCTATTTCTACTCTAGGGGAAAGAATCAACCTAATAAAGCCGTAGCAAACTCTACTAATTCTATGGGCTCTATATCGGTACCCCTGTCTACCTTCCACTACTTAAACCACGTATGGGCTATATCTTGTAGATGAAAGGCGTCTAACTCTGCATGCTCACTGGAAGTCACTCCCATGATATCTTTGACTTTTTGAACCTGGTCGAGAAAATCCTATGGATCCTCTTCAGATATAGAACCAAAGAATAGGAGAGAATTCATTCAGGTGAAGTCCTGAATCCTGGCTACAGCAGAATTGGCCATTGGGTTGGCCGGAACAGCAACTGGCTGGTTATTCAAAGCTGTGACTAAATTGGCTAGAGTAGTGACATGCTCATCCAAAGGATCTGCCTTGATGGGCTGAGGTACTGACTGATTCCTTGTTCCTATTTTGTTAGCCCTTTTGGGAGGCATATTCTGTAAATAGAAGAGAAGAAGGGATTAAACTGAGAGTTTGACTTGAGCTCAGGATCACTCGCACAACATGAATACGAAAAGAAGGGAAACCATTCCTAAAATATCTCATAGCCTCCTGCACATAAGTGTGGTCCACAACACACCCATGTAGAAGACTCTACTAGATGCGGCTTTTCAGACTTCCTAGGACGTTGTTGAAACTTAGGCTCTGATACCAAGTTTGTAATGCCCTAAATCTGGTATCTAAAATTTTACACGGTGCTCATAATCCCAAAGGATCATAAGCTAACCCATGACTGATAACTTTAACTGAGCCCTGAATAATAATGGTAATATCATAAATGCAAAAACATGAACTAAAAGACCATAAGGTTTAATATTGATACATAACTAAAAATATGGTATAACAATACTAAAAAACCTGAAGTAACTATCTGAATATGTTGTAGTCTGCAAGCCTTTAAAATTGAACTGTCTGAAGAAAGAGTTGATGGGACAATCCCCCAACTAACGCGATCTGCTAAAATAAACTAAGTACTAAAATAATGAAATAATCAAATAATAACATATTCGAATGATGAGGACTCACTGCTGATCCTGACTGCTGAAACTGGAATGCTACTGATGCTTTGGAGCGCGTGCTTATGAACCTATGGTACAAAAATCCATAGCACAAATATGTTATTACGATTGAATGTACTGGTATACAAGTGAGGTAGGCTGAATGCAATGGTTCATATGTATGAACAACTAATTGACTAAATAACATAAACGTAATAATACATGCATGAATACGTAATTGTATTTGAGGTCATGATAACACAGACTCATGAATTTTGATAGTGTGGATGTACTGATATCTGGGTACTAATTCTGGGATACTGAAATACTAAGTCTATTGGGTACTGAGGAACTGATGTCACATTACTGATAAAGGAATGATTATTTCTGACAGTTCTGATTATGAAGAACTTGTTTTATTAACTGTATTTGATAGTCCTGAAATTTGAATACTAGTAACATAAATTTTGTATAATTAATATACTATTATCTGGGTGACTGTCCTTATTATGATGGAACTAGCTGACTTCCGTACAGAGTTTAGCGATTGTATCTGATAGTACTAAAACTGTAGAACTGAACTGAGTTCTATTACTGAGAGTAGATCCAAAACTGAAACTGTGGGAGGTAATCATCTAACCAACATGCCCTAAAATTGAACTGGTGGGGTCCAAACTATAACCCCAGCTGGAAGGGTGTCATTACCATACTACGGGTAAAGATAAGTTGTGAGTAAACCCTCTCTAAAAGGGAGCTCTTCCATCAACCCCTTCTCGTAGGAAAAACTCAAATAAGGTGTATAATCCCTAAACTCGTAGTGTACATATCAACCTAAATTTTCTACGTAGTTTTGGAATGCCTGGATTGCTTCTAAGGATCACACCCTCTACTGGCTAACAGGTGAGTCCCTATCCTTGGGTTCACTCGGTGCTGAATCCTACTCCCAAATGAAGAGACACAGAACTAATTTAAACTGAACTGAATTGTTACTGATAGTATGTTTTAGCTGATTTGAATAGAGTTCACTAAATTTCATTGACTGATGGAATACTACTGAGATCTGATAACTCACTGAGATTACTGATATTACTGAGGTTTCCTAAGTCATATAACTGACTGAATTTGAATGATCATGGCTTGAATAGGAGTATCATGAAAACTGACACTGGATCTGGACACACAGCTAAATTATCGGGTACAAGTACCCTAGGACTCAATAGCATCAAACTGATAAGTCTTGACACTTCGTGAACACATAACCAATATCAACAATTAACATACAATAAGGTTGGGGTTTTATGAAACACATGGTTGTCATAATGATGTACATGGATGGAATTGAAAATAGACATGTCATAATTTCATCAACCAAATACCATGAACATTCCATCAAATACTCATAATGCACACAATATCATGGAAGTCAGTCTTGGTCATAAGGGTAAAGCATGCATTTATCATTTGAGTCACAATTAAGCTATAATCCCCAATATCTATCCTCTAGCCATTTTTTCAGACACCCTACATGCACAACTTAGGGGATAGGTGAAATCATCAAATTACACATTATAAACAACTCAATTAATGGTTTTTATCTTGCATGTTAATGTAGTTTCATGAAAACACAAAACGATTCCAACTTGGGAATCATACAACAAGATAAACATGGTTACAAACAACCCACAACATAAATATCATGTTTTATAATTTGAAAGAGGGTTCTTGGACTTCATGGATGAAAGGAATCCATAAATCAACACTTGACATACCTTAGTTCCTAATCTTACAAAGATTGACGGAGAGATTCTTGAATTTGAATCCTTAATTGAAAACCCTAACTTGTTCTTGAGAGAAACTTGAGAGAAACTCTATATTTTGGGTGAAATATGACTGAATCACGTGTTATTGTGTTTATCTAAGGATGGAAAATTGACCCTTTTTCCCTTAAAAATGTGGACATTTAATGACTAGAAACTGTTTGCCGATGCTACAAGTGACGCGATGCATTGATGGCAGCGACACGATACTCGACGTGTCACGCTATGATCATGTTGATCCTCAGAAGTTTTCTCTCTAGAAGCCTACAAAAATGTTGACCAACGCGATTAGCGACGCGACACGCCATGATTACATTGGTCCACTATTTTGGGACTCCAATATGATCTAAACATGTTCCAAAAATTCAAAACTTGTCTAAGAATGCCTATTGACCTTCCTGATCATGAACTAATAAAAATACAGACCATTAAATGATGTTAAGGTGGAAAAATGAGATTGCAACTTTCGAAGGCCAATAATTGGCTACATCTGGGAACCTAGCTAGAATTTTATATGTTTGGGATCCCTTGACAAGCTTAAAGGACTGAATTAAGCTTTAGAATTTTATGGGGTCTTACTGAAGTAATAGTAGTATCTCAAATAAAGGCTAAATATGAGAAATACTCCCTGGCAAAGCCTCTTGGGACCTGTATTAAGCGCGGACTTCCAAGTTATCCATGGCATTCCTGGCAAAGCTAATGTCACAATTTTAGCATAATATTTAAGTATAGAATTTATAAGGATCAAACCAATACATACCCAAAATGGCATTAAAATCTACCATATCTTTGATGAACTGATCTGCCTAAGTCCCTCGTCCATAAAAGGTCACAACATGGGATTATTACACCTCATCAATTACTAAAGAGTCTCTTATAGGGGTAGATACATGGATAGGTTCAACACGAGGCTCACAACGAGAATCTAAACAAAAAAAAATATGCAGATACATAGGAGAAAGTAAACTCCATATTAAATAATACAAATGCAGATCTAAATAAAATAGGGATGATACGAATGATTACATTGCTAGAAAAATTTGTATCAGGTATAGTGGGTATAGTATAACATTATCCACATCCCCTACCTAGCTGAATAAACCTACAACCACCCTGCAGGATCCATTTGTAATGACCCTTCTTGTTGTTTTCCATATTGCCACTTATTTGCCTTATATAGATTTTTCATACCAGTACCATTTCATTTATGAGTTGGTGGAGCTGGAAATACATTTTGTTTTTAGAGCCAATTCTATATTAAGAAGTCTTCAATGGTTCCAAATGTCCAACAAGCAAAAACTTTAGTAAAACTATCTCGTATGTAAATTCCAACTGCACCAGTAGATCCAAACTACCAATTTTTGGCTAGGTAGACCTTGGGTTTAGGTCCACAGGCACCGGGGCTCATTTTGACCTATTGTTCAGGAAATTGAGAAAATGAAATATGGGTGTGGGACCCATATTTTGTCGAAACGACCTCAAATGGAAAATTTAAGTGTGCCATCGAATTTTGAATAGCTACATAATCCATTTTCAATATGGGATTCTGGATGAATCTTTATTCCTTGGAAGAGAGTTAGAAGATTTCCAAGTATTCAACAATCAACTGATCCAGCTGCGATGACAGTACTTCGGCTACAATTATAGTGATATGATTGAATAGTAGGGGTCATGATTGCTACTAATTTTACAGTCATCAGGTAAGTGAGATAGCATACCTCATGGTCGTGATAGCGACTTCTGAGTACCTGTACTAGGTATAAATAATCTATGTTTCATTATTTTGGTCATTCTTCATTATCTCCTTTAGAGCTAAAAACCCTAAATAGTGTATTAGCTTAAAATTAAAGCTTGTTGGCGATTTGGAAGCTTGTTTAACATTTATTTTTGAGATAATGTACCGATTTAAGGTAAGAATTCACCCTTTTCTTGGGGAATTCCTTAATGTATTACTCAAATCCAAAACCGCTAAGGAATGATTTTATCCACAGTTTAGCTAAATTTTTACCAATTTTTAGGGTAATAATTCCTTGAGCTTGTAAGAATTTTAGGGTTATTTTTGAAACTCGATTTCCGTAAGTGACACCTATATGGGGTTTTGAGGTGATTTTTGGACCCATAATATAATGGTACAATATGGGTATCCTTATTCTAGTATTGATGATAAGAATGTCTTTTTGATATCTTGGAATCTTGAGGAGGCTTATTGGAAGGTAAAAGCAAAGGCTTAGTAGTTCATTTAGCTTTATTCATCATTGAGGTGGGATAGGTTTATCAGTTTTAATTGATCTATCTAATAGTATTCTTATGATGTTGTGTTAGATTCAGGATGGGTTTTATGTGTTGGATTCATGAAATTCAAGGCTTGGGTTAATTAGATCATTTAGGCTAATTTGAAATCACTATTTTCTTTATCCCTTAGGAGAGTAGGTTTTCATTACTCATGGTTAGCATGAGAATGGCTTAGACTGCTCGGTATTAAGTAAAATGCTTTAGATATAAATGCTTAAGGTAAGATTGGCCTTATTTCTCTTATTATGAAAGTTTTCCATAGTTACTATATTGGCTTAGTTGTTGTGTTTGAGAACAACTTTTACCTTAGGACTAATTTTGTCTTGTAATAAATCTAAGAGAGGATTTAGATATCTTGGCCTAGTCTAGGGTAGTATTTGACTTAGAATGTATTTTGGGGATTTAGAAGTTGGTTCTTTTACCTACCTTAAGTCAAGATTGATGATTAGTTTTTTTAAATCCTTTATATGATTATTAAATGCCTAGAGACTGAGCTTTTGAGGAAATATTTAGAAACCTTAATACTTGTAGTTTATGATGAATGGCGTTGGAAGTAATTCCTAAATTATTATGCCATATGTATTACCTATTTGTTAAGCTTACGATGAGCTACTGATGATGTTATTATTCTGGAAATTAAATAGACTACAAAATATACCATTGAATGATTCCTTGACTATGATATTGTTTAATTCATAAATTATGTTATTGACAATGTTATGAATAAGCTATAGATTATGCTTTTGATTAGCTATTGCTCAACTTATTGATAAGCTACCTTTTATGCTAATGATAAGCCATTGACTATACTATTGATAAGTCATTACTCATGATATTTTTTATGATTATGATCATGCTAAAGAATTATGCCAGTAATCATGTTAGAAATCATCCTCATTGAGGATGTTAGAAATTGTGGTATTATTTGTGCTAGAAGTCATGATTGATGATTATTTTGGAAATTATGCTATTAATAATGCTAGAAATCATGATTCTTGATTATCCTAGAACTTATGACATTGATTATATACCCATTTCAATTCCAAAAGATGATGTTGATATTGATACCCAACAAGGCCATAGGATACTATAATGATATTGATACCCGACAAAGCCAGAGCATACTATGATGATATTGATACTCGACAAGGCCGAATGGAAGTATGATGATATTGATACTCGACAATGTCATAGGATACTTTGATGACATTGATGCCGACAAAATCGGGAGATATTGTGATATACATTGATCCCAATAAGGCTGGAGGATATTGTGATGATATATTGATACTCGGCAACGATAGCGGATATTGTGATGATATATTGATACCCTGCAAAGATGTAGGGTATTGTATTGAGATATTGTTACCCAGAAAGGAAAGAGGATATTGTGAGTATATATTGATACTCAACAAGGCCAGAGGATGATTATAATGATGCTTTGATACCCTAAAAGGCCAGAGGATTATTATATTGATATGCCTATGTGTATATCTATCAGTTCAAGTCTAACTAAGACCTATGTATGAAAACTATATTCTTATATATAATTATATGTAATTTTGGGAAGGTGTTGATATTAGAAATGTCAGTTATAGTCCAAAAGTGATAGTGTTTTATAAAGTGGTATAGTTGATGATTAGTGGTTAATGAGGATTAATGGTGGATATAGGTTAAGTGTCTAATAATGACTAGTTTAGAAACGAGGATTAGTTAGTAATGATACTAATAAATGATGTTAGTTGATAATTGATGCCTATTTAATTATTGATGAGTAGTGAATATATGGTTAATAGTTTCTTAAATGATAATTAGAGGTTATACGTTGACTAGTAACTCAATGAATTAGTTAATAAGAGATGGTAAGATAATAAATGATGACTAGTGTGTATTGATGATAAGATTGTTAAATGTTGATAATTTTATGAAATGTGGGTACTTATTTTAATGCTGGAAAATTGTGAAATAATGTTAAATAACCGATGGATGATATTTATGAATGATGGTTGAATGATATTGAAGGCTAGTTATAATATTGGTTAATTACTTTATTCTTTTCTTGAGTGTACTCTCCAGTCGTATGGAAGGTTGTGATGATTTCATTATTTTCTGCACCAATTGCCGAATGAGGGCCAATGTTTTAGTCATGTTTGCTTGTGAGATGCTTTATGATACAGTATAAATATTTTTCCAAATTTATTACTCATTTTATTCCAGCGATGATTGTTGCTTGTTAATGCCTTATGTTATATCGTTATTTCACTTTAATTACTTATTATGTACAATAATGTTAGAGATGACTCGGGTATATCCCTATGCCTTGACTTAGTTATGTTATCTCACGTTTTATAATTCTTATATCATGATTTGGATCAGTCGGCCGAGGATGCCTACTGAGTCTCTGTTGTTTTTGTATTCATACTATACTTTTATACCTTTTTGGTGCGGATCTAATTACTAGCCATTGCCTTTGATAATTTTTCTTTCAATGACTAATTTCTAGAGATAGGGTGAGTTCTTAGAGTTTTAGTCACCCATTTCCCTTTATCTTTATATTCCGTCTTTTGTTTCGAGACAAATGTATTGACGATTCTAAACTTTTAGTTGTATTTATTTTGATAGATTATCTTATACTTTCTCTAATAGGTCATGGGATTGGTATCTTGTCTTGATTGTTTATTTTATCTAGAACCTTTGTTAATTATAATTTTTTTTTTTAATTTTACCTATGATGGAAATTTACTACTTAATAAACCCATTGTGTTAGCTTCAAGATAGGGTTTGTCTTACCTATTGGAAAGATTTATTAGGTGATATCATGACTCATAAATCAGGTCGCGATACCACTACCTCTGCCATGAGCACCTCTAGTAGCAACTCGACATCTCTAAGGGTCACCACTCACTGTCGTATAGAAGTAGACCTGAAAATATGAAAGATAAATTTCTTGGCCAGATTGCAAAACTCAGCACACACATAGCAAAAGTTGTGGTCTGACTCAATAGGAGGAGGTACGACGACTTAAAGTGACTGCCCTAAAATGCTAAACTAGATGACCTACTATCTAAAACACCTTAGGTTTTGGACCTTAGAAAATTTCTAGGAATTTTGATCTCTAGACCCAATACGACTCATGGGTATGAAATGTATCTTGGGGTACAGATAGTATAGTCCAATAGTACATTGATCATTGTTGGTTGGTGGGATGGATTTTTTTATTGGAATGGTTATGACTTAGCGGTATGAGTCGTATTATTGGTTATGAATCATTTGGTTCCTTAAATTAATTTTGACTTGGTTACTTAGGTTTGATTTGAGTATGATTGGATCACCATGAACCCTTAATCTAGGGTACGAGTCTCACCAAGGCCTTGTATAGTGGATAGTGTTTAAATCTTCTGAGGGTTTGAATCCGCCAGGGGTACGGATAAAGGTATGGATCATATACTTTAGATACGACTTGGTAGGATGATTCATATGCTGGAAAATATTTGATCCAATGGTTGAGGATGGGGTACGAGTTGTGGGTACCACTCGTATTGGAAGGGTATGACTCGTGAGGGACAGTCGTACCCTATGATGGGATCTTTGTGCAACTTAAGAGGGGGTATTCTGGACATTTCCCAACTTATCATAATAAGGTCCCACAACTTCTAACCTACTTGGAAGGTTATTTACCTTATTATTCCATTCATTAACACATAGAAATTCTTTTAAATATTCTAAAATTCTCTCAAAAGCTTTTGGGCAAGGGAATCTAGGGTTACAACTTGAGGATTGATTTGGGGCTTGTCTTGGTGATTTCATTCCACATCATGTTGGTTCAAGGCATGTTCTCTACCCTAATTTTTAACTCTATCTAAAGCTATGTTTTTCATGAATGTTTTCATAACTTCATTGACTGTATGATTTTGGTTTTCAAATATGATTTGGTGGTTTTTATATTAAATGGATAATTATGGTTTTCCTTGATTTTAATTATGTTTTATATGCATTAATGGTGGTTTTGGATAATTGGATTGCATGGGAATGGTTTAGTGGTAATTGGAATTGGTTTTGGTCATATTATGCCCCCAATGTGTTTGATAACATGCTTATAAATATATGTCTATTGCATTGACTACTTTTAATGGAACTCTTGCTTGTTATAAACTTCGTAAAGGAATTATGCATGGTTTAAATGGCTTGGAATGGTAAATGGCTAATGGTTATGAATGAGGGTTACAAAGAATCGCCCAAGTGGTTTAATATGGTAAATGGAAGGGTACTTGAAAGTCCCCATAAACCTATATATGGTTGGCTATAGATAATACTTGAAAGTAAGGATTGGTATAAAAATACCAATATAAATGGCCTTGGTTAATAAATGAATAATGGTTTGGATATTTGGAAATTGATTTTAATTGGTAAATATTGGCAGGATGTGTAGCAAAGCCGTAAAGGTGGAGGTCCCTGGGGGGGACCAAAACTAAAAACTCATATTTGTCAATGAGAGGTTGGTCTTGGTGATAATTTGCATGATGTCACACTATATTTTGGGGGATGTACTAGTCATCCTAGGTTAGCTTCCCTGATCGTGCGGCTTCACTCACTAGGTCCCTTTCAGTAGGGGGATCTAAACCCATATAGAGCGTAGGTTATTTAGGTTAGCAAAGATATACAACCTAGTTAAAGGTTTTAAAGGCATGCTAAACCCAATCCCCTTTCCTGGCATGATTATATATATATGTATAATTATATGTGTATAGATAGCTATACTTGGTTTTATAGATGGCGTTATCTTATCCTTCTACGATCATGCTAGCGTTCACCCACTAACCCATTTACTGGCGGCTATATACCCACGCTATGTAAAACCGTCTGTTCTACTCCTTCTACATAGTGATTGACTTAGGGAAAACACTTGGACTTAAGTGGTGAGCTTCCATCTTTTTGGTAGGCTCAATTTCATGTTATGTATATTTCTAGACACTATGATTTTATTTTGAATATTAGTTTTGTCTATGGTTGGGGGCATGTCCCAACTGGATTTTATTACTGTTTTGGTTAGAAGCTTTGTGGTACTTCTATGGGTTAGAATAGACGGGATCGATATTGGTATTAGCCTTGGGATTGGAATAATCCGATGGTTGGGATTAATTATATTTTATTTTGGAACATCTTTGGTTATGGCATAATTTATGGCCCTTGGTTCGATATTGGTTTACTATGATTAGATTATTGGTATAGGATGGTTGAACTCGATTGGGTCGATAACAATTGTTATTCAATCCCAGAGAATTCATGTAAGCTATTGCACTATCTTGATATATGATCGATATTCAGCAACCTTGGGCAGCTGCTGGTGGTTGGGTTGGGTAACGGGGGTAGTCTCTGGTCCCGATCGAACTTGGATTTCCCATTACAACAAAGACCCTGATCGGGTTGCGTTAAGTTAGTATCAGATCCTAGATTTATGGTCAATTAGGAGTCCACAAAGCCGTGTAGAGTAGAGTCTCTTTTAGGTATGTGTAGCATGCTACACTAAAAAGAGAGAGGCTATAAGACATTTAGGAATGTTTCACCTTCTTGGTATTCTAATTTTAATCTTGGAGTCTCAGTCCTGGAATCATCTCTAATCATTGTTTGTTCATTTTCCAGATCATTCCTTGCATATCTGGAACATAAGAAAATTCTTATATCCCATCTGGGGTAATGCTGAAGGGGTGAATCCTACTTCTGGGGTTCATTTTTTTTCTCACAGTCCTATCATTTATATTTCTGGAGTTCCACCATTTGCTACTAGTTCTCCTCTATGAGGGTAACTAATGAAAAATTCTATTAGTCTATCCATATTATTACTCAGATGGTCGCTGCTCAGGATGAGCAAGGTGTGACTGGTTCTTTGTCTATTGTGGCCACAAGGGTTGGCCAATTTATGAAGATAGGTCCTCCCACTTTTTCTAGAGTAAAGTCGGAGGAGGATCCACAAGGCTTCTTGGATAAAATTGAAAAGATATTTTGGATGATACAGGATACTACTTTGGAAGGGGTAAACTTTACAGCTTATCAGCTTAAAAAAGTTACAGATAAGTGGTATGAAAAGTGAGAGAGGGATAAGGGTGATGTGGAAGAATCAGTTTTGTGGGACACTTTTTCTAAGGCCTTCTTAGATTGATTCTTTCCTTAAGAGTTGAGGAAAGCAAAGATAGAGAAGTTTGTGAGCCTCAAGCAGGGGAGGATGTCTTTCAAAGAATATGCCTTTAAGTTTCACTAATTTTCAAGGTATGCTCGTGATTTAGTCGGTAACATGCGGGCAAGAATAATGATATTCGCCTCTGGGTTAAATAGGGATTTGATTTTAGAGAGCAAGACTGCCTTGTTTATTAAAGATATGTACATCTCTAGGTTGATTGTTCATATGCAGAAAGTAGAGAATAAAAAGAGAAAGCAGCCAGAGTTTGGGGATAGACATAGTAAGAGTATTAGGTTTTCTGACCAGGAAGGTGCTAGTTTTAGGGTGGTCGAGATAGTGATAAATGGTAGAAGAACAAGTTGGGTAGTTCTGTTTCATACTCTTCTGCTAGCACTTCTTACCAGTCGAGCATCATGTGTCATTATGGTGGTATCATCTTTCGAGCATAGGATGCCCAATCTCAGGAAAGTTAAGGTCAGTCAGTTTCTTTATAACCTCCTTATTATCTTTATGGTCATCCTCATTAGGGTTATTGCAATGAAAGAAGCGATAAATACTTCAAGTGTGGCCAGGCAGGCCATCGGCTCAAGATTTTCCAATTCATAAGGTTGCTATGGGGTAAGTAAGACTCTTGTTGCTTTATATTCTGCTCCTTCACCTAGTGGTGTTGTATATACTTCTGTTAATGCTCATGGTTCTAGTGATGTATGGAACAAGTAGTAAACTTTTGCATACCGACAAGAATCTAAGGATCACCTGATGTCGTTACTCGTACATTACAACTTTTCTCTCATGACAAATATTATTTACTTGATCCTTGGTCCACTCTCTCTTATGTGACTCCTTATATGGTTGTATCTTTTGGTTTTAATTCGAACGTTATTTCGAATACTTTTTATATTTCTACCCCAATAGGTGACTTCATTATTGCTAAGAGAGTCTATAGTGGATGTGTGGTCTTTGTTAGTCGCAAGCAGACCCTGGAGGATCTATTTGAGTTAGGTATGGTGGATTTTGATTTTATTCTAGGTATGGATTGGTTGCACTCTTGTTACATGTTCTTGGATTGTTGGACCCGTAGGGTTATCTTTAGGTTCCCTGGTAAATCGGTTATAGAATGGGAGGTTAGTTCTTTAGCTCCTAGGGGGAGGTTTATTTCTTATCTTAGAGATAAGAGGTTAATCTCTCAAAGTTGTCTCTATCACTTGAAAGGTCTTTCTTTTCAGTCAGTTCTAATAGTTAATGAATTTCTAGAGGTCTTTCCGGATGAACATTTGGGTGTTCCTCCAGATAGGGAAATCAAGTTTGGTATTGATCTAGTTTTGGACACTTGTCCAATTTCTATTCTTTTGAATAGAATGGCTCCGAAGGAGTTGAGGGAACTCTAGGAGTAACTTAAGGATCTTCTAGATAAGGGGTTTATTCGTCCTAGTATATCACCTTGGGGTGCACTGGTGTTATTTGTGCGTAAGAAGGATGGTTTCCTTTGGATTTGTATTGAATATAGGTAGATGAACAAGGCCAGGGTTAAGAATAAATATCCTCTTCTAAGAATAGATGATATGTTGACCATTTGCAAGGTTCCAAGTTCTTTTCTAAGATAAATCTTCCGAATAGGTACTATAATCTATAGATTATGGAGGTGGAGATCCCTAAGACATCTTTTCATACTCGTTATGGGCACTTCGAGTTTTGGTATTGCTATTTGGGTTTACTAATGCTCTGGTAGAATTTATGTATCTGATGAATAAGGTTTTTTGTTAATATTTGAATCTTTTCTTTATTGTCTTTATTGATTACATTCTGGTCTATTTAAAGAGTGAGATGGATCATGCTAATCACCTTCGTGTGGTGTTGTATACCTTAAAGGAACAACAGTTGTATGCTAAGTTCTCTAAATGTGGGTTTTTATTAAACGTTGTAACTTTCTTTGGTTATATTATTTCTAGTAAAGGGATCATGATGGATCCACGAAAGGTTGTTATGGTTAATAGGTAGACTATACCTACGACTCCATTTAACATTTCAAGCATCTTGGTTTATCTAGGTATTGTAGGTGGTTTGTGGAAAGGTTTTCATCAGTAGATGCTCCATTGAATAAGTTAACTCAGAAGAAGGTCAAGTTTTCTTAGTCAGATTTTTATAAGGGGAGTTTTGAGAAGTTGAAGGATAAGTTGACTTTGGCTCGAATTCTAACTTTGCCGAAAGTCAATGATGGGTTTGTGGTTTATTGTGATGTATCACAGGTAGGGCTTTGTTGTGTGTTGATGTAGCCTGGAAAGGTGATTGCCTTTGCTTCCAGGGAGTAGAAGGTACATGAGAGGAATTATCCTACTCAAGATTTGGAGCTGTTATCGGTTATGTTTTCTTTGAAAATATGGTGGCATTATCTATATAGTGTACACGTGGTTATCTTTTATAATCATAAGAGTCTACAGTATGTGTTCACCCAGAAAGAGCTTAATCTTAGGCAGATAATATAGCTTGATATTCTCAAGGACTATGATATGAGTCTTTACTATCACCCAGATAAGGATAATATGGTTGTTGATGCTCTTAGCAGGTTATCTATTAGGAGTTTGGCTCATTTGGAGGAAGGAAAGTAGGAATTGGTGAAATATATTCACCGTTTTACTATAATCTTGTAGTTCGTCTCTTGGACTCCAAGGATGGTGGTATGGTTGTGCAAAAATTGGTTCAATTATCTCTTTATACAGAGATTAAGGAGAAGTAAGTTCTAAATCCTATCTTTATGAAAATCAAGAGTAATGTTGGTTGGAAAAAAAGTAGTGATGGTATTTTACGGCACCAACGAAAGTTGTGTGCTCCTGATGTTTACGGTTTGCGATAAAGGATTTTGGCTGAGGTGCATAAATTGTGCTATGTTGTTCATCTCGGTTTGACTAATATGTATCATGATCTCAAGGAAATCTATTGGTGGAATGGCACGAAGAGGGATATGGTTGATTTTGTAGCCAAGTACATGGTGTGTCAATAGGTTAAGGTTAAGCACATGAGGCCAGGAGGGTTGTCTCATGAAATTGATTATCCCGAGTAGAAATAGGAAGTGATCAATTTGTACTTTGTTACTGGTCTTCCTCAGTCTCAAAATCAATATTATTCGATTTGAGTTATCATGGATAGAATAACTAAGTCTGCGATGTTTTTGCCTTTGTGAACTACCTTCTCGGTGGAAGATTATGCGAAGCTACATCTTTAAGAGATTGTGAAGCTGCATGGGGTGCCTGTTTTGATTATTTTTTATCATGGGACATAGTTTACATCTCACTTTTGGTGATCTTTTCAGAGAGGTTAGGGGACTAAGGTTAGTTTGAGTATTTTTTCCACCCACAGACGAATGGGAAAGTGGAGAGAACTATTCATACATTGGAGGATATTCTTAGGGATTATGTGATTAATTATGGTGGCAATTTGGTTAAGCATCTACCTTTGGTCGAGTTTTCTTACAATAATCTCTGTCATTCTAGTATTATTCTGGCCCCTTTCGAGGCATTGTATAGTAGGAGGTGCATATCTCTTATTTGTTGGTTTAAGCTTTGTGAGGCAGACATGGTTGGTCCAAACATGGTCTACTGGGCTATTGAGAAGGTGAAGGTGATTTGAAAGAGGCTTAAGTCTGCTCAAAGTCACTAAAAGTCCTATGCAAATGTTAGGCATATAAACTTGGAGTTTGAGGTTGGGGATAAGGTTTTTCTCAAGGTATCTCCCATGAAGAGGGTAGTGCAGTTTGGTAAGAAGGGGAAGCTCAGTTCCCTGTATGTTGGTCCTTATGAGGTTTTGTGGAGATTTAGTAATGTTGCTTATGAGTTGGAGTTACCTTTTAACTTAAGCATGGTTCATCCGATCTTTCATGTTTCCATGTTAAGGAAGTTCATTGGTGAGCTATTTTTGGTTGTTCATTTGGTAGGATTGGGTATCTCAGATTCCTTATCTTATGAAGAAGTCCCAACTGCGATATTAGATAGGCAGGATCATCGATTGTGGAAAAAGGATGTGGCTTTAGTTAAGGTTCTTTGGCGAAACCATAAGGTGGAAGAAGTTTTATGGGAAGTGGAGGAGGACATGAAGTTCAAATATCCATATTTTTTTTCTGGTCGTGGGATTTGTGCGGAAGGTATGTATCTTCCACACATCATTATTTTTAGTGTTTATTAAAGGAATGATTAATATCACTGCCTCTTTGTTTTCAATCATTATTAGATATTGGAAATATATTTGATAATGCAAAAGACTCGTGCGTGTGGTTACCACTACCTTATCTGTCATTCTGGGATATAAGTTCCTAGTGGGGGAGATTAAAAAAACATGGTTTCTGGACCTTAGAATATTTATTGGAATTTTGGTCTCTTGACCCAATACAACTTCTGCGTACAAGCTGTAAGTTGGGGTATGTATGGTATGATCTAATCGTATGCTGACTAGTGTTGGTTGATGGGATGGATTTTGGTTACTGAAATGGTATGACTTAGGGGTATGAGTCGTATTTGTAGTTACGAATTGTTTGGTGACTTAACTTAATCTTATACTTCATTAACGAGGTTTGATAAGAGTACGAGTGGCTCACCATGAGCCATAAGCCAAGTTATGATTCGTACCAAGGATTCGTTTGGTGGACAGTGCCTAAATCTTAATTGGGTTTAAATCTGCTAGGGGTACAGTTGTTAGGTACGAATCGTATGCTTTGGATACGACTTTTTTGGATGAGTCATATGCTAGATAGTGTTTGATTAAAGGTTAAGGCTAGGGTACGAGTGGAGGGTACCACTAGTATTGGAAAGGAACGACTCGTAAGGGACAGTCGTACCCCTGTGATGGGATTTTTTTACAACTTATGTGCGGGTATTCTGGATATTTCCCAACTTATCCTAATAAGTTCCCATGATTTCTAATATACCTTAAAGGTTATTTACCCTATTATTCCATTCATTAACAATTAGATACTCTTCTAAACATTAAAAAAATTTATCAAAATCTTTTGGGCATGGGAATCCAGGTTTTCAACTAGAGGATTAATTTAGGGCTTGTCTGGATGATTTCCTTCCATCATCATCTTGGCTTAAGGTATTCTCTCTTCCCTTATTGTTAATTCAATCTAAAGGCATGGTTTTCATGACTGCTTTCATAACTTCATTGATTGTATGATTTTTGTTTTCAAATATGATTCAGGGGTTTTGTATTAAATGTTTGATTATTGTTTTACATGGTTTTAATTATTCTTTTATATGCATTAATGGTGGTTTTGGACAATTGAGAATTGTTTACTGGTAATTAGAATTGGTTTTGGTCATATTATGCCCCCAATGTGTTTGATAAAATGCTGATAAAGAAATGCTCATTACATTGTCTACTTTTAATGGAACTCTGCCTTGTTTTAAACTTAGTAAAGGAATCGTGCATGGTTAAATTGCTTGGAATGGTAATTGGCTAATGGTTATACTTGAGGGTTAAATGGAATTTCCCAAGTGGTTTAATATGGTAAATGAAAGGGCACTTGTTAGGATTGATATGACGATACCAATATATATGGGCTTGGTTAATAAATTGATAATGATTTGGTTTTTTGAAAATTGGTGTTAATTTGGAAATAATGGTGGGATGTGTAGAAAAGCCGTAGAAGGTGGAGGTCCTGGGGGGACCAAAATTGGAAACTCATAGTTGCCAATGTGAGGTTGGTCTTGGTGATCATTTGCATGATGTCACACTATATTTTGGGGGATGTACTAGTCATCCCAGATTTTCGTCCCTTGTCTTGCGACTTCACGCACTGGGGCCCTTTCAATAGAGGGAGCTGAACCCATATTGCCCATAGGTAGTTTAGGACGGCAAAGCTACACAGCCAAGGTAAAGGTTTTGAAGGCATTCTAAACCTGGTCCCCTTTCCCAACATGGTTATATGTATATATTTATATATATGTATGGGTTTGTGCATATTTCTGGTCCTACTTGATATTATAGATGCTGTTATTTTATCCTTATCCTGAGATCATGCTAGCATTCACTCGCTAACCCATCTACTGGCGGCTGTATACCTATGCTATGCAAGAACGGACCATTCTACTCCTTCTAAATAGTTATTTACTCTGGAACAACACTTGGACTGAAGTGGTGAGATTCTATCCTTTCAGAAGGATCCATTTCATGTTATGGATATTTCTAAACATTTTGATTTTATTTTGGGTATTAGTTTTGGCTATGGTTGGGGGCATGTCCCAACCTGATTTTATTACTCTTTTGGTTAGAGTCTATGTGGTACTTCCATGGGTTGGAATGGGCGGGATTGGTATTGGTGTTAGACTTTGTGGTTCCGCCGCAGCAACCTTGATATACCTGAAGAATATTGCCAGTTCCATTGATGAATCGAAGATTCATCTTATACCAACTTTGGGTTAACATCTCCATGCCATGGATTGCTGTTTTTCTGCTCCTTACAGCTTGCAGAATTAAGTTTCGATTGTTACCTTGAAATACCAGTTCCTTCATTTTCATCTCATTTTCTTATATTTTGTTGTTCCTAGATGTGCTCTCCAGTTGATGGGAAATACAACTTCTTTTTGTTCTCTACTGAGGGTTTTTGGCCCCTGAAGATTATTACATTTCTGAATAAGCTCAGAACCTAGATCCTTTTTCTTTCAAGTCATAATTTAATTTTTTGAGCCCTTTCTTATTGTAGTTACAGACGGTATTGAGAAAATAGGATGCTCAGAACCAATCGGATAGTAATATCCTCTTCAAGAGAATGAATTGTAAAGCTCCCAAATAACCCTCCTCTATTGCTGTGAGTCATTTTGTTGGCTGCTATAGTATAGTGTCAATAGGTTTTTCACTTTTTTCGTGCATCAGTGGCTTGTAAATATTTGAATGTGAACAAAGTAAGATACAACCTTCCCATCCCCTTCACCCCTTTGTTGTTGACAATATTAAGGACAATACAATTTATCCCTAAGAACTACCTTGTTAACTGTAACTTCTAATTGCTGGAAACTTATGATTATGAAATCCTTCGTATCAATAGATAAATTAGTTAAATGATCAACCAATTGATATCATTCCCTCATAATATGTTGAAAGTGATCTTGCTTGATTTCCAACAATGACCAAATTTTCTCTATAGACTCTGTTATGTTCCATGGAAAACTCTATTCTCTAATTAAAATTTTATGAATAAGAAGAGAATTTGTCTGAAAAATTAACTTATTGTAAGGTGTGTGACAACAATGTGTTGTTGCTTGTAAAATAGGACATACCTCTACTTCCACTTTATAAATGTCATCTATTTTAGCTCCTTGTGCATAAATGAAATCTCCCTATTAATCTATTAAGCAAAATGCATAGGAACTCATACCAGGATACTCTCTAAATGCTTCATCAGTATTATATTTAACCCATCCTTCCTTAGGAAACTTTCAATGAAATTTTGTATCCTTCACCTCTGATCTGCTTTGCTCAAATTCCTTCTGAATGTCCAGCCATGCATGAGGAAACTCTTGATTTGGCATCTTGACTTTGAGTAACATTCCAATATTCCCGGTGATGTTGAATATTACCTTTTTTACTGTTACACTCTTTCCATCATACTTTGTACTATTTCTTCCTTTCCAAAGTTCCCAGATGATTATGATAGGAATATCTTGGTAATAGGCTCTCTCTCAGTTCCCTACTTCAACATTCCACTATGCCAATATATTTTCCCTAAAGCCTAGACCAAGTCTATTAATTCTTGTAAGAGAATAAAAGTAGGACCATGTCTTGTTAGCAATGTTTGATCTTAGTAACACTGAGATATGATTTCTTGATCTTGAGTTGAATAAAACTAGCATCTCGAGGGACCTTCTATTCCCCATCTTCTCATATTCTCATCAACCAGAACCTTTACTTTCCATATTCTCCACTTTAGGAAATCCATTTTGAACGAAAGTCCTTTTATCCATATCTCTTTAAAAATCCTGCTTTTTTTCTCATTTTGTCTTATATAATGCCAAGCTAATCTTATTGTAATGTTTTTTTAGCATCAAAAATCAAAAGGGTTCTGTCCTCTCCTCTTGTACTGACTAGGAGACAATTTTTTTCATTAATATGATCAAAAATCTCCTGCGGAAATAATTGAGTGATCAGTTGTGAGTTCTATGTTCCATCTTGCATTAAATCCCTCAAGTTTTGATTCCTATAATCCCACTCCCTACTATTCTGAATAATAGTGTATAACTCTCCTGAGGAAGTCCAATTATAAAATTATATTCTTGAGTTCTAGTTCCTTATTTGCCACTTAATTTGATGTTCAATTAAGTCTCTAGCCAGCAATATCTTATTCAAAACCTGAGACCCTCCCCCTGTCATCCACATTACCATGTTAGGATACTCCCATTACAATAATTATTATTCATATAAGTACTCCAAATAGACTCTTTAGTCCTAAAATTCCACCACAATTTGCAAATGAGAGCCATAACCATATCTTGCACCATTTTAAATCCAAGCCCTCCTTATTCTTCAGGTAAGCATAAAGACTTCCATCTTACCCAACACCTACTTCTTCCTCCTATATGATTACTCTAGAAAAACTGAGCGAACATTTTCTGAATTTTATTAATTACACTTCTTGGAGGATTCATAACTAATAGGCAGTGAATAGGAACATTTTGTAACACAGGTTTGATAAGAACAACTCTTCTTCCATATGATAACAATTTCCCCTTCCATCCTTGCAACTTACTACTGATTTTTCTCATGATAGGTTGATGAAAATCCTTTACCTTCCTCATATATAATACAGGGCATCCAAGTTAAGTAAAAGGAAAGTCTTTCCATAGGATCCCTGACGCTACTTCTGCCATCATAACTACTCTTTGAGACACTCCCTTGTGCAAATAGATTGCCCTTTTCTCCTTATTTATCTTATGCATGGAAACCTTTTCATATCTATCCACTATAGAAGTAACACCTTTCAAAGTAATTAAACCAGCTTAGCAAAATATGATTATATCTTTAGCAAATCCAAAGTGATTAATCTTTGGACTTCCTCTTTGCATGCAAAACATCTTACTTTCTTTTTTAAGGGCCAAATATTTAAGGCTCTAGACATCAGTTTTGCTGCCAGAATAAAGAGTGTAGGGGATGAATGATCTCCTTGTTTCAAACGTCAATAGGACCTAAAAAATCTTTTTGGTTGTCAATTTAAAAGAATGGAATACTAGTTGTTTCCTGCTAACTTGTACACCATATCAATAATAGATTCACTAAACACCAACTTTTTCAATACTTTAGTAAGGTACAACCAATCCACACTATAATAAACCTTCATCATATCCAATTTGTAACCAGATTAGGGGTTTACCACTCTTTCTTATATCTGAAATGATTTCTTGCACCACTAAAATGTTTTTTACAATGCTTTCTTTGGACAATACCAACCTATTCTTCAGATATGATCTCAGGTAATAGTTTCATGATTATCTCATGATTAATTTTTGAGAAAACTTTATTTACAAAATTACTCAGAGAGATTAGCCTCATATCAAAAAAGGTATTTAGCACTAACTTTTTTAGTAGAAGTACCAAGTTTGTATGTGTAACAAATTTTTATAATTCATAATCACAAAAGAAAGCCACCACTATTTGTTGAACATCCACTCCAATAATATCCAAGGCCTTCTAAAAAAAGGCTCTTGTTATCCCATCCGGGTCTCTAGTATTATTCCTATTCAAACCTATCACTTCTTCCTAGAACTCCTGGATGTCAGGAATTTTATTCAACTCCTAATTCTTCTCTTCATTCACTATTTTTTAAAACTCTTCCAACATTAAAAAAACTTCATGTTATTTTTATTTTGAGAATTTCTTCTGAAAGAATTTCACTGTAGCTTCAACAATCTCATTTTGATCTTCCAGCCATACTCCTTCTTTATTTTGGATTCTTTTCACCTTTAGTCTACCAATTATGCCTTTGACAACTTTATGGATGAATTTTGTATTTCTTTCACCATTATAAACCTGCTTTCTACTTCCAAATATTTTTTGTCCTCCTAAGTTCGACATTCAAATCTACTTATGCTTTAAATAATAATTCTCTATTTATACTTGAAGGTAGTTCTTCATATTATTTCACCCTAATGTTACCAAATCTTTATTTACTCCATTTAGTTAAAGTAGATTAAACTTTCTTCCACTTATGATGGAACCTAAAGAAAGGATTTCCTTGCACTTTTGTTTTCCAGTTCAACCCGATAACCTCCAAGAAAGACTCTTCTGCCAAACAAAGATTGAGAAATCTAAAATATGTAGTGATCCTCTCATTAACAGTACTAAAGTTAATTTACAAAGGTGTATGATCATACCCACTTCTGTATAAGTTCTTAACTTCAAGTACTAGAAATAAATCATGCATTCTTTCATTACACAAAATTCTATCTATTCTCTTGAATATTCATTCCTCACCAGCTCTCACATTCCACCATCTAAATTTACTTCCTTTGAAACCAGGGTCATATAAATAACACATATTTATGCTATGTTTGAAGTCCTTAATTTCTGTTATATTAACTGGTAAACTATCATGACCCAATTTCTCAGGTCATGATGGTGCCTACCATAACCCACAAGTAGGCAAGCCAACCCATAGTCCTGAACGGCTAGTAAATGACCACTTAATAATAAAAGAAAAATAATATGAAATAAATAAAATAAAGATCAATACATAATAGTATCCCGAAACGTAGTGGTACTAGTACAAGAGATTCTAATATCACAATAGTACAAAAGTGAAACAACAATGGAAATACACTGATACAACTTATCTCTGAACATAATATAAAGATTTGTATAATACAAAATATATAGATACCAAAAGTAAAGATCTCACACTATGTCTCTGAACCATGATTGTACTGCACGATGTACAGATTCACGACGATAACCCATACTCAATCTGCAGGCTGCAGAAGTATAGTATGAGTACCAAACAAATGGTACTCAGTAGGAAACTGTCAACTGAGCTCAAAATAGAAAGTGGATATATACAATATATAAACAAAATAGAATCTACATCCAAGAGATAAAAAATTATATAACAAGTCAATGAGGAAAATAAGGGACAACTATCATGTTCAAGTCCAAGAGTCTTATATAAAAAGACTAAGGAAGTATCAGGCTAAACTATATTATTCAAGCCACAATCAATAGATGACAATACTAAGTCGTATATCCCAGTCCAATATACGAATAAAGGGCAAATGAAAGATATATAGCAGTATAAATGGTGAAGAAACAACTATTAAATATGACCAACAAAGAAAGGTATATACGGTAGTACCATATCTTCATATAGATGGAATATATTGATCTATATTTACATATAAACATGAGGTCTTCTCAAGCATAACCTAGATCATCATGTTCTCATTTTAAGATCTTATTATGTTGCTACAAGGATTTCATACTATTATACGCAGGGCTACTAATCCACATGGCTAGAAATCAAATAATTGTGAATACTAGTACTATCATAAGATAGAAGAGGTTGTAGACATACCTAAGACCTCGATACAGGATCAATGACAAATCTTCCATAATCTAGCCATAATATTAATCATAGAAATAATAACAAAATTATCAATAACAACATGAATAATTAGCTACTCTGGATAACTAAATAGCTAGTTAAGCCTATGCCCTCCGCCCCAGACTCAGAAGTTTCAATCAATATACAAGAACACAAAGCATACTTTCACCTATATAAATGCAACCATCCCATATCGGCTAATAGACATAGGTGCATACTGTGATAGGTGATGTGTATGAAGGAATGAATGCAAAGTACACTATCAATATCATAATCTCATTATCAAAACCATCTCCATCATATTAGTCATCATCATGACCATCATTAACATAATCAATCTCTGTCCTTGTCGGGTATCAATACATTATCATAGTATCCTCCAGCCTTGCCTAGTATTAATATCTTCAACATAATATCCTCTAACCTTGATGGGTATCAATATAATCACAATATCTTCTGGCCTTGTCGGGAATTAATATATCATCACAATATCCTCAAGCTTTCCTAGGTATTAATATAATCATGGTATCCTCCATCCTTGTCGGGTATAAATATATCATCATAATATCCTCCGGCTTTGTTGGGTATCAATATAGTCATAAATAATAATAAACATACATTTATAGACATATAATAGGTACACGAGCTCAAGTCGTGGAAAGATGAGGATAAATCTACAAGCCTATAATTATATTCATAATCATCATCGTATCATCATAAAGTATCTCACTTGCCAATACTTCCAAACTACATTTTATTATCTAACCAACGCTTATGATCATGAATCACTAATTCACTAGTCTTCACAAGACCTCTAATTATTAGCCTAAACGTTATCCTTTACATAATCCTTAATCATGGGACAACAACTAACCATTATTAATTTAGTTGCCAATAGTTAATAGTTAGTCAAGATTCATCACTAGACTATAATTATCCTTTATCCACATTACTATTTATCATCAAACCACTTTTATTAACTAACACAATTCGTAACTAACCGTTGTTTACCAACTAATCCATTTTTATCAACTATCTAGCATTATTATCTAGTCATCTCTTATCACTAACTTCTCTTATTCTCTAGCCTCATTAATACCCAACTTCTCGTTTATCAACCAACTGACGTTCATAAATTTAGTCATTGTTATCACTAATGTTCACCTATGCTAACCCGACATCATTATTAGACACGTATCACCCTCACTATCTACCATATTTCAACTATGAAAGATTCATTAACTAATACATTAGATTCCTAACCATCAAGTACAATAGTTACCTAATAGACAACTAGCTACAACACAACTTAACTCTTAAGTAGGAAGAACAATCATAAGATCGTATTTCAGCTAGAATCACATCAATTACCGATATAATAATCATGAATGTACCAAATCTATGCATGCTATCACTTTTATTCAATCAATGGAATAATAAGCATCAGACTGCATCTTACACTGTCCCATACCAGAGAGATATGTTTACAAACATATATATGCATATTCATAAATTGTAATCGCATCTTTTATAATGATAAATACTTTTTTGATATACAATCAATATAATAACGTGGTCCTTGGCCCAACAATATGCCCGAAATAATCACAATATCATAATCACGGACTTCGTCCCATATACATATCCGAACGTATATCGATAATCATATTTATAAGTCATAGAATATCTCTAATCATCCCATATATAGGAGGCCTCTCACATATAAGAGGCATAATATCAATAACCATGTAATTATCTCTCACGTAGGAGGCATCTCACATCAAGGAGGCATCTGGTATATAGGATGCATAATATCCATAAGCATGTAATCATCTCTAATATATCGCATATCAATAGGTCATACATAATGATTATGAGGAGTATCTCCCCCTCGGCCAATTGTCATATCTAAGAGGAATATCAACTCTATAGACGCGATAATCATAACTAAGACAAAAACTATTTCTATAGGCCCAACAATCATATATAAGAGGAATAGCATCTCTTTATGCCCAACAATCATATCTAAGAGGAATAGCATATCTATAGGCCCAACAATCATATTTAAGAGGAAAATCATCTCTTGGGCCCAACATTATGTCTAAGAGGAAATATCATCTCTATGATCCAAATATCAATGCTAAGAGGAAATAGTGTCTCTACAGAAAAAATATAATATCATAGAGGAAACTCCACCTCTAAAGGTCTGATATAGCATTTACGAGGAAAATAGCACATCTAAAGGCCCATTATTAATTCTATAAGGAACAACATGTCCATAACACATAAGTCACAATTCGGGGATCATCATCACAATTTACCATCTCATGAAGTAACCCTGTACTAAGGTTTACTAGTCTTAACTATGCATAACATTTGCAACTAAGTCCACAAGGCTAATATAAGTCTTGGCCTTGGTGGGCCAGAAAATCCCACTATTAATCGTCAAGTTCCATATTTAGACAAGCTATGCCCCAAACTAGTCTAAGGTTTTTAGTTCAACTTCTAGATGTTAAGTAATCCATAACCAATTCTAAGGTAGGAACTTTGTCTAGTAACAGGGGCATTTATGTAGATTCTACCCAAATTACAGTTCAATGGTCACCACACTAGCCCAACAAGATTTGAATATGCTAATAATTTTTCCAATGCTAAAACCACATCCTAAACCTAGCATCTTATCGTATCTATGATACAAACTAATCTAAAATAGATAGAAGGAAATAGGATTCTCAAGGGTTATAAGTGTCATCTTACGGGTCTGAAACCCTTATCTAATCCTATCACAACCCGAGGCTACCTCCTGGTCATGAAAATAGTGCTTACGAACAAAAGTGACCACTAGCTAACCCATGATCAAGTACTTGTTGTGTGCACTGAATAATATAATAATAGAATGACTTGTGCGAAAGATTAATTGATATAATGTTGTAATCACAAACATTGAAATATAATAAAACATATCTGAAACAACCTAATAGATTAAAATTAATTTAATGTTTATCTGTCTTAAACAATTGATAAAAACTAAAAAATGACTGAATGTCTAACTGTCTGAAAACCTATAAAAATTAGGAAAAGTTGATGGGACAAACCTCCAATTAACTCTGACTGAGTAAACATGAGTAGACACTGAAATAATGATAATATATGTCATGTACTTGATAGGAGAGGACTTACCACTACTATTGTTGGATAATGTTGGACTGCGTAAGTATGTTTGGGAAACTGAGCATCCAAACCTATGTTATAAGACAACATAATTCAAAATATGAGTATGAAATCAGTTTTTTGAATTTACTGGTACATAAGATAAGGACTAACTAAAATGCATTGAGTAATTCCTAAAAAAAGGCTTTGTCCGGAAATGAACATGGATACACGAACATGTAAACCTGAGAATACAAGACCTAGCATAAACATATACTAAACTAATTTGAAATATGAATAACTAAAGTTTGGATAACTTAACATCAGAAATATGTACACTTGGTCATGCAAACTTGAACTGATCTATTCTAAAAACTACACTGAGACTATGGGAGCGAACTATAACCGAAATACCCCAATCTGAGTTATTGGTGTCCAACTTATAACCCTAATTGGAACGGTGCTGGTACCTTGCAAGGGGAACCAATATATGACTTACAATGTGGATCCACAAGGCTGATATCCCGAAGGACAAGGGTATGACTCCTATACTAATGAGGGATCCCTCATAATTTATGGTTGTGTTGTAGGTCTAGAACTCAGGGACTTCTACTAACAACTCATGCCTCTACTAATGGGGGAGTTGTCATCCCTGTATTCACTCGATTCTAAGTGATACTCCCAACTGAATGACACTATTGTTATTAGTTGTTTAACATGACATGGTAGTACTTGTAATTTCTTAGCATAAACATAAATTTCTTAATATGATAACTAAACCATAGTCTGACTGACTTGTTACTATAAATTAGTAATCATGTAAGGACACATAGGTATCAGGTGTTCATAACCCTCTAACACTGAATGATTACCAAAATACGACAACAACATTTAAACAATGATAAGAAGTCATAATTCAGAGACCCAAAGATAATAAATTTTAATAACTACTGAAATACATTAATTTGAACATGGGAATGTGTGAAACATGGGAAGACAACATAATTACATATTTTAATTCATAAATTAATGACTCGATATGATATCAAGGAGCTAAGACATGATAGATTGGAATTAGATACATAAAATAACTTAAATAACATGGGAACACATATTGGTATGGCTAGAATTTGATATACCAAGAAGTTCATGGATTAACTTTATAAATTTCATGGATAATTTCATAATATAGGATAAAATTGAAACATTTAAACTGAGAAAGGGTTTTTGGGATCAATGGGTGGAAGAAACCCATTGATGATACCCCACATACCTTTAATTGCGTGACTTTATAAAGTAGACTTTAACTTAGGACTTCAAAGTTGAATTTGAAGAAGAAACCCTAGTTATTGTTCTTGAGTATGGGAGAGGAGATTAACATGTTAACTGTTTGAGATTGGAGAAAATAAGCCTCTTTAATGGTTATAGGTCTTGGGTTGAAGTTATAAAAGGGGAAAACATCTAAAAAAACCTTTAACTGAACATTACAAAATTTGCAGCCAGTCCATATGATTCTACCATACAACATATATGCTTCTTAACGACTTCAAGAGGTTTTAACATACCCTAAATAGAAAGTCACCTTTCTTGCACTTTCTTGGGTATGAATTCAATGTACCACTCGTATGTTGTGTATGCGACTCAAAGGACTAGTCATATAATGGACAAAATCTTCTAGAGAAAGGGTATTACAATATCTCCCCTTGGGAATATTCATCCTAGAATGAGGTCGTATACTGAATGTTCTTAAACTGAAACGTGATTAAACAATAGAGTCTGAGATATGATACATGGACTGAACTAATTTCATGAATGCATGCAGTGACATGTGAATGGATACATAGCTGAACAGAGATTGGGAAAGAAAAGGTTTATGAAAAATCGATATCTCAAGCTGAGTAAGAATTCGTGGAGAAAAGATGAAGGTACATTTCTCTCATCTAAACTTATGCTTCCTAAGTAGCTCCCTCAAAAAATTGATTTCGCCATAGAACTTTCACCAAGGGAACCTCTTTGCTCCACAACCTATGAATCTGGCCATCAAGGATCTCATATGGAATTTCTTCATAAGAAAGACTATCTCTCACATCCAAACTCTATAAAGGTACAATTGATTTTTAATCACTAATACACTTCATTAACAAGGAGACATGAAATATTTGATGCACTGACGCCAATTCTGTAGGAAACTCTATCTCATAAGCTACCTTCCCAAAGTAGCTCACAATCCTATATAGGCCAACATAACGGGGACTGACCTTCCCCTTCTTACCAAACCTCTTCACCCCTTTCATGGGTGAAATTTTGAAATACACAAGGTCACCAACATAAAACTCAAGATCTCTTCTCCTAACATCGACATCAGATTTTTTAAGACTCTGAACTATTTTCAGCCTCTCTCAAATTAATTAAACTTTCTCCATTGCCTCAAACACTAAATTTAGCCCTATCAGAGTAGCCTTGCCTACTACAAACCAACTGATAGGTGATCTACATCTCCTCTCATAGAGAGGATCAAAAGAAGCCATCTGAATAGTAGATTGATAGATGTTATTATAGGCAACCTCTATCAAAGGTAAATGGCCATTCCAACTACCCTTAAAGTCAAAAACACAGGCCATGTTGTTATAGGAAAACACCATCAAAGGTAAATGGTCATTCCAACTACCCTTAAAGTCGATAACACAGGCTCCCAACATGTCCTCTAAGTTCTGAATGGTTCTCTCTGCCTGACCATCTGTATGAGGATTAAAAGTCATATTGAGATGAATATTTGTACCAAGACCCTTCTTAAAAGCCTTTCAAAATTGAGAGGTAAACTGAATACCCATATCCAAAATAATAGTCAACAAAATCTAATGCTAATTAACCAACTTCTTAAGATAGAGTCTATCTTAATCCCCACCTGAATACAAAGTATGAACTAGTTATAAATGGGATGACTTGGTCATCCTATCTACAATGACCCATATTGAATCATATTGATGATGCGAGCGAGGAAACCCTATTATTAAATCCATGTTCACCACCTCCCGCTTCCAAGTGAGAATGTTAAACTCCTAAAGTATACCACTAGGCCTTAGGTGCTCAACCTTAATCAATTGACAATTTGAACACTTAGCCACAAACTCTGTAATATCTTTCCTCATGCCACTCCACCAATAGATTTCTCAAAAATCACGATACATCTTAGTGGCTCCTGGGTAAATAGAATACCTCATATCATGCGCTTCTGTTATAGTTTATTGTCTCAAAAAACCAACACATGGAACAAATAATCTTCCCTGATAATGAAGTATGCCATCCCTTCTAGGGATAAAACCTCTACCTTCTGAAATCTAACCCTCTTATTCTATTTGACCAAACTAGGATCCCTATATTTCTTTTCTTTCACTTTGGCAACCAATGAAGATTCCAAACCATTCTAAATCCATATTCTACCTTCAGCTGAATCAACCAACCGAACAACTAATGTAGCAAGATGATAAACCTCACAGACTAACTCCTTCTTATCATCCTCGACGTGATCTACATTACCCATAGACAATATTCTATGAGCATCAAACACTACATTGGCCTTGCCCGAATGATACAACACACTCATGTCATAATCATTTATTAATTAAAGATAGTTTCTCGAACGAAGATTTAGATCTTTATGTATGAACACATACTGTAAACTCTTGTGATCCATGAACACATCAGCATGAACCCCATAAAGTTACTGCCTCTAAATCTTTAAGGAAAAAATTACAACTGCAAACTCAAGGTCATGGTTTGGATAATTCTTCTCATGAGGTTTAAGTTGTTTAGAGGCATAGGCTATGACCTTATAACAGATGTTGAAGTGAGTTGAGTCTTCAACTCCTGCAAACTCTTATCACAGGAATATGACCATTGAAATTTCACTTTCTTATGGGTTAGTCGATACATGGGAGAAAAATAGAATAATACCCTTCAACAAACCATCATACTATCCATCTAAACCTATGAAACTCCTGATATTTCATGGAGAGATAGGTTTAGGCTTGTTTCTCACTAATTTGATCTTTTAACGGTCAACTCAGATGCCATCACCAGAAACTATATGATCAAGTAAAACTATGAATCTCAACCAAAATACACACTTACTAAACTTAGCGAATAACTGATCATTTCTAAGGGTCTACAAAACAACTCTCAGATGGTCTGCATGAACATTTTCACCATGGGAATAGGAAAGGATGCCATCAATAATGACTATGAAGAACTTTTCCAAGTATAGTTTGACCACCCTGTTAATCAAGTCCATAAAAATTGTCGAGGAACTTTTTAGACCCAAATACATAACTCAGAATTCAAAGTGACCATACTGACTTCTGATGGCTATCTTTGAATTGTCACATTCTCTGACTCTAAGCTGATGATATCCAAATAAGATGTCTATCTTAGGGAAATAACTTGCACCCTGAAGTTGGTCGAACATGTCATCAATTCATGGGAGAGGATACTTATTCTTAATTGTGGATTTGTTCAACTGACAGTAGTCGAAGCATATTTTGAGAGAACCGTCTCTCTTATGCATTAAAAGGACTGGAGTTCCCAATGGGTAAATGCTAGGCCTTATGAAACCCTTATATTAGAAATCTTTAAGCTGGTGTTATAATTCCTTAAGCTCATTTAGAGCCATTTTTTAAGGTGGAATAGAGATAGGCTGGGTGGTTGGAAGGAGATCTATTCTAAAGTCGATTTCCCTTTCAAGAGGAACTTTGGGAAGATCTTGAGTAAACATATCTTGAAATTAATTTACTCCCAGAACTGAATCAAGACTTGGAGTTTCAAAATTTTAGTCCTTGACTCAAACGAGATGGTATATACACACCTTTCATATCATCTTTCTTGCCTTGAGATATGAAATGAACTGACCGTTAAGCACTAACGTACTACCCATCTATTCGACAACAAGATCATTAGGAAACTGGAATTGAACAATTCTACTTCTATGACCAATTAAGGCATAACGTGAGCGGGTCAAATCTATTTTGAGAATGAGAACGAAATCAATCTTCTCAAACTCCACAAGATCAACTGAAGTAACTATCTGAGACATTATGACCTAGCAGTTTCTATATACCCATCTTACTATAATAGAGTTACCCACTTGGGTAGTCCCTAGGAATGGCGTTACTGACATTTTGGGACTAATAATGAAGTCGATAGTTATATAAGGAGTCACAAAAGAAAGTGAAGCTCCGGGGTCTAACAAAAAATAAACATGCAAATAGAAAACTTGCAACATACCCAAATCCAAATTAGGAGAACTTTCCACATCCTGACAAGTCTGGAGGGAATAAATCTATTTTGGCACTGCCCACTGGTGGCACTAGAAGTGGCACCCTGCTTTGTTGGTTTACTTGTTGTGTTGCTAAAGAGTTTGTCAGACCCTGCTGACGATCATTCTTGCCATTCCACATATTTACAGGGAAATCCCTGATCCTGTGGCTTGGCATTGCACACTCAAAAAACACATCACTTCAAGCTTTGCACTCACCTTGATGATTCTTACCATACTTCCTACAACGTAGGTTTGTTCGACCACTGTTCATACTACCATGGGACTTAGAGCCTGGCTCTCTATTTTGACTATCCTTCCTAAACTTAGGCACTGGCTTAAGATAGAGCTGAGGCTAAAAATTTGTAGTGGGACTTGGATCGATTATCCCTTCTGACCTTGGATGAGAATAATTTAAATGACCTATTCTGGCCCTCTTATTCTCTCTCTCTTTCTCTTTCTATTTCTCCTACTTAATCTACTGAGAATGAACCATAAGTCTAGACGGGGCTATCTCCTTAATAAATATGGCGATCCTACTCTTTTTGATCATACTATCATAACACTAGATATAAACTTACTAATCCTAGAACTATTATCAGTCACCATAGTGGGAGCATACCTCGCAAACTCGGTGAACTTGAGTGAGTACTCTTTCACACTCATACTACCCCCGTTCAAGTTTATGAACTCCTAAACCTTATCTTCCCTCAACTCTTATGGGAAGAACTGCTCTAAGAAATCTATGGAATACTTCTCCCACTCCATAGGGTCTACTTTTACACCTCTGTCTTCTTTCTACTAGTTAAAATAGGTGTGAGCTACCCCCTATATTTGATATGCAGCCAAGTTTGAACTCTCACTTGAAGTGATACCCATGATTTATTTCACCTTTTTCACCATATCAAGAAACTCCTACAGATCCTCTTTTGACTTGGATCAAGAAAACAAAGGGGGATTCATCTAAGTAAAATCATGAATCCAAGATGCAGTTTTACTTTCCACTGGATTAGATGGGGAAACAACCTGGTGGTTGTTCTGACAAGCTATAGAATGGCCTAAGACCGTGAAAGCGGACCTAAACTCGTCGTAAGAGACATGATCATTTAGGGGATCTTCTTGAATAGGTGGTGTTGCAGGTTGATCCCATTCCTTCTTCTGTTGTTTCTTCTGGAAATTAATGTCTGTAAACGGAAGGAAGAACAAGTTAGAAAAAGGAATTTAATAGAACTCATGCTCGTTTGCAAGACAGAATTACTGAAAGAAGGGAAACCTTTCTAACAACATATTGTATCCTATTATCAATAAGTGTGGCAAGCTTCATGCCCATGCACAAGACTATACTCAATGCGGCTTTCAGACTTTTTAGGACACTTTAAAACATTTGGATTTGATACGATGTTTTGTCACAGCCCGAGGAAACCCCTTGATGGCGAAAACAGTTCTTATGGCCATAAGTGACCACAAGCTAACCCATAATATGTTACCTACAATGAGCACTAATTAATATAATACTAACACCACATGTGCGAAAGATAAACTTATAAGATGTTGTAATCACAAACACTTAAATATAATCCAACATATCTAAAACAACTGAAAAGAATAAAACTAAATGAACATCTATCTTCCTAAAACAACTAATTAAAACTAAAACTGATTGACTGTCTAAAATCCTTTAGAAATAATGATAAATTCATGGGACTAACCCTCAACTAACTCTAACTGACAGAACATACATAGAAACTTAAAAAATGATAAAATATGTTATGTTTGTGGACTCACCGCTGTTGCTGCTTGATAATACTGGACTACCTATGTATATTCAAGAAACTAAGCATCCAAACCTATGTTATAAGACAACATAGCACAAAATATGAGTATGCGATCAATAATTTGAATGTAATGGTGCATGAGATAAGGACTAACTGAAATGCATAAGACAACTAAACATGGATGCATGCGTATGTAAAACTAAGAATGCAAGACCAATCATAAATATATACTGAAATAATCTAAAATCTGAATAACTAAAATTTGCATAATTTAACATCTAAAATTTGTATACTTGGTCAGGCAAACATGAACTAATCTATTCTAAAAACTACAGTGAGTCTGTCGGAGTTGACAATAATTGACATTCCCGAATCTGAACTATTGGGGTCCAACTTATAACCCCAATTAGAAGGGTGTTTGTACCTTGCAAGTGGTACCAACACATAACTGATAATGTGGATCCAAAAGGCTGAAATCTCAAAGGAAAAGGTTGTCATGCCTATACTAATAAGGAATCCTTCATAATCTATGGTGGTGTCATAGGTTTGGAACTTAGGGACTGCTACTAATGACTCATGCCTCTACTGATAGGGGAGTTGTTATCCTTACATTCACTCGGTGCTAAGTGATATTCCCGGTTGAATGACACTGGTGTTATTAGTCGTTTAACATTGCATGATCTTGTACTTGTAAGTTCTTAGCATGAACATGATTCTCTTAATATTATAATAAAACCATGGACTGGCTGACTTGTTACTAGAAAAAACAAATCATGTAAAGACACATTGGTATCGGGTGTTCATAACCCACCAGCACTGAATGATTAAAAAAATATGACAATAACATTTAAACAGTAAGAAGAAGTCATAATTCAGAGACCCGAAGATAGTAAATATCAATAACTGCTGAAACATATGAATTTGAACATGTGAATGGGTTAATCATAGTAAGACAATAGATTTACATGGTTTAATTCATAAATTGATGACTCATCATGAAATCAGGGGGCTAAGGCATGGATTATTCGAATAAGATACCTGAAATAACTTAAATAACATGGGACATATGTTGGCAAGGCTAGAATTTGATTTACCAAGAAGTTCATGATTAACTTTATATATTTCATGGATAATTTCATAAAATAGAATAAAATTGAAGCTTTTAAACAAAGAGAGGGTTTTTGGGATCAATGGGTGGAAGGAACCCATTGATGATACTCCACATACCTTGAATTTCTTGACTTGATGAAGTATACTTGAACTTGGGACTTGAAAGTTGAATTTGAAAACAAAACTCTAGTTATTATTCTTAAGTATAAGAAAGGAGATTAACATGTTAAGTGTTTTAGATTTGGGGGAAAATAATCCTATTTGATGTTTATAGGTCATGAGTTGAAGTTATAAAACGTGAAAAGGTCTAAAAATCCCTTTAACTAAACTTTACAAAATTTGTGGCCAGTCCATATCTTTCTACCATACGACTCGTATACTTCTTAATGACTTCAAGAGGTTTTAGCGTACCCTAAACAAAACATCACCCATCTTGTACTGTATTGGGTACAATTTCAATGTATGACTCATATGTTGTGCATACGAATCAAGGGACTAGTCATGTGATGGGCAAAACATTCTAGAGATAGGGTATTACAATATCTTTCTTTGGGAATATTCATACTAGAATGAGGTCGTATACTGAATGTTCATGAACTAAAACGTGATTAAATAACTGTGTCTGAGATATAATACATGGACTAAACTAATTATTTGAATGCATGCAATGACATGTGAATGGTTACATAGCTGAAACAAAGATTGGGAAAGAGTAGATTTATGAAAAATCGTTATCTCAAGCAGAGTCTGAATTCATAGAAAAAGATGAGGGTACATGGCTCACATATCTACTTATGCTTCCCAAATAACTCCCTCAACAAACTAATTTCTACTTAGAACTTTCACCGAGGTAACCTCTTTGTTCCTCAACCTACGAATTTGGCGATCAAGGATCTCAACTAGAATTTCTTTAAAAAAGAGACTATATCTCACATCCACACACTCTAAAGGCATAACTGATGTTGAATCACAAATATACTTATTTAACAAGGAGACATGAAACACTGGATCCATTGACACCAATTCTGCAGTCAACTCTAGCTCATTAGCTACCTTCCCAAAGCGGCTCAAATCCTATATGGGCCAACATATTGGGGACTGAGCTTCCCCTTCTTGACAAACCTCTTCTCTCCTTTCATAGGTGAAATTTTCAAATACATAAGGTCACCAACATCAAACTCAAGATCTCTTTTCCTCACAATAAAATTTCTGACGACTCTTAACTATTTTCAGCCTTTCTTAAATTAATTAAAATTTCTCCATCGTCTCAAGCACTGAATCTGACCCTATCCAAGTATCCTTACCTACTACCAAACAACTAATAGGAGATCGACATCTCCTCCCTTAGAGAGAATCAAATGGAGCCATCTGAATACTTGAGTGATAGATGTTGTTATAGGCAAATTCAATCAAAGGTAAGAGGTCATCCCACCTCCCCTTAAAGTCAATAAAACAAGCTCTTAACATGACCTCTAGGGTCTAAATGCTCCTCTATGCCTTACCGTTATGTAAGAGGATTAAAAGTCGCACTTAGATGAATCAACGTACAAAGACCATTCTAAAAAGGCTTCCAAAATTGAGAGGGAAACTGAGTATCCCTATCCGTAATGATAGTCAATGAAATCCAATTCAACTTAACCTACTCCTTGAGATAGAGTTTATCATAATCCATAGTTGAATACAAAGTATGAACCAACAAGAAATGTGATGACTTCGTAATCATATGTATAATGACCAATATCAAATCATGATGACGATGTATGCAAAGAAACACTATCACAAAATCCATGTTCACTTCCTCCTACTACCAAGTGGGAAATACTAAACTCTTAAAGTGTACCTCTAGGCCTTTGGTGCTCAACCTTAACATGTTGGCAGTACGAACACTTAGCCACGAACACTGCAATAACGTTATTCATACCACTCCACTAATAGATTTCCTGCAAATCATGATACATCTTAGTGGCTCCTAGGTGAATAGAATATCGCGTATCATGCGTTTCAGCTAAAATTCATTGTCTCAAAATTCCAACACTTGGAACATATAATTTTCCCTAACAACGAAATACACTATCTTCCCATTAGCAGAAAACTTCTACATTTTGATCTCTAATCGTTTCCTTCAACTTGAGCAAACTAGGATCCCTATCTTGCTTTTCATTCACTTCGAAAACAAATGAAGATTCCAAACTATTTGGAACCCATATACTACCTTCAGTTGAATTAACCAAGCGAATACCTAATCTAATAAGATGATGAACCTTGCAGACTAAATCCTTCTTATATTATTTGATGTGAGATACACTACCCATAGACAATCTACTAGGAGCATCAACCATTATATTGGCCTTGCCCGGAAGATACAACAAATTCATTTCATAATCTTTTAATAATTAAAGACACCTTCCTGGATGAAGATTCATATCTTTCTACATGAACACATACAATAAACTCTTGTAATTTGTTAATATATTAACATGAACCCCATAAAGATATTCCTTCCAAATCTTTAAGGCAAAAACTATAATTGCTAACTCAAGATTATGGGCTGGGAAATTCTTCTCATGAGGTTTAAGTTGTTTAGAGGCATATGCTATGAACTTAACTCTCTCCATTAATACACAACCAAGATTAACTTTAGAAGTAACACAGTACACTACAAATCCGTTTAAAATATCTGGAAAAGTCAAAACTGGGGTGGAAGTTAGTCGAGACTTCAACTCTTGAAAACTCTTCTTACAGGAATCTAACCACTGAAATTTTACTTTTTTCTAGGTTAGTCGACATATGGGAGAAGAAATAGAAGAAAACCCTTCAACAAACCATCTATAATATCCAGGTAAAGTCAAGAAACTCCTGATATCTAACATAGAGATGGGTCTAGTGCAGTTTATCATTGCTTTGATCTTTTGAGAGTCAACAGGCATGCCATCACCAAAAACTATATGACTAAGGAAAGCTAAGAATCTCAACCAAAATTCAAACTTATTGAACTTAGTGTATAACTGATGGTTTCTAAGGGTCTGCAAAACAAATCAAGGATGGTTTGCATGATCATTCTTTCTACGGGAATAGGCATGCATGTCATCAATGAAGACTATGAAGAACATGTCCAAGTTTTATTTGAACAGCCTGTTCATTAAGTCCATGAAAGCTACCAGGGCATTGTTTAGACCAAAATACATAACCAAGAGTTCGAAGTGACTATACCGACTTCTGAAGGTTGTCTTTGAAATTTCAAATTCTCTGACTCTAAGCTAATGATATCCAAAGCAGAGGTCTATCTTAGAGAAATAACTTTCACCTTGAAGTTGGTCGAACAAGTCATCAATTCTTGGGAGATGATACTTATTCTTTTTTGTGTCTTTGATCAACTGATAGTAGTCGACGCACATTCAAAGAGAAACATATTTATTACACATTAAAAGGGCTGGATTGCCTGATGGAGAAATGTTAGTCCTAATGAAACCCTTATTTAGGAGATCTATGAACTAGTTTTTTAATTCCTTAAGCTCAGTTAGAGCCATTTTGTATGGTGGAATAGAGATAGATGGGTGTTTGTTAGGAGATCTATCCCGTAGTAGATTTCCCTTTCGGAAGAAACTTAGGTAACATCTTTAATTAACACATCTGGAAATTCATTTACTCCCAGAACTTACTCAAGACTCGAAGTTTCAGAAGTTTAGTCCTTGACTTGAAAGAGATGGTAAATACACACCTTGGATATCATCTTTCTTGACTTGAAATATGAAACGAACTCAATCTTATGCACTGAAGTACTAACTCTCCATTCGATAATAGGTTTATTAGGAAATTGGAATTCAACAACTCTACTTCTACAATCTATTAAGGCATAACATGGGTGGATCAAATCCATGCCAAGAATGTCATCAGGTAGTTTCTATATACCCGTCATACGATAAAAGACTTACCCACTGGGTCGATACTGAGATTGGATCTACTAATATTTCGGTAATGATAATGAAGTCGATAGCTATTTAAGGATTCACAAAAGAAAATGAAGCTTTGGGGTCTAGCAAGTCATAAACATGCAGATGGAAACTTGAAACGTACCCAAAACATCATCAGGAGAACTTTCCAGATCCTGATGAGCTGGAGGGCATAAAATCTATTTTGTCACTACCCACTGGTGGCATTGGAAGTGTCACCCTTCTTTGTAGAGTGACTTACTGGATCTGCTAAAGAGTTTGTCAAACCCTGATGATGACTATTCCTGCCCTTCGACAAACTTAAGGGTCAATCCTTGATCCTGTGGCTTGGCTTTCCGCAACCAAACCACATAGCACTTCCATCTCTATACTCACCTTGATGATTCTTACTCCACTGTTCTTACTACCATGGGACTTACATCCTGGTGATCTTTTCCAACTGTCATGCCTATTTTAGGCACTGTCTGAAGATGGAGCTGGGGCTGAAAATTTCTAGTGGAACTGGGATTGATTATCCCTTATGACCTTGGCTGAGAAAAATTGAAACAACTTGTTATTGACCTTTTATTCTCTCTCTCTTTCTCTTTATATTTCTCCTCCTCATTCTACTGAGCATGAACCATAAGCTTAGACAAGTACATCTAGTTAATCAATATGGCGGTCCTATACTCCTTGACTACACTATCAAAACACCAGATACAAACTTACTCATATGGACCTATTCTCAATCACCGTAGTAGAAGCATACCTAGCCAACTCAGTGAACTTCAGAGTGTACTCTTTCACACTCATACTACCCTCCTTCAAGTTTATGAACTCCTGAAGCTTAGCTTTCCTTAACTCTAGTGGGAATACCCTATCTAAAAAAGCCATGGAAAGCTCTTCCCACTCCATAGGCTCTACTTCCACACTCCTATCATCTTTCTACTACTTAAACTAGGTATGAGCTACACCCTGTAACTGATATGCATCCAAGTTTCCACTCTCAAACAAAGTAACACCCATGATTTATGTCACCTTCTTCACCACATCAAGAAACTCTTGTTGATCCTCCCCAAACTTGGATCAAGAAATCAAGGGGTATTCATTCATGTGAAATTGAGAATCCTAGCTACAACTGCATTTTCCACTGTATTAGATGGGGAAATAGCATACTGGTTGTTCTGAGCAGCTACAGAATGGCCTAAGTCCGTGAAAGCGGCCCTCAACTCGCTATGACAGACATGTTAATTCAGGAGATCTTCCTGATTAGGTGGTGGATCAAGTTGATCCCCGTTCCTTCTTTCGTTGTTTCTTCTGGAAGGTATTGTTTGTAAATAGAAGAAAGGATGAGTTATATAAAGGAATTAAATAGAGATCATATTCTTTCGCATGACATGAATACTAAAAAAGGGAAATCTTCCTAAAAATGTCTCATAGTTTATTTTCCATAAGTGTGGTGCACTTCATACCTATGCACAAGACTATACTCAACGCGGCTTTCAGACTTCCTAGTACACTTTAAAACCTTTGTCTTTTATACCAAGTGTTGTCATGACCCGAGGCTACCTCTTGGTCGCGACAAAGGCTCTTACAACCATAAGTTACCATAAGATAACCCATGATCTGGTACCTTCTCTAAGCATTAAATAATATAATACTAACACCACATGCGTGGACGATAAACTTATAAGATACTGTATTCACAACTACTGAAATATAATCCAATATTTCTGAAACAACCAAACAGACTGAAACTGAAGGAACATCTATCAGTCTGAAACAACTGATAAAAACTAAAAACTGATTGACCATCTAAAAACCTCTAGAAATCATGAGAAGTTAATAGGATAGACCCCCAACTAACTCCGACTGACTAAACATGAATAGATACTTAAATAATGATAAAATATGTCATCTCCTGAGTAGATATGGACTCACCACTACTGCTGCTGGATAATGTTGGATGCCTCTGTACGGTTGAGAAACTAAGCATCCGAACCTATGTTATATGACAACATAGTGTAAAAGAAGAGTATGTGATTAGTACTTTTAATGTATGTGAGATAAGGATTAACTGAAATGCATAAGACAACTGGACATGGATGCATGTACATGTAAAACTGAGAATGCAAGACCAAGCATAATCATATACTGAAATAATCTGATATCTGAATAACTAAAATCTGCATAATTGAACATCAAAAATATGTACACTTGATCATGGAAACTTTAACTGATCTATTCTTAAAACTACAGTGAAACTGTCGGAGCTGATTATAACTGCCATGCCCTAATCTGAGATATTGGGGTCCAACTTGTAACCCCACTTAGAAGGGTGATGGGACCTTGCAAGGGTTACCAACACATGACTGACAATGTTGATCAACAAGGCTGATATCTCAAAGGACTTGGGTATCATTCCTCTACTAATGGGGGACCCTCTGACAGCGCCCAAGCGCACATGAAAGTGTACGTGCACTACCAAGTAATATAGTGGCCTTGAAGAAAGACGAATATTGATCCCACAGGGATTTGTGTCGACAACTATCCAATCGTAGTTTAACAATTGAGATCAAGTAACCAAAAAGAGTGTTGAATAATTGTAAATTAAAAATAAAATAAACAATGCATTAAATAAAAGTCTTGGGACAGTCAATGGTGTAAAACCCAGGGCTAAAGCACTTTGACCAATCATAATATGTTATTGAATTTCATTCGTTAAATTTATTATCTTTGTTGTTGATTCGTAGTGTTAATTGTATGATCATGGTCTCCCGACCTCTAACCATTTAACTAATTTGGACATTATAACTACATCGTTGAGCAGAGATGTAATAATCCAATTAAGTTTTTAGAGCTATCATTCTACATTTGAATCAAGTAGGGCTCCTAAGTACATCCCTATCCTAGGTGCTCACAAATCCTTCTGCATTATCACACACCACGTATTATAGATCAAAACAACACAATAACCTCAACGATGAAGAAATACAAGAGCTAAAATAAGGCTAATTCGCACGATCTTCAACTTTATGTTTGGACTCTTAACTTAGTTAAATTGAACTTCGCACATCACAAAAAAGTTATTCCACATTTAATTACACATTTAAATCATTGGAACAAATTAAACACATTAGAATTCAACGAAACCAACTAGCTCAGGCTAGTAAAACTAGTTTTCTAGGTTGAACTCTAAATGACTCAATTAAGTAAAAACTTGTTTGAAAATACTTTGGACAATTGTAATCACATCCTTGGACACTTATATGATTATTTATATCAATATCAACACGTTAAGCACACAAATTGTCCTCAAAACAATGCAAAATAAGCAAGAATAATTATACCGATGAGTATAAAACCACCTCAAAGCATCACCCCACACTTAAACTCTTGTTCGGCCTAGAACAACTCTTTACTCTATGAATCAAAAGGTTAGGTGACGCTACATTTTTTATTTAACAAAGACACTCAAGCTAGTACTACAATGACTAAACGTTCACAAAGCATGTTATTTACACAATTGAAAGCTTAAGAATTCTACTTTGAAACATCCTTGCCTCAAGAATTAACTCCACATGTGGCAAACTTATGCATATTTATCAATAAAAGACACCATACAAATCACCCACATTTATCAAACATGTTCCCCTCATAACAAGAGAGGTACCCATAATTACTTACAATAATGCAGTTTATAATGTAATGGGTACACGAATCAAATTAAGCTCACTCGCACAAAGGATTCACAAGTTAAACATAATGAACCATAGGCTTTCCCTTAGTGTAATGCTCTACTAATATCAGAATGTCAAGTATAGGATCAAATAGGTCTTTACCGGGTTGTAATGTAGGCTAAGGGATGGTAAGAACTATTTAGGAATAGCGACTAACCTCTCTACACAGTTTAATACACTCCATTATACATTTAGAACCAATATGCAACAACCAATTTACAAGTTTTTGTCTACACCATTCTTTTATTTTCCCCCCCATCTCTTTTAAGCATTTTCACAAACACATGGTGGGTGTATTGTTTATTCCTTCAAGATTCAATTTTTCTCCTTTTCTACAAACATGGGAATATTTATAACACCATTTATATCACTCCAAACCACCACACATCAAATATAAACACCAATAACTATTACCTTGGGTCATCAATTTTACCTTTTTCTTCTTCAATTTCTCAAACTCCTTATTAAATTATTTTTTCATTAAAGCACCTAGGAACTTTTTGGATCGAATTAAGGTCTCTAAAAGAAGGGATTAGGCTACTTATGCGGCTACCAGATAAAAGGCTAAAGGCTAAATGGGGTTTAATATGATAATGCACAAAGAGTAGGACAAATAGAAGGTATAAAACAAGGCTATTAAAGAAATGCCTATATCATCTCCTAAACTCACACTCTTTATTTCGCTTTGCATACACACTTGGCAACTTATAGACATCATATGCAACAAGGAATATACAAAAATCTCACACACACATGGCGCATGCTCAACTCACGAGAATCATCATAGGATCCCAACCAACAATAGCATGAATTCAAATTTAAGCAAAAAAGTACAAGAGTCAAAATCTTAAACCTAGGAGTCTCAAAAATAGCTATTCACTCATTCAACACTCTTATACAAAACAAAACACTTGCACCATGTAATAAAAAATAGCACCAATAATAATATCTTACTTATTCCTAACCTAAGAAAATTTTAAATTGAGCCTCAAATTTGGAATTTCCCTACCACACACTTAAAATCTACTTTGTCCCCAAAGTGAACTTAAGTAAGAGATAGAAATACTCCTCGAGTCCTCTAGGCCTAGCTAGTAGCATATTTTAACATAAGGGGGTTCTAGGGGACCCCACACTTAGTCTCCACCATGCTCTAAGCTCAAGTTTCTGGTACTTAGACTTCCCATCAACATGTGACTCAATAAAAAAAAAAAACTACGTGAAGTAAAAACTAAAGACTAAAAATAAAACATACCTACTTAACTTGGGTTGCCTCCCAAAAAGAGCCTAATTTAGTATCACAGCACGACCCAATCAAATTTTTCCTCTACCTTGAGGATATGAATTTAACCCCTAACATCACATCCATCTTCTTGCCTCGCTCATATGGAGGTGGTACAAATATTAAGAAAGTGTGTAATAGAATTTGCATGGTAAACCACTCGACCTTGAAGTGAGGTGTGTTTTTGTATTGCTTATCTGATGTAAAATCAAGAATATAGGATTCTGGTTCTGCGTCTTTTCACTTTTCCACTATTTTAAATGATTCAATAGACAAGAAATTATCTAAACATAAAGTAGAAAAGTGCTTTGAGTGAGGCCCAACCAATCCCGCTTCAAAATTTACACTATCCTCAACACCCTCACTCTTATTCACCTTCTCAATTTTAGTCTAAAGAGAAAGATGACAACTGAATGGATGTGATTCATATGGTGATGGTAGTATCTTCTTAACCCATTTAACAACTTTAGTTTCCGAGTACTCAAACTTTCTTGAATTGTTAGCGACTTTTTCTTAAACAAGTTGGGAAGTTAACCTTGTATCTACCTTCTTAATTACCTCTGGAGGTTCTTCATTGAGCTCTGTACCATTTCTCAAAGTGATTGCAATTGCTTGTTCACTGTGACTTGGCAAATCAACTTGAGGTCTGGTATTAGGTACATGTTGCACTTGCCCTATCTGCATTACCACGTTCCTCACGATAATTTTTTGAGGCTCTAAATTGGCCCCATAACATTTTATATCTGCTAACAACTGTGCTTGATCAACTAAAATTTGTTTCAGCATCTCTTCCAAATTGTTCATTTGAAATGGGTCCAGGTAATTCTGAACCTGCGGCTACTAAGATTGTTGTTGCTTATTATAGATGTTCACATAGTATTGCCTTTGATCACAGCCCACAAACATTACTGAATCGGGGTTGACAACACACATATCTTCAGAATGACAACTATTCCACAAACCATACACCATATAGAATCGTCATGACTCGCAAACCATCTATCCCTGGCTACCATGTTAAGAAGTGTGATTAAAATCGAAATAAAAGAAACTAAAAAAAAACTAAAAAACTAAACTAGTTACAACTCAATGTGACTAAACAAAAGTAAGATAGTTTCCAATCTACAAGTCCCCGACAATGGTGCCAAAAACTTGACAATTCCCAAGCGCACAAGAAAGTGTACGTCGTCTACCAAGTAATATAGTGTCCTTCAAGAAAACTGAATATCGATCCCATAGGGACTTGCGTCAACAACTATCCAATCGTAGTTTAGCAATTGAGATCAAGTAACAAAAAAGAGTGTTGAATAATTGTTCTTGATTGTACATGTACCACCCTTTATAAAGCAAAGATTGAAGCATCAACAAGAACTATCAGACTCGACGATATCGCATAGTCTCATTGGAATTTGCGTCCAAAATTCTGGTTAAGTGTTGAACGTCCCTCGTTTTTCCCATGCCTTTTGTAGTATATTTTCAATAAATTTTCGGCCTTTTTATAAAAAATATATTGACATATTCATCTCACAAAGCCTCCTACAATATCACAAAACACATATTAGAGATCAAAACAACACAATAACCTCAGCGATGAATCGACACAAGAGCTAAAATAAGTCTAATTCGCACGATCTTTGACTTTATGTTTCGATTCTTAACTTAATTAATTGAATAATGCACATCACAAAAAAGTTATTCCACATGTAATTACACGTTTAAATCATTTGGAACAAATTAAACACATTATAATCCAACCAAACCAACTAGACACACTACGAGCTCAAGCTAGTAAAAGTAGTTTTTTGGGTTGAACTCTAAATGACTCAATTAAGTACAAACTTGTTTGAAAACACTTTGTACCATTGTAATCAAGTCCTTGGACACTTATATATTTATTTATATCAAAATATACATGTTAATAGAACGGATTACTATCAAAACAAGGCGAAATAAGCTAGAATAATAATACCAAAGTATATAAAACAACCTCAGAACACCCCCCATAATTTAAGGTGGCACAGTATGTCTAGAACTTAGGGACTTCTATTACCTACTCATGCCTCTATTGGTTGTGGAGTCATATCCCTGTATTCACTAGATCCTAAGTGTTACTCTAAACTGAATGAAACTGCTGTTATTAGTCGTTTAACATACCATGGCATTGTACTTGTAAGTGCTCAGCATGAACAAGATGTTATGAATTTTAAAATAAAACCATGGTCTAACTGACTTGTTACTTGAAAAAAGAAATCATGAAAGGACACATAGGTATCGGGTGTTCGTAACATGCCATCACTAAATGATTACAAAAATATGACTACAACATTTAAACAATGATAGGAAGTCATAATTCAGTAACCCAAAGATAGTAAATTTTAATAACTACTGAAATACATGAATTTGAACATGGGAATGTGTTAAACATGGGAAGACAACTTATTAAAATGGTTTAATTCATAAATTAATGACTAATCATGAAATAAAAGGGCTAAGGCATGGAAGATTAGAATTCGATACATAAAATAACTTACATAACATGGGAACATATATTGTCATGGCTAGAATTTTATTTACCAAGAAGTTCATGGATTAACTTTATAAATTTCATGGATAATTTCATAAAATAGGATAAAATTCAAGCTTTAAAATTAAGAGAGGGTTTTGGGGCTCAATAAGTGGAAGGAACGATGAATAGCCCACATAACTTGAATTTCTTGACTTGATAAAGTAGACTTGAACTTAGGACTTGAAAGATGAATTTGAAGATGAAACCCTAGTTATTTTTCTTTAGTACGTGATAGGAGATTCATGTGTTTTGTGTTTGAGATTTGGGGGAAAATAAGTCTCTTTGATGGTTATAGGTCATGGGTTGAAGATATAAGAGGGGAAAAAGATTAAAAAACCCTTGTACTAAACATTACAAAATTTGTCGTAGTCTATACGAGTCTACCATATGACTCTTATGCTTCTAAACGACTTCAAGAGGTTAAGTCATACCTTAAACAGAATGGTATCCATCTTTCACTGTCTTGGGTACGAGTTCAATGTATAATTCGTATGTTCTGCATATGACTCAAGGGACTAGTTGTATGATTGACGGAAACTTCTAGAGACAGGGTATTATAAATCCCCAAACCTATACAATCAAGGTTATGTTATTCAACGTATAACCAAGCCTAACATCCTGATTCACTTTCAATATATATCACACATCATATACAAAGAAAAATAGACAAAACCCTACCTCGAAGCCGAACCACAAAACCTCATATCAATGACCATATGCTCAACTTTCCTTTAAAATCTTCAAAATGCCATCACACTAACAAAACCATAATCTACTCATCAAAACGAGTCTAACTATACCCATATTACGCTATTGTGCTTCGAGTCCAAAAGCAACACCAAAACCCAAGTGGGTCCCACAAACAAAAAATGATTTTACGAGACCAAACTATTGTTTGAATACCATTAGGGAGTTATACCCCTCAATAAACACGTCAATAACAAGCTTGTTTAGGCTAAAATCAAGCGTCAAGCTATTAGGGATTTTGGGTCAAGAAATCAAAAATCTAACACTTGAATTGAAGGATTCATACCTCAGATTTGACGTTAAACACGAATATAACGGTTATCCAAGATCCCAATAAAAAACCAAGACTGAATTTAAGGGCTACACACACACTCTGTAATGGTTAAGGGACTTAAACCAATGGAGAAATGACCAACTCTCGGCCAAAAAGAAGTATTTAAATAGCCCTTCCCAGGCCCTCAGCTAGGACAAATGTAAACCCCGTATTCCATGATTGCAGCATCGCAATCGCGTGTCTCCTTCAGCGATCTCGCTTCTTTGCTGCACTATATGACAGCTAAAACATGGAATTTGATTCCAAGTATCGGCCAATGTCTCAGGATGCATCCATAATCTAATTTTTGCAGATGAAATATGTAACTGTACTAAATTTGATATTTCGGACACGTTGGCGAAGTCAGATTTTCAATCCGAGATCATTTTGACTAAGTGTGGTTCCCACACCTAAACTTTCAAATTTTAAACTTTTCGATCGATAATTCAAAATAATCTCGGGTGCATTGGGACCCAAACAAAAGGTCTACATAGCCTAAAATTGATATTCAAAATTTTCTGTCTTAGTCAAAATTTACATTCGAGATCATTTCACGTAAGTTTTTGCCTAGTGGCCATTTGGAACCAGTAAAGACTTCTAAATAGGTAATTGGTTCTAAAAACTAAATGAATTATGCAAAAACTGAATTGTCGGTCCCAATAAGTCATAAACGACTTGGGCAGTTATTGAGAAGCTCAATGGGTTAAATAAACATAAATATGAAAATTTACCTAAAGGTTCATTACATTATACACTACTAAAAGGAATTTCGTCAAAAAAAGTTAACGGATAGAAAGAATCTTAAAAACTCGAAGGGATGAGATTCTAGTCCTACATACTCCAAGCATGACTTGACATATAACCTCAGCGGAGAAAAAAAACTTATAAGGGATTTTTCCATGGGAATCCCTTTTTTAACATGCATTGTCATTCTTCCTCCAAATAGCCAAAACTTAACTTAACCATTAAATGGTCTCAAACTGAACCAAGAAGATCGATGCACGCACATTTGAACCACATCATGCTGATACCATTTCTATATCTATATAAATTCACAAAGGCTCATTCAAGCGAAAGTCAATCCAAGTCATGAGTCACGCCACAAAATCCAAATTCAACTATAACCTTCCTTTACCATTTTGCACATGCTATCTACTCTAAGCCAGTAGGATAATCATTTGAGTCTGGCCCACACAGTCTCCTCACAAATAACTAAAAGAACTACAAGTAACCCCCCGAAAGTACATACGACAAATAATTGAATAAGCTCATAAGATACTGTTGGAAACATAAATGAAGATAATCACGGAATGCAATTTATGTCATTGCATCAACCAGTCAAGATAAAGATCAAATTAAAATCTCAAAATGCAATGTATCACCACTCATTACTAAATATTCCACTTTAGGATGTCTCATTTATCGAGAATGAAGCCATAATGAATCCAACTCGAGTAAATTACTCCCACTGAGTAAATCATCCAAAATTTACAAAGAAAACTAAAACTCAAGGTCAAAATTGGAATAAACAATAATGGGCCCGTAGGCTTTCATTTAAACAGTTATCATCTATAATCTAACTAACATAGAGAAAATCGAATAGGAAATCACGAAGTAGGCTCAACTAAGCTATAAATGATATCTGAGAAAAAACAAGTCTAAAATAAAAGCCACACATAAGCTTAACAAAACCAAAATTCAATCTCAATACCAAGGCTGAATTACTCATTCTCAATTACCCAAACCAAGCCTGAAGATGGGTAGGCATTAATGCTCAAAATCTATCATACTTTAAAATCGGCATTCTAGGGTGTCAAATCAAGATCTGAGGCAATATTGCTATATCAATATCATTATCCCAAATTGACAATAGTGTCCAAATCTGACATATACGGGATAAGTCACACAAAGCCACAGTCGAGACATATCTAAAGAACAGAAACCAATACAGGGATAATCATCGACTAAAATGCAAGTAACTAACTCTACAGTAGCTAGAGGGTATGAAATATAGCCACAAAATAGGAATCATGCTAATGGACCATCACTGGCCAAAAATGCATATGACCCACTCCATATCCGCTGGAGGGCACGAACTATCCAATCATACTCAAAAACATCCCAAGGTTGGAAACCATACTTGTATTGGAAAAAAATCTAGCAACATAGAAAAATGCTACTTTAACTGCAAACTAATCATTCTAATACTCTATTTTGGCAAGAAATAACATCAAGCATATATCATCAAGTAAAAACAGTCCACTAAGCCTCATTAGGCCATACAACTATGAACTGGTGAATTCCCAAATCCACTCAAGAATCATATCATTGAAGAAGGAATACAAATCTCAAAACCAAGGTCAATGTCAAAAACCACCACAATAAATCACAACTCGAGATAAAGAATTTCCAACTCACAAAGTCAAGAAGAGATCACAGGAAAGGCAACCTGCCTTTAACTTTCTAACTATACTTAAGTCAAAGCCATATCACAATAGAAAAAGAGTAACCAACATCCACACTAGCAACAGGGAAACCCATCCAAAGGGAACAAACCCAACAAACATATGTGATGTATTCATGACATCTCAACATCAATATTAAAATCGCTATCAGATGGTGGACTAGCCACAAACGAAGGAAGGACCTCAAACTGGCCCATCCCACAATTGGGATATATCAAAAATGATAGCCAAAACAAAAACCTTTTCAACCTAGGAGGCAAGTCTAAGAATCTCAAACTCGTTAATGGGCAACATAACTAAATCTCCAACTCAAAAACTACCAAGAACTATGTAAGTTCAATGTGCCTTTGATCCCATAATGCATCCCTAAATCAATCTAATACAGCTAACAAAGAGGGAACACAGTCAACTTCGCTTTTCTATGGGAAAGAAATTGTAAAATTGGGCTACATCCACTTAAGCCAATGAATAATATCACAAGAAAATAAAATTTTAACTAGATAACACAAGTATATACAACTACCCATTGAGGCTTAAATTCATCAAGTGACAAAATCGAGTAATAATATCAAGTAATATCAATAACCTCATGCAATGATAAATATAGAAACAACAATATCAAAATCAATATACTGAACAGGCATTATCAAAATAAACATCAATATCATATACCACTCCAAAACCATAATGCGGCTAATATGCTAAGAAAAATAGGACACGAACCCAAATACCACACCCATAGTGGAAAACATCAATACAGATCTACTCCATCCACTACTAAATAAAATAAACCACAAAGTAGAAACATAATTATGAATTCAATAATAAGGCACACAATAACTGATATCAATTCATCAAGGCATATAATCATCAATGGTTAGTAAAACTCCAATACATATAATTAGAGATAAATTTTGGAAATAAAATCTCACAAATCATGGTGACATCCGCAACCACATGCGTGATGGGCATAGGAAAAATAATTCTAAATGGGCCCAACTCAGATCGATCAGCTAAATTATCAAATAAGGTTCAACACACATTACCTCTAACTAAATATGCCTGAACATCATGAGTCTAATCTGAATGACTAGAAATCTCATGTCGGAGATACTCTCTAGATTAGTAGTTGGTCTCTTTGCAAGTATAGCAACATTAGAAGCATTAATATAGAATGAAAATGAACTATGCCCAAATGGCTGACTGACAAACATTGAGTGAAATCCAAAAATTTATGTCCATACTTCTGAAATTATATCCTTTCTAAGGAACTCTAGGTAGGCGGAAAATACATACTAACTCTAGCTAATCATCTATCTCATATATGGGTATTCTCAAAACCAGTGTCTCTTTATGACATAACTAAGCCAAGATCTATGAATCCTCCAAGTTACAACCCCTCATAATAAAAAAAAGTTTCCATGGCCCCAAGAATCATACCACACTCCTCAAGTCTAATGGGTACATTGGCCAATATGATCACCAAGACTAATCTGGGAACTACTAATAGTATGGAATACTGTCTGCATAGAGCTGATGGGCAGTAGGTATGGCTGAACTCTACAAAAAATTCCTTACTCTCGAATACAATACCAGTAGAACTATCGTAATGGCATGGCCTCTTGCCGTCATTTCAAAAATTCCTAATACTTATGAATGCAATAATCCTTTATAATCAACATCCCTAAGAAAGGAAGATTCAACTAGTACCCAGTGCTTCAACACTAAATGTAGTGAAAAACTAACCATCTAACACATCCATTCACCAATGTTTGGATCATAAGAATGTAGCATAGGAAAATTCCTAGACACACAAGAAGTCTAATATCGTACTCAAAACTTATAAAGAATCCTAATTAACACTAATAGACACAACTCTAGTCTGAGAACTACTCAATAAATCAAACATCATCCATGGATGAGAGGAATTTACAACATAGCATGAATTCCCGATGTTAAACCTCGAAGCCTGAAGTAGTCAGAAGCTCTAATGAAGCCTAAGCTAGCCCAAATCATTTTTTGCTATCGCTGAAGATCTACGATATCCATCTCTGACTCCCTAGTTTGATGCTGCACTAAAACTCTAGAAGTGCATGTTGAAGTCTCATTTGCATCTGTCGATAATGTCACATCGTCCTTCTGGATATAGTAGAGTCAAGATTGTGTTCGAGGTTCATAGGAATGTGGGAACACAATAAGGAGTCAAGAAGTGAATTTCCTAAAATGTTCATGCAGCTTCCCGAAGATAGGTTATGGATGTCTTTGTACTGATCTGCAGAACTCTACTAACACTTATCTCTTGCACTAACACATCGATTATACCTAATCTCTGAGACTAATTTTTCACGACTCAATTTCTCAGATAATAATAATGTCTAACATAGCCCACCAATAGGCAAGCCAACCCGCAGTCCGAAACGACTAGTAAGGGACCCCCTCAATAATATAAGAAAAATAATGCAGAATAAATAAAATAAAGATCAATACATAATAGAATCCCAAAATATGGTGGTATCAGTATAAGATCTTCTAATATCACAAGAGTAGAAAATTTAAACAACAACAAAACTGCATTGATACAACTTATCTCTGAAAATAATATAGAGATTAGTCTAATATAAAAGAGAGAGATAAGTAATATTTCAAACATCATGAGCTAACTTTAAGTCTCTGAACCATGGGTGCTCCACATGATGCATATATCAAGGGAGATAACCCCTATTATAATCTGTACGCTCCTAAAGTGTAGTGTGAGTACAAAATAAATGGTATTCAGTAGGCAACTCCCAACTGAGCTCCAATGATAAAGAAGATAACTACAACATATAAACATAATGGAATCTACTCCAAAGAGTCCTGAAATAATATAACAAGTTAATGAGGATAAAAAGGAACAACAATCCTTTTCATGTCCAAGTGTCTAATATAATAAGACTAAGGAAGTATCACGCTGAACTATCCTATTCCAGCCACAATTAATTGATGCCAATACTATGTCATATATCACAAGACAATATATGAATATAGGATGAAAGAAAGATATATATCAAAATACAAGGCGAAGAAATGACTATAAAATTTGAACAACAATGGAAAGGATATATGGTAGTTCCATATATTTATATAGCTATATATATATATAGATATATATATGCATATAAACATGAGGTCATCCCAAGCATAACCTAGATCGTCATGTTCTCATTTTAAGACCTCATTATATTACTACCAAGATTTAATACTATTACACTTAGGGCTTCTAATCTACGTGGCTAGACATTAAATAATTATGTGTAATAGTACCATGATAAGATAGAAAAGTTCTTAGATACACCTCAGACCTTGATACTGGATCAATGACCAATCTGTCATAAGTTAGCCATAATAATAATCATAACATAGATAACAACAATATCAATATCGACGTGAATAATTGGCTACTTTGGATAACCAAAGACCTAGCTGAGACTATGTGTACCCCTAACACCCCAGACTCGGAAGGTACTATCAACATATAATCACACAAAGCATACTCTTCACCCATATGTAATCATTCCACACTAGCTAATAAACATAGATTCATACTGGTGTTAGGCGATGCCCATGCAGGAAAGAATGCAAAGTACACAATCAATATCACAATCACATTATCATAACAATCTCCATCATAACTGTCATCATCATGATCATTAACAGCGTAATCAACCTCCAACCTTTGCGGGTATCAATACATCATCACAGTATCCTCCAGCCTTGTCGGTTCTCAATATTATCATCACAATATCCTTTGGCCTTGTTGGGTATCAATATAATCACAGTTTCCTCTTGCATTATCGGGTATCAATATATCATCATAATATCCTTCGGCCTTACTGAGTATAAAAATAATCAAAGTATCATCCGACCTTCATTGGCATTAATATATTATCACAATATCCTTCAGCCTTGCTGGCTATTAATATAATCATAAACATCAGTACACATATATTTATATAGATAAAATAGGTTCATGGGCTCAAGAAGTGGCAAGATGAGAGTAAATATATAAGCCTTCTAATATACTCATAATAATAATCATATTATCATAAAGTTTCTCACTTTTCAATACTTCCTAACTACACGTTATTATCTAAGCAACACTTATAATCATTATCCATAGTAATTCTAAGATAGGAACTTTGTTTAGTAGCACAGGCATTTATGTAGATTCTACCCATCTTACGGTTCAAAGGTCACAACACTAGCCCAACAAGATTTGAATATGATAATCATGCTTCTAATACTAAAACTACATTATAAACCTAGAATCATATTGTATCCATGATACAAACTAATATAAACTAGGGAGTAGGAAATAGGATTCTCAAGGGTTATAAACATGCCACTTAACGAGTCAAAATCCTCATCTTATTCCCAAACATCAACAATCAGGGCTATGTTATTCTACGCATAATCAATCCTAACATCCATATTCACACACAATATATATCATACATCATCTACAAAGAAAAGTAGAAAGAATTCTACCTCAAAGACGAACCACAAAACTTATCACCAAGAACCATATGCTTGACTTTGCTTCAAAATCACCATAATTCCATCAAACTAACAAAACCATAATCTACTCATCAATACAAGTATAACGATGCCTATATTGAACTATTGTGTTTCGAGTCCAAAAACTACATAAAAATCCCAAGTGGGTCCCATATTTAGAAAATGTATTTCTGAGACCAACCCATTGTTCAAATACTATTAGGGAGTTAAGCACTCAATAATCAAGTGAATAACAAGCTTGTTTGGGCTAAAATCAAGCCTCCATACATTAGGGGTTTTAGGTCAAGAAATAAAGAATTTAACACTAAAATTGAAGGATTCATACCTTAGATTCGACATTAACCACGAATATCCAAGTTATCCACACTCCCAATCACCCAACATACAATTTAAGGGCTACACACTCTATTAGGGTTTAAGGGACTCAATATAGTAGATTAATGGACAATTCTCGACTAAAAGAAGTATTTAAATAGCCCATTCTAATCCCTCAGATAGGACGATATTGGACCTATGCGTTCCATAATGTTGAGTCTCTTTCCATGATCAAGATAATTTGCTACACTATATGATAGCTAAAACTTGGAATTTAATTCCATGTTTTGGCCAATGCCTCGGGATGCATCTAGAATCCAATTTTCACAAATGAAATATGTAACCACACTAAATTCAACATTACAGACGCATTGACAAATTCAGATTTTCAATCTGAGATCGTTTCAACAAAGTGTGGGTACAACACCTAACCTTTCAAATTTCCAACTTTCCGATCAATAGGTCTAAATGAGCTCAGATACATTTGGAGTTGAACAAAAGGTATACCTAGCCTAAATTTAATATTCAGGATTTGCTGGTGTAGTCAAAATTTTCATTCGATATTATTTCACTTATGTTTTTTCCTAGTTGCCATTTGCAACCAACAAACACTTCTAAATAGGGAATTGGTTCTAAAAATAAAATGAACTGTCCAAAAATCAAACTGTTGGTCCTAGTAAAACATAAATAATTTAGATAGCTATAAAGCAGCTCAAACATCGAAGATAAGCATAAATAAGGAAAATAACCTTAAGGTTCATTACATTATCCACTTCTTAATGGAATTTCATCTCCGAAAGTTAACTAATAGAAAGAATCTTAAAAAGATTGAAGGGATGAAATACTGGGCCTAAATCGTATGTTGTGGTTACAACTTGGTTGGATAAGTCATATACTAGACAGCGTTTGATCCAAGGGTTGAGGCTTGGAAATGAGTGGTAGGTACCAATCGTATAGAAAGGTATTAGTTGTAGGGGAAATCGTATCCCTGCGATGGGTTTTTAAGTGATTTAAGTGGGGGTATTCTGGATAAATCCCTACTTACCTTAACTAGGACCCAAAACTTGTAATATACTTTGGAGTTTATTTACCCTATTATTCTATTTATTAATACTTACAACTATTCCAAAACACTCCAATTTTCTCAAGAGCTTTAGGAGAAAGAAGGCTAGGGTTTCATCTTGCTGATTGCTTTAAGGCTTGTCTTGGTGATTTCCTTCCATTAATTCTTAGGTACAAGGCATGATTCTCTACCCTTATTATAATTTCATCTAAAGTCATGGTTTATATGATTGATTTTATGGTTTTACTATTTCATGATTATGGTTTTCAACTATTATTTGGGGGTTTTGATATTGAATGCTTGGTTATGGTTTTCTATGGTTTTAATTATATTTTTATATGCATTAATGGTGGTTTTGGACTATTTCATTGCATGGTAATGGTTTAATGGCCTTTGGAATTATATTTAGTTATATTATGCCCCCAAGGTATTTGAGAAAATGCTTCTAAGGGTATATTAATAGTATTGGCTTTTATTAACGGAACTTTTTCTTGTTTTAAGCTTATGTAATAAATATTTAAATGGTTTTAAAAGGCTAAAGGATAAATGGTTATGCTTATGGGGAACATAGAAGTCTCCTAAGTGGTTTAATATGGTATATGGAAGGGCATTTGAAAGAACCCTTAACCTTAATGGTTTGGATATGAATATTGCTTGCAAGTAATGAGGTTGTATGAAGACACCACTAACATTGTTCTAGGATAAATAAAATGGTAAATGGTTTGGTTATGTGGAAATGATTTTAATTTAGGAATTAATGGCGAGATATGTATCTAGGTCGTGGAAGGTGGAGGTTCCAGGGGGACCGAAACTAGAAACTCATATTTTTTTATATGAGAGGTCTTAATGACCATGTGTTTGTGTAACATTTTATATTGGAGTATGTACTAGTCATCTCAGGGGATACTTCCCTGGTCGTGCGGCTACATACACTAGGGCCCTTTCAACAAGGTGATCTGAACCCATATCGCACGTGGATGGTTTATGATAGCCAAGCAACACATCCTAGGTAAAGGTTTAAAGGCATGCTAAACTTGGTTCCCTTTCCCAGAACTTATATATATATATATATAGATAGTTGTATACATTATGGATGGTATTACTTGATTTTATATCTAGAATTACTTTATCCTTATCTTGAGATTCATGCTAGCGCTCACTCACTAACCATATCTACTGGAGGTTGTATACCCACGCTATGCAGGATTTGGCTATTCAACTCCTCCTATTTAGCACATGGATTCGGTATCAATATTTGTATAGAAGTGGTGAGCTTCCATCCTTTCGGGAGGCATCATTTCATGTTATAGATTTCTTTAGACACTTTTATTTTAATTTAGATATTGGTTTTGGCTATGGTTGGGGCATGCCCAAATTAGATTTGCTTACTCTTTTTGGTAGAGGCTTTGTGGTTCTATTGGGGTTGGTATGGGTAGGTGATACACCCAAATTACAACCTTCTTGTGAAAGTGTAAGCGGTCTCTGTCAAATGTAGAACCCAACTGGATTAGGTGTCGAATCCCACAGGGAATACTGTGTTCACTAAGTCTTATGGTTGTTGTTAGACTATTGATCGAAGGGTCCTGAGCAAAAAAAAGGGGTTTTTAATTTATCAATTGAATAAAAATTCTTGTAAAAAAAAGTAATCCATTTATTGATTGTATTATAAATAGTAATTCAATAAGAGTAATCAAACTAGAGTTATGGTTACCAAGATAGTCAAGCAGCTAGGGTTGTGAACTGTTTTGAATTTCCTATGAACAATTCTAATTGCAAGAGTGAGTGAATTCTATGGTTTACCCATTAGTTTCTCAACCTAACTGAGTAATTTTATCCCTTAATTCTTTCAAACATAAGGAACGTATTATTTTTTCAACTATATTCTCACATGGGTTGATTCGGTTAAGGCATCTACCCTCTATCCAAAGGTTAAAGTTTAAGATTCGTGTAAACCCTTTCTTTTCCCAACAAATATTTTTCCATTCTAACAAGTGATGTTCTTCTGCTCACTTTTCAAGTTTGCAACCAAGAAAATTCATTAAAGTGAAGAAGGTTTTATGCAATATCAATTAAACATGGGAATCTACTATATTCATAACCCAATTCATCTTTTCACATCAAGGCTCCCATAACCCTAGTTATGGGATCTTAGCCACACATCTCCATGATAGAAAGAAAAGAAATCATTTTGTTATTCATGAATTAATTCAAGAGTTACTTACAAAAGTTACAAGAATTTGATCTTGAATATTCAACAGCGATGAAATGATTAGATCCACAAGATTTGCTTAACTCCCCAAATACTAGGTTACAAAGAGTTTCTAGATATGAAGACTGTGATAAAAATGATAAATAAAAATATGATCCCCCAATAATAAACCTAAAACTGGTATTTATCCGTTCCCTGGTAAAAGGAAACTAAAATTTGAATTTAGAAAACCGCATCAAGACTGACGGCCAAAGTGGGGGTTCGTCGTGGGGTTGACATCCTACTATTTGGTCTGTCACTTCTGATCCTGGGTACTCATACTCTGGATAAGACTGAAGGACAAGCTAGTGATCCTTCGCAGATCTGACGGTCCACCATTTGGTCCGTCTATGAATCCTTCAGGAAGCGATATTCTGGATTAGGTTGACGGCCAAGATGGTGATCCGTCGCAGATCTGACGGTCCACCATTTGGTCTGTCGTTGAATCCTTGAGGAAGCAATGTTCTGGATAAGGCTGACGTCCAAGATGGTGGTCCATCACAAATCTGATGGTCTACCATTTGGTCTGTCGTTGGATGATTTAGGAAGCGATGTTCTGGATAAGGCTGACGACCAAGATGGTGGTCCGTCGCAGATCTGACAGTCCACCATTTGGTCTGTCGCTGAAAGTTCTGAAACCTTGGGTTCTGCCTAAGACTTGATGGTACAGTTGGTGGTCTGTCAAAGGTGTGACGGTCCACCATTTCCACTGTTAGAATCGCTTTTCTGCCAGTTTTCATAGTTTTTTCCTTTAGCTGACTCCTTTCCCTGAAACACGAAAAACCAGCATCAAATGCAACCTTGGTTTCTTAAAAACATCCAATTTTCCCAAGAAAAGAAGCAAAATATTCTGTCAAAAGGTGAAACATCACACCCTCAACTTAAGATCATTGCTTGTCCTCAAGCAACTCAGCACCTAATTGTGAACATAAACAATATCATGACCACCAACCAACTAATGATTCATTTTGTCACAATCATTCACTCATCATTTCACTCACATGAATTTAACATATCAGGCTCTACACCCAGCAATGATTATAATTCAGCACACACACATTGATGTTATATCCCACAGAGAAAAAAAAATCGAATTAGAACTCTAGTTTCCCTCACAACAAAGAAGTCCACCACTCATAGTATTATATGGACACAATCTAAGCTCTCGCACTCACAAAAAAGTTACAAGCATAGTCCAAGTGCCTATAGGCTTGCCCTTGCCTTACCATTCACACTCAAAGCTGATTCGTTAGGATCAAACAGGTCTTTTCTAGGCTTGTAATGAGGCTTCAGTCTAGGTGAGGGGACTCTTTTGGGTAAAGTGACTCAATCGGTTTTAACTCTCCTTGTCCTCACAACTTTTCATCTCCCAAGCTGCTAATTTAATCAACTTGCTTACAATCACCCTTTTTTTATAGCATCAACCACCCTCAACTTATGCTGATGCAGTAAGTCGAGGTGGACAATATCTTTGGATAGATCAGGGCCAGATGCCTCTAAACTATATTCTAAACCAACTTTCCAATAGGTGCTTACATTTTTACAATATCCAAATCACCTAAGTTGAGTTACACAATGCCCGATATTGGGCCAGGGCCAAAGTTGAATGCCAATGCCTTGCGAATATTTAATTTGAAATATAAGAAGTGAAGAAAACTACTAAAAAGCTCAAAACGGGTTCGAGTGAAAGAAAAATCTTAGAGGGGTTAATTATTTTGGCTAAGAGGACTGAAAATACAAAAGGGCCTATTATCCTATCCTATTAAATAAGTTAGAGAGTCGTATCAATGACTCAAGCAAGTTCTAGGAGTTAGAATATGCAAGAACTGAAGATAAATGCTCTCACACACAGTGGAAACTGAGTTAAACTTCTTCTACTTCTCTTAGGATTTCCATCACATAATTCATGCACCTCTTTCATGTTAATGCCAAATGCAGACTCACTGAAGGTTATGCACACATGCTACGTGATTAGAGTAAATAATTACACATTCATGATCATATTCTTATGCCAACATCATTCATTATTCATATCTACAAAGGGATACTGAATCAGGGAAAATTTTTATAAATAACATTAAACACAAAAATAAAACACCCTAGACAGGAAATTAAAGATGCAAAAATAAGAACACACTAGACATGCCGATTCTACTAGAAACACATGGAGGGAAAAGAGATCGGTAACACAACTCACCATGGTACAAGTACAAGTACACCACCCCCACAGAAAAATAGATGCATTTTCCTCAAAGCATTGATTCAAAGTACAAGGAAATAGTTTTACTTGTTTTGCCTCTTATTTATATGAGGTGTCTGTAAAGTGTGAAAAGGCTCCTGCGTCCTCACCTGGTGCAATGTTGTCCCGTATGATGGTAGGGGCGCTCACAACCTCGCCCTCTAAGATTGGAGGAATCATCTCCCAAACAGATCCTGTACTGTGCCCCCTAGCTGGGGCATCGCTAGTGGATACCCTTGCTGCTTCATCTTATTCTTTGTTTCTCTTCTTTTCTTCATCCTTCAGTGACTTCTTCTGAGCCCTCTTAATATCATGTCATTCTCGTTGTTCTAGTGTCATTTCTGCTCTTTTTCTCCTCTTTTCTTCTTTCTTTACAACTTTTTCATCCATTTGCTCCTTTGTTTTGGTCTTCACTGGTCTGCCCATCAAATAAACTATACCTTCATTAACATCACGTTGCACCATGCCTTTTCTTGTTCAAATTCAGCCATCAGCCTTGCAAGGTTGGGGAGGGACAGTGAATCAAGCCTTTTGTTGATACGAAGTTCCATGGTATCCGTCCTAGCCTGAATGGTTTGGTATGGATGAATTGCATCAGCCATAATTTCATCAAAAAAAGGCTTGAAGTCTGCATCCTACTTATCTAGCTATCTCTGAAACCTTTTTTGCGTCTTGATAGACTTAGCAAAGTTTTGTGGTGTGAACCTATACTCAGAAAAATCTGCTGCACCCATAGATTGTGTGGAACCTGACCCTGCAGATGTACCTTAGGGTACGAACTCAGGTGGCACATAGGTGGTAGTGGGAAAAGGCATATCTATGGGAATCTCTGTAGTATCAGGAGCTGGTGCAGATTGAGTCTGGTAGGATGGAGTCTTTGTGACACACATCTTGAATTTCAAGTCGTATTTCGACTTCTCAAGGTCTTGTTTATGTATAATCTGGATTTCATTGTCTACTCCGCGAATCAAGGGCACACCATCCTGTCTTCATAAAGGTATGATCAAGAACGGAAATGACAATGCACTGGAAATTTTATGGGCCCTCACGAATATCGCATCTATAATTATCTGGCCAAAATCAACTTGAATCCTGAACCACCAACACAGCTCTGTGTTTATCCAAGTTTTCATCCCCTTTTGTTGGAATTAATCTGAAACGAAAAATAGCCCACCAAAATTTAGCCTTAAAACTAAGGGAGTATTTTGCAATATGCTCCCGTGAGTTGGTCAACCAAAAAGGATTATCATCCTCAGTAAAAAATGAAGCCACCCACTTCCTTTGAGCGAAAGCGTTTCTCAATATGTACTCAAGATCAGGCACAGCTAGCAGGGCCTCGTACTCTAGTCCAAAGACCTTCTTGTTGATTTTTTGAACTGAAATATCAATAGTAACTCCTCGGACAGGTACAGACTCTCTGTTTGGAAAATTTGTAATTGTTGTCATCTTTGGGTAATCCGATTCTACCAATGGAAGATAATTTTCAAATAATTCTCTCACCTAATTTGGTTGATAGGCTCCCGGTGGCTGGCTCATCCATGACAGTTCATACTAGTTGAAACAGCGTTCCAACTCAGGATATTCATGTAAGTCCTTCGTCACAATCTCATGCTCTTTCACAAATGTCCTTTTGATCCCTCTCGCAGTGGGTGTTAACACATTATAGAACTTCTCACGTGCTCCTTATATCTACCATCTAATCGCCTCCCAATCTTGAGGATCCTTTTGTCTAACAACATTAGCATCCTCAGGTTAAGTTTCTAAGTTCTCTGCTTCAGCTTGCCCTTCTACATTGGCATCCGCAGTTTCAATATCGGCAGGCTCAGGTGGAGTGACATCAACTGCAGCCTTATTTATGCTCGAACTGGTACTGCTAGTACTATCCTCACTCTCCTCTTTAGACTTGAAGAGTTGGGGGTTTTCCTTCCACATTATCTGGTGTTGTATCCGGATGCGGATCCATCACCAGCCCTTTGAAATCTTCCTCCTCTATTTACTGGTAGTTTGGGAGCCATAACACCTGAAAAATAGGTAAGAAATAAATTCACAACAAAAATCTATCAAAATCAGTGCATTTTGTCACTTGACGGTCAAAATGGCGGTTAACCATTTGTAGGACGGTGCATCACTTTGGCCGTCAAACCCTATACAGTGTTCTGGGATTTTCATATCCTCGCGATGGTCAGTTTGGTGGTCCATCGAAAATCTAACGGTCCACCATTTCAACTGCCGCACCCCCTTTTTCGGGTTCAGCTTTCAACTGGGTATATTTTCGAGAACTTGTTTAGCAACATTGTTTATTTAGCAACAATTGACAACCATATCATAGTCAAGCACAACTTTTCATGTTTTAATAATGTAGGCTACTCAAACTTCACCTAAACAGATTATTCTCAAACTTCTATTTGGAAACTTTTAGAAATTCAAAGAAACAAAACTATAACAATATGCTAATTCCTTTACAAAATAACTCGCTAAACACAACCCACAACTGAATGTGTCATTTAGACAAAGAAAAATAGAATTATGCACATACCTTGGTTCTACAGAGAGACAAGCTTGTAATTTTAGAGAATAAGGCTAATTGGAACAACTGTTCAATGGTAATCTCACTTGATTGTGTTTCAATAGAAAATAAGGGAGAAGATATAGGGTCCTACAATAAGTTGCTGCGGATTCTTTAAACCTAAAGGAAGCTGAACAATTTAAGGATGTGAAGAAGTTACAACGTATGTAACCGTCTTATTTTATTATTTTAAAATCTTTTGGGTCAAATATGGGCCATTTAACAAGGCTTCAGAGTCAAACCGACCCGACCCATGTTTAGGGTTAAAACAATGTCAGACCTGATGGTCCGTCAGACTTTCGATGGTCCACCAGGACGACCATTGAAACTTACCAAGACCTAAGCACTTTTGCTTCACAGTGACGTTCAACAGGACGTCCCAACAAATTTTTAACGGTCCACCAAAGTCACCGTCGCACCTTATTAGAACCCAGTCTATCTTGGTTCTTTTTAATGGCCTATTAGACAGTTCACCAACTTTGGGACAGTTCACCAATTTAACCGTCAACTTGATCCAGTGAATGAACTTTCTTGTCTTTTTCCTACGGTCGAAATAGTGGTTCATCAAATGACTGGCGGTCTTCCAAATCAACCATCCATTTTGTTCCAGTAGCATAATTTTGTGTCATATCTTCAATTGTATCCCTCCTTCCCCTTTTTTACTGTATTTTTTGTCCTACATACTCCACAAATATATCAAAAATGCACAAACACATAAAATAAATTCTAACTATGGTTACAACAACGAGTTGTGGGGTGACTCCCACTAACACCTTATTTATCATCGCGGCACAACTCAGATATCTCATTACTCAGACTTCATCGAGATAGAAGGTATCAATACTTTTTATCGAGTATTTTGGACCGATATGGATATTGATTCATTGCCCGTTAACTTTAAAGATGCTTCCATCTTCATTTTCAAGTTCCACTACTCCAGATAAGTAGACTTGACTGACTTTAAATGGTCCTGGCCACTTGGACTTGAGTTTACCTGGAAACAATTTGAGTCTGGAGTTGAATAGAAGCACTGAATCACCTTTTTAAAAATCTCTACTTTCAATCCTTTGATCATGGTACTTCTTTATTTTTTCCTTATATAAGTCTGCCCTTTCATAAGCCCCAAGATGGAATTCATCCATCTCATTCAATTTCCCCAGTCTTAGCTCTGTTGCCTCCTTCCAATTCAGATTCAACCTTTTGATTGCCCACAGAGCCTTGTGCTCAAGCTCAATCGGTAAGTGACACACTTTTCCATAAACTAGCTGATACGGTGACTTCCCAATTGGAGTCTTGAAAGAAGTCTGATATGCCCACAAAGCGTCATCGACCTTTTAAGACCAATCTTGCCTACTAACATTCACCATTTTAGCTAAGAGGGCCTTAATTTCTCAAAGCAAGACCTCTACTTGCCTACTAGTTTGTTGGTGGTATGGGGTCGCCACTCTATGCTGTTTCACCCCATATTTTGCCAAAGTCACTCGAAACACTTTGTTGCAAAAATGAGATCCTCCGTCGCTTATAATAGTATGTGGTACTCCAAAGCGAGTGAACATATTCTTTTTGAGAAATGCAACAACTCTTTTTCCTTCATTATCAGACAAGGCAACGGCTTTGACCCATTTTGATACATAATGAACAACAACTATAATGTTCTTCATTCCATACGAGCATACAAAAGGGCCAATGAAATTGATGCCCCAGACATTAAACAATTCTGCTTCAAGCATCTTCTTCAAAGGTATCTCATGCCTCTTGGAGATTTACCCCTGCCTCTGGTATTGGCCACACTTTAGTACAAACTCGTGAGCATCTTTGAATAACATTAGCCAATAGTAACTAGTGTGCATCACCTTTTTGGCAGTTCGATCACCTGCATGGTGATCTCCAACTAGGGAAGCATGACATGCTTCCAATATAGATAATTCATCCACTTCTGGAACATATCTCCTTATAATATTGTCAGCATACCGCCGAAAAATATACGCCTCATCCCAAAAGTAGTGTGTAACATCATGAAGGAATTTCTTTCTTTGATGGAAAGAAAGATTTTTTGGGATGACTTCACTCACAACATAGTTTGAAAAATCAATGTACCAAGGTATTTTCTCCATAGCAGTAGCCAAGGTCTCCTCATCAGGAAATGCATCATCTATCTCCCTTTCATCACTAACTTCTTGCTCACCTTCCATCCTAGACATATGATCCATAACCTGGTGTTCGGAATCCTTTCTATCTTTGACTTCAAAGTGAAATTCTTGGAGAAGTAATACCCATATAATCAGTCTTGGTTTTGCGTCTTTCTTAGCCATTAAATACCTAAAGGCTACATGGTCAGTGTGGACCACCACCTTGGTTCCCAGTAGATAAGCCATGAATTTCTCAAAAGCATAAACTACAGCAAGGAGTTCCTGTTCCGTCATCGTATAATTTTTCTGTACCCCATTTAGTCCCTTGATCGTATAATATATTGGATGGAGCAACTTTTACTTCTTTTGACCAAGAACTGCTCCAAGTGCCACCCCACTAGTATCACACATGATCTCAAATGGTTTGGTCTAGTCAGGAGTAACAATGATAAGAGCCTCCAGTAGTTTCATCTTAAGGCACTGAAAGGCCTTTCTACAGTCATCATCGAAGGTGAATTTAGTTTTTTTCTCTAGAAGCTTGCAAAGCAGATTTGCAATCTTCGAGAAGTCTTTAATAAACCTGTGGTAGAACCTCACATGACCTAAAAAACTGCATATCCCTTTAACTGAGATGGGGCGTGACAGTCTTTCAATTACTTCGACTTTCGCTTTATCTACGTCAATGCATTTGGATGAAATCTTGTGGCCGAGAAAAATGCCCTCCTTCACCATGAAGTGGCATTTTTCCCAGTTTAGAACAAGATTGAACTCTTCACAGTGCTACAGTGCTCGACTGAGATTCAGCAAACAGAGATAAAAGGAATCACCTACAACCAAAAAATCATCCATGAACAACTCCAGGGTGTCTTCAACCATATCAGAGAATATTGACATCATGCACCGCTGAAAAATAGTTGGTGCATTACACAGTCCTAAAGGCATCCGCTTGAAAGCGAACGTCCTATAAGGACATGTAAACGTCATTTTCTCCTGATCTTAAGGAGCAATAGATATCGGATTATAGCCTAAATAATCATCTAAAAAGCAGTACCAACCCCTTCCCACTAGCCGGTCAAACATTTGGTCAATGAATGGCATTGGGAAGTGGTCCTTCAGCGTCCATGAGTTGAGTTTCCTATAATCTATGCATACCCTTCACCCAGTTACAAGTCTGAGTGGGATCAACTCATTTTTATCATTTGCTACAACCGTCATGCCCCCTTTCTTGGCCACATATTGTACAGGACTTACCCACTTACTATCTGATATAGGGTATACAACTCCTGCATCTAGCTACTTAATGATTTGATTCTTTACCACCTCGTGAATAGGTGGGTTCAAACGACGCTGATGTTCAATAGTTGGGACATACTTCTCCTCCAGCTAGATCTTGTGTATGTATATGCCAGGCGGAGTACTGATAATGTCTGCAATTGTCCAACCAATATCCCTTTTATACCTCTTAAGGTTAGAGATAAGGACTTTCATCTATTGCTTACCCAGATTTGCAGCAATAATAATAGGTAGTGTATTCCCATTGCCTAGGAATACATACCATAGATGACCAGGCAGCTTTTTCAGCTACAAAGTGGGTGGCTCCTCAATAGATGGTTTAGCAGGTGGACTTGGGCAATTTTTCAAGTCTAGATCCAACTTCTTGGGTGCATATGAGTAATACCCCATTCCTGTTAAGGCATACACTATCTCCTCATAATCTCTGATGCCATCATGATTGAAATTCATCAATACAGCATCTACGGTCTCCACATCAATTTTTTCTTCTATAGATGCATCCTTCTTATCCTTATAATATACATCAATAATTGAGAACACACTGATTTCTTTCTTCTTCTTCATTAATCGGCATACATCAAATCGCACCACTTCATCATTCAGCCTAAATAAGATATCATTATCTTACAAATCAATCAGCACACTTCTGGTTGCAATGAAAGGTCTTCCCAAGATTATGGGCACCTCAAAGTCCACCTCACAATCCAGAATGACAAAATCCGCAGGAAATATGAAACTAGACACCTTCACCAGCACATCATACAAAATACTAATAGGTCACTTTACTGAACTATCCGCCATCATAAGTCTCATGTTGGTGGGGATGGGGTCTCCCAAACCCAACTATTTATAAACAGCTAATGGCATCAAATTGATGCTCGCTCCCAGATAACATAAAGCCTTAGCAAATTCCATCAACCCAATTGTATAAAGAATAGTAAATGCTCCTGGGTCTGCCTTCTTCTGCACCAAGGACCTCATAGAAATAGCAGAACAATGATGGAGATTATCCACCGGTTCGTAGCTTACACCTCTTTTCTTTGACACCAGATATTTTATAAATTTAGCATATCCTGGCATTTGTTCAAGTACCTCTAACTAAGGCATATTCACTGTCAGTTGCTTTAACATTGCTATGAATTTACTAAATTCAGTGTTATAAGATTTCTTATTCAATCTTTGAGGAAAGAGAGGTAGTTTTTTTGGGGAGAGTGTTTACCACTACTTCCTTTTCCTTTGCTTTCCCTTTTTCCAAATCAACCTGCTGATTATTAGAAGGTATATCAATGTCATACAGCTTCTCATACTCCATTGGATTACCTTCTTCAAGCTCAACATCTTCTTTTATCACCTCATCATTCACATTTTTTCCTAAAAAAGGGCCTGATAAAACCTTACCACTCCGTATAGTAATAGCCATGCACAAACCATCATTTTGAGGGTTCTGAATTGTATCACTTGGTAGTGTTCCACTCTTCCTCTAATTAAATGCTATAGAAAGTTGGCTAATTTGTTGTTCCAACTATTTGATCGAAGTAGTATGCGAGTTTACCAACTGACTTATAGGAGAAAAATTGGCCTTCATGGTAGTCACCCTAGAGTTAGTAGCCTTTATTACCTTTAACAATTTCTCCATCATGTCCTCCATGGACATCTTGTCAGAACTAGTTGCAGCAGTATCTCTACTTTCAGGAGGTACATACAGCCCACTTCTATCGTTCTTGCTTTTCCAGTTTCCTTGATCCCAATCCTTAAATCCAGCCTTATCATAATAAATTTGACCTTAATTTCCTTGGCTATTTCCTCAGAACCCCCCTGGATATTTAAATATTTTTCTTCTTCTTATGAATCAGAATCATCTTTACCTTGAGATGTAACTATTTTTACCTTCTCTGTCTTTCCAGACAACAGATGCTTAGTCAGCAATTCCATTTGTGTCTTCAAGTGTGCCATATCCTGGTCCCGTTCTTCTTTCTTCCTACACTGTTCTGCAGTCATACTACCCAACATAGTAGGTCTTACTACAACAGAATCCCTGGTATGCCAAGCTCTACTTTGTTTGGTCATTCGGTCCAGCATCTCTGAAGCCTCAGGAAAAGTAAGGTCCAAAAATGATCCTACATTCGTATTATTAACAACTGACTTCGTAATATATTTCAAAGACCGATAAAAAGTCTCCATCAAATGAATATCTATCATGTTATAGTTTGGGTATTGCATCAGTTTCTTTTTTAACCTCTCCCATGTCTCATGAAGGGCATCAGTTGGTAACTACCTAAAGTTACTGATCTCGTCCCTTAAATGTACCCTCCTGGAAGGAGAAAAGAACCTTTCTAGGAAAGCCTCTTTCAACTGTCTTCAGTTGGTTATAGAATTAGGTGTCATCTTATTAAGCCATAATATTGCCTCCTCAGATAGAGACAATAGAAATAAACGCAGGCACATGGTATTCTGACCCACTCCCGGATTATCAAAAGACTTACAGATAGTAACAAAGTTCACTAAATGCATATTGGGATCATCTCCCTGGAGTCCACTAAAAAACCTCTTTAAGTGGAGGAGTTGAATCATTATGCTTGTAATATTGAATTTAGCTCCAGGTGCCAACGGTGGAGGGATAATAGCTCCAGTTGCACCTACTCCATCCATACCATCCTCATCATCATTAGGATCAAACTACATAGCTTGATGATCAGGTCTCGCTCTAAAAGGATGATTTTTAGGCATATTTCTATTCATCGGTGCCGCTATATCCTCTGCACGCCTTTGATTTCACAGTTCCAATAACTCTTGATCCCCCAAGTCCTCTTCATCTGTATTAGGTACCCGTCCTGGATTGTCTGTATTCTGTTGATTTATCTGGGCTCTAGCCTTAGCGACTAATTTTTCTGTCTCTTATGGATCAGCCATTCTACCGATCAACTGAGGCTCTGGATGAATTGGTAATAATGGTGCACCTGATATCCTTGTATTATGCATACACAATTATCAACCAGTACAAACAAAAACAACAAATAAAAGTAAAGATTTAGGATACTTTGACCAAAGGGTCAATTAACAATCACAAACTTAATTCACCGTCGTATTCCCCAGCAACGGTGCCAAAATTTGATACACCCAAATTACAACCTTCTTGTGAAAGTGTAAGCGGTCGCTGCCAAATATAGAACCTAATGGGACTGGGTGTCGAATCCCACAGGGAATACTATGTTCACTAAGTCTTATGGTTGTTATTAGACTGTTGATCTGAGGGTTTTGAGAAAAAAAGGGGTTTTTGATTTATCAATTGTATAAAAATGCTTGTCACAAAAAGTAATCCACTTGTTGATTGTAATAAAAATAGCAATTCAATAAGAGTAGTCAAACTAAAGTTATGGTTACCAAGATAGTCAAGCATCTAGGGTTGTGAACTATTTTGAATTTCCTATGAACAATTATAATTGCAAGAGTGATTGAATTCTATGGTTTACCCATTAGTTTCTCAACCTAAATGAGTAATTTTATCCCTTAATTCTTTCAAACATAAGGAACATATTATTTGTTCAACTATATTATCACATAGGTTAATCCAGTTAAAGCATCTACCCTCTATCCAAAGGTTAAAGCCTTAAGATTCGTGTAAACCCTTTCTTTTTTCTACAAACACTTTTCCATTCGAACAAGTGATGTTCTTGGTCTCACTTTTCAAGTTTGCAACCAAAAAAAAGTCATTAAAGTGAAGAAGGTTTTATGCAATATCAATTAATCATGGTAATCTACTAGATTCACAACCCAATTAAGTTTTTTCACATCAAGGCTCCCATAACCCTAGTTATGGGAACTTAGCCACACATCTCCATGATAGAGAGAAAAGAAATCATTGTGATATTCATGAATTAATTCAAGAGTGACTTACAAAAGTTACAAGAATTTGTTCTTGAATCTTCAATAGAGATGAAATAATTAGATTCACAAGATTTGCTTAACTCCCCAAATACTAGGTTACAAAGAGTTTCTAGATATGGAGACTGTGATAAAAATGAAAAATAAAAATATGATCCACCAATAATAAACCTAAAGCTGGTATTTATATGTTCCCAGGTAAAAAGAATCTAAAATTTGAATTCAAAAAAACGCATCAAGACTGACGGCCAAAGTAGTGGTCCATCATGGGGTTGACGGTCCACCATTTGGTCTATCTCTTCTGATCCTGGGTAGTCACACTCTGGATAAGACTAACGGCTAAGATGGTGGTCTATCAGAAATTTGAAGGTTTACCATTTGGTTCACCTATGAATCCTTCCGAAAGCATTCTGGATAAGGCTGACAGCCAAGATGGTGGTCCGTCGTAGATCTGACAGTCCACCATTTGGTACGTTGTTGAATCCTTTAGGAAGCGATGTTTTGGATAATGTTGATGGCCAATATGGTGGTCTGTCGCAGATCTGATGGTCCACCATTTAGTCCGTCGGTGAATCCTTCAGGAAGCGATATTCTGGATAAGGCTGACGGCCAAGATGGTGGTTCGTTGCAGATCTAACGGTCCATTATTTGGTCTTTCGCTTAAAGTACTAAAACCTTGGGTTCTGCCTAAGACTTGACGGTAAAGTTGGTGGTTCATCGAAGGTGTGACGGTCTACCATTTCAACCGTCAGAATCACTTTTCTTCCACTTTCCAAAGTTTTTTCCTTCAGCTAACTCCTTGCCCTGAAACACTTAAAACCATAATCAAATGCAACCTTGGTTTCTTGAAAACATCCAATTTTCCCAAGAAAAGATGCAAAATATTTTGTCAAAACTTGGAACATCAGTAAGATTGGTATTGGTATTTGCCTCTATATTAGTATTGGTGTCGGGTCTTACACCCTTGGTCGATATTGTTGGTTGTTCCATCCTATTAAATTTAGGGATTAATCATCATATGTTTTGGAATTCTCTATATTTTATGGCCTATGTTTTTGTGTGGTATGGTTGGGAATATGTGTGGTATGGTTGTACTCAGTTGGGTCAGTCACGGTTGTGACCCCATCCTAAAGTCTTAATGATAACAATAAGTCTATCATGTTATATATTTGAGACTCAACCCACCTAACGCTAGATATAGGTGTTTGGGTTGGGTAACAAGTGGCGGTCCTCAGTTTTAGTTGGACTTGGTATACCCATTATGACAAGGCCAGGGGTTGGGTCATGTCGAGTTGGTATTAAAGCCTAGGTTCATGGTAGACTAGGAAGTCTATAAAGTTGTGTTGAGTAGAGTCTCTTTTAGGGGTGTGAAGTGTACCACACTTATAAGAGGAAGGTTGTAAGACATTTAGAAATGTTTTTCTTTCTTGGTATTCTATCTTTAATCTTGAGTTCTCAATCTTGGAATCTTCTCTAATCCTTGTTTATTCATCTTACAGATCATGCCTCATAGATTTGAAACATAAGGAAATTATTCCATCCTATTCGGGGATAATGCTAAAAGGGTACCTCCTACGTCTGAAGTACATATTTGATCTCATGGTCCTATTTATGATAGTGATGAAGTTTTTTCTATTCCAACTAGTTCTCCTCAAGCAACATAGGGAAATATGACGATAGTGGAATTTTGTCAGTCTATTCATGTTATAGCCTTACTAGTTACTGCTTAGGCTGAGCATGGTGCGACTGGTGCTTTGTATGCTGAGGCCACAAGGGTTGGTCAATTCATAAAGATGGTTCCTCCAACTTTTAATTAGGTGAAGGTGGAGGAGGATCCATAAGGCTACTTCTATGCGATACAAAAGATCTTTCAGGTGATGCAAGATACTAATGTAGAGGGGGTTAACTTGGTAACTTATCAACTCAAGGATGTTTCGTATTAGTGGTATGAGGATTGGGACAGGGATAGAGGTGATATTGAAGTGGAAGGGTTATTAGAGGCCTTTTCTAATGCCTTCTTGGGTCAGTTTTTTCCTCAAGAGTTGAGGAAAGCTAAGATGGAGAACTTTGTAAACCTCAGGTAGGGAAGGATGTCAGTAAAGAAATATGTTTTGAAGTTCCATCAGCTATTAAGGTATGCTCCTGATTTAGTGGCTGATAAGACGTTGAGAATGAGAAAGTTCACTTCTGGGTTGAATAGAGATTTGATTCTTGAGAGTAAGACTGACTTGTTGATTAAAGATATGGATATCTCGAGGTTCACTATTCATATACAGCAGGTTGAGGATAAGAGTTCTCTGATCAGGGAGTTGCTTAGTCTTAGGGTGGTAGAGATGGTGGCAAGTGGCAGAAAAAAATTGGGGGAGTTCTGGCTCCATTTCTATTAGTGCTCCATACCAGTCGAGAGATATGCGTAATCAAGGTGGTGATAATTATCAAGCAAAGGTTGTCTAATCTCAGAAGAGCGGAGGTTAGTCAGTTTTTTGTGTCCTTTTTATCAATTTTATGGTCATCCTCATAGGGGTTATTGTGAGGAAGAAAGGGATAAATTCTCCAAGTATGGCCAAGTAGGCCATCGGCTCAAGGATTGTTCAATTAACAAGGTTTCTATGAGGGAGAATAAAATTCCTATGGCTTCATCTTCTATTCCTACACCTGGTGGTGTTGCATCTGCTTCTGTTACTACTCCTGGTTCTATTATTTGTTGGTATAGGTTGTATGCTTTGGCATCCCAACATGTATCTGAGGCATCACCTGATATCGTTACTGGTACGTTGTAACTTTTCTCTCGTGACATATATTATTTGCTTGATCTGGGGTCCACTCTTTCTTATGTGACTTTATATATGGCTATGTCTTTTGGTTTTGATCTGAAAGTTATTTTGGATCCTTTTTTGTTTCTACCATGGTAGGTGACTTGGTTATTACTAATAGAGTCAATGGGGGTATGTGTTATCTGTTGTTAGCAAGCAAACCTTGGCAGATCTATTTGAGTTGGATATGGTAGATTTTGATGTAATTTTTGGTATGGATTAGTTGCATTCTTGTTACGCGACTGGATTGTCTGACCCGAAGGGTTATCATTATGTGCTATGGATAACCAGTTATAGAATAGGAAAGTAGTTCCTTAGTTCCTAGGGGGAGGTTTATTTCTTATCTTAGATCTCGGAGGTTAATCCCTAAGGGTTGTCTTTATCACTTGGTCAGGGTTAATGATTCTAACTCAGAAGGTCCCTCTTTGTCTTCGGTTCTGGTGGTTAATAGTTTCGAGCGATCATTCAGGATGATCTTACTAGTGTTCCTCTGGATAAGGAAATAGAGTTTGTTATTGATTTACTTATGAACACTCATCCAATATCAATTCCTCTATATAGAATGACTCTGGCTTAGTTGAGGGAACTCAAGGCACAACTTAAGGATCTTCTGAATAAGGGGTTTATTCATCCTAGCATTTCTATGTGGGGTGCACCGGTGTTGTTTGCGCGCAAGAAAGATGGTTCCCTTTGAATGTACATTTTCTACAAGAAGTTGAACAAGGTGACAGTCAAGAAAAAGTATTCTCCCCCAAGGATAGATGGTTTGTTTGCTCAGTTGCAGGGTGCCAAGTTCTTCTCTAAGATAGATCTTCGATATAGGTACCATTAGATTAAGATTAGGAAGGTGGATATCCTGGAGATGGCTTTTCATAGTATGTTTAGGCATTTTGAGTTCTTTGTGATATTATTTGGATTTACTAACGCTCCGGCAATATTTATAGACTTGATGAACAAGGTGTTTAAGCAATATTTGGATCTCTTCATCATTATATTTATTGATGACATTTTGATTTATTCAAAGAGTGAGGTGGATCATGCTAATCACCTCCATGTTATATTGTAGACCTTAAACGAACAATAGTCGTATGCCAAGTTCTCTAAGTATGAGTTTTTGTTGAATGTTGTGACATTCTTGGGTCATATTATTTCTAGTTAAGGGATCATATTGGATCCACAAAAGGTTATTATGTTAAAGATGTGTCCTAGGACTAAACCCAAAACTCCATCTTATATTCAGAGCTTCTTATGTTTAGCCGGGTATTATAGGTGGTTTGTGGAAAGTTTTTCTTAAATAGATTCTCCTTTGACTAAGTTGAGTCACAAGAAGGTTAAGTTTTCTTGGTTGGATGCTTGTGAAAGGAGTTTTGAAAAGTCGACAGATAAGTTGACTTTGGCTCCAATCCTAACATTATAGGAGGGAAATGATGGGTTTGTGGTTTATTGTAATGCATCTAAAGTGGGTCTTTATTGTGTGTTGATGCAGCATAGGAAGGTGATTGTCTATGCTTCTAGGAATTTGAAGGTACATGAGATGAATTATCCTACTTATAATTTGAAGTTATTGGCGGTTGTGTTTTCTTTAAAAATATTTTGGCATTATTTGTATTATGTTCACCTGGATATCTTTTTTGATCACAAGAGTCTTCAGTACGTGTTCACTCAGAAAAAACTTAATCTAAAACCAACTGATGTGGCTTGAGCTTCTAAAGGATAATGATATGAGTCTTGACTACCACCTAGGTAAGTCTAATGTTGTTACTGAAGCTCTTAGCAGGTTATCCATGGAGTGTTTGGCTCTTATGCAGGAAGGCAAGTAAGAACTGTTGAAGGATATACACCACTGATCTAATCTTTGAGTTTATCTCTTGGAATCTAAGAATGGTGGCATGATGGAGAAAGAGGTGTTTAGATCATCTCTTGGGGAGAGATTAAGTAGAAGCAAGCATTAGATCTTATCAAGATGAGAATCTATGGTGATGTTGGTGGGTAAAAGGTAGTGGTATTTGAGATCAGTGGTGATGGTACTTTACGGTACCAAGAGAGGATGTGTGTTCCTGATGTTGACGGGCTAAGTCAAAGGGTTTTGGCTAAGGCGAATGAGTTGTACTATGTTGTTTATCTCTGCTTGACTAAGATGTATCATGATCTCAAGGAGATTTACTGGCGGAATGGAATGAAGAGAGATATGGCAGATTTTGTAGCTAAGTGTATGGTTTTTCAACAGGTTAACATTGAGCACATGAGGCCAGAAGGGTTATATCAAGAAATAGATGTGCCCAAATAGAAGTTTGAAGTGATCAATATGGACTTCATTACCAGTCTTTCTCGGTCTCAAAATCAGTATAATTCAATTTGTGTCATCGTGGATAAGATGACCAAGTTTGCATATTTCTTGCTAGTGCAGACTACTTTTTTTATAGAGGATTATGCGAGGTTGTATCTTCAGAAGATTGTGAAGCTTAATGGGTTGCGTATTTCAATTTTCTCTTATCGTGGTATGCAGTTTATGTCTCATTTATGGCGGTCTTTCAAGAAAGGATTGTTGACTAAGGTTAGTTTGAATGCTATTTTTCATCCACAGTCGGATGGGAAAGCAGAGAGAACTATTCAGACACTAGAGGATATGCTTCGGTCCTGTGTGATTTACTATGGTGGAAATTAGGTTGAGAATCTACCCTTGGTGGAAATTTAGTACACAAATAGCTATCATTCAAGTATTGGTATGGCTCATTTTGAGGCGTTGTATGGTAGTAGGTGTAGATCTCCTATTGGATGGTTTGAGCTTGGGAAGGCAGAGATGTTTGTTTCGGATTTGGTCTATTAGGTGATAGAGAAGGTCAAGGTGATTTTGGTAAAGGATGAAAGCTTCCCAAAGGCGCCAAAAGTCCTATACGGATGTTAAGTGTAGAGACTTAGAGTTTGAGGTCTGGGATAGTGTGTTACTCAAGGTGTATCCCATGAAGGGAGTGGTGTGGTTTGGTAAAAATAGGAAACTCAGTCCTCGGTTCATTGGCCCTTATGTGATTTTCCTAAGAGTTGGCAATATTGTTTACGAGTTGGAGTTGCTATTTAGCTTAAGTTTGGTTCATCCTGTCTTTCATGTTTCTATGTTGGGGAAGTGTCTTAGTGATACTTCTTCGTATGTTCCATTGGAATTATTGGATATTTTGCATTTTCTATCTTATGAAGAGGTCTCAATTGAGATATTAGATAGGAAAGTTTGTTGGTTGCGGACCAAAGATGTGGCTTCGGTTAAGGTTCTATGGCAGAACCATAATGTGGAAGAAACTACTTGGGATGCGAAAGAGGACATGAAGTCCAAGTATCCGCATTTGTTTTTTTCTCCTGGGATTCGTGCGAAAGTTAAATGTTCTTGAATACATCTTTATTTTCTAAGTATATTAAAGGAAAGATTTACATCCTTGCCTCTTTGTTTTCAAACTTTGTTAAAGGGATGTTTGATAATACAAATGACGCAGTGTGAGGTTACCCCTACCTTTTCCGTAATTCGGGGATGAATGTTCCTATTGGGGGAGACTGAAACATCCTGGGTTTTAAACCATAGAAAGTTTCTTAGAAATTTGTTCTATGGACCCAATACAACTCATGGGTACAAGCTGTATGCTGAAGTACGAGTAATATGGACCTGTCGTATGCTGACTAGTGTTAGTTGGTGGGATAGTTTTGTTCACTAGAATCGGTGCTACTTAGGGGTATAAGTCGTAGGGATTGGTACGAGTAGTATCAAGGACTCGTATGGTGGGCAATGTTTGATCCTCATGGTATTTTATTCTGCCTGGGATATAGGTTTGGGTATGGATCGTATGTTGTGGTAACGACTTTGTTGGATGAATCATATACTGGACAATGTTTGATCTAAGGTTTGAGGCCTGTATATGAGTGGTGGGTACTAATAGTATAGAAGGGTACTAGTCGTATCCCTACTATGGGTTTTTAAGGAATTTAAGTGGGTGTGTTCTTGACATTTCCTTACTTATCCTAAATAGGACCCATGTCTTTTAATACACTTTGGAGGCTATTTACACTATTATTCTATTCATTAACACTTAAAAACTATTCCAAAACACTCTATAATTCTCCTAATAGCTTTTGGGGCAAGAATGCTAGGGTTTTATCTTGCATATTGCTTTAGGGCTTATATTTTTTATTTCCTTCTATCAATTCTTTTTTACGAGGAATGATTCTCTTCCGTCTGTAATTTAAACTAAAGGCATGGTTTATATGTTAATTTTATAGTTTTACTATTTCATGATTATGGTTTTCATCTATTGTATGGTGGTTTTGATATTGAATGCATGGTTATAGTTTCCTATGGTATTAATTATGCTTTTATATACATTAATATTTATTTGGACAATTGTATTGCATGGTAATGGTTTAATGGTCATTGGAATTGTTTTTTGTTATATTATGCCCCCAAGGTGTTTGATAAAATACTTATAAAGGTATATTCATTGCATTGGCTTATTTTAATGGAACTTTTGCTTGTTTTCATCTTGTGTAATAAAGCTTTACATTGTTTAAATGGTTTGAAAAGGCTAAAGGATAAGTGTTACGCTTGTAGGTAACATGGAAGTCTCCCAAGTGGTTTAATATGGCTTATGGAAGGGCATTTGAAAGTCCCCTTAACCTTTATAGTTTGGCTATGGATATTGTTTGCAAGTAGTGGGGTGGTATGACGAAACCACTAGCAATGGCCTTGGATAAATAAAATGGTAAATGCTTTGGTTATTTTGAAATATTTCTAATTTGGGCATTAATGACGGATGTGTAGCTAAGTCATGGATGGTGGAGGTACCAGGGGGAAAAAATGGAAATTCATATTTGCCGATATGACTTGAAGACCATGTGCGTGTGTAATATTTTATATTGAGGGATGTGCTAATCATCCCATGGGATACATCTCGGGTCGTGTGGCTACACTCACTCGGACTATTTTAGCAGGGGGAGCTGAACCCATATTTCCCGGCCAAGCTACACAACACAGGTAATGTTTTTAAAGAAATGCTAAAGATGGTTCCCTTTCTCGGCACTTATATACGTTGTATGCATTATGGATGGTTTTACTTTATTTTAAAACTGACATTATTTTATCCTTATCCTGAGATTCATGCTACCGGTCACTCGCTAACCCCATCTACTAGAGGTTGGATACCTACGCTATGAATGAACCGGCCATTCTACTCTTTTTACTTAGCACGCAGCTTTGGTATTAACATTTGGACTAAAGTAGCGAGCTTCCATCCTTTTGGGAGGAATCATTTCATGTTATAGATTTCTTTAGACACTTCTCTTTTAATTTGGATATTGATTTTTTCCATGGTTGGGAGGATGTCCCAATTTGATTTATTTACTCTTTTGGATAGAGGCTTTGTAGTACTTCTGGGGGTTGGTATGGGGGATATCGGTATTGTTTATTGCCTTGGCATCGGTATTGGTGTTGGGTCTTACACCTTTGGACAATATTATTGGATGTTCTGTCCTATTACATTTTTTGATTAATCATATTATGTTTTTGTATTCTCAGTAAATTATGGTCTATGGTTTTGTGTGGTATGGTTGGGCGGTTGGTGTGGTATGGTTGGACTCGGTTTGGTCGGTCACAGTTGTGACCCTATCCTAGAGTCTTAATGAGAACAATAATGATATCTGGACATCCCGATCCTAGTTGGACAGGGGGACATCCCTGGTCCTAGTTGGACAGGGGGTGCCCATTACGACATGGCCTGGGGTCGGGTCGGGTCAACTAGCTACCACATTGTTTAACCCTTAAGTAGGAAAAATAATCATAAGATCATACTTAATCTATAATCACATCAATTACTGATATAATATTCATGAATTTACCAAATCTATGCATGTCATCACTAGTATTCAATTAATGGAGCAATAAGAATCATATTGCATCTTCCTTCGTCCAATACCGGAGAGATGTGTATACAAACATATATGTCCATATTCATAAACTGTAATCACATCCTTTAAAATAATAAACATTTCTTGGATATCCAATAAATAGCATAACATGATCCTTTCCCAAGAATATGCTCGGAATAATAACAACATAATAATCACAGCCTTCGGCCCATATAGATATCCGAATTTATATCAATAATCATATTTATATGGCATAGAATATCACTAATCATCTCACATATTGGAGGCATCTCGTATATAGGAGGAACGATATCAATAAGCATTTAATCACCTGTCACACAGAATAAATCTCACATCTACGAGGCATCTCGCATATAAGAGACATTATATCAATAAACATATAAGTATCTATAAGATATTTCATATAAATAGGTCATACATCATGGTTATGATGAGTTGCTCCCCTCTTATCCAATTGTCATATCTATGAGGAATATCATCTTTATAGGCCGGATAATCATAACTAAGAGGAAAACCATCTCTATAGGCCCAATAATCATACCTAAGAGGAATAGCATCTCTATAAGCCCAACAATCATATCTATTATGAATAACATCTCTATAGCCCCAACATTCATATTTAAAAGGAAAATCGTCTCTAATGACCCAACGTTAAGTCTAAGACAAAATATCATCTCTATGAGCCAAATATCAAGTCTAAGAGAAAATAGCATCTCTACGGACCAAATATGAAGTTTTAGAGGAAACAACACCTCTAAAGGTCAAATAGAGCGTTTAAGAAGAAAATTGCATCTTTAAAGGCCCATTATTAATTTTATATAGAAAAACATGGCCATAACTAATATGTCAAAACCCAAGGATCATCTTCATATTTTACAAAGTCACGAAGTAACCTTATACTAAGGTTTACAATTCTTAAGTATGCATAACATACGCAATTGAGTCCACAAGGCTAACACAACTCTTGGCCTAGTTTTGTCAGACAATCCCACTACTAATCCTCAAGTTCCAAATTTAGGCATGTTATGCCTCAAACTAGGCTAAGGTATCTGGTTCAACTTCTTGATGTTAAGTAATCCATAACAAATTCTAATGTAGGAACTTTGTCTAGTTAAATGGGCATTTATGTCGATTCTACCCATCTTACATTTCCAAGGTCACCATACTAGCACAACAAAGTTTGAATATGCTAATCATGCTTCCAACGCTGAAATCATATCCCAAGCTAGCATCATAGCGTATCCATGATACAAACTAATTTAAACTAGGGAGATGGCAATAGGATTATCAAGGGTTATAAACATACCATCTTATGGGTCCAAAACCCTCAACTAATCTCCAAACATGAACAATCAAGGCTAAGTTATTCTACGCATAATCAATCTTAACTTCAACATTCACACGCAATATATATCACACATCATCTATTAATATAAGTAGAAAGAAGCCTACCTCGAAGCCAAACAATAAAACCTCACATCTAACACCATATGCTCGATTTTGTTTCATAATATCCAAAATTCCATAACACTAACAAAGCCATAATATACTCATCAATATGAGTCAAACTGTACCCATATTGCACTATTGTTCTTTGGGACCAAAAATGACACCAAAACCCCAACTGTGTCCCACATATAAAAATTGAGTTTTCGAGACCAACCCATTGTTCAAATACCATTAGGGAGTTGTAACCCTCAATAATCAAGTGAATAATAAAATTGTTTTGACTAAAATAAAACCTCAAGCCATTAGGGGTTTTGGTTCAAGAAATCAAGAATTTAACAATAAAATTTAAGGATTCATACCTTAGATTTGACATTAAACATGAATATGAAAGTTATTCAAGCTCCCAATAAATACCTAAGACTAAGTTTGATGGATACACATTTGATTAGGGTTTAAGAGACTCAAGAAAATGAAGAAATGGACAATACTCAACCAAAAGGAGTATGTAAATAGCCCTTCCCAAGCCCTCAGTTATGGCAATCATGAACCTTCGCGTGCCGCGATCGCAGGTCACCTTCTGCAATCTCGGTCCTTTGCTATATTATATGAATACTCAAACTTAGAACTTCATTCAAAGTTTAGGATAATGTCTTCAGATGCATAAAAAATCCATTTTTTCACAAATGAATTATGTAACCACACTAACTTCAATGTTACAGATGTGTTAACAAAGTTGGATTTTCTATTCGAGGTTGTTTTGACAAAATGTGTGTCCCAAACCTACACTTTACAATTTTTAACTTTCCGATCAATAGTTTGAATTGATCTTGGGTGCATTGGAACCCAAACCAAAGGTCTACCTTGACGAAAATCGATATTCCAAATTTTTTGCCATAATCGGAATTTAAATTTGAGATTGTTTCACTGATGTTTTTTCTTGGTGGCTATTTGGAACTAACAAAGACTTCTAAATAGAGAATTGGTTCTATAAACCAAATGAATTTTCCGGTAATCAAATTGTCATTCCCAATAAGCCATAAATGACTTGGAGCAGCTATGGAGAAGCATAAACGGTAAATTTAAGCATAAATATGGGAAATAACCTGAATGGTCATTACATAAACCCCCTAGTTTCTCTTCTTCAAATATGATAACATTAAAGTCCCCACCTACTAACAATGTATCTTTAATTAACTATGGCATTTCCTCAAGTGATTCCCATAATATTACTCTTCCAGCTTAAGTACATTTAGCATACACTAATGGAACTATAACTATGACCCCTGCTTTATGATTTTCCAACCTCAATGTTAGCTACAACTCTTTATCCATTATCATAGTATAATTCACAATTGAATCCTTGAATGCCCAAATTTTTCATGATGTGTTGTCCACTGCATGCAGTATCCCTAATCTCCGTTTGTACTCATCTATATTGTGATTGTCTTGAAATGGTTCCATCAACCCTATGAAATAAAGTTGATGTATTTTTTGTTGTATGATCAACCTTGTGAATTATTTCTGAGTATTCACTTATCTTATATTCTATATAAGTGCATTCATCTAGATTTATTTTTAAGAGAATTTCTAGTCTGCATTTAACTTGATTTAGCTTCTTTATCCTTCTTCCTTTGAATACCTTAGGATGTTTTTAATTTGTCAATCTTCTTGGGTGATATATTTCCTTCAATGGCTACTTTCTCTATATCTTTTTCAAGGTCATCTACCTCTAGAATTCCCTTCCCACAGTTTCAGAATTCAATTTTGTTTATAGCTTGTATTTCTAACAGAATAACATCTTCTATTACCTACGTCTCATCCTAAATTCTTTGTGGGTCAACTATAGTTAACTCCATTAGTTCATCTTTATTCTGCATCGATCTCTGCTCTATCATACTTCCCATATGAGATGAATCACTACCCATGTTTTAAGTTTTCTCATCTAGTTCTTTATTGACCAAATCTTATTTTTTCTCACCATCTTCTTCTTTGCCTGGTGATACTGTGACAAAATTACTGGTGACCCCATCTTTAGTACTCTCCATAATAGCATGTTGCTCTATAATATTATCATTCTTATCTTTCTTCTTTATTTCTAAATCAATAACCCCCTTCACATAATAGGAATACACTTGGTATATTGTTATTTTCGTTGTATCACCCCTTCCCCGCAAGTGAATCAAAGGTATTTGATACAAGAATTTCCTTCTACTCTTCGTTTTCTATCTCCCCCAAAATATGCCCAGACTTATTTCATTTGTAATTATTTCTTCTATTTAGCCACTGCTACTTGTTATTCTTTCCTCTCCTTTGATTATTTTTAAAAGAGCCTACCTCATTATATATACACAATGATACCCATAGGATCTTCTAAAATCTCTACCTCAAAGAGTACGACTACTGAACTCACTCTGATGATTCACTCTCTTTGCACCACCTTGAGAATCTCAAACAATAGACTTAGTCAACTTTGCATGATCTTCTCTACTCTAAAATGATGCCCCTGACTCTACCATCTGGAAAGTATCCAATTGAAATAATATATCCAGTCCCTTCATAAACTTCTGATATTGTCAGACTCGATTGAAATAATAGGAAAAAAATATTCAAACAAGGCATCAAAACATGCCTATTACTCTATAACAGTCATAGTGATCTAGTCTAGGTGATCAAACTAACCTTTTATCTAATCTCTCAAATATAATTGCACAAACCTATCTAAGAAGGCCTCACCAAACTAATCTCAATTCATCTATGAAGCATCTGAGGTTTATGTCTTAACTTTTTAATAGTGTAAGCATCTGCATGCAACTTGAGAGATCCAAGGTTATGCAAATTCTCATGAAAATAAATCAAGAACTCATAAACATCCTCTCCTATAGCAGGACTGGACCTGGGCGGACCAAATGAGGGGATCTCTCAAACCCCTTCTGATCTGTAGAAGACATAATTGTACCTGTAATAATAAGAGGCATAGTGTATCTAGCTGGATGAGATCCCACCTGACGGGGTAACATAGTAGAAGTCAAAACTATTGTTCTCAGAATGCCATACTTGAATACCAACAAAGAAGGAAGAACATCACTTGATATATTTGAGTACCATAAGCAAATATCGGTAATACTAGAAGAACACCATTGGCAGACTCTTGTACAGATAGAGGTATAATATTCAGAGTTTGAAGAACACCGGGTGCACTCAAAGGAACACCCTTAAAATGATTCAGCAAGTAAATCAATAACCCCTCTAAGATCGAGATAGAAAAAATCTACCGAACCTGAGTAAGTCCCGTATCTCTAGCATTCTCAACTTTAGGATTAGAGGACATCCCCTAGTACATTCTCTAGAAAAGGAAGATCATTGTGTCTGTCCTCTACCTCAAGCTCGTCCATAAGTCAAAACTCACCCCTAGACTGGGGTCTCTTCTCGAATAATGGGTTAGCATCCCTAGCCTTTCAGAATCAGTCCTCACCATCTGCATAGAAAAAGTGAAACATAATTTAGAACACAAGGTATGAAAGATTCTCATGCTAAGGAACAAAAAAATGAAGTTTTTTAAAGATATCTAATAGACTCTTGATGATAGATACAGATGTCTACTTACCAATCTGCAAGATTCTACCAAACACCCTATTCTTACACTAATGAGACGAATGAACCTGGATACTTTAATACTAATTTGTCATGACCTAAAAACTAAGGGTCATGACGAAACTTATCGCGGTTAAGCCTTGATATGTAAGTCAATCACCCACCATGATAAGTAAATAAGGATTTCAATGTAGACCCAAGATGAAACTCCTAGAATAAAGTCATCCATATATGCGTAAAGATAGCGAAAGTATAAATAAAAATAATATTATAAACCATCCCTAAAATTTGGTGTCATAGTTAAGAATAATTTAAATACATCTAAGAGTGTGAAAATACAACTGATAATCAAAACAATATATAGATATGTGTCAGAATACAACACTAGACATAAAACTAGATTCGAGGGGTTAGGAGGTCAACTATGGAAGCATAAAGTGGCTACTACCTCGAATATTACAAGTCTTCTCTCAAACTCATCTAACAAGTATCTCACTCGTACCTAGATCTGCATCGAAAGGGTATAGTAGAGATGAGTATGGTCTATTTGTACACAGTAGGTATCATAGGCCGACCGAGCAAAGTAGAAAATAAATTATCAAAATTACAGACTACAGGCACAACACCTATAATCAGTAAATTTACCAAATGGTATCCCATACCTTCTCCACTTACAATTCTGAATATAATAGATATACTAAGTACAAGTATGAAAGTGAAGCACAGAATAGATAGACATCAAATAAAACATGAAGTTACTATTACAAAAAATGCATAATGTATGAAATAAAATGAGAATGATAATAAAGGTGATGATGTTGTGATAAGTCCGAGTTTTTCGCACAACCTTTGTATACATATATCAAGTACTCCTCCTATGGTAGGATCCAGAGGAGTTTCACAACCCATATAGAATCCAATAACAAATACCAATACCATGCCAATATCCATAACTCCTCCCCGTTCATAATCTTTGGCAGAGTGTTTTTAAAAATGTCACATTTCGATAAGAAATACTAGTATTTCCGTAGTGGTACCAATGCCTCATGAATGTATATATGATATGAGGATGTAATGCTTACAACCAAATCAAAATGAGAATTTTAAATCCAACCAATACATAAGAATGTGATCTAGAATCCACTTAATAAGTCAACTATCCATGATCCAATATAGCCCAATCCAATATAAACCACATACCAATAAAATGACATATTCAAGTAATATGTCATAGATAAAACATAAACCCCAACTTAGGCATTTCAACTAGGAAGAATACAACTAAAAGTGTGTGTATGTGTATATATATATATATATACAAGACACCCATATCACACATAGCAAATAAGATCTCAAAACACCAACACAACAACGTAGGCCCTACACATAGGAAGATAATAGTAATGATATGGTTTATATGATAAATACCCTTACACATAACATGCTTTTATATCAGTATTAACTATCCAACCCAGTCTGAGTAAAATTAAGCCATAACTTACCTTAAACGATGGAATTCTAATAAAAAATTCCTCAATATGGAGCCATTCCTTTCTGAACAGCCCTAAAACTAACATAAACATACAAACATAGAATGTGTGCATTAAAATAAAACTAGCGATACCCATATAGTCTTTTATTTAGTCGGAATCAAAATGGACCCCTGAAATGGGTTTTCATTAAGAAATGGTAAAACCAATATTAATGTTCAAACACATTACCCATGATTTAGAAAACCATAGCAGATAAACCCAAGTAAAAACCTATTAAAAATAAGGTTTAAAGTTGAGGAAAACCATTTTAGGACTTCTAGGCAAAAATTGCCAAATTTCACTTCATAAATCGTGTTTTAACGAGCTTTAAATGACAAGAATTAATATAATGTAATTTAAATAGGTATTTAAATCTTAACAAAGATTAAAAATGGAAGAAATCACCAAAAAAACTCTAAAACCGAAATCTCCAAGTCTCAAAAGTGGTGGGCAATTGAAAAATGCTTTTCATATAGATACCAAATTGTTATTGCATAAACGACTAAATTTTACCTTAAGCGATCATCTCTTAAGAGACCAGGTTGTTGATTAAGTGGCTAGGGACACATCAACTGGCCTATTAAGTGACCTCTTAGTTACATAACAGAACATCGCTTATGAGACCATAGGATCTTAAGCAATTGCATAAGCTGATGCTGCACTTACTGAAGACTTCGAAAACTCTGTATGTCCACTGACCCCTCAGGCTAAGGGTGCAAATCAACTATGCCACCCTATAAAATTTGACACTATAGATGCAATGGAGACATCAAATTTTTTAAATGAGGTTGTTTTCACAGAATTGACCCCTAAGACCCAATTTAATAATTTCCCTAATCGGGGGTCAAAATGAGATATAAAAAAGATGAAATCACTCCAACCACGCTACTAACCCAAAATCGGCATTTTGGATCTACTGGCACAATCTATTTTTCCCCTAACACTCAGAATAAAAAATATTAATCAAAGTCAACTATAAAGCCTTTTTAACCTCTAAAAACCACAAACTCGCACAAAACATATAATAATTCATTGGGAACCATGCTAATCATTCCTATACCCCAAAAACATCACATAACAACCACGGGGAGGGGTAAAATGGTAAAATCATATTAAAATTGAAAAGATTACAAATTAAAGCCTATATAATATCCCCTCTTCTAAAAATGTTGTTTGTCCTCGGACTAAAGGCAAGGGAAATACCCGAATCAGCAAAAAACTGGGGATAACTACCACACATATCAGACTCGACCTCCCAAGTAGCCTCATATAAAGGTTATCTCTATTACACCTTAATGACTAGAATATCTCTAGAACACAACCACCTAATATCCCTTTCTAGGATGGAGACACGCTCCTTAATAAAGGACAACCTCTCATCTAACTACACCAAATCCCATCGGATGGCATAAGACTCATTTAAAATATAGAACAACATTATGGATACATGATAAATTTAATAAACGGTTTATAAATATGGAGGCAATGCTTACTTATAAATTACATCCCAATTACTAGAAGGATCTCAAATGGGTCAATATTTCTTGGATTAAGCTTGCCGCTCTTCCTGAACCTTATTATTCCCTTCGTGTGAAAAACACGAAGGAAGACTAGATCACCGACACTATATCTAAAGGCACGAATTCTATGATCCATATAGAACCTATATCTACTCTAAGTTACTTAACGTCTATCTTGAATAACCTTAAGTCTATCTAAAGAATCAAAAAGAAAGTCTATACCTCGAGGTCTAACCTCAACAACCTCAAACCAACAAACTTGAGAGTGACAATATCTGTCGTATGATGATAGGCGAATTTACATGCCTAAAGTGCTATATTTTACCTATATTTTAGTGATGTTTTGAGGACAAAATATATAATTCATGCACTTTTAGTCCTTTTACCTGTAAGTGAGCTAACGAACATGATTAGCAAGTTTTCAGGTATAAATGATGCAGAATTCAGCATTTTATGGATAACTTGACGCCAAAGAAAGCTTCACGAAAAGAGGAAAGCAAAGCTTGGATGCCAAGGACCAAAAGTGGCGCATGGAAAATCTTTCCCAGGATAAAAAAGCAATTCTAAAGACTTTGGGGACTAGCAGTAACTTATTAGGAGTAGGATAATGATGCAGTAACCCAGTAGGATTGGGTTAAGCAATGCAGTAGCTTAGTAGGAATAGGATAGGAGTATTATAAATACCCTATTCTGCTAGAGATTTTAGGCATTCTTCCATTACTTTTAACTTTGAATTACAATTCTAATTCTACTTTTCAATTCTTATTCTACTTCCGCAAGACCTTTTCTGTTAATTCTACTTTTTATTCTTCTTCTATTCATCTAATCAATTCTTAATTTCCGCAACAAGAGAAACGTTACTTTGCAAGGAATTCACGCCTAACGCCTACCACACTTTGCTACATGAAATATTTATTGTGGTATAATAACAATGTCTATTGTGATTTCCTTCGCACTCATGGGTAACTAAACTTCTCTGTTGGGGTTATGGAAGCCATATGAGATACTATCTATTGCTATGAGTTTGTGAATTCGTGACACGTATATTGCTTATATCATTATTCTCTTCATCTTAATCTAAATTCTTTGTGGTTGCAAACGCATAGAATATGCCAGTATAGCATTAACTTGTTCGAAAGAAAGGTTATATGTCTGGAAAAGAGATCATGTCAAGGTAATAGGGTCCCATCCCCTATTAAAAAGTTAGTGTCGTAACTGGATTAACCTCTTAGAGAATTTGTACCGTTAGATATGCTTTAAGCTCGAAAGAGTTAAAGTGAAATGGTCCTTGTTCATGTCGAAAGACGCTTGGATTTACCATCGAATACAATTCTCTATAAGCACATGCATGTCTGAACTCCGCATAACTCATAGCCAATAGAGACGTACAACTCATAAGGTGGACATAACCCCAACTTTTCAATTCTCATCGTTTACATCTTACTAAACATTCTTTCTTTTTACTTTGTTATTTCCGTTTTTTCTCTACTATTTGGTTACATTACTTGCACAACAAGACTCCCCCCTTTTTAGAAACTTTCACTAAAAGTCTAGTAATCTTCGCTTACTTGCTGACCAAGCTATTCCCTTTGGGATTGATACCCAACCCAGTTGGGTTCTATATTTGACAAAGGACCGCTTTACACTCCTACGAGAGCTGTAGATTGAGCGTTATCAAATTTTGGCGCCGTTGCCGGGGAATACAAGTGTCAATTAAGTTCGTAATAATTACTAGACCCTTTGGTCAAAGATTCTCGTACTTTTACTTTTAGTTTTTGTTTTTCTTTACTGCAGGTTTTTATTCAGTGCATGCCCCATACCCGAAGTTCTTGTCAACCGTTATTACCTATCAATCCTCAACCACAACGTATTCGCAGAATGGAGGCACAACATGCAATTGAAAGGATGGCTTCTTAACAGGAAAAGGCGAGACTAGCTGCGCTAGCTGCCACTCAAGTGCATCAACAGAATATTGATAACCCTGGGCGAGAAACAAATCATGACGATGAAGATCTAGGTGATGACGATCTACTAAACCCTAGGCATGCCGCTGAGATCGCAACACCTGCCAACAGAAGAGATCGTCAAGCTAGGTTTAGGCCTGAACGCCAAGCTATGCAGCCAACTTTCGATGATAATGATGATGATCTTGATGGAGCCGGAGCCACAAGAGCCATTATTCCTCCACCATTGGCACCCGGAGCCAAGTTCAACATCACGAGCATCATGATTCAGTTATTGCAACTCAAGGGATTATTTGGTGGACTAGCAGGCGATGATCGAAATATGCATCTCATCAACTTTATTTCTACATGCAAGTCGTTTGACAATCCTGGAGTTAGTCAGAATACAATTCGGTTACGCTTATTTCCATTGTCTCTGTCTGGGGAGGCAACTCTATGGTTGAATGGGCTGACTCCTGATTCTATTACAAATTGGAGGCAATTGAGAGACGTTTTCCTTGAAAGATTCTTTCCGCCATCCAAAAGAGCACAAATGAGATATGAAATTAGCAACTTTCGTCATCTTCCAACTGAAGACCTTCATGAAACATGGGAGAGGTTCAAGACGAAGCTAATGAGGTGCCCAAACCATCACATGACTAATGTTCACCTAATGGAGATACTTTACAGAGCCTTGAATTCAATAACTAAACCAGTTGTGGATAATGCGGCTGGAGGATCATTCATGGATCTCACCTTTGGTCAGGCAAGCAATATGCTAGACCGGATGATGAAGCAAAGTAGAGCTTGGCATACCAGGGATTCTGAGGTAGAAAGCCCCACTTTATCTATAGGCATGACTGCAGACCAAAGGAGAAGAGAAGAAGAACGTGATTAAGCTATGGCGCACATGAATACACAAGTGGATCTTCTTACAAAGCATCTATTATCAGGAAAGACCGAAAAAGTCAAAGCCATTGTGTCAAAAGGAAGAAACGAATCTGATTCAGAAGAAGAAGCCAACTACTTGAACAATCAGGGGGGGTTCTGAGGTAATACCCAAGGAAACCATGGTCGGAACTATTATGATAAATATGGAAACAAGGACCAAGGTAGTTGGAAGAACAAGAATGACAAGAGTGGTTTGTACGTCCCCCCAGGAAGACGCGACACCACTACATCCGGTTCTGGAAATATGGAAGAGATGATGGATAAACTGTTGAAAGGAGTGGAGGCAACCAGCGCGGGAGTAACGGAGGTAATAAATGATTTGTCCTCAATGAAGTAATTGGTTGACTCATATTCCACTTCAATAAAGCAAATAGAGCAGCAATTGAGCCAACTTTCAGCAGCACTCAATCAAAGAAAGGCTGGTACTCTACCTAGAGACACTGTGCAAAATCCAAGAAATGACGGATCATGCATGGCTATTACCACCAGGAGTGGTAAGGTGCTGGAAAATTCATCTCAAAGCAAGCAAGTGGACGAACATAAGGAAGATGATGACGCCATAGAAGCTGACCATGACGTCCATGACGTCACCCCTAGTACTTTGAAGCTTGAAACTACCAAAATTCAGAAGCAAGAGGAGAAGAAAGCTGTGGAGAAAACAATTCCATATCCACCACCACCTTTTCCTCAAAGATTGAAGAAGCATGCAGATGATACAAAATTCGGCAAATTCATGACTATGTTAAAGCAGCTGACCATTAATGTTCCGTTGGTGGAGGCACTAGAACAAATGCCTGGGTATGCAAAATTTATGAAGGATCTTTTGACAAAGAAGCGGGCAGCAAGCTATGAGTTGAAAGATACTGTTCATCATTGCGGTGCTATTGCCACCCGATCACTAGTTTAGAAAAAGGCCGACCCCGGTCCTTTCACTATTCCTTGCACGGTTGGATCTATGAATTTTGCCAAAGCATTGTGTGATTTGGGAGCTAGCATCAATTTGATGCCACTATCCATCTATAGAAATTTGGGGTTGGGCGACCCTACACCAACTAATATGCGGCTCGTGATGGCGGATAGGTCAGTAAAACGACCTGTGGGTATCTTGAATGATGTGTTGGTGAAGGTGTCTACCTTCATTTTTCCTGCGGACTTTGTGATTTTGGATTGCGAGGTGGATTCTGAAGTACCCATAATCTTGGGATGCCCTTTCCTTGCAACGGGAAGTGTTCTTATTGACATGAGAGCTAATGAGCTTTTATTTCGGTTGAATGACGAAGTGGTCCGCTTTGATATATGCAAAGCAATGAAGCAGACCAGCGATATGAATGTGTTCTCTGTAGCTGATGTTCATCATGAGGATAAGAAAGCATTATCTGTAGAGAAACAGCTTACTGTTGAGCCATTGTCTGCTGCGCCACTGAATGTTGAGCATGAGGACGATGAAGATTATGAAGAACTTATGGGTGCTCTAACAGAAATAGAGTCCTATTCCCATAATCCTAAGCAACCGTACCGTGATATTAAGAATCAACCGTCACCAACAGCGAAGACTTCCCTTGAAGAGCCACCAATGCAAGAATCGAAAGAGCTCCCCGATTATCTAAGGTATGTGTTCTTGGAAAGTATAAATATACTTCCGGTGAGTGCGGATGATTTAAGTAAACAGCACGTAGAGGCTCTCATCTCTGCTCTGAAGAGATACATGAGAGCTATGGGTTGGACTATTGATGATATAATTGGTATCCCTCCTGGGATAGGCATGCACAAGGGTCATCTCAAAAAAGATTGCATGCCTACAAGTAAGCCTCATTATCGTCTGAATCCATTCAGAAAACGATCCACCATCTATCTCGACGAAGTCTAAGTACTCGAGGTAACTATGTCATGCCGCGACAATAAATCAAGCGCTAGATGGGAGGCAACCCATCGTTTATCGTTTTTTATTTTTCTTTCGTTCTATTACGTGTTTGCTTTTGATAAATAAAAATCCAAAAATAAGAGTCGTGCCACGACCAAAACTAAGGTGCTTGATGGGAGGCAACCCATCGTTCTAATCGTTTTTATTGTTTTTAAGCAAATATAGGTGCAAGAGGTGTAAAACGAGGAGATTGGTTTCAAATTTCGATTTGGACATATTGCATGTTAAAGGTGGTAAGTTAGGAATGAAGAAGAAAAAGGCTATGGATTGAGCATTGCTCATAAAAATATAGGCATCGAACAAGGCTAGGCCTAGGTAAAACTAGGCCACGAAAAAGGCAAGGCCTATACTATGGCCTAAGGTCTCGGAATCTAGTGTACCATAGCATAGGCGCCGCCCATGCCCAAGTATGTCATAGCATAGGCGCCGCCTATGCTAATGCCTTTTGTCTCTGAATCTCATATGCTAAGTGAAAGGCGCCGCCTATGCCTAGGAATGCCATGGCATAGGCGCCGCCTATGCTAAAACAATGCTTTTCAAAAGGCGCCGCCTATGCCAAGCATAGGCAAAGCAAAAGGCGCCGCCTATGGTCACTTCTTGTCTCCAAATCCGATTTTAAATGGGTCAAAACCCGACCCAACCTTCTCCTATAAATATGATACTCAGTCTTGAACCAAAAACACATTGGAAACCTAGCTTAAGCGCCGGCTATAGTCCCCAAATCCTCTCAAAATTTTTCCTTTTGCTCTCTTACTTCACAAAAACAGCATCTAAAGTCATCAATCAAGTAAGTGCTTCTTTGTTCTTTATTTATATTCCGTACGTACTACATTACTACGCCTATTATGAATTGCTAAATCTTGAATTAGTATTGATGATTTGAAAGTGATTGAATTGTTATGATACAACCAAGTGAGTGAATGAATACGTAAGGATGATCGTAACTTATTTCCAACTTGAATTTGATGCACTGTCTTACTTTTGCGGAATTGATATGGTCACAAAAATTGCATAATCTTGTCACTTGAATACTTACATGTTGGAATGACTTGTTCATCGGGATAAGAATTATAGATGCCTACCGACATAGGAGGTTGTGATTATTTCTAGATGCTATACCTTGATTCAATCTCTATGTAGTAGTCTTGATATCTCACACATGCAAGTATTGCCAAGATTACAAGAAGTATGACTGCACTGATTTTATTATTGGAATAGAACACCTAAAATGTATGTCGATGAAGTCTGAGTAATCAACCACTTTCACTTCACTAGTTTGTACCAACAAACTAAGTGTGCGGTGGGGCCACTACTTCTTGTTTATAGATTGTATCCATCGAGATGATGCTAACATGAACATTGTTTTAAGTCTCAGGTAAAATGGCACCCAAAGCAAGACAAGGCAAAGATAAGGCTACCACTTCACAAAAAGGCAAGAAAAGAGGCCGAAAAGAGCAAGGAGAACCCTCCTCGCTGCAAATACCTCAACTCACTCTTGGAATTAAGTGGGATACTTATGAGGAACTTCTGAGGATGACGACTCTGATGATGATTCTGATGAAAAGGGTATGACCCCAGACATAGAGAATGATTCCGACTAACCAGGTTCTTCTTATTTATTTTCCACTGAGGACAGTGTGTCCCGTCTAAGTGTGGGGTGCTGGTATTTGCATGCTATACTTCTCTATCCACATTTGCATTTATTTATGTTTGTTTGTTTTGTTAGTAGTTAATTGTTTTTTTCAGAAGTTAATTTTTTTTTAACTTAGCTTTGCATGAAATTATTCTAATAGGCAGCATGAGATTATGACAAGAGTTTGTGCTAAAATCATGACTATTGAGAAGTTTAGGCTCTAATTGTGACTCACTATGTGATATTGTTTGGTTTAATTCCTTCATCTGTTGGGTCAAGAGTCTATACTACTCCCAATAAATTCGACCATGTGCCTTGTGTGTGTGAGATAATAGTATATTTTGTGCTTGTGGCTGATGCTAGAACTTGCCTGGTATGTATGTAAAGAAAAAATAAAGAGTGCAAGTCTAGGAGATGATTTAGGCATTTCTTTGGAAACCTATGATTATTTACCTTCTTTTTACCTACCCATGGACATTATCCTAGTCAACCCCTTTTGAGCCTTTAGCCTATTTTCTTTGACAACCTCATATGAAAGCCTAATCCATTTTTTGAAGACCATAATTTGATCCAAATTCCTAAGTGCTTTAAAGTGTAAAGTCATGTGACAAAATAAGAGGAGATTGGGTGAATATGATACTTTAGAATGTATGGGTGCTTGAATTCATTATGAAAAAGAAGTGCTATCATAAGAGGTATGTTATGAAAAGAAAAAGGAAAGGAAAACTAAAAAGTTGGTTATGTTTAAAATTGAAAAACAAAAGAGGAGAAAAAGGGTGGTAGATTAAAAGAAAGTAGAGAGGTTGTTTGAAAGAAAAGTGTTAATGATATAATGTGATGTATTAAAGCGCTTAGGAACATAGTCACTATTTCTGGCCAAAATAGTCCTACCCGTCCCTTAGCCTACATTACAACCAGCAAAAGACCTATTTGATCCTAAGCTTAGCATTCTGATATTTAGTGGAGCACTACACTAAGGGCAAGCCTATGGTCATCAGTTGCAGCATATGAATTCTTTGTGAGAGTGAGAGCAAGGGTAATTTTATACCCATGTTTCGATAAATATACTATACTTGTGAGAGATTATGGGTAATATACTGTGAGACACACATGGTTGATGAGTTTTGGGTAGTCGTATATGATTCTTTATACCTCAACTTGTGAACACGAATTAACCACCATCACGAGTCTATGTTGGAGGCTGAATTGTTTCTACTAATGATCAGAAAACTACTCTTTGTTGATAATTGTTATGCTTGTCTTGACGAATATTTTGTGTTGTTTCTGTGAAACCCTAAGTAAATGTTGAGAGGGACATGATATTTTGTTCGAGGAAGAACAAATCTTCAAGTGTGGGGTGTTGATGATAGGCGAATTTACACGCCTAAAGTGCTATATTTTACCCATATTTTAGCGATGTTTTGAGGACAAAATATATAATTCATGCACTTTTAGTCCTTTTTCCTGTAAGTGAGCTAACGAACATGATTAGCAAGTTTTTAGGTATAACTGATGCAGAATTCAGCATTTTATGGATAACTTGACGCCAAAGAAAGTTTCACGAAAAGAGGAAAGCAAAGCTTGGACGCCAAGGACCAAAAGTGGCGCATGGAAAATCTGTCCCGGGCAAAAACAGCAATTCTAAAGACTTTGGGGACTAGCAGTAACTTATTAGGAGTAGGATAATGATGCAGTAACCCAGTAGGATTGGGTTAAGCAATGCAGTAGCTTAGTAGGAATAGGATAGGAGTATTATAAATACCCTATTCTGCTAGAGATTTTAAGCATTCTTCCATTACTTTTAACTTCGAATTACAATTCTAATTCTACTTTTCAATTCTTATTCTACTTCCGCAAGACCTTTTCTATTAATTCTACTTTTTATTCTTCTTCTATTCATCTAATCAATTCTTAATTTCCGCAACAAGAGAAACGTTACTTTGCAAGGAATTCACGCCTAACGCCTACCACACTTTGCTACACGAAATATTTATTGTGGTATAATAACAATGTCTATTGTGATTTCCTTCGCACTCATGGGTAACTAAACTTCTCTGTTGGGGTTATGGAAGCCATAGGAGATACTATCTATTGCTATGAGTTTGTGAATTCGTGATACGTATATTGCTTATATCATTATTCTCTTCATCTTAATCAAAATTCTTTGTGGTTGCAAACGCATAGAATACGCCAGTATAGCATTAACTTGTTCGAAAGGAAGGTTATATGTCTGGAAAAGAGATAATGTCAAGGTAATAGGGTCCCATCCCCTATTAAAAAGTTAGTGCCGTAACTGGATTAACCTCTTGGAGAATTTGTACCGTTAGATACGCTTTAAGCTTGAAATAGTCCTTGTTCAGGTCGAAAGACGCTTGGATTTACCATCGAATACAATTCTCTATAAGCACATGCATGTCTGAACTCCGCATAACTTATAGACAATAGAGACGTACAACTCATAAGGTGGACATAACCCCAACTTCTCAATTCTCATCGTTTACATCTTACTAAACTTTCTTTCTTTTTACTTTGCTATTTCCGTTTTTTCTCTACTATTTGGTTACATTACTTGCACAACAAGACTCCCCCCTTTTTTGAGACTTTCACTAAAAGTCTAGTAATCTTCGCTTACTTGCTGACCAAGCTATTCCCTGTGGGATCGATACCCAACCCAGTTGGGTTCTATATTTGACAAACGACCGCTTTACACTCCTACGAGAGTTGTAGATTGAGCGTTATCATCGTACAAAGCCTCAAAGGGAGAAATCTCAATACTAGAATGGTAGTTATTATTACACCTAAACTCCATCAAAGTAAGATGCTGCTCCTAATGACTTTCAAAGTCCATAACATAAGCGAGGAGCATATCATCAATGAGCTAAATAGTCTTCTCTAACTGACCATCAGTGTGGGGTGAAAAGCTATACTAAGATCAACCCGAGTACCTAACACCTATAGAAACACCTCCAAAAGTTAAATGTGAAGACACAACGTCTATCTAAGATAATAGACATTGGTATACCATTGAGACTAACTATCTCACGAATGTTTATACGGGCCAACCTTTTCACACTGAAGGAGATCAGAACAGGGATGGAATAAGTAGATTTGGGTAATATATCCATAATCACCCAAATACTGTCAAAACCACAAGAAGTATGAGGAAACCTAGTTACAAATTCCATAGTGATCTATTCCTATTTCTACTCAAGAATGGGTAACCACTGAAACAAACCACCAGGCCTTAATTGCTCGGTCTTCACCTATTGGCAACATAGGCAATGACTTACAAAATTTTCTACATCCTTCCTCATACCACCCCATCAGTAGTGTTGTCTAAAATCACGATGCATCTTGGTCAGACCTGTATAAAATAAATACCCAGAACAATGAGCCTCCTCCAATATCAATCTCACCTAATAACCCACTATTTGAACACAAACTCGGCCTCTAATCGTCAAAACACCATAAGAATTATGAGAGAATTCCTTAGCCTCACAACCCAATACCTTTTCCTGAATTATTTTTAATGAATCATAATAAATTTGATAATCCTAAATTTGCTCCATCAAAGAAAATCTAGCCTCTACGAATGCCAAAATACACCCAGTGTATCAAGATTAACAATCTAGTTAGCCAAAGACTGAAACTCTAGGGTCAAGGGCCTTACCTAGATAAAAAGATAGACCAAGTTGCCTATACTAGTCGACTTTGGACTAATGAAATTTGTAAGAACATTGGCCTTGCTCGGATGATAAAGCATAATAATGTCATAATCCTTAAGAAAATCAAGCCAATTACACTACCTCGTATTAAGATCTCACTAGGTGAAGAAATAATAAAGGCTATGATGATCTAAGAAGATCTCATAATAGACCCCATACAAGTAGTGCCTCCATAACATCAAAGTAAATACAACCACAAACAACCCTAAATCTTGGTTTGTGCAATTGTTCTCGTAGGATTTCAACTAATGAGAAGCATATGCAATCAGCTTACACTCCTATATTAGCACAACACCTTACCAAACACTAGAAGCATCACAAAAGATGCTAAAACCTATGCCCTCCTTGGGCACAGACAATTTATGAGCAGAGGTGAACAAATCCCCAAGCTTTTGAAAGCTTTCATCATAAGCATCAGACCCCAAAAAAGAAATCTTTTTCTGAGTAAACTTAGTCAAAGGAGCTGAAATAGATGAAAAAAACTCAACAAAGAATTGATAGTATCCTGCTAAACCAAATGAAATCCAAATCTCTATCGGAAAATTAGGCCTATCCAAATCACCAACTACTGTAATCTTTGCCTGATTTACCATAATACAATCCTTGGCTACTACATAACCCAAGAAAGGAAAAAACTCAAAACAAAACTATCTCTTGGAGAACTTAGCATACAACTTCTAATTCCTCAGCCATTGAAGTATTATCTGCAAATACTCCTCATGGTTAGCCTCACTCTTGGAGTAAACCAAGATATCATATATTAATACAATGACTAGAGAGTTGAGATATGATCAAAACACCTAATTCATTAATTTAATTAATGTGGTGGGGAATTAGTAAATCCTAAGGACATGATAAAGAACTCATAACAAGCATATCAAGTCTGAAAATCTGTTTATAGTATATCTGATGTTCTAATACTCAAGTGGTGATACCCAGACCACAAAAAAATCTTTAAAAACACTAAAGCAGCATGAAGTTGATAAAAAAGATCATCAATATAAGGATGAGGATAATTATTCTTTATCATCACCTTGTTCAACTACTAATAATCAATAAATATACGTATAGACTCATCCGTTTTATTCATAATCAAGACAATCATACCCCAAGGTGGTACAAAAGGTTAGATGATTACCTTATCAAATAACTCTTGTAATTGATTCTTTCATTGAAGTGAAGCCTTGGAGTAACTGGTAAAGTTGCATCCATATGACCAGGAGGTCATGGGTTCAAGCCTTGGAAATAGACTCTGGAAGAAATGCAAGGTAAGGTTGCGTACGATACACCCTTGTGGTGGGGCCCTTCCTCGGACACCGCGCATAGCGGTAGCTTCAGTGCGCTGGGCTGCCTTTTTTTTAATTGATTCTTTCATTCCTTCAACTCTGTTGGGAGAATCCTATAGGGAGTTATAATATTGGGTGTGGTGCGCAATTCAATATCAATAGCAAAGTAAATATCATAATCTAGAGGTATACAAGGAAAATCAATGAGAAAAATATCCATGAACTCATGGAAAATACAAATAAAATTCAAATAAGGCGGAGAAACAACATTAGTATCATGTATATGGTCCAAATATAACAAACACCCTCTCTTAACCAAGTGGCGGGCCTGAAGGAATGATATACCTCTCTTATGAACTGAATGAAGTGTTCCCTGTTAAACAATCCATGGCACATCCTGCGGAGCTAAAGTCATGATCTTAGCATAGTAGTGTAGAATAACATGACTAGGAGATAACCAATCTATACCAATGATGACATCAAAATCTATCATATCTAGGATGATCAGATCTATACAAGTTGCACAACCAGCGAAGGTCAAAATATAGGATTAGTTCTCCTGAAAGAGTCTTATTTGTAGATCCAAAACATAAAGAAAAATATAGACACGTAGGAGAAATTCGATTCTAGATCAAATAATATAGATGTAGATATAAAGAAAATGGGGATGATGTATTTGATAACAGCGTTGAAAGCCTCTACCACTGGTCTGAAGGGTATAGCATAGCACTATCCATGTACACTACTTGACTAAATAGACCCACAATCACCCCTATAGTCACCACTACCTCTGCTATTTGCACGTCTAGTATCACATCTACCTCTTTGAGGGTCACCTCTCAATGTCATTATAGGAGTAAACCTAAAAATGCGATGAGGAAAATTCTAGGCTAGAAGCCCAGACTCATCACACACATAATAGTTGTTTGAATCAATAGGAGAAGGTGCAGTTGAGCAATAGGGACAACCCTAAATGCTAAATTAGATGACCTACTAGAAAAACCCTATAATGTTGCCTGAACTGGTCTACCATGATACCCATGGGAACCTCTACAATATCAGCCTCGAGGAGTGCGACTAGTGAACTTGCCCAGATGACAAATCCTCTTGGAACCTACCTAAGAAGCTTAAATTATAGAATTATCCTCTCATGATCCACTATATTCTATATTGATGTCCTTGATACTACAATTTAGACAATAGCCAACTGAAGTAAAATATCTAGTCAATTTACAAACTTCTTAATCTTCTCAAACTCGAGTGAAATACCTTCAAAAGATTGTCTAAACAAGGCATAAAAATGTGCCTCATACTCTACAACAGTCGTGGAACCCTGCTCCAGGTGATCAAACTCATTTCTCATGTGATCTCTAGGACTTAAAAGCACAAACCTGTCCAACAAGGATTAATAAAAGGATCTCTTATGATCTCTAGAGCACCAATGATCTGCAGATAACAAGTAACCTCCACCAAACCTTGGTTGCATCTCTCAACTGGTAGGTAGTGTAAGAAACTTCATGCGACTCAAGTAATCAAATGAGATATATCACGATCCAAGCTAGGGTCTAGACGTAATGGGCCTCCCTAGTCCAACCAAGACTGGGGACCAACCCTTTTACCCAATTCAACCAACTTATACATCCTTAGATGAGCTGAATTTTGAGTATATAACAAGATTGCATAAATGTTCTCATGAAGACTCAAGGATAGGGTCTTAATCGTGACCGACCCAATTGAGTCTACCCATACCAAACCATCCATCTATGCCATACCAAAGCAAAGAAAGTATCATAACAAAATATGATAATCAAACCAAAAATGTAATATGATGAAATAGTGAAAAATTGTGTCTGATGATGCCAGCCTCCCAGCTTATTCTAATAGAAAGGCCGACACCAATATAGATCCCACCCATACCAAATCCCAGAAGTACCATAAATACTTTACCAAAAAGAATACAAATATATAGCAGGGACATCCCCCCAACCCTGGCTAAAACTGTAATACCTCATATTTCTCTAGGCTAGATTAACCCTCAGAACGTGGGTTATCCTAAATAAAAATTTTGTAATATTCAGTAATTTTTATATTAGAGCCTTCCATTGCATAGGAAATTCAATTAGCTTTCCAGCGATATAAAATTTGCCTAAATTCGACAACCGAGTAAGAAGTTATGGTGATTTTAAGCTTCAATCGTTAAACATCGTCATTCAGGGCAGTAGCGCATCGTGGAGTGTGTGAAAAAAGTAGTTTTCAATTTCCAGTGGTTCTCTACAATATTGGTGCATCGCGCCATAGACCCAGTTCATAATTGTCAATTTCCAATATACCAACACGATTCCACCACGTCGCGGTCACTTCCAGTTAACAAATAAAGTGGCAACGTGATACCACCGCATCGCTCCACCATATAATATCCCAATCATTATTTTCTAGTTGAATAGCGTGATAGTGGCGCATCGCTCCAGGGGTCCAGATTAGGAAAATTTTCAGAAAAATTAAAGTTGCACCTAGGGTTAAATCGGTCTTTTCCCATTATTTTATTCCACCCAGATGTGGGATTTAAGCCCTAAAAATATATAAAACTCTTCATTATTCACTTTTCTCCAAAATCAAATGATAATTCTCTCTCAAGAAAATAAACCCTAGCTCTCAAGAATTTTATGTTATCGAGTCCTGAGGGTATTTAATACCTAACAATTAGTTGTTTACCTAGAGCCAGTGACAGTTACCGGATAGTATCAGTCATGTCATAATCAGTAGTACTCTCGGTCTGTTACAGAACAAAGTAGAATTCAGTCAGTTACAGATTTTAGAAAAACTCACTAATATCAGTATCATTCCAGTTTAGTTCAGTATAACAGTTTAGTGTCTTTCAGTTGGGACTAGGATTCAGCATCGAGTGAACCCAAGGATGCGGGCTCACCTGCCAGCAGAGGGTGTAATCCTTATAAGCAATCCTTGTATTCTAAAACTTCGTAGCCAGCATAGGTTAAGACATCAAACCTTTTATTTTAGGGTTGATGAGGTGCTCTTCCTGCTAGTAGAGTGTACCACCATTCTTGTTTAGGGAACCTACCAGTAGAGGGTCACACTTCAGCTTGTATTTACCCGTGGCACAATACTGGCACCCTTCCAATTGGGGTTACATATTGGACCCCTATTAGTTCAAATTGGGGCATGTCTGTTAGATGTTTTCCTCCCGTTGTTTCAATTTCAGTCTCAGTCTTATTAATAGAACTCAGTTAAGTTCTATAGAATCAGGATTGTCAGATATAGTCACTCAATTATCAGTAACTCAGATTATCAGTGATCTAAGAATATCAGTATATTCAGTTATCAGTTATCAGATTAAGTTTAAGTATACTCAGTTACAGTATGAACAGTATGTTTAATAGTGACAGATCTTCCATGTATACTATCCATCTCTTGAATATCATTCAGTTAGTTATTGTTCATGCATTTAGCCTTACCTTATTTAGCATACTAGTACATTCCCACATATTGATCGCATACCCATTTCTTGTGTTATGATGTTTTATATCATAGGTTCGGACGCTTAGGTTCCTGACTGTGCTTAGCCAAATTCAGCCAAAACTAGAAGACTTAGTAGTGAGTCATCATCTATCGAGGATATACTTTTATTTTAGTACTTCATCTTAGTAGTATTTTAGTAGATGGAGTTATTTAGGGGAATGTCCCATCAACTCCACTTTCAGTTAGAGGCTTTTAAGACTAAATTTTCTGACAGTATTTTAGATTTAGATGTTTTTATTCATTTTTGGTATTTTAGATGTTTTGAACCTATGGCATCTCAGCCTATTATTTTGCAATTATTTCAATATTATTGTTCAGTGCTCACAGAAGATATCATTCATGGTTTATTTTGTAGTCCTTCGGGGTCACAAGCATCGTGTGACGACTAGGGGTAGTCTCAGGTCATTATAAACTTTGTATCAGAGTCTAAGGTGTAATAGAGTCCTAGGGAGTCTGAAACCCACATCGCGTAGAGTCTTGTGCATAGGTGTGTAGTGCGCCACACTTATGGATAGGTGGCTACGAGATGTTTTAGGAAAATTTTCCTTTTTTTCATGTCTCAGATCGTGCCATAGAAAGGTCCCTTAAGAAAGTTATACAGATTCTCATCTTGCTCTATTCTTGCCAGCCCTACCTTGTTTTTAAAGTAATAAAATCAATCAAGATCAATCAATCCTTACAAATAGAGATTTCTCAGGCAGTTCCTTATAGACAGTTTTAGGATTTTATACAGGCTCGAAATTATCCCATCAGTGCCCTTATGAGTAAGAAAGATTTCATTCATGATTCATGAAAAATCATGCATTTAGCCAAAACTTAGGTGTTTTTTTATATCCCTCCTCAGAATCCTATGATAGCATATGACCTAGAGTTAAAAGCAAGGATCCATGGATTTAGTACCAATAAAATAGGGATAGTATTATCTGAATTTGAGTAGATTATATTTCATGGGGCTAGTTGTATGAAAGAAAAATTAGTAGGCTTAAAGCAGTGTGTACAAGAATTTAAGTTTGTTGATTTGAAATATATGTTGTGGATGTCATACTTGCAGGCTATGATAAAAGTAGTACGTTTAGTAAAGATTTGCAGATATCCATGATATGTGTTAGAATCTAAGTTTAAATCTTTGAAGATTGAACTAGTAGTAGAAAGAATGAGAATTCTAAGATTTGTTGGTATTGATGTTGCTATATGATGATAGTTGGGGCTATAGAAAGTTAAGAATTGGATATCAAAAGAAAGTACCATCATTGGACCTTACGTTATCAAGAAGTAGTCCTTCAGGATGAGTTCAGTGTTTATGAGTATTATTGTATCTCAGACTTTTGATGTAAAGTGATGACAGTTTAGTTTGGAGTTTATTAAGTGAACCGCAGATTTAGAATGATGACTTTACGATAAGGGGGAGATGGTAGTACAACACATGGTAGACGACCATGCATGCTTAGAGTTCTTAGTATAAGGAGTTCCAGTTTACTCTGTAATACGAATCAGGTTCCATAAGTTCAGAAATTCCAAACTTAGGTCATGAGGTTCATGACACACATATTCATGTTTAACAGTATGCTAAGTTCCCATGAGTTATGTTATTCTCTTAATGGTCTGTGAAGTTTAGTTTATGTCATGAGTTCCTCAGGCCTCAGTAGCATGTCGAAGTCATTTAGTCGTTCTTCAGTTAGATGGTGTCTTGTACATCATCACAGTCTTTCTTAAACCTACTCAGACCCATATTCAGTACCATTACAAACTTGGTATCAATTACCATCTCATATCATCTACATGCCAGTCATCTATTTCATAAATTGATTTTAGCCATGTAATCATGCATCAAATATGCATGTTTAGTATGTAAGTTCACTCTATCAGACCAGTCACATAATCATGCTTCAGTTGTTCATTTCTAGTTCAGTACATAAACTAAGTTTGTCTATACTCTCTCAGCTTAACTAGCCATATTCGAGGACGAATGTTCCCAACGGGGAGATATTCTAATACCCTGTATTTTCCTAGCCTAGATTAACACTCAGTACATGGGTTATCCTAAATAAAAAATTTAGAATAATCAGCAATTTTTAGATTAGATCCTTCCATTGTGTAGGAAATTCAATTAGCTTTCCAACAATATAAAATTTGAATAAATCCGGCAATCGGGTAAGAAGTTATAGTAATTTGAACATAAGTCGTTAAACATCGTCATTTAGGCCAGTAGTTCATTTCAGAGTGTGTCAAAATAAACGTTGTCAATTTCAAGTGTTGCTCTGCGATATTGGAGCATCGCGCCATGGACCTAGTTCACAATTGTAAATTTTCAGTGTACAAACACGATTCCACTGCGTCGCGGTGCACTCCCAGTTCACGAACAAAGTGGCAACGCGTTACCACCGCATCGCGCCCCCATGCAATTTCCCAGTTGTCATTAACCAGTGGCCTAGCGCGATAGTGGCGCGTTGCGCCAGGGGTCCAGATCGGGAAGATTTTACTAAAAATTAAAGATGCGCCCAGGATTAAATCAGTCTTTTCCCATGATTTTATTCTTCCCAGATGTGGGATTTAAGCCCTAAAACATGTAAAACCCTTCATTATTCACTTTTTCCCAAAATCAAAAGATAATTCTCTCTCAAGAAAATAAACCATTGTTCTCAAGAATCAAGATTAATCCCAAGAATTTCTCCAAGGACTCATCGAATTAAGGTATGTTTGATGTTCATCCGTGGATCCTTATCTTCCATGGAGCCCAAGAATTCTTTTTCAAAATACAAGATTTATGATTTATGATTTCCATGTTTGAATTAGATTGAATTCATGTTCATGATGTTGTTTGAGTTTTAATCAATGATTTAGATTACAAGTTCCAAGAATTTACTCTAGTATGTGTTGAATTACATGATATTCATGATAAACCATTCAATTAGCAAGTTCATTGTTGTGACCATGCTAGCCCTAAGTGTTTATGATTTTATGAACCAAGTATGATTCTTATATATTTGATAAATTGTCTATGAGAATGAAATAATTCCACTATAGCATGCTAACATGTATTCCCCATCCATGGACAAGTTAATGCATTACATTTGTTTGATGAAATGTCTCTATGAATGAATTATGACCAAATAAACATTGTTATGTTGTTCAAGATGATGCTTTTATTTACTTTTCATGCTATCGAGTCTTGGGGATATTTAATACTCGATAATTAGTTGTTTACCTAGAGCTAGTGACAGTTACATAATAGTATCAGTCATGTCACGATCAGTAGTACTCTCAGTCTATTACAGAACTCAATAGAATTCAATCAGTTACAGAACTTAGGAAAACTCAGTAATTTGAGTATCAGTTCAGTATAACAGTTCAGTGTCTTTCAGTTGGGAGTAGGATTCAGCACTGAGTGAACCCTATAATGGGGGCTCACCTGCCAGCAGAGGGTGTAATCCTTAGAAGCAATCCTTGTGTTCCAGAACTATGTAGCTAGCGTAGGTTGAGACATCAAACTTTCTAGTTGAGGGTTGATGAGGTGTTGTACTACCAGTAGAGGGTACAACCATTCTCGTTTAGGGAACCTATCAGTAGAGGGTTACTCTTCAGCTTTCCTTTACCCGTGGTATGGTACTGTTACCCTTCTAATTGGGGGTATAGATTAGACCCCTATTAGTTCAGATTGGGGCATGTCAGTTAGATGATTACCTCCCACAGTTTTAGTTTTAGTCTCCGTCTTCAGAATAGAACTGAGTTCAGTTCTACAGAATCAGGATTGCCATATACAGCCACTTAGTTATCAGCAACTCAGATTATTAATGATCTTAGATTATCAGTATATTCAGTTATCAATTTTCAGATTCAGTTCTAGTATACTGAGTTACAGTATGCACAGTATGTTCAGTAGTTATAGATCCTCTATATATGCTACAAGCCCTTGCATATCATTCAGTTAGTCATTGTTCATACATATGAACCAATGCATTCAGCCTAACCTCATTTAGTATACCAGTACATTCCCACGTACTAATCACAAACCCGTTTCTTGTGATATGATGTTTCATATCATAGGTTCGGATGTTTAGGTTCCTGACCGCGCTTAGCCAGATTCAGCCAACAGTAGTAGACTTAGCAGTGAGTTCTCATCTATCGAGGATATACTTTTATTTTAGTACTATAGCTTAGCAGTATTTTTGTAGATAGAGTTAGTTGGGGGAATGTCCCATCAACTCCATTTTCAGACAATTTCAGTTGGATGCTTTTAAGACTAGATTTTCATACAGTATTTTAGATTCAGATGTTATTATTCATTATTGTTATTTTAGATGTTTTGAAACTTATGGCATTTCAGCCTATTATTCTACATTTAATTAAGTATTATTGTTCAGTGCTCACAACAGATATCATTCATGGGTTAGCTTGTGGTCCTTTGGGGTTGTAAGAACCGCGTGACGACTAGGGTGTAGTCTAGGGTCGTTTCAAAAACCAATATCTAAAAATAGTAAAATATCTAAAATATCCCCATAATTAAATGAATTCTTTTGGAAAGATGGAAGCTCACCACTTCAATCCAAAAGTTATCCCCGGGTTAATCACTATGTAGGAGTATTTGAACAGGCAGTTCCTACGTAGCGTGGGTATACAGCAGCCAGTAGACAGGTTCGCGATTGACCGCTTGCATGTATCTCTGGATAAGAATACAATAATGCCATTTAAACAACTAAGTAAGACCATCCATGATGCATACAACCATACATATATACATGTGCCGGGAAAGGGAATCTGTGTTTAGCATGAATTTAAAACCTTTACCTGGGTTGTGTAACCATGCCGTTTAACCATACCCATAGGCCATATGGGTTTAGATCACCCTGAAAAAAGAGTCCTAGAGAGTGTAGCCGCACAACCAGGAAATATCCCATATGATTACTAGTACATCCCTCCATTATTAAACGTGAAACTCGCACGTGGTCATCAATGACCCCTCATATCAGCAAATATGAGTTTCCAGTGTCGGTCCCCCCAGAACATCCACCTTCATGGCTTAGTTACACATCTCGCTATTAATTCCCAAATTAAAACCATGTCCAAAAAATCAGATTAAAATTTATTTTCCAAGGTCAATTATTAGTGGTATCGTCATACCAACCATACTTGCAAGATTTATCCATGAGACAAACCACTTTGGTTAAGGGGAATCTCAAGTGCCCTTTTCGTTTACCATATTAACCTCTTAGGAGATTGCCATGTTCTCCACAAGTATAACCAATTAGCTTTTAAACTTTGTAAGCCATTAGAACCATTTATAGTTTCATATATAAGATGAAACAAACAAGAGTTCCATTTAAGAAGTCAATGCAATGTACATATCTTTGTAAGCATTTTATCAAACACCTTGGAGGCATAATATAACAAAAACCAATTTCAAAGACCATTAAACCATTACCGTGCAATAAAGTTTCCCAAAGCCATCATGGATGCATATAAAAGCATAATTAAACCATAGGAAACCATAACCAAGCCATTATAAGCAAGAATCCCAAATATTAGTTGAAAACCATAAACCATGAAACATTGAAATGATGAAAACATCCATAAAATCCATTCCTTTTTAGAAATAATTAGTAGGGAAGAGAAATATGCCTTAAATCGAGAAAGATGATGGAAAAAAATCACCAAAACAAGCCCCAAAGCAATCCCTAAGTTGAAACCCTAGCTTTCTTGACCCAAAAGCTCTTGAGAGAATTATGATGTGTTTTGAAATAGTTTTCTAAGTGTTAATGAATATAATAGAGTAAATAACCTTCTAAGTGTATAAGATTTTGTGGTTCATAATTAGAGTAAGTAGGGAAATATCCTGAATACACCCACTTAAGTCCCTAAAAAACCCATCATAGGGAAATGACTAACACTCTTACGAGTCATACCATTCCTTACTATTGGTTTCCACCAGTCGCACCCTAGCCTTAACTTTAGATCAGACACTTTCTAGCATACGACTCATCCAACCAAGTCGTAACCTCTGTATATATTCCGTATCCCTAGCAGAATGAACTACTAGAAAAATAAAACACTGCCCACCATACGAGTCACCGATACGACTCGTACCAATCCTGACGACTCGTACCCCAAAGTTGTGACCATTAAATTAATGAAAACCATCCCACCAACTAACACTGGTCATCTTATGATTGGACCACACCACTCGTACCCTAGAATATTGATCATACCCTGGAGTCGTATTAGGTCCAAAGAATGATTTTCGAGGAAAATTTCTAACTCCAAATCCCAGGATGTAACATTCTCTCCTAATAGGAACATTCGTCCCCTAATGATGGATAAGGTAGGGGCAACCACACACAGAGTCATTTGCATTATCAAACATATTCCCAACCTTTAACAAAGTTCAGAAACAAATAAACAATAATATTAATCTTTCCCTTCAAAAACTTAGAAAAAAAAGATATGTTCAAGAACACATACCTTCTGTACGAATACAAGGAGTAGAAAACAAGAACGGATACTTAGACTTCATGTCCTCTTTTACTTCCCGCGTAGCTTCTTCTACCTTGTGGTTCCGCCCTAGAACCTTAACCAAAGCCACATCCTCGGTTCGAAACCAACAAACTTGCCTATCCAATGAATCAATCGGGACCTCTTCATAAGATAAAGAATCTAAGATATCCAACCCTTCCAAAGGAACGAACAAAGACGGATCGCCAATACACTTTCTTAACATGGAAATATGAAAGACCAGATGAACCAAACCCAAACTAGATGGAAACACCAACTCATAAGCAAAATTACCAACTCTACGCTAAATCACAAAAGGACAATCAAATAGAGGAATAAGGTTCCCCTTCTTGCTGAACCGCACTACTCCCTTTATGGGAGACACCTTTAGGAACACTGTGTCCCCAACCTCAAACTCCAAATCTCTACTCCTAACATCTGCATAAGACTTTTGATGACTCTGGGAAATCTTATGACTATCTCGAGTCACCTGCACCTTCTCCGTAGCTTGACAGACCAAATTGGGACCAAACATATCCGCTTCACCAAGCTCAAACCACCCAATATGAGATCTACACCTCCTTCAATAAAATGCCTCAAAAAGAGCCATACCAATACTAGAATAATAGATATTTTTGTAAGCAAACTCTACCAAAGGTAGATGCTCAACCCAACTACCACCATAATAAATTATGCATTCCGGAAGCATGTCCCATAAAGTTTGAATTGTTCTTTCCCCCTGTCCATTTGATTACTAATGAAAAGTTGTACTCAGACTAACCTTAGTCCCCAACCCTTTCTGGAAACACCGCTAAAAATGTGATGTAAACTACATACCACGATCAGAAATAATATAAACAGGCACCCCATGCAACTTCACAATCTCTAGAAGATACATTTTCACATAATCTTATGCCGAAAAGGTAGTTCTTATCGTTAAAAAGTGAGCAGACTTTATCATCCAATCTACGATGACCCAAATCGAAAAAAATTGGTTTTGATACCAAGGAAAACCGGTAACGAAATCCATATTGACCATCTCCCTCTTCCATTCAGGAAACTATATTTCTTGATGTAACACACCAGGCCTCGGGTGCTTAACCTTAACCTTTTGACACACCATGCACTTGGCCATGAAGTCAACTACATATCTCCACATACCATTCCACCAATGGTACATCTAAGTCGAGCCATTATGGACAACATAGCATGACTCATTTGCCTCATACAAAACTCTTTGCCACAAACCGTCGACATTTGGAACATACAGCCTCCCTTGGTGCCGCAAAGTACCATCAACTCTAATATCAATACTGCCACCTTTTTCCCACCAACATCACTCTTTATTTTTATCAAGATGGGATCCAAAACTTGCATCTCCTTAATCTCTACACCAAGAGACGATCAAACCATTTCTTGAACCATCATAACACCATCCTTAGAATCCAATAGACGAACTCGAAGATTGGCCAAGCGGTGAATATTCTTTAATGATTCCCACTTTTCTTCTACCACATGAGCCAAATAGCCCATAGACAACCTGCTAATAGCATCAACAACAAAGTTAGCATTACCCGGGTGATAGTGAAGACTCATGTCATAATTCTTGTGAAGCTCTTGCTGTCTCCTATGCTTGATATTAAGCTCCTTCTTTTTGAACACGTACTAAAGGCATTTATGATCAGAAAAGATATCCACATCAACGCCATAAAGATAATTCCGCTATATTTTCAAAGTAAAAACAATCTCCAATAACTCTAAATCATGAGTAGGATAATTCCTCTCATACACCTTTAACTGCCTGGAATAAAAGGTAATCACCTTCAAATACTAGTTTAAAACACCACCAAGACCTACCCAAGATGTGTCACAATAAACCACAAACCCCTTATTACCTTATGGGAAAGTAAAAATCAGAGAAGAAGTCAACCTATCCTTTAACTTTTCAAAACTTCCCTCACAAGCATCCGACAAAGAAAACATAACCTTTTTCTAGGTTATCTAATTCAAAGGTATCTATCGACGAAAATCTTTCCTCAAACCTCTTACAATACCCGAATAAACCTAAGAAGCTCCAAACATCGAATGGACTCGTGGGCCTAGTCCACCCCTTCACCGAAGAAACCTTTTGAGGATCAACCATTATCCCTTCACTAGAAATAATGTGACCCAAGAAAGTCACGACATTCTAACAAAACTCACACTTATAGAACAAGGCAAACAACCATTATTCGTTTAAGGTCTGCAACATAACATGGAGGTGACTAGTGTGATCCACCTCACTTCTTGAATACACCAAAATGTCATCAATAATCACAATGACAAAAAGATCCAAATACTGCCTGAGCACCCTGTTCATCAAATCCATAAATGCTACCGGGGCATTGATCAACCTAAATGACACCACCAAGAACTCAAATGCCCATACAACATACAAAAAGTTGTCTTAGGAATCTCCACCTCCCTAATCTTAAGCTGATGGTACCCACATCAAAAATCTATCATAGAAAAGAACTTGGCACCATATAACTGATAAAACAGATCATCTACCCTTAGGAGGGGATGCTTGTTCTTGACCATTACCTTGTTCAACTACCTTTAGTCAATGTACATTCGAAGGGAACCATACTTCTTATGCTCAAACAAAACCGATGCACCCCTCAGAGAAATACTGAGATGAATAAACCCCCAATCCAGAAGATATTTAATTCTCTCCTTAAGTTCCCTTAACTCAGCTGAAGTCATTCAATATAGAGAAATACATATTGGACAAGTGTCCAAAATCAAATCAATACCAATCTATATTTCCCTATCTAGAGGAACACTAGGGACATCATCCAGAAAGACCATTAGAAACTCATTAACCACAAAAACTGATTACAAAGAAGGACCTTTCGAGTTGGAATATTGAACTCGGACCAAGTGATAAAGACACCTGATAACACTCAACTTACATATCAATTTAAGTGCGAGGCGATCGTTGTAAATATATTTACCCAACTTTAAATTCTAGGTCAAATCCATGAGGAATAATATGAGTGGCAATCAAATTAATTCAAAATGATAGATACAAGTTAAATTAAAACAATTATTACAAAAAGAAAAAATAGGGGAGGTGAGTTCCTACACTAGTGTTTCTTTTTGGACTTTTCTATTATAAATTTGGGGCTATGAATAATTAGAGTTTTAAAAATTATGCATGTATCTTGGGATTATGTGTTACTAAGGGAGTGATATGTGGGAGCTAATTATCAAAATCACTTTAGTAATTCAAATATGGGAAGGCTTGGTTATAGGTTTTGATGTCAGCCTTTCAACAAAACACCAAAATTTCACCCATTGATTCTTTCGAATACCTAATGGGTGTGTTTGACAATTTGCAACCACAACCTAAATCAAGGTATCCCTATTTCTAGGATGACACCCATGGCATAGTTAACCTCACATTCACCCATATGTCGAAGATAGTGAAAATTTAGCAAACTACACGCATAATTGTCTATCAATTCTTTGGTCCCCATAGCCCTCTTTCGAGGATGATATGTATTCCTAAAGTTAACCAAAAACCCTTCTTTCAAAGATGACATTGAACTTTCTAGAGAATGGAACTTTCACACATCAAATCCATGTGGATAATTGGAGTTTTCACCCACTAAATACCATCCAATATAGCATAGCAATAAAAGAACCCATAAACATATAATACCAATCACAACCCACACACACTTTAATCCCTGTTCTCACATAACCCTAAGAGGGAGATTTAGCTGCACGTAAAATAAACAAGCAAAGATATATCCATAATCTCTATTGAATCAAAGTTGTAGAAGATATAAGTATATGTTACTTCAAGCTTTGCTATCCCCGAAATTCAACAATGGGAAGTGAGAAAATCTTCCACTTAGAAGGTCTCCGATGTACTCTTCACCCAAAATTTAAACAATATTTTCTTCTCCAAAAATGGAGGCTATAAAGTCTCAATGAAAAACCTAGAGAGAGAGGGGAAAGATAGAATAGTGATAGAATGAATGATACATCAAATTAGGGTTTTAGTATTTTTCTTCAAATTGGGATCAGCACGTACAATTATAGTTTTTCCCTTGAGATTAACATTTCCGCCAAACCGCGATCGCGCAATTTAGATATGACCGCGACTGACTTCCGCGGTCGCGGTTGATTGACAATCTTGACTGACCGCGACCGCGGCCAATGGACCGCAACCACAGTAACTGAGGCTATTTCACTGCAGTTCATCAACTGCACTTTTTTGGCTCCCTTTTGATCATTTCAAGCTTCAATCTGCATATCTTTGTCTTTTCAACTCCTATACCAGCAAAGAGTGGATATTAGTTTATTAAATCACAATTATGTCTAAAACTCATCTGAAACAAGGTACTGTGCACTAAAACTGAGTGTGACTGAGTGATAAAATCACCATTCATCAATAATTTTTGATAACACTAAGCTTACACATCAATTTAAGTGCAAGGCGGTCATCATCAATATATTTACCCAACTTTGAAGTCGGGGTTGATTCAACGAGGAAAAATATGAATGGTGATCAAATTAATTCAAAATGATAGATATAAGTCAAATTCAAAAAAATGTAACAAAAAGATAAAATGGGGGAGGTGAGTTCCTACACTAATATTTCTTTTTGGAATTTTCTAGTGTAAATTTGGGGCTACAAATGATTAGAGTTTTAAAAATTAGATCTTAAGATTATGCGTTACTAAGAGAGTGACATATGGGAGATAATTATCAACATCACTTTGGTAATTAAAATATGGGTAGGCTTGGTTTTAGGTTTTGATGTTAGCCTTTCAACAAAACACCTAACTTTCACCTATTGATTCATTCTAATACCTAATGGGTGTGTTCGATAATTTGCTACCACAACCTCAATCAAGGCATCCCTATTTCTAGTATGACACATATGGCATAGTTAACCTCATATTTAACCCTATGTCTAAGATAGTGAAAATTTAGAAAATTACACGCATAATTGTATATCATTTCTTTGGACCATATATCCCTCATTCGAGGATGATATGGATTCCTAAAGTTCACCCAAAACCCTTATTTGGATGAACACATTGAACTTTATAGAGATTGGAGCTTTCTCTCATCAAACCCATATGGGTACTTGGAGCTTTCACCCATAAAATCCCAACAAAAATAGCATAGTAATAATAGAACCCATAAATATGAACAACCAAATAGATGCTAACAATCACAACCCAAACATACTTTAATCCCTATTCTCATATAACCCCAAGAGGGAGATTTAGCTACACATAAGATAAATAAGCATGGGTATACCTATAATCTCCATTGAATCAAAGTTGTAGAATATCTAAGTGAATGTTACTTCAAAGTTCGCTATCCCAAAAATTCAATAATGGAAGTGAGAAAATCTTCAACTTAGAAGTTCACCAATGTATTCTTCACCCAAAATTTACACAATATTTCCTTCTCCACAAATGGAGGCTACAAAGTCTCAAGTCAAAACCAAAAGAGAGAAGGGGTAAATAGACTAGTGATAGAATTAATGTTACATCAATTTAGGGTTTGAGTCTTTTTGATCAAATTGGGATCAGCACATGTAATTATAGTTTTGCCCTTGGGATGAACATTTCCGCCAAGCTGTGATCGTGTAAGTTTGGCTGTGATCGCAACCGCGGTCCTGGTTGATTGAACATCTTGATTGATTGCGACCGAGGCCAATGGACATCGACTGCAGTAACTGAGGCTATTTCACTTCAGGTCTTCTACTGCACTTTTTCTTCTCCCTTTGGATCATTTTAAGCTCCAATTCATATCTCTTTGTCTCTTCAACTCCTATACCTACAAAGAGTGGATATTAGTGCATTAAATCATAATTATGTCGGAAACACATTTAGGACAATCTGTGCACTAAAATTTAGTGTAAATGAGTGGTAAAATCACCACTCCTCAACAACCCCAACTTAAACCATTTTCTTATCCTTAAGCAACACTACCTTACACCAAGAGACACAATTGTTTATGCCCAAATTTATGCCTTAAAGGTCATAGAAACTTTGATTTGAACTGCAACCACAAGTAGCTCGTTGCACATGTACTATGTTAATTTCCCAACACCCTTCCTTGTAAAATGAAATACTGAAAAGATGCATAAGATTTTAAAGAGAAGTCAAGCAACAAAGACCAAAAATCTAGAAGTGGCTCACCTTTTGACTAAAACTAAACCATACTCCACTTGCCTTATTATCCGTGAGGTGACAAAAATCACCCATGGAGCTGGGGCTGAAACTTTCAAACAAAACTGAGAACGCTTACCACCTTCCGACATTGGTTGAGAAAAGTTAAAACTGCCTATTCTGGCCCTATTATTCTCTCTCTCTTTCTCCTTAAGCTTCTCTTCCTCAATCAGCCGAGCATGAAAAATAAGTCTAGATAAGTCCATCTCCTTAATCAACATGGTAGTCCTACACTCCTTAACAACACTATTAGCTACACCAGACACGAACTTATTCTAGACCTATTATCTGCAACCACATTAGGAGCATACCTCGCCAACTAAGTAAACTTAAGCGAGTACTCCTTCACACTCATGCTGCCCTTCTTCAAATTAATGAACTCCTAAATCTTAGCCTCCATCAATTTAAATGGAAAGAACTTGTCAAGAAAAGTCATGGAAAAATTCTCCCACTCAACAGGCCCTGCATCAACACTATGGTTCTCCTTCCACTACTTAAACCAGGTGTGTGCTACATCTTGAAACTGATATGAAGCCAACTATGAACTCTCACTCAAAGTGACACCCATAATAATTATCACCTTCTGAACCATATCAAGAAACTCCTGTGGATCCTGTTTAGATATGGATCGCGAAAACAAAGGGGGATTTATTTAGGTGAAATCCCAAATCCTAGCTGCTGGTGTATTTTCCACTGGATTGGATGGGGAAATAGCTCGTTGGTTGTTCTGAGCAGCTACTGAATGGGTTAAGATAGTAAAAGTAGATCTGAACTCGCCATGAGAGAAATGATCATTCAGGGGATCTTCCTGAATAGGTGGAGGTGCGGGCTGGTCCCCATTCCTTCTTCTGTTATTTCTTATGGGAGGTATAGTCTGTAAATGGAATGAAGGATGATTCAAAAATAGAGTTTAAATAGAGATCGTGCTCATTCGTACGATATGAATACTGAAACAAAGAAAACTTTTTCCTAAAACGTCTCTTAGTCTCTTGTCCATAAGTGTGACGTGCTTCACACCCATGCACACGACTCTACTCAATGTAACTTTCAAACACCCTAGGACACTATAAAATCTTAGGCTCTGATACCAAGCTTTTTCATGACCGAGGCTACCCACTAGCCGCGATAAAAGTGCTTACTGTCATAAGTGACCACAAGCTTACCCATGAGTTGGTACCTGCTGTGAGCACTAAATAAAATTATACTGATATACCATAAGGTAACCCATGACTGCTACAAAAGACACAGTCTTAACTGGAGGGTGATCCCCCATCCCAAGATTTGCTCGGTACTACATCCTTTTCCCAGCTGAACTTACACTAGTACTGAACTGAATTAAGTTTAACTGAATATTATTTATTATAGTGCTTATCTTAGTCACAATAAATGAATAAGGATATTCATGGATTAACTAAATCATACTTGAAAAACTAAAAATCATGTAAGAAACGTAGGTATTGAGTCATGACAATTAAACTTAAACTGTAATATTGAATCATGGTTCAACTCAAAAACATGGGCATTTCATCAAACATTTAGAAAACATGGACTTGTCCATTGGGGTATTTTAAACATTAGAATTAAATAACATAAAGTTCACTTGATAAGACATGGGAAATTGAAATTCATAGCATGAGGAATTCAAATTTTGTATGGGATCATACATGGACTAAGTTATATTTAAATTCCCATAAAAACATGAATTAAATCCATCTTAAGCAATATAAAATGCAATAATGATAGAAAAATCCTTTCTTTAATTGAAAAGAGGATTTTTGGGCTTTATGGGTGAAAGGGACCCTTGAATTAACACCCCACATACCTTAATCTTTTAACTTGAAAGGAAAATGTTATTCTTGATACTTCCTAGAAGGTTCTTGAACTTGGGACGCTTGAATTCTTGATTTCTCAGGGACAAAGGAATTGAATTCGTGTTCTTGGGGAAAAGAGGAGGGTTTTATTGAGAGGAAAATTGGAGAAGAATGGAAAAATTATCCCATAACTGATGCCCAAGTCATGTTATGAACGATTCGGTTGAGGGGGAAAAGACCCGATTTCCCCTCAACCATTTAAATAAAAAACTGGATGCATCATCATCACAGCAACGTGGTCTAATTACGGTCATGGAATTCCCTCACCGCGATGCGGTAAACATGAGTTTGGGACTAATGCCACATCCCGGGCTTATCATGGTAACCCACTAATTTTGTTATCCAAACATGCCCCAAACCTTGTCCGAAAAATCTGAAACTTCTCTGAGACATACTTCTTACGTCCCTGAACATGACTTAACTCAAAAATTAATATCTGAGGATCGTGAACATCAAATTAAATATCCTCAAAGTTTAGGGGTCTTGAAAATAGATAATTCCCCAACACAAGGTGAAATTTTTAGTCCTTAAGCCCCTTATGCATGCAACTAAGAGCTGAATCGAACTAAGAATAGTGCAGGGTATTACAACATTTCTTTGAAATACATGCCAAAGTGAGAAGAGAACTGCATACCTCGATCAGAGATAATGCAAACTAGAGCACCATGCAACTTGACTATCTCCTGAATGAACAAGTTTGCATAATACTCTATAAAGTAGTTAGTCCTCACTAGCAAGAAATTAGCAGACTTAGTCATCCTATCTATGAGGACCCAAATAGAATCAAACTAACTACGAGACCGTAGAAGACCTATAACGAAATTGATATTTATCACCTTCTTTTTTCATTTCCACATGGGCAACTCAATGTCTTCAGATAATCCATCAGGCCTCTAGTGCTCCACCTTCACTTGTTGACAAACCATACACTTAGCCATAAAATTGGCCACGTCTCTATTGATCCACTAGTGGATCTCTTTCAGGTCATGATACATCTTCATCAAACCAAGATGTCATATACCTCAACTCCTGGGCCTCGGTCACGATCCTTTACCGCAGCCCATTAACATATGAAACACATAATCTACCTTAGTACCTCAACATACCATCACTACCAATCTCAAAATCCATAACATTTTGCTAACCCACATCACCCATAATTTACATAAGAATGGGATCCAAAACCTTATTCTTTTTCACCTCAGCACCTAAATATGACTTCACCACCTCTTGCATAATCACACCTCTATCCAAAGAATCCAAGAGACGAACTCCGAGATTAGCTAACCGGTGAATATCCTTCACCAATCCTTTCTTATCTTAATACACATGAGATAAGATACCCAAAGAAAACCTGCTAAGAGCATCAGCAACCACATTAGCTTTACCTGGGTGATAGTGAAGACTCATATCATAGTCTTTGAGAAACTCAAGCCATCTTGTTTGCCTGAGATTCAACTATTTCTGAGTGAACAAATATGAAAGATCTTATGAATTTAGAAAATGTCAACATGTAACCCATACATATAGTGACACCAGATCTTCAAAGCGAACACCACCACTGCCAACTCTAAGTCATGTGCCAAATAATTCCTTTCATGCACCTTCAGCTGCCTAGAAGCATAAGATACAAAGTTGCCATACTTTAAAAACACACAACCCAGTCCCATACTAGTAGCATCATAATAAACAACAAAATCTTCATTACCCTAGGGTATGGTCAAGACCTGTGCATAAGTGAACTTATCCTTCAACTTCTAAAACCTTCCCTCATAAGCATCAGACCAAACAAACTTTAACTTTCTCAGAATCAACTTATGAATGAAGTAGAAATTGAAGAAAAACTCTCTGCAAACCTCTTATAATACCTGGCTAAACCCAAAAATCTTCAAATATCGATTGGAGTCGTAGGTATAGGCCACTTACTAAATGCCTAAACCTTCTATTGGTCGACCTTGATACCCTCTCTAGAAACCACATAACCTAGAAAGATCACAACATCCAACTAAAACTGACACTTCAAAAATTTGGCTTACAACTATTGATCCTTAAGGGTCTGCAACACTATACGAAGGTGATTGGAAAGATGCTCCTTACTTTTAGAATATACCAAGATGTCTTCTATAGAAACGATAACAAACAAGTCAAGAAACAGTCTAAATACCCAATTCATAAGATCCATAAATGCAATCGAAGCAATAGTTAATCCAAAATACATGACCAAAAACATGTAATAACCGTACCATCTTTGTATGGTACACTTTGGGATATACACCTCCCTAATCTTCAACTAATGATAGCCTGACCAAAGGTCAATCTTATAGAATCACTTAGCACCCTGAAGCTAGTCAAAGAGTTTATAAATCCTAGGAAAAGGGTTCTTATTCTTCACTGTCACCTTATTCAACTGATAATAGTTTATACACATCTGAAGGGAACCATCCTTCTTATGCACAAAAAGCACTGGAGCACCCCACAAGGAAACTCTAGAACGAATAAAAACCCTTATTAAGAAGTTTTTTCAACTACTTCTTAAGTTTTTTCAACTCAGTCAGAGCCATTCTATAGGGAGGAATGGAAATAGGATAAGAATCTGGTAAAAGATCAATCCCAAAATATATTTCCCTATCGAGAGAAATACCAAAAAGATCATTGGGAAATACCTCATGGAATTCATTGACAATAGGGATAAATTGCAAGGAAGGACCTTCAAAGTTGAAATCCTTAACCCAAACTAGATGATATATACACCCCTTGGAAATTAGTTTTTGGGCTATAATATATGATATAAACCTTTTCTTAGGTACTACGAAACTCCCTTCCCACTCAATCACAGTTTATTTAGGAATTGGAAACTGACCTTTTATATTCAACAATCAAGAGAAGCATAGAAAGAGTGAAGCCAATCCAATCTCAGAATCACATCAAATCTAGCATATCCAACTCTACCAAGTCCACCAAAGTCTCACTATCAATTATAGACACCACACAACCCCTATAAATTTTTCAAGCAACCATAAAATCATCAACTAGCGTAGAAATAGAAAAGGTGTCCAAAATACTTTCGGGATAAAAACTAAAATAAACAGCCACATAAGGGGTCACACAAGAAAAATTAGACCCCAGATCAAGAAGAAAATACACATCATGTGAGAAAAGTTGTAACGTTACCAGATCAAGCAGAAAATACATATAACGTGAGAAAAGTTATAACGTATGAGTAACAACATTAGGAGATAGCTCTGACTCTTGATGGGTGGAAAAGTGTAGAGTCAATTTCGGCTAGTGTCGGTACCAGAAGTAGCACACTTTGGTGCAGGAGATAAAGAAGTAGAAACCAGAACCTTATTAGCTCCAGTAGAAACATTTGATAATGAAAAGTTCCTATGAATATGACAAGGCTATCCATATATAAAGAACTTATTCCTTTCTCTCATCACAAACTCCATGGTGCACCTTCCCACAATAAAGGCAAAGAGGATAAGATGGGGCCGACAAAGCTCCACTGGCCTGAAACTAGGCACCTTATCCCTTAAACCCCATGTTTATATGGAAGAAACGGTCACCTGAATACTTAGGATATGGGACACTGGCCTTAGAATAAAAAATAGAATTTCCCCAAACCTTCTTCTTGGTCGACTGTCTGCCATCTCTACCACTATTTTGATGACCTTTACCCTTCTCAAAATGCCTAAATTTCTTACTCTGCCTTTTGTTTATTTCTTATTATTTATTATTCTCCTCTTCAACTTGTTACATGTACACTACAAGCCTAGAGATATCCATATCACTATTCAACAGGACGACCTTACACTCCAATACCAATTCCTAATGCAAACTCGAAGCGAACTTCCTCATCATATCCTGCATAGAAGACACAAACTCTAGAGCATAGTGAGATAGCTTATGGAATTTCAATGCATATTCTTTCACTATCATATTGCCTTTCTTCAAATTCACAAACTCCATAGCCTTTGCCTCCCCTAACTCCTGAGGAAAGAAGCGATCGAGGAAGGTAACAAAAAATTCCTTCCATATAGCCTACTAAGCATCGTCACCCCTCAACTTCTCATATTTATCATACCACTGATATGCCACATCTCTTAGATGGTATGCGGAAAACTCCACACCATCAGATTTAGAAGCATTCATCACTCTAAAAATCATTTCCATCTCATCAATGAATCCTTGAGGATCCTCCTCAACTTTTTTCCAGTAAAGGTCGAGGGATTCAACCTCATAAGCTGGCCAACTCTAGTGACCTCAGAAGATAGAGTAACAAAACCAACATAATCAAGCTAACAAGGTTGAGAAGTAACCAATAGAGTCAGCAGATATATAGATCGATGAAATTCAATATTAGAAATATCCTCTTAGGGCGGTGAAGCATGAAAATCATCATCCCATCGATCCCGAGGAGGACTAGTAGGAACTGGTGGAACTCCATGAAGGACTATACAATTAGGAGCTGGGACCCTAAACTAGGTTTGTACTTCATAAGTAGAACGATTTCCCTCTATATTGTCATTAAGTGGGATAGATAAGTTTCCATAAGCATCAGATCTTCGGGGAGGCATGATATGAAATATGAACAAACAAAAATTGAGGGGATTTTAAGACCATAGACTCTATAGCCTGAAAATAGATCACAAGAAAGGGGAATATTCCTAAATGCCTCAGAGCCTCTCCTTTATAAGTGTGACACGCTACACACCCATGAAAGAGACTCTATCTGACATGGATTTGTGACACCCAATAACTCTAAATCGTGATCTGATACCAATCTTGTCACAACCTAGATAAGGGCTTGTCTATGATGGGTATCTCAACTTCGCCGAAGATTAAAGACCACCCTATTTCCCTAGTCAGACAGAATAAATTATATACTATAACAATGAAAGAAAACTAATACATATAAATAAGACAAGTGAATAGATCAAAGGTAACTAAGATTCCAACACAATTCCAATCCACAATAATCAACAAAGCCTCTATGAAATCAGCATCAATCTAAGTCAGGACATACCCACGATGATAACCAAAAGAAACTGAAGGATAGTCTATGACATAAACTATACCACAAAGCAAAGTCCTATCGGAAAAAAGAGGCTCACCACTTTAGGTTGACACACAAAAAACTTTGAGATCACTTATCACTATGCATGGAAAGCAAAAATGTCTCCAGTTTCTGCATTGCATGGGGATACAGCATCCGAAGATGGTTAGCGGGGCAAGTGCTAGCATGTAACTCTAGGAAGGGATAAAATAATGCCAAGAGAAAACCACAGTAAAATCCACATATATATAACATGCTTAGATAAGGAACAAGTTTTAGCATAAAAGTAAAATATTTACTTGGATAGTGTAGCTTAACCATTATAAAATACCCACAGGCTATATGTGTCCATCCCCGATGCTGGATAGACCCTAGTGCGTGTAAGATGCACGAATAAAAAATATCATGGACGACTAGGGAATGCCTTCAACCCCACATCAATCCAGGATACAAATATATGTAACATATTACACATTCACATGGCCATTAAGACCAACCCTCACATTGGAAAATGGGAATTTTTTGTGTTGATCCTTCAGAACCTTAACCTTCATGGCTAGCTACACAACCCCCTTTAAGGATAATTTAAATATTTACATATTCCCATTCATTGAATCATAATCATCCATTTAAGCATACACTGTTAGAATCGTCATACCAACTACGCTTGCAAGCTAATATCATCTTGTTGTTTTAATTATACATCACTCGGGGAAATGCAACGACCCACTTTGTTTTATTAATTCAAGTTCGGGGAATGCCTTAACCCCTTTTATTTTACCAAATCATCTCGGGGGAATGCCTCGACCCCCAAGATCCAATTTAAAATCAAAAGCATGGCTAACAAGGCCTTCAAATTCCATATTTATCCGTTTAAACCTTTATACAATAGAATAGTATAGGTAAGTAAATAAAATCATGTCATAAATCATATTTAAAGTACAATTATGATGATGGGTTAAGGGAACATAATTTCTAAAACCAATTTCCAACCAAAATCATCAGTTTGGGAGAATGCCTCGACCCTCATTCCAATTTCCATACCCATGCACCCAAATAGTTCAAAAACTATCAATTCAAAGCATGAACAATTCACAAAAATCATGGGAAATAATTTAATTAATAATACTCAAAAATAGTCAACCCTCAATCATAATCACCAAGTATTTTTTTGGGATAACAATTGTAAATACATGTTTTTAACAAAATAAGCTTTGGAGAAGAGTAACATGCCTTAGAAACTCAAAAATTTGAAAGTAATTTTTAGCTAGGAACCCAAAGGATGAATGCACAATGAAATCGTTAAACTTTTCTTAGGTTTAGAGTTTGAGATTTAAATTGGGGGATTTTATCTGTGAAAACTGAAGGGGATAATCTTATTTTATGTTTAAGGGTCATACATGTGTGAAAAGACCCAAAATCCCCTCACCCCCAGGTGAATAAAACAAAAAATGCATGATTTTTACACCTCGATGTGGCACGCTGCTCATCACAGGGACTATCCTTTGTGCTAAGATGATATCACAGAGACTATCCTCCATGACATGGCTATATCACATAGGTACACTGCCTTTAGACCACGCCAATATCACTGAGGGTAACCTCCATGACACTAGGAAATTACGGAGGCTTACTCCCTTGGAATTCAAAAATAACCTCGAACCATATCCAAAAATTCAAAAATCTTTTGATATATCCTATAAACATACCTAAACACAATTTAAGTTAAAAATTAATATTTTGAACATGGGTGTGTCAAAAATAAAATAATGGAAATTTTGAGGGTGTTACACCTTCACTGCCTCAAATTTGGGTCCTTCAGGTTAAAGATATATTCCAAACTCTTATGATCAGTAAATATGTCATCATGAATCCTACACAAGTAGTCTCACTGTATTTTTAAAGTAAATACAATTGTTGTTATCTCAAGATCATGTGTTGGATAATTTTTCTTGTATGGCTGAAATTGTCTTGAGGCATGTGTTACTACTTTACTATGTTGCATCAATACACATCGTAAAAGAATTCTTGAAGAATTACAATACACTACATACCCTTTTGACCTTTTTGAAGACCAATACGGGTGTAGAAATCATCTTGTTCTTCATATCTTGAAAACTCCTTTCAAATACGTTATTCCATTGAAACTTGGATGCCTTATGTTTTAGATTTATTTAAGTTGAGGAAGTTGAAGAAAATGCTTCAACTAACCTTCAATAATAACCTTCCAACCCTAGGAAATTGCAAACCTCTGTAGGCATTGTCGGTCTTGGCCAGCTCTTCACAACTTCTATATTTTGTGTATCGACCCATATTCCTTCAATAGAAACAATATGACCTAAGAATGACACAGATTTTAACAAAAAATCATATTTAGAGAACTTTGCGTATAACATACGATCACAAAGAATCTGTAGCACCTGTTGTAAGTGACTAGCATGGTCCTTTTTTTATCTTTGATAAACTGAAGTATCATCTATAAACACTATCACAAACACATCAAAGAAAGGCTTAAACTTCCTATTCATCAAATCAATAAAAGTTGTTGATGCATTATCTAGCCCAAAGGACATGACTAGAAACTCGTAACGATAGTATCATGTTTGAAAAACTATCTTGGGTATATCTTTCTCTTTGACCCTCACTTGGTAGTAACCAGACCTCAAGTCAATCTTTGAGAAACACTTGGCACCATATAACTGATCAAATAGGTCATAATTTATTGGAAGGGGATATTTTTTTAATTTTCACTTTAATTAGTTGTCGATAGTCGATATTCATTCTCAACGAGCAATCTTTGTTATAAACAAAAAACATAAGTGCACAACAAGGGGAAATACTAGGCCTTATGAATCCTTTTTCTAGCAAGTCTTTTAGTTTCTCTTTCAACATTCGTAATTCTGCTAAGGCCATTCTATATAGAGGAATAGATATTGGTTGAGTACCTGGAATCACATCAATACCAAACTTTACTACTCGCCCTAGAGGCAAACCTGAAGATCTTCAAGAAATACATTGGGAAATTTATTTACCCCTAGAATAGTTTAAAGAATTTGTGGATCCACATCTATATCTTTCACTCTAACTAGATGACGTATGTAAACTTTGGAAATCATCCTTTCTTTCTTAAGATAAAAAATAAATTTACCTCTGGGCGCATCGATATTACGCCTCAATTCATGGATTGTCTCTCTTGGAATAAGAAAATACACTCTCTTAGTTCTACATACTACTGTGACATAACAAGAAGTAAATCAATCCATATCCATTATAACATCAAAATCTACCATTTATAGATCAATAAGATCAAAGATTGTTTCATGACCACAAATAATTATTATACAATTTTGATACACTCTCCTAGCCATAATATATTCACCAATTAGAGAAGACACTTCAAATGGCTTAACTAGTGATTTCGATATTATTTTGAACTTTTCATCAACCAATGTATTTTGACATATAATAACATAGTGATGTGTGAGCAGACGCTAACACATTTAAGGCTTTTAACTGAGAATAATTGCGAAGTCTTAAGGAACTTTTGTTGTTTTTGATTATTTTACTTTGATATTGCAGTAAAAGTCATGATGCAAGAGAAATTTAAGGAAATGGAAGCAAAAGAGCTGAAAACTGATGCAAAAAAACTCGAAGTATGGCTGACGACATTCCTGATAAGTCGTCAACCCTGTGATAAGTTATCAAAAATCACATCAGGTATTGCAGTGTTAGAAGGATTAAAGTGAAACTGTGATGACATTTTTGAAATGTCCTCACAACTGTGATAAGGCGTTAGAGTTGCCGTCAAGTGTAGGCAGAGAATCAAATTTTGAATGAAGAAGTGACGACCTTTTTGATATGTCATCACGTATTTGATAAGTCATCAAGATTTGCCGTCAGTTAAAGCAGAGGATGCCAAGAATGCTGGAGGGCCTGACGACATTCCTGATAAGTCGTTAGGACCCTGACATGTTGTTACAAATGTCGTCACCTATTCTGAAGGATTTTCTGAACATTGTGATTTTATTTCCGTATTTATGATTAACTATAAAAAGCATTGTTTAGTGTTTTTATGGGGGGATTATTCATCATCATCATTATTCTGAAAAGAGTTTGATACTTTGAGTCTTCGAGAATATTTTCTAATATTTCTTTCTCTATATTTTAGGATTCAAACAATACAACTATTTGGGGGATTTTCCTTTGTGATCTAATCTATGATTCACTAATTATTGTTCATCTCTGTAAGTTAATCTTCTCAATTATAAATTCAATTATGTGTTTCGTTCTTTGCATTATGAGTGGCTAAACTATGTTAACTTGAATTAAGGGATCTAGGGTTAGGTCATGATAAGGTGCTAAATACTCAAGATTCAATAGGTGTTAGGATTTTTTTATAATTATGAAGTTTTAATTAACATCTGTTGGTTGCAAATAGTAGACACACCTGCTTTGATTTGCTTGAGAAAGAAATGAAGTGAATTATCAACAGGGACTCAGAAATACTTCATTTAATAATCAATGTTGTAACAAGATTGGTTAACCTGAGGTAAAATCTAGACAGTGAACAGAAATTTCGTAAGTCTGAGAGGATTAGAAAATTAGATGCTTAAATAGGTCGAGAGACATTAAAGTATAACATTGATAAAGATAGCTTGTTATCCTACCCACCATGAGAATCTTGAACCACTTTTAGCATCTGTCATGTACCGGAAGCCCTAGTGAACATAATTCTAGTTATTTCACAAAGTCTTGATTTACAAACACTAAAACTAAAGTGACCAACAATTATTTGTTGATCATCAAAAAAGACCCCATTTTATCTTTTCGTATCATTTGTTAGAATTTAACTTGTAGCTTTAGTTTCAAACTAGTTTAATCGCCACTCACATTATTCCCTGTGGATTTGACCATGACTCCAAAGTTGGGTAAATATATTGACGACGACCGTCTTGCACTAAATTGAGGTGTAAGATGAGCATTATCAAAAAATGGCGTCGTTGCCGGGGAACAATTTGGCGTATTGAGTTGGTTTGGAATTTTAGTTTACTTGCTTGAATTCAAACTTGTAAATATTTGTTTAGTTTATTTTTTTTATTCTATATTCTTTTATTTTTATTTTTCTCACACCTTTCTTGAGATATCAGCCTGGATAGATGGATTTTTGAGTGATGACGATTCTTGTTATTATTGTGGGGGACCATGTTTTGAGGCTTACTGTCCAGATTTACCTAAAAGTGCATGGACTGGACCTTCATAATATGATGTGGATACTGTCCTACTTACTGTAACTTGGTGTTTGGCTTGTGGTCAAAGTGATCATACTGATGATATGTGTGTTGTCACGATTCAAGCGAACAAATTGATTAAATGAATCTTAGAGAATCAAGAATAGCTGTGGGAAAAGCTAAAAGAGTTACCACTCCCACCATGTTTACAGTGGCTAAATAAAGAAGAATATGAGGGGGACATTACCCAATTTGAGGAGAGAACTCAAGAATCACAATCACTCGATTGTCATCTTGATCTTGAGACTGACATTGAGAAGGTGATTAAAAGTAAGTGAGTAGTATATAGTGTAAATTTTGAAGTGGAATTAGTTGGGCCTCACTCGAAGCATTTTTCCACATTATGTTTAGATGATATTTTGTTTGTGGAATCATCTAAAATAGTGGAGGAGTGTGAAGATGAGGAACAAGAATCCTAAATTCTTTATTTTACACTTGATAAGCAACATAAAAACACACCTCACTTTAAGGCTAAGTGGTTTACCATGCTCAATCCATTACTCGATTTCTTAATTTTTGTACCACCCCCTATGATTGAGGCAAGAAGATGGACTCTAAGTTGGGGGTGAAATTCATATCCTCAAGGTGGAGAAAAAGTTGAGTTGGGTCATCCCGCGACATTAAATCAGGCGCTGCTTGGGAGGAAACCCAAGGTAGTTTGTTATTTGTATTTGTATTATGTGATTGACATCAGATCTTCGCACCCATGGTGCCACAGGTATGTTTTTAACTCTCTTATTTTGGTTTGACGCATTGGGGACATTACATGATTTTAAGTTGAGTGTGGAGCTACTTGTGGGTGTTGATGTCCTCTTGGAGTTTTTATTGTCGTGCCTCTTTTCCTAGGAGTCTTGTTCCCAGTAGAGTCGGCATGTTTAGGCATATTGTGTTTTTTTGTGATGTGTTGTGGTTAACTGGGGGGAAATAAGTATCTAGGACAATTGACATATTTTTATTGATTTTTCTTGGAATGATAAATACCTCTCCAATTATCTATCTGGTAACTGTGTGATGAGCATCTATATGTGACTATTGTGAATCTTTTTATGGCATTAGTATTAGGGACACGATAATCACTGCTAACAATTGCATGAACCGAATGGGTAGTAGCTTGTGATGTACCTTTGTGCCATATGTGTGTGAGATGCTTCCTAGTTCCCGTTGTGTGTTAAATCCAGAACTTGCCTGGTTGGTCTTGCCTTGGTTGTAGGATAGCAGTTAGGAAAGGATCATAGGTGGTTGTTGATATTAGTCCACTTTTAGCCTAAATAACCTTCCATGTGTGAATAATATCCCTTGATCCTGATTTTGAGCTTGAATGCCTATTCTTTTTATTATACCTATCACATTTCCATTTGTATCACAATGAACCTATTTTGGCCCTGGTCCTCCTTGAACAATGTGCACTTTGAATGAGGCAAATTGCCTAAGTTGAGGGTGGCTACCAAAGGGGTGTGTGACGTAAAATGAGTATGAATAAAGGTAGAATGAAAAAAAAGAATAAAAAGCTGGGAGCGGTGGAAAAAGAATAAGAAAAGAAAATTTGTGAAAAAAAAGAAATGATTGTCAAAAAAAAAATACCGCACCCATCCAGAGTATGTGTGATCAAGAAAAGAGAGAATTAAGTAAAGGTTGATAAGTGAGACCCCAAAAATAGTGTAGTGCCAAGGAGGCTTAGTCAATTTAAATATCCTTGCATATCATACCAGCCCCAAGCCTACGTTACAAATCGAAAGAAAAGATCTATAGTGATCCTAACTTAACTGTCTGAAAACTTAGGCAATAAAAATAAGGGCAAGCATATGGTATTTGACATGCATTAATTGGAATTTATTTCTGAGAGTGAGTGTCTCTTGACCATCCCTGCATTTACATACTTGATTTCATATATGAGTGAGGACGGACTTCGTTGTTGTAAGGGCACATCGGTTACATTGCTAGTTGCCTACTTGCTTGGGTGGTGTAATTTGTACATATGCATAGTTATTGTTGCTAAGTTGATACCATATCTTGATTTCATTCTGTCACATTGTTGATCTTCATGGAAATACACAGTTGGGTTTAAAGAGATTGAAAATGGAGAGAGTAATGTGTTTCGAACTAAAATTGATGATCAACTATCATAGGTATCTTATAAGTCTCTTGGTTAATCATCGTAGTATTGTGTTTTAGTTGCTTGAGGACAAACAATTGTTTTAAGTTGAGGGTGTTGATATGTGAGAAGACGCTAATACATTTAAGGATTTTAACTGAGAATAATTGCGAAGTCTTAAGCAACTTTTGTCATTTTTGATTATTTTACTTTGATATTGCATTAAAAGTCATGATACAAGGGAAATTTAAGGAAATGGAAGAAAAAGAGTTGAAAACTGATGCAAAAGAACTGGAAATGTGGCTGACGACATTCCTAATAAGTCATCAGCCCTGTGATAAGTTATCAGAAATCACGTCAGGTGTTGCAGTGTTAGAAGGATTAAAGTGAAACTATGACGACATTTATGACATGTCGTCACAACTGTGATAAGGCGCCAGAGTTGTCATCAAGTGTAGACAGAGAATCAAATTTTGAATGAAGAAGTGATGACCTATCTGATATATCATCACGTATCTGATAAGTCGTCAAGATTTTTCGTCAGTTAAAGCAGAAGATGCCAAGAATGCTGGAGGGCCTGACGACATTCCTGATAAGTCGTCAAGACCCTGATACGCCGTCACAAATGCCGTCACCTATTCTGAAGGATTTTCTGAGCATTGTGATTTTATTTCCTTATTTTTGATTAACTATAAAAAGCATTGTTTAGGGTTTTTCTGGGGGGGGATTATTCATCATCATCCTTATTCTGAAGAGATTTCGATACTTTGAGTCTTGGAGAATATTTTCTGATATTTCTTTCTCTATCTTTTTGGATTCAAACAATACAACTATTTAGGGGATTTGTCTTTGTGATCTAATCTACGATTCACTAATTATTATTCATCTCTGTAAGTTAATCTTCTCAATTATGAATTCAATTATGTGTTTCATTCTTTGCATCATGAGTGGCTAAACTCCGTTAACCTGAATTATGGGTCTAGGGTTAGGTCGTGATGAGGTGCTAAATACTCAAGATTCAATAGGTGTTAGGATTTGTTGATAATTCTAAAGTTTTAATTAACGCCTGTTGGTTGCAAACAGTAGGCACACCTGCTTTGATTTTCTTGAGAAAGAAATCAAATATAGTAGGAAGTGAATTATCAATAGGGACTCGAAAATACTTCGTTTAATAATCAGCGTTGTAACAAGGTTGGTTAACCTGAGGAAAAATCTAGACAGTGAACAAAAATTCCCTAAGTTCGAGAGGATTAGGAAATTAGATGCTTAAATAGGTTGAGAGACATTTCAGCATAACATCAATAAATATAGCTTGTTATCCTACACACCATGAGAATCTTGAACCACTTTTATCATATGTCATGTACCGGAAGCCCTAGTGAACATAATTCTGGTTATTTCACAAACTCTTGATTTACAAACACTGAAACTAAAGTGACCAACAATTATTTGTTGATCATAAAAAAAAAATCATTTTATCTTTTCATATCATTTGTTGGAATTTAACTTGTATCTTTAGTTTTAAACTAGTTCAATCGCCACTCACATTGTTCCCTGTGGATTCGACCCCGACTCCAAAGTTGAGTAAATATATTGACGACGACCGCCTTGTACTAAATTGAGGTGTAAGTTAAGCGTTATCACATAGAACATGGATTAACTAATGCATATAAATTATGTAAAAAGATGGGCAATGTACCTATAACCGCATCAAGAGAAACCTTCAAATTTTGTCGATCCGCTAGAGCATATGTACGATTTTGAACTCCACTATAACTAGTTCCTCCTTTAATGCCTTTAACATAACCTAAAGGCAGTATACCCCTACCTAAATAAGTAACCAATGATAATGAGGAAACGACTGGTCTAGTAGGTCGTGGCATACCACTCATGCCTCTTTGTAGAAACTCTCGCATCATATGCCCCAACATACCATACCAAAAGAAAGCACTATCCCAAACTAACATGCACCTAAATAAAGCTTCCTATATAGTGTAAATGGTTGTAAAGGGGGTCTAAATATGATCATACTCCCTTTCTCTAGATACCCCACTACCCGTGAGCTTTGACTCTTATTTCTTTTCCCAAATTGATTGCCATTGGATCCTTAAAACCACAGTGAAGCACTAGCGGTAGATTAAAATGATGATGGCCTAGGTAGTCTATTAGAAACCAAGGCCTAAAATATTCTTGTGATGCCATAAATTTCCCCATAGATTTGTCCCGCTTGGAATGTGCTCTTTCTGATTCTTGCATTTGTTTTTTGCCTCTAATCCTCTATTTTTGTGCAAAAGCGTGTATTCTTTCTATGTCCATGTCCTTATTCAAAACAGAAATAGTATAGTCTCTAAACAAATATGAAACTAATCTATGCACATATCAATGAACTCTATCAATCATTATAGAGACTATAATAGGAGCAATACCTTGCCAACGAATTAAATCAGAGGCTATACTCCTTCATGCTCATATTTCCTTGGCAAAGATTTAAAGACTGATCTGAACAAGACTCTCAAATATCAACTAGAAGGTAATGATCAAGAAATGCCTCTTTGAACTCTTTCTAAGTAGATGACGGTGCGTTGATACTCCTAGATCATTTTTTACCTCCATACCATAATATAGATTCTCATTTTATTTTATATGTTGTTAGATTAACTGTATCTTTACCAGATTCATGCATGACATCCAAATCCATTTCGATTTGATTAATAAAGTCTTATGGATCTTCATTAAGATCTGATCTGTTGATGGTGAGAGGATGCAATTTAAGAAAATTCTATGTCTGTTGTCTAGCTGACCTATCTGCACAACTAGAACCTGCAGTTGGAATAGAGTATCCTTGAGCTTGTTTGACAGCTATGCGAGACAAAAATTGTATCGCATTTCTTAATATTACTTAGTAGCATTAACAAATAACATTGAGGGTGTTGTTTTCCTCTTTAGATCTTCAGGGTATGGAGGAGTAGAAGAAGTTTGTGATAGAAATTCAGTTTCAGACTCAATTTGATTAGTTTGTCTAGGTGGTGACCTGTTGGTCCATTTTCTGGAAGCCACATATACTTGCTTACTTATATTCTTACTAATTATAACCAGTTACTATAATGAGAAAAAAATAGACTCAATAATTAAAAATGGCTCCACCTACAACTTTGCCTCCATAGAATGATATAAGATATGAATAAAAAAAGAAAACCCCTAAATGTTTTATAGCCTTTTGTTTATAGATGTGGTTTACAACACTCCCATAGGCAAGACTCTACGTAGGGACAGTTTTGTATACTTCCTAGGAGAATCTATTCTGATACCACTTTTGTCATGCCTCAAATCCCATTGGGGCGGACGGGAAACTGTAGTCGTAAAGGCCAGAGAGCACCAACCTATAACTTTATACTTCTCGTGCATGTAACTATGATAAATAAAGGTTTTTCCATATATGGAAATAATGCGTTATTGAGAATAAACCATGTAGGCAAACCCAAAACTATATATACAAGACTTGGTTGTTGGGGCCACAACATCTAAAAGACAAGACACTACCATGCTTAACTTTACATTGGACGACAAAGACACTTAAAGATACATAGACTTAGTTAAGGTTGGTAAAACTCCCCACCTTAATCTTAACTACTATACAATACCAAAATATATATAACAGACTCAAAAATCCTTGAATCAACCTAAAGATTACCAATAGCCATTGGATATCCTGTGCTCATGCTATAGAGGTGTATTAGCAGAATCACTTTTGCCTGCAGCATGAAATGCAGGTCCCTCATAAGGGACATCGATATGAAAATATGTACTAAATATGTAAGGCTACTATAGCTCAAAGAAAATCAATTACAAGTGTATAGATAATTCTAATAGACCATTGTTACATACAGTTGTGGAATCATGTACAAAATTGAAATAAAAAATGTCATAAAGAATAAGTAGTAACGCATAATCTAGTAAAGTTAGTGAGTCGTTACACTTAGTTTCTAAAATCAATATTTTAGTGAAATATTCTCTTAATCGTGATAAACCATGCGAGAAACGTAGAGCCCTATATAAAACTTTGAATCGAAAGGGCCCGACATACCTTGCCAGGGTATAAGGGTTACTTAGGTGACCACCTATACATATCCATTTGTACAAGATAAATAATGATTGTACATGTCTATTTGGAAAAACTAAAAATTAAATACCTGTGGTGGAACGTAATTTATGGAATTAGGGTACATTAAACCCTCGCTCGTCGATGTTAGGTACTATTCTCAAATCATACTATTGCTCGTACATACATTTGAAATTCACCATAAAATAAGCATATGAGTTGATAAGTATGAAAAAACCACAATATGCTTCTGTTTCTTGCAAACTGAGTGAATCAGGCTAAAATAACATACAGTTAAAAACATATTATATTTCAAGGAAAGAATGCTAAAATTCACTTCAGGAAATCAACCTTACGAGAAACAACATGATCAAACCATGAATTTTCATGTTAAATGTACTTTAATTCATAAAGGAGTATCATAGTTTTAAAATCATGTAAAGTGGGTATGAACCCTATTTACCAAATCCATAAATAAATTATAAAAAAATATTTTTTTTTGCCGCAAGGGCGAAAGGAAACGCTTGTTCAAACCCCACATACCTAAACTTCTTAATTTCTGAAAGGAAACATTGAGTTTGGAGCCTTGGAAGTTGAACTTTGAGAAGAAATGCTAATTTCATTTCTCTAGAGAGTGGAGGGGGGAAAGAGCAATGAAAACTTGATAAATGTTGAGTAAACTATGTTTATAGAATGATTTAAGTCTTGGGGAAGGGTTTTGAGGTAAGGAAAGGATCAAACTTGATACAAAATCGAACCAACAACAACAAGAACATCAAGTAGACTCGGATTTCAGTCCAACAACACCAAGAACAACAAGTTTAACATTCAGTTTTTCAGCCCAACAACACAAGAACAACAAGATAGATAACAATGCTAGTGAATCGAAAAGAGCCCCACACGGCTTCACTAGACTTCAAGATAACAAAATCAACAACACAACAACAAGATAAAGAAAGATAGATAACTTGACATATAATATTCAAGAAACTAAGAACCCTAGCATCAAGAGAGGACCCTAAGTCTAATGAATATAAACACCAAGTTCTTACGAGGACCAAGAGGCACTCAAAGACCTCAAAACCCTTGTTTCTAGCCAAAGAGACAACACAAGTATCCCTCTACTTGTGAGGAAATAGTGGCGGCTTCCAAGTGTGGAAGAGAGAGAGAAATGTTTAGTATTTTAGGTTACAAATTTCAGCATTCAAAAAGTGAAGACTAACTCTCTAACATGTTCTATTTATACTACAAACAAAAGGGGTAAAATGACCCATCCGCCCTTGCTTCTTGTGCCATCCTTGAAGAGTAGTTTATTACACATTAGGACCCCTCTTCACACATAAAAACGTTTAGGTCCTTGGTTGGTTCAATCACCAACTCACACACGGCCACTTGCATGAACAAAGCTTGGGGTTTTTGTAATTCCCGAGCTTGGCTTCGTGTGAAAGGCCGTGTACGTGTGGAGGCTGTCCCAACCGTATCATCCTCTCCATCTTGAGAGGAATTTGGCCTCAAATTCAGCATTTGGTCATCTTCAACCGCATCAACGAGGGAGAGATCACCAACGTTGAAAGTGTTGTGCACTTGATATTCCGGTGGAAGGTCAATCTTGTAGGCGTTGTCATTGATTCTCTCAAGTACTTGGAAAGGACCATCACCCCTTGGCAGCAACTTGGACTTCCTTTGAGCTGGAAACCGATCCTTTCGAAGATGCACCCACACCCAATCTCCGGGTTCAAGCACAAGCCTTCTTCTCCCTTTGTTTACCCTTTTTGCAACCTCTTGGTTCTTCTTTTCAAGCTTGAGCCGCACCGTCTCATGCATTTTCTTCATTGCTTCGGCTCTTTTATTTCCATCTAATCTGGTCATGAGATCACTAGACAAAGGAGTGAGATCTAAAGGGGTAAGGGGATTTAGGCCGTAAACACATTCAAAGGGAGTCATTCCCGTGCTCGAATGTATTACCCGGTTGTATGCAAACTCCACCAAGGGTAGGTGATCTTCCCATGAAGTCAGTTTACCTTTAACCATAGAACGTAGCATAGACCCTAAGGTTCTATTTACTACCTCCGTTTGGCCATCGGTTTGTGGGTGGCAAGACGTGGAGAAAAGTAACTTCGTTCCAAGCCTACCCCACATGGACTTCCAAAAGAGACTTAGGAACTTGGAGTCCCTATCGCTCACAATAGTCCTCGGTACCCCCGTGAAGCTTTACAACATGTTCAACAAATAATGAAGCTACACTACGAGCATCTTCGGTTTTAGCACATGGAATAAAATGAGCCATTTTAGAGAATCTATCAACAATAACAAAAATGCTATCTCGGCCCTTTCTAGTCCTTGGCAGCCCCAAAACAAAATCCATCGAAATGTCCAACCAAGGTCTAAGGGGAGTAGGGAGTGGGGTGTACAATCCTTGAGGTAGGAGACGAGATTTCGCACTCCGGCAGGCCACGCATTGACTACAAATTTTAGTGACGTCTTTGCGCATTTTTGGCCAATAGAAGTTCTCCTCTAAGATTCCGAGGGTCTTGTCTACCCCAAAGTGCCCCATGAGGCCTCCGTCATGGGCCTCCCTCACAAATAATTCCCTCCAAGAACTAGAAGGAACACACAACCGCCTCCCTTTGAACAAATACCCATCGAACCGAGAGTAGGAGGAATGGTCACTCTCTTTAAGCCAACGGTCCCTTCCCCACTCTTCGCATTCCCTAAAGATAGGAGCAAAGGTAGGATCCTCGGGATACAACAACCGCAAGCTCTCAAAACCCATCAATTTCGAAGACAAGGTAGCAACAAGCACATGCTTCCTAGACAAGGCATCGGCAACAACATTTTCCTTTCCCCTTTTATAATGAATTACATAAGGGAAAGTCTCGATGAACTCAATCCACTTAGCATGACGCCTATTCAACTTGTCTTGGATCTTAAGGTGTTTCAACGACTCATGATCCGTTCGTATCACAAACTCCTTAGGCCACAAATAATGTTGCCAATTTCCCAAAGCTCTAACAAGGGCGTACAACTCCAAATCATAAGTTGAGTAATTAAGAGTTGCCCCTTTGAGCTTTTCACTGAAATAAGCAACGGGCTTACCTTCTTGCATCAAAACAGCCCCGATGCCAACCTTACTAGCATCACACTCTACTTCAAACATCTTATCAAAATCGGGCAATTGCAATAAAGGCGCCGAGATGAGCGTAGCTTTCAAGGCCTCAAAAGCCCTAGCTTGCTCATCACCCCATTTAAAGGGTCCGTCTTTTCTAATTACCTCGGTTAAGGGGGCTGCTATGGAACTAAATCCTTTGACAAACCTCCTATAGAAGCTTGCCAACCCGTGGAAACTTCGGATTTCTCCAATAGTTTTAGGGGTCGGCCAACTTCGAATAGAGTCTATCTTGGAATCGTCCACTTCCACACCCCTTGAGCTCACGACAAAACCCAAGAATATAACCTTATCAACACCAAAAGAACACTTCTCCATGTTGGCATACAGCTTCTCCTTTCGGAGCACATCAAACACACATCTCAAATGCATTACATGATCATCAATAGATTTACTATATACCAACACATCATCAAAGTAAACCACCACAAATTTTCCAATATAAGGCTTCATTACATGATTCATTAGCCTCATAAAGGTGCTAGGAGCATGGTAAGGCCGAAGGGCATGACCAGCCACTCATATAGACCGAATTTGGTCTTGAATGCGGTCTTCCACTCATCACCGGGTTGCATGCGAATTTGGTGATAGCCACTCCTAAGGTCCACTTTAGAAAACAAACAAGATCCGTGGAGCTCATCTAACATATCATCTAGTCTAGGGATTGGATGACGATACCTTATAGTGATTTTGTTGATGGCTCTACAATCGACGCACATACGCCAAGTTCCGTCCTTCTTTGGTACCAAAAGCACCGGAACAGCACACGGACTCATGCTTTCCTTGATGTATCCCTTGTTGAGCAGCTCTTCAACTTGTCTTTCAAGCTCCTTAGTGTCCATGGGATTGCTCCTATAGGCCGGTTTGTTTGGAAGTTGTGAACCCGGCACCAAATCAATTTGGTGCTCAATTCCCCGAAGTGGGGGCAATCCTTGCGGAAGTTCTTGAGGAAATACATCTTCATACTCCTGCAACACATAAGAAATCAAAGGGGAAATGGAAGAATTAGTGGGGTTAGTATTAAAACAATGGGCCAAGAGTAGCATCGGCTTGTTTTCATCATGATCCACGAAGAGTTCTTTCCTCCTAGCCAACATCACTACGTTTTCCATCTCCCTTGTCGTTGGGACAGCCTCGGATGTCCCGACTTCCTAACCTACGGCACTCCCCCCCTTTTCTCCCTTCCCGGATTCCTTCCCCTTTCCCTTCAACTCTCTCATCTTTTGATGCCACTCGTTTACTTGGGAGGGTGAAAGAGGATGAAGTGTGACCTTTCGGCCATCCTTCTCAAGCGTATACCGGTTGGTCCTCCCATCGTGTTTAGTAGACCTATCATATTGCCATGGTCTACCTAACAATAAGTGACATGCTTGCATTGGGATCACGTCACAAAGTACCTCATCGTGGTAGTTTCCCACCTTAAACCGAATCACACATTGCCGTGTGACCCTTAATTCACCACAATCATTCAACCATTGTAGCTTGTAAGGACTAGTGTGTGGTGTAGTTGGTAGCTTCAAGAAATTTACCATAGCATGGCTCGCAACATTTGTACAACTACCACTATCAATCACCAAGGTGCACACATTCTCCTTTACAAGACACTTAGTATGGAATAGATTTTCCCTTTGACTCGGGTCACCTATCGCCTTACTAATCATGACACGTCTAACCACAAAGTTAGGAACCACACACTCCCCTTCTTGTGGATAAACATCTTCACTACCGTCTACTTCATCATCATTCGGCCCATTTTCAGCTCCCTCTCCATCTTGAGGCTCGGCCTCATCCTCCCCCCTTTTGGAATCCACCTCCTCACCAAGGTAGTACACCTTTCCTTCTCGTAGGATCACATTGCGCCGGTTCGGACATTCATTGGCCTTATGCCCCCAACCATGGCACTTGAAGCATTGGAACCCCTTTGGGTTGGGATATTTGTGAGCCTCCGGTTTCGGGGGAAATTTAGGGACTGTTTTGGACTCGGGCAGCTTCGTAGGTGCGGGTTGGTCCTTGTTTTTGGTCCAACCCGAGGGAGTTGGTACCCTTGCCTTGAAGGATGATCTCTCCTTAAGTTCCCTTTCAATCTCAAGGGCCGCTTGGAATATACCGTCAATGGTTTCAAACCGATGAAGGGTCAAATGAGTGGAGATCTCTTTGTTCAATCCGCACTTGAACCGGATGATGTCGTGGCTGATTTGTTCCCCACGATGATCAAGTTTCAACATGAGTTGTTGGAACTCGTCGAAGTAGGCCATCACACTCTTGCCTCCTTGCCGCAAGCCATATAAACTAGCAAGCAACTCATGACGATATCTCTCGGGAAGGTATCGTTGTCTCATCAAATACCTCAACCGATACCAAGGTAGTGGCTGTCCATCGACTAATTCATTACCAAATCGTTTAACATACTCCCACCAAGTGTTAGCATAGCCCTCGAGGTGAGCTATAGCGTAGCAACTCTTCTTTTCGTCCGAGATGTCATTAACTTGGAAAACTTTGTCACAAGCCGATTCCCAAGTCAAGTAGGCCTCGGGATCACTTTCACCCTTAAAGATGGGTAGGCTCAACTTGATGGTGTTGATGCCTACGTCTCTCTCTTGGTGTCGGTTTCCCCTATCTCCATACCCCCGGTATCTCCTAGGTTCTCCTCGACCCCCTCTTAACTCCTCCTCCCTCATATAAGCGTCATCAAAGACTCCATCTCCTTCATACTCCTCTCTACCGTATCCTTCAAAGTGGGCTGGTCGGCCTTGGCCGTTTTGATTCGGAGGATTTGGAATTTGTGGTCTTTGGTTTAATGGAGCTTGGAATGGAGGGTTCGGATTTAGTGGAGGTACTTGGCGTCCAAATCCCCCTTGTGGAATTGGAGGGGCTTGGAAATGTAGTGGTCTAGTGGAGTCTCGGTTTGGAGGAAAATAGGTAGTTTGGCTTGCGGTATTTAGTGGAGCTTGGGGTGCATTTAGCATTTGGTGGACTGTTTCGGGGGTGATGGTTGCGGAGGAGGTTCTATCATGACCATTGGTAGATACATGTAGAGGAGTAGAAGGACGAGAGTTCCTTTGACTCTCCACTTGTTCTAATCTCCCACTAATAGTCGACACTTCCCCCTTTATTGCTGCCAAGTCCCCTCTCACGGCCCCAAATTCCGAATTCAACCTTTCAAGTGTCCGGGTAACGGCCTCAAGAGTGACCCTCATAGAATCAAGGGAATTAGTATCCACACTATGAGACGTAGTTCCTTCCATTGTCAAGATATTATCCGCCTTAGTTCACCACAAGTTCGTGTTCCACAAGTGTTGTATAATTGGCTAGTAGCCGTGAAAATTTTAAGGTATGAGTAAGCTCTTATCCGGAATGGATTCTTGTTTGAAGACTCAAAGAATTCTTGTCGGACTAGAGTCAAAAATCAGCAACTCATTCAAACGAATAAAAGCACTCAAATAAACGTTGACACGAACAAACGGCTCAAGGATCTAATTGACAACTTAGTAGGAATGTACTAGTTTGTTAATTAGTTCTAGGACCAAGTAAGGGAAACCAAGGATCAACAATTAGCAACCAAAGAATATCCTAAGTTGAGCTTATAGTGGCGTGGCAGCATGCAATGGTTCCACACGTTTTCTTTTCTTTTTTTTTTGTCAATATTCACACAACTTGTTATAGTTTTCAAAGTGTTTTTGGTGGGAAAATAAAATCTTGTAATATTTCACCCTTTTCAAACTCAAGAAAGGGATGTTTGGTAGACTAATCCCACAAAACAAGGCTCCTTGAATTAGGGAAAAGTGATTGACAAGACTACAAGGTGATGGGTGCAAGTCTTTCACAACAACTTTATAGCTTGTCTTACAAATTGAGCACACACAAGATGAACAAGATGAACAAGTTCAAAAGATGAACACCTCAACAATCTTCTTCAACTTCTTTAGCACATAAACACAACATCCACCGATTTTATTTTCTTTTGGTCATCAACAACATACAACTTTCGGCCACTTCAAGTCACTACACAATGTTCAAGTTTTCAAGCTCAACTTTCGGATCTAGACACCTTAGTGTTGGTGAGAAAGAAACCAACACTAGGAACTCACTAAACAAGCAAAATTAACACTTAGATCTAGACATGCAACATCATTTTCGGATTCCACTTTTAATGGACTGATTTTCAGAATTTCCTTTTTGGTGTTGTTTGTTTAAGCCGTGTACTAGCCCAAGATGGGTTATGTTGGAACACAACCGGTCAAGCTTTGATACCAAATGATACAAAATCGAACCAACAACAACAAGAACATCAAGTAGACTCGGATTTCAGTCCAACAACACCAAGAACAACAAGTTTAACATTCAGTTTTTCAGCCCAACAACACAAGAACAACAAGATAGATAACAATGCTAGTGAATCGAAAAGAGCCCCACACGGCTTCACTAGACTTCAAGATAACAAAATCAACAACACAACAACAAGATAAAGAAAGATAGATAACTTGACATATAATATTCAAGAAACTAAGAACCCTAGCATCAAGAGAGGACCCTAAGTCTAATGAATATAAACACCAAGTTCTTACGAGGACCAAGAGGCACTCAAAGACCTCAAAACCCTTGTTTCTAGCCAAAGAGACAACACAAGTATCCCTCTACTTGTGAGGAAATAGTGGCGGCTTCCAAGTGTGGAAGAGAGAGAGAAATGTTTAGTATTTTAGGTTACAAATTTCAGCATTCAAAAAGTGAAGACTAACTCTCTAACATGTTCTATTTATACTACAAACAAAAGGGGTAAAATGACCCATCCGCCCTTGCTTCTTGTGCCATCCTTGAAGAGTAGTTTATTACACATTAGGACCCCTCTTCACACATAAAAACGTTTAGGTCCTTGGTTGGTTCAATCACCAACTCACACACGGCCACTTGCATGAACAAAGCTTGGAGTTTTTGTAATTCCCGAGCTTGGCTTCGTGTGAAAGGTCGTGTACGTGTGGAGGCTGTCCCAACCGTATCAAAACTACCCATAAGAAAACTAAGAAAAATTGCAGAAATTTTGTGGTTGACGACTTGGTTGATGGCCCATCAACTCATTGACGGGTCGCCAACTCAGGTCGTCAATCTTTAGTAAATTTTTAACTTTACTAGTTAAGGTTGATGACTTTAATTGATGTCCCGTCAACCAGTTTACGACTCGTTAACTCAAGTCGTCAATCATTGGTAGACAAACACCTTCAAGTAGAATGAGCATAATTTTCTATTCTAATATCAGATTAAGGTGAAATCAGATGCGTTGGATAGAGGACTTAAATACCTTTCATTTGTTGGTTCATGAGCTCCAAAACTCAATATATTATATAAGTTATACTCATTTAAAATTGACACTTATGGATCAAATACTAAAACTTAATCGATAACAAATGCTCCCAACTCAAATTTGCTCTAAATTATTCCTATCACTATGATCAGCATCAAAATAACTTTACACGCTAGGTAAATGAACACGACACTTCTCTATGGTTTAAAATATTTATTTTTGGGCCTATTAACATATGAAGAATGGTTAGGAACGTAACTAGGATTTAGTGGGGTGTTACTAGATATGATAATTGACACAGTTACCCCGTCTTTATTACTTAATTCAATTATGCAGGCATAAACTTAAACTAATGGAATAAGGAATTATATAAATGATGTAAATATTTGTCAGATGGCTAAACATAGAAGTATGCCCCAATAAGATAAGCAATGACTTAATTATGGTGCTTCTATGAAAAACATATTTTTCTTAAGACCCAACTCAAAAAAAAAAAAAAATAATAAATAATTATGGAGTCCCACAAGCAACTGTAGGGAAACCAACAGTTTGTTTAAATAGCAAACTACTCCTAAGTGATGCGATCCGAACCTACTCTTCTCATATAACTAGCACATCATCAAAAATAACAATGGTATATCTGAGTATTGGATACTCCGTGAATATCTAAGGGAAAAGTTCAAATAACAAAATACTGATAGTAATCAATAAATAAATAAATAAGTAAAACAACATAAGTGAAATAGTTCAAACCTAGTAAAAATTATCAATGATGAAATAGTCAACCTCGGTTCATTATGTTCAAAATTATGTCAGGTCATTGAAAGCTAAAATAGAGTCATATAGTTCATCAACTTGCCAACCAAAAGCAAATTAGAACAAAACATGTAAGCTCAAGGAAAAATCAAATCAATCAGGCCAACACAAGGGTAAATCAAAGATGGGAGAGCCATAGATATGATCTCATTATTCACCAAAGCTACCAAACCTCAAAGGCCAATCTTTCTCTAGACTGACACATCTTATTGAAAGCATTTCACTGTAGAGTCACAGAGACCAATCATCCTCTGAGTTATTACAATATTTCACATCTAAAATAGCACAACTTTTCCATAAAAACCCAAATACAAATAATTCAACAACCATAATACTTTATCCAAATTTTCTTCTCATAATAAGAATATTTCAAAGTCCACAATTGATTTAGAAAAGCATGTTAAAAATTAAAGTGAAGTTTCAAGTTATTAATCCATTCGTCTCATTCAAAATATCTCTTTAGAAATCAAGTTAAACAAGTCACATTCATAGTAAATTACATTTATATATGTATAGTATCATCTAGAATAAAATTATGAAGGCTCAATGTCCGCACGAGCATAAATCCCTAATTTAAATCAACTTTATAGTCAAAAGTATGTTCAAAACGAGACATTTTACAAAAATGCTCTAAACGTGTTCAACAACTCTTAACAATGACTTTACAATCAATATTAAGCTAAATTAATCTCAATTAAACCTTTAATCGCACAAGTTAATCAAGAAACTTGCCTTATGGATAATTCCAAGAATATCTCTTTAATCACTCTTGAATTTGATTCTTGACTATAAAAATTAGAATGATAATTTTTCATAATTCTTGATAAATTAATGTAATAATCATGACTATTATGTAGCAAATAACTTTATATTATTAAAGAAAGATATAGGAATTTTTTTCTTTCTTAGAAGTCGATCAAAAATGAAGTATGCGTGAAAAATCTAAATAAAACATGTTTTTATAGTCGGTCTGATTTACCTTATATAAAATATAAAAAATATATAGCTGATAGGGAATATGAGAACTATAACTCATGTCAATATCAACTATGCACATGGTCTACCTAAGCAACCCACCCAGATTTTAGGAGCTATAAATCTTAACACTTTCATCCACGATTTAAATTATGATTGTATATCACATATGTAGATCGTATATCAGATATATGATCAAAGACGGGTTAGCGGGTGAACTCTAGCATGAACACAAGATAAGGATAAAATAATGCCGTTTAACAAAACCAAGTAAACCATTCATGTGCATACAAACTATATATATATATATATATATATAACTTATTATATATTTCTCTTTAATTTCTACAAATTAACAAACATATTATTTCAATTATACAAACTCTTAATTTCTCCTAACAATATTTAGTTTAAACTTGAAGATTCTTGTAACTTAAAACGCATCATATAGGATTTTTGGTTGCAACTAAGATTCTCTTTTTTTTCATGTTAGTTACTACTATTTCTATTTTATGAGTATTTTCTTATCGGTTAAACGAAAAACCAAACTGTTGAGGACTAAAATCCGTTAAACCAAAAACCGATAAAAATATCTTATTGATTTGGTTATTGGTTTAACATATTTAAAAACCAAGAACCGATAAACCGAACCGATAGTATATAAAACCGAATCAAACTGACAAATGCACACCCCTAATTCATACCATGTCGACCTTGATAAGATGTACTACAAGTTAAAGAATATGAATTTTCACACTCCACACGTGCACTCTCACCATAGCTCTCATAAGCTTTGCAAATGAAAGGATTATACCTTACACCAATTCTAGTTTCGGTTTGGGAAGGGTAAGAACCCCCATAAGTCCCAACTTCATCATAAGGACCATCACAATGCTCTTTATCATCTCCATGTTCACCATAAGTACTAGGAACTTCATTCACCTCATTTTTCCCCTCAAAACCGTAACCCTCAAATCTTCCCGTGCCTTGATCATGGCTATTTTTATAGCCCCTATAATCTCCAACAACTTCGTAGCCATAAAATCCCTCACTACAATCATAGTCTCTTATGTCGTAGTCATAATAATCCGTGGCTATCGAAGACATATTCCCATATAACACCTCGTACCTACAAAATGAAAAAATAAGATTAGTGGTAAAATCTCCTCACCAACACTCGTACGCACTTGCCTTTGTGATCCTCACAATTGGAGCGGCGAATATTGAAAGTTACTTATACTACGGTAAGCAATAAGATATCAATCCTACTTAGTGGACTGAATAGATTCTTGTTTGATCGACTCAAGAAACAAATAATAAAAAAATTATCTTATGGACTTGAAACAAAAAAATTACGCCGAATTAAAAATGAGAAAAGCGCACAAATAACGAAGACACAATGAAAACGGATTCAAAACTAATTCACAATCTAGTAGGTGATTACTAGTTGCTAATTAGTATTAGAATCAAGAAATGAAACTAACGAAACAAAAAAAAGAAACTTAGAATCTAAATTTAAGCTTCAAGGTATTTTGGAACGTTAATGACATGGCACTTTGATGATGTGGCAATTTGGTGATGTGGCGGTTTGGGTGACGTGGCAATTTTTTTTTCTTGTTGGCAATTTGAATTGATCAAATTTAATTTGGAAGAGTGGAAATTCGGTTTTGGTAGGGAACAAATAAGACTTGGAGACTTTTTCAATTTCAAAAAAAATTTGATCGTCCTTGCACCTTTTTGGCTAAACACTTTTATGAAAGACTTTTGGCTTTTTTCTTTTTTGTATGTCTTGGAATATGCCCCTTTCTCTTTTTTGGCAACAAGACTTTTTGAAAGCCTTTTGTCTACTTTCTTCTTTGGTGTTGTCTTGAAATTATTTTAAAGACAAACAAAAGACCACGTCTTATTTCCACTTTGTTCAAGATCAAACAACGCATTTGGAGTGTTCTTGGTTCAACAATTTATGAAGATGGTGAAGAACACTCAAAGTGCATCTTAAGCAAATGACCTCCAAATTGAATGAATTTTGAATTTTTCAAACACACATGATCTCCCAAAAAACAATACCACAATTTCAATACCAATTCTCAACCACAACAACAACAACACACGGCTCAAGCTCAAGTCCTCAAATACAACAACAACCTGCCTAAAATCCAAACACAATCGAAAATGGATCAAATTTTAGATTTAGACTCTATTAGTATTAGAGAAGAAGGAACTAACACTAGAAACAACAAAACATACAAAAAACACAAGAAAATTAGGCTTCAAATTTTTTCCTAAACACAAAAATGGGACAGCTTCACTATTTTTGAGTTTTTCAGCTTTTTAACACTTTTTTGGTTGATTTTTTGAGTGAACAAGCACAAAATTGATCTAGTGGGAACGAAATTAAAGATGGATCTGATACCAAATGGTAATGGAAAAACCAAGAAACTTAAAAATCAGTCAATAACACAAGGGAAAATGAGAATAAGATACAAAAATAACTATGGTAGCAACACACAATAAACCGAGAATGGGAGACAAGAAACAAAAACAACAATGCAATAATGTAAAGATAGGTAAGATGACATGACATAAGATCTTATGAAAAAATGAGAACCAACACGCATATCAAACAAAGATACCCTCAAAGTCCCAATAATCAAACACCAATCCTCTTACGGTGACCACTAAGGGAATCAACTCCACTTAAAACCTCCGTTTCTAAGCAAAAGACCAATATTGGCTTTTCCAAGCCCTACACTAACTACTTGACTTTTCCAAGCCCTACATTAAAGGCGATACACTCTCGAAGAAAGAAGTATTCTTTCACAATATCATCATCAATAAACTAAAGAGAAAATGACCTAATAGAAGACTATATATAGGCTAGCTTATTACATACTAAAAATAATCACAATACCCTTAATGAAAGGGGTGGCCATGGAGTGTCTTTCCAACAAGTGTAATCCCCAAAACACCCTTAATGAAGGGTGCTTCTTCAATGCTTCACAACTGTGGGGTCATGCTTCAACACTTGTCGTCTCGGGTTGGCACCAAAGGTAAGACCCCACGCAATCTTCCATACATGGGTTTGCCTTATGCCATGCTTAAAATGGGCCATCCATGTATGTTTTTGTGTCCTCGAGGTGACCAAGTCTTAAGTCTTTATGAGTTGGCATCTAATGATGTCTTCAAAAGTATAGATGACCATTTGGCTTGTATCATATTTGGATTATTATAGATTAAGTGCATGCCAATTTGGGTATATCTCCACTCTTGAATTTCATGAGTAACTAATGCTATATCTTGGGGTTGTGTTTGATTAGGTCTTGAATTATGTGTGGGTGTTTATTGTTAGTCAAAATAATTGGTTAATTGTTATGGGTGTTTATCTTACCCTATAGTTGAATTAAGAATTATGGGTGAAAACCCTGATTGACTTGGATTCCATATCATCCTTGAAAGAGGGATGTGGGTGAAGAGTGATTTCAAACAACACCTTGAAATAGTTTGTTTATTAGCATTATCTTAGATATAAGGGTGTTAAGTGAATCAGCTATGTAACATCTGAAGATGGTTAGTCGGATAAGCACTAGCATGTAACTCAGGGAAGAAGGTAAAGTAATGCCATGAAACAATAGTTCAAATCATAGCAATCCGGTGCGTACAACCATAAGAATATACATATATATTTATAATATGCCGGGGTAGGTAACAAGACTTAGCATAAATTTTAAAACATTAGCCTAGACTATGTAGCTTAATCATTATAAAAAAAATACCCACAGTCTATATGGGTCAGCTCCCCCAGCTGAAAGGACCCCAGAACGTGTTATCCACACCAACTAGATAATAATAATATGTGCATATGCGTCATAGGTGACCGAACACCCAGTTCAAATATCAAGAGTGATATTAACACCTAATTATTTAATAAGGGTAACTCAAGCACCTGATCATAATGTAAGGGTGACTCTATCTCAGCCATTTAGACCCCCGCACAGGCAAACATGGTTTCTATTATTAGTCCCTCGAGACCTCCACTTTCATTTCCAAGCTACACAACCATATTTAAGCCTAATTAAAATAAGTTTCACACATTCCTATTCATTGAACTAATGATACATGCAAGGCATACACTATTGGTATCTTCATACCAACTACACTTGCAAGCTTATAATTATGCCATTTAAATTCCAATAACTTAAGGGAATTCCTCAACCCCTTTTGTTCATTAAATCAGTGTAGGGGAATGTCACGACCCCCTTTGTTCATTAAATCAAATTTGGTTCTTTAGCCTTTTATGGTATGTAATAGTTCCAAAGGTATTTTCACTAAATATATTCTCATGTTCAAAACAAGTTTCACAAGATTGGGTTGACGTTATCACCAATTGAATAATCAAAATCCACATAATTGTGGGAATCCATGACCCCCTAGTTTATTAACCATGTCCATACACCACACAGATTCAAAACCATCTTTAAAGTATGACAATTTATATATAAACCATAGGAACATCATTTAAGAAAACAAAAACTCAAAACCCTCAACCTACATTCTAAAGCCAATATTCAAAACCACTTGAATAATAGTTTAAAACACATGTTTTAACAAGATAAGATTTGGAGAAGAGTAAAATGCCTGAGATATGAATAATTATTTAGAGAAATCACCCTTGGAAGCTCTAATTGTCAATTTCTTTGTGAATCACCTTGGTTTTTGGACCTTCGAAAATTTTCTGGAATTCTGGTCTCTGGATCCAATACGACTCGAGGGTATGAGCCGTATGTTAGGGCTCAGATAGTATGGTCCAACTGTATGATGACCAGTGTTGGTTTGTGGAATAGATATAACTTATGGGTACAAGTAATATTGGTGGTTACAAATCATTTGGTTCCTTAAGTTATTCTTAGACTTGGTTACTTAGGTTGGATCTGAGTATGAGTGGATCACAATGAGCCATAGGCCAGGGTATGAGTCATACCCAGGACTCGTATAGTGGACAGTGTCTAAATATTCCTTAGGTTTAAATCTTCTAGGGATATGGATGAAGGGTATAGATCGCATGTTTTGTATATGACTTAGTTGGACAATTCATATGATGGACAGTGTGGGATCCAAAGGTTGAGGCTAGGATACGAGTGGAGGGTACCACTCGTATCGGTGGGTATGACTCATGTGGGTCAGTCATACCCCTATGATGGGATTTTTGTGTTGCTTAAGTAAGGGTATTCTGGATATTTCCCTACTTAACCTAATAAGGTCCCACGACTTATAACCTATTTGGGAGGCTATTTACCCTATTATTCCCTTCATTAATACTTAGAAACTCTTCTAAACACTTTATAATTCACTCAAAATCTTTTGAGCAAGGGAAGCTAGTGTTTCAACTAGATGATTGATTTAGGGTTGTCTTGGTGATTTCTTTCCATCATTATCTTGGTTTAAGGAATGTTCTCTTCCCTAATTGTTAATTCTATCTAAAAGTATGGTTTTATGAACGTTTTCATGATTGCACTGATTGTATGATTTTTGTTTTCAAATATGAATTGGGTGTTTTAAGATTAAATGGTTGGTTATGAATTTCCATGGTTTTAATTATGCTTTTATATACATTAATAGTGGCTTTGGATAACTGGATTTTATCGGAATGGTTTAATGGTAATTGGAATTTCTTTTGGTCATATTATGTGACACGACCCAAAACTGGGCCATTTCATATGTGCACCTCAAGCCAACATAAATTGGAGGACACCCGATAACCCATCGAAATCGTCATCAAACCCAAAGGTTGAATGAATCCCAACCAGAAAATAAGATACTAAAAATATTACTAAAAGTCATAACTTAAACAATGTCTAGTCATTTCACAAATATCAATATACTAGCCAATATAGCCCAGTCCACAGTCATCCATAATACCTCTCAACAAATTGAAGTTTAGAAATGTATAGGTCGGGACAAGCCCCCAACAATAGATAAAACAATCAAATGACAAAGCCTAAAGATAGAAGACCAAGGATAAATGTCTTTCGAAGAAAGGAAGTTCACTAGTCAAAAGTCAATGCTCGAACCGCTTCAATCATCTAATCACTGCGCGGGAAGAGAACAAGGCACTCTAGCCCCTATGTCGTGTGGGGACATATTGTTCGAAGATCATTAGCAGTTGGAACACTAGCATGAAACTCAAGGATAGGGATAAAATAGCATCATCATTTAATAACAAGAAATATCTATCATATTCAATCACATTCATAGCCTTATCTATACATATAGACATAACACATGCTAATTAAGGGGGGCAATTCTTATTAACCCTTTGGAAGCACTCATTCATTATACGTGCAATGGAGGACTCCAACCTTCCACACTTATAGATTCAAGCATTTATCATTAGGCATAGGACTTTAACCATATTTACTTTTCATCAAGTAAGGGACTCTAACCACATATACATCTATTTAAGTGAGGGACTCTAACCACTCACACACATTCATTCAATCAAAGGAGTCTAACCATATGCTCACACATTAGGAAAGGGACTCTAACCTCATGCCATATTTGATAGGGGACTCTACCCCCAAGCCAATTCATTTGGAGAGGCACTTTGACCTCATGAGATCTCATTATGCAAGGGACTTTAACCACAAGCGATTTCATTAGGCAAGGGACTTTAACCTCAAGCCATCACAGCTATCATTAATCAAAACTGGGTCTCTAACCTTTTTTCCATGCATCCACAAACATTCAGTTCCATACATAAGGACTTTAACCCATTTGGCCAATTCAACACCATACATGACCACATAGTCCTCATGGGAGCCTTCATTGCTCAACCATTTCATTAGGAAAATTCCATAATTCAACTCATAATACAATTCAAACTATGGTCCTCAAGACCTTTACGAGCCACTCACACTTCTTTAGAAATTCTATGCCACAAGTTAGTTCAAAACACAATTTAAGTTTATTTTCATGTTAGGGACTTTAGCACCCTTTTTATTCATCAAACCATAAAGGTCATCAATTACACAATACACAACTTATTTTACTTTGATAGTATCATTTATCAAGCATCATACATATTGGTTCATTTCCCTAGTTCAAAGCATCATCATCATGTAACTAGATATCTCACTTAGATATTTTTACAAACACCTTGTGTACATACCCTTACCAAGGCCAATATCATGGTAGAAATCATCAATACTAGGGTTACTTAAAACCCACATGATATACCACATACAACAAGTATTCATGTGTGCAAAATATCATCAATAACATGTATAAACATAAGTCTAAGCAAGAATCATTGTTATTTATCATTAGGCAACAAAACCCTTTTTATTTGATTCCAAAACTACCATGTGCACTTACTAATGCAAGTGTGAAATACATGGGTTTAGAGTTATTTAGCAAGGTGGAGAGTTACATGCCTTTGACAACTTGAATCACTAAGAATATTGACTCATCTCTGCCTTTTGAAGACCACTCTTGAAACCCTAGCCTCCAATTCTTCACAAACAAGCTCTAGAGAGTACTAAGGGTGTTTGATCCATTAAAATGGATGTTTAGTGATGTTTCGACTTTCGACGGAATATTTTGCATCATTTTCTTGAGAAAGTTGTATGTTTTCAAGAAACTAAGGTTGCGTTTAATGGTAGTTTTTAATGTTTCAGGGTAATGATTTAGCTGAATTAAAAAACTCAGAGAAGTGGTAGAAAAACACTTCAAACAGTCAAAATGGTGGACCGTCAATCTTCCGACGGATCACCAACTTGATCGTCAGGCCTAAACAGAACCCAAGACTTCAGGCCTTGCAGCGACGGACCAAATAACAGACCGTCAGTATTGTGACGAACCACCAATTTGTCCATCAGTTTCATCCAGAACCAATCTCCCTAAAGGACTCAGTGATGGAAAAAGTGGTGGACCGTCAGTCTTATGACAAACCACCAAGTTCGTCGTCAAGTTCATCTTAAACCTGGACCCCTGAAGGGCTTAGTGAAAAAACAAATGGTGGAATATCAGTTTTATGACGGACCACCAATTAGGCCGCCAGTCTTATCCAGAATGAGACCTTCCTAGATCAGCAACGACGGGCCAAATTGTGGACCATCACCCTTTCGACGGACCACCAATTTGGCCGTCACTTTGGACGCAAATTTTATGATTTTGAATTTTAAATCCTTTTAGCTGGGAACATATAAATACCAAGTATTAGGGTTTGGTAGGCATATTTTGTCTTCAATTTCATACTTTCTCCTCTATTGAGAGCTTTGTACTACTTTTCATTGAGATTGGAACCTAGGGATTAAGAGGTGATTATTAGTTTTCATATTTTCCATCGAAGATTAAGAAGATCAATATTGTGACTTTTGTAAGTACTCTTCTAAAGTTATTTATGAATATAAATATAAGTTTGATTTATGACATGGAGATGAGTAGCTAAACTCCCATAACTAGTGTTATGGGAGCCTTGATGTAAAGAACTACTCTCGGGTTGTATATGGGTTTGTTTTCTAACATCTATCAAAATTGCATGAATCTTTCTTCATTTTAATGAAATCTCTTGGTTGCCAACATGAGAAGTGAGCCCATGGATTCCACTTGTCTGACAAGAAAGTGGATGTTGGGAAAAGAAGTGATTCACATGAACTCCATAGATTTTCCCTTTGGGATTAATGGAATGATGCCTTAACAGGATCAACCCTCATGAGAGTTTTATTGAATAATGCATGAACCCTTTAAGTTTGAGAGAAGTAAAGGGTGAAATACTCATTAGGTTGAGAAACACGTGGATAATCTTTAGAATTCAATAATTCTTCCAAATTGGATACATAAGTTAGAATTCTAACACAACCTCACAACCCTAATTGTTTGAACATATTGGCGAGCATAACTCTAGTTATTTCATTCTCATTGAAATTACATATTCATTCACTATCAGTAGCTAAACTTTTGTGTAATACAAATACAAAAGAGCACTGTTAACATTTCCAATCCCTTTTTTATTTCGGAGTCTTAGATCAACAGTCTAATAACAATAACAATACTTATGAACATAGTATTCCCTGTGGGATTCGACACCCAACCCAGTTGGGTTTCTATATTTGACAGCGATCGCTTACTCTTTCACAAGAGATTTGTAATTTGGGTGTTTCATTTAGGAGGATGCAAACACTTATATAATGAGAGGTCTTAGAGTTTTAGACTTGGGAAATTACCACAAGGACCTTAGTTAAAAGCTAAAAATTGAACCCGTCCATGGGTATGACTCATCATACGAATTAATTAAGTAGTCGTACCCTAGGGTTTGAGTGGTACCCTCAATCATACCCTAGGCTTCTCCTTGGCCACAAAAATTGTTATGGATATGACCATACACCCATGAATCATATCCAAAGGGTATGACTCACCCCTAACTCATATGCTCCACTCGTAACAAGAATAGTCCACTCCAAGCTAAGACCTCACTCCATACGACTCACCTATGCATGACTCATACCCTTAGGTATGATTGACGGGAGGGTCACTCATACCTATGATAGTGAGTGACCCTCACCACATTGCCTACGATATGAGAGGGGAGGACAAAAGGATACAACCTTGTCATACCCACCCCAGTGACACCAAAAGATAAAGTTTTTTAATGGTTCTAAGTCTAGGTGTTTAAATTCTCCCCCACTGGGATCATTAATCTTCAAATAAGAGGTAATGAAAGCAATAAACACAAGCCAGCATGTCATCGCATATCAAAACAACCTTCAAAAAAATTTGAACAAGCATACAACAAGGATATAACACTGATCATACTCATTATCAATCAATCATTCACTCCATCGTCTTTGGGACTCAAACCCATTATTCATCAAACTCACTTGTTCATATAAAAGCTTAAGTACTTAAACCCCTTACTTATCAACACTTACTCATTTCACAACTTAGGGACTTCAACCCATGACAATAAGGACATATATAGTTTTAAAGCATTAAGGACTTGAACCCGTGGTCTAACAAGACACCAATCAACTCAACATATTGGGGACTTTAACCCACTGTAAATCAAAGACATAAATTAAAGAAAAGAGATCAACATATACCTCCATCCCAAGTTTCTAAAATTGGAAACAAATGCAGATACTTGGACTTCATGTCCGATTCCACTTCCCACTGACACGCCCCAAGTATAGAGCCATGTGGTATGGGCACCTCAAGCTCAGATGAACATGAGGTCACCCCAATAACCCAACCTAAGCACCTCATCATATCATAGGAGTCCAAGTAACTCTAATTCACAAGTTAAGATAGCAGAATAACATCTTAAGTCAACATAAGATACATTATAATAACTACGCCCAGGTTCACAGTTGTTCACAATACCTCTATACACAACCGAAGTCAGTAAATGTATATGCTGGGATGAGCCCCTGACTATAACTGAACCAAATCTTAAAGAGACTAAGTCTAAAGATAAGTACTAAGAGATGATGGTCTTCCAGATGTAAGAAATCTCACCTCTTCAATTTAATGCACGAATTTCTTGATCGTCTAATCACTATGCAAAAAAGAAAGAAAATGCTCCAACGCCTATGTCGTGTTGGTATATAGCATCCGGAGATGGTTAGCTGTTGGAATGCTAACATATAACTCAAGGATAAGTTATAAGAAAACATCATCAATCAACAACAATCAGTTTATCACATTTTATCACATTCATTCACTTATCCATACATATACATATACCATATACCAACAACGATATCAAGGTTCATAAAGATTCTCAAGAATCCATTCATTTGAGGTAAAGTGGAGGATTACCACCTCCCATACTTGTCAATTCACCATGCTTAATACACCACACACACATCATCATCCAAACAAGGGACTTTAACCATACACATTTATCTAGGCGGCAGACTCCAACCACATGCCTGTGTGTTAGACAAGGGATTCTATTCCCTTTCCATATTTAGAATTTACCATAAGCCTCTTCATGAGGTGAGGTACTTTGACCTCAAGAGCTCTTCTTTAGCAACGAACTTTACCTTGCATTTTCATTAGGCGATTGACTTTAAATCCATGCTATATTATGGGGAAAGGGACTTTGACCTTAACCCATCACACAAGGCAAGGGACTTTGACCTCAAGCCATCACAACCATCATTAATTAACAATTGGGACTTTACCCTCTCGTGTATGCATCAAAACACATTCAATACAACATTTAAAGAACTTTAGCCATTTAGCCAATTCAACACTATACAAGACCTCATTGTCATTATAGGAACCTTTGTTGCCCAACCATATCAATAGGCCAATAACTTCATTAAATTTTTCACAACATTATTTTAAGGTCCTCAAGACCCTCACAAGACATTCACATTTTAATAGCATTCTCATACCACACTTTAGTTCAATACATTGTTCAAATTCGTCCTTATATTAAGGGACTTCAACTTCCTATTGGTCATATAGCACAACAAGGTTATCATCACACCTTAAAGGACTCACCATACTCATATTACAACATTTATCAAACATTCATACTCATTAGGCCATTGCCCTAGTTCAACACATCATCAACAATTGACTAGACAATTCACTTAAATATTTTAACAAATATTTTTTGTGCATACTTATAACAAGGTCATTTTCATGGTAGATATCATCAAGACTAGGGTAACTCAAAACCCTTATGTTAAACAGCATACAATAAGTATCCACAGATGCAATCTACCATCAATAACATGTATCAACACAAGTATAAACAAGAATTATCATTATTCATTGTTAGGTAGTTAAACTCTTTTTATTTGATTCAAAACAACCATGTACACTTACTAATTCAAGAGTGAAATACATGGGTTTAGAGTTATTTAAAGAGGGGAAGATATACAAGACTTAAACAACTTGAATCACCAATAAACTTGACCTCTTCCTTGACACTAGATGAACACCTTCAAACCATAGCCTCCAATCTTGCTTCCAAGAGCCTTTAGAGTGTTTAGGATGTTTAAGAATTGTAAAATTAAGAATTAGGAGGATACTATGCCTTATATAGTTATAGGGTTTAGGGTTTTAGGCATGGGAAATGACCAAATGGTACTTGGTTAAAAGCTAGAAAATTCACATGTGCAAGGGTACAACTCCCCTATATGGATAACTTGGCAATCATGACCTAGGGTACGAGTGGTACCCTAACTCAAACACTAGGATTATCCTAGGTCAACCGTAATGTTGTGGGTACTAAACGGAACCTTTGAGTCGTACCAAAAGTGTGACACCCGGGATCTGGTACCCGGAATGCTACACGGTGCTCATGACCCCAAAGGACCATAAGCTAATCCATGACTGATATTTGTACCTATATACAGCATAATATACTGTATGATTGTGAAAACATGAACTGAAAGGCCATAAGGTTCAAGACTGTAACATAACTGAAAAAGATATAACATCTGAATGGGGTGTGAAATACCCAAAACAAAACTGAAATAACATGATAGTCTGGAAAGCCTCTAACTGACTGAACTATCTGAATGAAGAGTTGATGAGACATGTCCCCAACTAACTACAACTAATAAATTTATTTAATGAGATAGTAAATAAATGATCATGTCTTCGAGAGATGAAGAATCACTGCTAACTCTGACTGCTGAGACTGGAATGCTACTAATGCTCTGGAGCTCGTGCTTTTAAACCTATGGTATAAGATACCATAGCACAAATATGTCAGTACTTTAAATATACTGTTATGCATGAAAGGTAGGCTGAATACATGGGGTTCATATGCATAAACAATACTGCGTAACTAACTAATATGAATATGAGAATACATGCATGAATACGTGGTAACTATATCTAAGATTGTGATAACATGAATTTACTGATAACTAACATGACTGATAACTAAATTCTAATGATTGATATAACTGATGACATGAGTGACTGTATCTGACAGTCCTGAATCTGATGGAACTAGATGAGTTCCATATTGTATCTGAGTTCACTGTATCTGACAGTCTTGAATTCTGTAAAAACTATCTGAGTTTTTTTACTGAGACTGAATGACTATATCTGACAATCCTAATTCTGTAACTGAAACTATGGGAAGTAGTTATCTAACCGACATGCCCCTAAAATCCCATTATGGCTAAGTTGGGGTCCAATATGTAACCCCAATTTGAGAGGTATCAATACCGCGCCACTATTAAGGACAAGATGTGAGTGACCCTCATCTGATAATGTCCCCAAAAGAGAATGGTGGGCCCCTCATCTGACAGTGCCTATCCACCTCATTTACCCTCATCTTACAGTGGTGATGTCTTAACCTATCCTGGCTATATAGTTCTGGAATGCAATAATGACTTTTAAGAATCACACCCTCATCTGACAGTGTGTGTTCCTATCCTTGGGTTCACTCGGTGCTAATTTCTACTCCCATCTAAATAGACACTGATCATGGATTACTAAACTAAACTGGACTGAATTAACTGAATTTCGTTAACTGGCGGAATAGTACTGAGATTACTATATTACTGAGCTATCCTGAGTCACATGACTGAATGAGTTATATGGATCATCGCTTGACTGAGGATATCGTGAAAACATGACACGGACTATAGGCACAGAGCTATATTTTTTGGGTACAAGTACCCCTAGGAGTTGACAGAAAGAAACTGACAAAGCATGACTTACTTGAGTACATGACCAACATCAACAATACATAATCCATTGGCTAATACATTTCATCAAAACACTTGACATACATAACTTGTACATGAATGGAGATTTCATATTATCATACTAGTATGACACTTTTCCTTCACATAGGCATTTAATCAAACATGGGGGGAGCATGCTATGGTTATACAATCATCAACACATCTAATAATCAAAGATACATCAATCAACTTGTGAATTGAAGGGTTTATCATGAATACCACATAATTCCTCACATACTAGAATCAATTCTTGTGATTATTAGTCTATAACATGGAATGAAACCAAACAACAACATGTACATCACTTTTTAATTTAATCAAATCATAAACATTAGTAAATATACAAATTTTTGATTTTCAAAAGAGATTCTTGAGCTTCATGGGTGAAACATACCCATGAATAAACACATGACATGCATTTTTTCTTTATTTAGCGAAGATTGATGGAGAGACTTTCTTGAATTGAATCCCCAATTGAAACCCTAGTTTGTTCTTGAGAGAAAATTGAGAGAAACTAGTATATTTTGGGTTCCAAATAGCTGAATCTCATGTTAAAAGGCTTAAATAGGGGTGGGAAATAGGCCCTTTTAACCCTGAATACGTCTTTTAATTTTAGTGAAATTTTCTCGAATTGGACCCCTGGAACGATGCGGTGCTATCACGTCGTGTCACTGGAATTTGACAACTAGGAAATTGAGGGATGGCGCAATGCGGAGCCATCATATTGCCACTTCATTTGTGACCTGGAAGTTTGGTGCGACACGCCACTATCGTGGACCCCTACTGGAATTTGACAATTGCCATTTTCTCCTGTGGCGCGGCACGCCACTGACTAATATGACATTATTTTACGATGAAAACTTGAAATAGTCATAACTTCTTACCCGGTTATTGGATTTAGGAAAATTTTATATCAATGGAAAGCTTATTGAATTTACCACATGACAAAAAGTGAAAATCTTGAAAATTTCATCATGGAATAAACATCATTCAATTTAGAAGTTTACACGTGACATTCTTGGGAAAAAACATTAGTTAGGAAACTTCGGGGTATTATAATATCTCCCCATTGGGAACATTCATCCTCGAATGAGACTGACTAAAACAGTTGAAACGATAAGACAAAGTACACACTGAACATGAACAATGAAATATGACTAACATAACTGATATTTCAGAGATTCATACTGAGCATGCATATCTGATGCATGATTTTATGACTGAGATGATACATGAATGCATAACTGAGATTACTGATAAGCTGATCACATATATCTGATGTATAAATACATGATGAAACTAATTATATGACTAATATTTCTAATAACTGAGTCTTCTCACAAGAAGAATGCATGTCTGATGTATAAACACATGACTAATTTGATGAATGAACATATAATAGGATATTTAATGGTACTTAGTACCAAGTTTAAAAATGGAATCCTGAACATGACGCAGATACCAAGTTGTAACTGAAATCTGGACATGAAAACTGAAAAGCTTAAGGAGCACTGTTACCTTGAGCTTGATCTAAGTCAGCGGAGAAGAGGTGAGGGTACTTGGTACGCATGTATTCTTATACTTCCAAAGTAGATCCCTCAATGGACTGATTCTGCAAAAGAAATTTGACTAGAGGAACTTCTTTGTTCCTCAGTCTACGAATCTGGTAATCTAGAATTTCGACTGGAATATCCTCATAAGAGAGGCTATTCTGAACATCTATGCTCTGAATAGGGACTATAACTGTTGGGTCACCTATACACTTCTTGAGAAAAGAGACATAGAAGACTGGATGAACTGAGGCTAGATCTTAAGGAAATTTGAGCTCATAAGATACCTTGCCAAAGCGACTGAGAATTTTGAAGCGACCGAAATATTGGGGGCTGAGATTTCCCTTCTTGCGAACCTCTTCACTCTCTTCATGGGAGAGATCTTTAGATAGACATAGTCACCAACATCGAACTCAAGATCCTTTCTACACACATCTGCATAAGACTTCTATCGGCTCTGATCAACCCGGAGTATTTATCTGATCAACTAGACTTTATCTAAGGCATCGAATACCAAGTCAGGTCCTATCAGCGAGGCCTCACTAACTTTGAACCAATCGACTGGAGATCTGCATCTCCTACCGTAGGGAGCTTTGAATGGAGCCATCCAAATACTGGACTGATAGCTATTGTTGTATGCAAACTCAATCAAAGGCAAGTGGTCATCCCAACTACCCTTGAAATCAATTGCACACGGCCTTAGAATATCTTCTAGGATCTGAATGGTCCTTTCTGCTTGACCATCTATCTGAGGATGAAAGGTTATACTGAGATGAACTTAGGTACCAAGACTCTTTTTGAATGTTTTCTAGAAATGAGAGGTGAACTCGGTACCTCTGTCTGAAATAATGGATAATGGAATACCATATAATATGACCAACTCCCTAATGTAGAGTTTGGCGTAATCCTTGGCTGAATAAGAGGTATTAACTGGAATAAAATAGGCTAATTTGGTCATTCTGTCTACAATGACCCAAACTGAATCATGCTAGCGACGAGTACGAGGCAAACCCATCACAAATTCCATGTTCACTTCTTCCCACTTCTAAGTAGGAATATTGAACATCTGCATGGACCCACTAGGCTTTTGATGCTTCATCTTAACCTGTTGACATGTAGAGCACTTAGCCATAAACTCTAAAACATCTCTCTTCATCCCACTCCACTAAAAGATCTCCTGTAAGTCGCGGTACATCTTTGTGGCCCCCGGATAAATAGAGTAGCGAGCACTATGCTCTTCTGCAAGAATTCGCTGCCTTAAGTCATCTACACCTGGAACATAGAGATGACACTAAAAACGCAATACACCATCTCCTTCTTGGGAGAAAACCTCTACTTTCTGTTCCTTAACTGACTCTTTTAACTTGACTAAACTGGGGTCTCTATCTTTCTTTTCTTTCAACTTGGAAACTAGAGATGATTCTGAACTACTCTGAACCCATATGTCACCCTCCTCTGAATCGACTAAGCGACCACCTAGTCTGGCAAGATGATGAACTTCCTGAGCTGACTTATTCTTACAATCCTCGACATGAGTAACACTACCCATAGGCAGTCTATTAAGAGCGTCGAACACTATATTGGCCTTGCCCGAATGATAAAGGACACTCATGTCGTAATCATTCAAGAGCTCTAACCACCTTCTCTGAAAATGATTAAGATCTTTCTAAGGAAAGACATACTGGGGGCTTTTATGATCAGTGAACACATCTACATAAACTTCATACAAGTAATGCCTCCAAATCTTTAAGGCAAAAACCACAGTTGCTAACTCAAGATCATGAGTAGGATAATTCTTCTAATGGGGTTTAAGTTGCCTAGAGGCGTAGGCTATGACCATACCATATTGGATGAGTACACAACCCAAAAGACATGTTATGAGTGACCCTTGTCTGACCCTTGAAAAGGTGTCAATACAGTGTCACTATTAAGGACAAGCTATGAGTGACCCTTGTCTGATAGTGTCCCCAAAAGAGAACGGTGGGGCCCTCATCTGACAGTGCCTATCCACCTCATCAACCCTCATCTGACAGTATTGATGTCTCAACCTATGATGGCTACATAGTTCTGGAATGCAAGGATGACTTCTAAGAATCACACTCTCATCTGACAGTGTGTGTTTCTATCCTTGGGTTCACTTGCTGCTAATTCCTACTTCCATCTAAATAGACACTGATCATGGATTACTGAACTAAACTGTATTGAATTAGCTGAGTTCCATTGATTGATGGAATAGTACTGAGATTACTGTATTACTGTGCTTTCCTGAGTCACATGACTGACTGAGTTCTATGGATTATGGCTTGACTGAGGATATTGTAATTAATAGTCTATAACATAGAATGAAACCAAACAACAACATGAGCATCACTTTTTAATTCAATCAAATCATGAACATTGATAAATATACAAATCTTTGATTTTTAAAAGAGATTGACGGAGAGACTTTCTTGAAATTCAATTCAATCAACCCATGACATACCTTAGTTCTTGATTTAGCGAAGATTGACGGAGAGACTTTCTTGAAATTCAATCCCCAATTGAAACCCTAGCTTTTTCTTGAGTGAAAATTAAGAGAAACTAGTATATTTTGGGTTCTAAATAGTTGAATCTCGTTTTAAAGGTCTTAAATAGGGGTGGGAAATTGACCATTTTAACCCTGGACGCGTCTTTTAATTTCAATGAAATTTTCCCTAATTGGACCCCTGGCGCGACGCAATTCTATCGCACCGTGTAACTGGAATTTGACAACTGGGAAATTGAGGGATGGCGCAACGCGGAGCCATCGCGTTGCCACTTCATTTGGGACCTAGAAGTTTGGCGCGATGCACCACTAACGTGAACTCCTACTGGAATTTGACAATTGCCATTTTCTCCTGTGGCGCGGCACGCCATTGATTAATATGGCGTTGTTTTACGATGGGAACTTGAAATAGTCATAAATTCTTACCCGGTTATCGGATTTAGGAAAATTTTATATCTATGGAAAGCTTATTGAATTTCCCACATGGCAAAATATGAAAATCATAAAAATTCCTCATTGAATAAACATCATTCAATTTAGAAGCTAACACTTGACATTCTTGGAAAAAAAAATTAGTTAGGAAACTTTGGGGTATTACACAAAGGGTACGACTCAACCCCTAACTCGTAAGCTTCATCCGTGACCAAAACAGTCCACTCTAAGTTAGGTTTTCACTCCTTACGGTTGAGTAGTATATGACTGACTGGTAAGCCTGGTTACGACCAAGGGATCGCCTTGTCGTATGGATGATAGTATATTACTCTAACATACTATCTACGATACGAAAGAATAGGGCATAATGGGGTACGATTCATGACCTATGGTACGACTCAATCACCCCCAACCGTATCCACTCCAGAGACACAAAAAGGTTGTTGTTTTCCAAATGGTCCAAGGTCTAGGTGTTTCAATTCTCTTCCACTTTGGTAGGTAAGAATAGATATAAGTTAACACCTCAAAATACACCAAGGAAACATTTACACAAGTTAGAAATAACATACTACAAGGATACAACAGAACACATATATCTTGATCACTACCAATCAACCAAAAATTATGCGAGGCCACATTCTGGGGTGTTTCATTCTCCCCCACTTAGGATCATTCGTCCCCGAATGAAGGGTAAAGCAAGAATAAACAGAAGTTATCACATCAATATGCATCAAACCAACCATTACACAAGTTAGATCAAGCATACAACAAGGACACAATACAGCCCATATCGTGACCATCATCAATCAACCATTTCCTTTCGTTGGTCTTGGGACTTCAACCATTACTTATCCAACACCTGCTCGTTCCACAACTAAAGGACTCCAACCCATCAATTTATCAAAGATATAGAGCATCTCAAAGAATTGGGGACTTTACCCCATCATCTATCAAGGACATGAATCGATTCAAAGTATTAGACTTAAGCCCATCACAACAAAGTACACATTATTTCATAGCATTAGGGACTTGTACCCCTTGTATAGGAAACAAAATTCAACTCACACATTGGAAACTCTAATCCATTGTCTAGCAAGACATACATCAAAGTAAGGAGATTATCATATACCTCCACTACAAGCTTCCAAAATAGGAAATAAATACGGGTACTTGAACTTCATGTCCTCTTCTCCTCCCAAGTAGCTTCCTCGGACTTTTGGATCCTCGATAGAACCTTCACCGAAGCCACTTCTTTTGTTCACAATCGGCGAACTTACCAATCCAAGATCCTCCTCGGGACCTCCTCATAGGAAAAAAATTCTGAGATACCAACATCTTCTGAGGGAAAAACTAAGGAAGGATCACTTACACATTTCTGCAACATAGACACATGGAAAGCCGGGTGAATGGAGTTCATACTAGAAGGCAACTCCAACTAATAGTCAACATTGCCAACCCTCTTCAAAATCAAATAGGGGACAACATAGCGGGGACTAAGCTTCCCCTTTTTGCCAAACTGCATTACTCCCTTCATGGGAGACGCTTTCAAGAACACCCAAGCACCCACATTAAACTCTAAGTCCCTATGCCTTATATCTGCATAGGACTTTTGGCAACTTTGAGTAGTTTTCAACCTATCATGAATCACCTTCACCCTATCTAAGGCTTGGTTAACTTAATTGGGACCAAGCAACTTACCCTCACCCACTTTATACCACCCAATAGGAGATCGACATCTCCAACCATACAATTCTTTGAAAGGCACTATGCCAATACTAGAGTGGTAACTATTATTATAGGTGAACTTAATTAAAGGCTAGTGGTCATACCTACTACCACCATAATCGATTATACAGGACAGCAATATATCCTCTAAAGATTATACAATCCTCGATGCTATACCATCTGTTTGCGGGTGGAAAAAGATACTAAGGCACACTCTAGTACCCAAACCCTATTGGAACGACTTCCAAAAGTGGGACAAAAATAAAGGACCATGATATGAGATAATAGATACCAAAGCACCTTGCAACTTTACGATCTCTACAAGAAACAACTTAGCATAATTTTCCACCGAGTAATTTGTCCTCACGGGCAAGAAATATGCGAACTTGGTCATTCTATCAATAATGAACCAAATAGAATCACATTGATTCTGAGATCTAGGAAGACCGGTAACCCAAAAAATATTAATCGACTCCAACTTCCACTTGGGCAACACAATCTCTTAGTATAGGCAATTAGGCCTCAAGTGTTCAACCTTAACTTGCTGGCACACTGTACACTTAGCCACAGGGCTAGGAACATCTCACTTCATATTTTCCACTAGGAGAACTCTCTAAGGTCATGATACATTTTTGTGGAATCGAGATGAACAACATAACAGTCTCTATAAGCCTTGGACATGACCCTTTCCCTCTATCCATCGACGTCGGGAACGCTTAGCCAACTTTGGTACCTCAAGATACCATCACCACCAATCACAAAGTTTGTAACCTTGTGTTGACCCATATTACTCTTAATCTTCATCAATTTGAGGTCCAACACTTGGTTTTCCTTTCTCTTAACAACAAGAGATGATTGACATGTCGGATGCACAAATACACCACCATCCTCAGAGTTCACAAGTTGAACTCCAACATTAACCAAACGATGAATATCCCTTACCAATTCCTTCTTATCCTCATCAACATGGGCCAAACTTCCCATAGAAAATCTATCTAAGAGCATCGGCAACTACATCTGCCTTACGAAGATAGTAATGAAGACTTATATCACAGTCTTTCAATATCTCAAGCCACCTTCTTTGCCAGAGATTCAAATTCTTTGGGGTAAACACATATTGAAGGCTTTTATGATTGGAAAATATATCACAATGAACACTATAAAGATAATGCCGCCAAATTTTCAAAGCAAAGACCACGGCTAATAATACTAAGTCATGGGTGGGGTAATTTTTTTCATGCGCTTTCAATTGCCTAGATGTATAGGCTCCCACCCTATCATGTTGCATCAACACGCAACCAAGACCGACACGAGAGGTATCATAATAAACCATAAAATCATCACTACCCTCAGGCAAGGTCAAAATCGTAGTTGAAGTCAATTTATCTTTCAACTTCTCAAAACTACTCTCACACGCATTTGACCAAACGAACTTGACCTTTTTTTGGGTCAATTTTGTCAACGGGGTAGCTATAGTAGAAAAACTCTCCACAAACCTCTTATAATAACCAGCTAGAGCAAAGAAGCTTTGAATATCAATTGAAGTCATAAGTCTAGGCCCCTTCTTAACCACTGCAATCTTTTGGGGATCTACCATAAACCCTTACTATAGATGACATGACCAAGAAAATGTACGGCTTTCAACAAAAACTCACACTTGGAAAACTTGGCATACAAACAATGATCCTTCAAAGCTTGTAACACGGCATGGAGGTGATCTACATGATCTGCCTCACTCTTAGAATACACTAAGATATTGTTAATGAAGACAGTGACAAATATGTCCAAGAACAGATAAAAGATCCTATTTATCAAATCCATGAATGCCGTCGAGGCATTGGTCAACCCAAAAGACATGACAAGAAACTTATAGTGAACATACCGAGTTCTAAAAGAAGTCTTAGGTTCATTCGCATCCCTAATTTTTAGTTGATGATAACCTGATCTAAGATCAATCTTAGAGAAATATTTTGCAACCTGAAGTTGAGAAAACAAATCATCTATTTGAGGAAGAAGATCTATGTTCTTTACAGTAACTTTGTTCAACTAATGGTAATCAAACACATATGAAGGGAACGATCCTTCTTGCGTACGAACAACATAGGAGCACCCCAAGAAGACACACTAGGATGGATAAAACCTTTATCTAAGAGGTCTTTCAATTGCTCCTTAAGTTCTTTCAACTCCTCTAGAGCCATTATATAAGGAGGAATAGAGATCGGATGAGTGTCCAGAATAAGATCAATCCAAAAATCAATTTCCCTATCGGGAGAAACACCGGAAAAATCATTGGGAAACACCTCGGGAAACTCATTTACCACGGGAATGTACTCTAGAGAAGGCTCTTTTGAGGTAGAATCTTTAACTTAAACCAAATGGTACAAACACCCATTTGAAATCAACCTTCGAGCTTTGAGATAAGAAATAAACCTTTTCTTAGGAACTAAACGACCACCTTCCCATACAATGACAGGATCATCAGGGAATTTAAATATGGCCCTAAGGGTCCGACAATCTAGGGAAGTATAACAAGAGTGTAACCAATCTATTTCCAAGATGACATTAAAATCAACTATGTTTAACTATACCAAGCATAAAAAAGTATCTCTATCACCAACAAATATAACACCCCCTATAGACACTCTTAATAAACACAGAGTCTCCGACCAAGGTAGAAATAGAAAAGGGAATCGACAAACTCTCGGGACCATAATTAAGATGCACAGCCACATACGGGGTCACATAAGAAAAAGTAAACCCTGGATCAAGAAAAGAATACACATCACGGGAGCAAAGTCTCAACATACCCATGATTAGATTAGGAGAATCCTAAGAATCTTGTTGAGTAGCAAGTGCATACAAGCAGTATCGACCATCGCCGGTTCCAAAAATAGAAGCAGCAACAAACATAGCACCCTTTGGTAAAAGAGTAGAGGGAGCAGCAACAGAGGCTCTTTTGTCCCAAGAAGTTACTAGAATAGGGCACTCACGTTGCATGTTCCCAAGATTACCAAAATGAAAAAAATTTCCTCTCCCTTTCTCACACTCATAAGGATGACTCTCATAATAGAATCTGCAAGGAGAGTAGGTTGGAGCCGACTAAGCACCACAAGTCTAAAATTGGGCACTTTATGCCTAGGACTGGCTACTGAACTGAGATTGACGACCACCCGAGAACTTCTGGAAAGAAGAGAGAACACTAACTAAAGAGAACGAGCCCAAACTTCCCCACTTCTTTTGTGGCCACTTGCCACTATTTCCACCACTACTATCAAAAGATCAAAACTTTTTCCTTGTTTCTCTCTAATCTCAACTTTCTTATTCTTCCTATCTTCCAGTTGTTGCATATATACAACCAATCAATAAATATGTATGTTCTGAATCAACAATGCCATCTTGCTTTTGAGAACTAACTCACGGGATAATTCCGAGGAAAAATTGCATATTCTAGCCCTTATGCTAGAAACTATATCGGGAGCATACCTTGATAATTGATAGACTTTCAAGGTATACTCTTGAATGAACATCCTCTCTTGCTTTAAGTTCGTGAAATCTTCTATATTTGAATCCCTCACCCATTGAGAAAAGAAGTGGTCAAGGAAAGCCTCAGATAAATCCACCCAAGAAGTCGAACTAGCATCAATACCCCTAGACAACTCCCACCATTCGTACCACTGGTACGCTATATCTTCCAATTTGTAGGAAGCAAGCTCAAAAACCTCAATTGCTAAAGCATGCATGATCCAAAAGATCTTCTCCATTTTATTGATGAAACCTTGAGGATCTTCCTTAACCTTTGTACCCGAGATCATAGGAGTGCTCAACCTCATAAATTGGCCAATTCTTATGGATTCAGAAGAAATAGTGTCGAAGCACCATGCTCCACTTAAGAGACTACTAATAGAGTCAAGAGATTGATAGAGCGATGAACTCTCAATTAGCAGCATCCCTTTGAGGATACTGAGAAGGAATTCCCTTCTCATGAGCAGAGTTGGTGGGTGGAACCCCACTAGGATATCCAGATGCCGAAGCTCTAGCCTGGTTCTGAACTCTAGAAGTTTGATAAGTTTCGTCCATAGGACCCTTAGTAGTGTCTACCCGAGTCTCAGATCGCCTTGGAGGCATGATCTGAAAGATAGCAATGGAATCAGAGGAAATCCAAGACCTTAGACTTAATATCTTGAGATTGAAATACAAGAAAGGAAAATATTTCCTAAGATGTCCCATAGCTTTTCTTTTATAAATGTGGCGTGGTTCACACATATAAAAGAAACTCTACTTGACATAGAATTGTGAACACCCAACTGACCATGAACCTAGGTTCTAATACCAACTTGACATGCCCCAAACTTTGAGCCATGTCGTATGGTCACCTCAAGAACATATGAAATAGATATTGCCCCGATAACCCAACCTAAACACCTTATCATATCATAGGTCTCAAAGGAACTCTAATTCATAAGTTAAGATCATGAAATAACATCATAAGTCAACATTAGATATAGTATAATAACTACACCTAAGTTCACAATTGTTCACAATACCTTTGTACAAAATTGAAGTCAATCAATGTATATATTGGGACAAGCCCCTAACTATACCCGAACCAGGTCTTAAAGAGACTAATTCTAAAGATAAGGACTAAGAGATAAAGGTATTCTAGATATAAGGAAGATCACCCCTTCAAGTCAATGCACAAACCGAAACCTACATCGCTTGGAGATGTTAGGTATGGAGACGGTTAGTGGTTGGAACATTAGCATGTAACTCAAGGATAATTAATAAGATAACATCATCAATAAATGAAAATCAGTATATCATATTTTAACATATTAATGTAGTAATCATACTTATACATATACCATATACCAAACAAAATATTAAGGTTCATCAACATTCTCAAACATTCATTTCTTAGATGTAAATTAGAGGACTACCACCTCTCATGGTTATCAATTCACCATGCCTAATACACCAAGGACTTTAGCCACATTCACATTATTATTAGAACAGGACTTCACCCATGTACACACATTGATTATGCTAAGGACTTCAGACCTAAACACCATCATCCAAACAAGAGACTTTAACCATACATATTCATCTAAGCGAGGGACTCCAACTTTATGCCTATGTGTTAGACAAGGGACTCTAGCCACTTGCCATATTTGGACTTTACCACGATCCTTTTCATGAGGCGAGGTACTTTGACCTCAATAGCTCTACTTTAGGAATAAACTTTACCTTGCATTCCCATTGGGTGAGGGACTTTAAGTCCAAGACATATCATGGGGCAATGGACTTTGACCTCAAGCCATCAAATAAGGCAAGGGACTTTGACCTCAATCCATCACAACCATCATAGTTTACAATTGGGACTTTACCCTTTCATCAATTCATCAATACATATTCCATACAACATTTAGGTACTTTAACCATTTACCAATTCAATAATATACAAGACCTCATGGTCATTATGGGAACCTTCATTGCCCAACCATCTCAATAGGCCAATGGATTTATTCTATTTGTCACCATTTTTTTATGGTCCTCAATACCCTTACAAGATATTTATATTTTAATAGCATTCTCAAACCAATCTTTAGTTTAATACACTATTCAGTTTCATCCTTATATTAAGATACTTTAAATCCATATTGGTTAAATAGTATAATAATTTTTTCATCACACCTTACGTGACTCACCATACTCATATCATAACGTGTATCAAATATTCATACTCATTAGGTCATTGCCATAGTTTAACACATCATCAATAACTGACTAGACAATTCGCTTAGACATTTTTACAAACACCTTTAACAAGGTCATTTTCAGGGTAGATATCATCGAGACTAAGTTTACTCAAAACCCTTATGTTAAAATGACGTTGAGTGTATTTATGCACTCTAGTATTGCTATTCTAGCTTATTTAGATTTATTTTAAGGATAATTCATGTTCTTTATGAGTGAAGATGATATCAACAAGCATTAAAGTTTTCAAGGATCTGATTACAATGGTTAAAAGTGTTTTTCAGACAAGTTTGTACTTAATTGAGTCATATAGAGTTCAATCGATAAAACTAGTGTTACTAGATTGAGCTAAATGTTTGTCTAGTCTATTGTATTGGATTCTATTGTGTTTAATGAGTTCCCAATGTTGTTATTGTGTATTTATATATGGAACAACTTGTTTGTAATATGCAAAGTTCAAATGGATTGAGTTAAGAGTTAGAACAAATAGTGAAGATCAACGTTAACTAACCTAGTCTTAGCTTGTGTTTTTAGTCCATCATTGGGAACATTGTGTTATTGTGAACTCTAATCTTTGGTTATTGATAATGTAGAATGCTTGGTTAATTGATTATGGTGATATATTGAAGAAATACAATCTGTAAATCAAAGGAAAACAACACCACAAGACAAGGGATGGAAGAGAAAAAATCTAACACTTAGACAAGAATTCGGCTGCAACTTTTGGTAAGCCAACGCAAAATAGATGCAACGCATTGCTCTACAAATGTGATAACTAACGCCCGATGTTGCATTTTCCATGAAATACAAAATATGGCCCGTTGCATTCTCTATGAAATAATCAACGTGCCTCACCACATATTCCACACACAGCTAATTTGCAAAGTCCTTGTCCTACATGGCTTAGGCTTTCTACCTCACCTATAAATACAACCTTCTACACATTATTAATTATCTTTGGACATCTTGGACAATTGAGGAGGCTGCTGCAACTTTATTTTTAGGCTTTTCATTCTTAAATTTAGCTTTTTTATATATTTTATCATTTATATAATTAATTGGATGATGATTATGACTATTTGTGCATAAAAAGTCCCTTTCCGGGGTTAAAGCTAAGAACATAAAGACTATTGTTTTGAATTGATTTCTCTTAATTCTCTTATCATATTTGGTTGCTTGTTTATTCTTGTTTTAACTATTTTGTAGATAGATCACCCTTAGAATACATATATTGTCAATCTTTTATCTCGGGAGAGGGAATAGGGAGATAGAGCATGGGGATGAACAAAGTAGGGTTCTTATTCTTTTATGAAATAAGGAATTCGAATTAGCGTCTAGGACAGGGATGTACCTAGATGACTTACTTGATTCACATGTAGGATGATAGCTTAAAGAAATTAATTGGATTATTACATCCCCGCTCAATGATGTAGTTGTAATGTCCAAATTAGGTAAACGATTACAGGTCGGGGGACCATGATCATACGATTAACTTTATAAATCAACAACCAAGATAAGCGAGTTAATGAATGAAGTTCAATAACATAGTATGATTGTTCGAAGTGCTTTAACCCTGGCTTTCTACTATTGATTGTATCAAGTCTTTATTTTACACACTGTTTTATTTACAATTAGTTTATAAATTCAAAACTCACTTTTGGTTACTATCATATCAGCTAAATCTAAATTGTGAACTAAAATCAAGTAGTTTTTAGAACAAGTCCCTGTGGAATCGATATTCAACTTTGTTGAAGGACACTATATTACTTGGTAGACCATGTAAACTTGTGTGTAAACTTGGGTGCAACAAGATTTTGGTGCCATTGTCGGGGACTTGTAAATAGGTAAATATCTTATTTTCAGTTTAGCTATATTTTGTACATAATTTAGTAATTTTTATTTTTAGTTTTTTTATTCTTTTTTATTTCTCACACTCTTCTTGAGATGTCAGACTGGGATTGATAGTTTTTTAGGGATGATGATTCTTATCATTTTTGTGGAGGACCCCACCATGAGGCTTTTTATCCAGATTTTGGTCCAAATGTTTGGAGGGGGCCTGCTTATTTGCGACCTGTTCAGCAAATGACAAGTTGGTGTGTGGTTCGTGTCAATATGTATCACTATGCAGATATATGTGGAGCTAATCCTGATTTAGTCATATTTATAGGGAATGCTAAAAAGAAAACTAAAGAGGGAGATGCAGAGTTGACTCTCCACCTAGATGAAGACAAAGTTGCAAATAATTCGAGAAAGTATAAGTACTCAAAAAAAAAAGTTGTTGAGCAGGTTAAGAAAATACCACCATCTCCATAGGAGATGAGAAATAAATGGATAATCCTAGCCAATCTATGGAACAAACACAAGAATCGCAGTACTCAAATGTCATCTTTCTTTGGAGAAAGCAATTGAGAAGGTGAATATGATTGAGGGTGTTGTGGATTGTGTAAATTTAGAAGCGGGATTGGTTTGTCCTCACTCAAAGAACATTTCTAAATTATCTTTAAATGATGTCTTATCTGTGGAATCATCTGAAATAGTGGGAGAGTCTGAAGATGAGGGATAATAATCCTATATTCTTAATTTTGCACCAGACAAGCAACATAAAAACACACCTCACTTCAAGTTCGAGTGGTTTACAATGAACCATACATTACTCAGTTCTTTAATCCATGTACCACCTCCCTATTAGCGAGAAAAAAATATGAATGCAACGTTGGAGATGAAATTCATATCCTCAATATGGAGGAAAAACTTATTGGGTCGCGCCGCAACACTAAATCAGGTGTTGCTTAAGAGGAAACCCAAGTTAAGGTATGTTTTATTTTCAGTAGTTTTAGTTTTTACTTCATGTATTTTTTGTTTTTATTGAGTTACAGGTTGATAGGAAGTCTAAATACCAGAAATCTGAGCTAAGGAGTATGGCAAAGACTAAGTGTGGGATCCCCGGATCCTCTTGATGTGTAAAAATGCTACTAGCTAAGCCTAGAGGCCTCAGAGAGTAATTCTATGTCTACTTTTAAATTATACTTTAGGGACAAAGTAGATTTTTAAGTGTAGATTGGGGGAATTCTAAATTTTAAAAGTAATATTAAAATTTTTGTTCTATGAATAAATAGGATATTCTTATTGGTGCTATATTGGATTTCATGATGCAAGTGTTTTGAGTTGAAAAAGAGCATGTTGATTGTGTGTATGATTACTTTTGAGACATCTAGGCTCATGATTATGACTTTTGTAGTGTTGGCGTAATTCTTGAATTTATGTTTGGTAGAGAGTTAATGATGATCATGCTTGAGTTTAGCATATGCCATGTGTTTGTGATGTTTTAGTATATTCCTTATTGCATATGATGTCTAGAACTTGCTTAGTGTGTGTACAAAGAAAAATAAAGAGTGTGGGTTTAGGAGATGATATAGGCATTTCATTGATAACCATGTTTTATACCCTCGTTTGCCTACTCTTATGCATAATCTTAGTTAGCCCAGTTGAGTCTTTAGCTTTTTCTTTGTCAGCCTCATGAGTATCTTAATCCCCTTATTTGGTGGACTTTAATTTGATCCAAAATCTCCTAAGCGCTTTAGAGAAAAATCAATAAGTTAAGGAGTTTGAAATTGAAGTAGGGAAAAGGTGAAAGAAAATCCCCCAAATAATAGTTATTTGTGCTAAAAATTAATATGTGTTGTGGTTGGGAAGGGTAATGAAAAGGAAAAAAATTATTGTTCAGATTGAATAATGTGTACATAAAATACTCCCAACATAGTGTATATTAAGTAGCTTAATGAGATGGGGCAAGACAAAATATTGTGTGTAAAGATAGAAGTGGAGAAAAAATGGTTGTTAAAGGAAAATTGAATGAAAAGTGTGATGTAATAAAGCGCTTAGGAAGGATAGTCACTATTACTGGCCAGAATAGTTCCTACCTAGACCTTACCCTACATTACAACCTGTAAAGACCTATTTGATCTCGATCCTTAACATTCTAAAATTAGTAGAGTACTACACTAAGGGCAAGCCTATGGGTCATTGTGTGTAACTTGTGAATTCATTGTGTGTAACTTGTGAATTCATTGTGAGACTAAGAAAAATTTGATTCTTATACCCATTGTGATAAATTGCATTACTGTGAATGATTATGAGTAATTCTCTTGTTATGAGGGGCACATATTTGATGATTGTGGCTGATTTGTATGAGGTACTTGATTGAGAATTATGCATCAGTTTACCACAAGTTGAGTCAAATTATGAGTTGGGATGTTTTTTAGTAGTGTTCTTGAACTTTCAAGTGTGTATATAACATGCTTAGTGTAGAAACTTGCATTCTATGTAGTCATTGTAGTTCAAGCTTGAGTGTCTTGCATGTAGTTTTAGTGTAGAGTCTCCTCAGCTTATGATTCTTAGAGTGAAGAGTTAGTGGAGGAAGAACAAGGTATTTAAGTGTGGGGTGGTGATGGTAGGGGTATTTATGGACTCTAGTGTTGCTATTCTAGCTTATTTAGCCTTGTTTTGAGGATAATTCGTGTGGTTTATGAGTGATGATGATATAAACAAGCATATAAGTGTTCAAGGAAGTTATTACAAACGTTAAAAGTGTTTTCAAAAAAGTTTGTACTTAATTGATTCATGTATAGTTCAATCGAGAAAACTAGTGTTACTAGTTTTAGCTAGGTGTTTGTCTAGTCTATTGCGTTGGATTATATTGTGTTTATTAAGTTCCCAATATTTTTATTGTGTATTTATATGTGGATCAACATTTTTGTAATGTGAAAAGTTCAAATGGATTAAGTCAAGAGTCAGAACAAATAGTGAAGATCAATGTGAACTAACCTAGTCTTAGCTCGTGTTTTTAGTCCATCGTTGTGAACATTGAGTTGTTGTGAGCTCTAATATTTGGTGGTTGATCATGTAGGATTATTGGTGAGATTATTATGGTGATATATTGATGAAATACAAGCAGTAAATCAAAGGAAAACAACTCCACAATATAAGGGATGGAAGAGGAAACTCGAACACTTAGAAGGGAATTTGGATGCAACTTCCGGTGACCCAACGCGAAATGGATGCGATGCATTGCTCTACCAACGTGATAACCGACGCGCCATATTGCATTTTACATGAAATACGCAATGTTGTGAATTTAATTCTCCATGAAATAAGTAACACGCCGCACCACATATTCCACACACAGCCAATTTGCAAAGTCCTTGTCCTACACGGCTTAGGCTTTCTACTTCACCTATAAATACAACCTTGTACACGTTATTAATTATCTTTGGATGTCTTGGACATTTGTGGAGGATTCTGTAACTTTATTTTTAGGTTTTAAATACTTTAATTTAGCTTCTTTATGTTTTTTATCATTCATACAATTAATTGGTTGATGATTATGACTATTAGTGTCTAAGACCTCCCTTTCCGGGGTTAAAGACAAGAACATGAATACTATTGTTTTGAATTTCTTTCATTTAATTTGCTTATCATATTTGGTTTCTTGTTTATTCTTGTTTTAACTATTTTGAGGATTGATCACCCTTATAATACATATATTGTCAACCTTGTGATCTCGGGAGAGGCAATAGGGAGATAGAACTTGGGGATGAACAAAGTAGGGTTCTTATTCTTTTATGAATTAAGGACTTTGAATTAGCGTCTAGGACAGGGATGTACCTAGAAGCCTTACTTGATTCACATGTAGGATGATAGATTAAGAAACTTAATTGGATTATTACATGTATGCTCAATGATGTAGTTGTAAAGTCCATATTAGGTAAACGGTTAGAGGTCAGGAGACCATGATCATGAGATTAACACTACGAATCAACAACTAAGATAAGCGAGTTAACAAATGAAGTTCAATAATATAGTATGATTTTTCGAACTGCTTTAACCCTTGGCTTTCTCCTATTGTTTGTATCAAGTCTTTATTTTACACACTATTTACTTTACAATTAGTGTATAATCAAAACTCTCTTTCGGTTCATATCACATCAATTAAATCTAAATTTTGAACAGAAATCAAATCATTGTTAGAACAAGTACTTGTGGGATCGATACTCGGCTTTCTTGAAGGACACTATATTACTTGGTAGACCACATACACTTGCGTGTGTGATTTGGAACTTTCATAAATAACATACAACAAGAATCCACATATGCAATCTACCATCAATAACATGTATCAACACAAGTATAAACAAGAATCATCATTATTCATTGTTAGGTAGTGCAACTCTTTTCATTTGATTCAAAACCACCTTGTACACTTTCTAATTCAAGTGTGAAATACATGAGTTTATAGTTATTTAAATATAGTAAGATATACATGCCTTAAACAACTTGAATCACCAAAAAACTTAACCTCTTTCTTGACACTAAATGAACACCTTCAAACCCTAGCCTCAAATCTTGCTTCCAAGAGCCTTTAGAGTGTTTAGGATGTTTGTCTTGTAAAATGAAGACTTAGAAGGCTACTATGCCTTATATAGTGAGAGGGTTTAGTGTATTAGGCATGGGAAATAATGAAAAGTTCCTTGTTAAAAAGTTGAAATATCCACACGTGCAGGGGTATGACTCCCCTATACGGATCACTTGGCAATCATTACCTAGGGTACGATGGTACCCTAACTCATACCCTAGGCTTCTTCTAGATCATCCACAATGTTGTGGGTAAGAAAGGGAACCTTTGAGTTTTAAAAAAAGGGTACGACTCAGCCACTAACTCATAAGTTCTATCCATGACCAAAACAGTCCACTTTAGGTTAGGTTTTCAATCCATGCAGTTGAGTAGTATACGACTCGTAAGCATGTTTACAACCAAGGGATAGCCTTGTCATATAGAGGACAGTATATTACCTTAACATACTATCTATGATACGAAAGGTAAGGGCATGATGGGTACGATTCATGACCTAGGGTATGACTCAAGCACCCCAAACCATATCCACTCTATAGACACAAAAAGGTTGTTGTTTTCCAAATGGTCCAAGGTCTAGGTGTTTCAATTCTCTTCCACTTTGGTAGGTAAGTATAGATACAAGTTAACACCTCAACATAAACCAAGTAAATATTTACACAAGTTAGAAACAACACACTTCAAGGATGCAACACAACACACATATTATGATCACTACCAATCAACCGAAAATTTTGCAAGGCCACATTCTCGGGTGTTTCACCCACGTAGCATCCTCCGACTTTTGGTTCCTCTCTAGAACCTTTACCGAATCTACTTCTTTCATTCACAACCAGCAAAAATGCCAATCCAAGATCCTCACTGAGATATCTTCATAGGAAAAAGAGTCTGAAATCTTAGCAACCCTCAAGGGAACAACCAACGAAGGATCACCCACAAATTTCCGCAACATAGAGACATGGAAAACTGGATAAATGGAGTTCATACTAGAAGAAAACTCCAGCACATAGGCAACATTGCCAACCCTATTCACAATCAAGTAGGGGACAACATAGCAGGGACAAAGCTTCCCCTTTTTACTAAACTACATCACTCCCTTCAGAGGAGACGCTTTCAAGAATACCCAAGTTCCAACACTAAATCTAAGTCCCTATGCCTCACATCCGCATAGGACTTTTGGCAACTTTGAGCAGCTTTCAATCTACCACGAGTCACTTTCACCTTCTCTAAGTCTTGATGGACTAAATCGGGGCCAAGAAATTTACCCTCGCCAACTTTGTACCACCCAATAGGAGATCGACATCCCCTACCCTACAATTTCTTAAAAGGCTCCATGCCAATACTAGAGTGGTAACTATTATTATAGGTGAATCCAATCAAAGGAAATTGCTCATTCCAACTACCACCATAATCAATCTCACAAGCCCGCAATATATCCTCCAATGTTCGGATGGTTCTCTCCGCTTTCCCATCCATTTGCGGAAGGAAAGTGGTACTAAGGCACACTCTAGTACCCAAACCCTTTAGGAAAGACTTCCAAAAGTGGGATGAAAGTGGAGGACCACAATCCAAGATAATTAAAAATAGACAACCTTGCAACTTCACGATCTCCAGAAGATACAACTTAGCATAATCTTCCATTGAGTAATTAGTCCTCACGGCAAGAAGTGAGCGGACTTGGTCATTCTATCAACAATGACCCAAATAGAATTACACTAATTTCAAGATTTTGGAAGACCGGTAACGAAATCCATATTAAATGCCTCCCACTTCCACTCGGGTAATGGGATATCTTCATACAAGGCCTCGAGCCTCATGTGCTCAACTTTCAATTGTTGACATAACGTACACTTGGCCACATAACTAGCCCCATCACGCATAGTATTTCCCAACCAATAAAACTCTTAAAGATCATGATATATCTTGGTAGAACTGGGTTGAATGGCATAACAGGATGCATGATCATCAGCCATGACCTTTTTCTTCAATCCATCAATGTTGGGAACACATTGCGTACCTTGGTATCTCATGATACCATCACCACCAATCACAAAGTCGGCAACTTTGTGCTGACCCACTTTACTCTTGATCTTCGTCAAGTTGGGGTCCAATACTTGATTTTTCTTTATCTCAACAACAAGAAAAGACTGAGATACCAGAAGCACAAATACACCATCATCCTCGGAGTCTACAAGTGGAACTCCAAGACTATCCAAATGGGGAATGTTTTTCACCAATTCTCATTTATCCTCATCTACATGGGCTAAACTCCCCATTGACAATCTACTAAGAGCATCGGCCACCGCGTTCGCCCTACCGGGATGGTATAAAGACTCATATCATAGTCTTTCAACAACTCGAGCCACCATCTTTGATGGGGATTTAACATAGTTTGAGTAAACACAATTGGAGACTCTAATGATCAAAAATGATATCGACATGAACCCTATAAAGGTAATGCCGCCAAATCTTAAACGCAAAAAACATGCCTAACAACTCTAGGTCATGAGTAGGATAGTTTTTTTTATGAACTTTCAATTGCCTAAAAGCATAGGCCACCACCCTACGATGTTGCATCAACACACAATCGAGAATGACACAAAAAGCATCACAATATACCATGAAACTATCACTACCCTCGAATAAGATAAAAATCAGAGCCGAAGTCAACTTATATTTCAACATCTCAAAACTACCCTCACACACATCAGACCACAAAAATTTGACCTTCTTTTGGGTTAATTTTATCAATGGGGTAGCTATAGTTGAGAAACTCTCCACAAAACTTCTATAGTAACCAAATATACTTAAAAAGCTCTAAATATTGGTTGGATTCATAGGTCTAGGCTACTTTTTAATCTTCATGACCATTTGGGGATATACCATGATCCCTTCACTAGAGATAACATGACCAAGAAAAGCTATGTCTTTCAACCAAAACTCACACTTGGAGAACATGGCGTACAAATGATGATCCTTTAAAGTTTGTAAAATGGCACAGAGGAGATCTACATGATCCACCTCAATCTAAGAATACACTAAGATGTTATCAATGAAGACAATGACAAACATGTCCAAGATCGGATGGAAGACCCTATTCATAAAATCCATGAATATCGTTGGGGCATTAGTTGACCCAAAAGACATGACAAGAAACTCTTAGTGACCATACCGGGTTCTAAAAGCAGTCTTAGGAATATCCGAATCCCTAATCTTAAGCTGATGATAACCCGATCTAAGATCATTCATAGGGAAACACTTCGCACCCTGAAGTTGATCAAACAAATCATCGATCCTAGGAAGAGGCTATTTATTCTTTATGGTCACTTTGTTAAACTAAAAATAATTAATGCAGATATGAAGGGAACCATCCTTCTTGCATACAAATAACACGGGAGCACCCCACAGAGACATACTAGGGTAGATAAAACCTTTATATAGGAGGTTTTTCAACTACACCTTAAGTTTTTTTAGCTCTGCCAGAGCCATTCTATAATGAGGGATAGAAATTGGATGAGTGTCTGAAACAAGATCAATCCCAAAATCAATTTCCCTATCGGGTGGAACACCGAGAAGATCATTGGGAAATACCTCGGGAAACTTATTAACCACGGGAACAAATTCTAGAGAAGCTCTACCGAGTTAGAATTCTTAACTTGGACCAAATGATACAAACACCCCTTTGAAATCAACTTTTGGGCCTTTAATAAGAAATGAACCTTTCCTTAGGCACTATAGAACCACCTTCCCAAACAAAGACCAGCTCATTAGGAAATTTGAATATAACCCTATGGGTCCAACAATCTAAAGAAGCACAACAATAGTGCAACCAATCCATTCGCAGAATGATATCAAAATCAACCATGTCCAAATCGATCAAGTCTACAAGAGTATCCTACCACCAACCGATATCACACACCCCTTATAGACCCTTCTAACAACCACAGGGTATCCGACCAGGGTAGAAATAAAAAAAGTAACCGACAGACTCTCTGGACCACAATCAAGATACACAGCCACATATAGGGTCACATAAGAAAGAGTAGACCCTGGATCAAGAAAAAAATACACATCACAAGAGAAAAGTCTCAATATACCCGTGACAACATCGGCAGATACCTCAGAATCCTGGAGAGTAGCAAGTGCATACAAGCGATTTCGGCCAGCGCTGATGCCAGAAATAAAAGTAACGGCAGACATAGCACCCTTTGATATGGTAGTAAATGGATTTGAAATAAGGGCCCTATTGGCTAAAGAATCTACTAAGAAGGGGAACTCACGTTACATGAGCCCAACCTAACAACAATGGAAATGTTTGTTTCTCTCCTATCACACTGACCACGATGATGTTGACCACAGAGTCTGCAAGAAGGGCGAGATGGAGCTAACTGGGCACTACTAGCCTGGAATTAGGAACCTTATGCCTAGGACTCTCCACTAAATTAATTTTGACGGTCACTCAAAAAACATCGAGTAAGGAGAGTGAACCATATTCGAGGAGAAAGAACTCAAACTCCCCCACTTCTTTTGTTGCCACTTGCCACCATCACCATCACTATGATCAAAAGGCCTAAATTGCTTTCCTTGCCTCTCATAAAGATTATATTGCATCTTTTTCTCTTCTTTCACTTGTTGCAAATACACAATCAGCCTAGAAATATCCATGTTCACAATCAACAAGGTTGTTTTTCTATCCAGGACTAACTCATGGGACAATTTTGAGAAAAAATTATGCATTCTAGCTATCACATGAGAAACCATCTCGGGAGCAAACCATGACAACTGATGGAATTTCAAGGCATACTCTTGAATAGACATCCTCCCATGCTTCAAGTTCTCTAACTCTTTCACCTTTGCCTCCCTCAAATCTTGAGGAAAGAAGCGATCTAAGAAATCCTCAAAGAAGTCCTCCCACATGGAGGGACTAGAATCAACACCTCTAGATAACTCCCCCCACTCATACTATTAGTACTCCACATCTTTCAATTGGAAGAAAGAAAACTCAACAGCCTCCATCCCCAAAGCATGCATGGTTTGGAAGATCTTCTCTATTTCATCAAGGAAGCCTTAAGAATCTTCTTCAACCTTCATACCAGAGAACATAGGATTCCTCAACCTCATAAATTGGCCAATTTTCATTGCCTCAAAAGGAATGGTAAACGGAGCACCACACTCAACTTGAGAAGCTACTAATTGAGTCAAGAGGTTAATAGAGAGATGATACTCAGAATTAGTAGCATCCCTTTAAGGTGATGGAATAGGAAGTTCATTCTCATAGTTGGGGTTTGTGGGGATAAGTGGAACCCCATGAAGATGGTTAGATGTTGCAACCCTAGACTAGGTCTGAACTCTAGAAGTTGGATGAGCTTTGTCCATAATGCCCTCAGGAGGGTTTGCCTGAGTCTCAGATCTCCTTGGAGGCATTATCTGAAAGATAGCAAAACAAAAATCAGAGAAATCCAAGAACTTAGACTCTATAGCTTGAGATTGAAACAAAAGAAAGGGAAACAATTCCTAAAATGTCTCATAGCTTCTCTTTTTTAAGTGTAGCATGCTTTACACCCATAAAAGAGTCTCTACTTGACACGGTATTGTGGACATCCAACTGACCATGAACCTAGGCTCAGACACTAGCTTAACATAACCCAAAACTGGGCCATGTCATATAGGAACCTCAAGCCCACATGAACCAGAGGTTTCCCGATAATCCATCACAATCATCACATCAAACTCAAGGTTCGGGTGAATCCCAATAGCAAAATAAGATAGTGGAAACAATACTAAAAGTTATAACCTAAAAAACGTCTAGCCATTTCATAAATTTCAACACACTAGCCAATACACCCCAGTCCACAGTCAACCCCAATACCTCTATACAAACCAAAATTTAGAAATGTATATGTCCGAACAAGCCCCCAACAATAGCCAAAACAAGTCAAATGACTAGGTCTAAAGATAGGAGACTAAGGATGAATGTCTTCCAAAGAAAGGAACCTCACCACTCCAAAGCCAATGATCGAACCTCTTTTATCATCTAATCACTACAAGGAAGAGAAGAAGGTGCTCCAGCCCTTATGTTGCATGGGGACATAGCATCTAGAGATGGTTAGCGGTTGGAATGCTACATGCAACTCAAGGATAAGGATAAAATAGCATCATCATTTAACAACAATCAATATATGTCATATTCAATCACATTTATAACCTTATCCATACATATAGACATAGCAATTTCTAATCAAGGGGCAAGTCTTATCAACACTTTGGAAGCGCTCATTAACATACATGCAATGGAGCACTACAACTTTTTGCACTTATAGATTCAAGAAACTCTCATTAGGAAAAGGACTTTAACTATATTCATATATCATCATGTAAAGGACTCTAACCTCATAAACATCCATTTAAGTAAGGGACTCAAACCACTCACACACAGTTATATAAGTGAGTGACTCTAACCACTTATATACATTCATTCTAGAAAGGGACTCTTACCACATGAACCCACATTATGCAAGGGACTATAACCTTATTCCATATTATATAGGGAAATCTAACCCCAAACCAATTCATTTGGCGAGGCACTTCGACCTCAAGAGATCTCATTATGCACGGGGCTTTAACCATAAGCAATTTCATTAGGCAAGGGACTTTAACATCAAGCCATCACATCTACCATTAGTCGACATTGGGACTCTAACCCTTTCTCTATGCATCCACATATATTCAATTCCACACATAAGGACTTTAACCCATTTAGCCAATTCAACGCCATACATGGCCACATAGTCCTCATGGAAGCCTTCATTGCTTAACCATTTTAATAGTCCAATGCCTTAATTCAACTTATCATGCCATTCAAACTATGGTCCTCAAGATCCTTATGAGCCATTCACATTTTATTAACAATTCTATGCCATAATTTAATTCAACACACAATTTATGTTCATTTTTATGTTAGGGACTTTAACCCCCTTCTTATTCATCAAACCATCAAGGTCATAAATTACACAATACATGGATCATTTTACCTTCATATTATCATTTATTAAGCATTCATACATATTGGGCCATTACCCTAGTTCAAAGCATTATCATCATGTAACTAGATATCTCACTTAGATATTTTCACAAATACCTTTTGTACATGCCTTTACCAAGGATAATTTTATGGTAGAAATCATCAAGACTAGGGTAACTCAAGGTACACATGATAGCCCACATACAACAAGAATTTATGTATACAAGCTACACCCAATAACATGTATAAATATAAGTCTAAGCAATAATGATTATTATTCATCATTAGGCAACAAAACCCTTTTCTTTTGATTTTAAAAGCACCATGTAAACTTACTAATCCAAGTGTGAAATACATGGGTTTAGAGTTATTTATCAAGGTTAAAAGTTACATGCCTTAGACAACTTGAATCACCAAGAATATTGACTCCTCTTTTCCTGTTGAAGACCTTTCTTGAAACCTTAGCCTTTAATTCTTCAAAGATCAGCTTGAGAGAGTACTTAGGATGGTTGATACATCAAAATAGATGTTTAGTAGGATAAACACACTTATAAAATGATAGGGATTAGGTTTATAGACATGGGAAATAACCACAAAGCCCTTTGTTAAAAGCTAAAAATTAAACCCATTCAGGGGTACGATTCACCATATGACTCACTTAAATAGTCGTACCCTAGGGTACGAGTAGTAGCCTGACTCTTACCCTAGAATTCTCCTAGGTCACAAAAAATATTAAGGATATAAAATACACCTATGAGTTGTATCTGAAGTGCACGACTCACTCTTAACTCATATGATCCACTCGTAACAAGAATAGTCCATTCCAAGCTAAGACCTTACTCCATACGAATCACCTAGGTATGACTCGTACCCCTAGGTACGCTTGAGGAAAGGGTCACTCATAACTAGGATAGTGAGTAACCGTTACCACACTACCTAGGATACAAGATGGGAGGATAATATTGATCTGAATTATATCCAAGGGGTACGACTCAAACCCCTAGTCATACCAACCTCAGTGACACCAAAAGATAAAAATTTTCAATGGTTCTAAGTTTAGGTGTTTCGTTATTCCCCCAATGTGTTTCAGAAAATACTTATAAAGATATGTCCATTGCATTGACTACTTGTAATGGAACTCTTTCTTATTTTAAAGCTTGGTAGAGGAATTATGCATGGTTTAAATGGCTTAAAATTTCTAATGGATAATGGTTATGCTTGTGTGGAACATGGAATCCCCCAAGTGGCTTAACATGGTAAATGGAAGGGAAATTTAAAGTCCCTTTAAACATCTATATAGTTGGCTATGAATAGTACTTGCAAGTATGGTCGGTATGTTGATACAACACCACTAAATGGCCTTGGTTAATAAATGGTAAATAGATTGGTTGGTTTCTTAGTAATAGTCTTAATTGATCAATAATGGAGATATGTGTAGCAAAGCCATAGAAGGTGGAGGTCCCTGGGGACCAAAATTGGAAACTCATATTTGCCGATGTGAGGTTGGTCTTGGTGATCGTGTGCATGATGTCATACTATATTTTGGGGAATGTACTAGTCATCCCAGGTTTTCTTCCCTGGTCATGTGTCTATATACGCTAGGCCCTTTTAGTAGGGGGAGTTACACCTATATAGCCCATTGGTGGTTTAGGACGGCAAGGCTACACATCCCAAGTAAAGGTTTTAAATGCATTCTATACCCAGTCCTTTTTCCCGATATGGTGTTATATATATATATATATGTATGGTCTATGCATGTGGATGGTTTTACTTGGTTTTATAAATGGCATTATTTTATTCTTATCCTGAGATCATCTTAGCGTTCAACTGCTAACCCATCTACTGGTGATTGGTTAGCCACACTATGACAGAATCAGATGTTCTACTCCTCCTACATAGTGATTAACTTAGGGAAAGCACTTGGACTGAAGTGGTGTGCTTCCATTTTTTTGAAAGGCTCTATTTCATGTTATGGAGACTTTTAGACATTTTAGTTTATTTATGGTTATTGGTTTTGGATATGGTTGGGGGCATGTCCTAAACGAATTTTATTACTCTTTTGGTTAGAGGATTTGTAGTAATTCTATGGGTTGGAATAGGTGGTATCAGTATTGGTGTCAACCACTGTATTGGAATAAGCAGGTGGGCTGACATCATTGGACATAATTTCTCACTGTTCCATCATAATTCATTTTGGGATTAATTATATTATGTTTTGGAATATCTTTGGTTATGGCCTGGTTTATGGCCCTTGTTTTAGTATGGTTGGATTGTTGGAATAGGATGGTTGGACTCAGTTGGGTCAATCATGGTGGTGATTTTATCCCGGAGTCTTCAAGTGAGATATTGCACTATCATACTATATGCTTGGAAATTTAGATAATTTGGGGAAGGCGATTGGAGGTTGGGTAGGGTAACGAGGGTGGTCTCTTATGCTGGTCAAACATGGGATGCCTATTACGATAAGCCCCCAGTCGATTCGCATTGTAATAGGAATCCTAAGTTCGATCTAGACTGAAGACCACCGCAGTTACCCTACCCAACCTCCAGTCGCCTGCCCTAAATTGGCTGAATCTCTAAGCATGTAATAATATAGTTCAACAGCTCACATGAAGACAACCAACCCAATCGAGTCCAACCATCCTATACCAACAATCCAACAATACCAAACCACACCAAAATAAGGGCCATAAACCAGGACATAACCAAAGATATTCCAAAACATAATATATTTAATTCAAAAATGAAATATGACCTAGGTTTATGGTCAATTGGAAGACCATAAAGTTGTGTTGAGTAGAGTCTCTTTTAGAGGGTGTGTAGTGCGCCATACTCATAAGGGAGAGGTTACAAGGAATTTAAAATATTTCACTTTCTTGGTATTCTATTTCTAAGTTTGGAGTCTCATTCCTGGAATCTTCTCAAATCCTTATTTGTTCTTCTTTCAAATCCTGACTCGTAGATCTGGTACACAAGAAAATTCTTGTATCCTCTCTAGGGGTAATGCTGAAGGGGTTCATCCTACTTTTGGGGTTCATCTTCAACATCATGGTCCTATCCCTGATAGTTTGGGAGTTCTACCGATTGTTACTACTCCTCCTTAAGGTGAGGTGACTAATGTAAAATTCTGTCAGTCTATTTATGTTATTTCTTAGATCATTACTGCTGAGGTTGAGCGGGATGTGACTTGTTCTTTGTCAATAGAGGGCACAAGGGTTCACCAATTTATAAAAATGGGTCCTCCTACTTTTTCTGGAGTAAATGTGGAGGAGGATCCATAGGGCTTCTTGGATGAAATAGAAAATATATTTTGGGTGATACAGGAAACTAATGTGGAAGGGGTAAACTTTATAGCTTATCATCTCAAAAAGGTTGCATATCAGTAATATGAAGAATGGGATAGGGATAGAGGTGATGTAGAAGAATCAGCCTTGTGGGATACTTCTTCTAAGGCCTTCTTAGATTGATTTTTTACCCAAGAGTTGACAGAAGCAAAGATTAAGGAGTTTGTGAATCTCAAGCATGAGAGGATGTTTGTCCAGGAATATGCCTTGAAGTTTTACCAATTATCAAGGTATGCTCCTGGTTTAGTTGCTGACATGCGAGTAAGAATGTGGAAATTCACTTCTGGATTGAATCGAGATCTGATTTTGAAGAACAAAACTGCCTTGATGATAAAAGATATGGATATCTCTAGGCTAACTATTAATATGCAGTAAGTGGAGGATGAAAAGAGAAAGCAAGCGGATTTAAGGGATAGATAGAGTAAGAGAAGTAGTTTTTCTGACCAGTGAGGTGCTCAATCTTAGGGTGGTCTGGATGGTGGCAAATGGTAGAAAAAGAATTGGGGGAGTTTTGGTTCCTACTCTACTATTAGTGCTACTTACCAGGTAGGCGACAGGTGTCATCAAGGTGGTGAAAATGACCGGGAACAGAGTGCCCAATCTCAAGCAAACAGAGGTCAATCAATTTTTTATGCCCTCAATATCAGTTCTGTGGTCATCCTCATCGAGGTTATTGCGATGAATAAAGGTTTAAATTCTTCAAGTGAGGCCAAGAAGGCCATTGGCTTAGGGATTTTCTGATTAATTAGGTTACTACAGGGGAAAATTAGATTCTTGTGGCTTCATATTCTTCTCCTACTCCTGGTAGTGTTGCATCTTGTTCTGTTACTACTTCTGGTTCTAGTGTTTGTCAGAACAAATTGTATGTTTTAGCGTCCAATTAGGAATCTGAGGCATCACCTAATGTTGTTACTAGTACATTACAGTTTTTTTCTCATGACATATATTATTTGCTTAATCCAAGTTCCACTCTCTCCTATGCTACTTCTTATATGATTGCATTTTTTGGTTTTGATTCAAAAGTTATATCGGATCCTTTTTTTTATTTCTACCCTGCGAGGTAACTCAACTATTGCTAAGAGAGTCTATAGGTGGTATGTGGTATCTGTTGGTGTTAAGAAATCCTTGGTGGATCTATTTGATTTGGGTATGCTATATTTTGATGTTATTCTGCGTATGGATTAGTTTCACACTTATTGCGCATCCTTAGATTATTGGACCTATAGGGTAATCTTTAGGTTCCTTGGTGAACTGATTATAGAATGGGAGGGTGGTTCTTTATCTCCTAGGGGAGATTTATTTCTTATCTTATAGCTCAGAGGTTAATCTCTAAAGATTGTCTTTACCAAAGAAAACGGGTTAAAGATTCTAACTCAAAAGGACTTTCTTTCCACTCAGTTCTAGTGGTTAATGAGTTTCTTTAGGTCTTTTTAGATAATCTTTATGGTGTTCTTCTAGATAAGGAAATAGAGTTTGGTATTGACTTGATTCAAGACACTCATCCAATTTCTATTCTCCGTATAGAATGGCTCCAACTGAGTTGAGGGAACTCAAGGAGCAACTTAAGGATCTTCAGAATAAGGGGTTTATTCATCCTAGTGTATCTCCATAGGGTGCACCAATGTTGTTTTTGTGCAAGAAAGATGGTTCCCTTCGGATGTGAATTGACTATAGGCAGTTGAGCAAGGTGACAGTCTAGAACAAGTATCCTCTTCCAAGGATAGAAGATAAGTTTGACCAGTTGCAAAGTGCCAAGTTTTTTTCTAAGATATATCTTCGATCTAGGTACCATCAGCTGAAGATTAGGGAGGTCGATATCCCTAAGATGGATTTTGTACTCGATATATGCACTTTGAGAATTTAGTGATGTCATTTGGGTTGACTAATGCTCTGGCGGCATTTATGGATCTGATCAACAGGTTTTTCATCAGTATTTGGAACTCTTCATTAGTGTGTTTATTAATGGCATTCTAGTTTACTCAAAGAGTAAGGTAGATCATGTGAATCACCTCCCTATGGTATTGCAAACTTTAAAGGAACAACAGTTGTATGCTAAGTTCTCTAAATGTGAGTTTTGGTTGAATGTTATAACTTTCTTGGGTCATATTATTTCTAGTAAGGGGATCATGATGGACCCGCAAAAGGTTGTTGTGGTCAAGCGGTGGCCTAGACCCATTACTCCATCCAAAATTCAGAGCTTTTTGGGGTTAGCCAGGTATTATAGGCAATTTGTGGAAAGTTTTTCATGATAGATGCTCCTTTGACTAAGTTAACTAAGAAGAAGGTCAAGTTTTCTTGGTCAGATACTTGTGAGGGGAGTTTTGAGAAGCTGAAGGATAAATTAACTTTGGCTCCAATTATGACTTTGTCGGAAGGCTATGATGCATTTGTGGCTTATTATGATACATCTCGGGTAGGTCTTGGTTTTGTTTTGATGCAGCATGGGAAGGTGATTGCCTAAGCTTTCAGGAAGCTGAAGGTACATAAGAAGAACTATCCTACTCATGATTTGGAGCTTTTGCCGGTTGTGTTTGCTTTAAAAATATGGTAGAATTATTTGTATGGTGTTCACGTGGATATCTTTTCTTATCATAAGAGTCTAGTGTATGTGTTCACTCAGAGGGAGCTTAATTTTAGGCAGAAGAGATGGCTTGAACTTCTCAAGGACTACGATATAAGTTTTCACTACCACCCAAGTAAGGCTATCATGATTGTTGATGCTCGTAGTAGGTTATCCTTGGAGAGTTTGGCTTATATAGAGAAAGAAAAGCGGGAATTGGTGAAGGATATTCACCGCTTGGTTAATCTTAGAGTTCGTATCTTGGACTCTAAGGATTGTCATGTAATGGTGCAAGTAGTTGTTTGATCATCTTTTGGTGTGTAGATTAAGGAGAAGCAAGTTCTAGATCCTATTTTTATAAAAATCATGAATGGCATTGACGGGAAAAAGGTAATGGTCTTTGAGATCAGTGGTGACGGTACTTTATGATACCAAGGGAGGTTGTATGTTCCTGATGTCAATGGTTGGCGACAAAGGATTTTGGATGAGTCGCATGAGTCTCGCTATATTGTTCATCTCGGCTCAACTAAGATGTATCATGATCTCAAGGATAAATATTGGTGGAATGGCATGAAGAGGGATGTGGTTTATTTTATGGCCAAGTGCATGGTGTGTCAACAAGTTAAGGTTGAGCACATAAGGCCAGGAAGGTTGTATCAAGAAATTGATTTGCCCAAATAGAAGTGGGAAGTGATCAATATGGACTTTGTTATCGGTCTTTCTTAATCTCAAAATCAATATGATTCGATTTGGGTCATCATGGATAGGATGACTAAGTCTGTGCACTTTTTGCCAGTGCAAACTACCTTCTCGGTAGAAGATTATGTGAAGTTGTATCTTCAAAGATTGTGAAGTTTCATGGGGTGCCTGTTTCAATTATTTTTTATCAAGGTACATTGCTAACATCTCACTTCTGGTAATCTTTTTAGAGAGGGTTAGGAACTAAGGTTAGTCTGAGTACTGTTTTCCACCCACATACGGATGGACAATCGGCGAGAACTATTCAGACATTGAAGATATGATTCTGCTTGTATGACTGATTATGGTGGCAATTGGGTTGAGCATCTAACTTTGGTGGAGTTTGCGTACAACAATAGCTATCATTCTAGAATTGGTATGGCCCCTTTTGAGTCATTATATGGTAGGAGGAGTAGGTCTAATATTAGATGGTTTGAGCTTGGTGAGGCAGATATGTTTGGTCCCATCATGGTTTAACAGACTATCGGGAAGGTGACGGTGATTCGGGAGAGGCTTATGGCTGCCCAAAGTCGCCAAAAGTCCTATGCAGATGTTAGGCATAGAGCCTTGGAGTTTGAGATTGGGGATAAGGTTTTTCTCAAGGTTTCTCCTATGAAGAGGTTAGTGTACTTTGGTAAGAAAGGAAAGATCAGTCCCCAAAATATTGGTCTTTATGAGGTGTTCTGGAGAATTGGTAATGTTACATATAAGCTAGAGTTGCCTTCTATCTTGAGCTTAGTTCATTCGGTCTTTCATGTTTCCATGATGATAAAGTACATTGGTGATCTTTCTTCGGTTGTTACTTTAGAAGGATTGGGTATCTTGGATTCTTTGTGTTATGAACAAGTCCCAGTTAAGATCTTGGATAGGCAAGTTCATCGGTTGAGGACCAAGGATGTGGATTCGATTAAGGTTGTTTGGCGGAACCATAAGGTGGAAGAAGCTACATAGGAACTAGAGGAGGACATGAAGTCCAAATAACCGCATTTGTTTTCTGCTCCTGGAATTTGTGCGAAAGGCATGACTCGTGTGTGTGGTTACCCCTACTTTGTCTATCATTCGGGGACGAATGTTCCTAGTGGGGGAGACTGAAACACCTTAGTTTCTGGACATTCAAAAATTTCATGGAATTCTGGTCTTAGGACCCAATACGACTCGAGGGTACGAGTTATATATTAGGGTACAATTAGTATAGTACATTCATATGCTGACCAGTATTGGTTGGTGGAATCGATTTTGGTTACTAGAATAGATATGACTTAGAGGTACGAGTCATATTGGTGGTTATGTATCGTTTGGTTCCTTAAATTAATCTTGGACTTGGTTACATAGGTTGGATCTAAGTACGAGTAGCTCACTGTGAGCCATAAGCCAGGGTATGAGTCGTATCCTGGACTCGTATGGTGGACAGTGTCTAAATCTTCCTTGGGTTTAAATCTATCGAGGGTATGGATCGTATGCTTTGGATATGACTTGGTTGGATAAGTCGTATATTGGACTGTGTTGGATCCAAAGGTTGAGGCTAGATTACAAATAGAGGGTACCACTCGTATTGGTGGGTACGTCTCGTGCGGGTCAGTCGTGTCCCTGCGATGAGATTTTTGTGCAACTTAAGTGGGGGTATTTTGGATATTTCCCCACTTATCCTTATAAGGTCCGGCGACTTCTAACCTACTTGGGAGTTTATTTACACTATTATTCCATTCATTAATACTTAGAAACTCTTCTAAGCACTTTATAATTTTCTCAAAAGCTTTTGGGCAAGGAAAGCTAAAGTTTCAACTAGAAGATTGATTTGGGGCTTGTCTTGGTGATTTCTTTCCCTCATCATCTTGGTTTAAGGTATGTTATTTTCCCTCATTGTTAATTCTATTGAAAAGCATGGTTTTATGAATGTTTACATGATTTCATTGATTGTATGATTTTGGTTTTCTATATGAATTGGGTGTTTTGATATTAAATGATTGTTATGGTTTTTCATGGTTTTAATTATGCTTTTATATGCATTAATGGTGGTTTTGTATGGAAATGGTTTATTAATAATTCGAATTGGTTTTCGTCATATTATGCCCCCAATGTGTTTGACAAAATTCTTATAAAGAGATGTTCATTGCATTGACTACTTGTAATGGAACTCTTGCCTATTTTAAAACTTGTTAAAAGAATTATCCAAGGTTTAAATGGCTTGGAATAGTAAATGGCTAATGGTTATGCTTGTAGGTCACATGGAATCCCCCAAGTGGTTTAATATAGTAAATGGTAGGGCATTTGAAAGTCCCCTTAAACCTTTATATGGTTGGCTATGGATAGTACATGTAAGTATGGCCGGTATGATGTCACACTATATTTTGCGGGATGTACTTGTCATCCCAGGTTTTCTTCCCTAGTCATGTGGCTACATACACTGGGGCCCTTTCAGCAGGGAGAGTTGAACCTACATAGCCTGTGTGTGGTTTAGGACGACAAATCTACATAGCCCAGGTAAAGGTTTTAAATGCATGCTAAATCCGATCCCTTTTCCCGACATGGTTATATATATATATATGGCCATGTGCATATGGATAGTTTTACTTGGTATTATAAATTACATTATTTTGTCCTTATCCTGAGATCATGCTAGCATTCACCCACTAACCCAGCTGCTGGCGGCTATATACCCACGCTATGCAGGAACCAGCCGTTCTACTCCTACTATATAGTGATTTACTCGGGGACATCACGCTAGGCTGAAACCGGCCATTCAACTCCTCCTACATAGTGATTTTTTCGGGGACATCACTTGGATTGAAGTAGTGAGCTTCCAGCCTTTCGAAAGGCTCCATTTTATCTTATGGACATTTTTAGACATTTTGGTTTATTTCTTAATATTGGTTTTGGCTATGGTTGGGGGCATGTCCCAACCGGATTTTATTACTATTTTGGATAGAGGCTTTTTGGTTCATCTATGGGTTAGAATGAGAGGGATCGGTATTAGTGTTGGCCTTGGCATTGGAATAAACTAGTGGGATGACATCATTGGACATAATTTCTCACTATTCCGTCGTATTTTATTTTGGGATTAATTATATTATGTTGTTTAATATCTTTGGTCATGGCATGGTTTATGTACCTTGTTTTAGTATGGTTCGGTATGTTGGATTATTTGAATAGGATTGTTGGACTCGGTTGGGTCGGTCACGATTATGACTTTATCCCATGGTCTTCATGTGATCTATTGCACTATCTTGCTACATGCTCATAAATTCAGACAATTCAGGGAAGGCGGCTGGACGTTTGGTTGGCTAATGAAGTGGTCTCTGGTCCCGATAGAACTTGGGATGCCCAATATGACAAGGCTCCCGGTCGGGTTGTGTTACTTTGAAACCCTAGGTTTTCTTGACTTTGGGATTTGAGAGTGTTTAAGAGTTGTATTTGATTGATAAAGGATGGATATAAGGTCCCCAAAGTGCTTTATGGTCATGGATCTTATGTGGAGAAACAGGGAAATGTCCAAAGTTCCCTTAATAAAAATCTGAAAAGTGGTCGCCAGTAACAACGATACATTGTCTAGACAGAAACATGGGGACTTCGCACTGCTTACCTTATGACTCATACCATACGGCTTGTATTGTAACACTATAGCTCGTAACGTATAAGTCGTAGTCAGAAAAGAATCAATAGGACTCCATACTGGTAAGGCTATGATTTACACTATATGGTTCATATGGAATCTTCACGACTTATGAGGTACATGTTGTGGTTGGGGTATTAACCTAGACAAACCTTACTGGTCAGACTACGACTAGGGTCTTACGACCTATACGGATGCCTTACAACTCATAAAGTAAGTCGTGTATGAGCAATAATCTCGTTACTCAGTGATTTTTCATAGGTAGAAATACGGGATGTTATAGAGGCACCATTGTCATCTTGAGTTGCTTAAAGATTATGCCCTTATTATTCTCTATCATCCAGTCAAGGCTAAGGTGGTTGTGGATTCCATGAGCCGTAAGTCACCAAGTATGGGTAGCTTGGTTCTTCTGACCTTGGAAAGGCCTTCAGTCTTGGAGGTTCAGTATTTAGCTAACTAGATGGTTAGGCTTGATATTTCGACAGTTGCCTGTGTTTTGGCATTTATGGAGGCTAGTTCTTCTTTGATTGAGCAGATTCAAACTCATCAGTATGATAATGCTGAGTTGAGACTGATTTGAGATATGGTGTTCTGTGGCGAGGTTATGAAAGCCTTTCTTGATTCTAATGGCATTTTAAGGATTGGGGGACAAGTTTGTATGCCAGGAGTAGGTAATTGGGTGAAATTGATTTTGGAGGAGGGTCACAGTTCTTAGAATTCCATTTATCCAAAGTGACTAAGATATATAGTGATTTGAGATAGCACTACTGGTGGAGTGGTATGAGGAAGGTTGTAGACGTTTTTTATCGTGTTGCCTATGTTACCAGTAGGTGAAGGCTAACCATTTGATGCATGGTAGTTTGCTTTAGAGGTTACCCACTCCTTAGTGGAAATAGGAATGGATTACTATGGACTTCATGAGTGGGTCACCTTGTACCTCTCGTGGTTCTATTAGTGCTTGGGTCATCTTGGGCCGACCATGTCTACTCATATTGCTATTCATGTCCCTTCAGTGCTAGGAATTTGTCTTGTATCTATGCTCATGCGATAGTTTGTCTCCATATTATACCAATGTTTATTATTTCAAATAGGTCTTGAGTATTTATTTCTCACTTCTGGAAGGCATTTCAAGAGGATTTAGGGACCCGGGTTGATCTTAGCACAACTTTTCACCTCCCCAGACCGACGCTAAGTTGGAGCAGACTATTCAGATATTAGTGGACATGCTTCCTGCTTGTGTTATGGTCTTTGGAGATCAGTGGGAGCAACATTCAGCCTTGGTAGAGTTTGGGTATAATAATAGCTACCATTCTGGTATTGAGATGGCACCCTTCAAGGACTTATATGGTTGGCGTTGTCTCTCTCCAATTGGTTGGTTTAAGGTTTTTGATATTAGACCTCATGGTAAAGACTTGCTTCATGAGTCTTTGGATTGGTTTAGGTCATTTGGGATAGATTTTGAGCGGCTCAGAGTAGGTAGAAGGGCTACGCAAATCACAGACTTCCTATCATGATATTTAGTGTTAGTGATTGAGTCTTCCTTCGTGTTTCATCCATGAAGGGCGTGATGAGGTTTGGAAAGAGGACCAATCTTTTCCCTAGATATATTTGACCATTTGAGATTCTTCGGACGATTGGAGATGTAGCTTAAGAGTTAGATTTTCCCCCATATTTATCAGCAGTTCATCAGGTTTTTCATGTTTCCATACTATGGCGTTACATTCCGGATGAATCTCAGTTCATTCATTGGGATTTGGGGCAGTTGATAAGAGGTTGTTATTTGCTGAGAAGCCAGTCTCCATTCTAGCCAGAGTTGTTAGACAATTGCATTATAGAGATATTCCAATGGTTAAGGTCCAGTGGAGACATTGTCCTATAAATAAGGCTACTGATACCGCTCACCTATATCATCGAAATTGCTAGAGGACGGTCCTTGTAAATAGCTCAACTTATGTTAAGGTCGAATCCACGAGGAGCAAAATTAGGTTTCTAGTCCTATGGGTGTTAAATGCTACTAGAAATTTACCAGCAATGTAAATAAAACAAAATTCATAAATAAAAGTGGGGGTTTGGTTTTGTCAAATGTTTTCAATAACAACTTAAACCAACAAACTAAAGCAACAATCGTGATTTCAAATCAATATGAAAGGAATCTTGGGATTATGTCTACATAAGGGCAAGTTATGCATGGGTGCATGAAAATTTAGTGTACATTCTAGTTATCAATGACGTGGTAGGTTAAGTCTAAGGTCCTCTTGGATAGTTTGTCAACAAACCCTTAAGAATATCACTTGTTGACCCTTTCGAGTACCTAAAGATTGTGCCAATTAAAATCACCTATTACCTCAATTCGGCATCACTGTTTCTAGGAAGATGACCAAGATATAGTCAAATTCCTAATCACCCTTATGTCTAAGATAGTGAAAATTAGCAAACTGTATTTATGAATCGTCCACTATTTCTCTGTCACCCATATCCCTCTATTAACGATTATATGGTTCCAAGAGTTCACCCAATCCCCTTTTTCAAAGATGGTGTGAGCTTTCAAGAATTTGAGGTTTCCACCCACAAATCTATTTTGGGTGTTTGGGTTTTTCACCCACAAATCCCAACTAATTAAACCAAGCAATAGTGAAGCCCATCATCTACAAACTAGCCTATACACAAATATATCACAACCTAGATTTAATTGCTTTTTAATTCAACATAATCCCAAGACAATGAAAGTTTAGCAACTCATGAAGAAAAGAGAGAGAAATATACCATAGGGATTATTCAAAGCATCAATTCTTCAATTACACTAGATTCAAAGTCTTCCCAAATCAAAATACAATTGTTACCTAAATTTGGGTTCTAATCTACAAATTCACAAATGTTCCAAGATAGTAGAATGCCCAAAATGGAAAGCCTTTTTCCCTTTAAAAGAAATTGGGTTCGGCTGAATAAAATTACAAAACTATCCCTGGGCAGATTCCCGCATAGCCACAATTGGTGAAGTTTTCCCATGATCACGGCTACCGTAACCACGGTTAGGACACTGCAATCACAGTACCTTGACCTTACTTAACTGGTTGCAATCGTGGCCCACAGACTGCGATCGCGGTAACTAAGGATGGTTTCTGCTTCAGGTCTTCAAGATGAACTTCTTTTTCTCCTTTTTGATCTTTTTAAGCTCGCATCCACATCTTTCCTCATAACCTTTATGCCTACAAAATGTGGAAATTAGTGCATTTATTCACAATGTTGTCTTATTAATACATTTAAATCATAGTAGTGTGCACTAATGTTGAGTGCAAATGAGTGGTAAATTCACCACTCATCAACACCCCCAACTTAAAGGTTTATTTTCCTTAAGCAACACAACCTCTTACCATGAGACAATGCATATTTATGCTCAAATTATATGACCCAGTGATCACAATGACTTTAAGCCTAGTTACTACCACAAGTAGCTCTGCAAACATGGACAAAGCTATTCTCACAATGTCCCTCAACATGAAATGCAATTTTCTAAAGGTGCAAAAGTCTTCAAAGAGCAACCATGCAGCAGTTACTAATACTCTAGAAGTGACTTACCTTTGACCTAGAGTTAGCTATGCTCCTTTGGCCTCATTTTTTGGGAGATGACAAAATCACCTACCTCAACTTGTTTACATGCCTCTTCACAAGAAGAGAAATCCCACACACCAAGTAATCAAATATACAATAAGGAATTTAAGTGCAAAACTCTCTGTCTGTCTCTTTCAAGGAATCTTGATGCTAACAAGTATCATGACATAGGATTGGCCCTATTTTCAATCATCACCACAATGAATACACTTGGTTGGAGATCTCGAAGGGCTTTTTAAGCTTGTAACGTATGTTTCGGATAGGGTAGGATATCATTTAGGAACAAAATAGCGGCTATACCCTCCTTGAACATCTACATCACACTATTCCATCCAAATTTTGAACATAGGTCACTCCTTTTGTTTTCACTCTTTACCCATGTGCCTAATTTTATTTCCTTTTCATCCATTTTCTTTTCATTTCTTTTCTTGCACATTTCGTGCTTTTCTTTCTTTTGTTGGATCCTTTCTTTCTCTTGTTTATTTGTTCTCAATGCTTAACGTATTAGGCACTCACTTACAACTTTGTGGTCCAAAGTTACCTATTCCAATCTTCATCACCCCCAACTTAGGCTTTTAGCCTCAAGTTGCATTTTTAAGTTCAAGAAGGGTAGGGTTCAAAAGAGGAATAAATATTGAATGGCTCACGGCTTGAAATGTGTTTTCCAAAGAAAGGTCCAAAGTCTCAAAGTGGGTGACTAGGGATAACATCTATGCAAGGGTAGGATTCTTAGGCTAGAATGGACTTCCAAGTTCACAAAGAGGGCCAAGGATCACCTCACCAACCAAGTATAATCAAAATTAGCCATAAGAGACTAATGGGTCAAGTTCTAGATGGTACAAGTATGCATGAGATTTAGACAAATAAGCTCATCGCAAATGGTATGCAAATTCACCAAGGAGGCTCAACTACCCCTCCCGCTGGAAATAAAAATGGAGTATCTACCAATTTTTACAAGCCAAAATTTGGAGTCACAAAAAGAGAAAAAGTATTGATACAAAGTCGCTCACGTCTGTGCCCTTGATTTTTGAAAATTTTTGGACAAAAGGGGTTGTTTGCTTAGCACTTGTACCGTGCTTAATTTACTATTTATGGTACCAAGATAAGTCTTCATCTAACATTTTGGCTTTCATATGGGCAAACCATATCGCTAATCAAACTTTGCCATAGGTATAAATGCGATCCTAAATCCAAAATACCACAGGAACTCAGATTTCCCTTGTATTTATGACCTCAATGCTACGGGTACTCAAAATTTCCATGCATCCATGGCTGAAAATCCAATCACGACACTTTTCCCTTAAGAATATTGTCACTCAATCTATCTTAGGTAAATGCTCGTTGGATATCATCACAAGAAAAATAAAGATGAAGTGACTAACTATAAACAAAAAATGACTAATCCATGAAAATGTGGGCACCATTAGAGTTCCTAAATATTACAATCCAAAATAAAAATAAAAGTCATCCAGAATATCATTAAAACATCACCAATTATTCAGAAATATCAAAATAATAAAGGCCCAAATATAATAAATGTGGTGACAGGCACCCGAACTAAATAGATAGTTTTGTCCCCACTGCGCAAACAATCAAGCATAAGAAGAGATAAGGGTAATCCCTGAAATCAGATCACGAGCTTCTCTCACCTACAAAATTGATATTATCAACAGCATACTCAGGACTAGACCACTCCACTGGGCCTTATCATCACTCTCTATTCAAGAGAAAGGAAGTCTATCTCGGGGTGTTAGGACCTTCCAAAGGCCCTTTACCTCCTTCCACTTCATGTTAAAGAATTTATCCCTCTTCTTCTCCTTTTTTACCATCTTCTCATGTGAGTCCCAGAGCTCTCTGTAAGATATTGCTAATAATGAGTAGACCCTTTCAAGCCTAGAAATGGTGGCTCCCTTCTTCTTCTTGTCCTTTAAGTACCTCTCATAATCAGAGCGGGCCTCATATGAATGGCGAGTGGTGGAGGGATCTCCCGAACTCTGGGGAAATCTCGACACAAGTTCACTAATGGCCCTAATATCAACACCAAGATCCTAAAAAGGCTTAGCTGTGGATGGTGTACAAGACTCTGGTCCTCACATGTCGACTTATCCAAGTCGATCTTCCTCTTTTTGCTCTTACCCAATGTGCCCTTCCCTCGAATTTTGAGAGAGTAAATGGGGGTGTCAGTGCACACCCAAGTATCTCCCGGGTACTCCTCAACTCCTACTTGTCTTCACAGCTCTGTAATCAAAGAGGGGATAGAGAGGTGTGTACCACCTTGGTTCTTGAAGAACTTCATCTATGACAGTACAAGTCAACCGATATTCAAAGAAATACCATCTAAAATGCTAGCAACCATTCTATACCATATATCAGGAATCATTGTCATGTGGGTGCAATGGGAGACCCAGCTACAAATGACAGTTAGCCAAATTCGAGCCTCGGCAGTGAAGTCATTAATGGATATGTTTCTTTTGGTTGCCTCCCAAGAGACTTCCCTTTTGACATATGACCTGTCTTCCAACGAGATTCCCAACTCACACTTTTTCGCCTTAAAGTCAGCCATGTTTGCATTCGGGAGCCTATATATATCATTATTTGCTTTGCCCCAAATTCTACTATTTTTCTCGGATCTTGATAATCATGTTGGATGGGTATGAGGAAGATACAACCTTATGGTTAAAGTAGAACTCATAGACCCACTACTCATTCGCATTGCAAGTATCCGGGGTGAAGCATCGCCACCCTATGGCCACAAGCCTATCATGAAATGTCGAAAGCTTTTATGAAACTTTCTCCAAGCATATTCCTCTCTCCGGGAGTAGCTTTGTCCTTGGTAGATCACCATAGTAAAGAGTGTGGTACTTGGGGGCCATGAACCAGATTTGGTTGTATTCTTTCATGTTATGATCCTAAAAAACATAAGAACAACACAAAAACATTAATCATTGACATTTACATGCACAAACAAAACCATGTTGTTCACTAAAGCTCATAGGATGGTTACTTGGTGGTGTTTGGAAAAAAACTTAATGTGCAGACTTTTTGGCACTAGTAGAAAATCAGCCTCAGTTACCGCAATCACGGACCATAAAGCTGCGATCTGCGGTGCCGCGACCTCGGCCCCGATTACCGGGATCACGATGACTAAGACCAATTTCAAGAAAATATTTCCAATGTCCAAAAACTCAAATCTTTATCCAAAACATATTCTACAACTAAAATTTTAAGCAAGATCATTGAATAAGATTACTAGGTACTCGATTATGCCCTTAGAATGTAAAAACCACTACTGAATACTCATTTGGATATTTTATCGAGCACTTGGTGTGCACCCTTCATTTTTCTTAACTTCATGCATAATTTGGGTACTCAAGACTTCCGCATGCACGTGCACACTATATTCTAGCATCTAACCACCACAAAAGTTCATTATAACACAAATTTAACATTGAAAATCATAGATTTAGGCCTTTCCTATTACATGCATTCTATTGCCTATTTTCCACATTTAAAGTATTGATTCAAGACACTAACTGGAGGGAATGATGTAAGAGGGATGCTCTAATGCTTATGAATGCCTAAAATATGCCCAGGAATGGGTGCAATTTATGAGGAAATTTGAGAAAGGAGTGTTAGAGGAATGGAATTCCAATGGACTTTTTAAAACTATTCTAACCGCGATAACGGTCCAATGTTCGCGATCACGGTAACTAAGGACATTTTTGTACCTCTGTTTTCCCCTGTTTAGTTTATTACTCAATTTTGAACCATTTTCCCCTGTTCAGTTCACCATGCAAAGGTTCCACATTTTTCCTTTCTCAAACTCATTCAACATATTCCATATTGCTACAAATTCATGGATTAATCAAATGGAGAAAATTAAAATCTACATTATAAAATTAAAAATAAAGAATAGGAGCCACTTTAGCAGCATTTGTCGTTGCCTCCCACATAGCGCCTTAGTTATCATCATGGTACGATGTCTTCCATCTTTCTAAAGTTGGATCCTCAAGGGATCCATTCTTCACTTCCTTATTCTTAACACCTATCACCGACACCACCTTAAGATCCATGGTTTGTTTCTCCATTTTACCCATCTAGAATGACACTTTACTATCAAGTACTATAAACCTCATTTTCCCAAGATCTAAATCCACAATGGCCCTTCCGGTAGCAAGAAAAGGTTGACCAATGATAATACGCACCTCTTGTCCATCTAACAATATAACACCACAAAACCCACCGTAAGAATAAATTTAACCGCTTTCACTAACACGTCGAACAAAACACCAATCAGTTTTTTTATGGATAGGTCCACCATCAAAAGCTTCAGTGACGTTGGAGTAGGGGTACTCAAGCCAAGCCTCCGATATATTGCAAAGGGCATGAGATTAATACTCACACCAAGGTCACATAATGATTTTTCAAATTTATGTGTTCCGATGGTGCATGGAATGGTAAAGGCCCCGGGGTCCTCATTCTTTTCTTCCATTGTGCTACTCATGATAGCACTACACCCAAGGGTGACTTCAATTGTGTCACCACCAATAAGCTTCTTCTTCGATGTTAAAATTTTTCATAAGCTTAGCATACCCCCAGATTATCTTGGATGGCCGCAAGTAGTGGGATATTGATAAAGAGGTTTCTTAGCTTAGTTCTGAATTTCTTGAGCTTGTCATTCTTCTCTTTCCTCTTAATCCTTTGCAAAAACAGAGAGGGAACTTTCATGGTGGGCAATACATCATCATGTGGTTTATCATTCTCAACCATCTTTTCATCCATTTCCATCAGTTCTTTTCATCTTCTTCACTTTGAGGTGTCGGGGGACTTTTTTTTACTCAACTAGAACCTTTGTATTCATATTTATTGGCTCAACTATGGGCACTTTTTCACCCAAATCTTCTCCTTCAACTTCCTTCAAATAATTACCAAGAGTCTTACCACTCCTAGTGACTATTGCTAATACTTGAGCTTTATTTTTTGGGTTCACGATAAAGTCACTAGGAAGACCCCCCCCCCTTGGTCTAGCATTCAGTTGAGTGAAGATTTTCCCAATTTGCATTTACAATTATTTGATAAAAGAGGAGTGGGACACAACCATCTGGTTGAGTTGAAAAAAATTGCCTTTCAATTCATAAACCATTTTGTCTGTTCCCTCCACTTTTATTATATATCTTTCCAAGACATCTTTAATTTTTGTATTTATCTAACTTCTTTGTTCTTTTCCCAGTCATGGGGAGTCACATAACAATTATAGTAATGGTCTTTATCCTTCCAATCACTGTTATGATCTCTATCCCTTTTGTTCTAACCTCAGTTCCCACCTTGCCTTTGATAGGTGAGGCAGGAACCCCTAAATAATTGGCCAAATACTGAATATCCTTATCAAGCTTCTTGGACTCTTCATCATCATAGGCCTTGGATGCCACGGCATTCACCGTTTTTATGGGTGTACCCATCACATATTTTGTCAAAAGCTCCGATTGAGTCATCATTTTTTCCATATTCTCCACTCTCTTCTTATATATTTTTCTTTGTTCCTTGTCAATAATGGAGGTAGTAGGAGATCTTTTTTTTGCCTCGTCATCCCGAGTATGCCACCCCCAGTTTTTCTTTGTAACTTCATCAAGCAAATTTGAAGCCACATAATAAGTCAACTTCAAAAGAGAGCCCCCTGCCGCATTGTCTACCCTGATTTTATTGAGTGGATTATGAGCCCGGTATAATATTTTGAGAAACATCTTATCTGGGACCTCGTGGTTGGGACAATTCAAGATTTATCCATTGAATCTTTCCCACACCTTGTACAAGGGTTCCCTATTCAACTGCCTAAAGTTCATGATCTCATCGCGTAATTGGAGCATTTTTTATGGTGGGAAATACTGGTCAAGGAAGACCATGGTGAGTTCATCCCATGAAGTATTAATCCAACTGGAAGAGTTCAAAGCCACAAGACTGCCTCTCCCATTAGAGAAAACGGGAAAAGATGAAGTCGGTTAGACTCTTGGGTTATATGTGCAATATCAAATGGTGCACACACTTTGATGAAGTTAGGGTCCTCATAGGATTTTCCTCCAAAAATTCCTTTCATTTGTATCATATGCAACATAAAGCTCGTGAAATGAAATACACCGTTCCCATGAGTAGGTGCGATATGAATGGCACTTAAATGACCAACGTCATTGAGTTAATCCTCATCATCAAGAGGGACATCGAAAGATGCAACGTCACTCATGATTCCATGTACAGTATGAAGATCACCTAAATTAAAACAAAAACAACAACCAAAATAAATACAAACCACTATGGATGTACCCAAAGTAACACTCAACACCGCATAAGTGAAAACTAAATTTCACTCTTCGATAATTGCTTTATTTTGATAACACTCACCTATGACATCAAAATTTATAGAGGACGGTCATTGTCAGTAGCTCAACTTATGTTGAGGTCAAATTTGTTATGAGCAAAATTAGGTTTCTAGTCATATGGGTGTTAAATGCTACTAGTAAGTTACCAACAATGTGAGTAAAATAAAATTCATAAATAAATGTCTGAGGGTTGGTTTTGACAAATGTTTGTCAATAACAACTCAAAACAACAATTGTGATTTCAAATCAATATGAGAGGAATCTTGGGATTATGTCTACCTGAGGGAAAGTTATACATAGGTGCATGAAGATTTAGTGTACATTCTAGTTATCAATGATGTGGTAGGCTAAGTAAAAGGTCCTTGATTCTAGTTTATCAACAAAACCTCAAGAATATCACTCATAGACCCTTTCAAATATCTAACAAGTGTGCCAATTACAATCACATATTACCTCAATTAGGCATCCTTATTTCTAGGAAGATGCCCAAGATATAGTCAACTTCCTAATAACCCTTATGTCTAAGATAGTGAAAATTAGCAAACTATATCGATAAATGGTCCGCTAATGCTTTGTCACCTATATCACTCTTTTAAGGATAATATGGGTTCCAAGAATTCACCCAAACCTTTTTTTCAAGGATGGTGTGAGCTTTCAAGAATTTGGAGTTTTCACCCCTAAATCCATTTTGGGTGTTTGGAGTTTTCACCGAAAAATCCCAACTAATTAAATCAAGATATAGTAAAATCCATCATATACAAACTAGTATTTACACAAATACATCACAACCCATACATAATTGCTCCATTATTCAACATAATTCCAAGACAATGAAAGTTTAGCTACTCATGAAGAAAAGAGAGAGAAATATACCATAGTAATTATCCAAAGCATCCATTCTTCAATTACACTAGATTCAAAGTATCCCTAAATAAAAATACAATTGTTTCCCAAATTAGGGTTTTAATCTTCAAATTTAAAAATGTTTCAAAAGAGTAGAATGCACAAAAGAGAAACAATTTTTTTCCTTTAAAAGAAAATGGGTTCGGCTGAATAAAATTACATAACTACTCCTGGGCACATTTCCTCATAGCCACGATCACTGAAGCTTACCCGCGATCACAGCTACAGTGACCTCGGTTAGGACACCGCGATCATGGTACTTTGACCTGGCTTGATTATTTGTGATGCAACCCACAGACCACAATTGCGGTAACTGGGGCTGGTTTTTGCTTCAGGTCTTCAAGTTGCACTTCTTTTCTCCTTTCAGATCCTTTTGATCTCGCATCCATATCTTTTCTTATCTTAACTTTTATGCCTACAAAATGTTGATATTAGTGCATTTAATCACAATATTATGTCATTTATACATTTAAATCATAGAAGTATGCATGAATGTTGAGTGAAAATGAGTGGTAAATTCACCATTCATCAACTACTTAGGAGTTTGAGTATGATAAGTGTAGTAGTTATTTAAATATACTAGGTTCTTACCCTTAGAAAAATTCTTGGAATTTCCATTCTCCGTACCCAACACAATTCATGGGTATGAGCAGTATGTTGGGGTGTAATTGGTAGGGTCATGCCGTATGCTGACCAATTTTAGTTAGTGGGATGGTTTTGGTCACTGGAATGGGTATGACTTAGTGGTATGAGTTGTAGAGCTTGGTACGAGTCATATCAAGGACTCTTATAGTGGGCAGTGTTTAATTCTTTAGTATTTTATTCTACCAGAGATACGGGTTATAGATACGGATTGTATATTCTGGGGAAGACTTGGTTGGATGAGTCGTATATTGGACAGTGTTTGATCCAAGGGTTGAGAATTGGATACGAGTGGTGGGTACCAATTGTATTGGGAGGGTACGACTCATATGGATCAGTCGTATCCCTATGATGGATTTTTAAGGGATTTAAGTGGAGGTATTCTGGATATTTCCCTACTTACCCTAATTAGGACTCATGATTAGTAATACATGTAAAAGGTTATTTACCCTATTATTTTATTCATTAACACTTAAAAATTATTCTAAAATACTCCATAATTCTCTCAAGAGATTTTGGGGCAAGAAGGCTAGGGTTTCATCTTGAGGATTCCTTTGGGGCTTGTCTTGGTGATTTCTTTCCATCAATTCTTCATTATAAGGCATGATTCTCTTCCCTCATTGTAATTTCAACTAAACGAATGATTTATATGATTGATTTCATGGTTTCGATATTTCATGATTATGGTTTTCAACTATTATTTGGGGGTTTTGATATTAATTGCTTGGTTATGGTTTCTTATGGTTTTAATTATGCTTTTATATGCATTAATAGTGGATTTGAACAATTATTGTATTGTAATGGTTTAATGGTCTTTGGAATTAGTTTTCTTTATATTATGCCCCCTAATGTGTTTGATAAAATGCTTATAAAGATATGTTCATTACATTGACTTCTTTTAATGGAACTATTGTATGTTTTAAACTTGGAAAAGGAATTGTACATGGTTTATATATATTTAAAATACTAAAGGCTAAATGGTTATGCTTGTGGGAAACATGAAAGTCTCCCAAGTGGTTTAATATGGTATATGGAAGGGCACTTGAAAGTCTTCTTAACCTAAATGGTTGGGTTATATATATTACTTGCTAGTAAGGGGTAGTATGACGATACCACTAATATTGGCCTTGGTTAATAAAATGTTAAATGGATTTGTTGGTTATTTGGAAATGGTTTTAACTGGGTATTAATGGAAGAATGTGTAGCAAAGTTGTGGAAGGTGGCAGTCCCGGGGGGAAAAAATTTGGAAACTCATATTTAATAATATGAGGATTGGTTTTAGTGGACCATGTGCATGATGTCATACTATTGGTGGATGTTCTATTCATACCATGGGATACTCCCCTGGTCGTGCGTCTAGACGCACTGGGCTCTTTCAATAGGGGGAGCTTAACCAACATAGCCTGTGGGTAGTTTAGGATGACTAAGCTACATAGCCCAGGAAAAGGTTTTAAATTCTTGCTAAACCTAGATCTCCTTTCTCGGCACTTGTATATGTATGTTTATATACATTGGATGGTTTTACTTGGTTTTATAAGTGGCATTATTTTATCCTTATCCTAAGATTCATGCTAGAGATCACTTGCAAACTTGTCTACTGGTAGCTGTATACCCACGCTATGCAGGAATCGGTTGGTTGACTCCTCCTACATAGTGATTGACTTGGGAATAGCATTTAGTCTAAAGGGGTGAGCTTCCATACTTTTGGAAGGCATTATTTCATGTTATGAATATTGTTAGGCATTTTGACATTATCTTAGATATTGGTTTTGGCTATGGTTGGGGGCATGTCCCAGTCTAATTTATTTACTCTTTTAGGTAGAGGTTTTGTGGTACTTCTGGGGTTATAATGGGTGGGATCGGTATTTGTGTCAGACTTATCATTGGAATAGACTGGTGGACTGACACCACATCATAGGATTTCTTACTGTTCCATCGTATTACATTTTAGGACTGATTATCATATTATGTTTTGGTATTCTTTCTGGTTTTGGCTTGGTTTATGGCCTTGTTTGGTGTGGTTTAGTATGGTTGGACTATTGGTATGGGATGGTTGGACTCAATTGGGTTAGTCACCATTTTGATCTATTCCCAGGGTCTTTGTGTGAGCTGTTACACTAGTTTGTTCCATGCACAGAATTCAGCCAATTCAGGGTAGGCGGCTATAGGTTGGGTTAGGTAACGGGGGTGGTCTCTGGTCCTGGTCGAACTTGGGATGCCAGTTACGCAAGGCCCCAAGAAGGTTCATGTAAAGTTTGTATTAGGTCCTAGGTTCATGATCAACTAGGAAGTCTACAAAGTCATGTTAAGAAGAGTCTAATTTAGGGGTATGAAGTGCACCACACTCATAAGAGACAGGCTACAAGACATTTAGGAACATTTCTCTTTCTTGGTATTCTATCTTCAAGCTTGAGTTCTCAATCCTGGAATCTTCTCTAATCCTTGTTTGCTCGTCTTTCAGATCATGCCTGTTACATCAGGAACACAAGAAAATTCTTTCATCCTATCTGGGGATAATGCTGAAGGGGTATGTCCTACGTCTGGAGTACATCTATGATCTCATGGTCCTGTTCCCAATAGTGCTGGAGTTCCTCCTATTTAGGCTATTTCTCTTCAGGTCCCTCAAGGCAACGTGACAAACATAGAATTTCTTTAGTCTATTCTTGTTATTGCCCAACTGGTTGCTGCTCAGACTGAGCGGGGTGTGGTTGGTTCTATGTCCATTGAGGTCACAAGGGTTGGTCAATTTATGAAGATGGGTCCTCCTACTTTTACTAAAGTGAAGGTGAAGGAGGGCCCACAAAGCTTCTTGGATGAGATAGAAAAGATCTTTCGGATGATGTAGGCTACTAATATAAAGGAGGTTAACCTTTTAGCTTATCAGCTCAAGGATGTTTCTTATCAGTGGTATGAGGAGTGGTACAGGGATAGAGGTGATATAGAAGCAAAAGGGTTATGGGAGGCCTTTTCTAATACCTTCTTTGATTGGTTCTTTTCTCAAGAAATCAGGGAAGCTAAGATGGAGGAGTTTGTGAACCTCGGGTAGGGAAGGATATAACTAAAGGAATATGTTGTGAAGTTCCATCAGCTATCAAGGTATGCTCCTGATTTTATGGCTGATATGAGGTCGGGAATGAGGAAGTTCACATCTAGGTGAGATAAGAAAGCGAAGAGAACTATACAAACATTGAAGAATATGATTTCGGCCTATGTGATTGATTATGGTAGCAATTGGGTTGAGCATCTACCTTTGGTGGAGTTTGCTTACAACAATAGAAATCATTCAAGTACTGGTATAGCTCCTTTCGAGGCGTTATATGGTAGGAGGTGTTAATCTCTTAGTGGTTGGTTTGAGCTTGGAGAGGTGGGCATATTAGTACCAGATTTTATTTATCAAGTGATGGAGAAGGTTAAGGTAATTCGGGATAGGCTTAAAGCTGCCCAAAGTCGCCAAAAGTCATATACGAATGTAAGGCATAGAGACTTGGAATTTGAGGTTAGGGATAGGGTATTCCTCAAGGTATCTCCCATGAATGGAATGGTATGGTTTGGCAAAAAAGGGGAACTCAATCCTCGATACGTTGGTCCTTATGAGATTTTGTGGAAAGTTGGCAATATTGCTTATGAGTTAGAGTTGCCATCTAGGTTAACTTTGGTTCATCTGGTCTTTCATGTTTCTATGTTCAGGAAGTGCATTCGTGATCCTTGTTTGGTTGTTCCTTTGGAAGGATTGGGAACTTTGGATTCTCTGTCTTATGAAGAGGTCCCGGTTGAGATATTAGATAGGTAAGTTCATCGGTTGTGGACCAAGGATGTGGCTTCGATTAAGGTTCTATGGCAGAACCATAAGATGGAAGAAGCTATTTGGGAAGCATAAAAGGACATAGTATCTGCATTTGTTGTCTTCTCCCGGTATTCGTACGGAAGGTATGTGTCTTCAACATATCTTTATTTTATATGTTTGTTAAATGAAAGATTGACATTTTTTCCTCATTGTTTTCAAACTTTGTTAAAAGGATATTTGATAATTCAAATGACTTTGTGTGTCGTTACCCCTACCTTGTCCGTAATTCGGGGATGAATGTTCCTAGTGAGGGAGACTAAAACATTCTGGGTTATGACCCTTAGAAAAATTCCTGGAATTTTTGCCCTCCGAACCCAATACCACTCAAGAGTACGAGCTATATGCTGGGGTACGAGTGGGAGATCCTGTCGTATGCTGACTAGTGTTAGTTGGTGGGATGGTTTCGGTAACTGAAATGTGTACAACTTAGGGGTATTAGTCGTAGGTCTTCGTAAGAGTCATATAAGGGACTCATATAGTGGGCAGTATTTGATTCTCCTGGTATTTCATTTTGCCAGGGATACGAGTTATGTATATGGATCGTATGTTGTGGTTACAACTTGGCTAGATGAGTCGTATATAGGACAGTGTTTGATCCAAGGGTTGAGACTTAGATACAAGTGGTGGATACCAATCATATTGGGAGAGTATCACTTGTATGTGTCAGTCGTATCCCTGTGATGGGTTTTTAAAGGATTTAAGTGGGGGTATTCTGAACATCTCCATAATTATCCTAATTAGGACCCACAACTTCTAATACACTTAGGAGGTTATTTACCCTATTATTTTATTCATTAACACTTAGAAACTATTCCAAAACACTCCATAATTCTCTCAAGATCTTTTGGGGCAAGAAGGCTAGGGTTTCATCTTGAGAATTGCTTTGGGGCTTGTCTTGGTGATTTATTTCCATCAATTCTTCGGTATAAGGCATGATTCTCTTCCCTCATGGTAATTTCTACTAAAGGCATGGTTTATATGATTAATTTCATGGTTTCAATGTTTCATGATTATGGTTTTCAACTATTATTTGGGGGTTTTGATATTAAATGCTTGGTTATGGTTTCTTATAATTTTAATTATGCTTTTATATGCATTAACGGTGAATTTTCACTACTGGATTGTATGGTAATGGTTTAATAGTCTTTGGAATTGGTTTTGGTTAAATTATGTCCCCAATGTATTTGATAAAATGCTTATAAAGATATGTTTATTGCATTGACTTCTTTTAATGGAACAATTGAATGTTTTAAATTTGGTAAAGGAATCATACATGGTTTAAATGGTTTGAAAAGGCTAAAATCTAAATGGTTATGCTTATGAGGAACATAGAAGTCTCCCAAGTGATTTAATATGGTATACGAAAGATCACTTGAAGGGCGGCTAAGCTACACAGCCTGGGTAAAGGTTTTAAATACATGCTAAACCCGGATCCCCTTTTGTGGCACTTACATATGTATGGTTGTATTCATTGGATGGTTTTACTTGGTTTTATAACTAGCATTATTTTATCCTTATGCGGAGATTCATGCTAGCGGACACTCGTTAACCTGTCTACTAGCAGTTGTATCCCCACGTTATACAGGAATCGGTTCTTCTACTCCTCCTACATAGTGATTGGCTCGGGGACATCATTTGGACTGAATTGGTGATTTTCCATCCTTTCGGAAGCCATCATTTCATGTTATGGATATTGTTAGACATTTTGACTTTATTTTGGATATTAGTTTTAGCCATGGTTGGGGGAATGTCCCAACTGAATTTATTTACTCTTTTAGATAGAAGCTTTGTGGTACTTCTGGGATTGGAATGGGAAGGATTGGTAGTGATGTCTACCTTGGAATTGGAATAGGTTGGTGGGCTGACACCACATCACGAGATTTCTCACTATTCCATCGTATTACATTTTGGGATTGATTATCATAGTATGTTTTGGTATTTTTTCTGGTTATGGCCTTGTTTGGTGTGGTTTGGTATGTTTGGCCTATTGGTATGGGATGGTTGGACTCGGTTGGTTTGCTAACAGTTGTGATCTATTCCCAGGGTCTTTGTGTGAGTTGTTACACTAGTATGTTCCATGCTCGAAATTCAGCCAATTCAGGGCAGGCGACTAAAAGTTGGGTTGGGTAATAGGGGTGGTCTCTGGTCCTGGTCGGACTTTGGACGTCCATTACGACAAGGACCCAGGGTGGTTCATGTCAGTTATCCCAAGTTTTTAACTGGTTCAGGTACTTCTCTGGTGCTTGGTTCGAGGACGAACTAGATTCTTAATGGTTGATATTGTAAGGACTTGATTTTTGTGAATTATTCATTATTATGTGATTTGACCATTTTTACACCTACCCATGGGTGCTAGATTATTTTTCTAGAGTGTGAGTATGATTGGCATGGTTCCCAATTCATTTCATTGAGATTTGTGCGAGTTTGTAGTTTATGCAGGTTAAAAAGGATTTATAGTTGACGTTGATCAACATTTTGTGCAACCTCCAAAGCAGCTCTTGGGTCTCTTTAGAGGTGGCTTCTAAAGTGGCCAGCTGAACACTTTAGCGACCCGGCTCCCTAGCTAGTGGCCACTAAAGCGGACTGGGCTGGCATACAGGTACCGCTAAAGCTGTACTTGGTCGCTTAAGCAGCCAGACCTAGTAATATAAAAAAAAATCTCATTTTTCTTCCATTTTTCATAATTTGAGCTTTGAGTTTGAGTTTTTGGATGATTTCTTCCATTTCCAATCTTGGGTAAGCTCCCAAGCACTATTTTACTTATTTTACTTATTTTACTTCGATTCTAGTCATCTAAAATCGGCATATAATTGGTTTCAAAAGTAAAATTTAAGAATTTTGGCCCGAAAGGCCTAAAAATTATTTTTCTTTAATTCAAACCTCATTTCTAACCCATTTTAACTTGGGTTTTCTTCTATGGCTTTCTCTAATCTTGGGTAATATATTTTGAACTAATTTCGGTTTCACCCCTTCTTATAAAAACCCATTTTGGGGGTTCGTTTTGACGCCAACTCAGAATTGGCTAATATGGGTATCGTTGGCTTTTTTTTAAAGCGTAGATTCTATATTTGTATGTTTTAGTTAATTTTGAGGTATTTCGAGAGGGGAAAGCTCCAGGTTAAAGAGTTTTGGACTAAATTTCATCGCTTTAAGGTAGGTTATGACTTAACTTTCTTCAGACTGGGTTGGATAGTTAATATCTTATATAAAATCATGTTATGGATATAGGTAATAATAATGAAAATGATGGTATTAATGTTGTGTGCCTATGTGGGGGATTTTGTTGATATTATTGGTGATTTGAGATGATAATTGCTATTTGTGGCCAATGTGGGGGCCTTATCTGACATTATTGGCCTTGTAATTCTGTTGAATTGTCTTTCTTATGTTAAAAATGCCTAAGTTGGGGTTCTTGTGGTGTTATTGATGTCTTACTCACATATTTCACTTTAATGGTATATGGATTATATTGGACCATAGATAGTTAGCCTATTGAGTGGATTTTTAGCTCACGTGTGTTTACATTGGTTGGATTTGAGCTTCTCATTTTGGTATGGTTGTGATCATTACATCCTTATATCATACATACATTCATGAGACATTAGTTCCATCATGGAAATACTAGATTTTAGACAAAAATGTGACACTTTTAAGAACCCTTTGTCGTAGTTCATGAGCTGGAGAAGAGACGTGGATATTGAGACCAGATTTGGTTATTGAGATTTTATATGTGTTTCGAACCCCCCATGGGTCCTACCTCATGAGAAGTGATCAGTAGGTTTATATGATGGTTATGAAATAACCTCAGACATATTATATCACATCTACAGGGTGTTGTGTAGCCCGCAGCTAAAATTAAGAACTGGGAAGTGCGGAGCACCATGTATTCCAAGAACACACAATTTCGTCCAGTTTTGTCCCTTATCACCTATCAAGTTTCCTTTTTTCATCACCCATTGCAGCTCCTATGCTTCTAAAAATTCCACATAAAGTTGATCCATTATCCTCCTTTAATATCTCATACCAACCATTAGATAATACAACAATTAAAGCTCATCAAAATCACACAAGAACAAGCATAACTGAAGCATGGTGTGACTAGTTAACTCGTCTAGCCTTACCTTTGTTTTTTTTATTCTTGAAATGATTGAAGTTCACCTTAAACCATATAAATATGAGTGTTGGAACAAAAATACATAAAGAACACTATATATGTACATCAACACATGAAACAATGCTTAAAAGTCCTCAAAATTAAGTTAAAAATGTATAGATAATGACAATTAGTTGTATGAATATGACTAAGATCACTACCCCACACTTAAATACTTATTTGTCCTTGAAAAACTCGTTACACTAATCACAATTAAGTAAGACTCGAACATCACTACTTGAACAAAGACACTCAAGCTAGAACTACAGCAACTACACAAATAGCAAGTTCTATACTAAGCATGTTACATTATAATTAAAAACACATGAATACCACTTCAAGACTTCCCTGACTTAAGAATTGACTCTATAATATTAGATAACTCATGTAATTACTCAATAAAGGGATCAAATAAGTTACTCATCTTTCATCAAACATGTGCCCCTCAATGTAAGAGAGTCACCTAATTCAGTCACAAGTTTGGAATTAAACACAAGAATGGGGTATAAGAATATAATTATGCTCACTCTCAGAATGAATTCACATGCCATATAAGATGAACCATAGGCATGACCTTAGTGTAGTACTCCACTAATATAAGAATATCAAGGCTCAAGATAAATTATGACTTTAAGGGTTGTAATGTAGGCTAAGGGACGGATAGAATTTATTTTGATCAGTAAAAGTGACTATCTTTTCCAAGTGCTTTAATGCATCACACTTTCATCTAGTTTATTCATCAACCACCCTATTTTCCAACTCTTTTCTATTCTACAACACTCTATTTTTCCCCGCTACTGAAGCTAGCTTACACATCTTTAGTAGGAAGTTTTTTATTATCTTTTCAAGTCACTTTAAATCTTTTACTTTACTCCCTACCAAAAACACATAAAGTTTTTCAACATACCAATAACTATTAATTTGGGGCTTTAAATTTACTTTTTCTTTTCTTTAGTTTTTCACTCTTTATTTTTCAACTAAAGTTCTTAAGAATTTTGGATCAAATTGTGGACTATTGAAACAAAGGGAATAAGGTTATATTAGTGTAATACCCCAATTTTTTAGCCAAGATCTGAACCATTTATTGAATGCAAATTGAATTGAATCTGATGATTTTTAATTTTTCATAAGTGTTATGACCAATTCCTTATTGTGAAGAGATTTGGATATAAATTCAGGTCAAAAGGAATATCATGCTCAAAGTAAAGTTGGAAGCTTTCATACGGATTGATTTTTCATATAAGATCTCACTATTGTAAAATACAAATATCATCCATCCTAAAATATGAATACTATTGTATCTAAATACCTACCAAATTAAAGACTTTTGGGTCTTATTTCTAACGACACCAACCATTCATCAATCTGAGTCCGGAGCACAAAGTTATGAGCACTTTAGTGAGGTACTATTATAGGTGTCCGTTAATAGCGCAAGGTGGAGCTGGTGAAAGGAAAATTATTGAAAAGCCTCCACGTTGGAGTTCGAATGCAGAGCACCCCTCCAGGTATCAAAGTCTGCTATTCTCTTATTAAATTAAAGGCAGACTAGTCCTTTGACCTTATATAACTTTGCCAATCTATTTTTAATCCCCAATGATGTCCCAAAACAATGAGAGTCATCTCAAAACGCTCACCCCTCTTCTCTCTCAAAATTCAAGAACTCAAGAAAGGGTTTTTCAAATCTCAAGGATCCAAAGCTTTTAATATCTAGAATCTTCTACTTTTAGGTATGCGAAGCTTCAAGAAGGATAACCCTTTCGTTCTTGTGCCCAAACTCAAGTTTTTCAATTCCATAAATGTGTACTCTTGTATTAGGATTTAACCCTAAAGATTTTTATTTAAATTCTCATGTTCCCTTTATGTTTTTTCCTGCATACTTGATAATATTCATGAACTCCCCATGGTTTAATTCCATTCTTATTCACATATTTTTAAACCCTTATTCAAGATTTGATTGAATGTTTATGAAATCCCTATGAATTATTGTTGAACTTTTAGAATTTTCAAGAATTACATGCCCTTCGTATGATTTAAGATTTCAAGCATGAATTCAAAATAAGTTCTTTTCTTTGATATGATTTAGCCAAATTTCAAGAAAGTGTATGACATGAATATGAATTTACAAGGAGTTTCGTGTTCTTAATACGATTTAGCATGAGAAAGCATGAATTTTAAGTAACATGATATAAGCCTAGTTTACATAACATTTCTATATTTTTGCATAAGTTACGTGACTTAGGGGATTTACCACCAAATTTGCATGAATTACACAAGATGATATGAATTTCAAGACTTAACATGAAACCTTATGAATTACCATAATTTGAACTTTTAGTCACAACACAGACAAAACAAGATAATTTAATTTTTCAGTTTACTCAGGGCTATAAGCCAGAACAGAATCATACTTCTAAGAACTAATCTTATTAGCACATTCATAGTGATCAATCAATGCATATTTTGGGAGTAGTATAGAGTACCGAGCAGATATGGGTTTAACGTAATTAGGTTCTATAACTACGTGCCACTATATGTTCACTTAACCTTGTGGATATATGTTCATGGATCAATAGAAATCATTCATTTATACCCTTGAAAAAGGTATATTGGGTCCTCCTAATGGAGCGTGTACATTTGATTCCACTCAGTCATGCTTTTATACCCTAGCAAGGTATATTGGATCCTTTAGATGGGACATATGCATCGAACTTCATGTTAGCTCATGTGGTTCATGTCGGTTAAGAGAATCTCCTATGGAAAGACAAGATTTTAACTAAGTATAAAATGACTCACTGCACTATGATTTTCGTTATGCTTTCTAGTTCACTTCATGTTTAACGTGAGTCATTATACTATTTAGCATTCCCAAGTCTTATGCATAATTTCTAAACTAGTTTAATTGGTTGCACGTAAGCCATTATACTATTTAGCATGCCCAAGTCTTATGCATGATTTCTAAAGTAGTTTAATTGGTTGCCCAAGTCTTATGCATATTTTCTAAACTAGTTTAATTGGTTCACTGCACAAGTATTCATATTTCCTTATCATGTCAGCTCTTACTATGTTTTAGTCATTCATATATAAATTGCGAATCATTTATACTTGTCAACATATTTTCAACTCTATGCATGATTTATTACTTCCATTTTATGTATCCATCACACATGTGTTCCCTCGTGCTCAGTATATTCTAACGTACTAAACACATATACGTCTGTGTGGCTATATTATTTCGTAATTTAGGTATCAATTCTAGCTCACAAAATCATAATCAGGCAGATCACAGCTTACAGCCAATAGGTGATTATTTCTTTTTATTCTAGGACTCAAGTTAGTTATAGTTCTACTATTTTATTTCAATTTGTATGTATTGATTAGGGATAGTTGGGGGTCATGTCTCAGTTACGTATAGTTAGTATTAGTATAGCTTCATATATAGTCAGTCAGAGTTCATGTATTTAGTTTCAATTTGTTTTGTATAATCTAGTGTTGTAAATATTTTTAACTAGTATCATATTGAACAAGTTCAGCAAATGACATTACTTCTGCTTATGCCAGTACCATGGGTTAGCTTGGATTATTTTTAGTTCTAAGCACCGTGTTACGACCAGGGATAGTCTCGGGGTATTCCAATAAAGCTACCAAAGAATAGGCTAAAGGTTAAATAGGGCTAACTAAGACTATACATTGAGGATAGATACAGCAACGTATAAAACATGGATAATTAAAGAAATACCAATATCATCTCCTAGACTTAAAATTCATCATTTCACTTTGCAAACACACTGGGAAAGTTTTAGACATCAATCTACAAGAATGAAGTATAACAAAAAAAAAATTCACACAATGGAACATGTTTGAATGTGTAAACCCCCGAGTCTGTACCCCGGACACTACACAGTGCTTACAATCCTGAAGGACCACAAACTAACCCATGACTGATATTTACTATGAGCACTGAATAATAATACTTTAATAAAAGTGTAAAATAGGCAAAAATGCCATAATGATCAAATTGTGAAATACTGGTAAATAATAATATCTGATAAACATTTGAAATCTAAATACAGTCTGAACTAGTCTAGTCTAAAAAAACTCTAACTAAACTATCTGAATGTGGAGTTGATGGGATAATCCCCCAACTAACTCCAACTACTGAACTACTGATAACTCATAATGAAATAAATAAGGACTAGATAGATGAGGACTCACTACTGAAGCTGCCGCTGATAACGGAATCTGTCTATGCGCGGTCAGGAACCTGAGCGTCTAAACCTATGATATGAGACATCATAATGCAAATAAAGAGTATGTGTCAGTACATGGAATGTACTAGTATGCAAGATGAGGTAGGATGATATGCATAGGTTCATATGCATGAACAATAACTGACTGAGAATACATGTATAACTGAAACTGATGAAACACTAATTATGCAATACTATGTATATATTTATGTATACTGTGTCTGAGATCATAGTAACACTGGATACTGAGTTCTGATAACTGAATAACTAATTTCTGAGTTTACTGCTAACTGTATTACTGATAGTTGGGTGACTGTTTTTGATAGTCCTGATTCTATAGAACTGAACTGAGTTCTATACTGAGCTGGGTGACTGTGTCTGATAGTGCTGATTCTGTAGAAATGAACTGAGTTCAATACTGAGACTAAAACTAATACTGTGGGAGATAATCATCTAACCGATACGCCTCTTCTCTGAACTGGTTTGTTGTCCAACCTGTAACCCCAGTTGGTAGGGTGTTAGTACCGTACCACGGGTAAAGAAAGGCGTTGATTCACCCTCATCTGATAGGTGCTCTAAACGAGAATGGTGGTACCCTCAACTGGAAGGTAGAACACTTCATCAACCCTCAACTGGTAGGTTAATATCTCAACCTACGCTGGATACGTAGTTCTGGAATGCAAGGACTACTTCTAAGGATCACACCCTCTACTGGTAGGTGAGTCTCCCAACTTTATAGATACTGAACTGATTTATACACTATTCTAGGCTAGACTGAACTATTACTGATCATATTAACTGACTGAACTGGACTGAGTTCACTGAGTACTGTAACAGATTAAGTGTTCTGAGTTTTATTTGCTGACCGGATATACTGAGTTCTGTACTGACTTAATACTACTATACGTGACATCATTGAGACTATTCTGAAGCTACTGTATTTATAGGTAAACAGCTAGATTTCCAGTATTACATACCCCCAGGACTCGATAACATGAAAAGTAAAGCATAGCATGATCTTGAAAAGAATTACAATATTCATAACTCATTCATAGAGACATTTTATCAAACACTTGTAAGACATAAGCATGTATCTATGCTAACATGTCATGATTTCCCCATTCAATCCACATGAGCAATTTTTCAAACACTTTGGGAACATAATCTATGCACATAATACTATTCAACATGTAGGCATCATGATTTCCAATCCCAACTTACAAATTCAAGAGCTTTTACATGAATTTTTATAATACTACACACATATCAAATAAATTTACATAAATCTTAAAATAAATCATGAATTAAAAACCCAATTAACATCATAATCATGAATACATTCAAGCCCAACAAAGAATTCATGAAATCAATAAACTTGAAGTTTTAAAAGAGGTTCTTGAACTCCAAGGGTAGAAGGAAACCCTTGGATGAACACCTAACATACCTTGGTGCTTGAATTCGTGAAGATTGATGGTGCGTTCTTGAATCTTGAATTTGAACTTAGATCCCCTATAGTTTGTTCTTGAGAGGTTTTTAGAGAGAATGAGTGAAATTTTCCTATAGAAAGTCTTAATTTTGTGTTTTGGGGCTAAAAAGGAGTGGGGAAATTGACCTAAATACTACTCTGGATGCTGAATTAAAAGAACAAAAACTACGCCCAGTAACGCGTAAACCAATGCACCGCGTCGATGGCATCAACGTGATGACCAACGTACCGCGTTGAGTTCGTGTTGGTATACTGGAATTGCACTACAAGCTGGGAAAAATTATTTGTCGACGCGATGGGCGATATGACGCATCAAGATCGAGTTGACCCACTATTTTGGTCACCTAAACATAGTTCAAACGAGGTCCAAAAAATCTGAAACTCACCCAAAGTGGCCTACTGACATTCCTGATCATCAATCAACCAAAAAATCATATTTTAAGGTCATAAGGGTCATGAAGTAGGATCGCCAAATTACGAAGAAAAAAATACTTCTAAGTAGAAACACTTAGCTGAAATTTCTAAGTCTAGGACCTCTTTTCAAGCTATAACGAATTGAGTTAATCTTAGAATTTTTTGGGGTTTTACAATATCTCCTCCTTGTGAACATTCGTCCTCAAATGAGATGGATTATGCTGAGAAATACTGATGGACTGAGTTTATACACTCAACGTGCATATCTGATGCATGGAATACTTGACTGAAAGTACTAATAAGCTGAGTTTTCATACTAAGTATACATATTTGATGCATGAGTACATGACTGAGCTAATTCGTGAATGCATGACTGAATATGCAATGGTAATGGATAGGGGTGGACATGGTTTGGTATGGTACAGTATTTTTAATTTCGGTATGGTAACTTCGGTTTTTGGTATCTAAAAAAACAATACCATTACCATACCAAATTAGTTTGGTATGGTTCGGTATTTTTAAATTCAATTTTGGTATTTTATGGTGTGATAATTCGGTAACCATACTTTATTTGATTTCGATTTACATATATTCATATTAAAAAACTATAACTTTAAAACTTAAAAATGTCTCAAACATATCAGACTAACAACTATCTTTGTTAATAATCTAGACAAAAAGAACATTTTAATCACTATTGAGTAATCCAAAATGCAAACTCTGAACAACATTACCTAAACTTAAGCATAGTACTTATCCAAAATGCAAACTCTGAACAACATTACCTAAACTTTAGCATAGTACTTCAAAATAATAAGGTTCCCAAAAAATTTATTTCTGAATAAAAGTTACTTTTATGTTCAATTGTCTAAAGGATGACATATAACTATATTTAATAATCTTAAATATAATATATTTGGGTTTTATATATTATTAAAAACCTTCGGTGCGGTATATGGTATTTTGGTATTTATTGCATAAATACCAAATACCATACCAAATATCATAATAATTTAAAACTCCTACCAAATACCATATCAAATACCATAACATCCATACCGCGGTATAAAAAAATTTGGTTTCAGTATGGTATTCGATATATACCATACCATGCCCACCCCTAGTAATGGATACCAAGTTCATAACTATAACTGCACATGGAACTAAGACAATCTAAGGAAGACTATTACCTTAATCTAAGAATACTGATGAGCCTGAGATCATTTACTGAACATGCACGACCGGGAATATGAGAACATAACTGAGTTTGAAACATGATACATGAATTGAATATTGTAAACTGAGTTGATTCCTTGGATACATGCCATGACATGGGAATGGTCATACGGCTGACATTGGAATGAGAGAGTAAACTTATGAGTACTCATTACTCCAACTAGATCTTGTTACGTGATGAGAAACTAAAAGGTTTAGGACATGAAAGCCCAGCGGTTATAGTGCATCTCTCCCTTGGGACATTATGTCCCTTGAAGAATGCTGACTTGGCTGAGATACTATGAAAAACTGAGATGATGCACGCGGCACCTATAAACTGAATCATGACTGAATATCTGGGATCTAAAACTGAGGCATGATACATGAACTAAGTTGAACTTGTAAATACCATAATGCTCTATTCTAGAATGGTCATATTCATAAGACTTCGGATAGGATGACTGGGTGAAAAGATGGGAAACCATATGAACTTGTCCGCCTGACTGCTAAATTGAATTGCGGGCTTTACGGACTAACTCATACTTAAAACTTATACTCAACTGGACCATTTCTTAACACTCTTTCTATAAAATTCTACTGACTTTATGGAGCAAGAAAATCTTGGCATGGTCTGAATAAGACATCTGAATAAGAAATCACCACGTGGCTACAATTCTGTAATATGGAGCAAGGCCTATGAAACATCATCTAAGATAGAGTTACTAAGCGTAATGCACTGCAACTACTAACTTGTAATCTTAGCCATGTTCCTCAACTATTCCCTCAACTGGAATTTCTACTTCAACACTGCACTTCACTTGAGGCTACTGAAAATATTTACATGGGCACTGAGCATGAATGCATAAACATACTAACTTATCTGATTAACTGAATGGCTAATAGTTAAATATTGGTTATGTAGGATTGAACTGTACTTAGTTTGGACTGATATTGTAGAGTATTACGCATATGAGGCAAGGACTGACTTAGCAACGTGAGATAACTGAGCATGAATTCATGAAAAATTGTATTATCTGAAAATTCAAGATCAAGCATATAATATGATTCTGAAATAGTCTGTAAACTAAGGTACTAAAATACTAATAACTAAATAACTGATAATTGTACGCTATGGTCAAGCAAACCTAAAATTGAACTGAGTTACTGATCTAATTACTCAACTGAGATTGTGACTTAGACTGTAACTAAGATGCTAACTAAGATTGTAATTGGGACTTTAACTGAGACTGTGCTGGAACTGTATACTGGGTTTTGATAACTACGTGATGGATACTGACATAAACCAAGGATCTGACAGACACTCACACTCGATATTTTCTCAACTTCTCATCTCATGAAAAATTCTGATTCCCCTCCCTTCAACAACTAAATAGCACTTCTTTCTAGCCATTTACTTAGTATACTAACTTGACATTCAGGCTTGTTTTCATAACTACAGCCTCGTGTGAAACAAGCATGCAAAACAAAATCTTTCCTTATCAAGAAACATTTACTCTCTCCTATTTAAGCATCGCTCATTACTGCATCATTTCATAAGAAGAGTTCACTAAAGGGTTAAAACATGAGGACCTAAGCGTGAATGAATACTATGTCAAACTCGACACTTAACTAAGACCCAAGGAATATAATATCAGCATCATGGATTTATGAAGAGATCTAAACTGAGGATATACATGACATAATATGAATTTAGCCGACCATTAGGAGTGTAGCGTGAGTCATGGGAATTGGGCATATTGTAAAGCATGAGTACATGAGTCATGAGCTGTATGACCTGAGTTTAGAGCTTATATATTCATGGAACATGTTTATAACACTGAGTGAACTATAACTCCTTATACTAGGAACGGTAAGCGTACATGATTTTTCGATCATGTACACGAATATAAGCTATGATCATAGAGCTGACATATAAGGCGTGAATATATGTTATGATAGCTAAAGTGCAAAACTTTGCACTGAGGTAAGTACGGGTTGGGCATCATCCCTTCCCACTGCTTTTCTACACATACTGACATTACTACTAAAAATCTGGAAGCCTGACTTGGTTACTTGTTCTACTATCACCCCCTTAGCTTAAATTTGTTATTCTAAGTCTGTGAACCACTTAATAAACTTTAAATCTAACTGAAACAACTTTACTCTAGATCCTGAGATATAACAATACTCATAAACACTAAACTCATTCTGAAGGACTACAACTGATAATGTAAGGTCTACTGCTAGTCCATTCTTCTGATACACGATTCATAGCTTTCTATTGCCCCCAACAAGCATCATAAAGCAACCTCAATACTGACTACCGTAGAATTCTCAACTCTTTTTTCTACTGGTTCAATCAAAAAAATATTCAAGCTTAAATCAACTGAAACTGAGGTACTACCCCTTTCACTCAAGGACAAGTTCATTCAAAAACTAAAAATGGACAATTCTATTTCTGCAGTCAACTGAAGCATAGCATGAATGAAGCTAATCCATACTGAGAATAAAATCAAAATCTGTCATCTTTAATTCTACTAAGTTGGCTGAAGTGACTTTCTGGGAAAGGCTCTGCTAGGATTTTGAGACTGACTTCAAAGTTAACAGCTATATAAGGAGTTACAAAGGACCAAGAAGCTCCTAGATTTAGCAAAGCATCAACGTTCAAATGATAAACTTCTAACATACCAGTGACCACATAAGGAGAACTTTCTTGATCCTGTTGGTACTGAAGTGCATAAAGACTGCTTGGGCGTTGCCCAATGGTGGCACTGGAAGTGTCACCCTGCTGATTCGGGCGACCGAACTGAGCTGAGGGACTGATATACTGACTCTGCAAACCTGACTGAGGAAAATCACTGATTCAATGGCCTGTCTTGACACATCCAAAACATAACCCACTACCATCCCTACACACGCCATGATAGTTTCTACCATATTTTTGGTAAGGAGGATATTTTCGCCACTCTTTGGCCTTGGCATTCTAGCCCTCTTATTCTTTCTCCCTCTTTTCCTACATCTCTTCTCCTTACTCCACAGAGCTTGAGTTATAAGCCTAAATAGGATTGTAGCCAGCTGATTATTCTAGTCTACTACTGAATAAGCTAAGGCAATAAAAGCAATCCTGAGTTCGAAGTGAGACACATGCTCATTCAGGGGATCTGCTTGAACAGGCGAAGGTACTGGCTGGTTTCTAGTTCTCCTTTTGTTAGTCTTTTTGGGAGACATATTCTGTAAATAGAGGGAAGAAAAGGATCGGACTTAGAGTTTAACTTAAGCTCATGCTCACTCGCACGACATGAATACTGAAAAAAGAGAAACTTTTCCTAAAATACCTCATAACCTCTTATCCATAAGTGTGGCGGCTACACACCCCTGCACAAGACTCTACTAGATGTGGATTTAAGACTTCCTAGGACTTTGTTAAACCTTAAGCTCTGATACCAAGTTTGTAATGCCCCGAGTCTGTAACCCGGACACTACACGGTGCTTACGACCTCGAAAGACAATAAGCTAACCCATGACTGATATCTGTTGTGAGCATTAAATAATAATAATACTGTAATAAATGCAGAAAATAGGCTGAAATGCCATAAGGTTCAAATTTTGAAATACTTGTAAATAATAATATATGATAAACATCTGAAATCTGAATACTGTCTGAACTATTCTAGTCTGAAAAGCCTCTAACTGAACTGTCTGAATATGGATTTGAAGGGACAAGCCTCGAACTAACTCCAACTACTGAACTACTGATAACTGATACCTAAAATAAAAGCATGCCCTCGATAGATGAGGACTCACTGCTGAAGTTGCCGCTGATAACAAAATATGTTTATGCATAGTCAGGAACCTGAGCATCCAAACCTATGATATGAGACCTCATAGCGCAAAGAAAAAGTATGTGTCAGTACGTTGAATGTACTGGTATGCTAGATTAGGTTGGCTGATATGCATGGTTTCATATGCTTGAATAATAACTGGCTGGGTAACATGAATATAACTGACTGAGAATACATGTATAACTGAAACTGAAGAAACATTGATTATGCAATACTATGCACATATCTACGTATAATGTGTCTGAGATCATAGTAACACTGGATACTAAGTTCTGATAACTGAATAACTGATATCAGAGTTCACTGCTAACTGTATTACTGATAGCTGGGTGACTATTTCTGACAGTCCTGATTCTGTAGAACTGAACTTAGTTCTATACTAAGCTGGGTGATTGTGTCTGATAGTCCAAATTCTATAGAACTAAACTGAGATCTATACTGAGACTGAAACTAAAAATGTGGGAGATAATCATCTAACCGACATGTCCCTTCTCTAAACTGATTTGGGGTCCAACCTGTAACCCCAGTTGGTAGGGTGTCAGTACCGTGCCACGGGTAAACTCAAGTGCTGAGTCACCCTTATTTGGCAGGTTCTCTGAACGAGAATGGTGGTACCCTAAACTGGTCGGTAAAACACCTCATCAACCCTCAACTGGCAGGTTAAAGTCTCAACCTACGCTGGCTACGTAGTTCTGGAATGTAAGGACTGTTTCTAAGGATCACACCCTCTACTGGCAGGTGAGTCCCTATCTTTGGGTTCACTCGGTGATGAATCCTACACCCAACTTAATAAACACTGAACTGATTTATAAATTGTTCTAGGCTAGACTGAACTATTACTGATCATGTTAACTGACTGAACTGAACTAAGTTCATTGAGTACTGTAACTGATTGAGTGTTCTGAGTTCTAATTGCTAACAGGATATACTGAGTTCTGTACTGACATAATACTATTGTACATGACATCACTGAAACTATTCTGAAGCTACTATAATTCTAGGTAAACAACTAGATTACCAGGTATTAATTACACCCAGGACTCGATAATAGGAAAAGTAAAGCATAGTATAATCTTGAAAAGCATTACAATGTTCAAAACTCATTCATAGAGACATTTTATCAAACACTTGTAAGACATAAGCATGTACATATGCTAACATGACATGATTTCCTCATTCAATCCATATGAACTTTTTACCAAACACTTGGGGAACATAATCTATACCTATAATACTATTCAACATGTAGGCATCATGATTTCCAATCCCAACTTACAAATTCAAGGGCATTAACATAAATTCACATAATACTACACACATGTCAAATAAATTTACATGAATCTTGAAATAAATTATGAATTAAAAACCCAATTAACATCATAATCATGAATACATTCAAGCCCAACATGGAAATCATGAAATCAATAAAATTGAAGTTTTAAAAGAGGTTTTTGAACTCCAAGGGTGGAAGTAAACCCTTGGATGAACACCTAACATACCTTGGTGCTTGAATTCGTGAAGATTGATGGTGAGTTCTTGAATCTTGAATTTGAAAGTAGATCCCCTAGGGTTTGTTCTTGAGAGACTTTTAGAGAGAATGAGTGAAATTTGCCTTTAGAAAGGCTTAATTACATGTTTTGGAGCTAAATAGGAGTGGAAAAATTGACCTAAATAACCCTCTGGACGCAGAATTAAAAGAGCAAAAACTGCGCCCAGTGACGCGCAGACCAATGGACCGCGTCGATGGCATTAATGCAATGACCAACCAACCGCGTCGAGTTCGCGTTGGTTCATTGGAATTGCACTAAAAGCTGGGAAAAATTAGCTGGCGACGCATTGAGATCACCTCGACCTAATGTTTTGGTCACCTGAACATGGTTTAAACGAGGTCCAAAAAATCTGAAACTCACCCAAAGTGGCCTACTGACATTCCTAATCATGAATCAACCTAAAAATTAATATTTTAAGGTCATAAGGGTTGTGAAATAGGATCTCCAACTTATAAAGACTAAAATACTTCTAAGTATAAACACTTAGCTAAAATTTCTAAGTCTTGGACCTTTTCAAGCTTTAACGGACTGAGTTAAGCTTACAATTTTGCAGGGTCTTAAAGAATCAAGAAGGATCCCTACAAACTCTCAATCAAGAAATCACATGAATTCAACTTTAAGCTAAAATCAAACAAGGGTCACATAAATGAGACTAGGTGTCTCAACCATAGTCATTCAACATGCTTTTAATTCAAAAACAACTTGTAGCATTTAGTCATATAGCCTAACAAGAGCACTTACTATCAAATTAGTGAAAGAGTTCTACTTATTAAACCTAATGACTAATTTTTCCTGAAGACGGTCATCAACCATCCATCATCAGAAAAAATCTTTAAACTATGACTAAAGATGATAAAATTACTTCTAAAAAATAAAAAGAATGAAAGATAGTCGGTTCAAAGAGAACCCCCTCGAAAAAGAACTAGAAAGAAAAATCAAAGGTGAATGAAGTGTGCTCCTAAAAAAATAAAAAGAAAATAAAACTAAAAACTACTAACAGAAAATCTTTTTGTATTTAAAATTTTTCAGCAACATAAGTAAATAACCAAAAGACTCTTATAGCATACTTCACCCTAAACATAAATCGAAAGATTTCCCACCCCGCACTTAAAATCTTACTTTATCCACACTTAAAATCACACTTCATCCCCAACATCACATCCATATTTTTGCTTCGCTCATAGAGTGGAGATACAAAAATGAAGGAACCAAGTGATGGATGGTGCATGTTAAATCTCATGGCCCTGAGATGAGGAATGTTGTTCTATTACTTGTCTGGTGCAAATTTAAGAATGTAAGATTCTTGTTTCTCATGTATGCACTCCTCCTACTATTTCATATGACTTCAAAGACATGTCTATATCTAAACATAATGTAGAAAAGTATTTTGAATGAAACCAATACATTTTACTTTCAAAATTACACCATCCACAACATGCTTACTCTTGTTCACCTTCTTAATGTCACCATTAATCAAAGAATGGTAGCCGGTTAGTTGGAATTTTTCTTCTCTCTCCACATGTTGGCTAGTATCCACAGCTATTGGTGATTGGACATCAGTCATCTCAATCTATTTATCTAATTGGTCCTCCAAGTATCGGATATCTGAGCCAAATTACTCAATCTCTTGTATGAGCTCATCTCTCCCCTTATTCCTTTGAGTCACAATGATTGTGAGACTATCCCAAAGACACGCATGAAATTTGATTTGTTGCTCTTGTTTCATTAGTTAATCTTTGTTTTCTTTCCTACCAACATCATAACAAACTGATCATAACAAGGGTTCAGGAGATGGAAATAAAAGTTGGAATAGCCATTCCAGTGACTATCCTTACCACCACATGTATTACATGCATCTAATTCAGCAGATTGAGTAAGTGCACCCCACTTGCTTCCCTAAAACATGTAACAAATACTCTCATTGTGGGGTCCTCTATAAAAATAAGAAGAATTATCATCATTCGATCACCATCTATCTTAGGCTAACATGTCAAGAAGCGTAATTGAAAAGTAATGACTAAAAAAGTCTAATCTAGCTAAATAATTAACATTGAAGTCTTCGGCAATAGCGTCAAAAATTTGTTGCAAATTTGGAACATTAAGTGTACACAGTCTAGAAAGTAGTATAGTGTCTCTTTAAAAGGCAAATATCCAACCCACAAGACTCTTCATTTAACTATTCACTAGATTAAACTAGTTATTGATTATTTATTCAAGCGATAGAACCAAGGATGCATTAAGTTTAAAATATAAAATAAAAATCTAAACTATATTAATGGCTATAAATTTAGGGTATAAACAATAACAAAGAGGATTCCAGGGTCAAGACATATTTCACAGTCATGCATAGTTATGGTCTCTAGCCAGTGTTGGTGTTCTTCGTGATTCTTGAATTACGGAATTGATATTATAACTCAAGAATGAACATCCACTAAGTCATTTAACCAAATTAGTCTCACAATTACATTTTTGAGCAGGGATGTGAGTCTCAAACTCAGATGCAATTGATTATCTTCCCATTTCATAATCAAGTGTAGCCACTAGGTATATCTCTATCCTAGTCGCAGATAACTCATTTATAATTACCTTTAATTAATAAAGATAGGATCCTCACTCCCTACATTCTTTATTCCATCCCTCTTCTCCTATGGTTAATTCACTTTAGGACTATAAATGTACCTTAATGGTAGGAAATCATTAAATTAATAAGTGCAATAACATAAGAACAAACACATGACGTGATAAACATATAAATTGGACATAAAACCAAACTGGACAATCTTATTTATAGCCTTGAACCCTATAAGGATTTCTTTGCCTCTCATAGTCTTATATAAACATCACAACAGAGAAATAATATAAATAAACTAAAATAGATAACAATACAAAACAAGAACCCTTGTTCTATCCTCCTTGAATGTGTTTTCCTCCCAAGCATTGAAACTTTGTGTTGTATGTTGTGATTTTCTTTTGTGGACTTCCCAATGTGTTCTGTTTCTTTGTTGTGTGTTTAATGTGTATTTATAGTTTTCATGTCGTGTACATCAAGTCTCACATGAATTAGGTATAGGTAACACAAGTTTTCCAACTCAGACTAAGACTAGGAACCTTTATGTAGAGCCCTTGATGCCTTGTTTTCTCTCCAATTAATATGTGATCCAAATATGTATTCAATTTCTCAATAATTTCCCTTTATATAGTCCTTGAACACATAAAAATCAAGTCCCAAGTGGTATAGGTGCATTTACAACTTTGTCCTTCACTTAAAAATACTAAAAATCTAATTTGAGCTATGTAGGAACCATGTGCAGCTGGCAGCACATTTCTGGGTTTGAGAAATGCGTTGGATAGAATATTCCCATGCCAAAATAGTGAGTAACTTCATATGAGATCAAGAACTTGGAGGTGCAGCACATCATGTTGACACAATCCAATTTACGAGTCATAATGACACCTACTAATCCCTGCCAGTAGGTAAGTCAATACCATAACCTGGAGCTAATACAATGGGTTAGTTCGGTAGAAAAATACCAACATAGGACAAATTTCAAGAACACAACATGAAAAATAGACAAGTGTTCTAAATAGATAACATAGAGAATACATGATACCAATCCCATGACCTGGTAGAGTCAGTACAAGAGCGTCTAATGTCAATAATACAGCCCAACAACAACAACAACAACAGACCTAGTATATTCCCAAAAAATAAGGTCTGGGGAGGGTAAAATATATACAGTCCATACCACTACCTCCGGGGAAGTTGAGAGGTTATTTCCGATAGACCCTCAGCTCAAGAAAGAGAATAATATACCAAGGTCATAATGAGACATGAAACAGGATGTATAGCATAACAGAGATAAGAGATAAGAAATAATAACCCTAAGTATCAGAGAAAATAGAAATAAGAGGAAAACGAATAATACGGAATAAGGGAACAAAAAATGGATACCCATGTAATAGTAACATGCACTCACAGATCTAATACACCCACCATACCCAAACTCTCCTAACACCTAGCTATAACCTACACACTCACACTAGCCATCTACCCTAATCCGTGCCATCCACACCTTTTTGTCTAGGGTCATGTCCTCAGTAACAACCCAAGAGACTTAGAATACAGTCAATACATTTATCTCGATACAAAAGAAGGAATAACAATAAGATAGAAGGAAACCAGTGAATTGAAACTCCAAGAGCTCACCCTATCTCCGAAAGATCAACTCTACTCGAACAACGGTCAACGGTAACAACTAATACTCGAATCTATACCTAAAAGATACAGAAGTGTAGTATGAGTACCAAAACAATGGGAACTCAGTAGGCATCATCAGCAGACTAAATCATGATATAAAGATGATATAAAGCAAGATAATTATAAATAAGTCAAGGTACGAAATTGAACCTAAATCTCTCCATCATCATTACATATAACGAGCCACTAAACTAAAAATAATAATATAACATAAGGAATCAACATATCCCAATATCTCCGTGCATAAGAAATAGATAATTCGGAATCATAACGCATCATAAAGCATCAACACAAGAAAACACAAGTACAAAGTTGGCTCCTACACGCCAACTGGTATAAAAAGTAAAGAACTCATCACAGTATCCCATACTACTGAAGAGTACACCTAACAGAAGAATAAAGGAATTTAACCAATGACATATCCAAACTTTATCATTATTCAACCGCATTCCCTCAATTATCATCAATCGATCATTTTACCAAACTTTCATTAATTCCCAACATTGACCATTTACCCATATTCCATATTATAACCATAAAAAACCTCGTAATCATTACTATTTCATTAAACATTATTCATTAGATAACCATTTCTCATTAACTAGATTAACAAGTTACTCATCATCATGTAGGCGACTATCCACCAAATTCATACCAATTTACACCATGGAATATCTACGTCAATCCACTATCTACTATTCTATCAACTAGGTATCCTTTATCACTAGCCATCACTATATTAGTTAAAATCCATTATCCATCAACAAATATCATTTGTCAATTAACATCATTACTTAATTATAACCTCCATTAATCATCAACTATACCATTTTGTAGTAATTTAACACTAGTGGTCTCATATCATCATAATATCCTTCGGCCTTACTGGGCATCATCATGTCATCATAATATCCTCCGATCTTGGCAGACATCAACATATCATCATGATCATAATCGATGGAAAATTTAATAGTATAAGAAATTATATAAGGAAGTATCATGAGTTTTCACATAATAAATGGCATGACTTTCAAAAATAATCAACAAAAATGATTTCTCACATAATTCATGGCACAATTGCCAACATCATTATTAGGAATATGTTCTAGCATGTTTTATAGCATAAAGTCTTAGCATGATCATGATCATAAGTAATATCATGGGAAATCACTCATTAATAGCATATTCAATGGCTTACCATTGGCATAAAGATAACTTATAAATATCTTGAGCATAAGCTAATCCAAGGCATAGTCTATAGCTTATTCATAGCATGGTTTACAACATAATTTATGACTTTGACAATATTATAGTCAGGGGTTCATTCATAATAGCTCATCGTAAGCTTAACCAATACATCAAACATATGGCATAATCGTTAGTCATTATTTCTAACGTCATTCATCATAACTAACGATTACAAAGGATTCCTCAATATTGCCTCATAAGGGCATTATCTAAACATTTAGCAACATATAAGAGTTTCAAGGGAGCTATATTAAATCTTGGCCTAAGGTGTGTCAAGAGCCCACTTCTAAATCCCCAAAATATATTCTTAATTCATTTCTACCCCGGACTTAGGCTAAGATATCTAAACCAACTCTTAGATGTATAGTAAGCCACAATTAAATTCGAGGTACAGATTCTACGCAAGTTGTATCACTAAGTCCATTAAAACTAAAGCAACTTCAGTAGAGTAAGAAACTAAGGCCAATCTTTCTCTAAACTGAGTGAAAAGGTCATTGTAACGCCCCAAGATCCCATCCCAAGATGTCACACAGTGCTTAAGGCCACACGTGCCTCAAGCTAACCCTCTAAGCCTGTCGTCACTTCTAGAGCTCACTTTGACAATAGTCAAGCTAAAATAAGAGAGAATGACATATCATGAACATACTGGAATAAGATAAGGAACTAGCCTGTACAATCAAAATACTGAAATTCTGTACATACCAACCCTTTAGTCTGACAAAGCCTTTATACATCAAAATCAAGGAGACATTGGGACAAACCCCCAACTGACTCAAACAGTACTGAAAGCCATAACAAAAAAATCGTATCACAAAAATATAGACACGATCCTCTAACCATGAGGATTCACCACTGAGAAGATGAAAAGAGGCACCCGAATAACGCTAACGTAGCTGCGGCTGAGTACCTGAACCTACATTACGAGAAAATATAGCCCATAGGAAAATATGTGGGTCAGCACTTTGGAATGTACTTAGTATGTGGGAGTGCATGTAAAAATGTAAATATCATCATCAATTTCATGAAAATATGCATATGTACAATGGTGGCTCACTTGGATTGAGTTAGATTGAAACATATTTTTCATGATCTCATCGTAAATAAATCATATGACAAAAACCTCATAAATTATCATAAACAACTCAACTCTTCAACTAGAGACTCGGAGTGACTTTGTAATTCAAGAAACTCAACTGTTATGGATATGGGAGATTCTTATAACCAACATAAACCATGTGAGCTACATGCAGTCCAACATTTTTCCCTCCTAAGGAGAGAACCCCACATTGGCGGGAGCGTCGTACTCTTGCCAGGGACTACAACCTAAATTTAGTGATCATAAACTTATACTCGGCCTCTGGCCCACAATTATCAATAGCAATCCTACGGTGGCACGTAGTTTTGGGGGAAATACCACATTTCCCGCTCGGTTCTAAATACTACTCCCAGACACAAGCTCAGAACGCATTAGGAAATCCACCACAAATATCACAAGGGTCTATCATGAAGATCAAATCAAATCTCTTTCTCATTTATCAAATCATAATCAATTTGTGGATTCCTAACTCAACTCAATTCAAATCAATCTTTCTCAATATCAATATGTATCAATTCATTAAGTCATGGCAACATCAAAAACTTTGAGAAAATATCAAGACTCATTGTAACAACTCAATTCTCATGAATCAATATACTCAATAATCTAATTTTTCATAAGGAAGCTTAAATCTTGACACATATCTTGAAAGCACTTGAAATACCAACTCATGGTAGAAACATGAAATTCACAATATTAAATATCAAGTCTTAACTTGGAAATCATAAAATAATCATGTATAACAAAGCTTGAACAATTTATATTCTCATAATCTCATGATGAAGTAATTTGGGTATAAATCCACTTGCAAAATCATATAAATCCACAATAAAAATCAAAGATCTGGGCACAAGAATGAAAGAATTGCTCTTGTTCAAAACCCCACATACCTTGGATTATGATTTTAAGATGAACAAGCTTGATTGGAAACTCTTCTTCACACTTTTGTGCTAAGTTTCTTGATGCCTTTTACTTGGAGAATTTGATTCTTGAAAAACTTGGCGAAATCTTTGGAAGATTCTTGAATTTCTTGGAGAAGATTTGATTTAGGATTTTGGAAGAAAACCCTAGTTTCTAGATTTTTTTCTTGGAAGAGAATGAGGATTTTCTCCTCTACTAGGATATATATAGAGGTTAAAAAGAGGTGTAAAAGACCAAAATAACCTTGCAAAAATGTCCCTCAGTTGCTGGAAAAAATTAGTTGACGATATTTGCGACAAGCCGTCAAGCCGGTGATACGTCGTCATGAAATGTCATCACAAAAGGGTGGAATTATGATTTTTTGCCTAAGGTTGACGACATTGGTGATAAGGCATGACGGCTTATCACAAAATGACATCACAAGGGTCAGAAATCTAACCAGGGCTGACGACATTGGTGATAGGTCGTCACGCTCGTGACAGCTTATCACGAATGTCGTCGCGCAGTTTCCCAGCCTGACATGCTGGAGTAAAATAGGCATAACTATTTGCTCCGATACCGGATTTTGGTGAAATTAGAATCGATGGAAAGATAATTCAATTATCTATCTTTTGGTAGGTCATGATCTCAATAATACGTAGTATAACGAGACATATGCTCATTTGAATTTGACTATGCCAAAATCCTTCTCAAGAGTTCAATTGGTTAGGAATGTTTTGATTCGCCCAATCGTTAGGACATCTTTAAGGACTTAATACACATCACTCTTGACCAGAAAACAACCAAAACACTATAATTTATTTCTCATGAGCTTAAGTCATGGTTGCACAATTGGTTAGAATCTCGGGGTATTACAATATCTTACCCTTGGAAATATTCTTCCTCGAATGTTGCCAAATAGGCCAAGAATAAGAGAAAAATGAGGATGTATAAGTATAGCTGGAATGACTCACTCAAAATACTTACTTCACTCTATACCTTCGAATACTATACAAAATGCACAAATTCGTGATGAAAGTAGACACACAGCTGAATCCTTAATAAGACGAGGGCGGAATTAAGAAAGAATGGTACTTTCTGCTCACTCCAAACTCACAAAAAAAAGGTGAGTGTACTTGGCTCGCATATCAGCTTTGGTTTCCCAAGTAGCACTCTCAACAGATTGATTTTGCCAAAGAACTTTAACCAAAGAAACTTCTTTGTTCCTTAGCCTACGGATCTGAAAGTCCAAAATCTCAATAGGAATCTCCTCAAATGAAAGGCTATCCTGAATATCTAAGCTTTTGGAAGAATCAACCACGATAGAATCACCAATACACTTCTTAAGCATAGAAACATAAAATACCGGATAAACGCTAGACAACTCTGCGGGTAACTCCACCTCATAAGCTACTTTCCCAACACGGCTCAGAACCCTGTATGGACCAACATAATGGGGACTAAGCTTTCCCTTCTTCCTAAATCTCTTCACCCCTTTCATGGTTGAAACCTTCAAGTACACCAAATCATTTACATTAAACTCAAGATCTTTTCTTCTCATATCCGCATACGACTTCTGACGACTTTAAGAGGTTTTCAATCTTTCTCGAATCAACTTAACTTTTTCCATAGCCTTGAACACAGCATTAGGCCCAATCACAGCTGCTTCTCCTACTTCAAACCAACCTATGGGCGATCTACATCTTCTCCCATACAAAGCTTCAAATGGGGCCATCTGAATACTGGCATGGAAACTATTATTATACGCAAATTCGATCAATGGCAAGTGCTCATCCCAACTACCTTTGAAATCAAGTGCACATGCCCTCAACATGTCCTCCAAATTCTGAATAGTCCTCTCAGCCTGACCATCAGTCTACGAATGGAAAGTAGAACTTAGATGAACTTGGGTACCAAAACCCTTCTAAAAAGCCCTCCAAAACTGGGAAGTAAACTGAGTACCCCTATCAGAGATGATAGCCGAAGGAACTCCATGCAATCTGACTAACTCACGGATATAAAATCTAGCATAATCCTCAGTTGTATAAGACGGATGCACTGGCAAAAAATGAGCTGATTTAGTCAACCGGTCTACAATAACCCAAATCAAATCATGATGACGCCGAGAAGGAGGCAAACCAATTACGAAATCCATATTCACTTCTTCTCACTTCCAAGTAGGAATGCTAAACTCTAGCATTACACTACCGGGCCTTTGGTGCTCTACCTTATCTTGTTGACAAGTAGAACACTTTGCCACAAATCCTGCTATGTCTTTCTTCATACCGTTCCACCAATAGATTTCCTGCAAATCGCGGTACATCTTGGTAGTACCGGGATGAATAGAATATCGTGCACCATGCGCTTCATCCATAATTTTCTACCTTAGATCATCAACATCGGAAACACATAATCTACCCTGCAATCTCAACACACCATCTCCCCTTTGGGAGAAAATCTCTACCTTCTAGTCCTTAACTAACTCCTTCAGCCTGACCAAACTAGCATCCCTGTTCTGCTTCTCCTTTACCTCCGACACCAAAGAGGACTCGGAACTACTTTGAACTAACATACTCCCTTCAGCGGAATCAAGCAATCTAACACTCAACCTAGCCAAACGATGCACATCACGAGCTAATTCTTTCTTATCATTCTCTACATGAGCTACACTACCCATAGACAACCTGTAAAGAGCATCTTCTACAACATTGGTGAAAAATAGATGAAAACATTCGTGACAAGCCGTCAAGCCGGTGATACGTCATCATGAAATGTAATCACAAAATGGTGGAATTATGATTTTCTGCCTAAGGTTGACGACATTGGTGATAAGGCATCACGAGCGTGATGGCTTATCACAAAATGTTATCACAAAGGTCAGAAATTTGCCCTGGGTTGACGACATTTGTGATAGGTCATCACGCTCATGACAGCTTATCACGAATGTCGTCACTCAGTTTCCCATCCTGACATGCTGGAGTAAAATGGGCATAACTCTTTGCTCCGACACCGTATTTGGGTAAAATTGGTATCGTTGGAAAGATAATTCAATTATATATCCTTTGGTAGGTCATGATCTCAATAATTCGTAGTATAACAAGAGATATTCTCATTTGAAATTGACTATGCCAAAATTTTTCTTAAGAATTCAATTGGTAAGGAATGTTTTGATTTGCCCAATCGTTAGGACATATTTAAGGCCTTAATACGCATCACCCTTGACCAGAAAACAACCAAAATACTATAATTTATTTCTCATGAACTTAAGTCATGGTTATACTATTGGTTAGAATCTCAGGGTATTATAGTCACTCCCATCTAACAAGAGTAATTCCAAGCAATCTCATGACAAACATGAGACATTAAGTCTAATCCATCAAGGTTCAAGGAAACAAGCTAAGCATTTCACTCTATGGGTCCAAATGACCTAAAAGATTCAACAAATCCCAAGTTTTGGATTTTATCAATCCAACAACTAAAACCCTTCCCAATCTAACAACATTTCATGATTATACTATGATATAGCTTAATTAAAAAATAGATAAACCTATCCTACCTCAATGCCGAAGAAAGCTAAACAATCTGCTAACTATTTGTTTTTCCCCTTTCGAGAATCCTTTTTAAGATGCCAAGCTATCAAAAACAAACTCTACACATCAATATAAGAATATCAATATTCGTATTGCACCATTGTGATTTGGATCCAAAAATCATGCCAAAACCCCATATGGGTCCCACTCAAGGAAAATCACATTTTTGAGACCAACCCAACATGATATCAAGCTCATGGAATCAAAATCCTAAAAAATAGGAGAAAACCAAGCTAAGTTTGGGGCTAAATCAAGCCCTAAAAGATTTGGGGATTTGGTCCAAAATTTAAGAAATTTAAGCATAAAATTGAAGGATTCTTACCTTAAATCTAAAGATATTCATAAAAATATATGTTAATCAAGCTCCTATGTCACCCCCAAAACTCAGTTCAATTATAGCACTCTATTTTAAGGTTCTTGTCTCTCAAGAATGAGTGAGAAATGGAAAAAACGTGGCCTAAGGGGTCTTTTTATGCCCATGCCAGGTCCTCAGATGTGGAAATCTCACAATTGCACTACTTGGATATAGGTGTAGGTATGGCAATTGCCATACTCCCTTGTATGATTGCACTACTTGCTATCAGCTGTGCTGATATCTGAAATCCGCTAATGCCTCGAGATTCATTCAGAATGTGATATACACAAATGAGCTATGTAACCATACAAAATTCTTCATTCCGGACTTAAGGAAAAGTCAAATTTTTCACTTGAGGTTTTTTCGACCAAATGTGAGCCCCACATCCAAATTTCCAATTTTCCAACTTTCTGATCAATAGGTCAAAATGAGCTCAGATGCATCGGGACCTGATCCAAAGGTCTACCTAGCCTAAAATCAATGTTCTGGAGATACTGGTGCAGTCAGAATTTGTATTCGATATTTTCTTGCCGAAGTTTTAGCCCGGTAGCCATTTGGAACTAGCAAAGACTTCTAAATAAGAAATTAACTCTAAAAGATAAACGAATTGCCTAGTAACTGAACTGTCAGTTCCATCAAGTAATAAATGACTTAGGTAAGCTATAGAAAACCTCTAATAGTGAAAATAAGCAAAAATATAGAAAATAACCTGAGGGGTCATCTCACATGTATTCCAAAAACATATAAATTTGTCCGGGTTTGTCCCTTATTAACCGTCAAGTTTGTTTCTTGTCTCATCACCCTTTGTAGCTCTTATGTTACTTCAAATGTCACCAAAAATAGCTTCATTATCCTTCTACAATAGCTCATATGTTAGAAATATTGAGCTATGGAGTGAAGGGATGGTTATAGTTAGTTATAACTAACACGTCTAGAGCACATGTTGAATAGTAGTGAGTTGTGATTTGGAGTCTATAAATACTCCCTTTTGCTTCCTTTGTAAACTAACAGAAATTATCAATCAATGAGAATATACAGTTACCCTCTCTCACACATGAATGCTACCAGTTTCTTAGCTCCTTGATAATCTTAGCAAAATAAGCTAGAATGCTGCACTTTTTGACATGGTATTAGAGCGGCGATCTTCTTCTTAGCTGCATTTCAACGAATTCGAAGCTCAACTTTTTTTTCATTTTGGAAACTAGTTCTTAAGATTCCACACCAGGAATTACATCAATTACAATTGATCATCATCATCCCTTGTGTCTATAGGCATCAGATACTCCAAGAATTATGCTAATTCATATCAAGGTCACAGGACATGCAAATTATGTGTTGTGGAGCAGATCCATGACCTTTGATATTAAAGTCAAGGTAAAATTATTTTGGTATATGGTTTGTGTCTCTAATCTCAATACAGAGGTGAATTGGCAGAACTTTGGAAAAAATACAGCGCAATAGTGCTCTCTTGGATTGGCAGTATAGTGGCAGAAGAATTGATGTCGAGCATTATATTTACATCAATTAAGTAGAAGGTATGGTTTAGTTTCAAATATAAATTTGATAGATCAAATTTGACTCAAAGATATCACTAATGGACTGAGATTGCGATCATAAAACAAGGTATGGACTCGGTTACTACTTACTACGCTAAGATGAAAGATTCCTGGGATGAACTTTATGTCATAGTTCTCTTACCTCATTGTTATTATATGAATTACAATCATACCTAGAGAATCTCAAATATCAGAGGCTTCTCTAGTTCCTTATAGGACTAAATGAAAGTTATAGTCAGATCAGGAGTAGTATACTCTCTAAAACTCCTATAGTTACTATAAATGAAGCTTCTGCGACTGTGACTCAGTAGGAGAGTCAAAGAGTTTTAGGAGTCACTAATATCAACAAAGAACCCTCAACTCTACTTACAAGAAGGACACAAATACCATCACCAAAGACCTTTGAGATGTTCTGTGAAATATGTAGATATAGAAATCATAATGTTGTTGATTGTTATAGAGTGGTAGGTTATCCACCAGCTTTCAAAAGTAAGAAGAAATTTGATTTCAATTACAAACCTCCAGGTAATCAAGGGTATAAAATCTGAAATGTACATGTTAAGGCTCTTATGAATAACTATTCTTATGGTGGACAGTCAACCAATGCTAGACAATTTCCTAATAAGTCGGTTCAATATACTTCACTACCAGTCTTCAAACATGGTTCAATCTACTTCACCGCCAGTATTTAAACCTTATACTCATGCTACTGCAACAATAGTGTAAAATTCATCCTCTAACAGTTAGGGATATTTTTTCTCGGATGTACAATATGAGTAGATGAAACACATGATGACCAAAGTAGATCAAGTTGATTATGTGTGTAATATGGCAGGTATTCACTCTTTGTTGTCTAAAATCATTGGTTTTGAGCGGATAATTAATGCAGGCGCCTCATATCATATTACTCCATATAAGGAATTACTCAAATCACTGAAAGATTTGAAAGAGTGTGGACCTAATAATCAAGTGAAAGTTCCTACAAGTGACAAATAAGAAATTCTAGGTGCAGAAAAAACATTTGTTTTAGGAGAACATAAAATAGAAAATGTACTCCATGTTCCAGATTTTAAACTTAGCTTGCTCTCAATTTCCAAGTTGACCAAGGAGTTGTCTTGTGTTGTATCCTTTTTCCCTAATACTTGCATTTTTCAAACTCTCTTAATGGCAAGGTCTTGTGGATTGGTAAGGAAAGGGATGGATTATACATTTTGCAGGAATAAGTTGAATCTAATGTACTAGCAGCTTACATATCAGGTATAGATAGCACATTTTTGCATTATAGATTGGGACACCCATCAGGTGAAGCTACGAATCACGTCTCACCTCTAAAAGATCATGTACCATCAAGCATTCATGGAGATTGTGAAATTTGTCCTATGGCTAAACATCATATGCTGAAATTTCCAGTTAGTACTACTGTTTTTTATTCTTGTTTTGACTAAGTTTGTCTTGATAAATAGAGACCATATAAAACACCCAAATTATTTTATATAGAAAGATGAGTAGGAGGACGACCAATGGTATATTTGTAATTTAGTAGCAAATAAAGGAAAAAATTTAATATTCCTTATATTAAGTAGCAAGTTTATTGTTGAAGACATAAAAAGCCATGTTTCTTGCATCATCAATTAACCATTACTCGGTTCCGTTTACTATTCAAATTTTCTCTAAAATTGATTATTTATGTTATGTTATAGTATTACATATTTTTATATTTTTGTAATAATGAAAAATAATTAGGATAAACAATACTCTCATTATTATTATTTATTTTAGTAGAAATGAAAAGAATATGTGATATTCATATAAGACTTTGAATGTATAATTTTTGTATTCACTTATGGATTGTAGGTGTAACCACAATTGTCGTACATTCCAACTTACAAAAAAATATTTAAAAGATAAATTTTTGAAAAAGATTGAAGTACATTAAATGGTTGGTGTAAAGAACTTTTACTGTATTATATAAATATATTTATATGTAAGCTTTCATAAAAGTTGAGATTTGTATTCTTAAAGATAAAGTATATAATATTCCATCTATTTCTTTTTATTTGTTCCATTTGAGTTGTGCTTATATTTCTAAATATTTGCTTCTTTAATTTTTCAAGAATAGTTTGAACAAAATCTTTCTATTATGCCTCTGTTCAATAAATGTAATCATTATTGATAGACATAAAAATTAATTAGGGTTATATTAGTAAAACTACTTTTAATTTTACTGGCCATTTTGTTTTAGCTTACGTGTCTAAATTTTACCAGTGGACCCATTATGTGGCTGACAATATTTTTACTTCCAAGTCTCAACTTATTCAATCACATTATTTATAATGTAATAATTTTAAATTTATATTCAAATCTCCTTCCACAAAATATTAGATTATTTATATAGAATTAAAATTATTTTTTTATTTTTATGTGGTATATTGAATTATTTTTCTTCATATATTTATTTTTTTATATGTTAAACTTTCTAAGTGAAAATTGTGATTTCACCAAAATTTTCAATACTTCAAACTCCTAATATTATTAGTTTTTTGCCCAACAAAAACTGTCACACATGAACATGGTGTATTAAAATTTAAAGTTGTTAACCACTTGACACGGCCCGCCCTGGGGCCTTGTCGTAATAAGTGTCCCAAGTCCCACAAGAACCGGAGACCACCCCTGCTACCCAACCCAACCTCCAACTGCTTGCCCAGAGTTGGCTGAATTTCGAGCATGTAACAAGATAGTGTAACAGCTCACATAAAGACTCTGGAAATAGATCACAACTGTGACTGACCCAACCAAGTCCAACCATCCCATACCAATAATTTGACCATACCAAAACAAGGGCCATAAACCAGGTAATAACCAAGGGTGTTCCAAAACATAATATAATTAATCCCAACATGATATATGATGGAACAGTGAGAACTTATGTCCGATGTTGCCAGCCTCAATACCAATACCAATACCAATGCTAAGGCTAACACCTATATTGATCCCGTCAATTCCAACCCATTGAAGTACCACAAAGCCTCTAACCAAAAGAGTAATGAAATTTAGTTTGGGCATGCCCCTAACCATAGCCAAAACCAATATCCAAAATAAAATCAAAGTGTCTAGAAATATCCATAACATGAAATGGAGCCTTTCCAAAAGATGGAAGCTCACCACTTCAGTCCAGATGCTAATCCCCGAGTTAATCACTATATAGAAGGAGTAAAACAGTCGGTTCCTGCATATCATGGGTATACAGTCACCAGTAGATGGGGTTAGCGAGTGACCGCTAGCATGATCTCAGGGTATGGATAAAATAATGTCATTTATAAAACCAAGTAAAACCATTCATATGCACATAACAATACATACATATATATATATATAACCATGCCGGAAAAAGGGACCGAATTTAGCATGCCTTTAAAATCTTTACCTAGGATATGTAGCTTTGCCGTCCTAAACCACCCACGGGTTATATAGGTTCAGATCCCCCTACTGAAAGGGCCCCAGTGTGTGTAGCTGCACGACTAGGGAATAAAACCTTGGGGTGACTATTACATCCCTCAAATATAGTATAACATCAGGCACACGGTCTCCAAGACCAATCTCATATCGGTAAATATGAGTTTCTAGTTTTGGTCTCCACGGGACCTCTACCTTCCACGGCTTTGCTACACATCCCGTCATTATTGCCTAATTAAAATTAATTTCCAAATAACCAAACCATTATCCATTTATTAACCAAGGCCATTAACATTGGTATTGTCATACTAATCCTTACTTGCACGTATTATCCATAGTCAACTATGTAGAAGTTTAAGGAGACTTTAAAGTGCCCTTCCATTAACCATGTTAAACGACTTGGGGGATTCCATGTACCCCTCAAGCATAACCTTTTATCCATTTACCTTTCCAAACTATTTAAACCATGCATAATTCTTTTTCCAAGTTTTAAAAAAAGCAAGAGTTCCATTAAAAGTTTTCAATGCAATGAACATATCTATATAAGCATTTTGTCAAACAGATTGGGGGCATAATGTGAGCAAAACCAATTCCAATTACCATTAAACCATTCTCATGAAATCCAATTATCCAAAAACCCCATTAATGTATATAAAAGCATAATTAAAACCATAAGAAATCATAACCAACCATTTAATATCAAAACCCTAAAATCATATTTGAAAACCAAAATCATACAATCAATGAAATCATGAAAACATTCATAAAAAACATGCATTTAGTTAGAATTAACAATGAGAGAAGAGAACATGCCTTAAACTAAGATGATGATGGAAATAAATTACCAAGACAAGCCCTAAATTGATCCTTTAACTGAAACCCTAGCTTTCCTTGCCCAAAAGGTCTTGAGAGAATCATAGAGTGTTTTAGAAAAGTTTTAAAGTGTTAATAATGGAATAATAGGGTAAATAAACTCCCAAGTAGGTTATAAGTCATGGGGCCTTATTAGCATAAGTGGGGATATATCCAGAATAACCCCACTTAAGTTGCACAAAAATCCCGTCATAGGGGTACGACTGACCCATACGAGTCGTAGCCCCCAATATGATTGGTATACTCCAATTGTATCCTGGCTTCAAACCTTGGATCCAACACTGTCCAGCATACGACTCATCCAATCAAGTCGTATTGACAGGATCTGTACCCTTCATTCGTACCCTTGGCAGATTTACACCCAAGGAAGATTTAGACGTTGTCCACCATACGAGTCCAGAGTATGACTCGTACCCTGTCTTACGGCTCATGGTAATCCACTCGTACTCAGATCCAACCTAAGTAACCAAGTCTAATACTAAGTTAAAGGAACAAAATGATATGTGACCACCAATGCGACTCATGCCCCTAAGCAGTATCCATTCCAGTAACTATGAAGATAAATTTAAAAGATATTTAAAAGATAAATTTTTGAAAAAGATTGAAGTACATTAAATGGTTAGTGTAAAGAACTTTTACTATATTATATAAATATATTTATATGTAAGCTTTCATAAAAGTTGAGATTTACAATGTTAAAGATAAGAATATATGATACTTCATTCATTCTTTTTTTATTTGTTCCATTTGGGTTGTGCTTATATTTCTGAATATTTGATCATTTAATCTTTCAAGAATAATTTGAACAAAATCTTTCTATTATGCCCCTGTTCAATAAATGTAATCATTAGTGACAGATATAAAATTTAATTAGCAGTATATTACCAAAACTACTTTTAATTTTATTGGTCATTTTTTCTAGCTTACCTGTCTATATTTTATCAGTGGACCCATTATGTGGCTAACAATTTTTTTCACTTCCAACTCCCAACTAATTCATTCACATTATTTACAACATAATATTTTAAATAAATTTAAATTTATAATTCGAATCTCCTTCCACAAAATATTAGTTTGGTTATATAGAATTAATTTTTTAAAAAAAATTATGTGGTATGTTGAATTTTTTTTCTTCATGTATTTGTTTTCTTATATTTCAAACTTTTTAAGTGAAAATTCTGACTCAGCCAAAATTTTCAATACTCCAAGTATCGAATATTATTAGTTTTTTGGCCCAACAAATACTGTCACACATGAACTTGGTGTATTAAAATGTAAAGTTGTTGATCTATTTCAAGATATTTCTTTTGTTAATATCAAATAATTTTATAGAAAATATTATTAAATTAGTCCATAAATGTTTTACTAGAAATGAAAAATAATTATATATGTAATATTCATATAAGATTTCGAAAGAACAAATTTTGTATTTATTTATGGATTGTAGGTGTAATCACAGTTATCATGCATGTCAACTCGCAAAAAGATATTTAAAAGATAATTTTTTGAAAAAGATTGAAGTACATTAGATGGTTAGTGTAAAGAATTTTTACTGTATTATATAAATATATTTATGTGTAAGCTTTCATGAAAGTTGAGATTTGTAATCTTCAAGATAAGAGTATATAATACTCCATCTATTCATTTTTATATGTTCCATTTGGGTTGTGCTTATATTCCTAAATATTTGCTCCTTTAATCTTTCAAGAGTAGTTTGAACAAAATCTACCTATTATGTCATTGTTCAATAAATATAATCATTATTGATAGATTTAAAATTTAATTATGGTTATATTAGCAAAACTACTTTTTATTTTATAAGAGTAAGAGATTTAGTAAGGTGTGTGTCTAACCCAAATTAAGAAAATAAAAAGGAATAGAGGAAGTACGATATAATAGATAAATTAACCTGCATGTAAATTTCTTTAAACTAACGTGTAAATAATATATAATTTCTTTGAAATCCTTGAATAAAATTTTTAAATCCACCAGTATTAATTTACTTTGTGCTTTATTTTTCATGGATAATTTTCAACTACAAGTAATGTATCTTTAGTAATTTTATATTATTTCATTATGAAAATAAATATATGATATATTTATATAGGTAAGAATATTCTCTTATCTCCTTAATATAAATATGCTATTTATTTTTATTTATATGGCATATTAGATAATAAGACTATATTTTAATAAAATATTGCTCGTAAGATTTTATAAAAAATGTTAATATATTGACACTTACAATTTTAATTTATCCTTTTGAATAATTTTCAAATAAAGTTTAAAAATAAAAACATTAAATAGCTATTTAATTCAAGAAAATGTGTTTGACATGATGTTAAAAATAAGTGAAGCATACTATATATTAATTTTAATTAGGTAATTTAAATAAGTTGTAAGCTATTATTTGATTTTATAAAAACAAAACATATAGTTTTCTTAAAGTGTGATATTTATTATCATTTTCTATCATATTTTTTAAAAAATATTAATTTATTTTTTTGACAAGCTAATTAAATACCGATAAATACGTTTAAAATTATAATATTGGATGCGTAAAACGAGCCCTTCATTATCTAGTATTATAACAAGTATTACTTTGTGACTATGTTTGATGAATCTAGTAGATACTCTTGGAGTTGTCTCATTCATTCCAAATATGAAGTGTTTACTGTGTTGAAAGATTTTCTCCTTTTAATTAAAAATCAGTTTGTTGTTTGTGTTAAAGTCTTTACATCAGACAATGGTACAGAATTTTTCAATTATAAATGCATTTTGTTTAAATCCAATGGGATTATTCACCATAGCAGTTGTGCTTATTCTCCTCAACATAATGGCATAGTTGAGAGAAAACACAAATACATTCTAGAGGTAGCTAGAGCTTTAAAATTTCAGAGTGGAATGCCTATCAGATTTTAGGGTGATTTTGTCAAGACAATAGTGTACTTGATTAATAAACTACCTTCAAAGGTGTTAAGTAGTAAATCCCCTTATGAAATACTCCATGCCAAACCATCTAAACTTAATCACCTGAGAGTATTTGGTTTTCTCTGCTATGCTATTAACTTGCCTAATGGTGATAAGTTTCAAGCAAGTGCTAGGAGGTCAATTATGTTGGGATATTCAGAGACACAAAAGGGTTACAGGTTATATGATCTTCACACAGGTACCATCTTTGTGAGAAGGGATGTGACCTTTCATGGTATCTTTTTCCTTTCCAGCACAAGGAGAATTATCTTAACACAGATACTACAGAATTTCTTCAGCACGCACCTCTTAGTTTTCCTTTTCCCGCTGCTACTTCTTTGCCTACTGTCATTGAGGATGTATTACCTACTCTTTCTGGCACTAATCCACAGGAGTAAGTCCCTGATTTAATTTATCCTATACCACTTGGTGAAGTCATGGTTAAGAATAATTGTAATCCTGAGGAGGTGTTAGTTATCCCACCTGCTAATATCTCTGATCAGAGAAGTCAAACAAGAAATACAAAATTACCTTCTTGGCTTAATGATTATGTCACGTCAGTGAAACCTCCTAGCAATTATTCTTATCCTATTAGAGATTATATAGTTTATTCTCATCTATCTGTCTCCTATCAAGCCTACTTAAGCTATTTTTCAGACATCTAAGAGCCATAATCTTTTTAAGAAGCTTCCCAATAACCTTCTTGGGTTGAGGCTATATATCAAGAGATCAGTGCACTTGAGGAAAATAAGACTTGGGAATTGATTCCACTTCCACCTGTCAAGCATTCTATTGGTTTAAAATGGGTCTATAGGGTTAAACTTAAGGTCGATGTCTCTATAGGAAATTACAAAGCTCTTCTAGTTGCAAAAGAATGCACTCAATAAGAAGGTTTGAACTATCAATAATTTTTTCTACGGTTGCAAAGATAGGTATTGTTAGAATAGTGATTTGTGTGGCTTCTTCCAAAGATTGGCATCTTTTCCATATGGATGTTAGCAATGCTTTCTTACAAAGTGATCTCTATGAAGAGGTGTACATATCCTTACCTCAAGTATTTTATATCCAAGGAGAGACTAGAGTATGTAGGCTGCTTAAATCTCTTTATGGTCTTAAACAAGATTCTAGGCAGTGTAACATTAAATTGACAACTGCACTTTTGGAGGTTTGATATGCTCAAAGTTATCATGACCATTCATTATTCACCAAGAAAGAGGGTCATGATATTGTGATTCTACTAATTAATGTTGATGATATACTGCTTACAGGAATCAATCCTTATATGATTAAGGATGCAAAAGCCTACTTGCATAGTCAATTCAAGGTTACGGATTTAGGTGAGTTAAAATACTTCTTAGGGATACAAGTTCTCAGATTAACTCGTGGAATTCTTCTAAATCAAAGGAAATACATCTTAGACCTTATTGCTGATGTAGGATTAGGAGGTTCTAAACCTGTATTTATTTCATTGGAGCAAAACAACAAGCTCACTATTGTTGAACATGATCAGTCACTCAACAAAACTTATGATCCTCTTCTGAGTGATGTTTTTTGTTATCAAAAATTAATTGTAAAGATAATTTATTTAACCATCACCAGACTAGATATTTGTTTCGCAGTGCAATTGTTAAGCTAATTTATGCAACAGCTTAAGAAATTGCACTAGGAAGTTGCTTTAAGGGTAATCAAGTATGTGAAGAGTTCTCCTGGTCTGGGAATTTTCTACAAGAAAGGATCAGCTACTGAGTTAGTTGCTTATTGTGATTCGGATCAGGCATCATGTCCAAACACGAGTAGATCAGTCACAGGTTACATAATCCAATTAGGATCATCATTAATTTTCTAGAAATCCAAGAAGCAAAGCACTGCAAGTCCAAGTTTAGCAGAGGCTGAGTATAGGAGCATGGAAGGTGCAGTTGCAGAAATCATTTGAATAGTTGGTTTATTGAAGAATTTTGGGATCACTGTGCCTACTCCAGTTCATCTTTACTATGATAGCAAGGTTGCTATGCAGATTGTAGCTAATCCAATATTTCACAAACTTACCAAGCATATAGAAATCGATTGTCATTTTGTCAGGGAAAATCTCAAAGAATGTTTGATTCAGCCAGTGTACCTCTCTATAAAATTTAAACTTGCAACATGCCTACAAAGGCTCCAGGAACATCATTACATCATTTTTTATTGGCCAAGCTTTGAGTTCTAGATATCTTTTACCCTCTAACTTGAGGGGGTGTGTTAGAAATATCGAGCTAAGGAGTTGAGGTGGTCAGAGTTAGTTATAAATAACATGTGTAGAGCACATGTTGAATAATAGTAAGTTGTGATTTAGAGTATATAAATACTCTCGTTTTATTCCTTTGTAACCTAATAGAAATTATCAATCAATGAGAATCTGCAGTTACTCTCTCTCAAATGAATGCTTCTAGTTTCTTAGTTCCTTGATAATCTTAATAGAATAAGCTAAAATGCTACACTTTTTGACATCATAATAAGAATTGGAGAATACAACAACTAAAGCTCATCAAAATCATACAAGAAAAAGAATAACTTAAGCTTGATTTGATTAGTTACCTTGTCTAGCCTTGCCTTTGTTGTTTTTGCTCTTGAATTAAATGCATCTTAAACCATCTAAATATAAGGCTTAGTACACAAATACACAAAAAACACCATATATGCACATCACCACAGGAAATCATGTATGCAAACCCTCAAAACTAAGCTAAAAGCACGTAGATAATGACACTTAAGTATAAATACGCCTAAGATCAATTTCCTACTCGTAGTGCTGAAATGCTCTACCATAATCTCAGCTATGACATAAACTTTGAGATGAAGCTCCAATTTTGACCTTAACTTAGATATTGGCCATCTTCGAGCTTTCACTTTTGAATGCATTTCTAATTTTGATGAGTTTGTGACATGATTTAAAACTACAATTAGTGACATATTAGTTACTAGTTGAAAAACTGTTGCAAAAATATTTCATGTAGTCAATACATGTTTATGAAGTATCTTTCAAACCCATAAATTTGTAAAGAGATGTTATCAAAATAGAATAAATAAGTTTTTTTGTAAACGCTTCCAATCAAAGAATCTTTTATTAGGATACAACCAAGTATATCAAGTAAGAGCTTCATCATCGAGGTTGAAGTAAGGAAATAATCAATCCTTCTCACAGAATTCAAGATAGGTAAAATATTGCAAGGCTAAAAGAATCCAACCTCATGGATTGTTGCCACTGAATAAATCTCATACCACCATTGTCATTGGAGTACGAATGATAACATCACCAATGTAACAATTCAAGTTACTAAATCAACATTAATATGTATTATAATAACTAAGAGCAAAAATTACAATTGAAAATAAAAATATCAATCAGATAACAATTAATAATCCTTAAAAGAAAATTAAGAGGGTCAACCAGAGAGGAAGAAGAACAGAAAATATTTAAATAAAAGAATAAGAATGAAAAGCTTAGACACTAAGAAAAAGGATGGCAAAGATAGATATTTGTTCGCAATAAATTTTTAAATGCGTCAAAAATTAACTGCAACCAAAGATAAATAAAAGCAAGAGTATTTTTTATTAATGAATCTTGTGAGTACAATTCAATAACTCTCTTGATTCTTCTCTCCAAAACTTAGAAATGATCTGAGGGCCTTCAGTAGCGTGTTTTTCAAATTGTTGGATGATTTGGACTCCTATAGATGTATTTCGATCATTGTAAATATCGAAAAATATTTCATCACTTTGGAATAATCTCTGAGATGAACTCCGTTGATTGCTCCTTGCAAGAACTTAATATTCGATGTCGATGTTGTCAATGCTTATCCAAGTTCTCTTTCAGAATCCCTTTAGTATTTTATGTTACCCACATTTATAGTTATAGGAAGTTGGCCAAGTTGCTTGTGATTGGCCGGATTATGTCATTTTGACACTTTTGACTTTTGATTGGTTCTCAAATTTGAATGAGATTTCCACATCATTTGTACATGTGGCATCATCTTGTTATCGTTAATTTGATGGGGACGCCAAATCACCCTAACACATGGCATGGGTTTGGGCTCCAAGGTATAATAGACCTTGGTCTTCAATTTAACAAAATGGACCAACTAATTTGTAAGACCCAAATTGATTAATTAACCCAAATGACATGAATTAAACCCAAATTTTATATGAATTTAACCCGTCAAATTTTGTATGTCAATAAATACCCCTTACTTCGAGACTTGTCGATGTGTAGGCTTGCCTAAACTTGGTGATGCGACTTGAAGTACCCATGAATATGTTTTCATTTTTGTGACTACAACGGTACTTGTTTTTAATCGGTGCCTTCTAGATAGACCACTACATGCGAGTGGTGTAACTAACATTTCCTCTGTGCACTTCCACGTAGTGAAACTTCGTCGAAGCAACAAATGATTCATTTATAGTGATTCACATTTTTCGCCCATAATCAAGTACAAAATCGGTATTATTTCAAGTGTACGGAAAAAATGACCAACTTGATTTTTTCTATTTTTCGTACTTGTGCTTTCTTGGATAAGCATGAATATGAAAATAAAATGACCAATTTCATGTGATTTCACCACCACTTCACGTTGATTAATTGAAAAAAAAAATTAACATTGAGTGACTTCATACCAGATATCTACTTTCCCTTGGTTTTCAAAGAGAACCATAATTTTCTCCAACCGAATCTCCCTCAATATGGTAGTATTTTTTATTATTACTGATGCACATACTACTTGGAAGGTGGTATCTTCCAGAGATTTTCCTCAATTATCATGTAAGAAACCCTCTTCAAAGATTCACCCCAATTTATATCCATATTTAGATCATATAAATCTTTCATATGTTCTGAATTGAGATCTTCTCCTTTCCTTAAATTGTTGGTGATTTCAACTAATTTAATTCAAAAAAAAATTCTTCCAATTTATAATGACTTTCCTTTTACGTGGAAGGAGAATCTTCACAAGAGCTTCTATATAAGATTATCCCTTATACAAAAAAATCATCAAAGCATTCGGTAGCTACAAGGAAAAGTCTTTGAGTGCGCTTACTTGCTAGGCTATGTCATTGCCGAATTTAATCATATTTAGGGACGTAGGCCTCCATTGTATCACAAAGTTCTTTCTTAGGTAACTCTAAATTTCTTAGTAGCCCACTGCCTTTTGCTCACTCATATTTTTGCTATTGAAATATGAAACTCGTATTTTAGTACCAAAAAATTGAGATTGCTAGTTAAACTGGAAATGAGCAATTGTAACTTAACCCAAAAAAAATTGTAACTGGGTTCCTCCTGTATTACAACAATTAACTTTTGTTTAACTCAGCTTCAGACTTTCCTATTATTTGTTTAGCCAAACTTCTACATTTACAAAGGTGAATTTCTATTTTTTTCAGGAATGGTATAGTGTGCTCTGGATTCCTAGCAATGATGTGTTTTAGCGATCGTGCTACTCCATACCCTTGCCTTAACATCACGGAAAGCAAGCCAAATTTGCATGTCAAAGCTCTCACTTTGAAAGTTTATCCTCCGGTGATTGGTGCCTTCCCGCTTGTTAGAAATTCATTGGCATTCTTCTCCATCTCACAGAATGATCTATGATAGAAATAAAGGACGTCATGGACTACTTTTTGGGAAAAATTATAACTGAAAAAGTTCTCCTTTTGAATTCTTCTACCCATCAAAATGTTGTTGTTACAAGTTATCCTAGCTGCAATGGGAGCGTTAACATTTGGCATGTTCTTCCATCTAGATTTGGTGAGGTTCGATACACACTTGGTTATTGGGAGTGGGTAGAAGACGTTATTTCCTGCAACAAGGAAAATTTGGAGTGCAATAAGACTTATGATGTCGTCTTTGCTTCGTTGTTCACGTATGACCATAATGAGAATGTGTTTCAATCCTTCTATGAGAATTGAATTCCATCCACCAATACAGTTTCTACTTTTATTGGAGAGTTTCCCATATCTTTATGGAACTTGAGAAACATCATAGACCTTCATATTCATAGGTCATTTTATGATGAAGTTATTCCGTCGTCTAAGGAGTTAACATATGTAGATGACTAAGGGAATCCTTTTCTCCCTAGAAGCTGCTCGTACTTGTTTTCGGCATTCTACCGACTTACCAAAGATGTCATGATGATGTCTCTTTTCTTGATTGGACTAAATTCTTATTTCGAGGACCAAGAAAATATGTTGAACCTTCACAAAAGTCATCTAAGAATTGGACGAAGCCAAGAATGAATCATGATCTTGTAGGAAATATTGACATGAACTTTTTATCATGAATTGAAAAGGAGAATGCCCCTTTTGTCGATCTAGGCATGGACAAATCACTCAGGGATGAAACTTATTTGGCGGTTTTCCTTGCATGTTGGCTCTGTAAAAATTTTCTCCCCAAAAAGAATGTTGGTTGTATTCATGCTAGCATCTTTAAAGTCATAAGCTTGATGGCTCTAGGAGAAAAAATTTATTTCACAGTCCTAGTTCTTGAAATTGTGGACTTAGGGAGATATCTACTTCATCAAACTTGGGATCCTTCCATACACTCTTTCTCATTCATTATGTCTATGGATGGATAAGTGAGTATTTTAAAACTCATTATCATGTTAACCATTTGCAATGAGGGGTACAAATATGGCTGATTTCAGGATAAAAGATGGCAAAATAATTTGACATTGTTGATGCTCACAAGTTATTTCAACAAGTCAATGTAAAAAGAACTTCCTCATTTGGCCTTACTGCATGGAAAAGAGGGGCAAATTGATGATAGCAGCAAACTGTCCAATTCTTGAAGTGATTTCTTCATAGGACTTCATTAAAGTTTTGTCATTTAAGGCATGATGATGACCTGATTGTGGAACCTTATAGTCCTCATCAATTTAGTCGACAATTCGTATTTTGTCAAGACATTCCCGGCATTCTGGTGAAGCATCATTATGGTGGTTCGCTTCTAGCTTTGGTGCAACTTTGGGATTCTTGTATTCATCTTGGAAGCTGTCAAAGCTTAACATACAAATGTGTTTGTTAGACAATGGAATTTTTATGACTCGCGAGTACTCAGATTGGTGGACAGCCCATCGGGAGACTGTGTTGAGATGAAATACCCACATTATTTTAAGAGGTCCTAATGTTGGGTGTATTTATGCATTTTAGTGATACTATTCTAGCTTATTTAGCCTTGTTTTGAGATAAATTTGTGTTCTTAGGGTATTTATAATGATATAAATATGCATCTAAGTGTCCATGTATGTGTTTACAATGTTTAATAGTGTTTTCACACAAATTTTGATTCAAATTAATCATTTTGAAGTCAACCGAGAAAACTAGTGTGACTAGCTTGAGCTAGGTGTTTGTCTTGTCTATCGTGTTGGGATGTAATGTGTTTAATGAGTTCCTAAGGTTGTTATCGTGTATTTATATATGAAAAAACTTGTTAATGTTCAAGGGTCAATTGTATCAATACAAGAGTCAAAATAATAAGTTAGAAATTAAAGTAAATGAAGACTATGCTTAGCTCGTGTTTCTAGTTCTCCGTCTTAGATGTTGTATTGTTTAGAGCTCTAAATTATTTTGTTTAATGCTATATGATTCTTTTTTAATGGATTATGATGATATATGAAGGATATACAAGCTTAAAATCAAGTGGAAATAACTCAAAAAGGATTGGAATGGATCCCGGAAGCACAATACATAACTTGACGCAAATTTGGACACTTGAAATATCTTGGGTGAGTGAAGGCGTGTGGTAAGGTATATTGGCGTGTTATGCACACCAAAAGACTCAAAAGGCATCCAAAACAGTGTGTACCCATGATAAGTGTGTGTCGCATGCTCTATTTCGGTGGAATGATGCGTGCGTCGCATGCTCCATTGCTATAGAATGAAGGGTGTGGTGCATTCTCTCTCTGCCCCTGCACTTTTTCAATGATTCCTTCTCCTACATGACTTGGTCTTACCCTATTGTTATGAATACAACTTTGTAAACGTTTTCAATCACTTTTGGACATCCTTGGAAGATATTGGAGTATACCACAACTTCTTTTTAGGCTTTATCATTCTTTAATTTAGTTTTGTTTATGGTTTGTATCATCAATCCAAGAGATCTGATGATGAATATTTCCATTAGAGGCTAAACTCTCTTTCCGGGGTTAAGGCTAAGATCATAACTACTTTTGTTTTGAATTAAGTTTGTTTGATTTACTTATCATTATTGGTTGGTTGTTTATTCTTGTTATAACTATTTTAAGGATTCGTGACCCTTAGAATACATCAATTGTCAACCTTGTAAACTCAGGAGATGGAATAGGGCGATAGAACATGGGAATAAGCAAAGTATGGTTTGTGTTTCTTTTTGAAATAAGGAATTCAAATTAATATCTAGGATAGGGATGTACTTAGATGCCTTACTTGATTCACACGTAGGATGATAGCTTAAAGAACTTAAGTAGGCCATTACATCCCTGCTCAATGATGTAGTTGTAAGGTTCAACTTAGGTAAAGAATTAGAGGTAGCGAAACCATAATCATGTGATTAACCCTACAAATCAACAACCAAGATAAGCAATTTAACAAAAGAAGTTCAATAACGTAGTATGATTGTTCTTAAGCCTTAACCCTGGGTTTCTATCCTTTGATTGTCCAAAGTCATTATTTTTCCGCATTAGTTTAGTTTCTTTTTAGTTTAAAATTCTAAAACCTTCTTGTTTACTTTTTTCTCAATTGTTAAACTAGAATAGGATAGTTGTTTAACAAAAGTCCCTGTGGGGTCGATAACTCGGCTTTTTTGAAGGCCAATTTACTACTTGGTAGACCACGTACACTTGCATGTGCACTTGGGCGCTGTCTGGTCGGAAGAAGGATGTTGCTCCCACATCAACCAAAGGAAACCAACTTCAGTTGGATGGTCAAGGCAAGCTTTCTCACTCTTCAAATTCTAAGGCAGCAATGAGTAATCCTACTCAATATGTCCAAGTTGTTCCTAAATCTAAAAATTTAAAGGGCAAGGATACACACATGGATAAAAGAGTAAAAATCCCCTCGTTGACCACTAAGGCAGTAGCCATCTCCACTTTTGAATTGATCGACATTGTCCAAAAAGGAAAGAAATCTTCCAGCCCATTATATTAAGACATTGAAAATTCACTAGACATTGTGCCATTTTGCAGTGACGCATCCAAACCAACTGTTTCACTTAATGGAGTTGCTATATCTAGTGCCGCCTCTAGCTTAAATAAAATCAATGCTAGCCAAGAACCACACTGGGAGCGTTTGTAAAAAAATAGAAGTACTTAAGTGACCAACATTGTGAGTTTGTTGATTTGGATTTCATAATAATTGACATCGCTATCTTTGAAAATGGTGTTGCTGGTTCAACAATTCCCTTGGCTGAATGGCGCATCAGGTAATAATTATTTATTTATATCCCAACTTGCCTCTTTACTCGTTATTAACTTATTTTTTTACCAATTGGGGATTGTTGATGTTTCCAGTAATGTATTAGGTGATGATATATTTGGTGATGAGTATGTCACGTGCTTGAATCCCTCCAATATAATGAAGAGCCTCTAACTTTCTCTTGATGACGACAAGACTCAAGCTACCAATTAAGGTCCATCGACAATGTTGTCAAAAAATGTTGAACCTTCCCATCCTGTCTTAACTATTGATAGGGTGCCTGAAGCAAAACAAAATAGGTGTTCACATTTTTCCCAGGATTTGGTCCAGCCGTTGCACCAAATTGCCTTAAATTTTAAACCACCAGAGGCTATTTTGACTTTTAAATTTTCTTATAATTCTAGAATGTGGCGTACCTTGTGTGAATGTATTACACAATTCTCTGAAGAATCCTCAGAAAACCTCAAAGAGTTGGAGAAAGTTGTTGCTCTGATTCTTAAAAGTCTTCGGGAGGTCAACGTCGTCGACCTTTCTTATTTGAAGGTTCTACTTGCATATTTTTTTAAGAAGTACGGAGATTATGATGTTATAAATTGTCTAGTTCTCAAAATATAACAAGAGATGCTCATCGGAAGTTGCTTTCTATTGTGCAAAAAAATCTCCATGCTGCAAATGAAGACAAAATCAAGATGGACAAGCATTTGGGAGAGCTGAAAAAGAGTTAGAATCCTGGATGTCTAAGAAGAAAAAGACCATTTCGCTTATTGAAGTGCATCAAAAGAAATTGTCCAAAAATCAAGAGTGTATCACCAATATTGAAGATGAGATTCATGCCCTTGAGAAAATCATCCCACTGTCGGAAAAAAAAAAAGAACTTGCTAAGCTAAAGGAAATCGCTGAGACAACTCGCCATCGGATCCTTAGCCGTAAGCTTTTCCCTTAAATTTTTTTTATTTTTGCACAAGAATGTTCTCTTTCTTTTTGTTCTATTTTTTTTATCCTATCATGATGTTTTGGCAGTCTATCTTGGAGCAATATAAGTGACATCTTTCTTTTAATGCTTATGTGCTATATAGTTTATTTTCAAATCTAACACACCAACCAAATTTTATTTGTCTTTCCCGACCCATATAATTTGACATACGTGGAATGAGATAAATAATTTGAAATTATGAGCCAGTTGCACCATTGGAATGGAAATTCACAAAACTACAATATGTATGAAAATCACGACCAAAATCTTCTTTTTGCACTTGTGAAAATCTACTCTAAAAGATAGCTCAAATTTTGAATCGCTCAACCTTTTCAGCTTCGGATGTTTATGATAAAAAAATCATAACTCGAACTAGAAGTGTCAAAATTATGAAACTCTTATTCTAATAGAAATATAATTCAATGAACTGTGATGTGTGTAAAATCATTATCAGAACTTCTCCAGATTTGTAAGATTTCTTTTTCAACTTGGCTCTAAATTATTATCTTTTTTCTTCGTGCAGTTTTTTCAGCCTTGCACGTCTGTGGTAGAAAATCCATAACTCAAATTAGAAGTGTATAAATCATGAAATTTTTATTCAGTTAGAAAGATAACTCATGAAACCACAATGCATTTAAAAATAATGACCAAATTCCCTCTGAATTTGTACAGGTTTCACTATAAACTCAGCTCAAATTCTGCCTCTTTTTGTTTCATATTCGCATGTCCATGGTGTAAAATTGATAACTTGAATTAGGAATGTCGAAATCATGAAATTCTTGTTCCTTTGGAAACATAACTCATGAAACAATAATGTATGTAGAAATCATGACCAAATTCCCTTGGAATTTGTACAGAGTTTGTTTTCAATCTAGGCTCAAAATTACTATCCTTTTTTCACTCAGTTTTTCAACTTTGCACTTGTGTGGTAGAAAATCCATAACTCGGCCTAGGAGTGTCGAAACCATGGACTTCTTATTCTGTTGGAAAGATAACTCATGGAACTATAATTCCTATAAAATCACGACCAAACTCTCTCCAAATTTATACATATTTTATTTCAAACTCAGCTCAAATTCTTCCTCCCTTTTATTTCAACTTTATACGTCTATGGAGTAAAATCCATGAGTCACGTGTAGGAGGACTCATGAGTTTCTTATTTAATTTCGAAGAGAGCACCAAGAGTTGTAGTATGTATGCAAATCACTAAAAAATTCATTTTGGATTGACGTGATATTATTTTTTAAAGCTGACTACACACCTAGAATGTCAATTTCACAACTTTATGCGCCCTTGCCATAATGTATGAATCATGATCTTGAACTATTCAAATCATTAGCCATTAGATCATATAGAAACTTGACTTTAAGTAGTATAGTCATACCAAAGATTTATGATTAAATTAGCCAGGATTGGCCAAGACACATTTTCTTACATTGGCAAGGAATAGTTTGAGGAGTCACTTTTGGTTGAGGTTTAGGTGAGCAATACACGGTGCATCTCCTATCATAGATTGGCAATGAGAAACTTATAGAAGATCATTTTATTAATCCATGGTGAGACAATTTGGACTTATTCCCTTATGTCTTAATGTACAAAACTCCTTGCATCTGGGCGACAAAGTTTATAGAGCATCACAACCTTAAGAATTTGTCATGACAAAAATCATAATTGCAACCTAGAAAAGAAGAATTTGGCGCAAAGAATCATTTCTTGATGATAACCTTTAACTAGTCGGAGAAGTTTTGTAGAGCAAAAGATATTTCAGATTGAATCCACTGTACTTTTGGCCTCACTATTTTAACACAAACAAGCAAAGTTTTTATCCGATAGACAATTGTTCATCCTCTTTTCCTATGCCTAAGCGTGCGGAGGAGTACCCCAGTTTGACATTATGGGTAAAGATGCCCCTAATTGAGTAAATACTTGATGCACAAAGGAATTACATAAAATTATCACTCTATCGCAAGACAACTATGACTTGATAAGTGTGATAAAGTTGCACCCATCACATAAAAGAACATCTAATTCATGCGATAAGTGTTATTGTCGTGCTCAGGTAATGAAACACTCTTTTCCCCTTTTATTTTTTTAACTCATATGACTGAACTTCGAATAAAAAATACTCTAAGCTTCCTACGTACCTCGAAGAAGAGGATAAGTCATAACATAGTTCAGTATTATGATTTAATTTTTTTTACTTTTTTTTCTTTTTTCTTTTCTTTCTTTTCTTTGTTTTTTGGAGAGCCATTCATAATTTAGACTCATGCAGGACAGGAGTGACATACAGTTTAAGATCGTGCCTTAAGGAGCGTAACAACCTTCATAGAAAGTATTGTTTTAGGAACTTGTCGTTGATTGGACCAACTCTTAAACCATCTTAATCAACAATCTTATAAGAACCACTTAAATATGCTTCCTTCACTACATATAGTCAATCCTATTTTAATGTAAACTTGTCACCGATACATTTGTTGAGGATTATGGATCTTCGGACTGCTAAGACCAAGTCACCTACTTGAAATGATCGTGGTCGCACCTTCTTGTTGAAAACTCTAGCAAGTCGATCTTGGTAACACTCCAACCTTTTTTTTTCTTCTAATACCTTCTCAAACAATTCCTCCAACTCTGTTAGATGAAGTTGAGTGTTATTTTCAGTCGTAAACCCTTCTTGAATTGCAATTCTCAATGATAGAATTTGTTGTTCTAATGGAAGGACTGCCTCTACGCCATACACCAATTAATACAAAGTCGCTTGCGTTATAGTTCTGAAGTTGTAAGATATGCCCACAAATCTTCACCGATCCTCTCATACCAATCCCTTTTATTTTTTACAATAACTTTCTTCAATAACTTTCATCAATAGGTTACCAAGTATATTGTTAAAAGCTTCGTCAAGCCCATTGGCAAGTGTATTGTACATTGAAGACTTGTTTAAATTAGGGCAAATTTTAAGTACTCTTAGAATATAAGGATTTAGGGGTCTCAATATCCACCAAATTAAAAATCTCTGAATCTTCTTTCAAATACAACCGATCCTTCATCAATCTCCTTTCTGAGTAAAAAGTTATGATCATTTTACTGAAGCATGCTTGTGCTGAAAAATTGAGGTAGTCATAGTGAGATCAGAACGCATAGGGACGTAACAACAGGTATGTATCTATAGAAGGACAATAGCAATTTATAACCTTATTTATATGGGTTTCAGCCCCCAAACTCTAAATTCTCATTCCTAAGCCTTAGAGGGGCGAATTTCTCTTGATTTGGATGGAAATACTTTGTTGAGGTAAGATTTTTACTCCTTTTTAACATTAATTAATCCGTTCATCTTCTAAAATCACTAGAATGGAGAATCTATGGTGCAATTCTTGTGGTTTAGAACTCTAGGTTCATGAAATTATGGAGAAAATTTATGGATATATGTATTTTCACCTAGCCCTGATTTTAGTTTGTGAATTAACTTTTCCTAGTATGAGATTGTAGTTATAAAACATGCAAGTTGATAGTTGGGGACCTTGAGCTTAATAAGGATGGGACCTTTAGCTTTAAAACTCCATTAATGGAGTTGGGTTGAGCTTGATAAAACTAATTTGATGATTAATTGACCCTTGAATAATTTTGTAGACAGTAAATAAGGGTAAAATTAGTGGGTTTGAATTTTCAGGATATTTGTTTGAAGAGTATTTTATTAATTACTCTATTATTTATTATTTATTAAATGATTTAGCCTTTGAAAACATGAAGGAAAAGGAAGATGGTATGTGGTATAGCTTACTTATTTCAATAGCTTGATGTTAAGGTAGGTTATGATTTATGAGTAATAATTTGTAGTTAGTAACTGTATTCGTAATATAGATTTGAAGGGTGAAATCTTGCTTAGGCCTGTGTGCATGGAGTTTGGATGGATAAAATATGAATATACTATAATAAAGGTCTAATTATGTGTTATCATGTTCATGTACGAATTCTTGATGGATATTTTGTGTTTGTATGACTCCGTGATAAATTGTAATGTAAATTTGTGAATATAGGTAATAAGGAGATTGTGTGATCTTATAATCTAGTGATTTAGTCTAATTATAATTAAAAAAAGTGGACTTATACTATGTGCATTTGGAATTTAGAATAATCTTGCTCAAAGTTGGTGATGGGAACTGATTAAGGTATGAAAGGCGGTGACATAAATTAAGATTAAAAAAGTAAAAGGTATAAAAATGTATGACTAAAGCTAGATTATAAGTTGAATAGAGTTGAATGATTGACTAATGAATTAGGCCTTGAGCCTAGTAATGACTTGAATGTAGGGGTTGCAAAATAATAGTGAAATCTTCAGTCTTGATATAAATAAAGGGGGACTGAATTAGTGAATGAATTTATAAATATTGAACTAGAGTTTAAAATAATCAAATTGAATGTGCAATCCTAAAATGAATACTTAAATTTAATGAATATTGAAACACCCTAGTTTTGACCGTTAGAAAATTTCTTGAGTTTGATCTTCTGGACATCATACGACTTGAGAGTACTTGTCGTATGTTGTGGGTACGGTTTAGGGTCTTCAAATCGTATGTTAATCAGTATGGTTTTTGTTGGTTTTTATCTAAGGTATGAATGGACATCATACTAGTCCTGTGTTAGGGTACGAGAAGTATAGTGCCAAACCGTATGATGTCCTATGTCTAGCCTAGATGGTTCTACCTAGGTACGGTTTAAGGGCACCAATCGTATGCTATGGATATGAGTTGGCCCTTGTGGTCGTATGTTGGATAGTATTGGGGGTCCAAGTTGCTACCTAGGGTATGATTTGTAATACCCCGGGAAATTTTTCGTTGAAATTTTGTGCGTAAACGTGTTGGGTTCTATCTTCTAGAATGAATTATAAATTTTTTGTTCAAAATGTCTTAGATTATAACCCACCATTGCATAGAGTATCAAATAAGATTTCCAACGATATGTGTATCATCCAAAACAGACACCCGAGCAACGAGTTATGAACATTCCGATCGAACCGTGAATAGTAGTGAACAGCAAAACGTGCAGGAAAAAGTACTGAGGCCTGGCGTATTTTTGATCCAACTTTAAACAATCATAAGTACTTGTACATAATGATCTGGGTGATCTACTATATATCAAAGGAAAGATCTGTGAGTCCTCTTTCTAATGAAATTGGTTTCATCCAATTTGTCTATCGGAGCAAAAAGTTATGGTCAATCTACTTCAGCCTATCAAAAGTAAATTTTTGGGTCAACTTTAAACAATCATAACTCCTAGTACACAATGATCTGGGTAAGATACTATATATCAACGGAAATATATTAGAGTCTTCTTTCTAAAGAAATTGGTTTCATCCAATTTGGATATCGAAGTAAAACGTTATGGTTGATCTACTTCAAACTATCAAAACAGTCCACCAAAGGACAGATTCAAAAATTAGTTGATTTTTAAGGGCATTTTGGTCATTATGCCTTCACTTCATGGATGAAAATTGTCCATTTATACCTATATTGAGCCATAAAATTTATGTTCTTCCATCAAAAACATTGAGAGAACTAAACCCTAGGTCCATTTTGAACTCCAAATATCTTCCAATTTCACCGTAGAAATTCAAATTTGATCTGATAATCGAACTCATCATTTTGAGAACTTCGAGGAGCACCCCTTATTTGTGTGAACAGGATTCCATAATCAAGAGGTCAATTTCAAGGTATGTGCAGTTTTTCAACAAGAGCACTCTTTCGTTGTTGTGCCCAAAAGTAATTTTCTTTACGAAGACATGATTTTTACTTGATTATTATAATTTTGAAGCATAAACTCATATTCTATGATGATTATTATGAAATTTTGATGTCTATGATTTTGAAATATGGATTTACATGTGTGGTAATATAAAGCATGAATCTTGAACGATATTTATCATGATTTTGATATTTGGGTCTTGAACCCCATTTGAAATTGTGTCTTTGAGAAAATGTGTGCTATAAGCACGTTGATATTGAATATTTGAGATGTGTTGAATGATTTGACCTTTTGGTCTTACTGGAGTCGCTTTGAACTCGAATGTGAAAGAAATCCACAACGTGTTTGATTATGATAAATGGGTAGCATGATGGCTCCCGATGTATACTTATATATTGATGAAAGTTGTTTTGTTGTGAATTGTCTTTGAAATGATCTGAGCTAAGTCCGGGAGTACTCTTTAGCACCGAGTGGGAGGTATAAAGTGACCTTACTTCCCTAGAACTCCGTGCCCCCGTAGGACGTGAGCCTGAGGCTGATTTATATAGTGATCACTAGTATTTTTGGATTGATATTAGAATTCCTACTCTGATGGCAAGGATAGGACGGCTCTCCCCAACGTGGGTTGGACGTTGGACTCCATGTGGCTCACATGGTTTATGTCGGTTATAGTATCTCCCAGTGTGGGTGTGTTTCCTTGTGTCTATGGTGAATGATGAAGTGATTTGAAAGTGGAATAGTGAAAGTTATTCTTTCAAAAGATTTAAATGATATTTACATTATGACAATTGATATTCTTGATGAACTGAAAGTGATTGACAAATTATATGATGACTCATATGTGTTATTATACTTATTTCATCCTCTCATAATTATGATTATTTTCTTCGGGCTATGTGATTCCTTCATACATCCTACATATTTCTTATAAATATTTATGATGATGATGTTTATACAACTGCATACACCCCCATATACTCGGTTCCTTTCTATGGTACTGACCCACATCTTCGGATGTGGGCTGCATTTTCTCAGAATATAGGTTCAGGTGCTCAGTTCCAGGTTCGACAGTGATTCTTCGGGCACGCTGTTCTACATCTTTTGTTGTGGTAAGTCCTCATGTTCTGAGGATGTGATGTCTGATGTTGGTTTCATGGAATTATTTACATTTGATAACTGAGTATAAGTCAATTGGGGCATGTTTCAATGGCTCGCTGGTTTTATTAATTTTCTTAGAGGCTTGTCATACTAGTATAGATGTTGGGAGTTGACTAATAAGTCGTATTTTGTTATCTTTCTGAAATTCTTTTATTCTTGGATGATGATTACTATGTTGATATTTAAGGGTTATTTATGGAAACCCCGTTGATTTGTGTTGAACTGAATGAAAACGGCTCAAAGGGTTAGCTTGGGGCTACTCGTAGCCTCAAGCATCGTGTGACGCTCCGGGACCCATTTTGGGGGCATTACAAACTTGGAATCAAAGCCTATGGTTTTAAGGTATCCTAGGGAGTCTGACAAGCCATGTTAAGTAGAGTCTTGATCATCGGTGTGTAGCGCGCCACATCTATGAGCAAGAGGCTACAAGACGTTTTAGGAAAAAGTGTGATTCTTTCTTTCAGAAGTCTATCGTGCTTAAAGTGTCTCTCTCTGCTATTGATTCGTGCTCTCCTCTTTCAGAAATATGCCTCCACGTTGAGCGAGAAGAAATAATGATGGTCAGCAACCTCAACCCGCTGACCCATTGAATGAAAATGTGTCTCATGCTGAATTTCGGGCAGTCTTTCAGGCGCTGGCCCAATCTGTTAGTGTAAATGTTCAGGTTAACCCGGCCCCGGTTCCACAGCAGCAGGGAGGTAATTCAGCTGCTTCCAGGATCCGTGACTTCATGCGAATGAATCCGCCGGAATTCTATGGGTCCAAGTCTGATGAGGATCCACAGTTGTTTTTAGAGGAGGTGCGGAAGATTACTCAGGTGATGTATGTATCTGAGGAACAGAGTGTGGAGTTGGTTGCGTATAGGTTGAAAGACCTTGCTTATGACTGGGTTGTTTCTTGGAGGAAAGGTAGAGGTGAGGGAGCTGTCCCTACGACTTGGCAAGAGTTCCAGGATGCATTCCTGGATAAGTTTTTCCCTTTGGAGATGAGGGAGGCGAAGGTGGAAGAGTTTATGAACCTGTAATAGGGCTCTATGACTGTTAGGGAGTATTGTCTAAAGTTCAATCTGTTGGCTAAGTATGCTCCTGACTTAGTGACTAATAATCGGGCTAGTATGAGTAAGTTTGTGACTGGAGTGTCTAGTTATGTGGTTAAGGAGTGTAGGTATGCTATGCTGAATAGTGATATGAATCTTTCTAGGATGATGACTCATGATCAACAGATTAAGGCAGACAAGATTAAGGAGAGAGATAGAATGAGAGAGAATAAGAGAGCTAGGTACGAGCAGCATAAACAGGGTCAGACTAGATCACAGGGAGGGAGTCTCTCTCAGTATCAGGATCGTTCGTCTATGCCAGCACCATTATCTGCTAGTGCTCCCGTTCCTAGAGGTAGGCAGGATAAAGGTAGCAGGTCATATGCATCTACGTCCCAGTACAGTGTTAGCAGTAAGCCAAATCGTCCCCTGTGTCCTAAGTGTGGTAGGGCTCATTCGGGTGAGTGTTAGGGTGAGAAGAGGGGTTGTTTCCGGTGTGGTAACATGGGTCACAGAGTTAGAGATTGTCCACAGGATGGACAAGGGTATCGTGACTATCTCCCTCAGACCCAGACTCAGACTGTTAGTGCTCCAGTTCCAGCAACTCGCCCAGCCCCAGCTCAGGGCGCCTCTTCTAGCAATGCTGGCGGGCAGCGCCAGAATAGATTCTATGATTTACCGTCCCACCAGGAATAGGAGGACTCTCCTGATGTTGTTACTGGTATGTTTCGTATATATCAGTTTAATGTGTATGCTTTGTTGGATCCTGGATCTAGTTTCTCATATGTTACACCTTTGATTGCTGTGAATTTTGAAATGAGTCCTGAGATTATTCCTGAGCCTATCCTAGTTTCTACCCCAGTGAGTGATTCGATTGTTGCCCAGAAAGTGTATAAAAAATGTCCTGTTACCGTTCTTCATAGAGTCTTGTTGGCTGATCTGATTGAGTTACACATGGTAGATTTTGATGTGATTCTGGGTATGGACTGGTTGTATTCTTCTTATGCCTCTATTGATTGTCGGACCCGAATGGTCAAGTTTCAGTTTTCGGGTGCATCCGTGTTTGAGTGGTCCGAGAATTCTGTGTCACCCAAGAGTTATTTTATCTCTTACCTCAAAGCTAAAAAGCTTATTTCCAAGGGGTGTATTTACCATTTGGTTAGAGTCAAAGACACTAAGTCTGAGACTCCAACTCTCCAGTCTGTTAACGTCGTCAATGAGTTTTCTGATGTCTTTCCAGATGATCTCCCAGGGATACCTTCTAATAGAGAGATAGAGTTCGGGATTGATCTTCTTCCCGATACTTAACCCATTCTTATTTCTCCTTACCGTATGGCCCCTGCAGAACTTAAGGAGTTGAAAGAGCAACTCAAAGATCTACTAGATAAGGGTTTCATAAGGCCCAGTGTTTCTCCTTGGGGTGCTCCTGTGTTGTTTGTGAGAAAGAAAGATGGCTCTTTGCGTATGTGCATTGATTACCGCCAACTGAATAAAGTCATCGTAAAAAATAAGTACCTCCTTCCAAGAATAGATGATTTGTTTAACCAATTGCAAGGTGCAAGTTATTTCTCAAAGATAGACCTTCGTTCCTTCTATCATCAACTCAAAGTTAGGGAGTGTGACATCCCGAAAACTATTTTTCGAACTCGTTATGGCCATTTTGATTTTCTTGTTATGTCTTTCAGGGTAACTGATGCCCCAGCAGCTTTTATGGACCTCATGAATCAGGTGTTCAGACCATATCTGGATATATTTGTCATAGTGTTCATCGATGATATACTGGTGTACTCCCGTAGTGAGGATGAACATTCTCATCATCTCCAAACTATCTTACAAACCCTTAGAGATCATAAGTTGTTTGCTAAGTTCAGTAAGTGTGAGTTTTGTCTAAGGTCAGTTGCTTTTCTGGGTCATATCATTTCTTCCGAGGGTATTAGAGTTGATCCCCAAAAGACCGAAGCTGTTAGAAATTGTCCTAGACCTATGTCTCCGACTGATATCCGAAGTTTCTTAGGTTTAGCTGGCTATTACCGTTGATTTGTTGAGGGTTTCTCCTCTATAGCGTCTCCTATGACTCGGTCGACCCAAAAGAAAGTGAAGTTCTTATGGTCTGAATCTTGTGAGAAGAGTATTCAGAAGTTGAAGACTTGACTCACTTCAGCCCCCGTTTTGACTTTGCCTGATGGTGTTGATCGTTTTGTGGTGTACTGTGATGCTTCGAGAGTTGGGTTGGGTTGCGTATTGATGCAGAAGGGTAAGGTGATAGCTTATGCTTCTAGACAGTTGAAACCCCATGAGAAAAATTACCCCACCCATGACCTTGAGTTGGCTGCTGTTGTGTTTGCTTTGAAAATCTGGAGACACTATTTGTATGGTATCCATGTTGATGTTTCACTGATCATAAGAGTCTGCAGTATGTGTTTACCCAGAGAGAATTAAATCTTAGGCAGAGACGATGGTTAGAATTTTTAAAGGACTATGATATGAGTGTGTTGTACCATCCGGGCAAGGCCAATATTGTGGCGGATGCCCTAAGTAGAGTGTCCATGGATAGTGTTTTGCTTGTGGTAGAAGGTAATAAAGAGTTGGCTCGTGATGTACATCATTTGGCTAAATTGGGGGTTAGGTTGTTTGACTCTGCTGAAGGTAGTCTAGGGGGTTCAGAGTAGTTCCGAATCCTCCTTGGTTTCGGAAGTGAAGGAAAAGCAATACTTAGATGCTAGTTTGGTCAGACTGAAGGAGTCAGTCAAGGACCAAAAAGTAAAGGTTTTCTCCTAAGGGGGAGATGGTGTGTTGAGATTACAGGGTAGATTGTGTGTCCCAAATGTTGATGATCTGAGACAGAGGATTATGGTTGAAGCGCACGGGGCGCGATATTCTATTTATCCTGGTGCCACCAAGATGTACCGAGACTTGCGGGAAATCTATTGGTGGAGTGGCATGAAGAAAGATATAGCAGTGTTTGTAGCTAAGTGTGCAACATGCCAACAGTTTAAGGTTGAACACCAAATACCTGGTGGTATGATGCAAGAGTTTAGTATTCCCACCTGGAAGTGGGAAGAGATAAATATGGACTTCGTGATTGGTTTACCTCTTTCCCGATGCCATCATGATTCCATTTGGGTTGTGGTTGATAGATTGACTAAGTCTGCTCATTTCATGCCTATTCATACTTCATATACTGCTGAGGATTACGCTAGATTGTATATCCGAGAGCTAGTCAGACTGCATGGAGTTCCCTTGTCTATCATTTAAGATAGGGGTACTCAGTTCACTTTACAATTTTGGAAAGCTTTTCAGAAGGGTCTTGGTACCCAAGTGCTTTTGAGTTCTGCTTTTCATCCGCAGACCGATGGTCAGGCTGAGCGGACCATCCAGACCTTAGAGGATATGTTGAGAGTTTGTGCACTTGACTTTAAGAGAATTTGGGATGATCACTTACCATTGATAGAGTTTGCTTACAATAACAGTTTCCACTCTAGTATTGACATGGCTCCGTTTGAAGCCTTATATGGGAGGAAGTGTAGATTACCCATAGGTTGGTTCGAGGTGGGTGAAGTGGCTGTGAGTGGTCCTGATTCGGTATTTGAGGCTATGGAAAAAGGTAAGTTGATTAGGGAAAGGTTGAAAACTTCACAGAGCCGTCAGAAGTCATATGCAGATGTTAGAAGGAGAAACCTTGAGTTTGAAGTTGATGACCTAGTATATTTGAAAATTTCACCCATGAGGGGGGTGAAGAGATTCGGAAAGAAGGGGAAGCTTAGTCCCCGTTATGTTGGTCCTTTCAAAATTCTTAGCTGTGTTGGTAAGGTAGCTTATGAGGTCGAGTTGCCTTCCGAGTTGTCTTCTGTTCATCCAATATTCCATGTCTCCATGCTTAGAAAGCATATTAGCGATGCTGTGGTAATGGATTCCTCTATGAGTACTGACATTCAAGAAAATCTTTCTTTTGATGAGATTCCTGTTGATATTCTTGTTTTCAGTGCCCGAAGACTAAGGAACAAAGAAGTTCCCTTGGTCAAGGTATTGTGGCGAAACCAATCTGTTGAGGGTGCAACTTAGGAAGCTGAGGCGGATATGTGATCCAAGTACCCATACCTATTTTTCGCGAACTCCGATCAAGCCGAAGGTACCGTTCTTTCCTAAATCATGCACTTTTGATAAAAGTTGCAGTAGTTCAGCTGTCATTTATTATGTGTTCAGCTGTAGTTTCTTGAATTTATGCATTCTATGTTGCATTCGGAGTGAGAAACGATGTGGTGATGAGTCTAACGAATGGTTTCAGCTGTATGATCTCTTCCCTATCTAATCTTGGCATGTCTAGCATCATTCGAGGATAAATGTTTCCAAGGGGGGGGATGATGTAATACTCCAGAAAATTTTTGGTTGAAATTTTGTGCGTAAACGTGTTGGGTTCTATCTTCTAGAATGAATTATAAATTTTCCGTGCAAAATGTCTTAGATTATGACCCACCATTGCGTAGATTATCGAATAAGATTTCCAATGATATCTGGATCATCCAAAACGGACACCCGAGCGACGAGTTATGAACATTTCGATCGAACCATGAATAGTAGTGAACAGTAAAACATGCAGGAAAAAGTACTGAGGCCTGGTGTATTTTTTATCCAACTTTAAATGATCATACCTCCTTGTACATAATGATCTGGGTGATCTACTATACATAAACAAAAATCTGTACGAGTCCTCTTTCCAATGAAATTGGTTTCATCCGATTTGTCTATCGGAGTAAAAAGATATGGTCGATCTACTTCAGCCTATCAAAAGTGAATTTTTGGGTCAACTTCAAACAATCATAACTCCTCGTACACAATGATCTGTGTCAGATACTATATATCAATGGAAAGATAAGAGAATCCTCTTTCTAATGAAATTGGTTTCATCCAATTTGGATATCGGAGTAAAACGTTATGGTTGATCTACTTTAGACTGTCAAAACAGTCCACCAAAGGACAAATTCGAGGATTAGTTGATTTTTAAGGGAATTTTGGTCATTGTGCCTTCACTTCATAGACGAAAATTGTCCATTTATACCTATATTGAGCCATAAAATTTATGTTCTTCCATCAAAAACATTGAGAGAACTAAACCCTAGGTCCATTTTGAACTCCAAATATCTTCCAATTTCACCGTAGAAATTCAAATTTGATCCGATAATCGAACTCATCATCTCGAGACCTTCGAGAAGCACCCCTTATTTGTGTGAACAAGATTCCATAATCAAGAGGTCAATTTCAAGGTATGTGCGATTTTTCAACAAGAGCACTCTTTCGTTGTTGTGCCCAAAAGTAATTTTCTTTACGAAGACATGATTTTTACTTGGTTATTATGATTTTGAAGCATGAACTCATATTCTATGATGATTATTATGAAATTTTGATGTCTATGATTTTGAAAGATGGATTTACATATGTGGTGAGATAAAGCATAAATCTTGAACGATATTTATATTGATTTTAATATTTGGGTCTTGAACCCCATTTGAAATTGTGTCTTTGACAAAATGTATGCTATAAGCACGTTGATGGAGTCACTTTGAACTCGAATGTGAATGAAATCCACAACGTGTTTGATTATGATAAATAGGTAGCATGATGGCTCCCGATGTATACTTATATATTGATGAAAGTTGTTTTGTTGCGGATTGTCTTTGAAATAATTTGAGCTAAGTCCGGGAGTACTCTTTAGCACCGAGTGGGAGGTATAAAGTGACCTTACTTCCATAGAACTACGTGCCCCCATAGGACATAAGCCTGAGGCTGATTTATATAGTGATCACTAGTATTTTTGGATTGATATTGGAAGTCCTACTCTGATGGAAAGGATAGGACAACTCTCCCCAACGTGGGTTGGATGTTGGACTCCATGTGGCTCACATGGTTTATGTCAGTTATAGGATCTCCCAGTGTGTGTGTGTTTCCTTGTGTCTATGGTGAACAGTGAAGCGATTTGAAAGAGGAATTGTGAAAGTTATTCTTTCGAAAGATATAAATGATATTTACATTATGAGAATTGATATTCTTGATGAACTGAAAGTGATTGACAAATTATATGATGACTCACATGTGTTATTATACTTATTTCATCCTCTCATGATTATGATGATTTTCTTCGGGCTATGTGAGTCTTTCATACATCCTACATATTTTTCTTATAAATATTTATGATGATGATGTTTATACAACTGCATACACCTCCATATACTCGGTTTCTTTCCATGGTACTGACCCACATCTTCGGATGTGGGCTGCATTTTCTCAGAATATGGGTTCAGGTGCTCAGTTCCAGGTTCGATAGTGATTCTTCGGGCACGTTGTTCTACATCCTCTGTTGTGGTGAGTCCTCATGTTCTGAGGACGTGATGTCTGATGTTGGTTTCACGGAATTGTTTACATTTGATAACTGAGTATGAGTTAGTTGGGGCATGTCTCAATGGCTCGCTGGTTTTATTGATTTTCTTATAGGCTTGTCAGACTAGTATAGATGTTGGGAGTTGACTAATAAGTCGTATTTTGTTATCTTTCTGAAATTCTTTTATTCTTGGATGATGATTACTATGTTTATATTTGAGTGTTATTTATGGAAACCCCATTGATTTGTGTTGAACTGAATGAAAATGGCTCAAAGGGTTAGCTTGGGGCTACTCATAGCCTCAAGCACCGTGTGACGCTCCGGGACCCATTTTTGGGGCGTTACATGAGTGGTGGGTACCACTCGTATGATGTGGGTACAGTTTGGGTAGTGCGGTCGTACCCTTCTGCGTACCATTTTTCAGCTTTTAAGCTGAGGGCATTCCAAAAATTTCCCACCCCAAAACCCATCCCTACGTCTTATAACTCTTTGTGGCCTCCCATAATATACTTTGTAGGATCAAAACACTCTCAAAAGCCTCTCTAAATTCTCTTTTGAAGATGGTGTATGGTCTCTACAAGGTGTTCATCTGGAGGCTCTAGAGTCAAGTTCTTTTCGTGAATCTTCGTGAATAAGGCATGTGCCTCTTCCCTCATTGTTAGTTCTCAAATATCATATTTTTTAAACGTTGATTATGATTCATTAATGGTGGTTTTGAAGACCAATGTTGAGGGTCTTGTTGCATATTATTGAGTATTGTTTACTCTTGATTTAAATTGTGTTTATACGTGTTTTTGATGATGCTTTGCACGTGTTGTTTCTTGGTAATTGTGGTTCAACAAATAGGTCATGGGTAACCCTAAACTTGATGGTTTTTACTTTGGTTTTGGTCTTGGTAATGGTATGCCCTCAAAAGTATTTGTGAAAATATCTAAGAGAATAAACTAGTCACATGTTAAATGGTGTTTTAAAATAAGGCATTGGACTAATAAATATGAATGATTAGTAAATGGTTTTTGTAGGACTTATTGGCCATGTAATGATTTAAATAGTAACCTTGGTGGCTTAATTAGCTAAAAAGGTTTGAGTCCCTAAACATTAAATTGATTTATGTCTTTGTTAGACAATGGGTTTGAGTTCCTAAACTTTGAATTGAATTAGTGTCTTTGTTAGACAATGGGTTCGAGTCCTAAAGTCGAATGAATGACTATTTGATTGATAATGGTAATGGCATGTTGTATGTTTGCAAGTCGTGTTGGTATGACGATACCAATAAAGTGCCTTTGGTAAGTAATTGGTTAAATGGCTGTGTATGTGAAATGGATGTTTTAATTGGTCTTTAAAGAGGGTTATGTAGCCGATTTGTGAAGGTGGAGGTCCTCGGGGGATCAATACTAGAAATCGTGTTTGCCAATGCAGGGGTTAAAATGACTTGAGGTTCGAGTCCTCTTTCTTACTATGACTAGTAGGTTCAAGTCTCCCATAATATATGATGTAGGAGGTTTGAGTCCCCTATATCATGCTACATGATCGGGTAACCAAGTCACCTTAGTATATGAGTGGGAGGTTTGAGTCCCCAATGAGTATATGTAAGATCATTCTCCGATTTATGTGGCTACACGAACTAGGGACTGACTTGGGAGTGAAAACTGGAACCCATATAGCCCATGGGTGTAACTAATATGACAGCTAAGCTACACAACCCAGGTTAAGATTTTCAAAGGTCCATGTTAAGACCTTGTTCCCTACCCCGGCATGGTATGTGTGTGTGTGTATATATATATATATTGCATTGGTTATATGCATTAATTGATTGGTTTTAACTATTGGCGTTATATTCCTTATCCTTGATTTACATGCTAGCGCTCCAACCGCTAACCATCTTCAGACATTGTATCCCCACGCGATACAGGTGTTGGACATACTATTACACCTCTTCCTCAGTGACTTAGATTCGAGGATAGCTTGTATTGACTTGAAGTGGTGAGCTTTCACACTTCGGAAGTCTCTATTTCTTTCTTTGAGTTTATTTATGTCTTTATTGGTTTAGACTTGGACATTGGTTTTTGGCTATGGTCGGGGGCATGTCCCGACCGAATATTTTTAGTTTGTTTTAAAGGATTTTTATAGATAATTGTGGACTTGGGTATGTTATGGAATGGATATGGATTTGATTATTCTATGGTTTTTAGTTGGTATTATTTGGTTTGACTTGTTTGGGTTGGTCATGGTCATGGCCTTATCTCAAAGTCTTTGAGTTGTAAATTACTCTATCTTGTTATAATGTCAGAATCCATCTGACTCAGGATATATATTGGTTGGTTGGATTGGGTATCGGGGGTGGTCTCCGGTCCTCATTGGACTTGAGATGCCCATTACGACAAGGCCCTGGTTCGGGTCATGTCAAATATGGCTTGGTAAAGCTTATCTAAATAAGCCATGGATTGATCTTTAGGCATGTTGTAATTAATGAATATGAATTGATAAGTCCTGAATGATGAGTTATTGGTTGGCCTTATGCATACTTGTGATTTCATGTGTTAAAAAATAATTACTCCCTCCGTTTCAAAATGAATGACCTACTTTCTTTTTTAGTCCGTTTCAAAAAGAATGACCCCTTTTCTTTTTTGGCAATAATTTAATTTCAACTTTCCACATGGCGTGTTTAGGACCACAAGATTAAAGGGCATTTTGGTACATTTGACACAACTTTTATTTAAGGCCACAAGATTCAAAAGGCATCTTTATTTTCTTAAACTTTGTGCCAAGTCAAAGTAGGTCATTCTTTTTTAAATGGAGGGAGTATTATTTATTTAAAATAATTAACATGAGTTTCACCAAGTGTTTGGAGCGTTTGTCTCCTTTTTACAATGTATGTTCAAGAAGGTAAATTGTTGAATGATATTCTAAATGTTATTCACATATAATGAGGTTATATTAAAACCTTGTTGATATACAAATGTGGTTGTTTATTCTCACTATGGTTGTTATTATTGTGATATCTATTGCTTATTGAGGAATGTTTCGATATTTAGACATCCTCACGGAATTTATACTTATTATCGTGAAATGTACCGATATTTAAATATCTTCGCGAAATATATATACTTATTATTGTGGGATGTATCAATATTTGAATATCTTCATGAATTTTATACTTATTATTGTGGAATGTATCGATATTTGGACATCTTTACGGGATTAATTGATATTATATTTGGTTCCTTGAGAGAACCTAAAATTGTGATCAGTGTTGTTAGCATTATATTGGATTCTTGAGTGGTCTGGGCTAAAGATATAAATAAGTGGCATATATTTTGTTATTGTCTGCTTGTGAAGTTAATAAAAGGTATAAGTCATCGTTCTTGAGTCATTACTAGAAAAAGCGACCAAAAAAACCGACCACAAGTGGTCACTTTTTCTATTTTTGCGACCACAACGCGTGGTCGGAAAAAGAGTGGTAGATTTTTTAAAACCGAGCACATGTCGATTTTTTTACAAATATATATATATATATATATATATATATATATATATATATTTAAAATTAAATATTATTTTTAAAAGAGAATATAAATCTTTATTTTTAAACAAAAGCGACCACCAGTGGTTACTTTCTAAAATTTTCAAAAATAGCGACCAGATGTGTTCGCATTTTTTAATTTTTTCTAGAAAAGCGACCACATGTGGTCGATTCTTTGAAATTTTCCAGAAAATCAACCACATGGGGTCGGTTTTTCTAGTAATTTTGTCAAGAAAATAACAACATATATCTATGCTACATTCCATCAAACCAGCTATACAATACAGCTCACTAATCAACATTAAATATACAATCAACCATCATAAGAATAGAAACATTAAAAATTAAATTATTAACAAAATTTATCAAGGTTCCAAATCCAAACTACAAAACATACAAAAGACTAAAAACTACAACTCATCATCCGCATCCTCATTCTCAGCCTCACCCATAGGATCTAATTCCTCCTCTGTGGTGGAATAATCATCAAGAAATTATTTCAAGTACACATTTCACATACCTACACTTAAACATTTCAAGTCACTAATTCACTTCACAAGTTACCAAACTTAACTAAAGTCAAAACAAAAGTTCACCTTTCAAGTAACTACACCTAAATATTTTCAAGTCACTAATTCACTTCTCAAGTGACCACACTATACTAAATTCAAAACAAAAGTTCACCTTTCAAGTAACTACACGTAAATATTTTCAAGTCACAAATTAACTTCTTAACTGATTATACTTTACTAAATTCAAAACAAAAGTTCACCTTTCAAGTACCTAAATTCAAAACACAAGTCACTAATTCATAATTCAAGTAACTATACTTAAACATAATTTTCAAGTCACTATATTCATTTCTCAAGTTAACAAACATAACTAAATTCAAAATACAAGTTCACATTTCAAGTACTTACACTTCAACATTTTCAAGTCACTAAGTCACTTCTCAAGTGACCATACTTTACTAAATTCAAAACAAAAGTTCACATTTCACGTAGCTACACTTAAACATTTTAAGTCACTAATTCACTTCACAGGTTATCAAACATAACTAAATTCAATATAAAAGTTTACCTTTCAAGTAACTACACCAAAACATTTTCAAGTAATTAATTCACTTCTCAAGTGACCACACTTTACTAAATTCAAAACAAAAGTTCACCTTTCAAGTGACTACACTTAAATATTTTCAAGTCACTAATTCACTTCTCAAGTGACCACACTTTACTAAATTCAAAACAAAAGTTCATATTTCACGTACCTACACTTAAACATTTCAAGTCACTAATTCACTTCACAAGTTATCAAACTTAACTAAATTCAAAATAAAAGTTCACTTTTCAAGTAACTACACCTAAACATTTTCAAGTCACTAATTCACTTCTCAAGTGACCAGACTTTACTAAATTCAAAACAAAAGTTCACCTTTCAAGTGACTACACCTAAATATTTTCAAATCACTAATTCACTTCTCAAGTGACCACACTTTACTAAATTCAAAACAAAAGTTCACCTTTCACGTAACTACACATAAACATTTTCAAGTCACTAATTCACTTCACAAGTTACCAAACTTAACTAAATTCAAAACCAAAGTTCACATTTCAAGTAACTACACTTAAATATAATCAAGTCATTAATTCACTTCTCAAGTGACCACACTTTACCAAATTCAAAACAAAAGTTCACATTTCAAGTAGCTACACCTAAACATTTTAAGTCACTAATTCAGTTCACAAGTTACTAATTCACCTTTCAAGTACCTACACCTACACATTTTCAAGTCACTAATTCACTCGTCAAGTGACCACACTTTAGTAAATTTGAAACACAAGTTCACATTTCAAGTAACTGCACCTAAACATTTCAAGTCACTAATTCACTTCTCAAGTGACCACACTTTACTAAATTCAAAACAAAAGTTCACCTTTCAAGCAATTACACCTAAATATTTTCAAGTCACTAATTCACTTCACAAGTTATAAAACTTAACTAAATTCAAAACCAAAGTTCACATTTCAAGTAACTACACTTAAATATTTTCAAGTCATTAATTCACTTCTCAAGTAACCACACTTTACCAAATTCAAAATAAAAGTTCACATTTCAAGTACCTACACCTAAATATTTCAAGTCACTAATTCACTTCACAAGTTACTAATTCACCTTTCCAGTACCTCCACTTACACATTTTCAAGCCACTAATTCACTCCTCAAGTGACCACACTTTAATAAATTTAAAACACAAGTTCACATTTCAAGTAACTACACCTAAACATTTTAAGTCACTAATTCACTTCACAAGTTACCAATCTTAACTAAATTCAAAACAAACGATCACCTTTTAAGTAACTACACCAAGACATTTCAAGTCACTAATTCACTTCACAAATTACCAAACTTAACTAAATTCAAAACAAAAGCTCACCTTTCAAGTAACTACACTTAAACATTTTCAAGTCACTAAGTCAATTCTCAAGTGATCAAACTTTACTAAATTCAAAACAAAAGTTCACCTTTCAAGTAACTACACTTAAATATTTTCAAGTCACTAATTCACTTGACAAGTAACCAAACTTAACTAAATTCAAAACAAAAGTTCACCTTTCAAGTAACTACACTTAAACATTTTCAAGTCACTAAGTCAATTCTCAAGTGACCACACTTTACTAAATTCAAAACAAAAGTTCACCTTTCAAGTAACTTCACTTAAAATATTTTCAAGTCACTATTTCACTTCACAAGTTACCAAACTTAACTAAATTTAAAACCAAAGTTCACATTTCAAGTAACTATACTTAAATATTTTCAAGTCATTAATTCACTTCTCAAGTGACCATACTTTACCAAATTCAAAACAAAAGTTCACATTTCAAGTACCTACACCTAAACATTTCAAGTCACTAATTCACTTCACAAGTTACTAATTCACCCTTCAAGTACCTACACTTGAATATTTTCAGGTCACTAATTCACTCCTCAAGTAGGTCACTTTAGTAAATTTAAAGCTCAAGTTCATATTTCAAGTACCTACACTTACACATTTTCAAGTAGCTAATTCACTCCTCAAGTGACCACACTTTAGTAAATTCAAAACACAAGATCACCTTTCAAGTACCTACACTTTACTAAATTCAAGACAAAGGTTCACCTTTCACGTACCTACACTTAAACATTTCAAGTCACTAATTCACTTCTCAAGTGACCACACTTTACTAAATTCAAAATAAAGGTTCACCTTTCACGTACTTGCACTTAAATATTTCAAGTCACTAATTCACTTCTCAAGTGACCATGTACTTTACTAAATTCAAAACAAAAGTTCACATTTCAAGTACCTAAGTTCGAAACACAAGTCACTAATTCATAATTCAAGTAACTACACCTACATATTTCAACTCACTATTTCACTCCACAAGTTACCAAACTAAACTAAATTCAAAACAAAAATTCACCTTTCAAGTACCTAAATTCAAAACATAAGTCACTAATTCATAATTCAAGTAACTACACTTAATCACTTTCAAGTAATTGATTCATTTATAGTATAAGTCAAACAATTGAACAAGAGTAATAAAGCAAATAAGTAGAGTCGTCGCATGTCCCTCTCACACCATATAATCATCATAAAATCCCCATGGCTTTCAAAGCCTTCTACAGCAAACAATCTCACCTTAACACTATATTAAAAGAATTCAGTATAAGAAAAAAAAGAGAAATCAACTTACCTTTGCTTGGCCTAAATTGAAGAGAAGAGACAAGCAATCACTGAAAAATAGTAAAGCAATTCTTTTTCCGAATTCGAATTTTGTCAAACAACAACATCAAATTACTTGCTACGTCACATCAAGGGGCATAAATTAGGATAAACTAGGTTTAAATAGCCAAGAAGCAGTTCAAAATCCCCAACAACACAACCTATATAGTCAAATCCTCTTTAAACTTACTACTACTTCACAACCCAATAAGTGTTTTATCAGTATCTCTATATAGTCAAAAGTCAATATATCTTCACAAATCACAGCTGGAGACAGTCAATTCTTCACCACACTAAACCAATATTTGATTTTTACAAATGAGAAATCAAGAAATGGACTTGCTTTCTCGAGAAACTTCACAAATACGCCCAAAATTTTGTGTTTCAATTCTTTACTAGTGAAAACAAGAACAAACTGATGCACGCCACAAGGCAAAATTAGTTCCTTTCAGCATAAGAGATCAAATAGACAGTGATTTTCTTGAAATCACCAGAACAACTCAAAAACACAAATACCCAAAAATTAAGCCAAAAATAATGCTACTACAAAAATCATCCGTAAAATATACATGCTGTCGTCGGTGAGACCTGTTGTCGTCAGTGAGACCTGCTGTTGTGAGTTACTATGGTCGATGAGATATGGTTGTTTCTTTTGTGGCTAAGATAACGATGTTTTTATCATGGCTGAGACAACGATGTCGCTGTCATCAGTAACTGAGGTCGTTGACTTGCTGTCGTTGGTGACTGAGGTCACTGTTGTCGGTGACTAAGCTCAGTGGCTAAGGTCGCTGTCGTCGATGGGAGATTGGCTAAGGTTTCTGATTAGGGTAATTAGAAAGGAATTTTGGAGTTGGGTCGGGTCGTGTCAATAATTGGGTATTATAAATTTGTTGACAAAATTAATTATAAGTGCTCGATTTATTTTTTAAAAAAGTTATTATCAAAAAACGATCACTTGTGGTCGATTTTTATTAAAAAATTAATATCAAATAATTAATTCAATATATATATAAATCAGATAATTAGTTATTTTATCATCACATTAACACGCGTGGTATATTTCCTCAATCGTATAATAATATCAATGCATTTTGTAAATTAGGATGAATTTTTGGTTAATTATTTTTTAAATACTATAATATAAATACATCGTAATATAATATGTTAATTAGATAAATTATCGATTAATTAGCTTACATTATTACAACTTCAACAATATACCCCTGTCTACATTGGCACAATTAGTATATGTATTTTCTCAATAGTATGATATCAATGTATTATTCAAAATATTTTGATATATAGATTCAGTTATCTGGCTTTTGATTACTGCATACGTCACTACATGAGATATACATATATATACATATATTCAATTGGCTATCAACTTCTAAATACGTATTATATACATCACATACATGATTTTACAACCTCATATTAATATACAACGTATTTCACATATACTCAGATAAATTATCGGTTAGTTTATCTTATGGTATTATACCTTCACTACATAATAAATATATACTCTATAAATACCTATACATACACACACATATACACACCATCGACTATCAAGTTCTAAATACATACTATATACATCACGTGCGTACATGAGTATATTACCCTGTAATATAATGCGACGTATTTCATAGACATACTTTGATGAGTTATCAATTAATTTGATTAGCTTTCATTAATATAATTTCAACGTACAGTATATTATTACTTCGATTGTTTCAAATCAAGGTATTCAATATGTTTGGATAGATTCTGCTAGTTTTTTACTACATCATTCATTGATCGATCACTATATCATATACATACACATATACATACATATATATATATAAACTCTTGAATGCGTACTATATACATCACATCCACAAGTATATTACCTCATAATACAACACATTCATTATATTCTGATGAATTATCGATTATATATGTACATTACATTATTATAACTCCAATAGTAGTATAATATCATTTCCTCAACTGTATGATATAGACATATTCATTATACAAAGATTATGTTTATCATAATTTATGTATATACAACGGAAAATATTTATTTTATAAATTGAAACATAAGTAAAAGATAAAGATTATGTTTAATGTAATGTAATTTATTTTATTTGATATATTTCTTAGTATGATTTTTTTGTAAACTCTAAGTTTAATTAGTTTTTATTATTATTATATTGGTTATCAACTACGTGTGATCAGAGTAATTTTAAAAAATAACATATTTGATTTTACATATAATAATTAAAATATATTTTTTTTCATCAAAAGTGACCTCAAGTGGTTGTTTTGAAATTATTTTTTAATAAAAAGCGACCACAAGTGGTTTTTTAAAAAAAATATTTTCTTTTTCTATTTTTTTTAATAGAAAAGCAACCATTATATAACTATTTTTATTTACTTTTTAAAGAAAATCGATCACAAGTGGTCTCAATTTATTTTTTCATTTTTTTATCAGAAAGCGACCACTAGTGGTCGGTTTCTTAATTTATTTTATTTTTTATTTTTCTAATTCCAAAAGCGACCACAAGTGGTCTCTTTTTAAAAATAGTTTTTAATTAAATTTTTTAAATAAAAGCAACCACAAGTGGTCGCTTTCTTTAAATTATTTTCTGATGCATTTTTTTAAAATCAAATGCGACCATAAGTGGTCGCTTTTTAAAAAAATAATTAAAGAAGTACTAATTAATATAAAAATTCTTGAAATGATTATTTTGAAATTTTGAAATATAAAAGCGACCACATATGATCATTTTTTTTTATATTTATTTTTTTAAAAAAAATAAAAAACTGACCATATGTGGTCGCTTTTATTGCGACCACAAGTTGTGGTCAATTTTTTGTGGTCGGAAAAACTATTTTTTTAGTAGTGAGTCATGATTGTAGACTTGGGTAATAATTGATAGTCATGAATTGTTGACTGGGCTTATTGTTGATAGTCATCGTCTAAACTTGATATATAATATATGTTGACTTACACTTAACTGAATTTCTTAGTGTTATTGTGGAAAGATAAGTGGTAACATAACTGATGTAATTGTTAAGGTTTCAAGGTTGTACTTGTTATAAGATTATGGTTGTTTGTCTTATTTATTATTAATTTCAATTGGGTTGTAAGTAAAATAGAAGGGCTTATAATAACGATTGGAGTTAAGCAATGGGGAGTTATGTTGTATGAAATTTAAAGTGAATGGTGGTGTATAATTAGTGAGATTAAGTATAAAAGATATAAGGAGAATGTCAAATGCATATTTCACTATTAGTAATGGATTAGATACAACTAACTCAACACGAATAAAAATGAAATACTCTTAAGTAGCATAAGTACATGAAATTAATATAGATTAAATTGTTATATAAGTGGTTATGCATTTTTCTATAATTTCTATATTGTGTTGACATGACCTAACCCTAGTCGTCCGATGATACCTACCAGTACGTGTTGTTTGTAATGATACTACTCTTGGTATACCCATTTGGAGTATAGTCTGGTTGCAGAATTCAGTAGGTGTTTCATGCTTGACGTGGATAGTGATCTCCAGTAACTTCTACTCATCTCATTTCTATGATTGGAGTTGTGTCTTGTTTTATATGTTCTTGTATTAGAAGCTCTTGTACCTTTTTAAACTAGGTCCTTGGGAATTTTTTTCGGTGCTTATGATTTTGTAAAACAATTGAATTAAATAAAAGGATTTATTATTTCTAAATACTTTTTGTGTATTTCTAATTAGGTGATAAGGGGTTCTCCTATTTAAGTGGATTAGAGTAGGTGCCCCGCAATGTGGTAATCTGGATCATGATAATTACATACACAATTCATTTGTATTATATCATTACTAACAAATATAAAAAAAATAGCATTAGTACAAAACTACATATCATATCTCATTTAATTTTATTATGTATCTAATGGAGGATCGACTAATATTATAGACGCTGGAACTTTGACTATCCTATTTTGATTGAACTATCTTTTTTGTGTTGTAATTAATTAACGAAATTGTTTGTACCTTTTTTGGTAGAATATTTCAATATTTATAAGGTGCCAATCTGATGTAATTAAGACATATCTTGAATGATCAATGCCATAATTCTTTATATATGATTTATATTAGTCAAAATCGAATAAATTGTGATTACTTACGGCAAAGTAGAATCATATCGAATTAATTTATTATAATATTAATATAATAGTTTTAAAAATCTAAAACTGTAAAATTGAAATTTTTAATACTATACCATGCTCACATGTAGTCTTCACATCACGAGTTGTGATTATGGGAGATTTTAGGGATTCATTATTTGAGTTGGAAACACACTTTCATGTAAAGCAAATGAGTATCTATGACATATGTAAAAGGACTAGTTAGCTATTGTCCACCGGCCTAATGTTGATATTTGAAAATTTCAAGATATGTATAATTCATCATTTATAATTAATATTTCTGTTTAACAGTGTTTTAAAAAGTAGTTTGAGGTGAGCCTTGGGGTGAGTTCCATGGAGAGGCATAGCAAATAATGCACTGAGGCGTTTGAGGGAGGCAAAAGTATTGGAAGGCGAACACCCCAAAATTTGAGGTATTTACCTAAGCGTTGGGGAATTCACCTAAGCGTGAGGTGTAAATTAGGCGTGAGCCCAGAAAACTTTACAAAATAAAATATTTTTTTCCTATTAAATAGTATCTAATTTAAATGTAATATTAAAATATATAATTGATAAATACTTAAATATTCAAATCAAAGTAAAAGAAACCTTAAAAATTACACTTTCAAACGTACATGTCGGTGGGAGTCGATGATACAGCTACTCAAGAAGGTATTGGGTATACACATTCATCTTTCTAGTTCCTTTCTTTTCTTTTATATTTTTGCAAGGCGTATAGTGACTAGTTTTCAAGTTATTTACTTTTTTTCTTCTCTTTTAAAATATAATATATGGTGAATAGGTGTGTTAATATACTGATCGAGTAACGAGAAGATAGGGATTGATTAATTATGTACTATTTTTTATACCAACTTGTGTTTTTTAGGAGATAATAGGTTATTACTCCCTCTGTCATAAATTACCCGTCCCAAATTTCTTAATTTTATTTTACTTGTTTTTTTCAATAATCAAGAAGAGACAAAAAAAAATTCCATGTTTTACCCTTTGCATTAATTACTTTTTCTTCAAAATAAAATATAAACATCATTTAATAGGGGTACTATGATAAACTAGCCATGTTATTTATTATTTTTCTTTATCAATGTGTCATCTTAATTTGGGACGGAGGGAGTATATGAGAAGGTGACTTGGGGCTTTGAGTTGTAGGTGACAAAAAAGTTTGAAAATGAGGTGTAGGTGACACAAATCTTAATAATTGAGTGTATGTGACAATTACTTTACTATGGATTAAGAAAGTTGGGTAAGTTTGAGAATAACCATAAGTTTTTTAAATTTACATGTTGATCCAAATGTTTACCTAATATTACTGGAAACGGAGAGAAGAAAGGCGTGTTTCTATCTCTTCTCATCCATTATTGTTTTCTCTCTCTTAGCGATTTTTGTTGTTAATAGTTGTTGTTGTTTTATTCATCATCTTCTACTTTATTATTATCATCTTCTACTTCATTATCATCTTCATCTTCTTCTTGTTTACCATTGTTGTTGTTGTTGTTACCGCTACTGCTGCTATTTGACCAATTTCTTAGGTCAAATTTTATTTCGTACATCACTTTCCACTTTGACATTACTTCATAGGAGACTTTGGTAAGTCAAATTATTATTTTTAGTTGAATTTGTCATCTGGATACCTACTATTATGCTATTTTTTCAACAATAGATAGCACGAGAACATGAATGCAACATAAGAGCCATCTGTTTAAACAAATCAATCCATTTGTTGCGACAGATAAGACATCTATTTTAACGGAAGACTCATATGTTGGATTCATGTTTATGGTTCTATAGTGCCGTAACATGAATCGAACAGATGGGTCATCAGTTGCAACATATGACTCATTTGTTACAACAGTTTAGTTATCTGGTGCAACATGATAAAGATATATTGCAACAAATTAGTAACCTGTTGCAATAGAACCTGAACTCGATTCCAACATATGTGTCATCTGTTGCAATAGGATAAATATCTATTGCAATATATTAGTAACCTATTGCAATAGAACCTGAACTCGATTCCAACATACATGTCATCTGTTGCAATAGGTAAGACATCTCTCGCAACAGGTTAATTATCTGTTGCAACATGTCACTCTTCTGTTGGAATCAGCTTCAAAGGTGCCTTAGTACTGTAACATTTATCCCAATAGTCACTTCATCGGTTGCAATATATATATAGTCTGTTGCAACATATGATTCACCTGTTACAACAGATGTCTCATCTGTTGAAATCAGCTTTAGGAGTGTAACATGAATCCCAATAGGTAAGTAATCTGTTGCGACTGATCACTTACCTGTTGCAATTTATATTTCACCTGTTGCAACAGATTACACATCTGTTAGGATTCATGTACGGCACTATGAAATCACTATAAACTTTTTTTAACAAATGAATTTATTTAGGTACCACTAATGGAGAGATCAATAACAATAGGGGTGGATTGTCATGGTTAATGGATCGAGAAGAGCAATCGATATGTATGGCATTGGAAGGAGGGTAAAATGCTAGAGATGATAGCTATGACAGTCCAAAGTAATATTTTGTATGATGATTTTTTGAAGTTAATCATCAACTATTGTGGACTGAATTGTATACCGAAAGAACTCACTATCACCTACATACACAGCTCCTTTGAAAATCAGAGGATACTACCTTTTAAGATAACCAATCAGTATCGGTTACGTATTTATCTTAGTGATTTTTCTAGGCCGGTGTTAAGGGTGTACGTGGTTGAAAAGATGAGAGATAATGAGAACCAAAATATAGAAGAAGAACAAAAACAAAATATATTTGATGATAGGTTGGGTGATCTAGACATGAATATTCCAGATGATAATCAAACACCTACGCCGTTAATGCAACTAATAAGGTGGGCAGTTCTTCTCGATCGACACAGTCTGGCAATCTTCAAGACGATGGGATTGTCTTTTTCAATGAAATATCATTCAAGGACAAAAAAGAACTATCTACTACTTTATTTATTTCTTGCATGAAAAAAGATTTTAGAATAAAGAAGGTGATTAATTCGAGCAGTATTTTTTGCTACAAATGTGTTAATCCAAACTGCAAGTAGTGGTTGAGAGCGGTAAAGTACATAAGTTCTGACAGATTCGTCATTCATAAACATGAAAAGTATCACACATATGGTTTGAAGCACATCTCAGGCCAAAATCCTCAAGCCACGTTAAAGGTCCTCGGTGAATATTTCAAGAATAGTTTCCACGTCACAAGGGTTATGTCCAATCAACTCCTTATGAAATTGGGTTTCCTGGTTAGTTATTTGAAGATATATACGGCCATAGGGATTAATAAGGACTTGGTTAGGGAGACACACGAGCATGGGTATGCAGTCCTGGATACCTACCATTACATAATTGAGTCCACAAATCCCGAAAGTAAGACGGCGTTGCATGTTGATGAAAATGAAAGGTTCAAGTACTTTTTTATATCCTATGGTACTTGGATTCAAGGTTTTTGACATTTGAGAAAAGGCATAGCCGTCAACGGTACCTTCTTGAGGAACAGATATAATGGAGTTCTGCTAGCGGCGGTGGCACAGAATGCGGAGAATCACATCTTTCTTATCGCTTTTTGTGTAGCAGACAAGGAATGTGGTGCGTCTTATGGTTGTTTTGAACAACTATGAAGCTGCGTCGAAGATACCGAAGAGTTATGTTTTGTTTCGAATAGGCATCCAAGTATTCCAAAGATGGGTTTAATTTTCTTCACTTCAGCTTACTTTGGTTGTTGCATCAGATATCTTGGAGAGAACATTCGGACCAACTATCACAACGAAAGGGTCGTGACCCTTTTTTATAGAGCAAATAAAGCATATAGTAGAGAGGATTTTTTAGATCATTTCAATAAAATAGTAGATATGCATCCCAAGGCAGCAAAACATCTCGTATGTGTCGATTTCGAGAGATGGAGCCGGGCATTCTGTCTGGAAGATAGGTATATTCTTATGAATTTAATGTCTTGTTTGAGTTACAACTTTAGTATGATGTCGTACTAAGTGATTCTTTTGTATAGGTACAATATTATGACATCAAACATAGTTGAATTGATGAATTTATTGTTTAGTGATGAGAGAGAATTTTCCATCAAAGCTCTGTTTGAAATAATAAATAAGAAGTATGACTAATTTTTAACGAAAGGTGTGTGCAGTTTGAGGGCGCATAAACCCCATTTGTTCTAGAAATTGAAAAAATAATATCAGCGATCATCAATCTGGGGAATAGGCTATTATCTTGTCAACTAGCAGATTACAAATTCAGTATCATCGGTCATGGTGATGTTTCCACGGTCGATCTTCAAACAAGATCTTGTACGCGCAGAATTTTTTACTTGGACAAAATACTCTGTACACATGCTATGACAATGCTTTGAGCTCAATACGGTGCAAACTATGGACCTAAAATTTACTAGAACTCCTATCCATATTATTTGGTGGAAAATATAAAATGGCATATAGTGGGCATATTACTCTGGTGCCTCCTGAAGAATCTTGGGTTGTTCCTGTAGAGCTTTTGGGGAGATTAATACCTCCTCCATATATTGACCTAAGCACTATCAAACCAGGAATCAATCCATATAAGAGCAAGCGTGGAGTCGGAGAATAATTTCCATCAAGAAGAAATAAGTGCTTCATATGTAAGCGCGCTTGCCACAAAAGAACTACATGCTCGAATCGTAATCCACCATGATCGTTGTAATTACAAAAACTTGTGTTGTTTATTGTGGACTTTTATATATTTAACTCACTGTTGTGAACTTAATGTTATCATTTATTATATATAAAAAATCTTTTTTAATAACTTATGCATCAATTAAAAGAGGCAAAACATGAACTAAATACAACAGACCACAATTATTTTCAACAGATTACCCATCTATTGCAACAGATGGACATTAGCTAGAAGAACACAATACAATTCATCAAACTGGAATATTTTTCTCCAACAGATGACAAATTTGTCGCAATAGATAGATAATCTGTTGATAGAAACCCAACCGATGACTGATCTGTTCTAACATATGGTCCACTCAAAAACCAAAATTGTTATTGCTACTGGATTTAAAATTTCTCTTTACCTCTACCCGTCGACATGTTAACATGTATGTTTAGAAGAAGAAATAGACAAAATAAAAATTGAATAACAATTAAAAAGCCAGAGTCGACTAAAAATAAATTTTTCATTAAATGAAAAATAAAATACATTAGGTATAGGTCTGATAGAAAAATTAAAATGCATATGCTAAAAGAAAAAAAACATTCTAATTATTATTATTATCAGTAGCATCATTATTATTGCCCACCGATCAATCTTCAATTGGCAGCAGCAAGGCCCTTTCAAGCCTGCGAATCTCTCGGAGCATCCTTGCTCTCACGGCGCCCAACTCCCACTGTAGGTAATTAACCTGCCTCTGAAGTTCCTGCACTATGTCGCGCAGAATAGCAATATCCCAAATAGGATCAGCCATATCCAGAACACTCATGAATTGACAAAAAACATAGACATAAGAGTAAAGAAAAGAGTCTGAATGTAATACAACATACACTACTAACTATAGATTTACACAAGAAAAAATACTTACCTCAACGAGAAAGGAATATGCTCTTTGAAGAGAAGTGGTTGAAGATGTCATAAGAAAAGAAAAAATGCAATAAATAAATCAAATAGAGTAGAATGAAGATTAAGGAGGGACCTATATATAGAGGATTTAATTTGAATGTGTTAGTACAAAAGGCACGATTGTTCATTTCCATTGTATTAATTACATTCAAACTGCTGGTTTTTTTTTATCTTTGAAAAGTCATGACTTTTTCTTTTACATTCAAACTTCTCATTTTTTCAAAATGGTTTGAGACTTAATTAACAGGCGTTATTATTGAGCTATTGCAACTGATCGTCCATCTGTCGCAACAGATAACCCACTGTCATAATAGATTTACCATATGTTGTAGTAGATGGTATCTATATGCAATAGATGAGACATCTATTACAACACATGGATTATCTATTGCGACAGAGAGACCATCTGTTGGAGGAGATGTTTTGATTTCTTCTAACAGCTGATTCATAAGTTGCAACAAATAGAGAATTTGATTCCTTAGCTATTTTGAATGTGTTAGATAAAAAGTCATGACTGTTCACCTCTTTTTTAATAGTCATTACATGCGTGTAGATGAATAAACACTAACACTGACTGACATTGATGGGGTAGGAAGAATAAGGTACGTGCAGATGAATGAATCCACTTTCATGCGTGGGAGTTATGTATTATTGATCAGGCTAGACAGACACGCATAAAGTACAATGATTTTGTGAGTGCAGTTTTTTATCGATTAGACATTGATCCTTCAAGCAAGATCCTGCATTTTATAGTTTAGTTTCATAGGTGTAAACTGATAAGGCCAAAGGGTTCCAAGACGGTGGCGTCGATACCCTGTTACAATTTAATAATGGTTTATGCTCATTTTTTGTGTCAAGTTTGGAGAAGGATTCAAGTTTTTGGCGGCAGTGTAAATATACAATAGTGATTGGACTAATTTTAATGGCGTAATGGACTTTCGAAAGGACTCCGAAGCCTCACCATATAGCAAAACAATAATGAAAAACCAATAGAAATTTCTCTGGTCCAAATTTATATGAATGGGTTTCTCGAGGAGACTATTATACAGTAGAAGGTGCTTGGGAGAATACCTGTGCGGGAAGGGGGTGGAGATATATCATCTCAGACCTTGTTTAAGAGAAAACACAGGGAAGCAAGTAAGGAACTTCTAGCGAATTTGGCCAATGAAATTAACTTTGAGAGATGAAAAAACTGAATGAGCTTCAAATGTGGAAGTGTAACCAAATATTAAAATACGTCAGTTATTCTTGAAAAAGAAAAATACTAAAGAGGACTGGAGTTAGACACTTTGCCCGAGACTGCGACTAGAGAGAGTGGCCTCAATGAAGACCCACAATATGCAGGACCAGAACTTTAAGGAAGCAGGTTGGTGAGCACAAAGGATTGGTAAGATTTTCAGTCAAGAATGAAACCTGAACCAACAACTCCAGAAGTAAAAATAAAGGAAGCCAAGGTGTCAATTTCTGAAGTCTAACTTGCATCCCATGCCTTCTGTCTGTGGTTCTGATCAGGTCAATAGCAGTAGAAACAAAAAGGTCTGGAGTTGGGCAGAAATCCCATGCCTTGTTGTTTCCACTGCCTTTGACCTGAACAGAACCACAAGCGGAAGGCCTGGGATGCAATTTTAACTTCAGAAATCTCCACCTTGGCTTGATCCCTTATTTTTACTTTAGGATTTGTTGGTTCAGGTTTCAATCTTGATCGATAATATTACCCCCATCGGTTCTCGCAAAGCTGCAACCTTAGAGTTCTTGTCCTGCATTTTATGGGTCTTCATTCAGGCCACGCTAGCTAGTTGCAATCCTTGATCAAAGTGCACAGCTCCAATCTACTTCAACATTTTTCTTTTCAAAATGGACTGAAGTATTTTTATTTTTGGATACACTTTCATATTCACAGCTCATTCAATTTTTTTCATTTTTCATGTCAATTTCATCTGCTAGTTTTGCTACACTTTCCTTCCTACCCTTTGTTTTTTCTTAAATAAGGTCTTAGTTGATATATGGTCTTCTCCACATCCTCCTTCCCACATAGGTATTCTTTCAATCACTTTTTACTTTATAATAGTCTCCTCGAGCAACCCATCCATATAAATTTAGACCAGGGGAATTTCTATTTGTTTTTCATTGTTATTTGTTGCATTGAGGCTTCGGAAGCATTTCAAAAGTCCATTGAACCCTTAAAATTAGTTCAATCACTATTTAAATGTTTACACTGCCGCCAAAAACTTGAACCCTTCTCCAAACATGACATATAAATATTAGAAAAATCTTTATTAAACCGTAACAGGGTATCGACACCACCTACTTGGTCCCTTGGCCTTACTAGTTCAAACCTAACAATCTTAACTGTAAAATGTCATATCTTGTTTGAAGGATTAACGCCTAATAGATAAAGAAATAATATTCACAAAATCATTATACTGGATGTGTGTTTTCACGATAGGTTGATCAGTAATACATTCCTCCCACATATGAAGTGGTTCCATCTTCAAGCAGTTTATTCCTCTGAACCCATCTTTACTCTAGCCTTTAATGTTGGTCGGGCAAAAGTTGATCCAGTTTCACTTCCTTTTGTCGGCAAACAAGATAAATACATTTGATATCAAAAAAGAGAAGAACAAAAAGAACATTACAAAAGGGTAACACAAAATTGAATGAATCAACAAATGATTTATCTGATGCAACAGCTTTCCCATTTGTTCAACTGATGAGTCATCTGTTGCAACAGATGATGCATCTGTGGCTACAGATGGATGACATATTGCAATAGATGGGTCTTCTATTTGAATAAATCAAACCAGCCTTGCTACTGGTTTGATTTCTTTCAACAGTTACTCCGTTTGTTCCAACAACTGATTCATCAGTTGCAACTATTCAGGAAACTATTGCAACACCATCAACAACATCAACAACAAAGAAACAACACCATATGTTCCAACATCATCAACAACATAAATACCACATGTTCCAACACCACCACCATCCCCAACAACAGCACCACCAAAGTAACAAACAAAAGACATAAAAAAAATATACTGACAACAAGGCTTTTAAGGTTCTCCCAGCAGATGACATTTTTTTGCATATTTTAATAAAAACAACGGTTTGTTCATTCAATATTTAAAAGTCACCTTTCCTTCAATTTTCTCAATAAATAGAAAACTGATAATGGGTAAATCATTAATAACAACAGATGTAAATATCTAATTTAAATAACATACAAAAAATAAGACGAGATGAAAAGAACAATAGTGAACCATACCTGCAATATAAAAAAATCAAAGGGATCAGAACATCCAGTTCAGTTGAGAAAAGATATTGATCGGTTGAGATCCGAAAGGATCCTGATCCGAAAGAGAAGAGAAAAGAGAGGAAAAAGGGACAGAAAGAGAATTGTGAATAAAAAAGAGAGATGAGTTGAGTTAATTTATGGCTGAAGGAGAGAGTATTCTAGATATGGGTTTTAAATGATCATTAATAACTTTTGAGGGGCACGAGGAGACGGTGACATTGAAAAGACCATATAAGACTATTCGATAAGGACATTTTTTATTTATCCAAGTAATATCTTTTACCGCCTTAGTATTTTATCCTTTTTTTCTTTTACAGGAAATACCTAAATTTCTTTTAAAATAAGATCTTAAAATATCTAGGTCATACTTTGCAACAGATGATAATTTTTATTTGAAAATTTCCAAAGCTTAGTCTTCTTTGGCAACAGATGGCAGCGCCTATTTGATAATTTACAGCAGATGGGTAATCTGTTGCAACAGATGACCTAATTTGTTTGATAATTTCCAATAGATAAGTCATTTATTGTAACAGATTGAATATTTGTTTTTATACAATTTCAATTTTCATATGTTCAACAAATACCTGAATTGATTAATCTAGGACTAGGGGTGAGTTCTCATAGAATCAACTACAACTTAAATTAAGTCTTTTAGAAATTGCATGATGAGACGGTATTGCGTTACTCTCGACCAGAGCCATCGATCGATCACTCTGAGTTGAAGCAATTCTTATTACCTTATATGTTCAACTAATACCTTAATTGATAAATCTAGGACTAGGGGTGAGTTCTCATAGGGTCAACTACTACTTCAATTGATTCTTTTGGCAATTGCATGATGAGACAGTATTGCATTTCTCTCGACCATAGTCGTCGATCGATCACTCTGAGTTGAAGCGATTCTTATTTCCTTATATGTTCAACTAATACCTTAATTTATTAATCTAGGACTAGGGTAAGTTCTCATAGGGTCAACTACAACTTCAATTGAGTCTTTGGCAATAGCATGATTAGACGGTATTGCGTTCCTCCCAACCAGAGTCATCGATCGATCACTCTGAGTTGAAAAGATTCTTATTACCTTATATGTTCAATTAATACCTTGATTGCCTTAAAATAAATAAATAAAAAATCTTAAAATATATAAGTCATACTTTGCAACAGATGACAATTTTTGTTTGAAAATTTCCAACGGCTCAGTCATATGTCGCAACAGATGGCAACACCTATTTAATAATTTACTACAAATAGTTAATCTATTGTAATAGATGACTTAATCTATTTGATAAATTCCAACAGCTAAGTCATCTATTGCAACAGGTTGAACATTTATTTTTATACAATTTCAATTGAGTTCATATGTTCAACAAATACCTAAATTTATTAATCTAGGACTAGGGGTGAGTTCATAGGGTCAAATACAATTTCAATTAAGTCTTTTGGAAATTGTATGATGAGACGATTAAAAATTATGCATATTTTTAAAAAATTTAAAAAGTAATTAAGATCAATTCGGACCAAATTAATATTTTTAAAACTTGTCATTATTTTCCAAAATACAAATCAACCCATACAAATCATCCATTTACAAGGAAAATATATCATCATTTAAAATCTTGAGTTCTCGCTCTTTTCTCTCTCTCAATAATACAGACAACAATTACTCAAAAAATTTCTCAACCCTTCATAATAGATCAATTTTCTTCTCATTTCCAACCATATAGGTGTTATTTTTTACTTCATTTTCCTTGTCTCAAACTTTTTCTCTGTTTTTATAGGTAACAGAGTTCGAGAAGAGTTCTATATTTGTTATTTTTTATAAAAATTAGGGCTTTTAAGTTAATGATGAAAAATAAGACTTTTAATTGTATTATCTTCGAGAATAGGTTTACAATTTTGAGTTTTGATGGTAAAATCATTGGAAGAACCCGAGAAAATTCTAGTTTTTGTCGCAGTCTTTCGCTTACTGTCATGGTATTATTGGATGGTGTTTGTGGTATTGGTGGTCTTGGTAGTGGTGTTGGTGGTCGTCGTGATGGCACTAGTGGTGTTTGTGGTGGCTGTTGATGGCATTGGTTGGTGGTGTTTGTGGTGGATCGTGGTGGTGTCGATATTGGTGGTATTTGTAATGTATTTTTTAAAATTTATGCATACATCAATTGTAAATAGTTTTTCGTTTTCTGTTGTTTGTAGGTAAAATATGTCTTATAAGGATTTAGAGGATCTTCTCGGACAATCTCAGTCAGGGAAAAGTGAAGCTGAGGAAAGTTATGAAAACAATGTTGAGGGAGGTAGACAAGGGTCTGTAGATGGTGATGAGAAAAATAAAAGTGGGGAGGAGGAAGAAGAAGATAAACAAGAAGAGGAGACAGAAGAAAGTGAGAAAGATGATGATAATGCATCACTAATGGGGCGTGAATTAATATCGAAATCCCAGCATGAGGCTGTCAAAACTATTAGTTTAGATAGGCTTCAAGTTGCGATGCTAATAGATCACCTGCAAAAATGACTGGTGATTTTATTCTTAAATGTCAGTTGGGGAAACATTTTGACGAATTTAGGAATATTATGAAGAATGAAATCATAGATGGACTTTTTAAGAAGAGTTGCTTTGGATACTTTCTTGAGCTACCTGAGGACCACACTGTCCATTTCCAAAAAAGCATGGTATATGGTCTTCTCAAGCGCAGGATCAAGTACAAGGAGGATGATAAATATTTGAAGGAAGGGAAAAAAAGGATGAAATCTGGATCAACTACTATGGCATGCCAGCTTGTTTTAGCTTGAAAGAGTTTACCATAGTGACAGGCTTAAGATGTGATCGGCCAGAAGAACCTCTCTCCAATAAAACACCATGCAAAAGGTCCAAGGCAAGTAGGACAACCAGATATCCATTATCAAATAGTGGTAAGGCATTATCCAAGCGACCATCTACCAAAACCGACAAATGCAAAGAAAAAATAGATGGGTTATTGGACATTGTTGGACGTGGGTGCAAATACAATGAGTTAATAGAGCATGTCAAGGATAAAACCATACCAAAGCAGTACAGGGAGCTGTTGTGCTTGGTTTGATTTGCCCATGTCGTTATATTAGCAAGAGATGTCAACAAAGTCATAGAAGATGATTTGTTAAAGCTTGCTGATGATTTTGAGAAATTCAACAATTATCCTTGGGGATATGACAGCTACTACTTGATTGTCAAATATTTACTGACAAAGCTATCCCCAAATACGATCATATTATATGGCTTTCCTTGGGCTTTTATGGTAAGTTTAATCACTATTTGTTTACTAATCCATTAATTTATATTGAATAATTACTATGAATTATTTTTGCTTGCCTCCTATTTAAATTTTTTATGCTTGGGCATTTGAAGTCATTCCTCACCTCTGCAAGCAGTTCAAGGATTACCCGGATGAGGTTTCTCATCCAAGGATCCTTAGGTGGTTGGCTGCAAAGGGCAACCCAAAAATTAAGGAGGATGATCTCTTTAACCATCTGGATGATGTAGTATGTCTTCTTTCAAGTAAAATAGTTTGACTCAAACAAATATGTTGAAATAAATGTGCCATTTATTGCGATAAATGAGTCATTTGTTGCAATAGATTACCCGTCTACTGCAACTGGTGCAACAGATGGGTAATCTGTTGCGATAGATAATCCATATTTCGCAACAGATTAACCATTTGTTGCTCTGGTTTTCTGAACCTGACTCAATAGATTACCCATCTATTATAAATTATGTAACAGATGGGTAATCTAATGTAGCATATTATTAATCTGTTGTGACATACAGATCAGCTGTTGCGATAAATATATCATCTGTTGTATAAGTTGTATGTGTTAACATGTAACTCAACAGGATGCAAATTATTATATGATTTAAATGTATCTATTTTTTATAGGGTCTGGATCCGTGGATCATGCCTACTGAGCAGTAGTTGGGGATGACTTCTTTTATTACTCTAGGTCTTATTGACACAATAGCAAACCTAACGGTGGAGTTAATAAAAACAGAATTGGCTGGAGCAACAGCTATAAGAAGAGAAATTAAATAAGGTCAGCCTAGTGTTGAGGCTCTTCATGACCAAACTACTGCAACATATTCGGGTGTTTCTTCTGGGGGTGTTGCTGGTAGAGTTAATGTTGGTGGCAGGCATGTTGATGCTACTACTAGTCGTGATGTTGAGCATGTTGATGCTCAATAAAAAATAAATATGTTTGAAAGCACACCTTTCATAGGTCCCTCTCCCTATTACATAAGTCCCTCTCACCCTTACACCGGTCCCTCTCACCCCTCTTCACCCTCATGTTCTTATTGTAAATGCAAAGAGTGCAAGGACAGCCAGGATAAACTCTTTGAAAAAGTAAAGGCTATTGCTAAAGCTGTTGAGGAATTAAAATCCAAGAGGGGTGCCATACCATCCAATAAGGTGAGAGAGCCATACACTCCTACAGTGGCAGTTGGGAGGAAGAAAAGAGCAATTAGTTGAGTACTGTCCAATAAAAAATCCAAGAAAATTACAACTCTTCCCTTTCTAAAAGTTGTTGAAGTTCATAGGCCATTCAAGAATGTGGACATATACGTGAAACTTGGCACCAAAGAGAAGAGGGATCAGCGACGGGCCAAGTAAGGCACACAAGATTATCCCATCCGTACCTTTTTCGCCCAAGACTTCAGAAGTATGACAGATATATGTACTCAGTACATGGGCAGGGTAAATTTACTTTTCCTAACCTAGACTTCTAATCTACTTTTCATCTGTTGCAACATATATGTATTCTGGTGCAACTTGTGGTGGTTCTGCTGCAATATATTACCTATCTCTTACATAAGTTGTGTTAGATGGGTAATCTGTGAACAAATTTAGAGAACCCTCTGCAATAGATGGACCATATGTTGCATCTTCCACTATGTTTTCCTTCTTTACAATTACTAACCTATTTAAAAATTGACTTCTTATATCACAGTATGTTGAAGAAATTCTCTGCCTCATGAAGGGCAGACAATTAGCGTACCCAGAACCTTATGATATGGCCGATAGGATAATGTACCGCGACTTCTACAGGAATCTCAAGGATAGGTACGATTATCTCAGTAAGATAGCTTCAACTCCCGTGGCGAGGGATTTTATTCGTTACTTTCTGGGTTCCAATGGGATGAAGAAATGATAAAATAAGTTAGAGGGGAGAGGCCAAATCCACACTACAAAAGTTTGACCTAGGCAAAGAGGATTCTAGAAGTCATGAACGTGGACGGAGTACGTTATTGAGCTGTTGAGATTCTTCTAGAGGAGGAAAATATCAAGGTTTATAAATGCAACTTACCTGCCTTGGACGAGATCAATTTTTTTACCTATATGCGCCACTGTTGGAGTTGTTCCCCATCTTGTTGAGGCAGAGTAAACTGATGGATCATTGTCAGGTGAAAGTGTTGATGAAGCAGCCATGGGATTTTGATGGTCGAAATAAGGACATGGACCTCCTAAGAAATGGAACCATTGTCGCGTGCGGGTCGCACGCTCTTGCACACATCGAATGTTTGCTGATCATCACAGAAATGGTTGAGCAAACGACCTTTCTGTACAACAACATTGTGGCAAACATGCAAGAGGTCTGGGCTTATAGGATACTAACTAGACACTTGGAGCCTTTGTATAAAGAAGAGCCTGTGAAATAATAATTTTTTTTATTTCAAGTCACTTCACTTACATACTTACTTTACATTACATACATGTAGGGGCAATTTTTTTTGTCTGGTGAAAGTTGAATTTTGTAGAATGCAACAGATGGTCCATCTGTTGTAAAATATATTCTATCTGTTTGGACAGATAGTTTATCTATTGCAATAGGTTGATCATCTATTGCATTATGCTGATATAGTCTTATCGGTTGCAACAGTGGGATGACCTGTTTGATAATTTCCAACAAATGACCTACATATTACAACATATGTCTAAATTTGTTTGATATTTTCCAATAATTACGCTTGAATATCCATGTGCTCAACAACACCAAACCATTAGCAAATACAAATATACCACCTTGAAAATTTCATCAATTGGGCTTGAATATCCATGTGCCCAACAACACCAAACCAGTAGCAATAACGCCAATAATGTAGTATCTTCTTGCTCTATTTTGTTTCTCTTCAAAAGCCTTGACTTTCTTTAACAAACCCCAGATTACACAATTTGTTTGTGAAGGGTGTCGTTCTTCATACCAATCAAAGTAATTGCATTCACCCAACTTTTACAAAAACAAGACCACAATTACAAAATAATTACAAGTCAATAATTAATCAACTAATTGAATAAAAAAAAGTACCTTTGAAATCTTATAATTAAAAAACCTACGACCTGGATTTTGTTGAGTCTAAGAAGTCTTCAATAGAGCTCCATAACGACACTTACAATATAAAAAATCTTTATCACAAAAAATAGTAGAAGATGAGCTCGGCATTGTCAAGCTCAGTTAGAAAAAATAAAAAAAATATGCAGAAAAACCAGATACAAATAATTTGAAGAATTTGGATAAAGAAAAAAAATGAAATAGAAAAAAGAAAATTTAGGAATTTTGGATTAAATTTTAGGAAGAAGATGAATATATAAGACAATAGGAGAAAAAAAGTCGTTGGGGGAAAAATCAGATGCCAAGTCATCAAAAATGGGAGTTCAATGAGCCTTGGCTGCTTGAATTACACGGGAGTAGCCAACAGGGCAAAAAGTGCCAAACTGACACATTTGATGCCTATTTTATTTTACGTGTTTAAAATGAACACTATCTACTTGATGCCTATTTTATTTTAGGTGTTTAAAATGAACACTGTCGATGGGTTCCGCCTTTTTTATTTAAAGTCACTTCACTTTACATGTAGTGGCAATTTTTTATGTCTAATGAAAGTTAAATTTTCATAATGCAACAGATTTTCCATCTGTTGTAATAAATATTCTACCTGTTCTGACATATAGTTTATATGTTGCAATAGGTTAGTCATTTATTGCATTATGTCGATGTTTTTATCTAAGTCTATCTATTGCAATAGTGGAAAGACCTTTTTGATAATTTCCAATAGATTACCTACCTGTTCTAACATATGTCTAAATCTGTTTGATCTTTTCCAACAGATGTGTTGTCTGTTGCAACAGATACATTATCTATTGCAATATTTAAATCTAGTATTCTATTTCAATTAATAAATACAAATCTAAAGAAAAAACAAAATTCATATACAAAATAAAATAAATTGAAGCCTTCAGAAATTACATGAAATAAATCAACAAATAAATAAAATATAAAAAAAATTATTATGGGTACAGATCTCAACAAATACATCAACAATTTAAGTATTGATGCCAAGAATTCCTAAGATAGGGTGAGGTTATTACTTTGACAGACTCAAGCTATAAAGATCTACTGAATATGGACAAGTTATTCTTCATCCGGTGCTATGGAATTTGGCTTTGGTCGTCATGGATCTTTATTATCGCTTACGTATGGTTTCTAAGCTTTTTGTTCTCCGTATTTTCATAAAACGAGTAGCATATTGTCAATGTTGTTCAGCAGTAGCTTCTACATCCACCTGGAAAGCCAGAATTGGTTAATACTAATCATGGAGATACAATAAAACAGAAAATGATAACTCATCTATTCTAGCAAATCAAACAGGTCTTCCTCCTGTTTTAAATTATTCCAAACAGATTATATTTCTATTACAATAGATAAATCAACTGTTGGGACAAATTTCTACATGAGGAATACCTGTATAATAATTTCCAATGGATGAACCATCTGTTGCAACATATGACTCATCTGTTTGAAAAAAACTAAAATGGTAGGAAGTCTTGATTTAATTTACCCCAACAGATGACCCATCTGTTGTAGAAGATAGGTCATTTATTGGTACAAATAAAAGCGGTACAAAGATCTATTTGATTTTCTAAAATAGATGAGACATATATTGCAACAGATACTTTATCAGATGCAACAAGTTAGTCAACTGTTGCAACAGATGTATATATTTGTTTGATAATTTTCAGTAGATTTGTCATCTGCTGAAATAGATATGTGTCTGTTTATTAGTTGGAACAAACATATATATTTACCTTCTTCAGCTCGTGCTGCTCTTATTTGGCCATTGTACGCTGCTCAGTGCAACACACGGACAGAGGAGTTGCAATTTTGCTTTTTTGGATGTTTGATAATGCCTCGGAAATTACTTTCCTTCTTCTCTTAGCCTTAATCTCTAATGGAATGGATGGATATAAATCCTCTTTGATGGAATGACACCTCTCTTAGATGTCTCCTTTACAGAAGCGGTTAATGTATTAATAGCATTAATCACTACATCATGTTTTGCCTTGCAGTCTTGACATTTGCATGCAGAACATTCACTAGGAGAGGCAAAGTCTATATAACCAGTATGATCATACTCATAATGGTTTATTTTAAATATTGTAAGAGGAGCATCATTAGCACCAACAGCAATACCACTACCACCACCAATAGCTCTATCACCACTAAGACTATCAACAACAACAACCCACCCTCCAAAATTATTTTTCTTATAATGGTTGTTTCTCCAAACAATTCCATTTTTATTTGGTCAATGACCTTAGGGCCTGATAAAGTTTGCACAGACCGTAAAGTCAAAAAAATGGCATCTTCAACTCTCAATTATTCGGAACAAGCAACGGATGCACAACCTAACATAAATCGTTACATATATTAGAATGATGATTAGATCTTTCAAAAAAATTATTAATTAAAACAAAAACTTAATTGTAATTATACTTACTGCATCCTGTGGGGGTTGAAGAGATCAAGAAATTTTATATTTTTATCAGATTTGGCCGACAACCATCTCAAGATTCTTGGACAGAAAACTTCTTCTTGGTAGTTCACTTTTTATCTCAAATAAGGAATGACTTCAAATGCCCAAGCCTATAAAAATAATGCCAATAAATCAAAACCATTATGAGTAAAAAAAATGAATGATATCATAATAAAAGAAACATTTACCATAAAAACCCATGGAAAGCCATATAAGTTGACTGTCTTTGGTGCTAACGGAGTCAACAAATATTTGACAGTCATTTTGAAGCTTTCATAACCCCAAGGATAGAGGTTAAATGCCTTAACATCTTCGGAGAGTTTGATTAAACCAACGCTTATGTTGTTGTTAACGTCTCACGCCCAAAGAATATTATGTACAAACCAAACTAAGCACAATAATTGCTTGTCGTTCTTTGAAATTCTTTTACCTTTCAACGCTTCTATTAAATTTTTATTTTTGTAGCTTGGACCAACAATGGACACCAGGTCATCACGATCACACGACTTGCCTTTGCCTTTTTTTGGGTGTGCGGGATGCTTTTTTGGGGTTAGAATAGGTATAACATAAGAAGGAGAAGAAGGATAATATTTTAGTCCAGTAACTATGGAAAACTCTTTCCAACCAAAACAAATAGGCATCCCACAATAATTTTTTGACACCTCGTCCATCTTATCTTTATTTTCATACATAAACCTATGCTTGAGAAGTTCATATACCATTTTCATTTTAAAACGAGCACTGTTGTCCTCCGATAAATCAAGATATTTCTCAAAGCAGTTTTCCTTGAAATAAGTATCCAATTTTTGTTCTCGAAGTATTTTTCTGAAGGCGTCGAAAGATTTTCCCATGGCTGACTTAACTACGAAATCACCCGTTAAATCTGTGGCACCATCGCACTACATTCTCATAGGATAACAATCAATGCTGAAGATTTTAACGAACTCATTAGTGGAAAGGCTATTAGCATTTGGATCATCTCTTTTAAAATATTCCTCCTCTCCGTATTCATCGTATTCTACTACTGATTGATATGACGCTTGTAAAGTAAGCTCATAGAGTGGTGGATGTAGCTTAGCTGCTTCACTTGTTTCTTTACTTGTATTTTATTCAGTTTTTGTTCTTTTGGGAGCCATATTATTTAAAATTAACAGGAACATAAAAAATATATTATAGTTGATTAATGCATCGTGAAAAAGGATAATAGTAAATCTGACACGCAAAATAGTAAGACAATAGTTGCAACAAATCACACATCTGTGCACCAGGTAGATTATCTGTTGCACCAAATAACTAACATATTGTAATGGATGAGTAATCTGTTACCATAATACAAAATATATCACTCATCTATTGAGATAAATAAATAGTCGGTGTAACAGATCACACATCTGTTGCAATATATGGGTGATCTGTTGGAATATTTGACTAACCTGTTACAACGAATGAGTAATCTGTTGTGATGATACAAAACATATCACTCATCTATTGAGACAGATGAATGGTTTGTGCAATAGATCACACATCTGTTGCAACATATGAGTAATTTTTTGGAACAGTTAACTAACCTATTGCAACGACTGAGTGATTTGTTGGAACAATTATCAATGGTCAATATTGTTTAGATTTTTTCAAACAAAAGGGTCGTCTATCGCGACAGATGAATGATCAGTTGGAAAAATCAAGTCTTGGGCATGTCTTGTTGGAATAGTTAATAGGATTTTATCCAATAGGAGGTCCATCTATTGCATCAGATCTTTAATCTGATGGTTTCTCCATTACATCTGATGGATAATCTGTTGCGTCAGATTTTTAATCGATGGTTCCTCTGTTGCATCCGATAGTAAATCTGTTTCATTAGATGGTTAACAACATATGGTTAATCTGCTGCATCAAATGGATAAATTGTTGCTTCATATGTTTAATCTGTTGCATCATATAGTTAATCTGTTGCATCAGATTTTTTATTTGATGGTTCCTCTATTGCAGCAGATGATTAATTTGTTGCATCAGATGGTTAATCAGTTGCATCAGATGGTTAATCTGTTGCATCAGATTTTTAATCTGATGGTTGCTCTATTGTATCAGATGGTTAATTTATTGCATCATATGTTAAATCTGTTGCATCTGATGATTAATCTGTTGCACCAGATGGATAATCTGTTGGAGAAAAAAAGTAGCACGATTTTGTTCAACAGAACAACAACAATATCATCATTTTTACCAAGAACAAGAACAAATCAACCCAGCAACGCACACAACACGAAATACACCAATATCGTTGTTTTGTTTGTATAAATACAAACAACAAAAATCAAACTTCAAAAAAATGCAACAAACAACAAAAAATCATAATTCACTTTGAAAAGAGAAGTGGAAAAATACCAGAAATTAGGATTTTATTCAGACCACATTTCAAATTAAAGCAACAAATATTGAAATTGTTAACCAATACTATAAGAGATGTTAGCTCAAGTTCCTTGTTTCCTTCAAAACTAAAAAGATCATAATTTTTTACCTGTGAAAGAAGAAAATGAACGATGAAGAATTTGAAGTTGTTGTGGCCGGAGAGCAAGGTTGTCACGTCGATTGACGGTTGAAGTCGAAAAGAAACTCAAAACTCAACTATTTATCGTCAGAGGTTGAAGTCGTCTAGGATTGAAAGGAGAAATTTACAGAACTGTTGGTTGGGAGAAATTATCGAGAGAGGAGATAGACGGTTGATTTGGAGGAGAGGGGTGTGGGTTGATTTATATTTTTTAAAAGATTAGAAAGTTTTAAAAATATTAATCAAGTCCACAATAAACTTAATCAAGTTCCTTTAAGTTGATCAATGTCACCATTCCTTCATTCAAGACTTAAAAGACACCTTTCCTTCAATTTTCTCAGGTGACTTTATATATTAGTTGTATTATGTGACTTTGGTTATTTTTTTCCTGAAACAGTTTTAGGTACATCTTCCACTTATTTCTTTTTATAATTTTGATATAATTTTACCTTTTTGGGTGATTTATCTCTTTTAAAAAATATTTATTTCTAATAATATTAATTTATAAAATTTTACAAATTAAAGGATCCGTGGGGCTTACGCCTCATCGCTTTGGGGCTTATGTCTCGCCCCGTACCAGGTAAAACGCCTCGCCTTATGCCTCCTCCTTTAAAAACAGTGTTGTTTAGTTGTAAATTTTTAGATATCCATATGTTATTTTATTTAGATCAATGAAATTCATATAAGAATATTTTTTATTTTTAATTAATGTAATTTATAATACTCTAAATGTAATTTTCAAATATAATAATAAATTAGAAAGGAAAGTAAGACAAACAAATTGAAATTGGAAGGAGTATAAAATTTTTCGATATAAGAATATTTTAAATTGTTAGTTATTATCATTTATAATACTTTTACTGTAATTTTCAAACATATAATGATTTTAAAAAGAAAAATAAGATAAATAAATTAAAACGCAGAATAATAATAATTTTTTTGAAGTGAGTGTGCCGTGCAAGCACCACTTCTTATATACTCCATTTTCTTTCAACAATACTTTGTCACTATTAACTTTACACAAAATAATAAAGTATAGGGGTAATTTACCAAATCACTCTTTGAATATAATAATTTAATATTTTGAGAAATGTATTAGATAATGAATAATATTTAATATCAAGGGTAAAATGGGTATAAATAGATAATTATTCATTATTTTTTCAAACTGGACAAATATTATTGAACATCTATTTTTAGTAATATAGACAAGTAAAAATGAGAGTTAATAACTCAAATGGTCACTCAACTTACGATTTTTCTCATAGAAAGACACTAAACTTTGATTCTTACTCCAAAAGTCACTTAACTACGAATTTTTTTCTCAGAAAGTCACTCAACTTTAGTTTTTATTTCAAAAGTCACTCAACTATGAGTGTCTTACTTACAAAGTCACTCAAGCTATTTAATTGATTTTTTCATTAAAAATTGTTGACTTGTAATTTTTATTTAAAAAAAAAGTTTAAAAAAAAAAAAAAATCATTCAAACAATCAATTTAATGATCCGCCCATATCCAAAATTCATTTAAATGAATATCTTTTTTATTTCTTAGAATTTTTGTTTTTGACTATTTTTCTCATTTTTTCTTGTACAATGATTACCATATACTCTATTCAAAAATCACAATTATTTGATTGTACAATTTTTGTTGATAATTTTACCTCGTTGCAGTGTATATATTATAATATTACTAATGCTTAATAACATTTGTTTATTTTTTATATCATATCAATTTAATTTAAAACCTATAAAGTTTAAAATCTATAACGTTCCCTTTTATAAACTTATTAGGAATATAATTCACTATATATATTTGATGCATGTGTATATTAATTATCCAAGTGGTAATACAAAAAAATGCATTATGATTGAAAAATCAATTCAGTAAACAAGTATCACGTTCAAATTTAATTAAATTTAATCCGTTAAATAAATATTATTCTAAAAATCTTAAAAAGTAATATTTGTTATAAAACAAGAAAGAATAAAGAAGAAGAGTAGAGAGAATAGAGAGAGTAATTGTTATTTCTTCTCTTGAGGGATGAGAGATCATAAGATTGTCAATACAATGAACAAAACCCGTCTATTTATAGGGAAAATTTACTCCTAGTCTGAGTAAAAGACGGATGCTTCAAATCCTAATAGATATCAAAGTAGATCTTGATAGACATTCACTATAATGTAAATACATTTATAACAATATTAACATTATAAATGAATTGATATAAACTATTTAGGATATTTTAAAATTTTTTAGAGGACTAAATATAAAGTGAATATGAGAACATGTCATTACATGGTTCAAATGATTTTTTATTTTCTAGAATTTTGGTTTTAAATAAAATTTTATGTTAGAAAATTTTAATGAAAAAATTAGTTCAATAGGTTAAGTGACTTTGTAAGTAAAACACATATATAGTTAAGTGACTTTTGAAGTAAAATCAAAGTTGAGTGACTTTCTGAGGAAAAAAAACCCTAAGTTGAGTGACTTTTCAAGAGAAAAGTCATAAGTTGAGTGACTATTTGAATTATTAACCCTAAAAATGAACTAAAGGAGTAGGAGAACCATTAATTTAAGTTGAATTATAACAACAGAAAACCCTTTGTACCGAGGTTGATATGATAAAACAAAATAATAAAATTTATCATAAATAATTAAATTAAACAGATAATATAATTCTTTTCATTATCAACGTATATAGCTAAAACTTACTCATAACTATACATGCATCCAATAAATAAACACTTGCCCACGGACAAAGAGCTAAAGAAGTGGAGATGCAATCAATCTTAAAGGCAACCCCACTTCAAAGTCTGGACATGTCAATACATACAAAGCGATATGTAACATTTCACATGGGTGAGGCATGGAAAAGATCAACAAAACAACAAAAAAGATAAAGAGAGAAAAATGGACACAAAACAATGAATCTAATGATTCTTATATAAAAAAATAAAAGGAAGAAAAATGCTATATATATTCTTCTTTTTCCTTTTTTCCCCTTTTTCCCCAACCACTACCTCTTGTAACGTACCATGTGATCCCAATAAAATAAACAAGGTATTATAAAATGGGGAAAACCCACCCCATGATACATTAATTATAAAACTTCTTTCACCAAAAAAAAAAATTGTAAAACTTCTTCTTTCTTGTACTAGCAAGTCTTTTTGTTTAGTGGTAGAAGACTTTTTGGTGAACAAATGAACAACGTGAGGATTATGAAGCCTTCTTTGGCTATGCGTTTCAACTTTCTAGTATAGATTTGATCTACATTAATGCTACTGTGCTTACTATTCGCTTTAAATTGTCATATTTTGACTTGTATATTCATTAAAAAATAATTAATATCATAATTATTTTATTATAAAACTTTTATTAAATATTTTTTATTATTATATTTTGAAATTAAGTTTTAAAAAAAGATAATTAATATTAAGGATAAAACAAGAAAATATAAGTTATGTTGTTTATATATAAAAATAATAAATAAAAATAAAATTTTAATTAAAAAATAAATGCCAAGTAAAAGAGAATTATTTATAGGCAAAGATGCATGTCTACGCGGACCCAATATTACGAGTACCGGCTTCTTAGCTTGTCTTGAATAGCACCTAATCCTCTCTCTCGCAGTAGACCATGTGTTATAATGAAATTTTATTACTTGGTACGAATAATAGTTGGACATTTATATTACTTCCATAGGTTTAGTTAGACATTTATATTATTTCATTGGTTCGTTATGTTTCTTGTTTTGACTATTTGATATTTCATCATCCATATTAGACGGTCTCATTCAAGTGACATTTTTAAAATAATATAAATATATTTATACTTTCAAAATTCATTAACTTTGGATCATCTTTTTCGGATCAAATTTTAAAAAAATAAATTAACTGAAACTTTATTATTTAGGTTCATATTTTTTATTGACTACAAAAGTAGAATTTCAATCATATTTTCGTAAAAATGGCCCCCAAAAAATATAGTTAAAATTTTCTTATTGTTAACTTTTTATTTGGTTGAGAATAGTGAAGCTCTAATCAAGTTCTTGTTTATTGATTTATCACGAAAAGAAAATATATAATTAAATAAATAGTTACATTTGTTATTAATATGTGAGTGTGGATGACGCTGCTGAAACAGGCAGCTCATGAACAATATCTGCTTCAATTGTAATTTTAATATTTTATTCCTAATTAATTATTATAAAGGAGATTTATAAATTTATAAAAATAATCTAGATTTCAGGATGAATGTTCCTCACCTAACTTTTAAAATTACCATTTATAAATTTTTTTCTTCTTTTCTTTTATTTTTTATTTTTTCTTCTCTCTTTTATCTCTAGCATCTACTTTTCTTTTCTTTTTTTCTTTTTTTCTTTTTTTCTTTTTTTCTTTTTTAATTTTCTTTTTTATTGTATTTTATATTTTATATTTTTTTTGTATTTTCGAAAAAGTATGATTACGTTGAATACAAGCCATGGATGATGACGGATACAACATAACCGTTCATTGTATTTGTATTCACCATCATTTTTTTCTTTTTAATTTTTTTTTCTATTTTTGTTTTTTTTCTTTTCTTCTTTCCTCTCTTTTGGCTCTAACTTTTATCCATATTAGACGGTCTCATTCAAGTGACATTTCTTAAAATAATATAAATATAATTATACTTTTAAAATTCATCAACTTTGGATCATCTTTTTTCGGATCAAATTTAAAAAAAAAAATTAACTGAAACTTTATTATTTAGGTTCATATTTTTTATTGACTACAAAAGTAGAATATCAATCATATTTTAATAAAAATGGCCCCAAAATATAGTTAAAATTTTCTTATTGTTACCTTTTTATTTGGTTGAATTAAATCATTATTACTGATTTATCACGAAAAGAAAATATATAATTAAATAAATAGTTACATTTATTATTAATATGTGAGTGTGGATGACGCTGCTGAAATAGACACTTCATGAATGAAATGTTTGCTTCAGCTGTTTTAACTGTGACTTTATTATATTATTCCTAATTAATTATTATAAAGGAGATTCATAAAAATAATCTAAATTTTAGCAAAATAGGAGTGTTCCTGACCTAACTTTTAAAATTATCATTTATAGACTTTTTTCTCTTTTTTATTCTTTTCTTTTGTTTTTCATTTTTTTTCCTCTGTTTTATCTCTAGCATCTACTTTTTTTTTCTTTTTTTCCTTTTTAATTTTCTATTTTTGTTGTATTTTATATTTTTTTGTATTTTTAAAAAATATGGTTACATCGAATACAAGTCATGGATGATGACGAATACAACATAACCGTTCATTGTATTTGTATTCACCATCATTTTTTTCTTTCGTTTTTTTGCTTTTTGATTTTTTTTTTCTCGTTTGCTTTTTTCTTTTTTTGATTATTTTCTTTCGTTTTTTCCTCGCTTCTATCTCTAATTTCTATTTCTCTTTCTTCTTCTTTTTTTTCCTTTTTTTTTGTGTTTTTTTCTTTTTTTCATTTTCACTATTTTGTATTTTTTCTTATTTTTTTCTTTTTCGTATTTTCCCCTTTCTTTTCTTTTTGGTTTTCTTCTTTTTTTCTATTTTTAATTTTTAATTTTTTTCTTTTCGCTTTTTTTTTCTTTATCTCTTTTCTAATTGTAGCTTCTATTTATTTATTTTTTTTTATTTTTATTTTTTTGTATTTTTTGTTTCTCTTTTTTTAAAAATTTTATTTCTTGTATTTTCAGAAAATATGTTTATGTCGAGCACAAGTCATGAGTGATGATGAAAACACCACAATCGCTTATTATATTTATATTCACACCACCATTTATATTTTTGTATTCATTGATACAATTGTATTTGTACTTTATGATTCGTGCTTGTATTTGTAGTTGTATTTTATAGTTCACATTTGTATTTGTATTTTGTAATTCTCACTTATATTTGTATTTTATAGTTCACACTACCATTTATATTTTTGTATTTGCTGATACAATTGTATTTTTATTTTATAATTCATATTTGCATCTGTATATTATAGTTCACATTTGTATTTGCATTTTATAGTTCTCACCATCATTAATATTTTATGCAATTTGCACTTGTATTTTAAAAAAAACTATTTTGTATTTGTATTTTATGGTTGACTGCATATTGTATTTGTACTTTGTGATTTTATTTTATTTGTATTTGTATTTGTATCTATTTTCGTCAATGCACTTGCATTTTTAAAAGAACTATTTGTATTTATATTTATAAATTGATCATATAGTGTATTTGTAATTTCTCTTATTTTATTTGTTTGTATTTGAATTTATTGTTGACAACGTCATTTGTATTTTTAAACAACTGAAAAAGAATTATTATTTTTCTTTTTTACGAACACTTGTATTAATATTCATTGATACGAATTGTATTTTATTAATACAAATGGAATAATACAAATATCAATGATAAATTATAAAATTTTAAATATTAAATTATACAAATACAAATGTTACATTTATATCAAATAATACATGCTTATACAACTTGAATCATACGCATACAAATGTTACTTGTTTATATACAAATATCAATGATAAACTTGACATACAAATACTAACGATACAATCGCATAAAATGACACATTTAAAATTTATATATTTTAAACTCAAGTAAATACAATTAATTCATATATTTATTTGTATACAAATATAAATGACAAATTGTATTTGTGACTAAAATATCAAATACAAATATGAATCTATTTAAAATATATAGTATGATACGAATTAATATACAATTTAAAAATATATAATAAAAAAAATACGACAACAACACCAAAAAAAAAAAAAGAGAGACAAGAAAAAAAAATACAAAAAGAAAAAAGGAGAAAAAAATGAAACAAGAACAAAAATAGAAAAAAGAAAGTTAAGAAAAGGCGGCAAAGAAAAAATAAATAAAAAAATAGATGAAAAATCCGAAACCAAAAAAAAAAAAGCAAAAAAAGTATAAAAAATGAAAAAGAAAAAAAGAAACAAAAAGGAAAAAATAGAATAGAAAAAAATGGAAAAGAAAAAAAAGATAAGGTAAAAAGACATTAAAAGATAAAAAAAAAAAAAAAGGAAAAGAAAAAAAAGAAGAAGAAAATTGGAAAAAAAGAGAAATAGAGAAAAAAAATAAAAGAGAGAAGTTATGAGTTGTATTTAATTGTCAAAAGAAACTATGGATTGTAATTAATTAAAATTTAGGCTAAATAGGGTAATTAGGATCTTATACTTTCTAAGTCATGTAATTATTCCTTATTATAAGTCATTTACGTCTTAGAAAATTAATAATATTTAATAAAAAAAGTAAAATAGACATTTATGACATGTTTGTTTCAGCCGTGATTTTACTATATCACTCCTAATTAATTATTATACGTCATTTTATATTAAAAAATTAATAATCTTTAATAAAAAGGTAAAATAGACATTAAAATGATAATTAACTTTTGATGTTTTAAATTAGCTTGACGTCTTATATTGGACCCACTTAAATTTTTCTGCGATGTAAGTCATTTATGACATATCCGCTTCACTGCTTCAATCATGATTTTACTATATTACCCCTAATTAATTATTATAGGTCATCTATCCATTAGAAAATTAATAATATTTCATAAAAAAATATAAAATAGATACAAAATGATAAGTTAACTTTTGATGTTTTAAATAACTTCACGACTTATATGGATCACACTTTTAATTTTTTTTACAAGAACTTTTATAGTAATTTTACTATATCACTTTTATTTAGTTATTATAAGTAATTTAAATATTAAGTGATATATAATATTTAATAACAGGGATAAAATAGATACAAAATGATAAATTAAAAATGGTTGGATGAAGTACTTAACAATTGTAATATTTGTGTCAAAAAAGAATATGGGAGTAGTATTGTAATGACCCTTTAGGTCATTTTTCATATTTCCGCTTATTTTCACCACTACAACTTCTCTATAGCTGCTTCAAGTCATTTATGGCTTGCTGGAACTGACAGTTCGATTACTGGACAGTTCATTTGGTTTTTAGAGTCAATTTCCTATTTTAAAGTCTTCGTTGGTTTTAAATGGCCACCGGGAAAAAAATTTAGTCAAACATCCTCGAATGCAAATTCTGGCTAGTCCAGCAGCTCTGAAATATCGATTTTAGGCTAATGAACCTTTGGTTCCGGTCCCAAGACACTGAGGCTCATTTCGTCCTATTGGTTGGAAAGTTAAGAAAATGAAAATTGAGTGTGGGGCCTATATTTTTATGAAAAGACCTCGGATAGAAATTTTGACTACTCCATTGATCCGAAACGTCGAATTTGGTATGGTTACACAGTTCATTTACATATATGAGACTCCGAATGAATCTCGAGGGCTTGGTGGAGACTTGAAAAATTTCCAAGTCTCAGTTGTATCTGATGTTCCATCGCGATCGCGTTGGCTTTGGCTGCTATTGTGATACCTTGACTAGGGAAACAAGTGTTGTGATCGCGACACTTTAAGTCGCAAACGCGAGTCCTTACACTGTCTACCAGTGCCACATCGTAAAAGGCAAATACCGTAATCACGAGTCTTGCGTCTGATGCCTAGTATCGCAATAGCGAACATCAGGTCGGATAGCGAGACCTGAGCACTTGGTATGGGTATAAATAGACCATCTTTGCATGATTTTTTCCATTCTTCATTCATTTTCTCAAAAGCTAAAATCCTAAATGGTGAGATAGCTTAAAATTACAGCTTGTGGGTGATTTGGGAGCTTTGCTAACGCTTGTTTACACGATTATCTTTTAATTTGTGGTAAGAATTCAACCTTTTCATGGTAATGATTTTTATTTCTTTTTCAAAAATTCCAAAACTTTGAGGACTTGATTTTAGCTCCAAATTAGCTCGGAATTCATTTATTTTTTAGGATAATGATTCCTTGAGCATGTGAGAACATTGGGTTGGTTTCAGAAACATGATCTTGCATAAATAAGAACCACATGAGGTTTTGATGTGATTTTTGGATCCGAAGAACAAGGATGAAATATGGGTATCATTATTTTTGTATTGATGAGTAAAACGTAATTTTGATAGCTTGACATCTTGCGGAAGCTTCTCAAAAGGAAAAAATAGTGATTTAGCAGATCTTGTGAGCTTTCTTCGGTATCCAAGTAGGATAGGTTTTACCCCTTGTTAGATTGAACTAATTCATAATATGCTTATGATTTTGTGTTAGATATGGGATGAGTTTTACGTATTGGTGTGATAAATTGAAATACTTGAAATTAGTTAGATCATTTAGTCTATTTTAGATACTGTTTAGGGCATAATTAGCCTAGTTATTCCTACCTTAGGTAAAGTTGACCTTGTAGGCTTATGCTTAGGTCGAAAATTCTTTAGCTATTAAACTAATGAGTATTTCCTTGGTCACTCGAGTTTAGGATGAAATCTACCCAAATTGTCTTACTTTAGGTGAAATTGACTTAGTTTCTCTATATCAGGAGGAATTGCTATCCTAGGGCTAGTTGTGGCTTATTTAACATCTAATAGTGGATTTAGATACCTTAGCCTAGTTCGGGGTAGATATTTCTTGGTAAATAATTTCGTGGATTTAGAATTGGGCTCTTCAATCCATCTTAGGCCAAGACTTGTGATAGTTATTGAATATACTTTGATACGCTTGTGTATATCTAGGGAGATAGTTATTTTGGTGATATTTAGACACATTAGTATTATTGGTTATGATGGATGACGTTGAAGTTAATGCTTAACAAGTATGTTATGAATGAGTTATTGATTAAACTTATGTTATTGATGAGCTTTTGAATATGCTATTGTTTTGGCTATTGTTTGGGCTACCGAATATGCTACTGAATGATCCTTGATTATTAAATTGGCTAGGCCATAAATTATGTTATTGATTGAGCCAACTAATGAGCTATTAACTATGCTAGTGATCTTGTTCATTGATAAATTAGCATTTATGTTTTTGTTCACGCCAGAGGCCATGCTTAGTGACTATATTGGTAATTAAGCCATTGATTATGCTATGTATAAACTATAGATTATGTCATGAATTAGATATTGACCAAGCCAATGATAAGTTATCTATTATGCTAATGATAAGTCATTAATTAGGATATGGATAAATTATTGCCTATGCTTGATAGTACATATTGATTATGTTAGAGGTCATGTTAAATGACTATATTGGCGAATACGTTATGAATTATCCTAAAAAGCATGCTTATTGATTATATTAGTGATTATGCTATTGATTATGCCAAAGATCGTGCTTATTTACTATATTGACAATCATGTTATTGGTTATGCTAGAACTCACGATTTCGATTATGATTATTAATCATATTAATATATTTTATTCATGATTATGTTATTAAGTACTCTATTGATTACGCTATTGGCCATATTGATGATGATGCCCGACAAGGCAGGAGGATAATTATGATGATATATTTGTCCGATAAGACTGGAGAATGATTATGATCATACATATTCTAGGTAAGGCTGGAGGATGATTATGATGATATATATACCGAATAAGGCTAGAGGATGATTATGATGATATATATACTCGGCAAGATCGGAAGATGATTATGATGATATTTACGAGGATATTGTCAAATTTCCATACCGGTTTGAGTTCGACTATACGTATTTTACTATGATGATATAATTATTATGATATGATGACATTGGGGTATGAGATTGAAAATCTACCTAAGTTGAAAATGAGAAAATAGTTACAATGTAGTATGATATGAATAGACTTTAGTGATATAATGATTAGCTGATAAATATTGGTTAGTTGATAAATAGTGGCTAGTTGACAAATGTTGGTTAGTTTGTAAATAATGACTAGTTAGTAAGTGATAATTATCCTTTATATGAAGATTAGTTAATAAATGATATTTATTTGACAAAGAATGATTTATTGATACATGAGGATTAGTTGTTGCATGAGGGATAGTTGATAAGTGTTGACTTATTTACAAATGATGAATATGGACACTCGATGGTTATAGTGTGTCATGACTTGGATGAATTCCAATTATATTATGAGAGATGATAAATGATGGTGGTGGTTTATTCTATCTTATTTGTACCTTCCAAGCTTATGGGAACTTGTGATGGGTTATTTACTTTTCTGCACTAATTGGCATATAGAAGCCAATTTTGTACTTATGATTATTGGTATTGATGTTTTATGTTATGTTATGCCATTATTATGGTTTATGCACAATGATGTTGGATTTACTTCAGGTTTGTCTATACCTTGACTTAGTTGTGTTATCTTGCATTTTATCATAGTTATATCATGATTTAGCTCAGTCAGCCGATGATTCCTACTGAGTACATGTGGTTTTAGTACTCATACTACACTTTTGTATCTTTTTGGTGCAGATCTGATTACTAATTACTATCGGTGATCGACGTTCGTACTGTGTTAATACCTGGAGATAGGGTGAGCTCTTAGAGTCAGAGTCATCTATTTCCTTCTATCTTTCTATGTTCAGTATTTTGTTTTGAAACAGATATTATTAACTATTCTAGATACTTAAGTTGTATTATTATTACTAGATACTCTTTTACTGGCTCTACCAGGTCGTAGGATGGTATCTATGTTGACTATCTTTATCTATTTTAAGAACCTTATTATTTATCAGTTGTGTAGTTGATTTTGTCCTATGTTGGGCATTTTTCACCTAGTTAACCCATTGTGTTTAGCTCTGATTTACGGTTTGGCTTACCTACTGGTGGAATAGAATAGGTGCCATTCCGACTCATAAATTGGGTCATAAAAAATTAGTATCAGAGCCTAGGTTACACTAATATTGTTGGTACAAGAGCAAATGTCTAGTAGAGTCCTGCGGATCAAAACGATGGCTTCTATTTCCTACCTTTGAGAGGCTATGCGACATTCTTAGGAGTTCTTTGCTTCTTTCACTCATTTTAACCTAAGAGTCTGAGTTGGTTTATAGAATATTCCTTTACTCTACTTTTTCACAGATAGCTAGGGCACGTGCTACCGCTACACGCGATGTGGGTCTCGATACTAATCCTAGGAATCTTTCTTCTATTAGTGAAAAACTATGAGATGTGTCCCCAACTAGGGGACAGAATAGAGGTCCTCCACCGGACTCTATTCTTACTCCTGAGCTAGAGGTTCTTCCGCCTCAACCAGTGGTGGGCCAGGGATCAGCCCAGGATCTACCAGTGTTTATTTCTTCTTTAGTGCTCAGGGATACTTTAGTTCAGGTTTTGGGGTTAGTTGGTGGCGCACCATCAGATGTTGCTCAGTCTATGAATCAAAGTGGTATGGAGGCGGGGGCGCAGTCTATAGCTGTGGCTCTCAGAGTTGAGGTTCCTCCGATGCCGGTGATTACTCAACCAGTAGTTGCTCGTCAAGCGATTGCACAACCTGTTATGTCTATCGTGGAGCAAAAGATATTAGGTAAAATCTTGATATTTGCTCCGCCTAGATTTTTTGGTGTTCAGAGCGAGGATGCATATGACTTTATGATTGCAACTGAGGATAGGCTCTGTAATTTTGTCCTAAGTTAGATTCGTGGTGTGGATTACATTACTTTTCAGTTGAACTTGGTTGCTCGACATTGGTAGAGAGGTTATATGGACTCTAGACCAGCTGTCTCTTCTTCTTTGACATGGGCTCAGTTCTTTTAGGTATTTTTGGAGAAGTATGTGCCTCACAGCCTTAGAGATCATTTGAGATATTAGTTCTCCAAATTGTAGAGGGGCTCAATGACTGTTGCGGAGTATGAGGCTCATTTTCACGAGTTGGCTAGGCATGCAACTTTTATTCTAGATACTGAGTATGAGAGAGTTCATTTCTTTGTTAGAGGGTTGAGACTTCCCCTTCTTATGTCTATTCAGAGTTTGGTTGTTGTGGGTAGGTCATTTGTTGAAGTTTTTGATCATGCTCAACTTTTGGAGGAGATACATCGTGAGGCCCGTGGGAGCGGCGATAAGAGGCCTAGACATCAGGACAGTTTCAGTGGGATTCATAGTAGTTCTTGATTTAGAGGTATCCATTATCGTAGTTGATATCCTCCGCGTCCATCTTATCAGCCTCAGAGTTATCCTAGTCGACCAGTTCTGGCAGCGCTTTAGATTACTGACGGAGGTTAGTCTATTGCTAGTAATCATCGTGGTCAGTCTTCGAGAGGTTTATCTTCTCGTCATTCTAGATGTGGGGGTTACTCTGGTTCAACCGAATCTATTGGTTCTAATTCAGCTCAGGTGACATGTTATAGTTGTGGAGCTCATAGTCACTATTCGCAAGATTCCCCTAGCCGTGGGGAGATTGTTGCTTCAGCTCAGAGTGTTCCCCCTTTTAGAGCAGTTTATCCCTCAACTAAGGGTAGTTCTCAGGGTCGTAGGGGTTGTTTCTAGGGTACTCGAGGAGGTTCTCAAGCAGGCAGAACAAAAGGTCGGTTAGGAGCCTAGCCAGATAGAGAGCATGGTCAGTTGTATGCAGTTCCTACTAAAACCAAGGTTGAGTCTTTGAATGTTGTTATTACAGGTACGATTCTTGTGTGTCGTCAGTCGGCCCTTGCTTTATTTGATTCGGGATCCACTTATTCGTATGTATCTGCTTATTATACTTTACAGTTAGAGTTATCTTAGGATTTATTATATGTTCCCTTGCGTGTATCTACTCTCATGGGTGATTCTTCAGTAGTGGATCGTGTGTTCGGATCATGTGTTATGACTGTTAGAGATGTTGATACTCATGCTGATCTATATGGTAGATTTTGATGTAATTCTGGGCATAGAATGGTTATCCCACCATCATGCGGTCATGGATTATTTTGCTAAGACCATTACCTTAGCCATGCCTGGCGTACCCCAGTCGTGTGGTAGGAATCGGTTAGCCATGAGCCGATGGAGATTATTTCTTATGTTCATTTTTAGAGGCTTATTTTGAGGTGTTGTGAGTCCTATCTTGCTTGTATTTGTGATACTAGTATGGAGATTCCATCGCTTAACTCTATTTCTGTAGTTTTTGAGTTTTCTAATGTGTTCCCTACCGACCTGTCTGGTATTTCCCCAACCCATGAGATTGAGCTTGCTATTGATCTTGATCCTGACACCCGACCTATTTCTATGGAACCTTACCATATGGCTCCTGCCGAGCTTTAGGATCTTCTTGGTAAGGGTTTTATTTGACCGAGTGTGTCTCCTTGGGGAGCCCCCATGTTATTTATGAAGAAGAAGGATGGCTCCACGTGTATGTGTATTGATTATAGACAGCTTAATAAGGTGACAGTGAAGAACAGTTATCCTATGCCTCGCATTGATGACCTTTTTTACCAACTTCAGGGAGCGAGAGTGTTTTCTAAGATTGATTTGACATTTGGTTACAATCAGTTGAAGATTCAGGCTGAGGATATACCAAAGATGGCTTTTAGAACCCATTATGGTCATTATGAGTTCCTTGTGATGTCTTTGGGTTGACTAATTCCCAAACTACGTTTATGGATTTGATGAACTGAGTATTCAGACCTTATTTGGATTCCCTTGTGATTATATTCATCGACAACATCCTTGTGCATTCGAGGAGTAGAGAGGAGCACCTACAATATTTGAGGATTGTACTCTAGACTTTGAGAGATCATGTACTTTTTGCCAAATTCTCTAAGTGTGAGTTTTGTCTTGAGTCAGTGACATTCCTTGGACATATGGTGTCTTAGGACGGTACTATGGTAGACCCAACTAAGATTGAGGTGATTCATGATTGGGCTAGACCAATATCTCCGACTAAGGTTCATAGTTTTATTGGTTTGGTCAGTTATTATAGACAATTTGTCGAGGGTTTAACTACTACTTCAACGCCTATGACCAGATTAACTCGAAAATAGGTTCCTTTTCGATGGTCCGAGGAGTGTGAGTCAAACTTTGGAAAGCTCAAGGATTTCCCTACTTCAGCTCCTATACTAGCTCTTCTTGTTGAGGGTGAGGGATTCACCACGTATTGTGATGCTTCTGTTGTTGGTCTAGGCTATGTTTATATGCAGCAGGGTTGTGTTATTTCTTATTATTTGAGACAGATAAAGGTTTACGAGCACAACTACCCCACTCATGATTTTGAGTTGGCGGTAATATTTTTTGTGCTTAAGATTTGGATTCATTATCTTTATGGTGTGCATTGTGAGATTTTCACTGATCACCGCAATCTTCATCATCTTATGAACCAAAAAAGAGCTTAATGCTAGGCAACGTAGATGGATGGAGTTTCTTAAGGACTATGATATCTCTATCTTATATCATTCAGGTAAGGCGAATGTAGTAGCAGATACCTTGAGCGGGAAGACAGTGAGTATGGGTAGCTTGCCTTGTATTTCAGTTTCTCAGAGGCCATTGGCACGGGATATTTAGTCCTTAGCCAACTTGATGGTTTGCCATGATATTTCAGACCCTCGGAGGATTCTTGTTAGTATTTAGGTGAGGTCTTTGCTTTTTAAGGAGATTCAAGATTGTCAGTTAGAGGATAGTAAGCTTCGTTTTCTCTGTGATCAGGTGGTGAGAGGTGAGTCCAAGCAGATCACCCTATATTCTGAGGGAATTTTGAGATTTAACAACCACATTTGTATTCTGATGATTGATGACTTGATCCAGTTGATTCAGCATGAGGCTCAAAACTCTAGATATTCTATTCATCCAGGCACAACTAAGATGTATAGAGATTTGAGACTATATTATTGATGGAGTGGCATGAAGAGAGATGTGGTAGATTTTCTAGCTTGTTGCCTATGTCATCATAAATAAAGGTCGAGCATCAGTGACCAGATGGATTAACTCAGAGGTTGCCTATTCCCGAGTGAATATGAGAGCATATTACCATAGATTTTGTAAGTGGTTTGCCTTAGACTTACCATGGTTCCGATGGTATTTGGGTCATTGTGGATCATTGACCAAGTCAGCGCACTTCTTTCCCATTCGGATGTCCTTCAGTGCTGAGAGGTTAGCCCATATTTATTTGGTTTTAAATAACCGGAAGGGTCATTAAAGTTGTGAACGCGACTCCTTGCAAAGTCCACCAGTGCGGTGATTGCAAAGGACAAATGCTACAATTGCAACTCTTGCGTTTGATGCCATGTATCGCGATAGAAAACATCGGGTCACGATAGCGATACCCGAGCACCTGGTATGGGTATCAGTAGACCCCTTTTACACGATCTTTCCCATTCTTCATCCATTTTCTTGAGAGCTAAAACTCTAAATGGTGAAATAGCTTAAAATTGGAACTTATTGGTGATTTGGGAGCTTGGATAATGCTTGTTTACGCGATTATCTTCCAATTTTTGGTAAGATTTATCCCTTTTCACGATAGAAATTTTCATTTGTTTATCAAAAATACTAAAACCTTGGTGGCTTTATTTTAGACCCAAATTAGCTCGGAATTTACCCATTTTTTAGGGTAATGATTCTTTGAGCATGTGGGAACACTGGGTTGGTTTTGAAAATATGATTTTTCGTAAATAGGACCCACAAGAGATTTTGATGTGATTGTTGGATCCAAAGCACAATGGTGCAATATGAGTATCATTATTCTCATATTGATGAGTAGAATGTGATATTGATAGCTTCGCATCTTGCAGAAGCTTCCCGGAGGGGAAAAGTGGTGATTTAGCAGATCTTGTGAGCTTTCTTCGGCGTCTTGGTAGGTTAGGTTTTATCCCTTGTTAGATTGAGCTAATTCATAGTATGTTTATGATATTGTGTTAGATTTGAGATGGATTTTAGGTGTTGGTGTGATAAATTGAAATACATAGGGTTAGTTGGATCATTAAGCTATTTTGGATAATATTTTGGGCATAATTAGCCTAGTTATTCCTACCTTAGGTAAAGTTGACCTTGGCGGCTTATGTTTAGGTCGAAAATGCTTTAGTTACTAAACTAATGAGAAGATTTCCTTGGTTACTCGAGTTTAGGATTAAATCTACCCAAATTATTTTATTTTAGGTGAAATTGACTTAGTTGCTCAATATTAGGAGAAATTTCTATACTAGGGCTAGTTGTGGCTTGTCCAACATCTAATAGTGGATTTAGATAGATTAGCCTAGTCCGGCATATACATTGCTTGGTAAGTGATTTTGAGAAATTAGAAGTGGCTCTTAGACCCACCTTAGGCCAAGACTTGTGCTAGTTATTGAAGACCCTTTGACACGCTTGTGTACATCTAGGGAGATGGTTATTTTTGTGATATTTAGACGCCCTGGTATTGTTGGTTATGATGGATGACACTGAAGGTAATGCTTAGCGAGTATGCTATGAATGAGTTATTTATTAAACTTATGTTATTGATGAGCTTTTGAATATGCTACTATTTTGGATATTGTTTAGGATACCGAATACGATATTGAATAAGCCCTTGATTATCATATTGGATAAGCCATAAATTATGCTATTAATTAAGCCAACAAATGGCTTATAAACTACTCTAGTGATCATGCTCATTGATAAATTAGCATTTACAGTTTTGTTCATGCTAGAGCCCATGCTTAGTGGCTATATTGATAATTAAGCCATTGATTATGCTATGAATAAACTATAGATTATACCATGGATTATATATTGACCAAGCTAATGATAAGCCATCTATTATGCTAATGATAAGCTATTAGTTAGGCTATGGATAAGTTATTGTCTATTCTTGATAGTAAATATTAATTATGTTAGAGGTCATGTTAAATGACCTTATTGGCGAATACGTTATGGATTATGCTAAAGAGTATGTTTATTGATTATATTAGTGATTATGCTTTTGATTATGCCAAAGATCGCGCTTATTTACTATATTGGCAATCATGCCTTTGGTTATGCTAGACCTCACAATTTCGAATATGATTGTTGATCATGTTAATATATTATATTTGTGGTTATGCTATTAAGTACAAATATAATATTCATTATGCTATTGTCCATATTGATGATGATACATATGCCCGGTAAGGCCAGAGGATGATTATGATGATATATATACCCGTCATGGTTGGAGGATGATTATGATGATACATATGCCCAGCAGGGCCGTAGGATGATTATGATGATATATATATCCGACAAGGTCGGAAGATAATTATGATGATATATATATCTGGAAAGATCAGAAGATGATTATGATGATAGTTATGAGGATGTTGTTTAATATCCATATCGGTTCGAGTTTGGGTATACATGCTATACTATGATGATATACTTATTATGATGTGATGACATTGGGGTGTGAGTTTGACAATCTTGTTAAGTTGAAAATGAGGAAAAGTTTATAATGTAGTATGATATGAATAGATTAGTGATATAATGATTAGTTGATAAATATTGGTTAGTTGATACATAGTGGCTAGTTGAAAAATATTGTTTAGATGGTAAATAATGACTAGTTGATAAGTGATGAATAACAACTATATGAAGATTAGTTAATAAGTGATGTTTTGTTGACAATGTATGGTTTATTGATACATGAGGATTAGTTTCTACATGAGAGATAGTTGTTAAGTGTTGACTTATTTACAAATGATGAATATGGACACTCAACGGTTATAGTGTGACACGACTTAGATGAATTCCAATTGTATTTTGAGAGAAGATAAATGACGGTGGTGGGTTATTCTATCTTGTTTGTACCTTCCAAGCTTATAGAGGCCTGCGATGGGTTATTTACTTTTCCGCACTAATTAGCGTATGACAACCAATTTTGTAGTTATGATTGTTGGTGTTGATGCTTTATGTTAAGTTATTCCATTATTCTGGTTTATTTACTTGTTTATGCACAACAATGTTGGAGTTACTTTAGGTTTGTATATTCCTTGACTTAGTTTTGTTATCTTACATTTTATCATATTTATATCATGATTCAACTTAGTTGGTCGATGATGCCTACCAATTACTCATGGTTTTTGTACTCATACTATACTTCTGTACCTTTTTGCTGAAGATTTGAGTACTAGTTATTGTTGTTGATCAACGCTCGTGCTGTGTTGATATTCGTAGATAGGTGAGCTCTTGGAGTTGGAGTCACCTATTTTCTTCTTTCTTTCTATGTTCAGTCTTTTGTTTCAAGACAGATATTATTGACTATTCTAAATACTGAACTATATTATTATTACTAAATGCTCTTGTATTGGCTCTACCAGGTCATGGCATGTTATCTATGTTGACTATCTTTATCTATTTTAAAGATCTTGTTATTTATAAGTTGTGTTGTTGATTTCCGCCTATGTTGGGCATTTTCCACCTAGTTAACTCTTTGTGTTTAGCTCCGAATTATGATTTGGCTTACCTACTAGCGGGATAGAGTAGGTGTCATCATGACTCGTAAATCGAGTTGTGACAAGTACACTTATTGAGATCTAAATGATTAGATTCAAACAAAAAATTAAATGTATAGTTACGAGTTAAGATCTAAATGATCAAAATTTTAATTTTTATTAGGTAAAAATACATGTAAAATACGTAAACAGGAGAATTAAATTTTAATTTTTTACTACTTTTTCATTTCAATTTATGTGACACCATTTGATTAAGCATGGAGTAGAAAAAATGAAATGCTAGTTTAAAATTTATGGTATAAATAAACCTTAGATTTTGTGTGATCATAAAACATTTAATTAAAAATAAAATGAAAATTACAGAAACAAATTGTTTCTAAAAATATTTTAGAAAATATGTCACATAAATTAAAATAAAAAAATCTAAATATTGGGCCCATGTCAGCACGAGCTATATGCCACTGGTCTAATAAGAAATAACAAAAAGACAGTTGGAATATATAAACATTACTTTTATAGAAAAGATTAAACCTGAAAGCAAATGCATATAATTTAGATAAAGCAATAAGTTATTTTTTATAAGTTTGTTGAAAAATCTAATATTGTTTATGATTGTTAGTTTAAGTAACGATATATTCCATCGTTACAGTGTAGCTTATCATGCAAAAGTTTGGATTAAGTTTTATTCAAGATGAAGTGCTGAAAATTTCAGGTTAGGCTAGTCTTGGATGAATTTCAGGTATGATGTGGTCCAGGTAAATTCGGTAATTGATAGGGTGGTGATTCAATGATCAAGATCATGATGTATTAGCTAAGAGGTTAGGGAGTTCATAGAAACTTTTGGAGGAGTTTGAATTAGTAAAACTCTGGATATAGTGTTTGACGTAAATTGGTTAGTTTGTAAGGTTGAAATCTGGGAGCGTGTTATGAAATTGCAAAAACTGGAAAGCTATCAAAGTTTCTGTATCACGATCCGAGACTACCCTCTAGTCAAAACACGATGCTTAGAGTCACAAGTGACCCCAAGATAACCCATGATCTGGCATTACACTAAGAATAATAAAGTAAATTGTATAAATACTGAGTGAAAGCTAAGCTAAAAGATATAACCATACTAAAATAAAATCATTATGAAATATCAAAATCCATAAGCTATACAAAACTATCATGCTAAAAATATAGTTGATTGACTGAAAGCCTATACTAAGATGAGTTGTTGGGACAAGCCCCAACTAACTCTGACTGTTTGAAATTAAAATAAAATTGAAAGAAAATGTTTATAAATGTTCCTCGAATGATGAGGACTCACCAAACTCTATTGCTGCAATGACTATTGAATTAAGCTGGCCATAATTAGGATGTTGAACACCTAAACTTATATTATAAGAAAATATGCGCAAAAATAGAATACAATTAGTACTTTGAATGTATTGAGCATGTGAGATATTCACTGCACTATGTAAGCAGAACATGTTGAAATTTACATGATAAGCTGAACATGGATTAAAATCGATAAATTTATGCAACGACCAAGTAATAAATGTGGAATAATGTAATAACTAAAGTAAATGAACACAAGGTCATGGGAGGTCTGAGATTGAACCGTGGAAGATTTATGTACCTGACATAGACCATGTTAGTAACATGTAATCCATCCTGTAACTTAAGTTGGGGGGTGTTCTATACCTTGCCAAAGGTACGAACCATGATTGACGTGAATTCACTCATGAGTCCATTAAGGCCAAGGAAGACACACTCAACTAGCGAGGACCTTATTTTACCAACGATGGCACATAGTTTGGGACTTGAGATATCTGAACCCTTGTCCTCTCAGTGCTAAGTACTACTCCCAAATAAAAGTAAACTGATATACTGAAATGCTCAACAATAATGATATTTTTAAACTGAAGTATAAGTGTTTTATCTGAAAGCATTCTAAATCATGAAAACTGAATGTCTAAGTATACACCATAAATGCTTAATATCCTAGGTCATTGGGTATTTATAACCCGCCATCTTGGAAGAATGCAACTATTAATGACAGTTTGATTATAAATTGAATGTATTAAGAAATTGCATAAGTCAAGCTCAAAATAAAAAATTATTAATATAATGATGGTTCAAAGTCATGAGGATGAGACGATAATCAAATTTGTAGGAAAATATATATTCATGGTTTATTCATAGTAAGAAACTGAAAGATATTGAAATTTATTCTTTTCATGAAAACACTAAGCTTGAAGGGTGAATTAAACTTAGGGATTTGAGTTACTTTTGGGACTCAATGGGTGAAAGGGACCCATTGATAAAAGCCTACATACCTGGAGATAAGAATCCTGTAGAATTCTCTAAACTTGGAGCTTGAAGAAAATGAACCCTAGATTACCCTAAAGAAGAAAAATCACCTCTTTTCTCTTATTTTTGATAAGTATTGATTATTTTCTAAGTAATAAGGGACTTATGGTATTATTAACTTTAATAATCAGGTTCGGGTTTTCTTAAACAATGTAGTTTAGAGGTTTAAAAAGTAAAAAAAAAACTAGAATGCCCCTTATAAAACATAACTACAAAAAGATTCAAGGTAGGACGTACGACCGATCCCACGATCATGGGACCTACCTACGATGATGAATAGTGTTTGTGGTTGGGTAGATGCACTGGAGACTTGATTGTATGAGCTTTAATATAATCATGGGACCCACCTACGGTCGTATCTTGATTCGTAGGTTGGTAGTCCAAGCCGGATCACTTTAGGAGTCAAGATCGTGGTTTATAACCAAGTTCATAGTACCCTTTCATGGTAGGAAGGTATACTTGTTAACTTTCAGATTTTTAAAACTTTTAATGTAGACGAGACCATTTTACGGTCATACAATCCAACCATGGTAGTGGTTACAATCGTACTATCTTACTATTAGACAATGCTTTATTAAAATGGTCATAATTATTAGCTCCAAAATTGAATTAAGGCAAAACTAGATGTGTTAGAAAGAGGACTCAAATATCTTTCATTTTGTGGGTCTTGAGATCAAAAATACTTTAAAAGTCTAGGAGATATGCTTGTTTGAAACTAATTATAGAAAGATTATTCAAAGTAATCAATCGGTAAGGAATGTTTTGTCAAGACCCAAAAATTAAGGATCTTAATGACACTTGTCACGGCAAGCCTTAACAAGTAAGCCTATCACCCAAACTGATATAAGAAGAAAAATCAATACCACAACCCAAGGAAGGATCCCTAGAATAGAGTCGAAGCACAATATATAGTAAAAGCAAATATATAGTCAAGAAACCAAACCAAATTCCAAAACCTGATGTCACAGTGTAAGAACTAACTAATACAACTCGTAGTTAAAACATACATAGGATAACTCAAAAAGAATAACTCTGTCTCTGAATACAATTAAGAATAGTACAAAATAAGAAAAGATAGTTACCAACTCTGGATGCATAATTCAACCACTACCTCAAGGACTCCAAATGCCGCCTGAATCAGCTATTTGTATAGCACGCTCATACCCGGATCTACACCAAAAGGGCGTAGTAGGGATGAGTACAATCCACTTGTACTCAGTAGGTATCATAGGCCGATTTAGTAAAGTAGAAAATAAGTATATAAACACAAACTTGGGTACGTCACCTGCAGTTAGAAAATGTTTCAAATGGTAGCCCACACCGTCTCCACTAACAGTTTTACTATATACACATATAACAAATACAGGTAGGAAAAGAATAACAAATATTCACATACACTAAGTACAGGTACAAGAAGATAGGAAAGATAGGCATATATCAAGTCAAGAATAGAGATACAATTACATAATAAGCACAACATATGAATTACAATAAAGATAATGATGATGATGATGTAATGCACGAGGTAATCATATAACCTCCGTATACACCTACTGAGCTATGTTTCTAAGGTAGGACCCATAGAAGGTTTGTTAACCCATGTACAACCAATATCCATATCTTCTCTCCGACACATACATCGGTAGAGGGTCATTAAAGATGTCACATTTTCTGTCAAAAAAATTCAGTGTTTCTATATTTCTACGGTGGTACCAATGTTTCATGGATGAATATGATGTGAGGATGTAATGCTTACAATCAACCAAAATGAGAATCCAATGACCAACCAATATACCAATCATGTGAGCCAAAAATCTACTCAAAATCAGCCAATCATCCATGATCCAATGTAATCAAGAAACCATCAAGTGAAGCAGGCAAGAAAGTGTCATTGATACCACATAATTCCCCCAAATCTAGGATTTTTCCTACCAAAAAAAGTGTAACCAAACATACACACACATATATACATAAATACATACATACATATATACATACATACATACATACATATATATATATCAGACCAACAATATCATATAAGACCCCACATGATCACACATAACACATAATGTCTCAAAACCACCAAATATTATCTGTCTTCACACTGGCACATAAATCACCTAAGCACATTTTCTATGATACAACCCCATACCCATAGCATACTTTTACATTATTATTAACTACCCAACTGTCATGACCTAAATCGGGGCCTAGTCGTGATTGCAATCTCAAGTCCACCATGGGTCGAAGACCACTACCTTAACCTTACCTCAAGAGCACATAAATATGAACAACGAAAGTCAACTAAAATAGCAATGACAAAGATAAATAATTCTAATGAAGATTCTAAGAATCAAAACAAATGATCAATTCAACACTTGTCCACAAAAGCCTCTAAAATCAGAATACCAACTAAGTCGGGACATGCCCCCGACTATGACCAAAAAGGATCCAAAAGTACTAAGAGAAAAGATAAAGAACTATGAAATGATCGGACCTTTCGACAGAAGAGGCTCACTATTTCACAATTGATCCATAGAAGTACTCAACCACTTAACGCTGCACAAGAGAAATAGAAAAGCTCTTGGACCCGACATCATGAAATGATGCAGCATCCATGGACGGTCAGTGGGGCGAGTACTCACATGTAACTCAAGAGATAAGGATAAAATGATGCAATTAAAAAAATCCAGTCATAAACCATATGTTATTGTAGGGAAAAGGTCCATGAACATGAGAATTTAAAGTATCAACCTAAACTATGTAGCTAAAACCATCCTAAAGGCACCCACGGGCTATATGGATCCAACTCCCCCTATTGAAAGGGCCCCAGTACGTGTTAGCCATACGAACCGAGGAAAAACTAAAGGAAGGCTAAAACACCATGGCTATAACCCTCCTAAAATATATATAATATGTGCACCAAGCACACGATCACATGGACCCCCAACACCAGCAAACGTGGTTTTCAACATTGATCTCCCCGGGACCTACACCTTCACGGTGAGCTACAAAATTCTCTTTAGTACCAAATTAAAATGGTTTAAACATAAACCAACCACTTACCCAAGAGTCATGTATTAAGGCATTTACTAACTTGGTATCATCATACCAATATGCTTGCAAGCTAATTCAATTATACCAAATCAATCAATGCAATCATTTGACTCCCAAGTTTTATTAAAAATCCAAAACCAAGGCCATCAAGGCCATCCAAAATCATATTCATTCATTTATTCTTTAATGTAATGCAATGGGTTCAAAATACAAGTCACACTATGCAATTATCCATATTCAAAATTAAGTATACAAAGTGGATTGAGGTTAATGCAATTATAACGCCAAAATTCCATAAATTTGGAGAAACCCATGTATCCCGTTCCAACCATTAAAATAATACATCAATTCAGTCCCAAAACCATCTATTAAAACGTAAATAATCCTTTTAAAATTGAGACAAGTAATTCAAGCAATAACCATCAAAACCCCTCAACACAATTTCAAACTCATCAATTAAAACACATGAATACTGATTAGATAGATGCCACATTATAAAAATGCAAGTTAGGGATGAGCAACATGCCTAAAATATAGAACTATTCAAAGAGAATTCAAAATTTAAAGTTTGGATAGTGAATTTTTTGTAAAACTATTGAGCTTTATTGGGGTTTAAGTTAAAGAGGAAATAGGATGGTTTTGATCTTTGAAAACTAAAGAGAAAGGGGTTATTTTATGTTTAAAATTTGTGTAAGGAGTAAAAAGACCAAAAGCCCCTCACCCCAAGTGAAAAAAGCAAAAACTGGATGAATTCAACATAGCAGTGTGGCACGCCCTTATCGCGGAGGTTAATCTCCATCATATGCCACTATCATAGAGGCACACTGCCTTGGAGTTCCAAAATAGCCCCGAACCCTTTCTGAAATTTCAAAACTTTTCCAAAATACCCTTTTAACGTCCATAAATATAATTTAAGTCAAACATCAACATTACTCATGCGAGAGAGTCAAAAATATAATTATTAAAATTTTATGAGGTCTTACACCAATCCAGTATGAAGAAAGTTAAGTCATAATCTACCTCAAATGCCAAACACCGATACTAAAAGCCTTTAATTTAAAGATTTCCCCTCACGAACATACTTAGAATCAACTAAAATATACAAATATAAAATCTATACATCAAAAGAAATCCAACGATACTCATATTGCCCATTTCCAAATTGAGGTTAAAATGGATCCCTAAAATAGACTTTTGAAAAAGAAGAAAAAAATCAAAAATTTTGTCTTAAAATATATTTTTCAAGACTAAAGGAACTCACAGGAAAAAACCCATATGAAAATAGAGTGAAATTGATGTTTGAATTGAAGAAATGATGATTTGAGCCTTTCAAACCAAAATTTCTAAATTTCACCTCTAATTTTGTATTAAAAGAAAGTTAGCACGATAAAAACCGAAGAAAGTCATTGAAATAGGGATTTGGATCTTACCTAAGCTTAAAAATGATAGAAAATGCTTAAAAACTTGAACCTCAAGCTCTAAGTCTCAAAAATGGTTAAAGAATCTTGAAAATGGGAAATTAAATCACCTAGGTTAAAATACACATGGTTTTGACCCGTGAAATTTTCTTGATCTTTGAGCTCACTATCCTTGTAATGACTCACTAAACGATTCGTATAGTGTGGGTACGGGTCAGGTGGCCCAACCCGTATGGTGTCTAGTTATTGGTGGTTAATTTTCTGTTGTGGTTACAGTTTGGTGGTGAGGATCATTAGGAGTGGTGACAGTTTGTTTGGTCGGTCCCTTATTCAAATTAGTAACTTAGTGACTTGACTTGGCTTTGAGTATGAGTGGCTCACTAAGAGCTTTGAGGACAGGGTACGAGTGGTAAGGTTGAGTCGTATGTTGTCCATGTCCAACCTCTTTGGTTTTTGACTTGGATACGACTGGACCATACCTGTCATGTGGTTTGGCCATGAGTGAGGGTGAGGGAGTCATATAGTGGATAGTGTATGGGTTTCTAACTCACTGTCTTGGGGATGACTCCATGGTACGAGTCGTATATTATGGTCACGAGTCAAGGGGTCGACTCGTAACCACCTGTGGTAATTTTACTGTCTTAAGTTGGGGGCATTTTGGACATTTCCCCCTTTGTGAGATCACGACATAAAAAACCTTTTGGGGATTCATTAAACTATTATTCTCAATCAAACACTAAAATCTCTCTCAAATTCTCTTTCAAGCAAAAGGCTAAGGTCTCATCATGATAATCAATTAAGGCTTTCAAGGGTGGTTTCTCTTCATCTTCCTTGGTGTCTAAGGCATGTTACTCCTCCTTCATTGTTATTTTATTAAGAGAATGTATTTTAATGTATTATTTTCATGATATTGTTATGGTTGAAAATAATGGTTGGGGGTTTGTTTGGATGTTCATGGTTGATTAATGGTTCCCATGGTTTAATTATGTATTCTCTCATATTTTTAGTATGATTTTGACATTGTGGAATGCATGTAAATGGTAAGTAGATTTCAGGGTATTATGGTTTCCCCAAATTACTTGGTTATGGTTTTGAAACTTATGTGCCCTCAACTTGTTTGTTAAAATGCCAATGAGAATGATTTTGTCACATAGTTTGACTACTCCTGAAATCTTTGCATTACATGAATAGTAATGGAACATGAATTGGTTTGTTTGATTTTAAATAGATTATAAAGTCCTTAGTGGGCATGATTTTGGTTTAATTGAAAACTTGGAGTCAACTTAGTTTAATGGCTTTGGTATGGCATAAAGGATAGAGTTTCAAGCTTTAATTTTAGTATGATGATACCAATGGTTATTGCCTAATTAAAAGTCTCCTTGGTAAATTATTAGAATGTGTAAATGGTTTTAATATGTGCTTAAAGAGGGCTGAGTATCAAAGCTGGAAAAGGTGAGGGTCCTGGGGGGACTGACACTGGAAACTCATATTAGCCGATGTGAGGTGGTCTTGGTGATCATGTGCATAATGACACACTTTATATTTTTGGAGATGTACTAGTCATCTAGGTTCTTTTTCTCCAGGCATGCGGCTAACATACACTGGGCTCTTTCAGAAGTGGGAGCTGAACCCATATAGCCCATGGCTGGTTTTAGGACGATCAAGCTACTCAGCCCAGGTTAAAGTTTTAAATGCATGCTAAACCCGGTTCACTACCACAACATGATTTATATGTATATGTGTTATTGCATATGGCTATTTGGTTTGGTTTTGAATATTATAATTATTTTATCTTTATTCCTGAGTACATGCTAGCGTTCACTACACTAATCATCTTCGAGCATTATATCCCCACGCAATACAGGAATCGGTCATACTACCATTCTTCCTGTTCAGTGACTCAGATTCGGGGACAACTTTGAATCAAATTGAAGTAGTGAGCTTCAATACTACGAAAGACTCTTTTTCATGCTATGGACTTTTTTTCATTATTTTTGTTTCTTGGATTTTAGTTTTGGCTATGGTTGGGGGCATGTCCCGACTAGATGTTATGTGATTCTGGTTAGAGGCTTTGTCAGACTACTATGGACATGGGCAGTATCGGTATTGGTGTTAGCCTTTGTATCGGTATTAGCATTGAGGTTGAAACTGGTTGGATAGTTGATTGAGGTTGTTGGATTATGAATATAGACTTTGCTAAATGTCTTTGAAATATTATTATTTTATCTTGTTATATGTTCGAATTCATCTGACATAGGATGTAAGGTAGTTATGGTTGGGTATTAGGGGTGGTCTTCGATCCTGGTTGGATTGAGATGCCCGACACGACTAAGCCCCGATTTAGGGAATGTCAGATTGGTATTAAAACCCTAGGTTCATGGTCAATTGCGTGTCCAACAAAGCTGTGTCGAGTAAAGTCTATTTTAGGGGTGTATAGCGAGCTACACTCATAAGGGAGAGGCTATGAGGTATTTAGGAATGTTTTTCTTTTTTTGTGTTCTATTTTCAAGCTGTAGAGTCTAAGGTCTTAAAATTTCCTCTAATACCCATTTGTTCGCTTTTCAGGTCATTCCTCCCAAATGATTTCAAGTTCACAAAAACTCTTTTGTCCCACCCAAGGACAATATTGATGGGATCCTTCCTATTTATAGGGTATAGACCTAGTCTAGGGGTGTAATTCCTGATTTCCCTCTTGGAGTTCCATCAATTCCCTCTAGTCTTTTTTGAGCTCCTCAGGCTGCGTGACGAACGTTGAGTTTTGTCAGTCTATTCATATGTTGGCACAATTGGTAGATTCTCAAACTTAGTGTGGTATTTTTGTTACTCTATTTTCTGAGGCCATAAGGGTTGGTCAGTTTATGAGGATGACCCTCCTCTATTCACTGGTGTTAAGGTTGAGAAAGATCCTCAAGCTTTTATGGATGATATAGAGAAGATCTTTTGTGTTATGCATGATACTACTATGGAAGGTCTGGAGTTTGCTGCCTACCAACTGAAAGATATAGCATACCAATGGTATTAGGAATGGGAATAGACTAGGGGTGACGATGTTGAGTCAGCCCTATGGGATAATTTCTCTAGTGCCTTTCTGGACTATTTCTTTCCTCAAGAGTTGAGGGAAATAAAGGGTGAAGAGTTTGTTAATCTAAAGTAAGGCAACATGTCAGTCAAGGAGTATGCCTTGAAGTTTCAACAGTTATCTCGGTATGTTCCGGAGCTAGTGTCTACCATGAGGGCTAGAATGAGGAATTTTGCTTCTGTATTATCTTGAGACTTGATTTTTTAGAGTAAGACTGCCTTATTAAAAAAAACATGGATAGTTCCATGTTGGTTGTGTATATGTAGTAGGTCAAGAAAGAGAAGAAAAAGTAGGTTGAAATTGGAGAGAGGTAGAATAAGAAGTTCAGGTTTTTTAATTAGGGTGGTGTTCAATAGCAGAGTGGCAGGGATGGTGGAAAGTGGTCCAAAAAGAGGTGGGGCAATTCTGGGTCTCACTCGACGGGTAGTGCTCCCTGCCCAAACCCGTTCGGTGACAGACATTTTCAGAGAATGATAATTATAGGGCATAGGGTGTCCAATCTTAGGTTAGTGGGGCCCAATCATATCTATCATATCCTTCATGTAGATTTTGTGGTCGAATACATCAGGGTTACTGTGTTGAAAGAAAGGACAAGTGCTTCAACTACGGTCAGCCAGGGCACATGATTAGAAACTGTCTTGTTAGTAAGGTTTTTTTTGGGAAAACAAGGTTCCTGTTGCCTCTTCATTAGTTTCGGCCCCAAAGGATGCACCATCTAGTTTTGACACTGGTCGAAATCGTCTCTATTCTCTCACTACCCACCAGGAGTTTGAGGCATCGCCTTATATCATTACTGGTATGTTGAAACACTTTTCCTATGATGTGTACTGTTTAATTGATCCGGCTTTCACTCTCTCATATGTGACTCTATTTATGGTTGTGCATTTTGGTTTCTGTCCCGAGTGTATTTCAAACCCATTTTAATTTCTACCTTGGTGGGTGACTCTGTGGTGGATAAAAGAGTCTATAGGGGTTGTGTGGTGTCTTTAGGTGGTCGGGAGACTTTAGTTGATCTGTTTGAATTAGTCATGGCTGATTTCATTGTCATATTAGGGATGGATTATTTTCACTCGTGCTATATTTCTATAGACTGTCGAACCCGTAAGGTTGTCTTCAAATTTCCTAACGAGACGGTTATTAAATAGGAGGTGGTTCCCTAGCTCCTAAGAGAAAATTTATATCATATCTTAAATCTCGGAGATTGATCTCCAAGGGGTGCCTCTACAATCTGGTTTGCGTTAAAGATTCTAACTCGGAAGGACTTTCTTTGCATTCCATCCTGGTGGTGAACGAATTCCATGAGGTGTCCCTGATGACCTCTCTGGTATTCCTCTTGATACGGAGATTGATTTTAGGATTGATCTTGTTCTGGAACTAGTTCAATCTCTATTCCTCCATATAGAATGGCTCCAACTGAGTTGAAGGATCTTAAGAAGCAATTAAAGTATCTCTTAGACAAGGGTTTCATCTGCCCTAGTGTGTCTCCATGGGGTGCACTGGTGTTATTCATTCATAAAAATAATGGTTCACTTCTGATGTGAATTGATTACCGATAGTTGAGTAACCCTCTTTCAAGGATAGATGATTTGTTTGATCAGCTATAGGGTGCTAGATTTTTCTCCAATATTGATCTTCAGTACGTGTATGATTAGTTAAATATTTGGGATGTAGATATCCCTAGGACTACCTTTCATACCCAGTACGGGTATTTTTAGTTCTTAGTTATGTTTTTTGGGTTGACTAATACCCCGATGGCATTCATGGATTTGATGAATAGAGTCTTCCGGCAGTTTCTGGATTTGTTCGTTATTGTGTTCATGAATAATATTCTGGTGTACTCTAAGAGTGAGGTAGATCATGCTGATTACCTCTACATTATACTGGAGACCCTAAAAGAGCAAAAGTTGTGAATTCTGGTTGAACGCTGTCACTTTTTGGGGTCATGTTATTTCTAGTAAAGGGATCATAGTGGATTCACAGAAAGTTGCAGTGGTTAAGAAGTTGCTCGGACCTTCTAGTTACTACAGGAGGTTTGTGGAAACTTTTTCTTCTATAGCTTCCCCATTGACTAAGTTGACTTAGAAAAAGGTGAAGTTTTTATGGTCTGATGCTTGTGAGGGTAGTTTTAAGAAGATGAAGGATAAGATGACTTTGACTCCAATCCTGATCTTGTCTGAAGGCACTAACTGCTTTATAGTCTATTGTGATGCATCCTGTGTAGTACTCGGGTGCGTTTTGATGTAGCATGGCAAGGTGATAGCTTACGCCTCTAGATAGTTGAAGGTGTATAAGAAGAATGATCTGAGTCATAACTTGGAATTATTGGTTTTGTTATTCGTATTGAAAATCTGGTGTCACTATCTATATGGCGTGCATGTGGATATCTTTTCCTATCATAAAAGCCTGCAGTATGTGTTTACTCAAAAAGGGCTAAAACCCAAACAAAGGAGATGGCTTGAGCTGCTCAAGGATTACGACATGAGTCTTCACTCCCATCCTGGTAAAGCTAATATGGTTGTTGATGCTATTAGCAGGTTATACATAGGAAGTCTTGCTCATGTGGATGAACGAAAGCGAGAGTTGGTGAGAGATATTCATCGTATGGCTAATTTTGGAGTTCTTCTCTTGGACTCTGGGATGGTGGTGTGGTTGTGGATGAGGTAGCGCAGTCCTCTCTTGGTGATGAAGTAAAGGAGAAATAAATGTTGGATCCTATCTTGGTAAGGATCAAAGGTGATGTTGGTGGGAGAAAGGTGATGGACTTCGAGATTAGTAGTGATGATACTTTGTGGGACCAAAGGAGGTTATATGTTCCAGACATAGATGGTTTGCGCGAGAGGACTTTGGCTGAGGTGCATAAGTCGCACTATGCTATTTATCCTGGTTTGATGAAAATGTATCATGACCTTAAGGAAATATATTGGTGGAACAATATAAAATGGGATGTGGCTAGTTTAGTGGTTAAGTGTATGGTGTGCCAACAAGTGAAAGTTGAGCAGATGAGGCCCAGAGGATTGTATCAAGAAATTAAGTTTCCTGTTTAGAAATGGGAGGTGATCAACATAGATTTTGTTACCTGTCTTCCTCGATCTCAGAATCAGTTTGATTTGGTTTGGGTCATCGTAGATAGAATGACTAAGTCTACTCAGTTTTTGCCGGTAAGGACTAATTTTTTGACTGAGGATTATGCAAGGTTGTATCTCCACGAGATTGTGAAGCTGCATGGGGTGCCTATTTCTATCATCTCGGATCATGGTATGCAATTTTCATCTCACTTTTGGCGATCATTTCAGAAAGATTCCGGGACCAAGGTACTTAGTACTGCTTTTCACCTGCAGTCGGATGGGTAAGCAAAAAGGACTATTCAGACGATGGAAGATATGTTATGTACTTATGTAATTGAATATGGTGGTAGTTGGGTTGAGCATCTACCTCTTATAGAGTTTGCATACAACAATATCTACCACTCTAGCATTGGAATGGCTCTATTGAGGAATTGTATGGTAGGAGGTGTAGATCTCTTATTGGGTGGTTTGAGGTTGGGGAGGCAGAGATATTTGGCCTGGATTTGGTTCACCAAGATTTAGAGAAGGTGAAGCTAATTCGGTATAGGCTTAAAGTTGCCCAAAGTCTCCAAAAGTCATATACGGATGAGAGGCGTAGGAAGTTAAACTTTGAGATTGGGGATAAAATGTTCTTGAAGGTGTCTCCCATGAAAGGAGTGATGCAATTTAGGAAGAAGAGAAATCTTAGTCCCCGGTATGTTGGTCGGTACTTAGTTTTGAAAAGAATTGGCGATGTTGTGTATGAGTTAGATCGACCTTGTAGTCTAAGCTCTATTCATTCGGTGTTTCACATATCTATGTTGAGAAAGTGTGTGGGTGATCCATCGCAGATTGTGCCTATCATGGATATTGATATTTCAGATTTCTTATCTTATGGGGAGGTCCCTGTTGAGATCTTGGATTGGCAGGTTTGTTGGTTGCGAGCCAAGGACGTAGCATCGGTAAAGGTTCTATGGAGGAACCACTAGGTGGAAGAGGCTACAAGGGAAGCTGAAGAGGACATGAAGTCCAAGTATCCATCTTTGTTTTCCATTTTGGAAGATCCTGCGTAAGGTATATGTTGATCTTACCATTTTTGTATTCTGACTTTGTTGATTTCCTTGGTATTTGTGTTTTCTAACTTAGTTAAAGGTAAGAGTAGAGGTGTGTGGGGTCTTAATCGTGTTTGTACTGTCTTGTCCTATGATTTGAGAATGAATGATCCAAGTTGGGGAGAATTGAAAGACCCTGGATTTTGACCCTTGAAATTTTCCTGAGCTTTGAGCTTACTGTCTTTGTAAACAATCACCATACGAGTCATATAGTGTGGGTACGGGTTAGGTGGCCAAACCCATAAGGTGTCTAGTGATTGGTGGTTGGGTTTCTGTTGTGGTTATGGTTTGGTGGTATGGGTCGTTAGGGGTGGTGACAGTTCATTTGGACGGTCCTTTAATCAAATCAGTAACTTAGTGACTTGACTTGGCTCTGAGTATGAGTGGCTCACTAAGATCCATGAGGACAAGGTGTGAGTGATAAAGTTGAGTCGAATGTTGTCTATTGTCCAACCCCTTTGGTTTCTGTCTTGGGTACGACTGGACCATACCAGTAGTACGATTTGGTCATGAGTGAGGGTTAGGGAGTTTTATGGTGGATAGTGTATGGGTATCCAACTCACTGTCTTGGTGACAACTCCATGGTATGAGTCATATGTTGTGGTCATGAGTCAAGGGGTCGACTCGTAACCACCTGCGGTAATTTTCCAATTTTAAGTTGGGGCATTCTGGACATTTTCCCTTTGTAACTCCCTTCGATACCATGACATAAAACACTTTTTGGGGCTTCATTAACCTATTATTCTCAATCACTCTTAAAATCTCTCTCAAGCAAAAGACTAGAGTTTCATCAAGATAATTAGTGAAGGCTTTCAAGAGTGGTTTCTCTTCGTCTTCCTTATAGTCTAAGACATGTTACTCCTCCCTCATTGCTAGTTTATAATGAGCATGCGTTTTAATGTATGATTTTCATGATATTGTTATGGTTGGAAATAATGGTTGGGGTTTTTGGATGTTTATGGTTGATTAATAGTTCCCATGGTTTAATTTGTTTTCTCTCATGCTTTTAGTATGATTTTGACATTGTGGGATACATGTAAATGGTAAATGGATGGATTTTGGAGTATTATGGTATCCCCAAATTACTTGGTTATGGTTTTGAAACTTATGTTCCTCAACTTGCTTGTTAAAATGCCAATGAGAATGATTTTGTCACATAGTTTGACTACTCCTAAAATCTTTACATTGCATAAATAGTAATAGAACATGAATTGGTCTGTTTGATTTTAAATGGCTTAGAAAGGCCTTGGTGGCCATGGTTTTGGTTTATTTGAAAACTTGGAGTCAACTTGGTTTATTGGCTTTGGTATGGCATAAAAGGATAGACTTGCAAGCTCTAATTTTGGTGTGACGATACCAATAGTTAATACCTAATTAAAAGACTCCTTGGTAAATGGTTGGAATGTATAAATGATTTTAATATGGGTTTAAAGAGGTTCGAGTGGAGAAGTCGTGAAAGATGGGGGTCTCGAGGGGACCGACACTGGAAACTCACGTTTGCCGATATGAAATGGTCTTGGTGACCGTGTGCATGATGACACACTTTATATTTTGGGAGATATACTAGTTATCTCAGTTTTTTTTTCTTCGGTTGCGCAACTAACACGCACTGGGGCCCTTTCAGCAGGGGAGGCAGAACCCATATAGCCCTGGGTGGTTTTAGGAAAATCAAGTTACTCAGCCCAGGTTAAAGTTTTAAATGCATGCTAAAACCGGTTCCCTACCCCAGCACGATATATATGTATATGTATGATTTTATATGGTTATTTGGTTTGGTTTTAATTAATGAAATTATCTTATCTTTATCCCTGAGTACATGCTAGTGTTCACTCCGCTAATCTCCTTTGGGCATTGTAACCCCACGTGATATAGGAACCGGCCATACTATCATTCCTCCTACTCAGTGACTTGGATTCGGGGATAGCTTTGAGTTGGATTGAAGTGGTGAGCTTCCATACTTCAGAAGACTCTATTTCATGCTATGGACTTTTATTCATTATTTTTGTTTCTTAGATTTTAGTTTTGGCTATGGTCGATGGCATGTCCCGATTGGATCTTATGTGATTTTGGTTAGAAGCTTTGTCAGACTACTATGGGTATGGGCAGTGACGGTATTAGTGTCGGCCTTGGTATTGGTATTGGCATTGGAGTTGTCACTGATTGGACAGTTAATTGAGGTTGTTGGATTATGATTATAGACTTTGTTAAATGTCTTTGAAATATATTTTTTTTATCTTGTTATATGTTTGGAATTCATCCTACATAGGGTGCAGGGTAGTTATGGTTGGGTATTGGGGGTGGTCTCCGGTCTTGGTCGTACTTGAGATGCCCGACACAACTAGGCCCCGGTTTGAGTCATGTCACAGGTATTGTCTAAGAGACTACCAGGTCGCATAGGCAGCTATCGCTTAAGCGAAGCCTACCTCATCATGTAAGCGACTTGGTTGTCACTTAATAGACATGCGTCTGGCATGCCAATGTAGCTTAAGCGACCAGGCCATCGCTTAAGAAGGACTGATGTCGCTAAGGCAAAATTTTAGTTGTTAGGATAATCCACGTAAGGGAATAAAGATTCTCTTAGGTGAGTGCACCAGTTGAAGACTTAGAGAATTTTAAGTCTTTGCGGACCCCTCGAGATTCATCCAGAATTTCGATTATGCAAATGAACTATGCTACCCCACTAAATTCGACGCTCCGAACTCAATGGCGATATCAGTTTTTTCAAAAGATGTCATTTCACAAAATTGATCTTTAAAACTCAATTTTACTAATTTCTGAATTGAGGGTCAAAATGAGATATAAAAATCGCAAAACCACACCTGCCATGTTACCAACCTAAAATCAACATTCTGAATCTAGTGGCGTAGTCCATTTTTCCATTCACACATAGATTGATAATTATTAATCAAAGTCATTCATAAGGATTTTTAGGCTACCAAAAACTACGAACTTGCACAAATCACACCAGAATGCATTAGAAACCGTGTCAATCATTCTCACACCTTAAAATACCACAATGCAATCACGAAAAGGATAAAATGATGAAATTATATAAAAATAAGTATTTTACACAAATTACCAAAAATCAGTTCATTACATGTTTCAACTTAGCTATGGCTAGGAGTTACTTGTGTCCTTAATACATGATTAAATCACTTCTCATACTAAAAAATCATGATGTTTAATTTGATATGTATTTGAATTATAGTTCTAATCTTAGCTTAAATTTTAGGGGTGTTATATTCTGCCTCACCTACCCCGTAGTAGTTGGAGGCAGGAAACTACCACGATCCCACTATAGTGGAATCAACTTTGGGCCACCCGCTTGAGCAAAAATCAACAGACTCAATGCAGTAAATAACAACTTTTGGATTAAAACACTATTTTTCATTCAAAAGCATTCAGAGGTCGTACATGAGCGAATTGGGTAGATTTTATTCAGTTTCTTCTTGAATTTCAGCATTGAGGTAAGTCATTCCATCATTCTAATGTATGTTTAATCCTTAGACCCTTCGAATCTTCATAGATTAATTGTTGTGGGGATGATAAACTTAATCCTAGGTTTGGAGAAATTGAGATCATATGCTTGAGGGGATTGAAATTGCTTGTTAATGATTTAGAAGTGTTAAATTAAGTATTCTAAACTATAATTTGACCTCTTAATCATAATGTAGGGAGAATTTGGGTGTAAAAAAGGATAAAGAAAATCTAGAGTGGTGAAATTGTTCATGAACTTAATTTTATAGTTATGAATTTAGGTTGTAATGCTTAGAATTGATATAGCAATGGTTAGATTGTGTTTTATGTATTATTTTTAGATTGAGATCAAGACGAAGCTACAAGAAAGGGCAAGACTCATGTCATTTAGAGCATTACAAGACTAGAATTGAGGTAGATTATAATTGAATGGGAGTTAAGACTTAATTTGATTGCATGTGTTCATGTTAACTGATTGTTTATTTATCTAGTTGCAATGCATTCTAATGAATTTTGAACTTGTTAATTATTGAATGTAAGTTTGAAAAGTATAATCTAAAATGAGACTAGTAAAAAAGAACTTATTTTTGTGAAAGGTGATTGACTTAACTCAGTATATGATTTTACTTATTTATGGTATTGTTTGTTGTTATGAGATGAACCTGTAGAGCTTGATCATGATTAAATTGGTGGATATCAATGAGTACAAGGTTAGAAACATTGTAATAAGGGTAGTATAACACTTGATTTAGGATAACAGTGGCATGAATTAGTTGACTAAGATATTTGATATATGCATTGAGCTCGTCTCTGTAGGTCATGGGTGGATATTCATAACATGTGTATACACCGTGATTTGCAGAGTTTGATAGTTTTCTGAGTGAATCGAATTATACTTTGTTGATCATTATATTTAGATTTCTTATGTGGTCCAATTATTTGATGTTATACTTGAAAATGTTTGTTGATGCACAGTAATGGTGTATTTTCTGAGAAAGTGATGAATTGAATTGTTTTATGAGTTTTGTTATAGTTGACTTGAATTGAGTATTATTTGCTTGAGGTGATTTATTTCTTTACTTGATTTGATTGGTTAAAGTGAAATTATGGTAGTAAGACTGATTTGAATACATATTTACTAGACTATATGTTTTTCTTACTATTTTACATTGTTGTTTAACCAAAAAAAAGTGTTCACATTGATTAACTTGAGTTGGCCTATGATCCTACCAGTACATAGTGATTTTGTACTGATACTACGTTGTACTCTTCTTTTTATTAAGTGCAAAGTATATTCCAATGACTTTGACGAGACCTTATTTGTAGATCCTAACGTGGCTTCAGATCCAAGGGTGAGCAATCATCTTTTGAGAAGCCATATATCTATCCTATTTTGATCTTCTCTACTTATTTTGGGTAAAGACGGTTTTATTTTATCGTAATCTTTTGGATTGTACCTATAATATGCTTAGTTAGATGTTTTGGCTCGATGACAGATTTTGGGGATGCATTACATTTGATGATTTCATTTTCACACTTTTTGGTTTAATTTGCTATTTTATTAATAATCAACAAACACTAATGGACCAACCCATTATACAAATTAAAAGCCTACTACTATTCTGCTGACCCGATCCAACGCGGGTCCAATTTAATAACATGTAAATCTGTAGGGTTTCTAAAAACATCTTAGTTTCCTAATCCTTTTCACGCCTCCTTCTGAAATAAAGATCCCATTCATAAAGTGTAGCTTCCTTCGATTGATGCTCTGGGTGATCAATGTTGTGCCTCCATTATCGTGTTTTTCTTGTAATATTGGCTTACAGAAGTAAGTCACGCCTCTTTTTCTTTGTTTAGATATTAGCTTCTTCAGCTCACTTGAATATTAATGTTTCACCTGCTGAAGCTGAGTTCTTCAGTAGATGGGATATTGAGAAGCTTTTTATTCAGCTAAGAGGGATCTAGTCATCTGTGTTATATTGTTATATTCTAGTGAGTTGACCCTCCTCTTTCTCACTTTGCTTTTTTTAGATCTGGTGTTGTTGTCTTTGATTTCTCTTGCTTGTAGTCCACAAATATGGTAGGGATGAAGACAATGGGATGCTTGGACCCATGAGTATTTGGTTAACAGCCTCAATCCTAGGTTTATTAAGCTCCAACTGACCAATAGACCCTCCCATGATGCTAAGAGTCCTTTTTGTTGGTTGTATTATCTTAGGCTAGTTAGTACATGCACTCTTTTTTATGCTTCTGTGGAATATACATATGTTGCATGTAAACTATTTAGCTTGATTCTCTCCTTACCTCTTATCCTTTTGATGGTGTAATTCTCAAGTATGGACTTTGCTATTTATCACTATTTAGGATGGTTGTTCCTCTTTTCTCTAGTTGATGAAAACTTGTAATAGTGAATGCTCTTGTATCTATAGCTATGTTTGCAAGATGATCAGCTAACTGGTTACCCTCTCTGTAAATATGTTGATATTTCACTTGATTGTCTTGCATGCATTGTTGTATTTGTCTGACTATACTTGCTATATTCCATGGGCACTGTCATACTGTTGTTAGAACCTTTTGCATGATGAGTGAGTCCATCTGAATAATCACCTTGTTGTACTTTATTTGTTTGCAATGCTTGGCTGCATGTAGAATAGCATTTGCCTCTGTATATTATTGTGGTTCTCCTCTAGCATATAGTACATCCCCATTCTCATCTCTCAAATAGAATGCATATGAATTTCCTCCTTCTTCTCCTCTGACAGCTCCATTTGTGTTGTACTTCACCCATTCCTCTGTTGGTACCTCCCATATAACTGTAGTAGCCTTCATTTTGCTTTTCATCTTATCAAACTCCTTGATTATTTTTGGCCATTCATTAGGGAAGTTAACTACTGGTTTTCTGTCCTTGTTATATTGTAGATGAGCCTCAGTCCTGTAATGTCCTTGTTGTCATGTTTTTTATTATTTCTTGTCCTCTATAGCAACAAAGCATAAAAATATGGTTGTTCTCTCTTCTTTACCTCAACATTCCACCATCTAAGTATTGTACCTCTTAGTGTCAAGTCTTGAATAGGTATACCTGCAAAAAGAGAAAAGTAGGACCCAGTCATGTTAGCATAAAAGACCTTCTGAAGACATGAGCAAGTGTCTCCACTGTAGGTTTATCACAACACCAGCATTTAGATGGACCCTGTATCCCCCACATTCTTACATTATCATCCACTGGTATTCTGCTTTTATCTCCACATAAAAAACATATTTTAAAGGGTAAACCCTTAATCCAAATACACTTATATGTGTTACTTACATGATCCTTGTTCCTGATGTACTGTCCAAGCTGACTTAATTGTAAACATTCCCTTTGATTCAATGCTTCATATAGGCCAATCACTATTAGTATCTATTGGGGGATTTACTTTAGTTAGAATATGCTCAGCCATCTCTTCTGTAAACATATTTTTGATAACCTATTCATCCTAACTGCCTTCTCTTACAATATTCCTTACTTTTTGATACTGTCCATTCTCATCACAACTTTCCTCCAGGAAAGAGTAAAGATCACGTTGACTAGTCCAACTATCTAGCCAAATGTTAAAATTTCCCTCTCTCAATTACCATACAATCAAATGTTCCACCAATTCTCTAGCAATTAGTATTTTTTCCACAGTTGTGATCCACCAGCACTTGTTTTCCACATGACCATTTTTGGATGCTCCTTTCTGTAGTATTTGTTGTACATATACTCTTTCCAGATAGACTTTGTGGTCCTAAAATTCCACCATAACTTACAAAATAAATCCATAGAGATATTAGTAATCCTTCTAAATCCCAACCCTCTTTCCTCTTGTTGTAAACACATTGTTTGCCATTTTACCCAGTGTCTTCCATTTTCCCCTATTTTACTGCTCCAGAAAAATTGAGCTAAAACTCTTTGGATGGAATTCAACACATTCAATAGTGGGTTCATCACTGATAAACAGTGAATAGTGATGCTTTGTAAGACATGCTTAATCAGCACAACTCTCCCTCCATATGATAACAATTTTCCTTTCCATATTTGTACCTTACTAGTTATTTTATTCATCAACTGTTGATAGTAGTCCTTCTTCTTTCTCATATAAAAAATAGGACATCCAAGGTATGTGAAGGGGAGTTCTTTCCTCAAAATGCCAGTAGCTACTTCTGCCATAACTCCAACTCTCTTTGACACACCTTTGTGCAAGTAAATTGCACTATTTTCTTTGTTTATTTTCTATCCTGACACCTCTTTATATCTGTCCAGAGTTTCAATCACCAACTGCAAAGTTTTCACCTTAGCTTTACATAAGATAATCATATTATCTGCAAAAGCTAGGTGATTAAGTTTAGGACTTCGCCTTGGCATACCAAACAATTTGAACTCCTTTTTCTGCATCAACTTCTTCAGATTCCTTGACAATACTTCTGCTGCTATTATGAATAATGTAGGTAACAATGGATCCCCTTGCTTTAAACCTCTTGAGGATTTAAATAAACCTTTAGGCTAACCATTAAGAAATATTTAATACCAATTATTTTCTAGTAGTTTGTACACCATATCAATAAGAACTTCAGAAAAACCCAATTTCTTCAACACCTTGGTTAAAAACAGCCATTGCACCCTGTCATATACTTTAATCATATCTAGTTTCATAATCATATTTGGAGGTTTTCCTCTTTTTCTTATTTCTAAGATAATTTCCTGCACCACCAATACATTCTCAGCAATACTCCTCCCTTGTACAAAACCTGTCTGCTCTGGTGATATCAACTGAGGAAGTAATCCTTTAATCCTCTACTGAATAATTCTTGAAAATATTTTATTCATAAAATTACTAAGAGATATAGGCCTCATATCAGAGAAGGTGTTCACTGCTAACTTTTTTGGTAATAATACCAAATTAGTATGTGTAATGAACCTGGGAAGTTAAAATCCACAAAAGAAGGTTGTAACCATTCTCTAAATGTCCTGCTTGATGATCTCCCATGCATCTTGATAAAAGGCCCGTGTCATTCCATCAGGACAACCTGTACCATTCCTATTCAGCCCTATTACAGCTTCTTTTACTTCATCTTCTGTTGGAATTCTCATAATTTTCTTATTCTGTTTATTATTTATCAAACTAGGTAGTTCATCTAACAAAGAGAAATCCTCTGCATCCTTCTGCTTTGTAAACTATTTCTGAAAAAATGTGATAGCTGACTCAGCTATGTCTTGTGTTTCTTTCATCCATTCACCTTCTTCATTCTGAATTCTACTGATCCTGAGTCTACTCATTCTCTCTTTAACTATAGTATGGAAGAATTTGATATTTCTTTCTCCATCCTTGAACCATTCATACCCTGCCTTCTGCCTCCAGAAATCTTCTTCTCTTTTAAGATGCATATTTAGCTCAGCATGAGCCTTAAAAATATTTTCTCTGTTTGTTCTACTTGGATTCTCTTCAAACTGTTTCTCCCTCACTTTGATAATATCTTCCAGTGTTGCAATTTCCTGGAATATATTACCAAATTTCTCTTTACTCCATCTTGTGAGAGATAATTTTGTGGTTTTTAGTTTATGATGAAATACTATGAATGGATTGCCTTCTATCTCTGATGTCCAATTCTTCTTTATCACCTCCATGCATGATTCTTCCTTAAGCCATAGATTCAAAAATCTGAATGCTCTAACTAAATGCTCTCTTTCCCTTCTGAATTGAATTAATAAAGGAGAGTGATCAGATCTACTCCTAGCTAGATATTCCACCTCTATTATCTGAAACACATTTTGCAGCCTGTCATTACACAGAATTCTATCCAATCTTTTGAATATACAATCCTCATCTGTTCTTTTATTTCACCAAGTGTATTTGTTTCCCTTAAATTGAATCTCTTCCACATTACACAGATTAATACACTAATTAAAATCATGTATTTCATTAATTGTAATAGGTAGACCCCCTAATTTTTCCTCTTCACTTCTTATTATATTGAAATCTCCTCTTATTACCCATGGCAATTGATATGAATCATCCATGTCTGCTAAGGAATCCTATAACACCATTCTTTCATTTGGAGTGCATTTTGCATAAACTAAGTAACTATAAAAGAAACATCTGCATGTTGATTTGCAAGCTTCAAAGATAATTATTGTTCCTCATCTTTAACAATGCTAAATTCAATAATTTCATCCATGAAGGCCCATATCTTTCCTGATGCATTCACCACAACATATTTCATACCCAACCTCCTTCTATAATTTTCTATATGTTGACCATCTTGAAATGGTTCCATGATTCCTGTGAAGTAAAAATGATGTCTCATTTGCATTGTGATTAATATTGTAAAGGCCTGTTGTGTATTGACTGACCTTATGTTCCATATCAGTGCATTCATCTTGACTTTGTTTTAGCTGTGTGACTCCTTGTATGCATTGTAGCTAAACTGATACTGGAACTCTGGTTTTTCTTCTTTGCTCTTCCTTGTTTTTCTTTCAATGGCTCTATTTGGTTTGGTGACAAATCAGTTGCCTTAGTCACTTGATTGATGTTGTCTTCCAAGTCCGTCCCATTTAGGTCTTCCTTTGCCTTATTATAGCTTTCCAATAAATTCTCTGATTTAATTGCTATGGGTAAAATACCTTTTATCACCATCAGTTCATTTGTTGCTTTATCATATAACTGCATTTGCATATCTTCTGCTTCCTTTTGTGAAACTTCTTTGCTCCGACTCTGCTTCTCTTATTCATCTATTATTTGTTGATTACCATCACTTTGTTGTACCACTTTTTTCTGGATATCCTCCTTCTTATCAGTGTTATTACTTGAGTCTTGTGATACTGGTAGCTCCTCTGCACCTTTTGAAGATTGCTTTACATCTAAAGTTTTGCCAAAGCTTTTGTTCGATAATCTTTTGTGCTGAATTTCTCTCCTACCACTTGTTTAGCATGGTCACCCTTCTCTGTTTCCTCTTGGTTCACTTTATCATTGTCCTCTACAACTTCTAGTGTATCAAATGAATTTGACACCTCTATCTCTTTTTCTTTTTCATCATTTACCTCTTCCAGAATATGCCCATATCTATCCCTCATGTACCTATTCCTCCTTGTTATCCATTGTTGGTTATTTGTGTTTCCTTCTCTTGCCTTATCATGATCATGTTGTTGCTTCCTTTGTTTATTCTGTTCTTTTTCATTTGCCTTTGTTACTGTCTCATTACTTTTTTCCCTCACCTTGTCATATAATTCTGGGTGAATGTTCCAACAGCTAGCTTCATCATGCCCTTGTAAACAACAGTCTTTACAGTACTTTGACATGTAATCATACTGGATTTGTACCCACTTAGATTTGATTTCCCCTGTACTATCATTCTTTTCATTCATTCGTATCCACAGAGGTAATTTTGCAACTAGATCTACCTCCACCTTAACTTTGCATAGCTGGGTCTGGTTTGATTTTTAGTAGCCATGTCTACTTTCAAAGGTTTGCCTACTGTAGAAGCAATAGAAAATATTGCATCTCTAGCAAAGAAATTCGGTGGTAAGTCAGGCATAGAGATCCAAGCTACTCCAATTGTTGTTTCGATATCAGGCTCAAACCATGGATCCCACTTCAATGTCCTCATCTGCTAATACATATCCGTCGATTTAATGTAAAATGTTGTTGTAGATAATAATTGAACGTAGTCCTCTAAAATGTCTAGCCTTATTAACACACGTCTTGCGTCCAATACTCCAATTGTAAAATTACCCTTGATCCCGCATTGAGCTAGAATGCTTTTTCTCAATACATCAATATGTGATTTGTCATGGGAGAATTTTCCGATAATAGCATATTGTAGTTTCTTCTGCATTATTGGGTTACGTAGATCGGATGACTTCCACATTATCGTAGGCTCCCCATGCAACATTATTACGGATTTAGGTGGAACCCTAATACTATTGTTATCCACTGCTTTAGGCTTCAAGAGATCTGCAAACTTTGTATTTCAACCCCCTATCTGATTGTCATTACTGTTCTCCTCATTAATCTGTTTGTTACTTTCATCCGATGGGACAGCCCCACCGGCCACATTGGCCATAGTGGCCGGCAATTAGCTAGGATTTGAGGTGTAGGTTGCTAGGTTTTTTTTTTACTGAGCCTTTTCACAGTTAACTAAAGTGTTAGAGATATTATTTTCTTAATGAAATTGGTTGTTAAGGTTGGTTAAGTAATTGATAACAATAGTTTGGATGAGAAAGTTCTCCCACCGGAGAATTAGCGTGGATGTCACATGATGAATTTGAATCGTGTCAGTTTAATAATATATGCATTAAGTATGCATATGTATTATGTGCATGCATACTTAAGTTTCATTTGTTTCTTATTCTCTTTTATCTATATAAACGAATTTTGATTTGTCATTAATATAATATTTTAAAATTATACTTTAAAATTTATTTATGAATAATGTTTTAAGAATTTGTTATGAAATATATACCTTTATTTTATGAGTTATATTTTATAACTTGCATCAAAATATGTTTATAAGGTTATCACGTTATAATTTTTATTAATATTATTAAATTATTTTTTCATTCCTTTAATTTTCATTATATAATTACATTAGTTTATATACTCAACAAATATTTCTCAGTTTTCTATAATGAAGCAATGAGAACTCACTGGGTATGTTTAATCAAAATCTATAACAAAATAATTTTTCTAGTAAAAAAATTGTTATATAGGTTTGAAAACAAAAAAATCATGATTTTAAATAAGTAAAAAGATTGATAATGTAAGGTTAGAAAGATATTGGGTGGAGAATGTTAATTCTTTCATCTGCTTTTACTTGTCATTTTTTACATGACAAATTTATTAATAAAATAATTATTGCTATGTCTATTTTACTATACTACTCCTATTAATTATTTTTTAGAGTAATATGTCTTGAAAATAATTTGGAGAATAAACAATTAATGTTAAGGGTAAAATAGAAAAAACTCTTTTATCTCTTCTTGATATGTCAAAAATGACAAGTGAAGATAAATAAAGAAATAAAAATAAAATCTAATTAAGAAAATAATGAAAAGTAAAAGCTAATGCAGGTGGTTTTTCAAAATTGAGAGTAAATTTTAAAATAAATTAGAGATATAAATAATTTCCCCCTATACACATATATAGAGTTAACTAATTTTAAAACCGAATTTTGTTTTAACTTTTATTTTTCGCTTAGATTGACCGTAGCCCTGTTCAATTTATAGGTATGTTGCACTTTCATTTTTAGAGGGGGTGTGGATTGACTTGGTTTTAGGTGTATTTAATTTTTAAGTATTTTTATATTTTTGAAAATATTTGATAAATACATAGAGTGCTTATTTAAGACTTAAAAAATAATTAAAAAAAGTTAAAAGTAGATTGTTACCTACTTTTGACTTTTAGCTTATAAATCACTTTAAAAAAAAAAACTAATTCAAACAACCCTTAGTCAATTCCAAAATGAGCATAGTAAAATATTTTTATAATTAATACTAATTTAATTTCAATGTTAATTTCATGATTTATAATCTTACAAATATCTATAATTTATTTTATTCCATATCTGTCTTGTCGAATAATAAATAAATGAAAGACTTACTATATTATTTTTTAATATAATATATATTTTACTTATTAATTAATTTATAAATTGAATAAATATTCTTGAACATGAAAAATGGACAACTAAAACATGAGTAATCTATACTATATTAAAAGTGTGAAGGATCTTAAAATATTGTTTGAACTTTTTGTCTTTCATTAAATTTTATTTAGACAAAATCATCTTTTTAATATTTATTTAATATTTAAGAATTGAAAATAATTAAATAATTATAGTAAACCTTTCCTTTTTGTTAAAAATCATCAGAATTAATAACAATTAATATATTTTTTATTAGTTTAAAAATTTTAAATCAACTAAAATTGATTTTAAGATGATTTAAAAATTTTAAAAATAAATATGAAAGTATTAGAATAAGAAAAATATATGAAATATAAATTTTTAAAAGTTAAGTAAGTAATCAAATATTTTTTAAAGATATAAAAAAAAATCATATGAAGTTCAAATCGATCCGTCTCTTTAAGTTTTATATTAAAATATTAAAGAATATTTTAAAAGTAATCTAAAATTTTTAAGTTTTATTAAAAAAATTTAACTAGTAAACTTAAAAGCCTATGAGTTGATGCATTTAGCTTCCCATGTCGTCTTTCCCGGCATTTATGAGGCCCCTTTTCCGCGTTACAGTTTTCAAAACCGCGTGCCCTATTATTCTCTCTCTAGCCGCATTGGTGACCCTACTCTTTATTGATTTTTCCTCTTTCTACTTCTTAAATTTTCCTTGGTAAGGATTATCATCTATTACGGTAAACAGGATTTCAATTGTCCTCTTATTTTCACCGATTTTATATGAAGTTCTTCATTGAATATTACTACTCCCTCCGTTTTTACCCCCAACGCGCAGGCCTTATCACTACTCCTCCATTAGTAGCTCTTGAAAATTTCATGCATTAAAAATAGTAATAATTTTTTAAAAAAATATTTGTTTTATTATTGTGTCAAAAATCATTCATTTTGGAATAAAGAGAGTACTTTTAATCTTTAGAAAGTAAATAAAAATTTAAGCTAAATAATTGATAAATAGTAAAAGGTGAAGGCCATTTAGCGGAGAAGACCAGGCAAAAAGTTATTATTTGTTGAAAAAAGGAATTAGATTATTTGGGGAACAAGATATACAAAAATTGATTCCAATACCACCTATCAAGAAACCATTATCAATCATAATTTTAAAAAAAAAAAATTATCAGTCATAATCAAACGATGCCTCTTTCCAGTTTCCCCTGATTCTACTGCCTATCTGGTTTTAATTATTCATTTTTACTGTTAACCTCTGATAAAAGCAAAGAAATGAAGAATTAGCTATCTTCACCAAAAACATATAAAAGAATACACAAAAGAAATTGTTGTAAAATTCCATTACAAATGAAAACTTGAGAAACGATGATTTGAATACCTACAAGGGCAGATAAAAACCATATCTGGTTTTAATTAATTACAGAAATGTATTATTAATAATAGTGAATAGTAGTCAGATCTAAGTGGGTTCAATGAGAGTTGAAAGCCAAGATTAAACTTGGAATTGTAGTAGTATTATCCTCTACAAAACTAAGTACTAGTATTGCTCAGTTTTCACAGCAAATTGAGCACCCAATCCCAGCCATGCCTTGTTTTCTTCCTTCTTAGGATTAGCTGCGTGTTTATGAGGGTTGCTTGTTTGATATGGTACTTTTGCAGTCAGCCTATCTTTTCTTTTCTCTAAGAACCTTGTAAGTGAAGCTCTTCTGGCAATTGGTAAATCTGCAAGAAAAAAAGAACATGGAAGTTAGGCCAGTTGAAACCTCCTCGTTGAAAAATTATACCTGCGAAACATATAAGTCAAAAAAATATTTTTATATTAAATTTGAACATCCTTAATAAAATTTCTGACTTCGCCAGCCACGTATAAGGATGGGGAAAATTATTACCAGAAACAATAGGCTGAGAAGTCATTTGATGTTCCTGGATGGAAGTGTTGGCGAAACTGGGCGGGACCATGTTAACAGCAGGGGTAACCAAATCAACAGCAGATTCCGCTTGTTTGTTGATTGGATTTTGTGTATTGTTGGCGTTGTAACTAGCCATAAGCATGATTTCCTTAGCTTTATCTGCCGGAAAATCATTGAAAACAATAACTTGACCTGCATAGAATATGGTCATCTGTGATTTATCAATACTCGATTCAGCCTTGGTTGCACCTTGAAGGAACAGATTCATCGATTTCTGAGGGTTCGTTGCTGCCGACTTCTCAATCATTGGAAGCAAATCCATAGTAGCAGAGCCTGTTGAAACAAATTTATAGCTCATTTATTAGCAATTAAATTAAATACAGAATAACTCCAAATTAACACTCTAGACAAAATTCAAAAATCATGCATACCAGTTGAATCAAAATTGCGGCTAATACCAAGATAAAGATCTCCCAAAGAACCCTTCTCTTTCAAGTATTGGCTCAACAAGCTACACGTATGAGAGAAATGCGATCTCTGACCAGCCAATTTGCCAGAATCCACAATCTCCGATGAAGCCATTACTAAATACTTTTCTTATCACTCGAAAAACACTAAAGATCTTCTTCTCTTTCTTCTTTTTCTTTCTTCTTGTTGAACGAAAGTAAAGTTGAGGACTACAGGTTAAAAGCACATGTATATATATTTCAATTCAAACACGGAAGTGGACACGAGGTATGAGCGGGGCTGGGGTGGGTTAAGCACGAGGAATATATGGAGATTTTAATTACTTTATATTAAAAGAAAACGTGTTGTTTCCCTGTTTGTAAAGGTTGATTATTCTTCTCCACTTTTTCTTTTTTATGTTATTTACTTATTTTAATTTTTTTTGTTATCGTTTAAATTAAAAATTAAACCGAAAAAGGAATTCGCATGTCAAACACGTGTTGTTTCCGCTTTAGCCTGTTATTTTGCACCTGTAACAACTGCCCTTCAATCTCTGTTTATTTACACCGTTTTGCCATTTTTGTATAACTGTTATTTTTCTTCTCTCCTTTAACCCTTTTCTTTTGTTTTTATTTTCTGACAATGGTTTATATCCCTGATATTGCTTTAAAAATTAAATATCCTTTCAAGTTTAAAAAATAAATAATTCTTTCTTATTTAATTTTTTAAAATACCTTTTTTATATTTATATTTATGGAAGACTTACAAAACTAGCATAGATTTCACTAAAAGAGTGTTTTTAGCTTAACTTTTACAATTATAATTTGTAGCTTTTTTTTCATTTTTTTTCTTCTTTTCGTTCTCTTTTTTTTTCCATCAATTTTATCTCTAGCCCTTCTTCTCTTTCTTCTTCTTTTTCCTTTTTTGTTTATTTGTTTTTGCTTTTTTATTTCCTTTTTAATTTTATTTTTTTTATTTTTTCTTTCTTATTTTTTATATTGTATTTATATTATATATTTTTTTATATTTCTAAAAATATAATTATATTGAGTACAAGTCATTAGTGATGACAGACACATTAGAATCGCTCATCATTAATGTATTCACCATTATTTTTTTTCTTTTTTTTATTTATTTTACTTTTTGATTTTTTTGATTTTTTGGTATTTTTATCTCATTTTTTATTTTTCATATCTCCCCTTTTTTGGGTTTTTTCTTATTTTCATCTTTTTTTTTTCTATTTTTTTAATTTCTTTCTTTTAGTTTTTTTCTTTTCTCTATTATATCTGTAGCTTGTATTTCTCTTTCTTTTTATTTTCTTATTTTTTCAATATTTTTATTTCTCTTATTTAATTTTATATTTTTGTGTTTTCGAAAAATATGACTATGTCGACCACAAGTCATGAGTGATAACAAAAATGTCACAATCATTTATTGCATTTGTATTCGTACCATCATTTATATTTTTGTATTCATTGATATAATAGTGTTTGTATTTTATAGTTCTTGCTTGTATTTGTATTTATATTTTCTAGTTCGTATTTGTATTTATATTTTGTAATTCTACTTGTATTTGTAGACTATAGTTCACATCATCATTTATATTTTTGTATTCATTGATAAAATTGTATTTGTATTTTATAGTTTGCGCTTGTATTTGTATTTGTATTTTATAATTTGTATTTATATTTGTATTTTGTAGTTCACACTTGTATTTGTATTTCGTAGTTCTCATCATCATTTATATTTTAAACAAATTGCACTTTTATTTTAAAGAACTATTTTATATTTGTATTTTATAGTTGATTGCATATTTTATTTATATTTTGTGGTTTCATTTTCTTTGTATTTGTATTCTATTTTCATCGATGCACTTGTATTTTTAAAAGAACTATTTTATATTTGAATTTGTAAATTGACCACATATTGTATTTGTAATTTTTTTTTTGTATTTTGATTTGTAGTTGACAACATCATTTGTATTTTTAAATAATTGAAAAAAAAATATTTTTCTTTCAACGAACACTTATATTTATATGCATTGATACAAATTGTATTTTATTAATACAAATTGAACAATACAAATATAAATAATTAATTACAAAAATATAAATTTTAAACTATACAAATACAACATTTATATTTGTATCAAATGATACATGTTTATACAACTTGAATTATACACATACAAATGATACTTTTTGTTTGGTAACTAACGACTTTTTATTAATTACCAAGAATTGTCATTACAAACCCAGCAACTTAACTCAGTATGCTATTGTCTACAATTTAAACTACCAAACTAAGGCTCTAACATCTCCTATAGCTCATAACACAAAGGAAGTAAGTATGCATTTGGTTGCACGCTGGGCTCGAACTGTAGTTATGTAGGCTATCTCTTTTACCACCTGCTGGACTTCTCTGCACTGTTGTTGAAATATTCTACTGTTCCTCTCAATCCACACTGCATACACACATTCAGCAAAGAGTAGTTTGAATATCTGGGCACGCTGACTTTTCCCCTTTCCACATTTAGTGCACCACTTCATAAATGTAGTCCAATTCACCGGGAGGACACTAGGAATTTGAATCCATTTGCACAGTTGTTTCCATATTTCTGTTGTGTACTTACACTGAACATATAAGTGCTCTATTGTTTCCTCAGTCATTTGACATAAGCTATAAGTTTTGGGTACTTCAATACCCCATTTCAATAGTCTGTCAGCTGTGAGCAGTCTCTTGTGACACATTAACCACATTGTGAAGCATGTTTTTGGTCCTGCCAGGTTCTTGAACATGAGGGTCTTCCATTGAACTCTGTTTTGGTTCCCAAGTAAATGCAGATAGGTGCATCTGATCATGTTTTTCTGATTGATATTATTACCCTGCATTTGATCAACTAATTCTTTGAACCTCATGATCTTTCTCACGATCCATCTTGCTTGCTTTGGTATGTACCATTGTCTAGAGCGTGTGATATAATAATGGTGTACTCATTGAATCCATAATCTATCTGCTTTGTGAGTCAGATCCCAGCAAATCTTGCTAACTGCTGCCTTGTTCCATAAATACAAGTTGGTGAGGCCTAGTCCTCCAGTTGAACAGGGGGTGCATACTCTGTCCCAAGCCACTAGGGATTTCTTGGTAATATTGCCTTCTCCCGACCATAAGTAACAACGGTACAAGCTATTAATGATTTTCAGCACCTTAGCAGGGATTAAAAATAATTGAGCCCAGTACGATTGGACCCCAAATAACATTGTTTGTACAAGTTGTGTGCGACCTGCATATGAGAGTTTCTTGGCAGTCCAAGATGATATTTTTTCCATAATTTTCTCCACTAGAGAGAACCACTGACCAATCGATAGCTTCTTGGTGGACAAAGGAATTCCAAGATATTTAAAAGGCAGGTCTCCTTCTATGTAGCCAAGTTGATGCTTGATGATTTGTTTTGTTGTGTAGGTGATCCCCCCGCAATAGATTGAGCTCTTGTTCAGGTTTTCTTGCAGACCAGACGCTAAGGAGAATTTGGTAAAGTATTCTTGAATTGCAGTTATAGAACTCAGATCACCTCTAAAAAACATCAGTAAGTCATCTGCAAAGCTGAGGTGGGTAATATCTAACTTACTGCATCTGGGATAATATTTGAAAGTTTTATCTGTTTGCAGAGTCTTTATGGTTCTACTGAGATATTCCATTGCGATAGCAAATAGAAAGGGGAACAGGGGATCCCTCTGTCTAAGCCTTTTGGCCGCTTCAAAGGAGTTGTTTTGACACCATTTACCATAATTGCATAAGTGACAGTCTTCACACATGCCATCACCCAATTTGTAAACATATTAGGAAATCCCATAGCCTGCATGACTTGTTCCAGGTATGGCCACTCAACTGAATCGTAAGCTTTTTGAAGATCAACCTTGAGCATGATCCTAGGAGAAATATTCTTCCGGTGGTAAGCTTTCACCAACTCATATGCCATAATGATATTATCAGATATTTTCCTTCTTGGGATAAATTCTGCTTGAGTGTTGCAAATTACAGAGTCCAGCACTGTATGAAGTCTATTTGCTAGGATCTTGGCAATGAGTTTGTACATTGTAGAGCAACAAACAATTGGTCTGAATTCCTTTACATTCTTAGGATTGGACACTTTAGGGACAAGAGTGATCAGAGTGCAGTTAATGGGTTTATAGAGTGTACCAATATTGAAGAATTATTTAACTGCATTGATAACATCAGTCTTTATAATCTGCCAGGAGTGTTTGAAGAAATGGCCATTGTACCCATCTACCCCTGGAGCTTTGTCCTTCCCTATAGCATTCAACCCTGGAGCAATCTCTTCATCAGAAACATCAGCATACAAAGACATTCATTGTGATCTAGTTAGTATAGGTCCTAGCTTCATTATGTGATAGTCCACTGCTAGTAAAGTTGCAGCAGCTGATCCCATTAGGCTTTTGTAAAAGCTGACAAACTCCTCTTGAATATCAGCAGGATCACACAGTTGTCGACCAGTCAACGCAGTTAAGGTTATTATTTGCTTTCTGTTGGTTCTCTCCTTGATCATAGCATAAAAGTATTTATTGTTAGCATCCCCTAATTTTATCCAATGGGATCGGGACTTTTTCTTTAGAGCACTCTCCTCAATGAGAGACTATTTCTCCAGATTTATCAACAATTCTTTCTCTTGATTAATCAACTCATCATTTGTTGCCTTATCCAGTTACTGTTGTAGCAGTGGTAGGTTGGCACTAGCCTCTTCAATTTTATGCGTGATAAATTTGAATTCACTATTGTTCAGCTTTCTCAGTAGCGGTTGCAAAGCATGTAACTTCAGCCACACATTTTTCATAGCATACTTATCATACCTCTTCCCCCATACAGTAGACACAGTGTTTGATTAGGAATCATGCTCAGTCCACACGTTGAAGAATTTAAAAGAAGCAACAGTTTTTACCTGGAGATTCTGAATAGGTATGATCATGGGGCAATGGTCAAAGATAGAAGGATATCCATATTTAGTACTGATGTGACCCCAGTGCATCATCCATTCAGAATTGCCAAAGGCTCAATCAATTCTTCTAGAGATCCTGTCAGTTCCATACTGTTTATTTATTCAGGTGTAATAGTCGCCTTTCCAGGGTAGTTCATATATTCCTATATTTCTCACACAGTCTGCAAATTTTTTAATGTCTGTAGGTGTAACTGGTGCTCCCGCTTGCCTGTCTTGTGGGCTTAGTTGGGCATTAAAATCTCCTGCTATCAGCCAAGGTTGATTTACCCCTGGTGCCATGTGTTCCAGTTCATCCCAAAGGTTCTTCTTAATTCCATAGTGTTAAACCCATATATGACCGTAATCAAGAATTGATGCCCCTTTCTTTTGTTCTGCACTAGTCCATGAACAGGCTAAGCAGATGTCTTTAGCTTTTGCACATCATAATAGTTTTGGTCCCAGATCAGCCAAATCCTCTCATTGCTCGCGTCTGAGTAATTATGCAGTATTCCCCAGCCTGGTGCAATACAATTAGCCATACGATGCATGTTATTCCCTTTTACTCTAGTTTCTATGAGCCCAGCAAGTCTATTGTGATGAGTGATCTTGGGTGTATTTATACGCCTAAGCACCATAACTTATCTATATTTTAGCTAAGTTTAGAGAACAAAGTGCCTAGTTTCTTATGTTTTTACTCTACTTCTATGTAATTAAGCTAACCGATGTGATTAGCATGATTTCATGTATTAATGAAGAAAATGAAGACATAATAGGACTATGGAATGCAGATGGCATATGACATAAGAGAGAGTAGCAGTCTGGACCAAATGTGGAGCCTAGAAACTATGTCTAAGACTAGTTTGTCATCCATAATTAGTTTAGGAACTTAGAAGGCAATTATGAGAGAAAAGATTATTAAAAGGCTTAATGCTGAATTTTTATTCGGAATTCATTATTCTATATTATTTTTGGGAGAGGAAAAAATGGCTTAGCTTGAAGAGAGAGAGAGAAACATTTTTCTCTTGTTTACCCTATTCTCACACCAAGATCTTCTTCTAGTTTTTGGTATGATGAATATGCTTATGATGATTTTCGTTTTATTCATGAGTAGCTAAGTTTATTAGTTAGGGTTATGGAAGCCTTGTAGCATACAATCTATCACTTTGGGTTTTGAATTCATTATGCATTGATTTGTTTACATCATACTCTCTTCGCTTATCTTGAATTCTCGTGGTTGCAAACATAGAGGATATGCCTTCAAACGCAATTTGTTCGAAAGAAAGGTTGATGTTCGGAAAAGAGAGTAGTAACAAGAAAATAGGATTCCCAACCCCTTTTTTATATGTTAATGCCTTAGCAGGATTAACTACTTAGAGATTTCGTATTATTTTTGGTAAACGCTTTTGATTCAAGAGAACTAAAGTGAATTAGTCCTTGATGGTTGAGAAACACTAGGATTATGTTATTAAATACAATACGTTTCTCTGTAACCACGAAGCATGTATGAATTCGTAAAACTCATAGTTATAAAGTATTGAAAACCACAAGGTGGACATAACCCTAGCTTTCTATTTCTTTGAATTTGAATACTACTACACATAGTTCATCTTGTTAAACTGAAATCATTAATTTGTGAACTGAATCAAATCCCCCCTATTTATTTTATGAAAATAAATTATTAAAATTCAACTAATATGCATACAACTTAATTAGCACCATATTCCCTGTGGGATTCGACCCTAACCTAGTTGGGTTATATATTTGACAACGCCCGCTTACTCTCTCGTAAAAGAGGTGTAATTTGGGCGTATCAATGAGCCTTCAGAAATTTATTCAACTCTTTTTGTTTGTATCTCTTATTCCCCCTCTAATATTCCAAATTAAGAAACGCATTTAGCATGTGTTGGGGATTCCTCTTCTATACGTAGGTAAGGATACCAATTTTCTCCCACTTAGACTCTCAAATGCATTCCTTATGGGTATGGCTTCCAGTACAGGAAAATTTTCCAAATTAAAAGTAGGACTTAGCCATACTGCATTAGGTCTCAAAGCATACCGTTCCCTCTCAGTCGATTTAGGCTCGTGGTTAATTGTCTGCTCATGTTGCTCAGTTATATGTGTATGAATTTGTAGTACATCTGCTGAATCCTTCGCTATAGGTATCTGTTCTGTATTTTGGCGTTATGGCTGCAGGGGTCCTTTGTAGTGCCATTCTTGTATTATCCTCGGACGCCTTCTTCTTCGAGGAGCTTCATCTGGTGCTTTCTTAGCTTCTGGAGGTGGACATACATGCCCAATCTTTTGGCATTTCTCACAAAATTGGGGTCTTCATTCCAATTCTACTTGTTGTTTGAAGGATTTTCCACTAGGATCCTTAACGGTGATCTCTTGTGGTATGTTCTTTGTAACATTCACCTCAATGAGCAGTCGAGCATATGAGATCTTGGTTTGTTTGGTGGTACATTTATCACCAAATAGTGGGTTACCAAATGCACTAGCTATTTGACTTAGAGAGCCTAAGCCCCAACAGTTAAGCGGCAAGTAGGGAAAGTAACCCACAGAGGGATCTCAACTAGGAATTCTTTGCTAAAATCAAAATTTGGACTCCAAGGCTTCAGGACAATTGGTCGATTGTTAATCGAGTATGGTCCATTGGAGAGTATAGTGTCCATATGAAGCTTCTGCTAGAATTTGACAATATAATAGCCCTCCTCGTGCAGAAAAATCTCTGGTTCTGCAACCATTGACCAGTTTTGAGTGATATACCGACTCATGTTGTTGTAGCCTAGGCAATCTCCAATTACATATGTGATTAGGGACGCTTTTCATTTTTCTTCTTCAACTCGAATATCTGCTGTCTCCAATTAAACTACACTACGACCCTCCACAATTTAGGGGGGGTGTATTCCAGGTTCATCCCATTTGATGCGACTCTATTGTTCTTAAATATATTGACCCAAGACTCCTACTGGTTATCTTCTACTTCTACAGCTTTCCCTTGCGCATTGAGTTTCTTAGCAGCTGCGTATTTAGCTTCCTCCGTGGTCACACCAATTTCCCCTAGTTCAGTAGGTTTACAATTCTCAGATCTGGCTAATTCCACCGATGGCGGGATGCCTTATTTCTCTTTGGTTACTTGGGTCGTTACACTAAGATTTAAACGTCTATAAACCTCCCTTTGTGATGAAGTTCCCTCTGTTATACCTTTGCTCTGTGAATTTCCATCTTCTGCATCAGACTCAGCTTCCTGTTCTACGTCCTCCTTTTGTTTACCAGCCGTGCTTCCAAAAGTTACCATAGTAATTTTCCGGCCTCGTCCTCGACCTCTCCCCCGTCCTCTTCCTTTCGCCATAGCTACGCTTCTCAACTGAAGTACTAACGTACATCGAGAGCTAGAAAGAGAAAAAGTTAGCATTCTCTTCAATGACATGTAAATACTAACGATATATTTATATTGGCTAACACATTGCATATTATATATTTTACACTCAAGTAAATACAATTATTTCATATAATTATTAGTATACAAATACAAATAATAAATTGTATTTACGGCTAAAGTATTCAAATAAAATAAAAATTTATTTTAAATATATAATATGACACGAACAAATATAAAATAGAAAAAAACACATAAAATATAAAATACAAAAACAACAATAAAAATGAGGAAAAAAAAAGGAAAAAAAGAGAAAAAATGATAAAAAAGAAATAAAATAAAAAAATAGATAAAAAACAAAAATGAAAAAAAAGGACAAAGAGAAAAACAAAATCTAAAAAATGAGAAAAAAATGAAATAGAAAAAAACGAAAAAGGAAAAGTTAAAAAGACAGAAAAAATGAAGAAAAAAAAAAGAAGAAGAAGAAATAACAGGAAAAGAAAGAGAAATAGAGAAAAAAAAAATCTAAGGGTATAAATAAAGGAGAGAAGCAACAAATTATATTTAATTTTTAATAGAGAGATTATAATTAATTAAAATTTAGGCTAAATAGAACAGTTAAGATCTTATTTTTTTTTAAAGCCATATAACTATCCCTACATTTATATAAATACTAGATTAACCGCACGTGTCTCGCACGTGTAACATTAATTAAATAATTTTATTTGTTGCGGAGTTTTTTAATAAAATGTAAAAGTTTAAATCGCTTTTTAAATATTCTTCACACTTTAATATAATAATATAACATAAACATATATTTTAATGTAAGTACATATATATTTTACCACCAGAAGTTCTAAGTGGTTACGGATATTTTTTTTTATTCAAAATCTTTCTTTCTTTGAAAGTCAATGTACGGTTATTCTTTTTTTTTTCTATATTTAAAATTTTTTCTTGTTTCTAAAGTCAAATCCTTACAAAATCATTGATTACAATCTTATTATGTACTTAAAACTTTTAAAAATTTGACACTGCTTAAATTTTTCTTATTCTAACGCTTTTATATTTATTTCTAAATTTTTCAAATCTTCTTGAAATCAAATTTAGTTGATTTAAAATTCTTAAATTAATGAAAAAAGTATTAGTTGTCATTAATTCTGATGATTTTTACTAAGGAAAGGTTTTACTATAAGCTATTTAATTAATTTTTCAAATCTTCTTAAAATCAAATTTAGTTGATTTAGAATTTTAAACTGATGGAAAAAATATTAGTTGTCATTAATTCTGTTGACTTCTTATATGGAAAGGTTTTTATCATAAATATATTTAATTAATTTTTAACTCTTAAATATTAGAAAAAAATAGTGAAAAGATGATTTTGTCTAAAGAAATTTTTTTTAATGAAGGGCAAAAAGTTCAAACGACATTTCTAAGGCCCTTCACACTTTTAATATATTATAGATATAGATCTATATATTTTTCTAAAAAAAAGTTTTTATAAACACAATTTTTATCTTTTAATCTATATAACATACTTTTTATAAAAAATTTAAAATTATTTTTAGATAAAAAAGGATAAGTGAAAAACATTAATCGATTATATAAGTTAATGACATTCTATAATGAAATAAATGAGAAAAATAATAAAAAATAATTTTATCAAAAAACAAAATTCTAATATCTATTTATACGTGAAAATAACAGTTAATTATAATTTTATAAATATATTTCAATGCAGGTAATACAAAAATAAGTAATAGCCAAGGATGTTTTAATAATTAATAGTCAAGGATTTTTCGAGAACAGTCTATCTACCTCCACAAGGCAGTAGTAAGGTTTTTGTATCTTTATCCTTCCTAGACCTCACTTATGGAATTTCGCTGAATATGGTGTTGTTGTAGAGGTATATTTATAACAATCAAATGATTATTATTAGTGAATTTTAAATTATAATTTAAAAAATAATTCATTATTGCCAGCTGAAACTCGTTTATCTATATAGACATTAGAGAATAAGAGAGAATTAAAACATGCATCTATATACATAATAACATACAACATACTTAATACATATAATATAAACATTTGTATCATAAAAAATAACATTAAATTTTGTGATAAATTTACAAAAGAATTATTTTGCTAACATTAGATTTTGTGCGTGTGTGTGTGAGAGAGAGAAAATATTATGTAAATAAAAGATTGAAAATATCAACGGTGAGATAGATATCTATAATCTATATCTATAATATATTAAAGGTGTAAAGAACCCTAGAAAAGTGATTTAAACTTTTTTCCCTTCATTAAAATATTTTACAATAGACAAAATCGTCTTTTCGTTATTTTCTTAGAATTATTATTTAATTATTTAGTAAAAATAAAAAAATTTAAAGATAAAAAAGGAAACAGAAAATCAAGTAAGTTATTTGAGGTAGAAGTCTCCTAAAACTAATATAATAGTAGATCAACAGTACTAGATGATTTCTAATTTTCCATGTTTATGGGATTAAGTAGGAAACCTTTTTTTTACAATCTTCGGTAATTTTTCTTTATATTTCTTGATTTTTTTTATTTTTTATTTTATAAAAGAAATACAAATAGAAGGATTCGTATTTATTTTGGAGACGAAATCGTACTCCTTTTTTTATTTTAACGAAATTTATTTTGAACAAGTAATACCAACTTTGATTTTTGGTGCATAAATACACCGACTGCTATTTTTGTGTACAATTTTTTTATTTTATTTTTACTTTTTAAATTTGTCTAATTGTGGTAGCTTGAGAGAAGCTTAAAGTGAATAATTTTTTTTTTGTGTGTGTGTGTGTTCAAAATTGTTGTTTAATTTTTTTTTTAAAAAAATTTTGATATTAGTTTTCGTTTGATTATGAGAGAAGATTAAAGTGAATAATCTGATGTTAGATTTGTTATTGAAAATTTATTTTACTTAACTTTTTAAGCTATTTTTTGAAACTTGATGGAGCTACAATTGAAATCGATGGCTGAATAAATTTTATAATGAAAATTAAAGATGAAATTGTTTGTTGGGTTTTAGGTTGATGAACGACGAATAACAATGAGAGGCTGATTTTAGTCACTCAAAGCCTAGAACTCAATAAAGAAATAAGGAAGACATCACTTATTTTTGGATTCTTTTGCGTTGCTCCTAATATGTGAGTTCTACAAACTTTAGTTATGTTACTTTATAGTTTTTAATAACTTTTACTCTTTTAGTTTTTTTTTAAAACCTACTTGAATTATATCTATATCTTGTATTTTAGAAAATTGTTTATGGTAGAGTTTTTTAATAAGAAAAAAATTCAATCAACAATTTTAAGGACCGTCATTCTTCTATATATAAGTAATTTTATAAAATTGAATTCACTAAAATGAGGTACACGCGCGAGGCGCGTACATCTAAACTAGTACATAGAAAAAAGGGGAAAGATTTATTGTTCAATGTTGAGGGGGTGTTTGATTTTTAAAGTAAAGTTGAGGGGTTTAAACAATTGAAACAATTAGTAATTTTTAACGGTAATTAGAAAATCTTTTTTTTTGTTAGTCTTTTGGAATTGTTCTTCCAAAAATGACTCTTACATAAAGCTCATTGTTCCCACGTAACAAATACTGAGTAGTACTTAGATTACTTAAAAGGGTCAAAACTATCCTTGAATTATTCGAAATAAAGTAAAAATATCCTTCATTTATTTTTTGGCCCAAATATACTCTTCATTTATTTTTGGCTCAAAAATATCTCTCAATTTGTTTTTTTGCTCACAGTACACGAAAAAAGTTGTTAAATAGCCAGTCCACATCAACACCTCATTTAATACCCAACCGAACCACTTAACCATCCAACTTAATATCCCATTTAATATTTGTGCTCGATCCATCTTCAAAACATTCAACCTGTCTTCATAAGTAAAGGGTAAAGATAGATCCGCCCTTCATTTCACTTAAACTCTCCTAAAAAAATAGATACATACTAGAGATTTTGAGGAAAAGAAAGTCCTTCGTGCATGGGTTGAACACGAGTCGAGTTACAACCCATGAACTAAGGATTTTTTTCCTACAAAATCTCTAGTCGGCATCAGTTTTTTGGGAGAGTTTAAGTGAAGATATGTTTGATTTTTTTAAGACGGATCAGGTACAAGTATTAAATAGGATGTTAAATTGGATAGTGTCACGATCCAAAAACTAAGGGTCACGATGACGCTTGTCGCGAAAAACCTTAACAAGTAAGCCTATCACCCAAACTTATATAAACTAAGAAATCAACATCAAAATCTAAGGCAGGGCTTCTAGAGAAAAACTAAACCACACAAAATCCAACCTGTCACCATAGTAGTTTCGACTAAGGTTTCCTTGCCCTTTGGTTCGAAAAACCGCCACTTCTTGATCCATATACTTTGCATCCTCATCTGCATCAGACTCATAAGCCCTGGAAGTAGTTCTCCGTGCCTCCACTGCATTCCCCTTTTCAGCAGTCATTGCTGTAAATTATTTTGTAAGCAACCCAATATCTGTTCTGAGCTGTGCAACTTCTTATGCTACCGAATCATCACCAGCTCTATACTCACTAGCTGTTCTAATAGCATATGTACCCGCACCCCTATCATCCTTTCGAGTGTTCCATCCTCGGTTAGTGACAAAGATCTCATCTAGCGTTTCCTGCGCCATCACCTAATGCAAATGCATAAACGTACCTTCAGATATAGTCTCTAGCATCACCCCAGAGCTGATATTCAGGGCTCTGTAAAATATCTCTAGTAAATTTGACCCTAAAATCTGGTGATCAGATACCATGCTTAACTTCTTTTTGAACAAAAACATGCCTCATACATAGACTCTGCAGGCAACTATCAGAAGTTATAAATTTCATCTTTTAGCTACAGCATCCTAGAAAGAGGGAAGAATCAATTCAAAAACTATCTACGCAGCTCATTCCAAGTTGTGAGTGAGCCTTTAGAAAGTTCCCCCAACCACAATGATGCTTCTCCAATCAATGAGAATGGGAAAAACCACAATCTCAATTCTTCCTGATCAATCCCTGGGATAGTATATGAAGTGCAGATCCTGGTAAAATTGGCAAGATGCATATTCGCATCATCTGTCGATAACCCCAAAAACACACCTTTTAGATTAAACAGTTGGATTATTGTACTAGTAATATCGAATTTAACATTTGGGGGTAGAGCGGGAGGAATAATGGATCCCGTCTCAGCAAGCTTAACATTTCCTATATCTTCATCTTCATCATATAGCGGTAAATACTGATAGGGTGGTATCACTTAAGATATGCCACCATGCGCTCTATCAAAATCATAGTCAAGTGGCGCTCGACGATTAGCTACTGGTCTAGGCCTGGCTAGCTCTACCTGCTGAGCCAACCGAGCTTCCTCAGCCACTCTTCTCTGATGTTTAGTTGCCTCTACTAACATTGACTCTTTCTGTATATTATCAATATTTTATGGATCACCTGGAGCAGGGGAAGGTATAGCAAGAGGGTCATCCCAAACTCCTTCTGGAACACCCTCACGAACATGTTCCATTATCCTTCTTGGTGTTTGCAGAATTCTTTCAGGCCGTGGATTAATGGGGAGTAAGGGATTGCCTTGAATCCTAGCGCTAGTCATACACCAGTATATACCAACTAAGAGAAAAAAATAAAAAATCCACGAACTTCACCAACTTTAGTCAATAATTCACACCGTATTCCTCGGCAACGACATCAAAATGTATTGTTACCTAAAAAATAACTTCCAAAGAAGTATGTTACAGCCGATGTCGAATATAGTAAAAAAAAAGTTGGGGTCGATCCTACAAGGAGTACGTGGAATGGTCTCTCAAACTTGACAAAATCCATGAGCAGTGCGAAAAAGTAAATGAGGGGATTTTAAAGTCAACAGTAACAAGTAGCCGAACTTGAATGCTTGTATTTATAAATAATAAAAGATGAACACTAGGACTGTGTTTCCTCTGGCTTCTTGATAGCCTAAATACTATCAAACACACGAAATGGACATTTAAAGGCAAAAATCAGCAACCACACAAAGATAAAACAACACACTAGAAAGGAGATGAAGAAGAAGATTGCATAAAAATAAAGATAGGTAGAAAAACCTTTACTCCTACCAAGTGATTAACAAAAGATGGTGTATCAAACTATCAATCACACCTCACCAATAGAAGCTCAAACCTTCCTCTTAGGTGGACCAAAGGACTCACACTCCTCAATTACACCTTTCTTGCCAATTGATCAACACAAGTGAAATCCATCAAATGTCTTAATCTCTCAAGTTTAGATGTCTTTTCCAAGACCTACACTAAGATGGATTTTCCAAGCCCTACACTAAGGAAAGAAACTACACTAAGAGTAATACTCTTTTTCAATTCATCAAAGTCTATGAAAATAGTATCTAAAGTGTCTATTTATACTTATTACAAACAATGACAAAAATACCCTTAATGAAGGGAGCTCTTTTGGAGTGTAAAAAGAAGTCATTAAAAGACAAGAATGCCCTTAATGAACTCCCAAATAGAGGCGGATTTGGAGTGTTTTTCAAAGCTCTTCTTTACACTTTAGCATGTACACTCGAATAGGTGAACTCATGACATAATCACAAGCTTCCAACTTCATAAACATTGCTTGAGGATCATGTAACTCTTTGGCTTGACTCCTTGTGAAAGGTCTTGTGCTTTTGGTGTTTCTCATGCTTGTATCATTTCTCGACTCCATAAGTTTCTCGTGTTTGATCCACCTAACTCACTGCTCTGTGTGCAAAGTTGAAAAGCTATGTATTATCAACCGTCTTGTGAACATGATAAATCTCACCCTTCACCTTGTGAGTCTCAGGGTGTTGCCTTGTTGTCCCTTTTCTATAACCTTAATACAACTCTCACCTTTTGAGTCTTGAGTTGATTAGATGAGGGTTGATAGCCTCGAATGACTGTTGTAACCTCTTTTTCCCAATCTCAAACTCCCTTGTGAGGACGTTCTCAAATAAAGGTAATTCTCAAACTTCTGCAGTAGCTTGAGGTAAGATTAATATGAAGAAGATTGCAATACATGCAGCTACACTATATTAAATAAATCTCCTACTTCCCTTACGTAGTTAATCCATCAGGGCTCCCACAACCTTAGTTAATAAAATTAGCCACTGATGCTTATGCAACAATCCATGAAAATCAATGAAGAATATATGTAACTAATTGAACAATAATGAAAAAGTAAAATCCAAAATCTCCAATCGAATATGAAACCAAAAAATTAAGTACATTAGTATCAATGATCAAAGTATGTGAAAGTATGAAGAAAATTCTAACAAGTGTGTAACGTAATAAAGAAATAACCCTAGGGTATTTATAGTGTCTCAAAATAACAAATGAAACCTAGCCATATCAAATTAGGAAAACTATGTCGGTAGTGGTTGCACCTCTGGCCATGAGTCGTTGTGTCTGGCTACGAATCGTGGCCTGCTATTGTATCCGTCCTCAGACCTTAGTGGTTATAACTTGTAATGTCACCATATGAGTCATATGTTGCTAATTGTAGTCACTCCAGTGAACTTTCATCTTTAAGGCTTCAAATTTTATTGTCCTTACGACTCTTAACCACGAGACGTAGTCAGCCCTTATGACTCGTGGCCTTCACTCATTACCACTAGAGCATGCACCTTCAAGGCTTCACACACTGTCCTCAGTATGACTTCTCACTGCGAGTCGTAGTCTGTCCTTATGACTTATAGCCTTTAATTACTTAGTTTCTAGAAATTTGATTTACCCACAATTATCTTTACGGTTGATGTCACGACTCGTAGTCACTCCTTACAAGTCGCAGTCCGTCTTCACTTGGTTTTTTCAACTTCACTTTTGCTACTGTTCTCTTGACGAGTTTAGCTACGAGTCGTAAGGAGACTTAATGACTCATAGTTTGACCAGTAATTTAGCTTTTTAGAACTTTCTTTCCTCTTTTTTAGTCCAAGATTAATCCCAACCCGTTTTCCCTGTAAAACACACAAAACCACATCATATTCGACAAAATGGCCTAAGTCAATGAATGTTTTCACTGTAATGAATGTTTTATGAAACCATGACACATCAATACCCTTATCTTAGAACTTTTGCATGACCTCAGGCAAAAACACAGTACAAAAACACAAATGATTCTAAACTGGGAAGATCCTAAGACACCTTTGGCAGTCGACTTGTCTCTCAATGATTAAACACTTTACCCCTTACTATTTTTAAAATTTTCAAACTCAACTGTGCATACTGATCAGGTACAATAGTGTGACACACAAGAATCCAATGATGATATTACATTAGCAACGAACAACTAGGCATGGACATACATTACCCGGATAGATGAATAACCTACCAATACAATCTCTGTACTCTCACAGTCAAAGAAGTCCCTATCTCTCACTTTAATACTGATCAATAATATTAATACCAGGATGGTCAAAAGAATCTCACACTCAAAAAGAAGTTATATTCAGTGTTCATAGAATGCCATAGGCTTGCCCATATGTTTTTGACCTAGGTTTTAGAATAGTCTAGTTAGGATCACTATAGGACTTTTATTAGGCTTGTAACGTAGGCTTAATGGCTTGGTAAAGTAGATTTGGAAATTTATTCAGTGACTTAGCCTCCTTGGCACTATGATTTCTTCGGGGTCCACTCTTTTACCACTTTTTATTTAAGCCACCCTTATTTCTCCCTTTTCATTCTTTTCATCTTGTTTAAGCTGGATGTGGTTTCTTTTATTCATTTTTTTCTTGTTTAGAAACATATAATTTTTGACTTTCTTTTTCTTTTCTTTTTTATTTTGTTTACCACACCCAACCCTACTCCTTCTTTCTTTCTATCTTCACAATTTCTTCATATCCGCTTTATCCTACGCACCTCTATCATAGCCACTCTCAACTTAGAAAATTTTCTTGAGTCGAGGTGCACAGTTTCTAAGGAGTAATAGGGCCAAAATAGGTTCATTATAGTCGAACGGGGAGGTAAAAATAGGTGTAAACACAAAAAATAATTAGGTTTATTAATCTCAAATTTAGGATCAAGAAATTCATGTTTCATTTGGTTAGGCATTTTAGGCTCACGTGGACTAATAAAAAAAAAATCTATGATTATCTCCTAACCGAGCATCTTACATGCTATGCAAGAACAACCAGGAAATTTCTGGATTCCATACTCACTGGGAATTAAGTACTGCCTCACACACATATTATACATAGTCACATTTCTAGTTACGACCTATCCAGTTCATGCAGTTATTTTCCATAATTATCTTGTCCCTAATTACTAGTGCCATTAATAGAGTCACAACAGATATATGTATACACAGATCACACAGTTATCAAATTTGTAGGAGGGGTACCATTTTTTTTATGTTTTTAGAAATTTCAGCACAAATTAGACCAAAAAAAAACAATCAACTGCCTCAGATACCAAGTTTCCTCCCACATAATCATGACACAAACATGCCCAAAACATAACAAAAAAACAACATATATCGGTTTATCATTCAAACTATAGCCGACGAGATAAGAGACATGGCAACAATATCCCGGGACGGCCATTCAGTACACCCTCAACCCTAACTAAATACTCATGCACTGTCCTTAGTGCATCTACAAATATAAAACAAGGGTTGAAGTCATACCTGGGTGCCCTATGTGCCAGATCAAGCTATATCAGTACATGAGGCATCAAGATGGGCCCCACTCTCAGTATCAGTGGTCCCAGTGGTGGTTGGGATGTTCATATAAGTATTGGCACCAGTTATGGAAGGTACGCTCAATGGTAGCTCTGACGGCAGGGCTAAATGACTGCCTAGATCAGCAGTATCAGCAGGTGTGGAACTACCAGCTCCTGTCACCATATCATGGACCCTAATCTTTTGGTTCCTCTCACTCTAGAAACTCTCTCTCTTTGCAATCTCAACCTCCTCTTTTTCATTTCTCTGTCTTTTTTCGTTCTTCTTTCTTTTCCTACCTCTTTTATCAACTTCAACATTGCCCACAGGTGTCGAATCATCAATAACCTAAATATGCTCGACCACATTATTTTTATAGGTCTCTTCAATAATGGGCATCGAGAGGATGGGCCTATCATGTAGATCATCAACTGACTTCCACAGTGTGACTAGCTTGGCATGTACACCTGCAAGGTCTGGGGACTGAATACCCTCAAGTTACTGAGTAATTCTTCCCTCGAATCCATCAAACCTCGTCCGTGTTTTCCTTATTTCATCACCAAGCCTCTTCTCAGCCTATGGTTTTAATTCTCCCTCCAAATGTCGCACCTTTATTTTAACAGTTCTCAACCTCATCATTAACTTAGACAGAAATGACTACGATACTAATACATAGCCGACTGGAGCTACCATGTATGTGGATGGTCGAGGTGCCTTAGTAGGTGGTAGAGTTGAAATACTGGAGGTACCTGCTACATCAGAATCTTGAGGCTCAAACTTTTCACAACCTGGGGCTAACCCCTAGTCGCAACAACGGTGCTTACGATCACAAGTGACCACAAGCCAACCTATAAGTTGGTATCTGCTGTGAGCACTGAATAGTTATGAGCATAAAACCTATATGGAAGATAAACTAAGAAGGAAATATAAATTTGAATACTAAAATACCGAATCAATCATAAGTCTGAAACACCTAATAAAAATTAAAAGTGACTGACTGACTGTCTAACTATCTAACTGATGGTCTGAATGTTTGAAAGCCTCTAAACTGACTGAGGATTTGATGGGACAGACTCCCAACTAACTCTGACTAACTGAATACAATAAAATACTAAAATAACTGAATAAACATAACATGTCATTGATGGATGAGGACTTACCACTATGGCTATTATATTACGCTGAGCTATCTAACTGCGATTAGGAAATTGTGCGTCCAAACCTATGATATAAGACATCATAGCATAAAGAAGAGTATGCAGTCAGTACTGTGAATATACTGGTCTATAAGATGAGGTTAGGCTTATATACATGGGGAACTATGCATATGAAATAAGGACTAACTAAATAGCATGTGATAACTGAACATGAATGCATAAAAACTGTAACATCTGAGAATGCAAGACCAAGCATAAATCTATAATCTAAAATAAGTCCAAAAATTGAAAGATTATAAACTGTATAATTAAATAATTGGAAATCTGTACACTTGGTCAAGCAAATTTGAATTTAGAATACACTAAAATACTGTACTGAGACCGTGGAAGGTGTCATCTAACCGATGTTCCCCAATCTGAGATAATTGGGGTCCAACCAGTAACCCCAATTAGAAGGGTGTCAGTATTGTGCCATAGGTACTAACACTAGTTACATGGATCCACTAATCTGATTTTTCGAAGGACTAGGGAGTCAGTCCTAAACTTGAGGGTGACACCTAAGAGAGTTTCAGTCCTAAACTGGCGGTGACATCTCATAATCCTACACTGGATACATAGTTCTGGAACTTAGGGACTGCTACTAAGGACCCAGTCCTAACTGACAGGTGAGCCCCCATCCCTAGGTTCGCTCGATGCAAATCCTACTCCCAACAGAACTAACACTGGTACTGTATTGAACTAAACTCAACTGAATGTTATTATATAACTGATAGTTCTCATCATGAATATGAATATCTAAGTATCTGATAAGATTCATGGATTAGCTGTCTGTATATTTGAAAAGTTGAATTTAAGTAAATCACATAGGTATCGAGTGTTCATAACCCACTAGCATTGAATGAAATTAACAATAATGCCATATAAAATCTTTAAAACCATAGTAGGGGATCATTGTTCAAAACCCCACTTAGGCATTTTATCAAACACATGAGAGTCATGAACTTAAGCATGGGAATGGGTAAAGCATGCGAGAATAACATGATTACAAGACTAAAATCATAAATTAGGATTTAGCATGAAGATTACAATATTACAAATATGTAATGCCTCATCCCACTTGAAAAACACTTATAAACATAACTTATAATTGAATTCACAAGAGATTCATGGTGATATTTCAACCTAAACATGAAAAACTCATAATTTAAAACCAAAAAGGGATTCTTGGACTCCATGGGTGAAAGAAACCCATGGATGAACATCACACATACCTCACTAGATGAATTCGTGAAGATTATTGAGAATTTCTTGAAATTTAAAGCTTGAATTCCTTGATCACTTGAGTAAGGGTTAGGGTTTGTTCTTGAGGTAGAAGATAGTTTTCTTGAGAGATTTTATGAGTAATAGGGCAAATAATGCTCCTTGGGGACCTAAATTTCATGTTATGGACAAGTTTGGGTGAGGATAATTGACCCAAATACCCTTAAATAACAAGGAATCAAAAGCTGGACGGGCAAAGAAAAGGGCGATGCGGGCTCTGGAGCGGTGCACCGGAGGGCGTGGGACGGGTTTATCCCGGTGCTGCTACTATTTTGGATTCCAAAAAACACCCCTACTCTCGTCTAAAAATTTTGAAACTCACCCGAGATGTACTTTTAACATCCTTGATCATGAATCAACTCAAAAATTGACATTCTGAGGTCGGGAAGGTCAAAAATAAAATCATTGGAGTTTAGGGGCCTTGGAAATGACTATGTCCCAACACTTAGGCTAATTTCTAAGCTATGGACTCCTTATGCATGAAATTTAGAGCTAAAATAATCTAAGACTTTTATGGGGTATAACATAACTGGCTGATCTCAGTAGGGGTGTCACCTATATCAGTGAACCCTACGTATTAGCTCCTCCGACTCCATATGCTTCACTGATTAATGATGTACCCAACTTTTCCATCTTCGAGATAGGGTTGGTTACATCTATGATTAACCCCAAATCTATCATGGTCCTCATCCAACTAAATTGATCAATATCTTGGAGTTCTGGTACTCCTGCCTCCAAATAAATTTGAGTCAACAAATAAGGGAAGGTCAGCACTGTATTAGTGCTAGTAGCCCTATCCTTGATCTCACAAGTTATCCACTTGTTTATATCGATCTCGTATCCCGATATTATACCCTCTATCAGTGCTACTTTTTTTGGACCAACAATATCATCTGATAAATTAGGACTCAACATGTGCCTAACCAGGGTCAATCAAGCCTTGTCCTGAAAGTTTAGGCTATTTTTTTATTGACGATGATCCTACAGCACCACCAAATACCCATGGGACATCTTCCTGATCTGTATCAGTGATCCTATCCATCTACCAGAGCTAAACAAGCTTGTCTTCTAAGCCTATTTGTTTGACCTTTACTTTCTTCATCTCCTTAACTCGAAAGTCTATCTCCACGGTGTTGGCCGGTAGTACAAACTCTGGTCCATGAAGGATTCGGGAGATGGTCTGAGTGGATATGTTCACAAAACACCTTGGATTACTAAATATGATACTGGGTCTGCACCTTTTTACAAATTTCCTTGTGGGTTTTCCCTTTTCAACTCCATTTGGTACACAACATAAAACTCTCATACTAATGCTTTGTTGTACTGGCCAAGTGTACAAGTCATCCACTCAAACTTATATTGTCAAATATAGATATATCAGGCATACCTATTGTGGTCAACCTTCTCTCAAGATAAATACCTCTCAGGGGCTTTATGTTTTTAGGATTTATGGCACTATTTTTTTTCATATAGGACCTGCATTCTGGGGTACCCCCACTATTCAACAATGGGCACCGAAGCAAACTCGATAGAAAGTGGAGCGGGTGGTACTTGTGGTGGTGGTATGCCTTTAACTATACTTCCACTCTCCTCACTGCTATTTTCTCCAGATGTAGACTGGTCATCCTTTTTATTCTCTTCTTCGGACCCTGATTTTTTCTCACCAACATTCTCACCAATTTTTTCTACATCATCGCCATCATCATTTTCCTCATCGAAAGATGGTGGTGAATGGAGTGGTGAGGTGATAGGGTTCTTTATCCTTGGTGTGGACCTAGGGAGTGTGTCTTCTTCTGTAGCAGTTGCTTTCTTACCCATGGGTCGTTTTTCCCTTGGCTCCACCTGTCCCTTTACTGGATATTCTTTAAGGTCACCGGTCAACTCATCGGTATCCTTATTTTTAGGTGAAGAATGACTTTGGCCAAGTTTCTTTTGTGTTTTCTTCTTCGGTGTTAGCTTTTTTAATGAATCACCTTTTGGAGCCTTAAGTACCTGTTGAGTAAGACCCATTAGTTAGTCCTAAGAAAAGAAAATAAAAACAAGAAAATTATGTGTCAGTATAGCAGGGTCTGTGCATACTAAGACTCATGAGAGCGAGTCATGACCTCTGGTTACGAGTCATCGTGAGATACATAAGTTGGAAGGAAGTCTAATCGGTAATCACTGGTCAGACAACGATTCTTCTTAATGAGTCGTACTGTTAGGCTACGACTTGTTACCAACACTCGTTATCTGACTAGAATTAATTTCCTATTACAATACCCTTTTCAAGTCTATGCGGATCTTAACTACGAGTCGTATAGTATTACTATGACTCATTTGAGAGGAGTCGTAAGGTTAACATAACCTACACTATTCTAATCAACCATGTTACCTGTGGTTATGAGTCTCTCGTTAAATGTCTTTACAAATCGTTAAAGGTCCCGTAGCCACTGTAACATGGATGATTAGAATAACTGGTTCCCCTTTTCTTACCCAACACATAATATACATATTTAACAATCATTGAGCATCTCTAATTCATCACTTTAAACAAACTCTAGTCCACATTAGGTTATTTACTCCCATAATCATTTTTATTTTACAAATTTCTCAGGAATAAATCTTGTCTACTTATATGCATACATAATTTGAACATAAATACCAAGAAACTAGTTCATATTGATGTATCACTTTAACACTTAAGAATTCAAACTCAAAATACTTACTTGATGCTTGTTCTGGATTTTTTTCGAGCTTACTTTATCTAATTTTGAGCCTTACCCCTTTGATATTGTTCACTGATGAAGTTAAAGTATGGTTGAGTTGAGTTGGTTGCCAAAGAGAGTGGAGGGAGTCACGATATTAAATATGTGGAAGGCCAATCATTTTGTCTATTTTTTTAAATTTAATTTATCTTGCAATTTGGGTTGGGTCACTCGCTCAATCTGTAATGTCGAACTTGGTTACGTGTTGTCTTAATGACTCGTAAATAGTGTCTATGGATTGTAGACTCCCTCCGTGAGGACTGGAACCTTACCTGGGTCTCCACTCATTACGACTCAAGTGTACGAGTCATAGTCACTAACTATGATTCGTTCTGGGAGTCATAATGTCCCCATAAACAAAACACCTGAGGGTGGTCTGAGTTCCAGCTCTCTGCGACACCTTATTAAGAGTCATAAAGTCTGACTACGATGCGTTAATTGAGCCGTGAGGCCTGGCACTAGAAATTTTTATGGCTTATTCCTGCAATCTCCAGCCTTTCACATTGAACACACAAGTTTCCCTATAATCAAATAAATACAAAACATGGGTAGCCTCCCACACAATATTTTATTTAACACTATGATACAACGTGGCTAAGTTGGATACTCAGATTTCACCAATTAGCCCCACCAATTGCCTCCCATACAACGCCTAATTTAACATCACGATATGACTCAGTTTCCTTGGTTACTCTGACATCACCAAGGCTCAAATTATTAATCACCTTTATTTCCTCAATGTTACCCATATAGTGCTTGATCTTTGCCCATTCACATTGAACAGTGCTTCACCATCACACTTCAATTATATATCACCATATGGGAACACCCTTATCATAATGAACGACCCATACCACCATGATTTCAACTTTCCTGGAAAACAAGTAAAGTCCCGAATTATACAATAATACCTGGTCACCTGGCTCAAATACTTTTTTCTCAATTTTTCTATCATGATGTAACTTCATCTTCTCTTTGTATAGTGAAGAAATCTCATAATCCCAGAGTTGAAATTCATCCAACTCATTTACTTTGCTCATCCTCATCTTTGTTGCATCATGCCACTCAAAATTCAGCTTCTTCAATGCCCATAGTGCCTTGTGCTCAAGTTCAACAGGCAAGTGGCATGCCTTTCCAAACACAAGATGATATGGAGAGGCACATATGGGGGTTTTATAAGTTGTTCGGTAGGCCCATAATGCATCATCAAACTTTCTTTACTAATTAATCCTATTGGCATTCACAGTCTTTGCCAAAATGGACTGGATCTCTCTATTGGAGATCTCAACCAGTCTGCTTGTCTGAGGGTGATAAGGTGCTGCTACCTTATTCTTTACTCCATCTTTTTCAAGCATACTCTTGAATAAGAAATTGCAGAAATGCGACCCACCATCACTAATTATTGCATGCAGAGTGCTAAATCAAGAAAAGATATGCTTTTTTTGGAATGTAGTGACACTTCTACCTTCATTATTGGAGAGTGCTACTGCTTCCACCCATTTGGACACATATTCAACCGCAACCAAGATATACCTCATGCCATAGGATTTTACAAAAGTCCCCATGAAATCCACAACCCACACATCAAATAACTTCAACTCTAAAATATGGGTCATACGGAGTTCATGGCGCTTAAAAATATTACCTTAACGTTAGTATTGGTCACAGGCTATAGTGAAATCATGAGCATCTTTGTATATTTTTGGCCAGTAGTACCCACATTGTAAGATTTTGTGGGTTGTGCGAGTTCCTTCATGGTGACCCCCCAACAGGTGAAACATGACAAGCCTTAAGAATACTCATCATTTCCACCTTCGGGATGCACCTACGAATCATACTATCCAAACAAATTCAGAATAGACAAGGTTCATCCCAGAAGAATTTCCTTACCTCATGAATAAATCTATTCTGCTGGTGTAATGATAAGTTTTCGGGGACAAGATCATTTGCCAAGTAATTAGCAAAATCAGCAAACCAAGGGATTAGGTCTTGTGATGGTGCCAAAATCTTCTCGTCTAGAAAAGTATCATCGATTTCAAGCCCATACCTTATTTTCTGTATTTCTTCTTCCTTAAGTACGTACAAGTAATTTGAAATTTGATTTTATGTGCCTTTCCAGTCCTTCACTTCAAAGTCAAATTCTTATAGCAAGAGAACCGACGAATCAATCTTGGATTTGCATCTTTCTTTGCCATTAGGTATCCCAATGTTGCATGGTCTGTATGAATAATGACATTAGTCCAAATTAGATAAGACCTAAACTTTTTGAAGGCAAAAACCACTACTAGTAACTCTTTCTCGGTTATAGCATAGTTCTTTTGAGCAGGTTTTAATGACTTACTAGCAAAGTACACAGGGCGAAGTACCTTTTCTCTCCTTTGGCCTAGGACACCACCTTGAGCTACACCATTTTCATAACACATGATCTCAAATAGTAGAGACCAGTCGGGAACACTATAATAGGGGATAACAATAACCGCCTCTTTAAGCACTCAAAAGCCTTCATACATGCCTAATCCAAATCAAAATTCACCTCTTCTCAAGAATCTTGCAAAAAGGATTTTTAATCTTTGAAAAATCCTTGATGAATCACCTTTAAAAGCCAGCATGGCCTAAAAACTCTAATAATACTTCACTGAGCTTGATGGTGGCAGCTTCTCAATTACTTCAATTTTTGCCTTATCCATCTCTATTCCCCATTTTTAGATCTTGTGCCCAAGCAAAATTCCTTATTTCACCTTGAAATGGCACTTCTCCCAGTTTAGCATAAGTTGAATTCCTCACATCGACAAAGAGAATTGGCCAAATGGACCAAACAGCCATTAAAAGAATCATTAACCACAGAAAAATCATCCATAAACACCTCAATGGTGTCTTTCACCCTATTAGAGAATATCGACATCATGCATCTCTAGAAGGTGACGGGAGCATTGCACAACACGAATGACATTCTCTTGAATTCAAAAGTCCTATAAGGGCAAGTAAATGTTATCTTATCTTGATCTTCGAGATTATTAGTGATCTGATTGTAACCCAAATAACCATCAAGTAAGCAATACCAGCCCCTTCCCACAAGTCTATCCAACATCTAGTTCATGGGGACATCAGGAAGTGGTCCATTTGAGACCAGTCTCATTAGCACGAGCTTATTCTTCTCATTTGGCATGACAATAATTTCGCTTTTCTTTGGAATGTACTGAACAGTACTGACCCACTTGCTATAAGCAATGAGGTAAACTACACCTGCGTCTGACTACTTAATAATTTCTTTATTTACCACCTTCTACATAGGAGGATATATCCTGCGTTGATGCTCAATACTAGGGACATAGTTTGGTTCAAGCTGGATTTTGTGGGTACAAATGCCAGGTGGAATACCCACAATATTTGTAATAGTCCACCCTATAGCTCTCTTGAACCTCTGCAACACTGGTAACAATACCTCTACCTCTGTTTCAATTAAGTCAGCTACAATAATCACTGGCAAGGTATTATCAGCCCCTAAAAGTTCATAGTGTAAGTGATACGGGAGGGCCTTCAACTGCAATACTAGTGGCTCCTTGATTGACGGCGAGCAGAAAGAGTGGTTTTATTTTTCAAATCTAGATCTAGCTTCTTTGGAGAATATATGTAAAAACCTCTCCCATATAGAGAACCTACCATCTTTTTATATTTCTCAATCCATTGCCATCAAAATCCATAATCATCGTTACTAATGCTTCAATACCCAGCCTCTTCTTAATTGGAATAGTCATTGCATCAACCTTGTCATCAATGGTGTCTATCACTAACACAACTCTCATATCATTCAGATGCTGCATCGACTGGAATACATTGATGATTACCTATTCATTATTGAGTCTGAACCTTATCTGTCCCAACTTCATATTAACCAACGTCGTACCCATAGCTAGAAAGAGTCTTTTCAAGATGATAAGGACTTGGATGTCCACCTCATAATCTAGTATCATGAAATCAGTTGGAAAAATGAAGGACGCCACCTTTACTAACACATCATAAAGAATACCGACTGGCTTTTTCATGGTCCGATCAGCCATCAACAATTGCATCGATATTAGTTTGGGTGTCCTCAATCCCAACTGCTTAAACTAACCAACGACATAAGATTAATATTGGATCCTAGATTATATAAATCCCAAGTGAAGTTGACGGACCCAATGGTACATAGAACGATAAAGATTCTGGGGTCCTTCTTCTTCTCTACCAATGATCTAGAGGCAACAACACTACAATGATGCACATTGTCCGCAGGCTCATAGTACTCTTTTCACTTCCTAAAGACTAGATCTTTCATAAATTTCACATAACCAGGAATCTGCTAGAATGGATCTACAAGTGGTATATTTACAGACAACTCCTTCAACATTGAAAGAAACTTTTGATATTTACCTTCTTCCTGCTTCTTCTTTATCCTCTAAGGAAAATGAGGGGGAGGTCTTGGAATAGTCTTTAGAATAGGTTCGTCGACCTTACCCTTGAATTTTTACTTTATAGAACTATACTCAACACCTGATGATTTATGAGATACAACTTTAGGTGCTTCCTCAATATTAGCATTAACATCATCATTCGTTGTCTCAACTGTAGTGGGCATGGGAGGATCAATGATGGTCTTACCACTTTGAGTGGCAATGGCATGACAATGACTATCATTCTTTTAATTTTGCACTGTATCAATAGAAAAGGTGCCAAGTTGCCTTTAATTTAATGTGGAAGACATTTGGCCAAATTACTGCTTCAGTTGTTTGATAGCGGTGGCGTGCGACTCAACATTTTAATATAACTCTGATATGTCCGCCTTAATCTCCTTAAGGAATCTTTCCCGACTTTCTTAGCCTTTTACTAACTTTGACAACATTGCTTCCATTATTAACTCTATATATTGATAGCCTAGTGGAACATATCTCTCACTCTTCTTTATATAATCATCTTTGTGCCTCCAATCACCATCTTACTCTTACTTCTGTCTTAGTACTTGTCACCATAGTAGTTTTAACCTTGGTTTCCTTGCCCTTTGGCTCGTAAACCCACTACTTCTCAATCAAGATACTTTGCTTCCTCATCTGCATCAGAATCATAAGTCCTGGAAGTAGTTCCCCATGCTCTACTTCATTCACCTTTTCAACAGTCATTGCTACAAATTATTTTATAAGCAGCCCAATATTTGTTCTAAGCTGTGCAATTTATTATGCTACCAAATAATCACTGGCTCTGTACTCACTAGCGGATCCAATAACATACGTACCAGCACCATTATCATCCTCTCTAATATGACATTCTCGATTAGTGACAGAATCTCATCTGATATTTTCTATGTTATTTCCCAATGCAGATATATAAATGCACTTCTAGATATAGTATATGCCATCACCCTAGAGTTGATATTCAGGTATATGTAAAATATCTCTAGCAAATTTGACCATAAAATTTGGTGATTAGGTACCATGCTCAGCTTCTTTTTTAACTGAAACCATGCCTCATACATGGACTCTACAGGTAGCTGTCGAAAGTTGTAAATTTTATCTTTTAGCTGCAACATCCTATCAGGAGAGAATAATCAATTCAAAAACTTTTTACACAACTTATTTCAAGCCGTTATTGATCCTCTAGAAAGTTTCCCCAACCACAATGATGCTTCTCTAGTCAACGAGAATGGGAATAACCTCAATCTTAATGCTTCTTGATCAACCCCTGGGATGTATATGAAGTGTTGATCCCGGTAAAATTGGCAAGATGTATATTTTCATCATCTTTCAAATACCCTGAAAACACAGCTTTTAGATTCAACAGATAAATTAATTCACTTGTAATATCGAACTTAATAATAGGGGTAGAGAAGGAGAAATAATAGCTTCTATCTCAGCAGGCTCAACGTATCCCATCTCTTCATCTCCATCATATGGTGGTAAATACTAATAGGCTTGGATCACTCGAACTATACCACCACATACTCTATCATGATGACCATCGAGTGGTGCTCGATAATCAGCCACTGGTCTAGGCCTGACTAGTTATACCTGCTGATCCAATCAGGCTTCCTCAACCGCTCTTCTCTACTATTAAGTTGACTCTACTAACATTAACTCTGTCTGTATATTATCAATATTTTGTGGATCACTTAGGGCAGGGGAGGTGTAGGAAGAGGGCCATCCCAAACCCTTCTGGAACACCATCATGAACATGTTCTGTCATTCTTCTTAGTGTTTGCAGAATTCTCTTGGGCTATGGATCGATGGGGAGTAAGGGATTGGCTTGAATCCTAGTGATAGTCATACACTGACATATACCCAACTAAGAACAAAAAATAAAAACCCATGAACTTCACCGACTTTAGTTAATAATTCACAGCATATTTTCCATTAACGGCACCAAAATTTGATGTCTCCCAAAAACTAACCTCCAAAGAAGTATGTTTTGGACGATGTCAAATATTTTAATCCAAACAATATTGGGGTCGATCCCACAGGGAGTACGTGGAATGGTCTCTCAAACTTGAGGAAATCCACGAGCAGTGCAGAAAAGTAAATGGGGGGATTTTAAAGTCAACAATATCAAGTAGACGAACTTGAATGCTTGTGTTTATAAAAAATACAAGACAAACATTAGGACTGTGTTCCCCTTGGCTTCTAAACTCTGTAATTTTTTCGTGTTTGATCTACCTAACCCACTACTCTGCGTGCTAAGCTGACAAGCTATGTATCATCATTATTCTTGTGAATGTATTGATAAATATTACCCTTTACCTTGTGAGTCTCAGGGTGTATCCTTGTTGTCCTATGTCTATAACCTCATTACAACTCTTACCTTTTGAGTCTCGAGTTGATTTGATGATTTGAGGTAGATTTATTTACCTTAGTGTTGTTATCCGAGCTTATTTAGCATTTTTTAGGATAACTTGTATGCTTAATGTGTTAACAATGATATAATTGAAAATATAAGTATTTAAGTACATTATTACAATGTTCATGGTGTCTTTCGAACAAGTTTGTACTTAAATTGGTTACATAGAGTTCAAATGAGAAAACTAGTATTACTAGCCTGAGCTAGGTGTTGTTCTAGTTGATCTTGATGAATTATAATGTGTGTAATGGTTCCTAAGGTTATTATTGTGTAATTATGAGGGTAAAAACTTATTTATAGTGTTCAAGTTTCAATTGAATCAAGCTTAGAGTCGAACAAGAAGTTAAAGATCAATGAGCGCAAAACTAGTTCTTAGTTTAAGTTTCTAGTTCATTGTCATGGATGTTGTGTTGTTTTGAGATCTAATCCATGGTATTTGATGATATAGGATTCTTGGTGAGTTGATTATGATGATATATGGATGATGAAAAATCTGGAAGTCAAGTGGAAATAGCACCACAACGCTTGGGGTGGAAGGATAAATGTTTATGACAAGTTTAGACGTCAAAAGGAAATTCCAATGAGGGTATAGGAATAGCCTCGGAGCACACACTCTATTCCCAGGGAGTGAGGATCGTGTCACATAACCCATTCTCAGGGATTGAGGCTCGTGGAACACACCTTGTTCCCAACACGGCCAAAGTCCTCCTATAAATTAGACACTTAAACATATTGCAAAATACCTTGGACGTCTTTGAAGCTTGGAGAGGGGGTGGAAAACACTTTAATTAGGCTTTTTATTCTTTTACTTTATTTTATTTATGGATTATAACATGTATTCATTTTTCTTTATTACAATTATTTGCATGATTGGCTAAAAGCCCCATTTTCGGGGTTAAGGATAAGAACTTGATTACAATTGCTTTGAATTGAAGTGGTTTTGATTGCTTATCATATTTGGTTGTTTATTTATCCTTGTTATAACTATTTTAAGGATTTTCGACCCTTAAAATACACCTATTATAGTCTTATTAAACCTGGGAAGGGGAATAAAAGGATAGAACATGAGGGTAGATAGAGTAAGGTTCTTATTATTTTATAAAATAAGGGATTTAAATTAGATTCTAGGATAGGGATATACCTAGAAGATTTATTTGGTTCACTATGGGATGAAATATAAATGCATTTGTCTTAGTTATCACATACCCACTCAATTACGTAGTTTTGGGTCTAAGTTAGATATGTGATTAGAGGCTCGGGAGACTATGATCATAATATTAACCCCGTGAATCAACAACCAAGATAAGTAATCTAAACAATGAAGTTCAATAGCTTAGTATAATTGTTTGTGGAGCCTTGACCCCGGGTTTCTCCTTATTAATTGTCCAAGCAATTTACTTTTAGGCACTGTTTACTTTAATTTTAGTTTATAAATCCAAAAACTCATTTGGTTACTCTCACATCAATTTAATCTCGATAGTGAACTAGAATAGGATAGTTGTCAACACAAGTCTTTGAGGGATCAATATTCAGCTTTATTTATGGCCACTTTACTACTTGGTGAGACCACGTACACTTGCATATGAGCTTGGTAGCAACAAGTTTTTGGCGCCATTGTCGGGGACTTGTAAATTGGCAACTATTTTAGTTTTAGTTTTACTTTTTAGATTTCTTTGGTTCTTTATGCTTGGTCTTGGTATTAAATTTGAAGAAAATAGGTTTACCAACTACTAAGATGGAAAGGGATAGGGAATTGGTTGAACCAAGCCCCAAACCCGAGAAACACTTTCACCAATTAAGTATAGAAGCAGTCCTTGTCCACTGGATCCCACAAATTCAAGAGAAACAAGTCAATCCTGCTCTCATGGCTGAAGATCCACGGTCTGCAGCATAATACCCAAAGTGGCAATCCTACTTTCGATGAATTTGACCTCCCTTTTCAAAAACCGGCTGCTGAAGGTAAATTTTAGCTGAAACAGAACATGGTGCAACTTTTGATTAGCAGTGGATAGTTTATGGTCTTTCACACGAACATACACAAGTCCACTTATGGAACTTCTTAGATATCCATGACACATTCATCCCTACGGGTGTGTCAACTAACTATGTTAGACTGACAGTTTTCCCCTTTTCACTATTGGGGGATGCGAATAAGTGTTGAAATCTGAGCCGACAAGTACAATCACAACCTAGGATGACTTAGCTCAAAAATTTCTCATTCGATTCTTTCCATCCAAAAAGACTGCGAGACTGCGCAATGAGATTATGAGCTTCAAACAAAGGCTAGATGGGAACTTATAGGAGATGTTCAAAGATCTTCTTTGATACAGGTGGTCAAATATTGGTATTAACGTATGATGTGCTATACACTTTGTTGAACCAGATTGCACAAGGGATTCCTGAGTAGCATGCTGACTCAAGAAGTGCTCCAAAAAATATTACAAGTGTGTTAGAGATGGAATAATTTACTGCTATATCAGCTCAGATTGCTGCACTACAAAATCAATTAACTAATTAGTTCAGTAATATAAAATTGGGGGTTACACATCCTACAACAACAACTAATGTAATTCATCAGACAAATTCTTGGTGTGAGGTCTGTAGAAACAGTGGTCATTATACACTATGTGAGGTGTAAATCCTAAGTCAGTGATATTTGTGGGAAATGCTCAAAGTATTAATTATGGGAATATCTACAATCATAAGTGGCAGACTCAACCACCAATTCTATCATGGAAATACCAACTACAATAATTTTAAGAGAAACAGGTTGAAGGGAATCAGGCCACGACTCAAACTAATAATATGGAAGAGATGCTGAAAGAAATTCTAGCTTCTCAAGCATAGTTGGCAGCAGATATGAAGAGTCAGTAGAGTATTACAAAGAACTTAGAGATGGAGGTTGGGCAAATGTAGCAGGCACAAAATTCCAGGCCTCAAGGTGGTTTTCCAAGTAATACTAAATCTCCTAAACAAGTAATGGAAATCACTTTGAGGAGTGGTAAAAATCTCAATGAAGAACCTCTAAAGACTACTTTGGAGGTTGTTGAAAATTTGAGGAAGTATGAGTACTCAAAAACCAAAGTTTCTAAACAGGTGAAGCAGAGACTACTACCACCTTTCCCACCGAGGCCTAGAAAAGCAAAGGAGGATGCATGCTTTAAGAAGTTCTTCAACACATTTAGATAGCTTCACATTAATATTTCTCTTTTAGATGTTTTGCAGGGAATACCCAATTACACTAAGTACTCAAAGGACATGGTCACTAACAAAGTTAATCTGTAGGATGTTGAGACAGTAGCACTCACTAAGGAGTGTAGTTCTGTGGTGATGCAGAAGATGCCCAAAAAGCTTAAAGATCCTGGGAGTTTCATGCTCCATATTTAAATTGGTAATAGGGAGGTGGTCTACGCACTTAGTGATTTAGGGGAAAGCATTAATTTGATGCCCCTCTCTTTGTTAAACATTTTGTGCTTGGGAAAGCCGAGGTCGGGCTGAAAGAATCATAGAGGATGTTCTCATCAAGGTTGGTAAGTTTATTATTCATGCTGATTTTATTATTTTAGATTTTTAGGCAAATGAAAAAGTGTCAGTCATCTTAGGACGTCTATTCTTAGATGGAAGGTGCATTGATAGATGTGAAAGAAGGCACGCTCATAATGAGGTTGGATGATAAAGAGGCAGTTTTCAAAGTGTACAAACCACTCAACACACTATCCCACTACAAAGATTTATACATGATCACTGTGATTGAAGGTGATAAGTATGGGTTGGTGAATTTTAGTCCACCAAAGACCTCTTCAGATTTCCTCATTAAGATGCCCAAGCCACAAATATCCCAGCTCAAAATGATGCAGATTGATGAGATGGAAAAGGATATTGTTGCAAGAGATGTTGACCTTGATATTTCACACTCAAGAGGTAAGAAATGAATAATAAGATGGCACCCAAGTAGGAGGAAGAGGATGAAGGAAAATAGATGAGTCAAATATTGGGTTGTGCCTCGACACTAAATCAAGCGTTGCTTGGGAGGCAACCCAAGTTAAGGTAGGTTTTATTTTTAGTATTTTTAGTTTTCAGTTCAGTATTTTTTATTTTTGTTGAGTCACAGGTAGATGGGAAGTCTGAGTACCAAAAAACCTGAGCTAAGAATCATGGCGATGACTAAGTGTGGGGTCCTTAAACCCCTTAATGTATAAAGTTGCTAATAGCTAGGCCGAGAGGCCTCAGGGAGTATTTATATATCTACTTTTAAGTATACTTTAGGGACAAAGTAGATTTTTAAGTGTGGGATGGGGAAATTCCCATTTTTAGGAGTAATTTTAAAAAAAATTATTTTGGTAAATAAGATATTCTTGTTGGTGCTATATTTGACTGCATGAGGCAATTGTTTTGGTTGTAAAAACATGTTGATTGTGTGAATTACTACTTTTGAGACTCTTAGGCTCATGACTATGACTCTTGTACTTGTTGGCTTAATGTTGAATTCATGTGATTGTTTGGTTGAGAGTCTATGATGATCCTACTTAAGTTGAGCATGTGCCATGTGTGTGTAAGGTTGTTGTATATTCTTTGTTGCATTTGATATCTAGAAATTTCCTAGTGTGTATACAGAGCGAAATAAAGAGTGTGGATTTAGGAGATGATATAGGCATTTCTTTGATAGCCATGTTTCATACCTTCGTTTGACCTACCCTTGTGCATCATCCTGGTTAACCACATTGAGCCTTTAGATTATTTCCTTTGGCAGCCTCATATGTTTCTTGTATCCCTTTCTTTGATGGACCTTAATTTGATCCAAAGATCCTAAGCACTTTAGTGTAAAATTAATTGCATTAAGGAGTTTTGAATTTAAGTAGGAGAAAGGTAAAACTGAAGCCCCAAAGTGATAGTTATTGGTGTGTGAAATTGATGTGTTGTGGTTGGGAGTTAGAGAAATTTGTGCTAAAGAAATTTCCATTTTAGCCCATTTGTGTTCCAATGAACCTGTTTTGGCCTTGGTCCTCCTTGAACATTGTGCACCTTAACTAAGGAAAATTGATTAAGTTGAGTAAGGCTATCATAGGGGTGCATAACATAAAGTGGGTATGAAGAATGGAAAAATTGAATCATGAATGAATAGAAAATACCACCACCATAGTGTATGTGAATAAGCTTAATGAGATGGGGCAAAACAAAAGATATGGGTAGATAAAAGTAGTGGAAATTGGTTGTTAAAGGTGAGTTGATTATATAATGTGATGTATTAAAACACTTAGGGGAGATAGTCGCTATTATTGGCCAAAATAGTTCCTACCCATCCCTTATCCTATATTACAACCATTAAAGACCTATTTGACCCTAAGCTTCATCATTCTGATATTATTGGAGTACTATAATAAGGGAAAATCTATGGTTCATTATGTGTACCTTGTGAATGCTTTGTGAGAGGGAATGTAACTTGATTCTTATACCCATTCTGTTATAAATTGCATCTATGTGAACATTTATGGGTAACTCACTTGTTATGAGGCACATGTTTAATGATAGTTGGGTGATTTTTATGATGTCTTGGATTGGGAAATATGCATGAGTTATCCAACTTGGTGAGTCAATTCTTGATGCTAGGATGTTTTGGAGTAGTATTCTTGAACTGTCATTAGTGTTTGTAACATGCTTAGTGTAGAAACTTGCATTTTGTGTAGTTATTGTAGTACTAGTTTGAGTGTATTTCTTGTAGTAGAAGTGTAGAGTCTCCTCAGATTATGATGCATAGAGTAAAGAGTTGTTCGAAGACGAACAAGGCTTTAAGTATGGGGTGGTGATTTGAGGTAGATTTATCTGAGCTTATTTAGCCTTGTTTTGGGGACAAACTGTGTGCTTAATATGTTAACAATGATATAATTGTGCATCTAAGTGTTTAATTACGTGATTACAATGTTCATGGTGTCTTTCAAAAAAGTTTGTACTTAAATTGATCACTTAGAGTTCAAATGAGAGAACTAGTGTTACTAGCTTAAGCTAGGTGTTGTTCTAGTTGATCTCGATGAATTCTAGTGTGTGTAATGAGTTCCTAAAGTTATTATTGTGTAATTATGTGGGGAAAAACTTATTTATAGTGTTGAAGGTTCAATTGAATCAATCTTAGAGTCGAACAAGAAGTTAAAGATCAAAGAGCGCAAAACTAGTTCTTAGCTTAAGTTTCTAGTTCATTGTCGTGGATGTTGTGTTGTTTTGAGATCTAATCCGTCGTATTTGATGCTATAGGATGGTTAGTGAGTTGATTATGATGATATATGGATAATTAAAAAGCTGGAAATCAAGTTGAAATAATATCACAAGTCTTGGGATGGAAGGACAAATGCTTAAGACAAGTTTAGACATAAAAGAAAATTCAAGTGAGGGTATGGGAATAGCCTCGCGGCGCAAACCCCATTCCCATGAAGTGAGGATAGATTCACACACCCTATTCCCATGGAGTGAGGATCATGGAACAAACTTCGTTCCCAACATGGCCAAAATTCTCCTCCTATAAATAGGACACTTAAACACATTGCAAAACACCTTGGACGTCTTTGAAGCTTGGAGAGGGGATAGAAAACACTTCAATTAAGGTTTTTATTATTTTACTTTAGTTTATATCTGGATTATATCATGTATTCATTTTTCTTGATTACGATTATGTCCATGAGTGGCTAAAATCCCCCTTTCCGGGATTAAGGCCAAGAACATGATTAATATTGCTTTGAATTAATGTGGTTTTGATTGATTATCATATTTGGTTGTTTATTTATCCTTGTTATAACTATTTTTAGGATTCACGACCCTTAGAATACACCCATTTTCATCTGTATGAACTCAGGAGCGGGAATAAGAGGACAGAACGTGGGGGTAGATAGAGTAAGGTTCTTATTCTTTTATAAAATAAGGAAGTTGTACTAGAGTCTGTGATAGGGATATACCTAGAAGCCTTATTTGGTTGACTACAAGATGAAATACAAATGCGTTTAGCTTAGTTATCTCATCCCCGCTCAACGATGTAGTTGTGGGATAATTAGTTAGGTGATTAGAGGCTCGGGAGACCACGATCATAATATCAATCTCGTGAATCAACAACCAAGATAAGTTATCTAACCAATGAAGTTCAATAGGTTAGTATGATTGTTCGTGGAGCCATGACCCCGAGTTTCTCCTTATTCATTTTCCAAGCAATTTACTTTTACGCACTGTTTACTTTACTTTTAGTTTATAAACCAAAAGATCTTTTGGTCACTATCAAATCAATTTAATCTTAATAGTGAACTAGAATAGGATAGTAGTCAACAAAAGTCTCTGAGGGATGGATATTCGTCTTTATTTAAGGCCACTTTACTACTTAGTGAGACAAGGTACACTTGCCTGTGCGCTTGGGCACAACATTAGACGAGGGTTTATATCCTTGAATCACCATTGTAACCTCCTTTTTCCCAATCTCAAACTCCCTTGTGAGGAAGTTCTCGAATACAGGCAATTCCCAAGCTTCTGCAGTAGCTTGGCTTACGATTAATATGAAGAAGATTGCAATACATGCAACTATAATAGATTAAATGAATCTCCCACTACCATCAGATAGTTCATCCACCAGGGTTCCCACAACCCTAGTCAAGAAAATTAGCCGCTCATACTTATGCAACAATCTATGAAAATCAATGTAGAAGACATGTCATTAATTGCATAATAATGAAAGACTAAAATCCAAAATCTCCAATTGAATCCGAAATCAAAACTCAAGAACAATAGTATCAATAATCAAAGTATGTAAAATTATGAAGAAAGTTATAACAAGTGCGTGACTTAATAAAGAAATAACCCTAGGGTATTCATAGTGTCTCAAAATAACAAAAGAAACCTAGCCAAATCAAATTAGTAAAACTATGTCGACAGTGATTGCACCTCTGGCAATGAATGGTTATATCTCTCTATGACTCACTGCCTGCTGTTGTATCTGTCTTTAGGCCTTAGTGGTTACGACTCGTAATGTCACCATACGAGTCGTATGCTGCTATTCGTAGTCGCTTTAGTGAACTTTCATCTTCAAAGCATCAGATTCGGTTGTCCTTGTGAATCCTGACTACGAGTCGTAGTCAATCCTTACGACTCATGGCCTTCACTCATTACCACTGGAACATCAACCTTCAGGGCTTCACACATTATCCTCAATACGACTTCTCACTATGAGTCGTAGTCTGTCCTTGTGACTCGTAGACTTCCATTACTTAGTTTTGAGAAATTTGTTTTCCCACTGTTATCTTTACGGTTGCATGTAATAACTCTTAGTCACTCCTTACTAGTCATGGTCAGTCTTCACTTGTTTTCTTAAGCTTCACTTTTGCCACTGTTCTCCTGACAATTCTGGCTACAAGTCGTAAGGAGACTTAACGACTCATAGCTTGACCAGTAAATTAGCTTTTCAAAACTTTGTTTCCTTCTTTTTAGTCCAAGATTACTCCTTACCTATTTTCCCTACAAAACACACAAAACCACATCACATCCGACAAAACAACCTAAGTCAATGCATTTTTTCACTGTTTTAAGCATTGAATATGCCATGAAACTACAACATATGAGTAGTGAGTTCCAAAACTCAGGAATTTTCCAGGTCCAAAATCTGGGGTGTTACATTCTTCCCCAGGATAATTCTTCCCCGAATAATAAGTCAAGGCATTCGTTAGCACGATTTAACACAGAATCACAACCACAATTACCTTTAACAAAGAAAAAAACAAAAATGTTAAGGAATACACATACCTTAAGCATGATTATCCAAATCAAAAAACAAGAATGGATACTTGGACTTCATATCCTCTTTAGCTTCACAGGTAGCTTCTTCAACCTTATGATTCCTCCATAGAAAGTTCACCAAAGCTGCATCTTTAATCCTCATACGACATACTTTCCTATCCAAGATCTCAATCGAGACATCCTCATAAAACAAAGAATCCGAAATACCCACACTTTCCAAAAGAACAACCAAGGAAGGATCACCCATGCACTTCTTCAACATTGAAACATGGAACACCGGATGGATAGAACCCAAATTTGAAGACAACTCCAACTCATAAGACACATTTCCCACTCTTATTAATATCAAGTACGAGCCAACATACCGGGGACAGAGTTTCCCCTTCTTTCCAAACCTCATCACCCTTTTCATGGGAGACATCTTCAAGAACACCCAATCGTCAATATCAAACTCCAGTTCCCTACGCATCACATCCGCGTATGACCTTTGGTGACTCTAAGCAGTTTTAAGTCTTTCCCTAATCACCTTCACTTTCTCCACGGCCTGATGAACTAAGTCAGGACCAAATAATCTAGTCTCACCGACTTTGAACCACCCAATAGGAGAACGACATCTCCTACCATACAAAGCCTCAAACTGAGCCATCTGAATACTAGAATGATAGTTGTTACTATACGCAAATCTACGAGAGGAAAATGGTCAATAAAACTACCACAAAAGTTAATAACACAAGACCTTAGCATATATTTTAGATTCTAAATGGTCCTCTCCACTTTTCCATCCGTCTGAGGGTGGAAACCGGTGCTAAGGTTCACCTTAGTTCCCAAACCCCTTTGAAATGACCACCAAAAGTGCGACAAGAGCAGTATGTCTCGATCAGATATAATATAAACATATGCACCATGTAAATTGACGATATCCTAAATGAAAAGCTTAGCATAATCCTTCACAAAATAATTAGTCTTCACTGGCAAGAAGTGAGTGGACTTAGTCATCCCATCTATGATGACCCAAATCGAATCAAACTGACTTTGAGATAGCGAAAGACCAATAACAAAGTCCATGTTTATTACTTCCCACTTCTAAACAGGCAACTCAATCTCTTAAGACAAATCACCCGGTCTCAAGTGCTCCACCTTCACTTGCTAACAAACCATACACTTCGCCACAATATTGGCCACATCCCTCTTCATGTTATTCCACTAATAGATCTCATTTAAATCATGGTACATCATTATCAAACCAGATGGACAGTGTACCTCGACTCATGTGCCTCAGCCAAGATTCTTTGTTGTAGCCCATCAACATCGAGAACACACAAGCTACCTTGGTACCTTAGGATACCATCACCACCAATCTCAAAAGCCATCACCTTCTACCGACCCATATAATCCTTAATCTGCATCAACAGAGGATCTAAAACCTATTTCTCTTTCACCTCAGCACCAAAAGATGACTTCACTACCTATTGGACAATCACACCTCCATACTTAAAGTCCATAAAATGAACTCCAAGATTATCCAAACGGTAAATATCCTTCTCCAAACCTTTCTTTTCTTCATCAACATGAGATAAGCTCTTCACGAACAACCTTCTAAGAGCATAAGCAAGATCATTAGCTTTACCTGGGTGATAATGGAGACTTATATCATAATCCTTGAGCAACTCGATCCATCTTCTTTGCTTGATATTCAACTCCTTCTGGGTGAACATATACTGTAGGCTCTTATGATTTGAATATATATCAACATGAACATACAAGTAATGGCGGCAAATCTTTAAAGCAAAAACCACACCCAATAATTTCTAGTCATGGGTCGGATAATGCTTCTCATGCACCTTAAGTTGTATAGAAGCATACGCCACAACCTTACCACACTGCATCAATACACAACCCCTTCCAACACCGGACACATCACAATAAATAACAAAACCATCAGTACCCTCGGGTAGGGTCAAAATCGAAGCAGAAGTCAAGTTATTCTTCAACTTCTCAAAACTACCCTCACAAGCATCTGACCCATGAAACTTTACCTTTTTCTAAGTTAACCAAGTCAATGGAGCAGCGATTGAAGAGAAACTCACCATAAACTTCCTGTAATACCTAACTAAACCTAAGAGCTTCAAATATCCGTTGGAATCGTGGGTCTAGGACACTTCTTAACCATCATAACCTTTTGTGGATCCACCATGATCCCCTCACTAGAAATAACATGACCGAGGAAGGTCATAACATTCAACCAGAACTCACACTTCGAGAACTTAGCATAACAATAATGATCCTTAAGAGTCTGAAACACTATACGGAGGTTCTTGGCATGACCCTCCTCACTCTTGGAGTATACCAAGATGTCATCAATAAACACAATGATGAATAAGTCCATAAATAGATGGAATACTCGGTTCAAAAGATCCATGAACGCCACCGGAGCATTAGTCAAACCAAAAGACATGACCAAGAACTCATAGTGGCCTTATCGGGTTTGAAAAGCAGTCTTAGGGAGATCCACCTCCCTAATCTTCAACTGATGATAACCCGATCAAAGATCAATCTTAGAAAAGTACATAGCACTCTGAAACTAGTCAAACAGGTCATCAATCCTAAGGAGAGGATACTTATTCTTCATAGTAACCTTATTCAACTACCGATAGTATAAACATATCCAAAGGGAACATCCATATTATGCACGAAAAGAACAAGAGCACCCCTCGGAGAAACACTAGGGAAAATAAAACCCTTATCAAGAAGATCTTTCAATTGCTCAATAAGTCCTTTCAACTCGACCGGAGCCATTCTATAAGGAGGGATAGAATAGGATGGGTATCTGGAAGAAGGTAAATCCCAAAGTCTATTCCTTATCGAGAGGAATACCAGGAAGATCATCGAGAAATACTTCAGGAAAATCATTGACAACAGATATGGATTTCAAAGAAGGGCCCTCAAAATTCAGATCCTTAACCTGAACTAGATAATATAAAAACCCCTTGGAAATTAATTTTTGGGCTCTAAGATAAGAAATACACCTTTTCATAGGCATTAGGGAACTCCCTTCCTACTCAATCACCGGTTTATTCGAGAATTGAAAACCAACACTGCGGGTTCTACAATCAAGAGACGCATAGCACGGATGAAGCCAATCTATCCCTAATATCACATCAAAATCTAACATATCCAACTTTATCAGATCCACCAACATATCCCTATCATAGATAGACACCACGCAACCCCTATCGACCCTTCTAGCCACAATAAAGTCACCTGGTAGACATAGAAAATAGGTCAGAAATACATTCAAGACCAAAACCAAAATGAATAGCCACATAAGGGGTCACATAAGAAAGAGTTAATCTCAGATAGACCCCAGATCAAGTAAGAAATAATTGTCATAAGAGAAGAGTTATAACGTATCAGTGACAATATCAGGAGAAGCTTCAAATTCCTGACGGGTGGAAAGAATATATAGATGATTTTGACTAGTGCCAGTACCAGAAGTAAAACCCTTCAATACTAGAGCTGAAGACGTAGCAACCAGAACCTTATTAGCTCCAGTAGCGACATCGCATGTAGGACAGTTTCTCTGAATATGGCCAGGCTGGCCACATTTAAAGAACTTATTTCTCTCCTTATTACAAAAACCACAGTGCAACTATCCACAAAACTTGCAAGGAGGATATGATGGAGATGACTGGGGCCCACTGGCCTAAGATTGGGCACCTTGTGCCTTAAACCCATTGTTGCTCTGAAAATGACGATCACCAGATAGATTAGGATATGGAGCACTAGCAATAGAATAACAACTAGATTTTCCCACTTCTTTTTAGACCACTGCCTGCTATCTCTACCACTATTCTGTCATTCTCCTATTTCAACTTATTTATTTTTTATCCTCAACCTGCTACATATACACCATAATCCTAGAGATATCCATGTCACTATTCAACAAGATGGCCTTGGACTCCAACACCAAGTCTCGAGATAAGCCCGAAGCAAACTACCTCATATTAGCCCTCGTAAATGACACCAACTCTGGGGCATGGCATGACAACTGATGGAATTTCAAGGCATACTCCTTCATAATCATTTTGCCTTGCTTAAAATTCACAAACTCCTCATCTTTATCTTCCCTCAGCTCTAGAGAAAAGAATCTATCAAGAAAAGCACCAGAGAAGTCATCCCACATAACTTGCTCAACATCATCCCCTCTTAAAAATTCCCACTCCTCATACCACTAATATGCCACATTCTTCAATTGATATATGGCGAACTTCACACCCTCAAAGTAAGAAGCATGAATCACTCAAAAAATTTTCCATCTCATCTATAAACCCTTGATGATCCTTCTCAACCTTGGAACCAGTGAAAGTCGGAGGACTCAACCTCATGAACTGACCAATACTTGTGGACTCAAAAGAAGGTGTGACACGAGTAACACGCCCAGACTGGCACGACTGGGAGTCCACCAACTGAGTAATCAAATGAACCAACAAGTAGAACTATCTCTCTGAGGCACCGGGGCAGAATTACCATCAGTCTGAGGATGACTAGTAAGGATCGGTGGAACTCTATGGGGGCAATCAAAAGTAGAAACCCTAGACTTAGTTTATAATCTATAAGTAGGACGAGCTCTATCCATGTTATCCGTATGTGGGACAGGGGAGTTTCCACGAATATCAGATCTTTGAGGAGGTATGATTTGAAATACGAAAAAACAGAATTAGAGGATATTTCAACATCCAAGACTCTACAGCCTAAAAGTAAAACATAAAAAGCGAAACATTCCTATATGCCTTGTAGCCTCTCCCTTATAAGTGTTGCGCGCTACACACCCATAAAAGAGAATCTACTTAACACTGCTTTGTAAAGACCCAATTGACTAAAAACCTAGGGCTTTGATACCAACTTATCGCGACCCAAACCAGGGCCTGGCCACGACGGGTATTTGAAGTCCATCGAGGATCGAATCCCCCCTTTACCAAGCCAAATAGAACATAATACAGCTAGAAATGGATGAATTTCGAACATATAACAAGATAAGCAGAGATTCGAACATATAACAAGATAGGCAACACAGAAAAGAAATTTCAGAATTTCAACAACATCCCAATCCAAATAATCCACAAAGCCTATATATAGACCAAAATTATTCTAAGTCGGACATGCTTTCGATGATATCCAAAAGAGTCCAATAGAAGTAGTCTAAGACATAAATAAAACAAGACTTTAAAATGATATCTTCTCTGGAGAATGGAAGCTAACCACTTCAAAGCTGACTGCTAACAACCCAGTTATCCTATCACTGTGTAGGAAAAGTAGATGTGTCTTCGATTCTTGCACTGCGTGGAGATACAACATCCAAAGATGGTTAGCGGGTTGAGCGCTAGCATGTAACTCAGGATAAGGATAAAATAATGCCAATTTCAAAATCTAGTCCAAATTTAAACACATATTCATATTCATGCATGTATACATATGTATATCTATAAAATGTTGGGATAGGGAACAAGGCTTAGTATGCAAGTAAAACATTAGCCTAGACTATGTAGCTTAACCGTCATAAAAAGGCACCCATAGGCTATATGGGTCTAGCTCTCCTACTGAAAGGGCCCCAATACATGTTAGTCACATGAACTGGAGTATCAAAAAATGCCAGGGAATTCCCCAACTCCACATCAATATAGGATACAAATAAACATCATTAGTGTGAACTATGCACACGGTCATTAAGACCAACCCTCACGGTGGTAAATACGAGTTTCCATTATTGGTTCTTCGGGACCTCCACCTTTACGGCTTAGCTACATAACCACCTATTAAACCCAATTAAAATAAGTTTCACAGAATCCATCCATTTAACCAAGGAATTGACCTCTAAGTCACAACATAAGTATTATCATACCCTTACGCTTAGAAACTTATAATTATGACATCACAATTTCATTAATTTGAGGGAATGCCTCGACCCCTTTTGTTCATTAAATCAATGTGGGAAATGCCTCGACCCCTTTTATTTATCAATTCAATTCGAAGGAATGCCTCGACCCCCGAACTTCTAATTTAAAATCAAAGCATGGACAACAAGGCCTTCAAAAATCCATGCTTATCAGTTTAACAATTTATGTAATGCAATAGTATAAGTGAGTAGGTCAAACCATGTGTCAAATCATATTCGAAGCCAACTACACAAGTGGGTTGAAGAAACACAATTTATAAAACCAAATTCCAAACCAAAATCATCAAATTGGGGAAATTCCTCGACCCCCTTTCTAATTTCCATACCCATGCACCCAATTAGTTCAAAAACCATTGATAAAGCATAAACAATGCATATAAATCATGGGAATCCAATTCAAATAACATTTATTCCAAAACCTTCAACCATATCAAAACCCATATTCAAATCCATGAACAACCATTTAACTACATGATTTAAGTAAAACAAGTTTAAGGGGAAGAGTAACATGCCTGGGATATTAAGAAATACGAAGAGAAATCAACCCTTGGAAGCTCTAATTGCCAATTCCTTGAGAAACCCTAGTGTTCTTGACTTGGAGATTTGAGAAAGAGCATAAGAGAGTGTATTTGATTGCTAAAGTAATAGAAATAACCCTTCTTGGGTGTTTTATGGGCATGGGTCCTAAGTGGGGAAGGAGGGAACTAACAAGAATATCCCTACTTAGAAGTGCAGAAAAAGTTTCCCCAGTCGTCATGGGTCACCTTACGACTTGTGATATCTGACTACGAGTCGTCTCCACGATTCATAGTCTGAGGAGTAGCTCAAGGACCCCCCTGTTGACCCTACGAGTCACAAATTATAACTCGTGAGGTGTCATTACGACACGTAGGGTCCTAGTTGTGGTTAAGATAGAAACATCATACACCTTTACTGGTTTGGCTACAAGGAGCATTATATGACTCGTTTAGAGTCTTGGCGACTCATTAGTTCTAGTCATACTCAGAACACACACCTTGGGCAACCTCACTGGTCAACCTATGATTGGGGTACTACGACTAATATGGACACCTTACAACTCATAAGGTAAGTCATAGTCAGGGCAGTTAGTTCAAAAACTCATAAATTTTCCAGGGCCAAAATCTGGGATGTTACAGTTCTACGCCGAAGGGGCAAAGTGGGGATGAGTACGGTCCACTTGTACTCATTAGATATCATATACCGACTAAGTAAAGTAGAAAATAAAGCTTATAGACACAAGCTTATCCAAAAATATCCCGAATGGTAGCTCACACCATCTCCACTAACAGTTCTACTAGATATAAATATAATAAATCTAGGTAGGGGAAAGAAGAACAAATACATATATACCCTAAATCTCAAAAATAGGGATGTAATCTACCTAGGCATCACCTAAGCAACTACCGTGCTTAAGAGAAACCCACCTCGTGGAATAAGCGACATTGGTTGTCACTTAAGCGATAGATGTCTTGCACACTAGTATCACTTAAGCGACTTGTCCATCGTTTTAGTGATAATCGCTTAAGCGAGTGCACCAAGTGAGTGATGCACCAACTGGAGACTTGGAGATTGCAAACCCTTCGGCATTCACCCGGAATCCCAAGAATGCAAAGAAACTATGCTACTAGACTAAATTTGATGCCCAGACTTACTAAAGAAGTCAGATTTTTGAAAAAATGTCATTTTCACAAAATTGACCCTAAAATACTATTTCACAACTTTCCAAATCGAGGGACAAAATGAGAAATAAAAGTCGTAAAACCACACCAACCATGTTACCAATCTAAAATCAATGTTTCAAATCTATTGGTGCAGTTTGTTTTGCTATTCGATGCATAAATCAAAAGGTGTTGACCTAAGTCAACTAATAAGTCTTTTAAATCACCAAAAACCATAATGTCGAACAAATTACACCAAAATACATTAAGAAGCGTGCCAATCATCCCTACACCTCAGAAGTACCAAAATGCAACCACAAAGAGGGGAAAAATGATCAAATCATATAGAAATAAATATTTCACATGAATCACCAAAAATTACGTCATTACATCATCCACCACTAAGAATCTAGTTCATCCTTGAACTAAGGGCAATAGAAATACCTGAATCAGCAAAAATCAGGGGAGAACTGCTACACATGTCAAACTTAACTTCCCAAGTAGATTCATCTATTGGTTGATGTCTCTACTGGACCTAAACCATAGGGATAACCCAGGAATGCAACCTTCTAACATCTCTGGCTTGAATGGAGATAGGCTTCTCAACGAAAGACAACCGTTCATCGAACTGAACTAAGTCCCAACAAATGACATGAGACTCATCTAGAATGTAATGCCTAAGCATAGAGACATGAAAAATAGGATGAACAACTGATAAATCTGGAGGCAGTGCTAACTCATAACCTATATCTCCAATAGTTTAGAGGATCTCAAAAGGTCTAATATACCTGGGGATAAGCTTGACCCTTTTACCAAACCTCATCACTCCCTTTATAGGCAACACACAAAGAAAGACACGATCACCAACACTAAATCTTAACACACAAAGTCTATGATCCGCATAGCACTTTTGCCTACTTAAGTGATTCAAATTCTATACTGAATGACCCAAACTCTATCTAAAGACTCACAAAAAAAGTCTGTACCTCAAGGTCTAATATCTAAAACCTCAAACCAACTAATTGGAGAGAGACAACACAAACCATACATAGCCTTAAAAAGAGCTATCTCAATACTGGAATAATAGCTATTATTATACGCAAACTCTGCCAAAGCTAAATGCTGCTTTTGCTGACCACCAAAGTCTATCACACAAGTACAAAGCATATCTTATAAAACCTGAATAGTTTGCTCCAAATAACCATCGGACTTAGGGTGAAATATTGTACAAAGATCAACCCAAGTACCCATCTCCTCTAAAAAAAGTCTTCTAAAAGTGAGATGCAAACATTGAACATCGATCTGAGATAATAGACACTGGCACACCATGAAAAGAACTATCTTACGACTATAGATACGGGCTAATCTCTCATCACTGAAAGAAACCTGAATAAAAATAAAGTAAGCAGATTTGGTCAATCAATCCATGATAACACAAACACTATCAGAACTATGATAAGTACGAGGCAACCCAGTCACAAAGTCCATAGTGGTCCATTCCTATTTCTACTTAAGAATAGATTACCTCTGAAGCAAACCACCAGTTCTCAAATGCTCGGCCTTTACCTGCTGGTAACATAGCCAACGAACTACAAAATTTGCTAAATCCTTCCTCGTACCACCCCACCAGTATTGTTGTCTCAAGCCATGATACATCGTACTCACTCCGAAATGGATGAAATATCAGGAATAATGGACCTCCTCTAAAATCAATCTAATCCAATCACCCACCCTCGACACACAAACTCGGCCTCCAATCCTCAAAACACCATTTGAATAAGGTTTCCTTAGCCTCGTCACTCAACACCTTATCTCGAATCACTCTTAACCCGACATCATCAAAGTGATGTGTCTGAATTTGCTCCACAAAAAAAGATCTAGCCTCCATGATTGCCAAAATATACCAGATGTCAAAACATCATACCTAACCATATAGTTAGCCAAATACTGAACCTCCAAGGCCAAAGGCCTCTCTTGAGTCAAAAGATGCACCAAGCTACCCATGCTAGTCAACTTTTGGCTCAAGGCATCTGCAACCACATTTGCCTTACTCGGATGATAGAGAATAGTCAGGTCATAATTCTTAAGAAACTCAAGCCAACGGTGCTGCCTCATATTAAGATCTCGCTGGTGAAGAAACACTGAAGGCAATGATGATCCAATAAAATCTAATAACAGACTCTATACAAATAGTGCCTCCATAACTTCAAAGAAAACACTACTGCACACAACTCCAGATCATGGGTAGGGTAATTTCTCTCAGGGGCTTCAACTGGCGAGAAGCATATGCAATCACCTCATCTTTCTACACTAATACAACACTTAAACCAATATCTAAAGCATTAAAAAAGATGATAAAAACTATGCCCTTCTTGGGCAATGTTAAGATAGAAGTATTCTGCTAAACCAATCAAACTCTAAATATCGAGAGGATAAGTAGGCCTAGCCCAATCACGAACCACTTTAATATTGGTCGGTTCAACCATAATACCATCTTTGGTTACCACATGACCCAAGAAAGAAACAGACTCCAACCAACACTCACACATGGAGAACTTAGCATACAACTTCTCATCCCTTAATTTCTGAAGCACAATCTGCAAATGCTCCTCATGATCCACCTCACTCTTGGAATAAACCAAGATATCATCTATAAATAAAATAACAAAGGGGTCAAGATACAATTGAAATACCCAATTCACCAATACCATGAGCGTGGATGGGCATTGGTCAACCCAAAAGACATGACCAAGAACTTATCATGACAGTACCAAGTCAGAAAAGTTGTCTTCAAAATATCTAAAGCTCCAATCCTTAACTGATGGTATAAGAACCTCAAATCAATCATCAAAAACACCAAAGCACCCTGAAGTTGGTCAAACAAATCATTAATATGATGAAGAAGATACTTTTTCTTAATCATCACCTTGTTTAAATATCGATAATCAATACACATACTCATAGACCCATTATTTTTCCTCTAAAACAACACAAGTGCACCCCAATATGATATACTAGGTTGGATAAATCCCTAATCTAATAACTCATGCAACTAATCTTTTAATTATTTCAACTCTGTTAGGACCATTCTATAATAAGGAACAGAAATAGGCTTGGTGCGCAACTCAACATCAATAGGAAAGTAAATATCATGGTATGGGGGAATACCATGCAAATACATAGGGAAAACATCTATGAACTCATGGACAATACGAATAAATTCCAAAGAAAAAGGGGAAACAACACTAGTATCATAAATATAGGCCATACAGACATCCCTTCTCTATCAAATGATGAGCTTGAAGGAAAGATATAACTCTCTTGAAACCCGAATGAAGCATACCTTTCAAGCTATCCTTGGCATACCTGGGAAAGCTAAAGTCATAGTCTTAGCAGAACAATCTAGGAAAATATGATAAGAAGCTAACCAATCCATACCCAAGATGGAGTCAAAATCTACCATAACTAAAACAAGCAGATCTACCCAAGTCGCAGACCCACAAAAGTCACAACACAAGATTGGTACCCTCGATCCACCACTAAAGAATCTCCTACTAGACTAGATACATAAATAGTCACATCAAGAGGCTGACAAGAAAAATCAAAAATCAAAGCAAAATATGTAGACACATAAAAGAAATTTGATCCTAAATAAAACAACACAGATGCATATCTCTAGCCTATTGCGTACATCATAGCACTGACCACATCCACCCCCTGGCTGGGTAGTCCTGCAACCACCACCTTAGGCACCACTACATATGTCTCCTACACCCCTAGTAGAACTTCTATCTCTCATAGACTACATGGGAGTAGCTCTGAAAACTCGGTGGGGACAGTCCTTGGACACATGGCCAACCTCATCACACATAACACAAAACCTGTTGCCTGACTTAATAGAGTAAGGTTCTATTGAGCTAGAATAATCATACGAAATTGCTGCACCAGAAGACCCACTACCTAAACTCTATAAGTCTGTCTAGACTGGTCTACCATGATACCTGTGGAAGCCTCTAGAATTTCTACCTCGATATGTATGACCTTTGAACTCAATATAGTAGTGCACCTTCTTGGCGCCTTCCTGATATGCTTGAAAAATAGACTCATTCATCTTAGCATGATCCACAATACTCTGAATGATTACCCATACACTACCATCTGAGTTGTAGTAAGATGAAGGAAAACATCCAACCCCTCATAATACATAATTGTCATAGAGCCCTGCTCTAAGTGATCAAACTCATCTCTTATTTGATCCCTCAGACTGTAAGGCATAAACCTCTCAAAAAAGGCCACAAAAAACTGATCCTAAGTCAACTTAGGAGAATTGAGAGGTCTGCAACCAACAAGTGATCTCCACATATCTCAAGTTATATCTCTCAACTAGTAAGTAGTATAAGCAACTCCATGTAACTCAAGAAAACCAAGGTTATACTACTTCTCGTGACAATCAGTCAAAAACTCATATGCATCCTCACCTACAACACTACTGAAGCTAGGACGACCTAAGCGAGTGAATCTCTCAAACCTCGTTTGATCCTCAAAAGACATAACTATTCTTGCAATAAGATGAGGCATAGTAAATCTTGCTAGCTAAGACCCCACCTAAGGAGGTAACACAGACGAAGGCTGAACTCCTAATCTCAGAATACCACACTCGGATACAGGCACAAAAAATAGTAAAACACTATTTAGAATACAAGGTATGAAAGATTCGCAAGATGAGGAATAAAATTTGAAAAGTTTTCAAAAGACACCTTATAGCTTCTCAAAGATTGATACATACATCTTCGTACCGATCCGTAAGACTCTATTAGATACCCCATTCTCACACTATTGAGACCAATAAACCTGGCTATTCGAATACCAAATTGTCACGATTCAAAATTCAAGGGTTGTGATGGCACTTGTCATGGAAAACCTTGACTATTAAGCCTTTACCCAAACTAATATAAAATGAGAAAAGAACAATACCCACTCTACAGTAATATCTACAAAGCCTCTACTAATCTAGAAAAAATCTAAGTTGGGATATGCCTCCGACCCTAACAAGGATAATGTTAATGTAAACTCTTTAATTCTAGTTTATGAAAGGAAAATAATGGAATGATCAAGTCTTCCAGTGAATGGAAGCTCACCACTTCACCCCAAATGACCGACGAATTGAGCCGATCCACCTAACACTGTGCAGGAAAAGTAGGATTGGTTTTGGACCTTGTATCGCATGGGGATACAATATTCGAAGATGGTTAGTGGGTTGATCACTAACATGTAACTTAGGGATAAGTATAAAGTAACGATAATTCAAAAATCTAGTTCAACTCAATGTACATGTTCACATACATGTGTGCAAACATATATAGTTATATGAAATGCTAGGGCAGGAAAGAAGTCTTAACATGCACTTTAAAACTTTAGCCTAGATTATATATATTAACCATTATATAATAGTACCCACGGGCTATATGGGCCCCAGCCCTCACCCCATGGTCGGGCCCCAGTACATGTAGCCGCACGAAATAAAAATAATCATATATATATGCATAGGGGACTCAAACCTCCCAATCAGATACTAATGGTGACTTAAGCACTTGATCATGTAATGAAATATGGGGAATCAAACCTCCCAATCATATAGTAAAGGTGGACTCGAACTACCCGATCATAAGCAAGGGGGCTAGAACCCCAATCCATTTAGACCCCCGTTCTGACAAACTCGATTTATAGTATTAGTTCCTTGGGACCGCTACTTTTATGACCCAGCTACACAACCTTATTTTAAGCCCTATTAAAATATTTATCACACATTCCTATTCATTGAGACATAATAAACATTTAACATACATTATTAGTATCGTCATACCAACTACACTTATAAGGTAACATCATTATACCATTTCAATTCCATTAACTTGGGAAAACAACTCCCTTTGTTCATTAATACAAGATGGGAGAAACCGACTCCCTTTGTTCATTAAATCAAATCATTATGTTTCAATAACCTTATTATATCATGCAATTATTACAAAAATAGTTCAATGCAATTTTACTCGTACCCAAACCACTTTCACAAAATTGGGTTGGGGTTATTACCAATTCAATTGTCAGTATTCACAATGTTTGGGGAAATCACAATCCCCTAGATTATTCTCCATACCCATGCATCAAATTGATTTCAAAACCATCATTTACGACATAAACAATGCATATGTAAACATGAAACATCACATAAACAACAATTATTCAAAACCCTCAACCCATGTTCCAAAACCATCAATAAAACCAAATGGAGAACTAATTAAAACACATCCTTTCATAAAGTAATAGTTGGGGAAGAGTAACATGCCTGAGATATCAAGAGTTATGGAGAGAATTTACCCTTGAGAGATCTAATTGATCAACTTATTAGAAACCCTATGTATCTTGCTTGAGAGAATTTGAGAGAGATAGAGAAGTTATTTCAGTTTATTTTGGAGTGCTAATGACACCCTAAAGGGGTTTTAAGTCATGGGTCATGATTTGGGAAAAAGGGGAAATATCCAAAGTGCCCTTAATTAAAAGCTGAAAAATTATCGCTAGTGACTACGAGTCACTATGTGACTCTTAAGGACATGTTACGGCTCGTCACCATGAGTCGCATTCAAGACAATAGCTAAAGGACCCTTCTCTAGTGACCCGATGGTTCATACCCTATGACTCATAGGTGCCAAGTCGTAGTCAATATAAAAGCACTTGATGAACACACTGATTTGGCTACGGATGGGACTATACAACTCATTTAGAGTCTTTACAACTCATTGGAAGCCACTCGTAATTAGGATAGTAACTTAGGCTACCTTTATTAAACACCCTACGATTGTGGTCCTATGACCCTCAATGACAAGTTACGACTCGTAGGGTGAGTCATAGTCAGGACAATAAGTTAAAAAACTTAGTTTTCAGTGGCGAACACCTAGTTGTCACATTCTCCCACAAGGATCATTCTTCCTTGAATGATGGGTCTAGGCACCCATTAGCATGATTTAACGCAGAAACATACCCACACTTACCTTTAATAAAGACAGAAAACAAAGATGTCAAGGAAATTGCAAATTTCTTTAACAGAGTCAGAAAACAAAGATGGTAAGATTAATACATACCTTAAGCATGAGTATTCAGAACAGGGAACAAGAATGGGTAATTGAACTTCATGTCCTCTTCAGCTTCCCAAGTAGCTTCTTCAAATGTTTGGTTCCTCCATAGAACCTTCACCGAAGCCACAACCTTTGTACACAATCGACGGACTTACCGATCCAAGATCTCAACCGGGACCTCCTCATATGACAGAGAGTACTAAACACTTTCCAATGGAACCACCATGGAAGGATCACCCACATACTTTCTCAATATCAAAATAGGAAAAACCGGATGAACGAAGCCCAAATAAGGAGTCAACTCTAACTCATAAGCCACATTACCCACTCTTTTCAAAATTAAATAAAGGCCCATATAATGAGGACTGATCTTCCTATTCTTTCCAAACTGTATTACTCCCTTCATGGGAGACACCTTCAAGAATACTCAATTGCCAACTTCAAATTCCAACTCCCTGATAATGCCCAAGCTACACCTTCAATCTGAAGATTATGCGGTCGTTGCCAAATATAGTAACCCAATAAAGGTTGGGTCAAATCCTAAGGAAATACATGAAATCATGGCACTATATTGTTGTAATCAATGGAAAAATAGGAAATATAAATGGTGGGATTTAAGTCGCAATATCAAGCTAGTAGCTAATATCAACTTCGGATGTAATCAGTCATTGGTGAACACTAGGATTGTGTTGCCCCTGGCTTCTCAACTTTGTAGTCTTATGTACCATTAATCATCTTTTAGACTAGCTATTAGATTTCACCTTTTACCTTTTGAGTCTCAGGATGTCGCCTTACTAACCCTTATCTTAGATCCCTATTCACTATTACCTTTTGAAACTTTAGATATTAAATGACAGCTAACCATCTTACATATATAATACCTAGTACCATGGATCAACAATTAAACTTCAAATCACTATTTTAATTATCTTTTACTAGTCACTCCTCCTCCTTTGAAGTAAGTAGCAATAATCTAGGCGGGGTCATACAGTTTGCAACTGTTAAGATAACTATCAAATGAAGATAATACAATGCATGTAGGGGTATTGGTTTAGAACAACAATAGCACTTCCCCTAGTTTGTTAATCTGCCAGGGATCCCATAACCCTAGCTAAGGCTTTTTAGCCGCTCATACTTGTGAAAGAATCAACAACATTCTTGATTGAAAGCATAAGATGTAATCACAATACTCACAATTGAAAACCCAAAACTTTAACTGAATTAATCAACCGAAGTCAATACAAGGAAATTCCAAGACTAAAATTAAATCTCGAAATCAAAATAAGTTTGTAAGTATCAAGAGTGCAGAACTTCTACTAAAAATATATAACGGGTATTTATAGTATATGAGGAAACCCTAAAATCAAAGCCCGAATGAAAAAGTACAAAAAAAGGTCGGTGGCCACTTACCTGTGTCTACATGTGTACTAACCCTGGGCGCAAGAAGACACATACAAGTGCCATAAAAATTTCCTGCACCTTTTGTTCTCGAGATTTTGGAATTCTGACACTTACCCTACCTACATACGGTCCACATGTTGACATAGGTAAGAGCTAGAAGTTCTTTTTCAACTTTTTCACTCTCTGGATCTTCAATTTTGGTACTTACCTTAGTCTCATACAGACCACATAAGCTACATGTGATTCACATATAGACATAAGTAAGTGTTAGGCCTTCCAATACTTGCAACTAAACTATAAATCTTCCACTTTCATCATATGCTTTGGTCATGTACATCTGAAAAGTGTCACAAATACCTAAAATTGATCAAGTAGTCAAAAACTTCATTTTTCATCTTTTTCATGAAGTTAGCATCCAAAACCTAGTTTCCTACAAAACATACCCAGAACACATCATATCTAACAAAACAACCTAAGAAACTTGCATATTTTTATCATTTTAAGCATCGAAAGTGCTATATTTCTATATCACATCAATACCCTCAACTTAGAACATATGCATATCCTCAAGAAAAAAAATACAACAAGACAAAAAAAACACGATGCTTAACTAGGAGAATCTAAGATATTCAAGGCAGTCAATCAACACTTTAAGTTCAAACCACAATACCCTCTCTTTTTTTAACCTTTCAAAATCAACTGTGTATAAACATGAAGCACAATAATATGACACACTGGGATCAAGGTATGGCATTACATTAGCAAAAGACAACTATACATATGTACATGTTAACTACCCAAACACGTAAGCAGCTAGCAATATGACTCATGTGCCCTTACAATAAAGAAATCCCACTCACTCATATGAAATAATGTATGTCAATGCAGGGAAAGCCAAGACACACTCACACTCAGAAAAGAAGTTCCAATAAATGTGTATCAAATGCCATAGGCTTGTACTTATTTCTTTGCCTTAGCATTCAAACAGTTAAGTTAGAATCACTATAGGACTTTTCTCGACTTGTAATATAGGTTTGGGGGTTGGTATGGTACATATGGACATATCAAGTGACTAAGCATCCTTGGCACTGCACTAACTTTGGGTTCCACTTATTAACCATCTTTTCTTTTTATTTCACCCTTATTTGTCCCTTTTTATTCTTTATTGCACATTCAGGTTGGGTGTGGTCTTTTACTCTTTCTTTTTATTCACTTTTTCACAATTTTTTTTCTTTTTCTTTTTCCTTTCTTTGCTACCACACCCAGCCCTACTAACTTTTTCTCTTATTTTTCCTTCTACGTACCCATTTTACATCACACACCCCTATGATAGTTATCCTCAACTTAGGCGATTCGCTAAGTTGAGGTGCACAATGTTCGAGGAATAATGGGCCAAAATAGGTTATTGCAATATAAATGAAAAGGTGAACGGTGAACGGTGAACGGTGAAAGGTGAAACAAGAAAAATAGGCTATAAGGCGCAAAACAAGGATCAAGGGATACTAATTAACATTTGGAAGGTCTTTTTGGCTAAAAGTAGACTGAAAGAAAAAATGACCTATGATCCTTTCCTAATCAACTATCCTACAACCTAAGCAAGACTAACTAGGCCATCTATGAATCCAACACACAAACGGAACTAAGTAGCATCTCTCACACGCATGGCAGAGAGTCAATATTCCAAGCTAGTACTTATCTAGTTCATGTAATTGTTAGCAAGTGATTATTATGTCACTAATCCTAATGCCAGAACAAGTTCCATGATGTTCACACATATATACATTCACATAGTTCTAAAATTTTGGAGAGGTGTCATTTTTTCAAAAATCAGTCAAAAACATAATAACTATCCTAAACACTTACAAATCTCCTAATTACACAAAAATACATCATAATACAAAACAAAATATAATATGACATAAATTAACCCTATACATGTTATTTCTACAATCATACCGCGACCAACAAGAAAAGAAACACGACAACAAAAACCCACGGTGGCTATGGTATACCTCCCTCAAACTAAAAACTATGCATTTTCTCCAATTTGCTAAAATTTATTAAAACAAAGAGAACAAGGACATCCCTAGGATGCACTAGGAGTCTGTGTCATGATCTTCCCCAGATAGGGGTAGATACATTGATGGAGGCCATTGTGGTGGTGGTGCATTACGAGAAGATGCACCCATCGCTATATCGACATGTCTCTACCTATGAAAAAATACGATTTCCGTTGAATCATGGGTGGCTCTTTTCAGGTCTTGCTCATACGACATGTTTGGATTCTATAGGGCCCCCTCTCGACCTCTCTTAGTTCTAACAATGGGGACCACAATATTATTTTTTGTGAATAAATCAAAGTGTCTTGGACCACACGAAGGTGATGGTTGAACAACTAGAATATAACTGGTGGGAAGCCTAATATGTGGCTCTCAGTTAGAGAGCATACCTCTGCTTTAAGTAGGCCTACCTCCTTCCTAATGTCTCCCAGATCTGGTATCTTAATCCTGCCAAACTGGGTAGATACTCGAACCTCAAAAGAATTTATTCCTGAGTGCAACTCAGTTCATAGCTATAACATTACAGCCTAATTCACAAGCTACAGTCTAGCCTCAGCCGTTTTGGTGTAGTTTAGACCCATGGCCAGATCTACTCATATAATGTCACCACATTGGTCTCAACAATCAGTAGATGAGTGGACATCACCTCTATTCTCTCCTCAATACATGGTATATCTGTTACACTGACGTCTGCAACAATATCCTCATCAATAGTGTCTATCACATACACCACTTAATATTTTTAGGCTGCTGCACTGTCATACATATTTCAAAAACTACTTGCTCATCATTCAGTTTGTAGGTGATCTCCCCCAAGTCCATATCAATCCACACCCTACCAGTGGATAGGAAGGGTCTACCCAATATAATGAGGGCTTGAAAATTCATCTCACAATCAAGAACCATAAAATCAATGAGGAACATAAAGGACGCCACCCATACTTCTACGTTACACAAAATACCTACTTGCTCCTTTACAGATGAGTCGGCCATCAATAGCTTTGCAGATGTAGTTTTGACTTCTCCTAACCTCAACACTTTGTATATCACTAGTGGCATTAAATTTATGCTCGCTTCCAAATCACATAGAGCCTAATTGATATCAAAATGCCTAATAGTACATGGAATGGTAATTGCCCTTAGGTCCCCATTTTTTTCTACTAATTGTGTCGGAGAAATCATGTTACAGTATTGTACCTTATCGTTAGGCTTATCTGTAAACTAGCTGTCACCCTCTTCACTCTCATAATTATCATCACTACAACTTAGCTTCTCAAACTCTACTTCAGGTAGCTCGTTAGCAACAATATAATCCTTCTTTAGCTTATTAGTAGCGGGCACACAATTATCATCAGGTGTGGAGCCACTCCCAATATTAATATCCATACAATGAGCAAGTGTTGGAGAATTCTGCACTATGTCACTAGGGAGAGTACTTGGCTGCCTTTGAGCCAATATGGTAAAGATATCTCCATACTACTTCTCCAACTGCTTGATAGCAGTTGCATGTGACTCAACTTTTTGGGTCAATTCTAAAATATTAACCTTGATCTCCTTAAGGATAGCCTCTTGACTTTATTGTCCCTTCACCAATTTGGTCAATATTTCTTTCATTCTTGATTTCGTATCTCTTCTGCCAGGCGGAATGTACCTATCTCCCTTCTCCTTGTAATTATCTCTCCATATATAGTCATCATCTCTGTCCCTACTGTGGTCTGTATATTTGTCATTATCATAGTTTTGCCATTGGTTTACTTTCCCTTGGGCTCGGAACCCCACTAACTGACGATCCAGATACCTAGCCTCCTCTTCTAATTTAGACTCATAAGCTCAGCAATCTGCACCATATGCTCCTATTGTATGAACTTTATCAAAATTCACAATCAAAAACTTCTTTGACAGCAACCCAAGATCAGTCCTTAGTAGCACAATCTCTTGCGCTACAGAATCATCAGCTGCTCTCTGGTCACCAGGAGCTCCAATGGTGTAAGTGCCAAAACTCATCTTTGCCTTTTGAGTTTAATACCCTTGGTTAGTGAGAGAGATCTGGTGTAGAATATCAGAAGCTACCTCTCATCATAATCTCATAACAGCTCCTTCAGAGATAGTGTCTACCATGGCTCTAGAACAGATGGTCAGACTCTATAGAATAACTCTAATAAGTTGGTCCCTAAAATTTGATGGTTGGGCACCATACTCAACTTCTTCTTAAACCTGAACCAATCCTCATACATGGACTCAGACTACAGCTGCCTAAAATTATAAATCTTATCCTTAAGCTGCAATATCCTGGATGGAGGAAAGAACCTGTTCAAGAATTGCCTACGCTATCCATATAATGATAGTTCCTCTTGGAAGTTCCCCAACCATAAAGATGCTTCTCTTATAAGTGAGAAAGGGAACAACCTCACTTTGGGCGCCTCCTGATTCACCCCTGGTTACCACCCTAAAGGGGTTTTAAGTCGCGGGTCATGATTTGGGGAAAAGGAAAAATGTCCAAAGTGACCTTAATTATAAGTTGAAAAATTGTCACCAGTGACTACGAGTTACTATACAACTCATAAAGACATGTTACGACTCATCACCAAGAGTCACAGTCAAGATAGTAGCTAGAGGACCCTTATCTAGTGACCGTATGATTCACACCATATGGCTTGTCGGGTGAACCTATGACTCGTAGGGTCCAAGTCGTAGTCAAGACAGAAATACTTGAGGCACACACTAGTTTGGCTACGAATGAGACCATATGACTCTTTTAGAGTCTTTATGACTCGTTGGGGGCCACTCATAATCAGGATTGTAACTTAGGCTACCTTTATGGACACCCTATGATTGGGGTCTTATGACCCGCAATGACACGTTACGATTAGTAGGGTGAGTCGTAGTCAGGACAGTGCATTCAAAAACTTAGAATTTTCAGTGACCAACACCTGGGGTGTCACAACATAGGCCCCCACATGGGTAAATAAATCACCTAAACATATTTTCCATAATACAACCTCATATCCATAATATGTTTTTACATTATTATTAACTACTCAATCCAGTCTGAAGAAAATTAAGCCATAACCAACTTCGAATATCAAAATTAGAATAATTAAGACTTTATCACCAAGATTTCACCTCACGCACAGACCCAAAGTCAGATAAAATGCACAAATATAAAATCTACACATCAAAATAAAGCTAACGATACCCATATTGCCTACTTCTGAATCGGGGCCAAAATGGATCCCAAAAATGGGTTTTCAAAAAAAAGGGTTAAAAAAATCAGAGTTTTAGTCCAAAAGTATATTTCTTAAGATTAAAGGTACTCAAAGGAGAAAAATTAAGTGAAAATGAGTTGAAATTGAAGTTTAAATTGAACTAAAATCCCTAAATTTCAACTTTAAATCCGAGTTTAAACAAGATTTGGATGATAAAAATCGAAGAAAATTAATTGAAAATGGGATTTGGAGCTTACTCAAACTTAGAAATGGAAGAAAATACCCAAAAACTCGAACCCCAAGCTCCATGTCTCAAAAATGGTGTAAAAATCTCAAAAATAGAGATGTAATTTATTCAGGCATTGCCTAAGCAACTACCGAGTCACTTAAGCGAAGCCCGCCTCATCGTGTAAGCAACATTGATCGCTTAAGCGATAGGCATCTTGCACGCTAGTGTCGCTTAAGCGACCTGGCCATCTCTTAAGCGGCAATTTCTTAATAGGGCCTGGTGTCGCTTAGGCAACACTTTGGCTATTAGGCCAAGTCACTTAAGTGACCGAAGCATCGCCTAAGCGAGTGCACTTGTTGAGTGGTGCACTAGCTGGAGACTTAGAGAATTTCAAGTCTCCGTGGATCCCTCGCAATTCACCCTAAATCCCAAAAATGCAAACGAACTATGCTACTAGGCTAAAGTTGATGCCCTAGACTCATTGGCGATGTCAGTTTTTCAGAAAATATTTTCACAAAATTGACCCCTGAAATTCAATTTCACAACTTTTCAAGCCGAGGATCAAAATGAGAAATAAAAACTGTAAAACCGCACCAACTATGTTACCCACCTAAATCGACGTTACGGATTTGTGGATGCAATTCGTTTTGTCATCCAATGCACAAATCCAAAGATGTTGACAAAAGTCAACTAATTAGTCTTTTAAACTACCAAAAACCATAATCTCGCATAAATCACACCAAAATATATTGGGAACCATTTCAATTATTTCCATACCCCAGAAATACTGAAGTGCAACTACGAAGAGGGGTAAAATGGTCAAATCACACATAAATAAATATTTCACACAAATCACTAAAAATCAAGTCATTACAGATGGTTAAGTGGGTCGGCTGGGTATTAAATGGGATGCTCATGTGGCCTGACCATGTGGTAATATTTTTTCCACATTGTTTGTTAGGTGTCACTCCATTAAGTAGGGGTATTTATGAGCCAAAAAAGTAAATAAATGGGTATTTTTGCTCCATTTTGAATAGTTCATGTGTAGTTTTGGCTCTTTTTTGTAAATGAGATGCCGATGTGGACTGGACATGTGATAATTTTTTTTTCACATGGTGTGCTTGGTGTCACTCTATTAAAGTGAGGGGTATTTTTGAGCCAAAAGACAAATATAGGGGTATTTTTTATCTAAAAAACAAACTGAGGATATTTTTGAACCAAAAAATAAATGAAGGGTACTTTTGCTCTATTTTGAATAGTTCAGGGGTAGTTTTGGCCCTTTTCTATTTGAATTGACATTTAGTGGATGTTTGAATTGGCTTATTTTAAGTAGTTATTGGCTTTTAAGTTTTTTTCTAGAGGTATTTGAAAAGACAAAAAGTGCTTTTAAACTGAAAATGCACAAAAATAAGCTAAAAGCCAAAAGTTGGGCACCCCAACTTATGGCTTTTAGTTTTTAGCTTATAAGCCACTTATAAAAAGTCAATACAAACACCCACACATCCTAATTCATAAATGATTCTTTGTTTGAGAACTAAATTTTGAGAAAATCCCAAAGTATTATCAGACGTACTATAATTAATATGTTTTAAAATTGGTTTCGTCAAACATGTAGGTGTTACAGATATCAATGTTTTAAAAATCAATTTTAGAACTCATTCCGGGGTGGAGCACCAACAAAATGCATTGAGACACATCATACATGTATAGGGCTTAGTTCTATAAGGATTATGTCTTAATTGTCTAGATGTACATCCTAAATAACGTGTTCAATGTTCGATGCTTGTCTAGCTGACCATTCACAAATTAGGTGTCAAAATTTGTGGTTAACCTTGTTGATCCTCATAATTCTTTAATAAGTGAATGATGTTTGACAGTTTTTTCCATCTATATAAATACCGTTAGACTTCTCTATAACTTCACCCCGTTATAACCAAATTTCATTATAGCGACGTGATTTTCTCTGAAATTAATTTTTATGTTATATTTTACTTCTCTATAACGACATCCCACCTATAACAATAATGCCATTTATCATAGTGGTACGCTCTTTGTAAAATTACCGCTTTCATGACAACATATTCAAATATTATTTAATATTTTTTCATAAGAAATATATAATCTACAAAATAAATACCAAAATATTTATGGTAATCATCATTAATACCATGTGCACCATAAATTTCAAGTAGGAGTATCCAATTAAAAAAAAAATTATATTTAAATTGTGCACATCAGTTATTTCATAACTTCGCGGGGAAAAGTCTACTGATTTGGCTTATTTTTATATTCATCTTCTTTTTAGTTTTGCATACTTTTGTTTATAATATCTAAAAGAGATTTGAACATCAAATGTCAATATACATTACAATAGCACCCCTCTTTAACAATCATGAAATTTTCGAACAAATGCTACCACTGTAAAGGGATTTGAAGATTGAAAATAACTCAAATTAAAAGTCGGGGTATGACAGATTTACTATTTGAAAATACCATAAGGTGAATATCACTTTAACATTTTTCTAAAAAAATACATAGCCAAATTTTGTATCTCCATTTATCATTAATCTCATGTTATTATCATATTTAAAAATTATCATATTTTATTATTTCTTCATTTAAAAGTAATTTTATTATTATTCACAACGGAGTATTATTTTTATTATGATACTAATAAAGTTTAGTAATAATTTTCTTATTGTTATATAAAGACATAAGACATAAGTACCCCAAACTATATCTGAAGTTGTTATGACATACCTAAACTTATGGGGTCCTATTATTCCCCTAAACTCATTTTTGATATTTTATACTACTTTTGTGTTGACATGACTATCAAATCAGCACAAAAGGAGCACAACAATATTCTGCTACTTGACTGACATGTCAGCAAAAAAAGCACAAAAATACAAAAAATGAGGCATGAAAAAAAGGTTACTTTCAATAAGATGAAACACCAAAACCAAGTGACAGTGTTTCGTCTTACTAAAGTTAAATTCTCATGGATTAAGAAAATAACTTTCCACTAGAAAGGTATGATGGACAAGCTGACTAGGTATAAACCTATACTTTACTACTTTGTAGTGAAATGGAGGCCATCTAAAGAGGGATGGTTCACTTGTAACATCAATGGAGATAGCAGAGGTAATCCAGAATAGAATTCTTAAGATTTTTATGTCAAAATAATGAAGGAGATTTCATTTATGCTAAAGCACAAAATCCAAAAATTTCGACTAACATGAAAGTGGAGTCAATGGTGATTTGGGAAGCTCTCAAATATTGTCTAAGAAGATGCCATAAAAGATTCACTTTAGCTACAAGGATTTCATATGATTCAACTCGATATAGATTCACTCAGTATCAAGAAGATGATCATAGGGAAATAGAAAATTCCTTGGACTTTAATTAAGAAAATAGGGGGAATTAAGGGATGATGCAACAAATGAACATTAATATAAAACACATAGAGAGAGAGAGGAAAATAAGCTCGCAGATTACATCACAAACATAACAATAGAACAAGAAGACATGTTATAGTTTCATAATTTCAATCAATTATCAAGATGAAAAGGAAGATCTTAAATAAAGACAAGATGTAGATACCAAAAAGTAGAACCTGTTGCTATTCTTTATAGAGATATCTCTAAGTTGAGGAATAAAGAGATTGCATTTGTGAAGGTCCAGTGGAAAAATCGTCCAATTGAGGAGGCCACTTGGAAGACCGAAGCGGACATGCGTAGCAAGTATCCACATCTTTTTGTGGATTCAGGTAATTCTTTGTTCTCCCTTCTTATCTTGTGTTTGCCCATTCGGGGATGAACGGTTGCTTAATTGGTATATGATGTAACGACTCAACTGGTCATTTGTGAAATTTTCTCATCTTCTCTATTTTAGCATTCTTTGTAGTTGGTGTATGTGAATTATGACTCATAGGATGAGTAGTATCAATTTTTGAAGTGTACAGAGGTGAGTAAGTCATTAGTTGGGTTATTGAGCTAAAGGAAGTTAAATTCGATCGTGCTCAATTTTTGATCAAGATGAATTCAGATTAGTATTTTAGTGATTTCAATAGACCCAGAACACACTTTGTCAAGTTACATAGTTGATCTATTTCTATGGGGCTCTGAATAAATTTTGAAGATATATTAGCAGCTTTGGATATATTAAATAATTGAATTAATTGGTGATTTAGTGGGTCAAAATGATAATTTATTCACTTGTGAGGTCAATATAAGAATCATTTTAAATAACTAGGGTTTTCCGTATACATAGTAATAAAATTAGAAAGTGAGGAGAAAAGGGGCATCTTGCGGTTTCTCCACTGTTCATACACAGAAAAGTTCAGGTAATGTAAAATTTTGTACACCCATATGCAGGTATTTAATTTATATAAAGTAAATTATGAATGGGACATTAGATTTCACTAACATATGGTATAGGAATTTGTGCAACTGATGATAGGCGTATTTACACGCCTAAAGCACCTTAATTTACCCATATTTTAGCTAAGTTTTGAGAACAAAATATATAATTCATGCACTTTTAGTCCTTTTTCCTGTAAGTGAGCTAACAAACGTGATTAGCAAGTTTTCAGGTATAAACGATGAAGATTCCAGCACTTTATGGATAACTTGACGCCCAAGGAAGATTCATGAAAGAAGGAAAGCAGCGTTTGGACGCCTATGGACTGAAAGTGATGCATGGATAAATTGTCCCAGGAAAAAACAGCATTTCTAAAGACTTTGGGGATCAGCAGTAACTTAGTAGGATTAGGATAAGGATGCAGTAACCTAGTAGGATTAGGATAAGTACGCAGTAGCCTAGTAGGAATAGGATATGGGTGTTATAAATACCCTATGTTGCTGAAGTTTTTATGATTATCTCTCTCTATTCGAATAATTCATTCAACTCTTACAATTTGATTCACTCATTAATTCAAGTATTTTCCATTCGACTTTTGCTACTACTTCACGTTACAATATTCTGTAAGTTTTAACACAGAAACACGACTCTCTTGAGAAGAACGGAAGGAGCAAAAACGTCCAACCCTAGTTGACGTTTATCACTTCCATCGCCAAGACTATCCTAAGTGGTGGTATGATGATTATATCTATTGTGATTTTCGTTGCGCTCATGAGTAGCTAAACTTCTCTGTTAGGGTTATGGAAGCCTTATGAGATACTATCGGTTGCTATGAGTTTGTGAATTCTTGATACGTATGCTGCTTATATCATTACTCTCTTCATCTTAATTGAATTCTTGTGGTTGCAAACATTTAGAATACGTCAGTATAGCATTAACTTGTTCGAAAGAAAAGTTATATGTCTGGAAAAGAGAGAATGACAAGGAAATAGGTCTACTAAACCCTGTTTAAAAGTTAGTGTCGTAACTGGATTAACCTCTTGGAGAATTCGTACCATTAGTATACGCTTTAAGCTCGAAAGAGTTAAAGTGATATAATCCTTGATGGTCGAAAGACGCTAGGATTTACCATAGAATACGAATCTCTATAAGCGCATGCATGTCTGAATTCCGCATAACTCATAGACAATAGATACGTAGAACTCATAAGGTGGACATAACCCTAACTTACAATTCTCATTGATTAAAACCTACCAAGCATTCCGTTTTTACTTTGATTTTATTACTTAACGTCACAATCCAAATCCCCCCTTTTTTCGTAGAATTTTCGATTAACAGTCTAATAATAGTTGCATACTTAGTTACCGAGTATTCCCTGTGGGATTCGACACCCAACCCAGTTGGGTTCTATATTTGACGACGACCGCTTACACTCTTACGAGAGCTGTAGTTTGAGCGTTATCAAATTTTGGTGCCGTTGCCGGGGAATACAGTTGTCAACTAAGTTTGTGATAGTTACTAGACCCTTTGGTCAAAAATTCTCAGATTTTACTTTTAGTTGTTGTTTTTGTTTTATTCAGGTTTGTTTGAGCGCATGCCAAACACTCGAAGTTCAGGTCAACCGTTATTACCCATAAATCCTGAACCTCAACTTATTGGCAGAATGGATGCACAACGTGACATTGAAAGAAGGGCGGCTCAACAGGAGCAGGCTAGATTAGCTGCGTTGGCAGCTGCTCAAGTGCATCAACAGAATATTGATAACCCAGGTCGGGCAAAAAATCCTGATGATGAGGACCTGGGTGATGAGGAGTTACTTAATCCACGGCGTGCAGATGAAGTGGAAGCACCTATGCACAGGAGAGATCGTCAAGCTAGAATGAGACCTGACCACCGAGCTATGCAGGCCCCTTTTGATGATGATGATGACGATCTTGATGGAGCTGGTGCCACAGGGTCTATCATTCCTCCACCCTTGGCACCCGGAGCTAAGTTCAATATCACTTGCACCATGATTCAGTTATTGCAGCTCAAGGGGTTATTTTGTGGACTCGCAGGAGATGATCCGAATATGCATCTGATCAACTTTATTTCAACATGCAAGTCGTTTGACAATCCAGGAGTTGGACAGAATGCAATTCGGCTGTGCTTATTTCCATTGTCTCTGTCTGGGGAGGCAACTCTATGGTTGAATGGGCTGACTCCTGATTCTATTACTAATTGGAGGCAATTGAAAGACGCTTTCCTAGAAAGATTCTTTCCGCCATCCAAGAGAGCGCAGTTGAGAGATGAGATCAGCAATTTTCGACAGCTTCCAACTGAAGCTCTCCACGAAACATGGGAGAGATTCAAGAAGAAGCTTATGAGATGCCCAAACCATCATATGACCAATGTACACTTGATGGAGATATTATACAGATCTTTCAACTCGGTGACTAAGCCAGTGGTTGATAACGCAGCTGGTGGATCATTCATGGACCTCACTTTTATTCAGGCAAGTGATATGCTAGATCGTATGACAAAGCAAAGTAGAGCTTGGCATACCAGAGATTCTGAGGTAGCAAGCCCTACTGTATCTATTGGCATGACAGCAGAACAAAGGCGAAGAGAGGAAGAACGTGATCAAGATATGGCGCACATGAAAACACAAATGGATCTTCTTACAAAGTATCTATTATTAGGGAAGACCGAAAAAATCAAAGTTGTTGCATCAAAAGGAAGAGAGGAATCCAATTCCGAGGAAGAAGCCAACTACTTAAACAATCAGGGGAGTTTCCAAGGCAATGCCCAAGGAAACCAAGGTCGGATCTATTATGATAAATCTGGATACAAGGACCTCGATCAAGGTAGTTGGAAAAACAATACCGACAGGAGTGGTTTGTATGTTCCTCCTGGAAGACGTGACCCCGCTGCATCTGGTTCTGGAAATATGTCCATGGAAGATATGATGGCTAAGCTGCTGAAAGGAGTAGAGGCAACCAGCACAGGAGTAACTGAGGTAATAAATGATCTGTCCTCAATGAAGCAATTGGTTGACTCGCATTCCACTTCAATAAAACAGCTGGAGCAACAATTGAGTCAATTATCTGCGACATTCAACCAAAGAAAGGCTAGAACACTACCCAGCAATACGATGCAAAACCCAAGGAACGACGGATCATGCATAGCTATTACTACCCGGAGTGGTAAAGTATTGGAAAATCCATCCAAGGACAAGAAGGTGGTTGATGATATAGAGGATAATGTTATTGATGCAGAATGTGAAGAGGCCGAAGAAGCTGAAGAGTGTGTTCATGACGTCACCCCTAGACGTTTACAGCCTAAAAAGATTGATAGTTGGAGCAAGGTAAAAAGAAAGTGGTGGAGAAAACTATTCCCCTTCCACCACCACCTTTTCCTCAGAGACTGAAGAAGAAGGCTGATGACACTTATGAAAAGGTTGATAATCGGAAGCAAGATAAAAAGGAAGTAGTGGAGAAAACAATTCCACTTCCACCACCACCTTTTCCGCAGAGACTGAAGAAGAAAGCTGATGATACCAGGTTCAGTAAATTCATGACTATGTTGAAGCAGCTGACTATTAATGTTCCTTTGGTGGAAGCGCTAGAGCAGATGCCCGGATACGCTAAATTCATGAAGGACCTTTTAACAAAGAAGCGGGAAGTAAGCTATGAGCCGGCAGATAATATTCATCATTGCAATGCAATTGCTACAAGGTCCTTAGTACAGAAGAAGGCAGACCCTGGTGCTTTCACTATTCCTTGCACGGTTGGATCTATGAATTTTGCTAAGGCATTGTGTGATTTGGGAGCTAGCATAAATTTGATGCCACTATCCGTCTCCAGAAAGTTGGGGTTGGGCGACCCTACACCAACCAATATGCGGCTCGTGATGGAAGATAGGTCGGTAAAACGACCTGTGGGTATCTTGAATGATGTGTTGGTGAAGGTGTCTACCTTCATTTTTCCTGCAGACTTTGTGATTTTGGATTGCGAGGTGGGTTCTGAAGTTCCCATAATCTTGGGACGTCCTTTCCTTGCAACAGGAAGTGTGCTTATTGACATGAGAGCTAATGAGCTTTTATTTTGGTTGAATAATGAAGTGGTCCGCTTTGATATATGCAAAGCAATGAAGCAGCCCAGTGATATGAATGTGTTCTCCGTAGCTGATGTTCATTATGAGGATAAGAAAGCATTATCTGTATAGAAACAGCTTACTGTTGAGCCATTGTCTGCTGCGCTGCTGAATGTTGAGCATGAGGACGATGAAGATTATAAAGAAACTATGTGTGCTCTAACAGAAATAGGGTCCTATTCTCATACTCCTAAGCAGCCGAACCTTGATCTTAAGAATCAACCGTCACCAATAGCGAAGACTTCTATTGAAGAGCCCCCAGTGCTAGAATCGAAAGAGCTCCCCAATTATCTAAGGTATACATTCTTGGGAAGTGGAAATACATTTCCGGTGAGTGTGGCGGATGATTTAAGTGAACAGCACATAGAGGCTCTCATCTCTGCTTTAAAGAGATACAAGAGAGTTATGGGTTGGACTATTGATGATATAATTGGTATCCCTCCTGGGATATGTATGCACAAGAGTCATATCGAAGAAGATTGCATACCTACAAGTAAGCATCAGCGTCATCTAAATCCATTCAGAAAATGATGCCCCATCTATCTCGATGAAGTCTAAGTAATCGAGATAGCTATGTCATGCCGCGACAATAAAACAAGCGCTTGGTGGGAGGCAACCCATCATTTTTAATTGTTTTGTTTTCTTAAGATTTTGTTGAGACACGACCAAAACTAAGGCGCTTGATGGGAGGCAACCCATCGTTCTAATCATTTTTGTTGTTTTTGAGTAAATGTAGGTGCAAGAGGTGTAAAGGAGGAGATTGGTTTCAAATTTTGATTTGGAAGTATTGCATGTTGAAGGTGGTAAGTTAGGAATGAAGAAGCAAAAGGCTATGGGTTAGGCATTACCTATGAAAATATAGGCAAAGAACAAGGCAAGGCCTATGTAAATCTAGGCCACGAACAAGGAAAGGCCTATGCTATGCCCTAAGCACTCAGATTCTAGAGTGCCATAGCATAGGCGCCGCCTATGCTCAACAATGCCATAGCATAGGCGCCGCCTATGCAAAAGCCTTTTGTCTCTGAATCTAGTATGCCATGGCATAGGCGCCGCCTATGCCTAACAATGCCATAGAATAGTCTCCGCCTATGCTCAACAAGGCTTTGCAAAAGGCGTCGCCTATGCCAAGCATAGGCAAAGCATTAGGCGCCGCCTATGGTCACTTTTGGTCTCCTAATCCGATTCCAAATGGGTCAAAACCCGACCCAAGCTTGTCCTATAAATAGAACCTTAGAATTAGAACAAAAATGCATTGCAAATTCAACCTAAGCGCCGCCTACCTCTCCAAAATCTCTCAAAAAATTTCCTTTTGCTCTTTTAACTTTACAAGAACATCTTCCGAGGCCATCAACCAAGTAAGTACTTCTTTTCTCTTCTTTTATATTCCGTAAAGTAATACACTACTACGCCTATAATAAATTGTTAAATCTTGAAGTAGTGTTGGTGATTTGAATATGGCTGATTTGTTGTGATACAACTAAGTGAGTGAAAGAATACGTAAGGATGCTCTTGACTTGTTTCCAACTTGTATTTGATTGTGATACACTGTCATACTTTTGCGGAATTGACATGGTCAAGAAAATTGCATAATCTTGTAACTAGAAAGCTTACATGTTAGAATGACTCGTTCATCGAGATAAAGATCATGACTGAATACAAGCATGAGATGTTGTGATTATTTCTATACCATAACTTGATTCGATCTCTACTTAGTAGTCTTGTTCAAAAAGTGCATTAATCCAAACCATAAAGTATGGTCAAGATTACATGACATAGAGCTGAAAAGGATAGTTAAGGTTCCATGAAAGTATGACTGTACTGAACATATTGTTGGAACATATCACCTACATGTATGTCGATGAAGTCTGAGTAATCGATATCATCCACTTAATTAGTTGGTGCCAACAAATTAAGTGTGGGGTGGTGCCATTATTGTTTGTTTGTCGATCAAATCTTCCGAGATAAGCTAACATGACTTTACTTTAATCTCAGGTAAAATGGCACCAAAAGGTCGACCATGAAAAGAAAAAGCGTCCACCTCACAGAAAGGTCAGAAAAGGGGAAGAGAAGAGCAAGCTGAATCCTCCTCTCTACAAATACCACGATGCAATTTTAGGATCAAGTGGGGTACATTTTGAGGAAACTCTGAGGATGACGACTCTGATGATGATTCCGACGCAGGGGGTATGACCCCAGACATAGAAAAAGAGTCCGACTAATCAGGTTTTCCTTACTTATTTCCACTGAGGGCAGTGTGTCCCGTCTAAGTGTGGGGTGAGGGTATTTGTATGCTGTAGCGTAATTCTTTGCCTGCATTTATTCTCGTTTGTAGTTAAATTTTTTTATTTTTAGATTTTTTTAGATTTTGCATGAAATTATTCTGATAGGCGGCATGGTATTATGACAAGAGTTTGTGCTAAAATCATTGCTATTGAGACGTTTAGGATCCAAGTGTGACTCACTGTGTGATATTTGTGTGGTTTAATTCATTCATCTGTTGGGTCAAGAGTCTATACTGCTCCCAATAAAGTTGACCATGTGCCTTGTGTGTGTGAGATGATAGTATATTCTGTGTTGGTGACTGATGCTAGAACTTTCCTGGTGTGTGTGTGAAGCGAAATAGAGAATGTGAGTTTAGGAGATGATTTAGGAATTTCTTTGGCAACCTGTGATTGTTTACCTTCGTTTTACCTACCCATGGACATTATCCTAGTTAACCCCCTTTGAGTCTTTAGCCTATTTTCTTTGACAGCCTCATATGTAGCCTAATCCATTTTTTTCAAGACCATAAATTGATCCAAATTCCTAAGCGCTTTAAATTGAAAAGTCATGTGACAAAATAAGAGGAAAATGGATGAGTGTGATGCCTTAGAATGTATTGGTGCTTGAATTTGTTATGAAAAAGAATTGCTATCATAGAGGTATGTTATGAAAAGAAAAATGAAAAGAAAACTAAAAAGTTAGTTATGTTTAAAATTGAAAAACAAAAGAGGTGAGAAGGGGTGGTAGATTAAAAGAAAGTAGAACGGTTGTTTGAAAGAAAGTGTAAGTGGCATAATGTGATGTATTAAAGCTCTTAGGGAACTTAGTCACTATTTCTGGCCAAAATAGTCCTACCCGTCCCTTAGCCTACATTACAGCCTGTAAAGACCTATTTGATCCTAAGCTTAGCATTCTGATATTAGTAGAGCATTACACTAAGGGCAAGCCTATGGTCATCAGTTGCAACATATGAATTCTTTGTGAGAGTAAGAGAAAGGATAATCTTATACCCATGTTCTGAAAAATGCAATATTTGAGAGTGACTATGGGTAATATCTTATGTGAGACACACATAGTTGATGAGTTTTGGGTAGTCTTGTATGATTCCTTGTGGATTAACTTGTGGATACGAATTAACCATCATCACGAGTCTATATTAGAGGTTGAATTATTTCTAGAAGTGATTAGAAAACTACTCTTTGTTAATAATTGTTGTGCCTGTCTTGATGAACATTTTGTGTTGTTACTGTGAAACCCTAAGTAGATGTTTATATGGACATGATATATTGTTCGAGGACGAACAAAGCTTTAAGTGTGGGTTGTTGATGATAGGCGTATTTACACGCCTAAAGCACCTTAATTTACCCATATTTTAGCTAAGTTTTGAGAACAAAATATATAATTCATGCACTTTTAGTCCTTTTCCCGGTAAGTGAGCTAACAAACGTGATTAGCAAGTTTTCAGGTATAAACGATGAAGATTCCAGCACTTTATGGATAACTTGACGCCCAAGGAAGCTTCACGAAAGAAGGAAAGTAGCGTTTGGACGCCTATGGACTGAAAGTGATGCATGGATAACTCTTCCCGGGCAAAAACAACATTTCTAAAGACTTTGGGGATCAGCAGTAACTTAGTAGGATTAGGATAAGGATGCAGTAACCTAGTAGGATTAGGATAAGTACGCAGTAGCCTAGTAGGAATAGGATATGGGTGTTATAAATACCCTATGTTGCTGAAGTTTTTATGATTATCTCTCTCCATTCGAATAATTCATTCAACTCTTACAATTCGATTCACTCATTAATTCAAGTATTTTCCATTCGACTTTTGCTACTACTTCACGTTACAATATTCTGTAAGTTTTAACAGAGAAACACGACTCTCTTGAGAAGAACGGAAGGAGCAAAAACGTCCAACCCATTTGACGTTTATCACTTCCATCGCCAAGACTATCCTAAGTGGTGGTATGATGATTATATCTATTGTGATTTTCGTTGCGCTCATGAGTAGCTAAACTTCTCTGTTAGGGTTATGGAAGCCTTATGAGATACTATCGGTTGCTATGAGTTTGTGAATTCTTGATACGTATGCTGCTTATATCATTACTCTCTTCATCTTAATTGAATTCTTGTGGTTGCAAACATTTAGAATACGCCAGTATAGCATTAACTTGTTCGAAAGAAAAGTTACATGTCTGGAAAAAAGAGAATGACAAGGAAATAGGTCTACAAAACCCTGTTTAAAAGTTAGTGCCGTAACTGGATTAACCTCTTGGAGAATTCGTACCATTAGTATACGCTTTAAGCTCGAAAGAGTTAAAGTGATATAATTCTTGATGGTCTAAAGACGCTAGGATTTACCATAGAATACGAATCTCTATAAGCGCATGCATGTCTGAATTCCGCATAACTCAAAGACAATAGATACGTAAAACTCATAAGGTGGACATAACCCTAACTAACAATTCTCATTGATTAAAACCTACCAAGCATTTTGTTTTTACTTTGATTTTATTACTTAACGTCACAATCCAAATCCCCCCTTTTTTCGTAGAATTTTTTACTAACAGTCTAATAATAGTTGCATACTTAGTTACCGAGTATTCCCTGTGGGATTCGACACCCAACCCAGTTGGTTCTATATTTGACGACGACCGCTTACACTCTTACGAGAGCTGTAGTTTGAGCGTTATCAGCAACCAAAAGTAAGATTTTAAGAAAAAGGGGCGAAAGTGGCTTATTGCTACTGCCAATACCCTGTTTTAGGTTGTTGGCAATAGTACTATGTGTTAGGTGGTAGGAATAGTACATCATAGTAATTGTTAACTATAATTTCTAAATTTTTAATTAACTAAAGGACAAAATTAATGATTAGGTAGATGACCTAATCATGATGTAATGATGGGAAATAAATGGTTTCTTGACAGTTTCGACCTTCGAGATCTTGTATCAGTCATAATTTGTACGAATTGAGGTTTAGATCTAGAAATTCTTAGAGTAAGAATTTATAAACGGGTGTAATTGAATTTGTACTCTCATGAGAATTGTATATTTGAACAGATTTAAAATATTCGGAAACTTTATGGAAAGGTAAGACCTTTAAAAATTAGCTTGCATTTGGATTCTTCAGTTGAGGTAGGTTATGGTCTAATTGGAGTTTAGACTCAACTTAATTGTGTGTATGCTCCTAAATTGGTTACTTGTTGAATGGTATTTAGATATGCTTAAAATTGATGATGTTTGAATTATTGAGGCGTGTATAAATAATTATTGAAAATTTACTTGGTGAAATTGTCTTATGACTTTATGTGTACTTGTAAACTTGGTAGATCGTATTGTATGCTATGAGGTAGTGTAAATTTGGTATTAATATTTCTTGTTTATGGTGTATCAGGTACCACGGCGGTATGAATATAATATTGATACTACTTATTTATGGTGGATCAGGTACCATACCGGTACGAATATGATATTGATATTACTTGTTATTGAGGATCGAGTAACACGCCAGTACGGATATGTATATTGATACTACTTGTTTATGGCAGATCAGGTACCAAGTCGATACTGATATGATATTGATATTACTTGGTATTGAGGATAAGGTACCACACCAGTACGGTACATGAATATAGATTTTTCCTGTAGGTCATGACTATTTGGGAAAAAATAAGTCCCATAGCATGTGTGTACATATTTGTGTTGATTCTATGGATGTTTATAGTATGGTTTATACTCTTGATGGTTATGTGTCTTGGTTGTGATCACTGTTTGACCTGTTATTGTTGTATTGTTGATTCATTGAATTTCTGGTTATGTGATGATGCTTGTCTACTTGTTATTTGATTTATGTTGTGTACTTATTATTAAGTTGAGTTTTCCTATGATACCTACCAGTACATAGTAATTTTTACTGATACTACCCTGTACTCTTCTTTTGTTGAGTGCAAAAAGTGTTTCAGAGGCTCATACACGACCTCACCAATAGAGTTTGATAGAAGATCTTGATCCAAGGGTGAGCACTCCGTCTCCAGGTTTCCATGGGTCATCTTATTTGTTCTTGCCCATCTTTCGGGCAATGAAACTTTCTTTATTTACTTTATATATGGATATATCTTTGGACATGATCTTTGTTAGTAGTTCTTGTATGATGACTTTCGGGTCTTAGGGATTTTAGTAAGCAGTTTGTTGACTTTCGCATTAATAATGGTTAGTCCGAGATTATTGTCATTATGTTGAATTTATGATAATATCACCTTAATATTGACTAAGTGATTGGTAAATAGTTTGATTTAGATGGTTCTCTCACAGGAAAATTAGTATGGGTGCCACTCATGGCCATTTGGGTCGTGACAATATGTGTATCAGAGCCCTAGGTTCATTGATCTCATCATATAGGAACATGTATAGTAGAGTTTTGAGGAATGGTATGGATACGTCTATACTTTTCTTTGAGAGGCTACAGGGCAATAGAAAAATTCAAATTCTTCTTTCTTACATGTTATTACTTGATTTCAATTGGTATCTGTCTATTCCAGTTGGTATGTGACTTATTTCACTATTTTCTCACAGGTGGTAAGAACACGATAGAATGGGGCAAGAGTTGAGGTGCTTGAACCATCTGTTGAGGCTGCAGTTCGAGGTAGAGGTCAGGCAAGAATAGGATGAGGTAGAGGATAGAGAGTTTCTCCTTCCAGGGGCAGAGCTCAAGTTGTGAGACCATCTAGAGAGAGGCCTGTATCTCCTCCCCCATATAAGGATTTTCCTGAGGTAGCAGAGAATAGAGCTATGGTAGTACAGAATGAATGAGTGCCGGCTCATGATAGGGTTGCACCAGTTCAGGGAGGTGCAGCTCTGATTCAAATGCCTTTTGTTGTGATTCAGCAGTTCTGAGTTTTCTGAGTGGTTTGACAGGATCAAGGACTATGCCTGCAGTACCTGCAACCCAGCATGGGATGCAACATACTACTGTGGTAGCCCCTCGGATAGAAAAAGCATCACGAGCAAACGTTTTTCCAAGATAGGTAGTAGGTTCGGTGATAATCGGAGATGATCATGATTTGATCTAAAAGTTTATCAAGATAAAGCCTTCTATTTTTCATGGAATTGAGTCTGAGGATACCTACGAGTTTATTATTAACTGTCATAATAGGCTTCACAAAATAGGTTTGGTTGCGAGGTATGGTGTAGAACTGGTTACTTTTCAGTTTCAGGAGAATTCTAAGATGTAGTGGAGGGCTTATGTTGAGTGTAGGGATACAGGTTTGCCTCCTTTGACTTGGATATAGTTTTACTCAATTTTTCTAGAAAAGTAAGTGCCTCGTACTTTGAGAAATAGAAAAAGGGATGAGTTTGCAAATCTTAAGCAGGGGAACATGTCAGTTGCAGCCTATATGGTCAAATTTCATTTATTGTCTCGGTATGCATCTCTCTTGCTGCAAATTGAGAAGGAGAGGATCCATCTTTTTGTGAAGGGGTTGAATATAGGTCTCCAAATTTTTGCACTCAGATGACATCTTCAGATAGGTCTTTCTAAGAGATAGTTGATTTTGTCAAGAAGGTGAAGGGTGTAAAAAGAGAGGGTTATGCCAAGTCATCAGAAAAGAAGGCCCGCAGAGGAGGCTGTTTTAATGGTTCTTATTCTAAGGGTCAGAGTTCACAGGGATACCTTGCCTTCCCCATTCAGTCAGTATGTCAATGTCTATGGGTGGTCCGTCAGGAGCTGGCCAGCCATTTTTAGACTCTGGTGGTAACCTCGCTTCATCTTCGTCATCTCAGCAGCCTACCTTGGACCATATTTAATATGAGTGCGATGGAATGGGTCACATTAGGAGGTTTTGCCCTAATGTGAGGCAGTTTGGTTATTCTAGCCCGCAGCATGCTCCTAGAGCTCTAGTTCCAGCAGGTAGGAGAGATGGTGATAATGGTAGAGGTCGTCCAAAGGGGGGTCGTCGTGGTCATCAGGCAGGTAGGGGTGGTAATTGATAATGCTCAACTTACTCCCATGTTTAAGGGGTAAGACGGTCATTGTCAATATCCCAACTCACGTTGGGGTCAAAAACACTAGGATTGAAATGCAAATTTCAAGTCCTATGGGTGCTCTAATTACTAAAAATATACCCGGAACGCAAGAAAAAACAATATCTAATAAAAGTGGGGGGATTTGGTTTGTATCAACTTTTGGGTTATAACAAGCTATAATGACACTTTTGGTTTATAAATCAAGTATGGGGAGAATCTTGGGACTATGTCTTCCTAAAGGAATAAAGTGTGTAGGTTAGAGATGGTTCATCATGATATCTAGTTGTTGAGTGAGAAATAGGCTAGGTCAAAATTCTTTGTGGCTAATTTTTCAACTAAACCTCAAAGAATTCACCCATTGGCTCTTTCGAGCACCTAACAAGTATGCCATTCATAGTCACCCAATACCTCAATCGTGCATCCCTATTTCTAGGAAGATGCCCATTACATGCCTTACACTCCATTTACACTTATTTCTAAGATACAAAAAAGGTAGTAAACCACATACTTAATTGTACACCATTGTCTTGTCCCCCTATAGCCCTTTTTCAAGGATGCTATGGGTTCCCATGAGTTTACCTTCAACCCTCTTTCAAGGATAATGAAGGTTTTCTAGAGTTTGGGGTTTTCACACATCAAACCCATTTGGAGATTTGGGGTTTTCACCCACAAAATTTCAACTATTAAACTCAAGTAATGGTGAAATCCATACTCAACAACTAGAAATCATGTAAACACATCAACACCCACACACAAATACACTTTAGTTCAACATAATCCCAAGAATAAATTTATTAGCTACTCATGAAAAAAGTAGAGAAAGATATACCATAAGTATTATCCAAAGCATCCATCCTTCACAAAACAATAAGAATTCAAGTCTCCAAAATTAGTTACAATCTTTCCTAATTAGGGTTCTTGTTTCAAATTTAAAAATATCTATGAGGTAAGCAATACCCAAAAAATAAAGGGTTTTTGCCTATATAAGGTTTGGGATTTAGCTAAATAAAATTACAAAAATGCTCTGGACAACATTCCCGCTTAGCTGCGATTGCATGAGAATGTTCGCGATCACCACCAATGCAACCGCGGTATGGTTCTACGATCGCGTTATATTGACCATCTTAACCAACCTCAACCTCGGCCTTTGGCCTGCGATAGTGGTAACTGGGGTTGATGACTGCTCCAGGTCTTTAGTTGTATTTCTTTGCTTCCACTTGATCTCTTTTAGATTCAATCCATAACTTTTCATCTCGCCAACTCTATTCCTGAAAAGTATGGATATAAGTGCATTCAATCACGGTTATGTCTAATTTATTTATACAAAACTCTGTATAGTACACAAAAGTTGAGTGCAAATGAGTGGTAAAATCACTACTCATCAACACCCCTAACATAAAACCCTACTTGTCCTCAAGCAACACCACCCCTTATCATGAGACAATTTCACATGTATGCCTACATTATATTACCTATGATCATGATGACTTTAACTTGATTATTACCACAAAAAGTTCTTCACACATGGGCAAAATGATTTTGACTACACCCCTTAACATAAAATGGAATATTGAAGGATGAAATAGACTTTAAGGAGCAACCATGTGACAACTAATAATACTCTAGAAACACTTCTTGACCTCAACCACATAATACTCCCTTTTGTATCTTTTTTTGGAAGATGACAAAATCACCCACCTCAACTTGTTCGCATGCCTCCCCACAAGAAAGAAAATTTCACACACCAAGTTATCAACTATGCAACAAGGAATTTAAGTGCAAACACACTCTCTCAATAATTCTCAATGATAACAAGTACCATGCCATAGGATTTCCCCTACTTTCAATCACCACTACAATAATCACATTTGGTTGGGAATCACAAAGGACTTTTTTAGCTTGTAATGTAGGTTTAGGGTAGGGTAGGATATTAATTTAGGACAACAAGGCTAAAACCTCCTTAAACTTCTAGAACACTCTTTCCAATTTTGATATTGGGCCACTTATTTTCTTTCACTATTGTGCCTACAATGCCTTTCTTGGTTTTCCCACTTTTCCCCACTTCTCTCTCTCTCTTTTATGTATAATTCATGTATTTCTTTCTTTTGTTGGATCCTTTCTTTCTTCTAATCATTTTGTTTTATTTGCTTAAGCATGTTGGCACTTTCTTATGACTTCGTGGCCCAACAAAACCTCTTTCAACTTTCACCACCCCCAACTTAGGCTTTTAGCCTCAATTTGTATTTTTATGTTCTAGGAGGATGTTCAAGAGGGATAATAAAAGAGTATCGGCTTGCAATATGTTTCCCAAAGAAAAGTCCAAAGGCTCAAAGTGTGTGACTAAGCATTATATCTACATATTGGTAGGCTTTGTAGGCTAAAGTGGGCTTCCAATGTCACAAGGATAGCCTAGGATCATTTTATCAACCAAATAAAATCAAAATTTAGCCTTGAAACACTAATGGGGAAATTTCTAGATGGTACAAGTACACGTGAGATATAGATAAATATGCTCCCATACATGGCATGTGAATCTCATCGAGGAGGTTCAATTTCTCCTCCCGCTCGAGACAAATAATTTTCCTACGTCAATTTCCGGAGTCATAAAAAAAAGAAAAAAAAATTCTTACAAAGTTTCTCACGTCTATGCCCTTGAGCTTTGTAAAAATTTTGGACAGAGGAGGGTGTTTTATTTGCATTCACACCATGAATAATTTGCTAATCATGGAAACATCCCAAACTCATGTCTCACATTGAGGCTTTAATATGGGTTACCCACCTGTATGGCTACTCAAACTTCGCCAATGGGTTTGAATGCGATCCCAAATCAGCAATGCCACAGGTACTCAGACTTCCCTTGCATTTGTGATCTTGATGCCACGGGTACTCAGACTTCCTTTGCATCCATTACAAAAACCAAATCATGATGCTTTCCCCTTAAGACTGTCACCACTCAGTCTATCATAGGGAAAAGCTCGTCAAGTGACCAAAATTAAATAAATTAACAATCTAGGAACAAAGTAACTAATCCATGCAAATGTGGGCACCATCAGAGTTCCCGAATATTACAACCCAAATAAAAATAAGAATTATCTAAAAAAGTAGAAAAATATATAGAAATATCAATAATGCAGGCCCAAATCAAATGAATACGGAGACAGGAACCCCCAACTTAAAAGGTAGCAGTGTCCCTACTGTATAAATAATCAAGGATAAAAGAGATAAGGGTACTCCTTGAAACCGCATCAAGGGTTGTTGTCACTCTCAGACTCTGTATCATTATTATTCTTCGTAAGATCAGACCAATCGGTTGGGGCCTCATCATCACTCTCCGCCCAGAAGGAAGGAAGTCGATCTCGGGGTTTTAGGACCTTCTATAGTCCCTTTACCTTCCTTACACATCTTGTTAAGGAACTCATCCCTCTTCTTCTCCCTTATGACCATCTTTTCATATGCAATCCGGAGATTTCAATGTAATTCTGCCAAAGATGAGTAATATTTCTCAAGCCTAGCAATGGCAGCTTCCTGCTTCATTTGGTCCTCTCTGTACTTCTCATAATAAGATCGTGACATATATGAATTATTAGTGGTAGAGGGATCTCCCTATCCCTATGGTAAACTAGACACAAGCTCCCTGATGGCAGCAATATAAACTCCAATATCCTCAAGAGGACTGGTGGAGGATGGCCTATGAAACTCAGGCTCAATACATGTCGACTTCTCCAAGTCGATCTTTCGCTTTTTTTCTTTGACATGTGCTCTCTTCCCTTGAATCCTTAAGGGCTAGATATGAGGGTCAGGTCACATCTATGTATCTCCATCATACTCCTCAACCCCTGCTCCCCTCCAAAGCTCAGTAATCAATAAGGGAAAGAAGAAATGCGTACCACTTTGGTCCTTGAAGTGGTCCATTTCATTGACCACGAGCTGACCAACATCCAAAGGAATGCCATCTAAAATGTAAGCAACCATTTAAGCACACAGATCTAGGACTACTGTCATATGGGTGCAAGGGGAAACTCGACTACATATAATGTGCAACCAAATTCGAGCATCAAAAGTAAAGTCATTCATGGAGATGTTGTTTTTTGTTTTCGTCCACGAGACATCATTTCTAGGACATAATCGTTTTGCCAACCAACTTACCGGCCTACACCCATTTGCTTTGAATTACCCCATGCCTACATATGGGAGCCCATAAAAATCATTGATTTACTTCACCCTAAAGCGTATCATTTTTCCTCGGATCTTAATAGCCATGTTGGGTGGATCTGAGAAATAAACTTTGCTAATGTTAGCATAGAATTTACGCATCCATTGCTCAATTACATGTATGGATTCGGGGAAAAACACTACCACCTTGTGGCCTTAAGCTTTTCATAAAATGCTGGTAGCTTTTTCGGCACATTGTCCAAGAAAATTCCTCTCTCTGGGAGCATCTTTATCCTTGAAAGATCACTATAGTAGTGAGTGTGGTACTCGGGTTCCATGAATCAGATGTGATCATACTTGTCCATGGGATAGTCCTGAAAGCACTTGGCACACATGACATTATTCAATGACAATTTTACATATAAAATATGCCACATTGTTCACCAAAGCTCATTGGATGGGCATTTGGTGGTGTTTGGCTAAAAACTAGAAATGTAGGATTTTTTGTATGGCAGGAAACTAGCCTCGACTACTGCAATCGCAGGCCATGACCGCATTCGCATTGTCGTGATCGCGGTCCACTGACCGCGACCACGATAATTGAGGTTGATTTCATAGCAGTTTTCCATGTTCAAAATTTCCTAATTTTTTTAGGCCACATGCATGTTCTACAATATAGATTCACATAAAACCGAAGAACAAGACTATTAGGTGCTTGATTATGCCTTTCGAATGAAAAAACCCTTATTCAAAACATCATTAAGGAAATATATTGAACACTTGGTGTGCACACTCCATTTGTCTCCATTTCATACACATTTTTAGGTACTCAAAGTTTTCCCCACTCATATGCACACCATATTCTATTAGAAAAACACCACACAAGTACCAAGTATGAAAACATGGAAACATGAGAATCAAAGACTTAGGCCCTTTCTACACCATGCATTCTTTGACCTATTTTCAAAGATCAAAGCATAAATTCAAGGCACCTACAAGATTTGTGATACAAAAGGGATGCAAGGATGCTGTTGGAGAGCTTACAAACTTAGCCATAATTTGGTCCAATTAGAGAGTAAGATTTGAAAAGGGGGTGTGAAGGAAATGAGGGATGTAGCTGGTCATATAGCTGAAGAAACTGGGTCGCGATTAAGTGATCGCGATCACGGGCACGTGGGTGACTTCGATCACGACCAAGGTCCCACAATCACAGTAACTGAGAGAATTTCTGCTCCCCTATTTTCCCCTGTTAAATACAAAAAATTCACACTTTTTCCTTTTTTTAATCTCATCCAATGCACTCTATATTGCCACAAATGCATGGGTTATTAAAATGCCAAAACCAAAATCTAAGATACAACATCACAAAGAAAGGATATGAGCCACTCTCGTGGCATTTGTGGGTTGCCTCCCACACAACGCCTTAGTTAACGTCATGGTAGGACGTATTTATTTTTTCTATTCTTAAGGCGGGTCCTCAATCCCACCTTATTTCACCTCCTCAATCTCAACATCCACCAATGATACAACTTAAAGCTCTGCGGATTGTTTCTTCATCTTACAAGCCTTGAAAGTTACTTCATCCTCTTGCACCCTAAACTTCATCTCCCCTAATTCTAAGTTGACAGTGGACATTTTGGTGGATAAAAATAAACGACCAAGGATGATGGGTACCTCATGGTCTATTTCACAATCCAACACTACAAAGTCTGCCGGGAGCATAAACTTGTCCACTTTGACTAAGATATCAAATAAAATCCCCACAGGCCTTTTGATAGACCGGTCCGCCATTAAGAGTCACATAGATGTCGGGGTAGTAGAATTCAAACCAAGCTTCATGTAGATGACAAAGGGCATGCGGTTGATACTTCCACCAAGGTCGCATAGAGCGTTTGCAAACATATGCGTTCTAATAGTACAAGAAATTATGAAAGCTCTGGGATCATCTTTATTTTCCACAATCTTACTATCCACGATAACACTACAACCATAGGTGACTTCAATGGTGTCACCTTCTACAGGCTTCTTTTTCGACATTAATTTCTTCATTAGCTTAGCATATCCCGGGATCCCTTAGATCGCCTCAAGCAATGGGATATTTATCGATAGATTGCTAAGCTTGGCCATGAATTTTTTAGCTTGTCACCTTCCTCTTTTATTTGTAATTGTTGAAGGAACGGGCGAGGAACTTAGATTGTAGGCCTTGTTTCACTTTGTGGCTTTTCAACCTCAACTACTTCTTCGTCATCTTTCTCATCTTTTTCTTCTTGATTTTGAGGTAACACCTCCTTTGGCTTATCCTTAGGCATTTTCCCACTCAAGTCTCCTTTCAAGTGCTCATGAAGTATCTTCTTACTCCTAGTGACAATTGCTAGGACTTGAGCGTCATTCTTTGGATTAACAATTGTGTCACTAGGCAGTCCACCTCTAGGCCTGATATTTAATTATGTGGAGATTTTCCCAATTTGGGTTTCTAATTACTTGATGGAGGAAGAGTGGGCTACCATAGTTTAAGAGAGTTGAGAGAAGTCACCTTTCAATTCACGAGCCATCTTGTCCATACCTTCCACCTTATTAAAAATTTAGGCTAAAACATCCTCGATCTTGAAATATTTGGGGTTAATGGAGCTTAACTCTTTATTCTTAACTGGATTATGGGGGCACATAGCGGTCATAATCACGCTCTTTATCCCTCCAATCCCTATTACACTTACTGTCTATCCAACCTTGATTCCTACATTGCCTTTGATAGACGGGCAGGAACCCCCCAAATAGTTTGCTAACTATCAGATCTCCTCATCCAACTTCTTGGCCTCCTCCTTATCCTTATAGGACTTAGATGCTTCGGCGTTTACCGTTTTTGCGGGTTCACCCACAGCATGCTTTGTCAAGAGATCAAGTTAGGTCATCATATTTGCCATGCTCTCTTCTCTTTCCTCATCCCGCTTTATTTGTTCTTTGTCAACCATAGATATAGAGGGAGATCTTTTGGGAACTTTGATATCTCGGGTATGCCAACCCCAATTTTGCTTCATCAGCTCTTCCAATAATTGAATTGCCATAAGGTAGCGCATCTTTACTAGGGAACCTCCCGCTGCGTTATCCACTATGGTTTTTTTAAGCGGATCAAGAGCCCGATAGAAGATTTAGAGAAGCATCTTCTCCGGCACCTTGTGGTTTGGATATTTTATCAATTTTTCGTTGAATCTTTCCCATGCTTCAAACAATGGTTCCCTCCTCAATTGCCTAAAATTTATGATCTCATTCTGCATTTGGAGAATTTTAGATGGTGGGAAGTATCATTCAAGAAAAACCATGGTAATCTCTTCCCAAGTAGTGATTGAACCGAGTGGGAGTAAACGGAGCCACAACACCGCCTCGCCCATTAAAGAGAATGGGAAAAGACAAAAATGAATAGACTCTTGAGTGATGTGTACAATTTTGAAAGGTGCACACACCTCCACAAAATTTTTCAAGTGAACATTGGGGTCCTCATATGGTTGACCACCATATACCCCTTTATTTGTAACATGTGTAACATAACACTAGTTACATGGAAAACTCCATTCCTATTAGTTGGTGGGATATGAATTGCACTCATTTGGCTTGAATCATTGAGTTGTCCCTCATCACCGAGAGGAACATCAAAGGGACCCATGTTACTAGCATTGTCAAACATTGTTGCGTTAACACTACGATCACCTACAAAAATAAAAAACAACAAAGCAAGTAAATCACACCACCCTGGGTATACCCAAGTAAAACTCACACCACACAAGTGAAATCTATATTCCACTCCCCTGCAACAGCGCCATTTTGATAACACTCAACTTACTCCTATGTTTAAAGGGTAAAGCGGTTGTTGTCAATATCTCAACACGCATTTAGGTCGAATCTACAAGGAGTGAAATACAAATTTCAAGTCCAATGGGTGCTCTAATTACTAAAAAGATACCCGGAATGCAAGGAAACACAACATCTAATAACAATGATGAGATTTTGGTTTGTATCAACTTTTGAGTTATAACAAACTATAATGACACTTTTGGTTTAAAAATCAAGTTAAGGGGAATCTTGGGATTATGTCTTCCTAAAGGTATAAAGTGTGTAGGTTAGAGATGGTTCATCATGATATCTAGTTGTTGAGTGAGAGATAGGCTAGGTTGAAAGTCTTTGCAGCTAGTTTTTCAACTAAACCTCAATGATTTCACCCATTGGCTCTTTCGAGCGCCTAACAAGTATTCCATTCATAGTCACCCAATACCTCAATCGGGCATCCCTATTTCTAGGAAGATGCCCATGATGCGACTTACACTCTATTTACACTTATTTCTAAGATTGCAAAAGGTAGTAAACCACATACTTAATTGTCCATCATTATCTTGTCCCCCTATAGCCCTTTTTCAAAGATGTTATGGTTTTCCATGGGTTTACTTTCATCCCTCTTTTAAGGATGATAAAGGTTTTCTAGAGTTTGAAGTTTTCACCCATCAAACCCATTAGGAGATTTGGGGTTTTCACCCACAAAATTCCAACTATTAAACTTAAGCAATGGTGAAATATACTCAACAACTAGAAATTAAGCAAGCACATCAACACCCATGCACAAATACACTTTAATTCAACATAATCCCAAGACTAAATTACTTAGCTACTCATGGATAAAGTAGAGAAAGATAGACCATAAGGATTATCCAAAGCATCCGTCCTTCAAAAAATAATAAGAATTCAAGTCTCCAAAATTAGTTACAATCTTACCCAATTAGGGTTCTTATTTCAAATTCAAAAATATCTATGAGGTAAGCAATATCCAAAGAATAAAGGATTTTGCCTATATAAGGTTTGGGATTCAGCTAAGTGAAATTACAAAACTGAACTAGACAATACTCCCTCTTAGCCATGATCTCATGAGGTTGTCCGCGATCACGGCCAACGCGACCGCAGTATGGTTTCGCGATCGCATACTATTGACCATCTCGACCGACCGCGACCGCAGCCTTTGGCCAGCGATCGCGGTAACTGGGGCAAATGACTTCTCTAAGTCTTCAACTGTACTTCTTTACTTAAACTTGATCTCTTTTAGCTTCAATCCACATCTTTCCATCTCGCCAACTCTATGCCTGCAAAATATGGATATTAGTGCATTCAATCGCGATTATGTCTCATTTATTTATACAAAACTTGGTAGTATGCATGAAATTTGAATGAAAATAAGTGGTAAAATCATCACTCATCAGTAATCAGCCCCATTAAAGTGGTTTTCATCTTGGAAGGGTGACATTCAGACTGGTGGTAGGGCCCATATCTATGCCTTTCCAGGAAGGCCCAAGGCAGAGGCATCAGACAATATTATCACAAGTACTATTCTTGTCTATGACCTAATGATCACTGTATTATTTGATCTTGGCTCTACTTTTTCATACGTACTTGCTAAATTTGTTGTGGGATTAGACATGATGTATGATTTTCTTGATTTTTTTATTCATGTGTCTACTCCTGTTGGTGATTTTGATGTTGTTGATAGAGTTTATCGTTCTTGTTCTGTGATATTTATGGTGTATAAAACTTGAGCAGATTTAGTGATTCTAGACATGGTAGATTTTGATATAATTTTAGGTATGAGTTGGTTGTCTCTGTATTATGCTATACTGGACTGTCGTGCTAAGACAGTGACTATGGCTATGCCAAGAATGGATAGACTTGAGTGGGAGGGTGATTATAATCCTGCTCTAATGAAACTTATTTCTTTTCTACATACAAAAAGGTTAAATGGAAGAGGTTATTTAGCCTTTCTAGAATATATTTAGGACGCTTCCACAGAGGTCTCATATATTGAGTCAGTTCCTATGGTGTGTGAGTTCAAAGATGTTTTCCTATAGATTTTTATGGCATGCCACCAGACCATGACACTGATTTCTGTATTGATCTAGAGCCAGGTACTCTTCCTATTTCTATTCTTCTCTATAGAATGGCTCCGGCTGAGTTGAGGGAGCTAAAGGCTCAGTTGTAAGATTTTATGAGTAAGGGTTTTATCCACTCGAGTGCCTTTCCATGGGGTTCTCCTGTCTTGTTTGTGAAGAAAAAGGATGGTAGTCTTCGTATGTGTATAGACTATAGGCAGTTGAACAAAGTTATGATCTGTAATAAGTATCCTTTGCCTCGTATCGATGATTTATTTGACCAGTTGTAGGGTGCATCCGTATTATCTAAGATTGATTTGAGGTTCGGGTATCATCATCTTAAGATTCAACCTGACGATATTTCTAAGACTACTTTTCGAATGAGGTATGGGCACTATGAGTTTCTTGTGATGTCTTTGGGCTGACTAATGTCCCAGTTGCTTTTATGAGTTTGATGAATGGGATATTTAAACCTTACTTAGATTCTTTTGTGATTGTCTTTATTCATGATATTTTAGTTTATTCTAAGAGTAAAGCGGATCATGAGAATCACTTAAGGATTGTTTTGGGTTTGTTAAAAGAGAATAAGCTTTATGCAAAGTTTTCTAAGTGTGAGTTCTGGTTGGCTTCTATATCTTTTTTGGGGCATGTGGTTTCGAAGGAAGGGGTGATTATAGACCCGCAAAAAATTGAAGCGGTTAAGAATAAGTCCAGGCCTACTTTAGTGATGGAGGTTCGTAGCTTTGTTTGCTTAGCAAGTTATTACCGCAGGTTCATAAGGGATTTGCTTTTATTTATACTCTTATGACGCATTTGACTCAGAATAATGTACCTTTTATTTGGGTTGATGAGTGTGAGGAGAGCTTTCAAAAGCTCAAGACCTTATTGACTACCACTTCTATTCTTGCCTTACCGGTAGAAGGTAAGGATTTTATTATTTATTGTGATGCCTCACGTTTTGGTTTAACTGTTGTGTTGATACGGGAAAGAAATGTTATACCTTATGCTTCGAGGAAATTGAAGCCTAATGAGAAGAATTATCCCACTCATGATTCGGAGTTAGCTATTATGGTTTTCGCTCTTAAGATATGGAGGCATTACTTATATGGGGTTCGTTATGAAGTGTTCACTAATCACCGTAGTTTACAGTATATATTCACGTGGATAGATTTGAATTCGAGACAACGTATATGGATAGAGTTTGTTGAATATTATGATATCACCATTCTCTACCATCCGGGGAAGGCTAATATGGTCGCTGATTCAATGAGTAGGAAGTCAGCAAGTATGGGTAGTTTGGATTATTTGAATGCTAGCAGGCGTCCATTTGATAAAGGTCCATTGGCTAAAGAGATTCAGACTAGCTAATAAATTTATTCAACTTGAGATGACTGAGAGAGGAGGAATTCTAGCCAGCATTGAGGTAAGGTCCACATTTCTTGATCAAATCAAGGCTAAACAATTTTAGGATGGTAAGTTGAGGAAGATTCGTGATAAGGTTTTTCAGGGTGAGGCCAAGGAGGCCATTTGATGGTGATGGTGTGCTGCGGATTAGGGAGTGAGTTTGTTTACCTCGTGTTGATGACTTGATTCCTATTATTCTAGCTAAGGCCCATTGTTCGAAGTATTTTATACATCCTGGAGCGACTAAGATGTATTATGATTTGAGGCAGCAATACTGGTAGGGTCGAATGAAGCGTGACATAGTTGATTTTGTTGCTATATTTCAAAGATGCCAGCATATAAAGTACGAGCATCAAAAGCCTGGCGGTGCTCTTCAGAGAAAGCCTATTCCTGAATGGAAATGAGAGAAGATAGCTATGGATTTCGTTGTTGGTCTTCCCAAGACTCTGGGGAAGTATGATTCTATATGGGTTATTATGGATAGGTTGACTAAGTCTACACATTTTATTCCAGTTCAGGTGACTTATAATGCAGAAAAGTTGGCTAGCATTTATCTTAAGGAGATTGTTCGATTGCATGGGGTCCCAATTTCTATTATCTTGGATAGGGGTACTAAATTTACCTTTTTTTGGTTTGATTTGGAATTTTATTAATAAAATCAATCTAAGACAAGTAGGTCATAAGCCATTACATCAAGATAATTAAATAGCCCGATTCTAAAAAAAACATATAAAATTGAAGTGGACCAGTTCATTCTTTTGACCCGATCCAACTTCAATATAAGGGAGTAGGGTTTCCAAATCAGTCAGCTGAGATGGCCTTCCATTTCCTACGCCTCCTCACCATGTTCTTCATCACCAACCTTCAATTTGTGTTTTTGCGCCTATGGGTGATAAATACCATTCCATGGTTGTTTCAAGTTGATGATTCTAGCTTGCATAAGTGAGATTCTATCTCTTATACTTGGTGTGTTCCTCAGCTGACTAAACTCTAACTCCTTCTTCTTCTTATTTCTTCCAAGTGAAATCTTCAGTATGTTTCCATGGTTTTTGGTGCTGACACGCTGGGTCTCATCTTCTGACCCTTGATTCCTTCTTCTAGTAAGTGCTCTATCTTGATGATCTTTGTTGTAAGACCTGTATATTGTTGTTGACCTTCTTTTTCTTCTTTCCTAATAGCTGTAGCTGGGATGAAGATAATGGAATGCTCGAACCCGTTGATAGCTGAAGAAGACCAAGGAGCTTAGCCGGTTGAATCTGATCTGACTTGGTGACCCCCAACTTACTGAAAATCCTTTTTTGTTGGCTAGTGTAAATAGGCAGAATAGTATTTTCACCTTTTTGTTGAACTCCCCTTGTTGTATATTTGGTGAATATGTAAGAAACTGTTGTGGCTTTTCCAATCTTGTTAGTTCTTTTCTAAGCTTAATCTCAGATAGGGACATTGGTACTTGTCACTGTTAAGTATCCTTCTTCCAACACTTGGTAGCTGGTTAAATGCTGTAAATATGAACTTTTCATGTTGAATGCTAAGTTAGCTAAGTAATCCGCAAGTTGGTTGCCTTTTTTGAATACATAAACTATTTTTACTTTCTTGTGTTGCAACAACTTGTTTATCTTTTCCACTGTATCTGCAATTTTCTATGGTACTTCCCACTCTTTATTTAAGAATTTCTGCATTACTAATGAGTTTGGTTGAATAATGATCTTCTCTAGCCTTATCTGACTGCAATGTTCTGTTGCTTTCATTATGGCTTCAGCTTCTGCAACCATATTATTTGTATCTTCCATTAAAGCTCCTTTTGCATTTAGTAAATCTCTCCTTACATCCCTTAAGCAAAAGGCCCATGAGCTGCTTCTTGGATTCCTTTTTGATACACCATCTGTGTTATATTTAACCCATCCCTGCTCTGGTAGTTCCTATAGAACAACCTTAGGTAATACCTTGGGCTTTAGTTGATTTAGCTGTTTCATTATAGTTGGCCAATCTGTGGAAAAATCCAAAGATGGCTTCCTCACCTTCAGTAGCATCCTCAACTATCTTGTGACATTGAATATCAGTTTATGTAGACTGATGTCCTTTCCCTCATGCTTCTTTGAGTTTTCTCTCCTCCACAATTCCCACATGATAATTGTTGGTATTGCTCTGAAGTAGGCTTTCTCTCTTTGTTTAACTTATACATTCGACCATGCATAGATAGTCTCTCTTAAGCTTCTTCCTTGTATATTTATTCATGTATAAGAAGAAAAATAGGACCATGTCCTATTAGCTGCAACTGATCTCAATAGCACATGTGCTATAGTCTCTTGTGCTAGGTTTTGACAACACCAACACCTTGAGGGGCCATGTATCCCCCATTTTCTGACAATATCATCAACAGAGATCCTTCTCCTCCATATTCTCCACATAAAAAATACAATTTTGAAAAGGAGTCATTTAATCCATAACTTCTTATAAAATTAATTGGCTTCGCCTCTTTTCCTCACATATTACCATGCAGACTTTACTGAGAAATTGCATCTTGCCTCTAAGCTCCAAATTGGCTTATCTCGTTCCCCAATTCTCACTTTAGTCAAAACATGAGTCACAATGTCATCTGCAAAAATACTTTTCAATCTATCCTCATTCCACTTCCCATCAGTCATTAGATGACTTACCGTTTGAAATTTTTCATCCCATTCATAACTTTCTTCAATAACAGAGTAAAAGCCTCCTACTCCACTCCAGTCGTTATACCATAAATGAGTATCCCCCTTTCCAACTTACCATACAATAAGGTGATCTATTAACTCTCTTACTTGTAGTATTTTCTTCTATACTTAAGAGCCACTTCCTACCTTCCACATAACCTCCTTAGGATGGTACCTCCTATAATACTTGTTGCACATAAATTCACTCCAAATAGTCTTCTTAGTTCTAAAATTCCACCACAACTTACAAAAAAGAGTTGTTGACATGTCTTGTAGTCTTCTGAAACCCAGACCTGCCTCTGCCTCTACCTCTGGTAAACACACAGATGACCAAGATACCCAATGCCTATCCCTCCCTCCTATAGTACTACTCCAAAAAAAATTTGTAATTGTCTTCTGGATAGTATTAGTTACATTATTAGGAGGGTTCATCATTGATAAACAGTGTATAGGTATACTTTGAAGCACATTTTAATAAGAGTTGCTCTACCTCTATATGAAAGTAACTTCTCTTTCCAAGCTTGTAACTTGGAACTAATTCTATTCATTATATGCTGATAAAAAACTTTCTTCTTCCTCATGTAGAATATAGGACATCCCAAGTAATTGAATGGGAACTGTTACCTCAAAATACCTGTTGCAACTTCTGCCATCAATACTACTCCATTAGAAACACTGTGATGCATGTATATGGCACTTTTTCCTCTATTTATCTTCTACCCTGAAACCCTTTCATACTTTTCCAAAGTGCTTGTCACCAACTGTATTGTACCTAAATCTACTTTACAATGAATAACCATGTCATCTGCAAAAGCCAGGTGATTGATTTTAGGACTTCCTCTTGGCATTCCAAATATTTTGAACTCCTTTTTAGCCATGAGTTTCCTTAAGCTTCTTGATAAAACCTCTGCAGTATTGATAAAAAGTGTAGGAGACAAAGGATCGCCTTGTTTGAGACCTCTAGTGGATTTAAAGAAACCCTTTGATTGTCCATTTAAAAGAATGGATTACCAATTTTTTGCTAGGAGCCTGAACACCATGTCAATCAATTGTTCACAGAAGCCTATTCTCCTTAGAACCTTAGTCATAAATAACCATTCAACCCTGTCATATGCTTTCATCATGTCCAGCTTCATTGCCATATTTGGTGGTTTACCTCTCTTCCTTATCTCGAACACTATCTCTTGAACCACCAAAATATTTTCAGCTATGCTCCTCCCTTGTACAAAACCTTCTTGCTCTTTAGATATTATGTGAGGAAGAATATCCTTAATCCTTTCATGAATAATTCTTGAAAAGATTTTATTCACAAAATTACTAAGAGATATGGGTCTTATATCTGAAAAAGTATTTACCACTAACTTCTTTAGTAATAAGACCAAATTAGTATGAGTGATAAATCTTGGGAGATTATAACCACAGAAAAAGTTATTACCATCTGGTGGATATCATATGAAACCACATTCCATGCATCTTGAAAGAAGGCTCCTGTCATTCCATCAAGTCCACCTGTACTATTTCTACTCAATTTACCTCTATCTTTTAGAAGAAGTTGCATGAGAAGTTGGGTACAAGGTTGGACCTTACTACAAATTTTCACCATCAGACCGATGGGTAGTCCAAGCGAATGATTCAGGTGCTGGAGGATATGCTCTGTGCATGTATGATGGATTTTTGAGGTCATTGGGATCATTTCCTGCCTTTGGTTGAGTTTGCATATAATAACAGTTATCATTCGAGTATTGACATTGCGCCATTTGAGGCATTGTATTAGAGCAGGTATAGATCTCCCATTGGGTGGTTTGATGTTTTTGAGGTGAGACCGTGGGGTACTGATCTATTGAGAGACTCATTAGAGAAGGTCAGGTTCATTTAGGAGAAACTTATAGCAGCTCAAAGTAGACAAAAGGAGTATGTGGATCGAAAAGTTAGAGATATGCACTTTATTGAGGGTGATCAAGTATTGCTTAAGGTATCACCTATGAAGGGTGTCATGTATTTTGGGAAGCGAGATAATCTTAGTCCTAGATATATTGAACCATTTGATATTCTTCAACGTGTGGGGATGGTAGCCTATTGATTGGCATTGCCTCCAAGTTTGTCGGGAGTTTACCATGTGTTTCATGTATCTATGTTAAAGAAGTTGCATGGTGATGGTAACTATATAGTTTGTTGGTATTCGGTCTTGTTAGATGAAAACCTCTCTTATGAAGAGGAACTTGTTGTTATTCTTGATAGAGATATCCGTAAGTTGAGGACTAAGAATACTGCGTCTGTGAAAGTCCAGTGGAAAAATCATCCTATTGAGGAGTCCACTTGGGAGATCGAAGCGGACATGCGTAGCAAGTATCCACATCTTTTTGCAGATTCAGGTAATTCCTTGTTCTCCCTTCTTGTCTTGTGTTTGCCCGTTCGAGGATGAACGATTGTTTAATTGGTATCTCATGTAACGACCCTCCCGGTCGTTTGTGAAATTTTCTCATCTTCTCTATTTTAGTGCTCTTCGTAGTTGGTGTGTTGAATTATGACTCACATGATGAGTAGTATCAATTTTTGAAGTGTACGAAGGTGCTTAAATCATTAGTTGGGTTATTGAGCTAAAGGAAGTTAAATTCGATCGCGCTCAATTTTCGATCAAGATGACCCCAGATTAGTATTTTAGTCATTTCAATAGACCCTGAACATACTTTTTCGTCAAAATACATAGTTGATTTATTTTTATGGGGCTCTGAATAAATTTTAAAGATATATTAGAAGTTTTGATAGTTTAAATAATTGATATAATTAGTGATTTAGTGGGTCAAAATAATAATTTATTCACTTATGTGGTCAATATAAGAATGATTTTAAATAACTAGGATTTACCATATACATAGAAATAAAATCAGAAAGTGAGGAAAAGAGGGCATCTTGCGGTTTCTCCATTGTTCTTGCGCAGTATAGTTCAGGTAATGTAAAATTCTGTACACCCGTATGCATGTGTTAAATTTATATATAGTAAATTATGAATGGAACCTTAGATTGCACTAACTGATGGTATGGAAATTTGTACAACCAAAATTAAGATTTTAAGAAAAAGGGACGACAGTGGCTTATTGCTACTGCCAATACCCTGTGTTAAGTTGCTGGCAATAGTACTGTGTGTTTGGTGGAAGGAATAGTACAGCATAGTAATTGTTAACTATAATTTCCTATATTTTCAATTAACTAAAGGAAAAAATTGATGATTAGATAGATGACCTAATCATGAAGTTATGATAGGAAATAAATGGTTGCTCGACAGTTTCGACCTTCGAGATCCTGTATCAGTAAGAATTTTTATGAATTGAGGTTTAGATCTGAAATTTTTAGAGTAAGAATTTATAAATGGATGTAATTAAATTCGTACCTCATGATAATTATATATTTGAATAGATTTGAAATATTCAGAAGCTTTACGGAAGGGTACGACCCTTATAAATTAGCTTGCATTTGAATTCTTCAGTTGAGGTAGGTTATGGTCTAATTGGAGTTTAGATTCGATTTAATTGTGTGTATACTCCTAAATTGGTTACTTGTTGATTGGTATTCGAATATGCTTGAAATTGATGATGTTTGGATTATTGAGGCGTGTATAAATAATTATTGAAAATTTACTTGATGGAATTGTTTTATGACATTAAGTGTACTTGTGAACTTGGTACATCGTATTGTATGCTATGAGGTAGTGTAAATTTGATATTAATATTACTTATTTATGGTGGATCAGGTACCACGCCGGTACGGATATGATATTGATACTACTTGTTTATGGTGGATCGGGTACCACGCCTGTACGAATATGATATTGATATTACTTGTTATTGAGGATTGGGTACCACGTCGGTACGGATATGTATATTGATACTAATTGTTTATAGTGGATCGAGTACCACACCGATACGGATATTATATTGATATTACTTGTAATTGAGGATCGGGTACCACGTCGGTACGGTACATAAATATAGATTGTTCCTTGCAGGTCATGACTATTTGGACAAAAATAAGTCCCATAGCATGTGTGTACATATGTGTATTGATTCTGTGGATTTTTATAGTATGGTTGATACTCTTGATGGTTATGTGGCTTGGTTGTGAGCACTGTTTGACCTGTTATTATTGTATTATTGATTCATTGAATTTCTGGTTATGTGACGATGTCTGTCTACTTGTTATTTGGTTTATGTTGTGTACATGCTATTAAGTTGAGTTGGCCTATGATACCTACTAGTACATAGTGGGTTGTACTGATACTATCTTGTACTCTTCTTTTGTTGAGTGCAGAAAGTGTTCCAAAGGCTCAGACACGACCTCACCTATAGAGTTTGATAGAAGATCTTGATCCAAAGGTGAGCACTCTGTCTCCAGGTTGTCATGGGTCATCTTATTTGTGCTTGCCCATCTTTCGGAAAATGAAATATTCTTTATTTACTTTATTTTTGGATATCTCTTTAGACATAATCTTTGTTAGTAGTTCTTGTACGATGACTTCGGATCCTTGGGATTTTAGTAAGTCGTTTGTTGACTTCCACATTAATAATGATTAGTCCTATATTATTGTTATTATGTTGATTTTATGATAATATCATCTAAATATTGATTAAGTGATTAGAAAATAATTTGATTTAGATTGTTCTCTCACAAAAAGATTAGTGTGGGTGTCACCCATGGCCATTTGGATCGTGACAGAATTAAGGAATGATGCAACAAATGAACATTCATATAAAATAAATATCTATAGAGAGGAAAATCAGCTCGTAGATTACATCACAAACTGGAAAGGAAGATCTTAAATATAGACAAGGCGCAGATACCAACAAGTAGAGTCAGAACAAGAAAGATACTAAACACAACCAACCAAGCATGACAGGAGAGAAAAGAATGCCACTGAGTCTCACAGCTTTGTGGCCACTCTAAGGACAAAAAAACTGTGAGAAAGCTAACTAGCCTAAATTATATCAGCCAACCAAAAGATTGATCAGCAAAAAATGAGGGTTCTGGGACCCGATCTGTGTGTTCTAGCTTGCATCCAGCTGAGAGTTCAAAACGGAGGAGTCTGGGAGCAATACAGTTTTCTCCACTTCTATTTCACCTGCACGTAGGACATCGATTAATAAGGAGAAGCCAAGAAAAGAACAGAAGAAAGGTAATGGAAATGTACAAAAATCATCGAAGCTGAAATATTGAGTTCTAACCCTCTTTTGAGTTTCAAACAAAATTTTGAACCTCCACCGAATACACACCAGCAAAGGAGGAGAAAAATACAAACTCAAAAGTCAGCTAATTAGAGAAAGAAAAGAAGGTGAAGCGCTTACTTCTGCAAACTGAGCAAAGTATTTGTCTCCAAGACAATGAAGATACTTCACAATCCACAACAAAAGCAGGCGGAGACTAGTGTTTGTAAAGGACAATAGAAACATTCTCAGCTGCGACAAGACTGAGAAGAGAAAAGTAAGCGATTGAGAACCAATTTAGGAAACCCTATATCTCAAGGTCTTGTTTCTATACACTCGAACCCGGTCACTTTTGGGTTGGTTTGGGATGTAAATATTTGTTTTCGTTGTTTCTGTTTTGGGTGTATTATGAGGCCAGACGATTTTTGATTATTAATAAAAGAGAAACTTTCATAAATCTCAAACTATTTAGTACCTAATTACACTTTATTCTCACTCTTTTTAAAATTACATAAAATCTTAGATTTTAAACTGATTGAATACATTACTAAATTAGGATCGCGATACATTACTTAGGGTCACGATATATTACTTAGCCAGTTCCGTGATGTATCTTTTCGGTCCCGTAATATCGTGAACCTAAGTGATATATTGTGATCCTAAGTAATATATCGCGATATAAATTAAAATCTAGAATTTTTATAATTATTTTAGGAAATTAAGATTTTAGAAATTAAGATTTTAGATAATAATAATAATAATAATAATAATAATAATAATAATAATAATAATAATAATAATAATAATAATAATAATAATAAAAGGTTAAGATGCGATATTGTGTAATTTTTTCTTAATAAAAAGGACAAAGGATCCACAATTAATTAAAAAATAGTGGGAATAGATCCAAACAAAAGGTAAATTTGTTCTATTTTTCCCAATCAGGACAAAGTTCAGTCATTCTACTTATAATAAGAACATTTTAAAACCAAATTGCTAGATGGCAAAATTATTATATTTCTCATAATTGAGAAAATGTTTTATCTTTTTTCCAATTTAAAAAGAGCATGTAAAAAATATCTTTGTTATCTGTAGATATCATCATATTGCCAATAAATTCTTAGACTCTATTTATTTTTATTATAATTCAGACGTCTGAATCTGAATGCACAACTGAATGATTAAGAGACTATCTCTAGATTTAAAAACTAAATGATTAAGACTGTTTGTTTTTCAACACCTGAATGTGTAAAATTTATTTATTTGTATATGTAATAAAAAAATATAATTCAAATAAAAAATAATTATATATTAAGAAAATATTTGAATTAATATAACAAAATTATTATTTGATTGAAAAAAATTATGTTTGCTAGTGATAGAGGAGATGGTTTGTACTGTGGTGGTGGTGGTGCTAACGAATGTTAGTGACTAATAATGTTGATGTTGATAGTTGTAATGGCAGAGATGGTTGGTATTGTAGGGACGGTTACGACGGTGGCGATTGGTAGCGGTTGTGGTGATTATAATGTGAAGTTGGTTGATAGTAGGTTTGGAGGTACTGATTGCAGTGGCTGAAAAATGAATTCATGATGTTTGACTATGTGTTAGTGGTAGTTGGAGACACTATTAGTTTGTGATAGTGCAGATGATTGTTAGTAGAGACAGATTGTAGTGATGGTAGTGGCTGAAGTGGTGGAATAGGTGGAAATACTGGTGACAATGATGGTGGTGATGGCAAAAGAATGTGTGGAGGTTGATGATGTATTAGTGGTAGTTAGCAGTGTTGCTAGTTATGGTAGATGAGTTGATCGGTAGTAGGGATCGGTCGATAGTGGTTGATGATGGTGGTGACATTGAAATTGGTATTAGCGTTGGGGTGGCGATAGCGGTGGTAGATTTTGTAACGTCTGACAATAGTGATTGATAACAATATTGATTGTCAATGGTGACTGTGATGGTGGAAGTAGTTGGTGGTGGCGGTTGATGGTGGTGGTGGGTGGTGGTTGACAATGGTGGTAGTGACAGAGGTGATAGCGGTGGTGACTGGTGATTATGGAAGGAGTAGTGGAGAATATTATTCAACACAAGAATAGCTCTTAATGATATTAAGACTTGATTTCAGATCTAAATGAATAAGAACTATTAAGAGATAAAATCTTAATAAAAAAATAAATGCACTTAATGATCTGAAGTCTAAACTATTCAGATTCAGACTCCCATTAAGTACAAACAAATGAGGCCTTAGGCTGGTTCTAAATTAATATGAAGATGTTGAAACCACGAATCGAATCTCATGTTCATTAAAAAGGCAATTCGATTTACAAAAGCTTCCATAAGTTTATTGCGGTCTTACCTCATATTGCATATTTTTTAAGGTGTAACTTTCGTTATTTTTACACCAATAGGTGTTGTGAAAAATATTTAGGAGTCGTTTGGTGTAAGGTATTAATAAACATAATCTTGGGATAAAATAATAGTCTCGGAATAAAAAATTTTGTTGTTTGTTTGGTTGTCAAGTTTGGGATAACTTATCCCGGGATTAACAAATAGTATCGGATAAGTTATCCCATCCTTTGAGTGGTATAAATAATTCCACCATGATTTACCTTGGGATAAATGCATAAAATGACAAAATTACCCTTTATTTGGTAATTTTAATTTTAATTACTCTACAAATTTTTATCCATTTGGTAAATTTGAACAATTATATGGGCTTATTAAATTCTACAAAACTGATGAGTCATGGAAAAATGATAGTGACACCATAAAAACTTTTTATATAATCAAATTCAAAATTGATCCCAGGGCTTATTGTCTTTTTATTTTGTAAAAATGTTTATTAATCTTACTTAAAATTTTCATTTTTTCTAACAAATTTACCATGAACAAGTAACTAAATTATTTTGACATTTCCTTTCTAACTTAGTACATGTTTAATTATTAAATAAAAAATGATTTTTATATATAACTAAAAATATTTGAAAAATTAATTTTTAAAAAAATATAATTTAACTCTCCAAATATTAATGATACTAAATAATGAAAAATGAGAGTAATTCTTTTCACATTTTTTTATGATGATTTTTTTAACAAAAAAAATAAAATTATCAACATTTTATAGTATTAGGACAAAATAAGTAATTTAACATGAAATATTAAAACTCCATACACATTTAAGAAATATCAACATAAATTTCTTAACACGTATTTTTAGGAAAAAGAAACTACTAAAGTTAAAAAAAATAGTAACATTTTAATTTTTCTGTATGGTTTAATATGAAGGAAAATACTTAACTAAATAAAGTGAAGGTTATTTTTGTAAACAAACTATCTATTTTTAGAAAGAATGCAATACATATTATTTTTAGTACCACATATCAAACAACCACTTAAAAATAATACCAGAATAACTAATCTCAGAATAACTAATTTCAGCATAATTAATCTCAGTATAATTAATCTCAACATAACTTGTTTCCCAACCAAACGACCTCTTAGTACTTTTTTTATCTCATTTTATGTGTCATTCTTTGACTTGACACGACATTTAAGGAGAAAAAAACTTTTAAAATTTAAGATTTAGAATAATTTTTATTATTTTTATAACTATAAGTAATTTCATTAATATAAAAAGAAATTTTATAATTAAATATTTTAATTATACATGTCGTTAATTATACTAAGATGACTTTTTTGGGATGGACTAAAAAGGCACATAAAATCAAATGGATGAATTAATAGTATGTAATAGAATTTTATTTGTTTATTTTAAACGAGCAGAAAACCCCAAAATAGTCGCTTTTTATGAATGGTGAAAGAAATCATGTACATAGCGGAACGGAGATTAATTCTTCCATCACAGTTTAACAAAATGTCAACGCCAAAAATGGTATAACCATGAAAAATCGAGAGGAGGGAAAAAAGAGGAAGACCGACGATTTTGCTAGATTAATGGTGCTTGTGACAAAATGATAATTAATGAGTTTTATTAATTGAAAAATAGATGATAATAAATTAAAATAGAACAAAAATAACTCAAAAAAATCAAGAAAAAGATAAATGGGCTTGCTGATCATTGGGGCATGCTACATCAGCAGCCTCCAATGATCTTTATATATATAGAGAGAGAGATAGATAGATAGATTGCTTCCCATATGTACGACGAATAAATCAATGAATTGATGAATGTTAAAAATTACTACGTGGTATATTTGATCCTTTTTATTTACAACAACAATATATTCAGTGTATTTTTAAAAGTTGAATCTTTCTACAAATAGAAAGATTGTTTTCATAGACTCGCGGTTCAAACAAATAATAGTATAACACGCAAAAAATATAAAAATAAATAATAAAATGGGTAACACACCATTGAAATAATAAAAGAAACAAAACACCGACAAAGATACTATGAAATACCTATCTGAAAATCACAAATATCACCAAAACATCATGAACAAGAAACTATAGGGCATATGCATAACACTATGACTATACAAACATCTACAAACAAAACACTCTTCCCTAGCACTCTTACCCACTAACCTTCCACCCTAATATGTGTTGTCCATATCTTCCTATCGACGTTCATGTCTTTCATAAGTTGTAATTACTCCATGTCAAGTCTAATAACTTCTCCTCAATATTTTTTTCAACCTATAAACCATCCATAGTCAACCTCTCACATTTTCTCAAATGTCCGAACCATCTCAACCTCACTTCCGGCAACTTATTTTCCATCAAAGTCAGTTCCACCTTTTCTCGAATAATTTTATTTCTAACTCTATCCTTCCTATTAAGTCCAAACATCCATCTCAACATCCTCATTTCCGTCTCCATCAACTTTTGAATGTGAAAGTTATTAACATCCCTTTTATTTATTTACGTGATGTACATTTTTTTAACCAGCAACAAATAAAATGTTGTAAAATAAGTCAATTCTAAAAAATTTCTTTATCATCACATAAACAGTTAAATCTTATTTTCTTACCATAAACTTAAAAGTTTGGTGGTATTCAATTGGTCACTCCTCGTTTTTCAAGTCTAGAAAATTGATTCTAGTTGTAACTTTTCAGTTCGACATTTTTATTGTGAAATGAATATTTAAATGTAATTTTAATTCATAATTATTTTAAATTTATGTTTAAATATATTTTTTTTTTAAGAAATACCATCAAATTCATATTTATGCATATTTAAATTTTATATTGAGTTTGAATTAGGAGGGGAAGTATAATTGAAACAAGTTGTGATAAGGTCACATCATAACTACCTATTACCTTGAGAATAAAATTCCTCTATCTTCTTTAGGATAAAGTCTAAATAACCGGACAAAAAGAGAAAAAGAAGGAAGCGGCAAGTTCACGTTACGTCTACCAACAACGTTACATTTATTCGGCGTGAATCCCGATGCAGATGCCCACTAGAATTCTAGACAAGTTTGCACATGCTCGTCCTCCTACACGTGGCATTATCTTAGAGCGTTTGTCGGGAGGAGAAGAAGACATTGTTTTCTCGTGATAGTGACGCTCTTCCGCGTGTGATTTATCCAATTTCCCGCTAATTCTCCATCCATTTTCTAAATAGAGAAATGATGAGATAGACAAGGTACATACTCACGCCATTTCAAAATAAATAAATTATTTATTATTCAAAAAATTTATGAAACTTTTTTTTTTTAATTTTATCCTTTTATTTTAATAAATTTTTTAAGTATTTCACATTCTCTATGAGTGTAATTTAAGAATAATTTAAAAGGTAATAATTGAAAGTAATCTCTTAAGGAGTGTGTCATGTTCCAACAATTAAATTATTTTAAAATGGAGAGAATATTTATTTACACTTGATATTAATTTTAAATTACAAAAATATATATAATGAAGTGATTTAATAAAATAAAATTTTAGGTAGTTAATTATTCGTTCTATTTCACATAGCACTTTTTTGTTTTTAGTTCATATATAAAAAATATCATGTGATTAGAAACGATTTAATTTTAAAAATCTTATCTACCTAATAAAATAATTTAGAATCACACAAATATCTAAAAATTATCGGATAATTTTCAGGAATAGACCCAAATTGAAGTGACTTTCAAATTTTAGTTCCAAATAAAAAAGTTTCATTAAAATAGCCTTCACCACTTAACTAATATATTTTTGGACGAAATCACACCTGACTAATGGAATAAGTTAAATAAATAATCCTCATAATGGATAACAACTCCATATTTATATCTTTCAACTTTTATTTTTTTTTCTCTTTTTAATTTTACTTTAATTTTTATTTTTATTTTCTCTTTTTATTTTTTATTTTTCTCAACCCTTACTTTTTTCCTTTTTTCCTCTCAACTTCTTTTTTTTTCTTTTTTATTTTACTTTGATTTTTTATTTTTAATTTTAATTTTTTTCAACCCTTACTTTTTTTTCTTTACACCTCTCAACGTCTACTTTAATAAAATATTTTTTTTTTCATTTTTCTTTGATTTTTATTTTTTCTTTTCTTTTAAATTTTTTCTCGACCTTTATTTTTATTTAATATTTTTTTATTTTTATCAACCTTTATTTTTTTTTCTCATTCTCTCTCAACTTCTACATTTTCTTTGATTTTTATTTTCTTAATAGTTTTCTTCATTTTCTTCTTTTTCCGCATTTTTATTATTTTTGTTCTTTTCTTCAATTTCTCCCATTCAAGTTACATCTCACGAGCAAGAGTTGACACTATCACATTATAAAGATAAGATTTATGACTTTCAAACAACAAGGTACGTTTCATGGGCAAGAGTTGACACTACCATATTGTAGAGATAAGACTTATGACTTTTAAACAACAAATTATGTTTAATGGGCAAGAGTTGACACTACCACATTGTATTTTGATTTACGAGATATTTTATAACTCTTACCTTATAGGCAAGACTTAGGTCAGGGACTTTCAAACAACAAATTATGCCCCACGGACAAGAGTTGACTCTACCACGTTATGTTTTCATTTATGAGATGTCCTTAAAGGCAAGACTTAGCTCAGAGACTTTCAAACTACAAATTATGGCCCACAGACAAAAGTTGACTCTACCACGTTATATTTTCACTTATGAGATGTTCTACAACTATTGCCTTAGAGGCAAGATTTAGCTCGAGGACTTTCAAACTACAAATTATGCCCCACGAACAAGAGTTGACTCTACCATGTTATGTCTTCATTTATAAGATGTTCTACAACTATTGTCTTAGAGGTAAGACTTAGCTCAAGGATTTTCAAACTACAATCATGCCCTACGGGTAAGAGTTGACTCTACCACGTTATGTTTTTATTTATGAGATGTTCTACAACTATTGCCTTAGAGGCAAAACTTAATTAGCCCAAGGACTTTCAAACTACAAATTATGCCCCACGGGCAAGAATTAATTCTACCACGTTATATTTTTATTTATGATATTTTTGTACAACTATTGCCTTATAGGCAAGACTTAGCTCAAGGACTTTCAAACTACAAATTATGCCCCACGGGCAAGAGTTAACTCTACCACATTATATTTTTATTTATGAGATGTTCTATAACTATTGCCTTAGAGGCAAGACTTAGCTCAAGAACTTTTAAATAATAAATTATGCCGCAAGAGCAAAAGTTAACACTACCACGTTATGCCTTTCTTTGTGAAATGTTCTACAACTATTGCCTTAGAGGCAAGACTTAGCTCAAAGACTTTCAAATAATAAATTATGCCCCACGGGCAAGAGTTGACACTACCACGTTATGTCTTTCTTTATGAGATGTTCTACAATTCTCGCCCTAGTGACACGATTTATCTCAAGAATTTTCAAAGAATTTCCTAACAACAATTCATGCCCTTAAATTTGCTTTGATGTTAAAAAAAGAAGATCCCTTTGCGGATTATCCAATTTTTTATTTATTATCAAAATATAATAGAAGTTGAGAAAAAAAGAAAAAAATATCAAACAAAATAAAGATATTATAAAAAAGAGATTGAGAAAAAAAATAAAGATTAAGAAAAAAAGCGAAGAATTAAAAAAATGAGAAAAATAAAAATGAAAGAAAAGAATAAAAATAAAATTTGAGAAAAATAAGGGGAAAAAGATAACTGAAAAAAAAGAAAAAAACGATCAAACAAAATAGAGAAATAAAAAAACAGATTGAGAAAAAAAGGCAAGAAAAGAATAAAGATTAAGAAAAAAGAAAAAAAATAAAAAAATTGAGAAAAATAAAAATGAGAGGAAAAAATAAAAATAAAGTTTGAGAAAAATTAGAGAAAAAAAGAGAACTGATAAAAAACAAAAAAATAAAGGTTGAGACAAATGAATTAAAAAAAGAAAAAAATGAAGAAATAGATAATGTTTGATAAAAAAGAAAAAAGAGAAAAAAATAAAAGTTGTGACACATGAATTAAAACATGAAAATAAAATTAAAAAAATAAAAAGATCAAAATAATAAAAAATAGAATAATAAAATTAAAGGTAAAATAAAAAAGTAAAAATAATAAAAAATTTCTTTTGAGAGACAAATGAGTATGGAAAGTTTAAAAATATATTTGATGTAAAGGGGCAAAATGATACTTGTACTATACTTAAAAGTAAGAAAGATTATTTTTAAAGACATTTTTTATTGAGGTCAAATATCTAAAGTCACAATATTTGAGTCTATTGCATATAATTTTCTAGAATTATTTGAGATCACATGTTTTTAATAATTTTTTTCCTAAACACCACTCAAGTCAAATGATGCAAATAAAGAAGTAAAATATTATATATACTACGGTTATATATATACTTTATTCATTTCAAAATAATTGATATTTATTGACTTGATATTTTTCTTAATAAAAAATTTATTAGGATTTATTTATCAAATTAGGGATAGTATCGGAAAAATATAATATTTTTAATTTTTTAGTAACTATATTAAAATAAATACTTTTTAAAAAATTAATTATTTTAAAATGAAATGCGTACCATATATTTGTCAATTCGATGAAAATATTAAATACAAATAAATTTTTACTTCGGAGTTTTCTTTTTAGGACATTAGCGGAGGAGCAAGTTGTGAAATTGTGACGGACCAACTAATGCTTTTAATCACCACGTGATCTTCATGTTGACTTTTCTGGAGTCCTTACACAACTGAACCAAAAAATTACATATCATATATCTAAATATTGATTTAGATATTTGAGCTTAATAAAAAATATCTTTAAAAAAAAAAAATTCTTACTTTTTAATAATAGTACAAATATCATTTTGTCCCTCTACATCAAGTATATTTTTAAATTTTTCATACTCATTTATCTCTCAAAAGAGATTTTTTATTATTTTTACTTTTTATTTTTCTTTTAATTTTATTATTTTATTTTTTATTATTTTCACTTTTTTATTTTTTTTAAATTTTATTTTCATGTTTTAATTTATTTGTCTCAACCTTTATTTTTTTCTCTTTTTTCTTTTTTATCAAACATTATCTATTTCTTCATTTTTTTCTTTTTTTAATTCATTTGTTTCAACCTTTATTTTTTGTTTTTATCAGTTCTTTTTTTCCCCCCTAATTTTTCTCAATTTTTTAATTTTTCGTTTTTTTCTTAATCTTTATTTTTTTCTTGCCTTTTTTTTCTCAATCTCTTTATTTTTATTTCTCTGTTTTGTTTGATCGTTTTTTTCTTTTTTCAGTTCTCCCTTTTCCCTCATTTTTCTCAAACTTTATTTTTATTATTTTTCTCAATTTTTTTTAATTCTTCGCTTTTTTCTTAATCTTTATTTTTTTAATTTCTTTATTTTGTTTGGTCTTTTTTGTTTTTTTTCAACTTCTATTATATTTTGCTAATGAATAAAAAATTGGATAATCCGCAAAGGAATCTTCTTTGTTTGACATCAAAGCAAATTTAAGGGCATGAATTGTTGTTAGGAAATTCTTTGAAAATTTTTGAGATAAATTGTGTCTCTAAGGCGAGAATTGTAGAACATCTCATAAAGAAAGACATAACGTGATAGTGTCAACTCTTGTCTGTGGGACATAATTTATTATTTAAAAGTCCTTGAGCTAAGTCTTGCCTCTAAGACAATAGTTGTAGAAAATCTCATAAATGAAAACATAATGTGGTAGAGTTAATTCTTGCCCGTGGGGGCCTAATTTGTAGTTTGAAAGTCCTTGAGCTAAGTCTTGCCTATAAGGCAATAGTTGTAGAATATCTCATAAATAAAAACATAACGTGGTAGAGTCAACTCTTGCCCGTGGGGCATAATTTGTAGTTTGAAAGTCCTTGGGCTAATTAAGTCTTGCCTCTTAGGCAATAGTTGTAGAACATCTCATAAATAAAAACATAACGTGGTAGAGTCAACTCTTACCCGTGGGGAAAAATTGTAGTTTGAAAATCCTTGAGCTAAGTCTTGCCTCTAAAGCAATAGTTGTTGAATATCTATAAATGAAAACATAACGTGGTAGAGTCAACTCTTGCCCGTGGGGCGTAGTTTGTAGTTTGAAAGTCCTCGAGCTAAATCTTGCCTCTAAGGCAATAATTGTAGAACATCTCATAAGTGAAAATATAACGTGGTAGAGTCAACTCTTGTCCGTAGGTCATAATTTGTAGTTTGAAAGTCCTTGAGCTAAGTCTTGCCTCTATGGACATCTCATAAATGAAAACATAACGTGGTAGAGTCAACTGTTGCCCATGGGGCATAATTTATTGTTTGAAAGTCCTGAGCTAAGTCTTGCATCTAAGGTAAGAGTTATAAAATACCTCATAAATCAAAATATAATGTGGTAGTGTCAAGTCTTGCCCATTAAACATAACTTGTTGTTTGAAAGTCATAATTTTTGTCTCTACAATATGGTAGTGTCAACTTTTGCCCATGAAATGTACCTTGTTGTTTGAAAGTCATAAGTCTTATCTTTATAATGTGATAGTGTCAACTTTTGCTCATGAAATATAACTTGAATGGAAGAAATCGAAGAAAAGAACAAAAATAATAAAAGTTGCAGAAAAAGAAGAAAATGAAGAAAACTATTAAGAAAATAAAAATCAAAGAAAATGTAGAAGTTGAGAGAGAATGGAAAAAAATAAAGATTGAAAAAAATAAAAAATATTAAATAAAAATAAAGGTCGAGAAAAATTTTAAAAGAAAAGAAAAAATAAAAATCAAAGAAAAATGAAAAAGTTTTTTTTTTATAAAAGTAAACGTTGAGAGGTGTAAAGAAAAAAAAGTAAGGATTAAAAAAAAAGAGAAAATAAAAATAAAAAATTAAAGTAAAATAAAAAAGAAAAAAAAAAGAAGTTGAGAGGAAAAAAGGAAAAAAGTAAGGGTTGAGAAAAATCAAAAATAAAAAGAGAAAATAAAAAATAAAAATTAAAGTAAAATTTGAAAAGAGAAAAAAAAAATTGAAAGATATAAATATGGAGTTGTTATCCATTTTGAGAATTATTTATGTATTTTATTCCATTAGTCAGGGGTGATTTCTTCCAAAAATATATTAGTTAAGAGGTGAAGGCTGTTTTAAAGAAGTTTTTTTTTTATTTGGAGCTAAAGTTTGAAAATCACCCCAATTTGGGTCTATTCCTGAAAATTACCCAAACTGACCCCCCCCCCCCCCTATATTCTAAATTTTTTACTTATACTAAACGAACCCGTTAGCACGGGTCAAATGTATTGTTACTTTTTTTAATTTCAATTTATGTGGTATAATTAAAATTTAGAAAGCCCACTAATTTTTGTATAATTTTAAATATTCTAAGTTATTATTTATTGATTTATAGTAACTTTACATAATTTTTAGATACTATATGTTACTCTTTTCATCTCAATTTATGTGGACTGGTAGAATATTTGAGAAAGTTATATAATTTTAGATGTTAATTATAATAATTTATATGACTTTCTAAGTAATTTTTAAGTAATATACTTTACTCCATCTATCCTTTTTTATATGACATAGAATTTGGAAAATTCAAATAAAATTTTTATAAGTCTTTAAAATATGTTTTAGTTTGATTATTATTGTGATTTATATTACTTTTCATAAAAATTTAAATTTATCTATCTCAATTTATGTTGCACTGATAAAAATTTGAGTCACAATTTCTTTATGTGTCTCCAAATAATTGAAATTATTAATTAGTGTAATTATATAATATTTTTACGTAATTTTTAAATATATAATAGATTAAAAATAACATAATTAAATTAAAATAAAAATAAAAAATTACAAAAATACCCTCGACTATAAGCAGACAGCTGGAAGCAAGCGTGACAACCATCAGCTGCCTGCTCACCCACTCTTATATAAAGTAGTAAAGTAATATAACTTATAAAAGTGAGTTTCAAGCAGACAACAAGTCGATATGCCTGTGTTGTGGTGTCTGCTTCAGCTTCTTCAACTGTGATTTTACTTTATTACCCTCAATTAATTATTATAAGTCATTTATGTAAGAGGGAGTTTTATGCTGAAGCAGGCAGTAGGTTGACATGTCTGCTTGTGTTGCCTGCTTCAGCTGCTTCAATTATGATTTTATTATATCACCCCTAATTAACTATTATAAGTCATTGCGTATTAAAAAATTAATAATATTTAATAAAAATAAGTAAAATAGGCATTTCCAACATGTCTGCTTTAGCAGTAATTTTGCTATATCGCTCCTAATTAATTATTATAAGTTATCTAAGTGTTAAAAAATTAATAATATTTAATAAAAATAAGTCAAATAGACATTTTCAACATGTCTGCTTCAGCGGTAATTTTACTATATCACTCCTAATTAATTATTATAAGTCATCTATGTATTAAAAAATTAATAATATTTAATAAAAAATAAAATAGACATAAAATAATAAATTAAATCTTGATGTTTTAAATTAACTTGAGGTCTTATATGAGACCCACTTAGATTTTTTTCACAAGTAATTTTTTTTATAGTAATTCTGCTATATTGCTTCTAATTAGTTATTATAAATTATTTGACACATATCTGCTTGACGACTTCAATAGTGATTTTACTATATCATCCATAATTAATTATTATGGTCATTTAAACATTAAAAAATTAATAATATTTCATAAAAAAGATAAAATAGACACAAAATGATATGTCAACATAAAAAATTTAGTTGACTATCGAAATTATATTAGTGCATATATATTGGGATGGGCAAAAGAAGACATAAAGTAACATATATAATTTGAAAATGAGATAAAATCAATTTATATATATATTTATTTATATATATATATATATGTATATAAAGATTGATTGACTGTCGAAGTTTTATCTGTGCCACATAATCTGAGACGGAGAAAATATTCATATCTTATTGAAAAATTATGTAAAAAATATTATAAATCACATAATTAACAACTTAAAAAATTTAAAAGATATAAAATATTTGGCTGACTCCCGAAATTATATCATTTTTCATTTAATTTAGATAGAAGAAAAAATATTATAAATCACAATAATTAAAAATTTAAATTATTTTAATGATTGATTGTCTAAATTGTATTTGTGTCACATAAATTGAGACAAAAAATAATATATATTGGGTCCGTGCTAGCATGGACTATTGACTTCTAATTTTCCTATAAATGCTATGGAGGTGGACCTAGAGAAAATAAATGCAAATTGAAATACCATGGATAAGTCAACCTAATTTTGTGCGGTCTTCTTCTTCTTTGTAATATCAAGACTTCAACTAACCAACATGGGTTGTAGTGCAGTAGATGAGGCTGCTCCACCCTTAACCAGAGGTCGAGGGTTCGATCCTAGGTATGAAGAAATCTCTGTTGGGAGCGCTGCCACCTTAATGAGCCCTGAAACACGCGATTCGAATCAGTCGGGGCTCCAATGCGGGCACTGAACACCAGATGGGAAACAAAAAAAAAAGACTTGAACTAAAGATGTGCTTTTAGAAGGTTATTCTTTAGGAATAAATATGGGAAATGAATACGTTACTAGTTTTTTTTTTTTGTGAACGAATACGTTACTAGTTACTAGAATATAAAGGTAAGATTAGGCTATTTCTAACCCCATTATAGAGTTATAAACTATTAAACAAGGATTTAAATTAGCATAAGAAATAACATACTCACTGTGGGCAATAAAATTTTATTAAATTAAAATTCGTACGAAATTTGAGTTATATTAAATTCAAAATATATTAGTCTTAAATAAATATTGCGGATTAATATAATTGAATTAATTATTTAAGTACAAATACCTATGAATTTAATTAAAGTCCAATTTTTATTGGGCTAGCCCATTGATTTAGGCTACAAATGATGAGCCCACTTTGCTTAGCCCAAGATATTGTCATATTCTGGAGGCCTAAATGAGCGTCATGTGTCGAATGACGTGGCATGCCTAGTCAAGTGAGGAACCAATAGGACCATGCCACGTGTCAAAATGACAGCAGGACTAGTGAAAATAAAAGCCCATGAAAGATGCCATGTCACTTGAATTTGATTGGTCAAAAGAAGTTCATCTTCACCATGACTCTTCCCTTTCCACAACTATAAATAGGGGTCTCATAATTCAGAAATAGGGGCAAGAACTCTAACAAGAAGCAAGAGAACTCGTGGATCAAACGCTGTAATTACTCTACAAAGCTCAAGCATTCAAATCCAGTTCATCAAAATTCAAGAGCAAGATTCAAGAACAAGCCCCAAAGCCCTTGAATTCAAGCACAGGTCAGGATCAAATCCATCAAATTAACAAATCAAGTCCAAATTCAAGATCAAGCTCGAAGCCCTTGAATTTATATTTAAAAAGGCGAATTAGAGGATTTATAGAGATTGTAACACCAACATATTGAAATCAATAAAATGATTGTTGCAATATTTTTCTTGTCTCGATTATTATTATTTATTTTTCTGACTCAAAATTTTATTATTCGACAAATTCTGGCATGCCCAGTGAGACAATCTCTACCTCTCATCTTAACTTTTCCAACTTCAAAGTTTAAGAACAATGAAATGACTTCCAAGAAGTTCAATTCTCAATCAACTGCTTCTAAAGCTGCTGATTTCTAATTCTCCGCTGAAGTAGAGCGCATCCTTGGTGTTACTTTTAGGAGATTTGGAGCTGTTACAAGGAGCAAGGCAAACAAGCTAGGACAACAAACACATCAAGTGTCTTCGCACCAGCTCTAATTTTTGGATCTTCAACCCAAAAGGAGCGAGATCCCATGCAACTGCTTTAGGAGGAGGAAACGATGTGGTAGATTCACTTAAGAAGACTCTAGCACTACTTGAGCACTCTGGTTCCAAATACTCTGCCGCAAAGAATGATGATCGTTCAATCAACTCATCATCTCCACTTACACCGCGTAAGCTGAGCACTTAAAAAATTAACAATCCGTGTTACTCTTTAATATCTCCAGTAATTATGCAAGTCATGGTGACTGATGCCTCATGTGTGGAGGAGCAACTTGCAAACCTAATGAGGGCAATTGAAGGTCTCACAAAGTACATGCAAAATCAAGATGCTCAAATTGATAAGTTGGCAGACAGTATAGATGGATTAATAGTTAGAGTCTCTAGCTATGCACTTGGAAAAGTTCCAGAAGGTCACGAGACAGAACATCCCATAAATCAAATGCCACCAGTTAAGGAAGTACAAGTTTCTTCTGAGGGAATGATCCCAAATGATCAGTTGAAAAATTTCATTGAAGGAACCCTCAAAGATAAGTATGATGTTTTCACCAAGTCTTCCCTTACGTACGCCACACCCTACACTGCAAGGATTGACAATCTCAAAATGCTTGTTGACTATCAACACCCTAAATTTCAATAATTTGAGGGCAAAAGAATCCCAAAATAACATGTCACACACTTTGTTGAGATATGTAATAATACTGTAACTTACTATGACTATCTTGTCAAATAATTTGTTCGTTTCCTAAAAGAAAACGCTTTCAATTGGTATATGGACCTTGAGCCTAACTTCATCGATAGTTGGGAGAAAATATAACATAAGTTTCTAAATTGCTTTTATAGCACAAGGTGTACAGTGAGCATGGTAGAGATCACAAATACTCAATAAATAGAGGATGATCTAGTCATTGACTTCATCAATCGATGGAGAAATGCGAGTCTAAACGGTAAAGACAGGCTCAATGAAACTTCCGCAATAGAGATGTGCATCCAAGGAATGTACTGGGAACTTCTCAATATCTTCAAGACATTAAGCCAAAATATTTGAAAAAGTATCTACTCGTGCGCACGATATAGAGTTGAGCATGTCTTCTGTCGAAAAGGGAGTAACGCCTATTCATGACCATCGAAGAGGAAAAGATAGGCAAAAACCCAAAATATGGAGTAAGTTTGTACCTAAAAATAACAATAAGGAATCCATGAATGTTGATGTCTCTTGTGAAGGTCCCCACGAAGGGGAGTGAAATACCTAGACTTTGAACCATTTAAAAAGAACTTTATTTTGTGTCTCTGAGTTGGGTACGACTAGAGACTTGAGTTGTACCCTTGGTCACGACTCGTACCCACTTTTCCCTCCACTTTCGTACCTTGATCAGTCCATGAGGGTGTCATAATATTTTCTATACGACATGACCATCCCTCACTCGTAACCAATGTATACGAGTCATATACTACTCAACCGTATGGAGAATGGACCTAGCTTGAGTGGATTATTTTCTTAACGGGTGGTCTATACGAGTTAGGGGTTGAGTCATACCCTTTGGTTAAAACTTAAGGGTGCCCACTCATACCCACAATAATGTGTTTGCCCTAGGAGAAGCCTAGGGTATAATTTAGGGTACCACTTATACCCTAGGGTATAATTGCTATGGGAACCGTAAGGGGGAGTCGTACCCCTGCACGAGTTAACTTTTTAGCTTTAACTAAGGGCCTTTTGGTCATTTTCCTTGACTAAAACCCTAATCCATCTTACTATATAAGGCATTATATCCTCCTAATTCTTCATTTACAAGACTCAAACACTCCTAAACACTACAAAAGCTTCTTTGAACAAAATTGAAGGCTAGGGTTTAGAGGTGTTCATCTAGTGTCAAGGAAGAGTCTAGATTGTTGGTGTATCATCTTGTTTAAGGAATGTATATCTTCCCCTAGTTAATATCTCTAAACCCATGTATTTTACACTTGGATTAGTAAGTGTACATGGTGGTTTTGAAATTAAATAAAAAGGGTTTTGTTGCCTAATGATGTATGATGTTAAATCTTGCTTAGACTTATGTTTATATGTGATATTGCCGATGAATTGTATGTGTGGGTTATTTTTGTATGTGGATTAACATGATGGTTTTTAGTAACCCTAATCTAGATAAAATATATCATGGAAATGTCCTTTTTGAAGGTATGCACCCAAAGTGTTTATGAAAATGTCTAAGTGAGTTGTCTAGTCATATGTTGATGATCTATTATGATAGGGCAATGGACCAATGAATATGGATGAATGATAAATGATATGTTAAAGTAATTATGAAATATGTATGATGAAATTGATAACCTTGGTTGTTGGCAAATGAAAGGGTAAAGTCCCTAGATATAAAGATGAACGTAAATTATGGGTTAAACCCAAGTATGGTGAGAATGTGGCATAAAATTGTTGTAAGGGTCTTGATGACCATAACTTGCTTTGTATATTGAATTAAGTGAAGACATTGATCTATTGAGATGGTTGAGCAATGAAGGATCCCATAAGGACCATGTGGTCATGTATAGTGTGGAATTGGCAAAAGTGGTTAAAGTCCTTAAATGTTGTATTGAATGTATGCTGATACATGGGCAAAAATATTAAAGTCCCAAATGCCAACTAATGATAGTTGTGATGGCTTGAGGTCAATGTACCTTGCCTTATGAATGGCTTGAGGTCAATGTCCCTTGCCTTATGAATGGCTTGAGGTTAAATTCCTGATCTTGGGCATATTTATATGTTCAAGGAACTAATATGCACCCAAATTTGAACTTGTTTTGAGAACTATAATGTGAATTCTTGAGTATCATTAAACTTTAATTCTGTTCCGTACCTAATGGATATGATTAGTGTTTTCAAGGCTCAAATTTTGATGAATTAGACACAATTGGATACATTGATGATATGTCATGGTAGAAGAAATAAAATTCATGGGAACATCGTTTATAAAGTCACCGCATCGTGCCGACCGACAAAATGGTGATGGTCGAATTCCAGTGGAATAGTACGATTATGGCGCATTGCGGAGGGACTCAAATTCCCATTTGGCAAAATCCAGTGTTGGTCCACGATGGTGGTGCATCGCGGTGAAGAAGAAAATCACAGTTGTCACTTTCCCGTAACTTGACGTGATTTCACCGCGTTGCGGTACAAGTCCAGTTGCCAATTTTTGAGACCTGGAAGTTTAGCGTATCGCAGAGGAAGGAGATTTCACAATTGTCAAAAACCAGTGGCTCACCGTGATAGTGGCGCGTCGCGGTGAGTGTAAATTTCACAATTTCGCTGAATAATAAATTTCTGTGATCATACAAAGTTTGACAGAATATGACATTTGATGGAATGGTGTGACGCACCATCTGGCAAAATCGAGATGATTTTTAGTAATTTATCCCAACTATAAAATAAAAAATCTAAGATAATTTAGGGGACTTTTGGCAAGCACACCAGCGGCAGAAAAAGTAGAAAAACACCACTTTTAGGGTTCTTTGATTTTCTTTGAACATCTTTTCGTCAAGATTTATTCTTGGTATGATTAATTATCTCTTTTGGATGTTGAATTCAGATATAAGTGGCTAAAAACACCCTTGTTCTTGGGTTGATGCCAAGAACATGAGTACAAATTGATATTCTTTATCATAGTTTCTTTTTGGATTATCATCAGGGTTGCTCTTAATTTTTTGAGCTTACTATTTTGATGATTAACCATCATTAAAATACATCTATATTTCTATGTGAATCCGAGAGGAGAATCGTAGGATAGAACTAAGAAATTGAGGAGCAAGGTTCTTATCCTTGTATGAAAATAGGGGAATTTAAATTAACATATAGGATAGGGATAAACCTAGAAGCCTTGTTTGGCTCAATTGCAAGAAGATAACTTTATTCATCTATATTATTAATTGTTTCTCTATGGGAGTTGTAGTTGCAATATTCAATAGATAGAAGATTATAGGTTGGGAGATCGTGATTTTACCATAAACCTTGTGAATCAACAACCTGATAACCAATTAGACTGCGATAAGAGTAGAGATTTGTAGGAATGTTAAGAGTGCCTCAACCCTTGAATTCACATCCTTACTGTTTACAACCGTTGTTTGCTTTGCTATTGTCAATTGTTGTTACTTATTTATTTACATTTTTGTTCAAAACTTCCAAAACATCTTGATACTTTACAACACTTAAAGCTTATTAGACTAAAACTATAGTTGGTATAATTGCTAGTAATTAATCCTTGTGGGTATGATATCCGACTGTTTAAGTCACTATATTACTTGTACGATCCCGTACACTTTCATGTGCGATTGACAACAATAAGTTTTTGGCGCCGTTGCCGGGGACTAGTATAATTAGTAATTTGCTAAATTTTGTTTTTTTGATAGTAATTCTAAGTGTTAACTACTTGATCTTAGCGGCTGAATTTTTCGTAGGGCTAGCTGAACACATGACTGGCGAGGGATAGAGAGTTGATAGAGCCTTATTCAGAACCAGAATTGGTATTCCAACAAAGGCGTAGGGCTCAATATCCAATCCAGCAGGTTCAACTAGAGGGAATTAGAGATCCAAATCAAAATGATCCGATTGCTCCAGCTGATCCAAATGTTAGACAAGATCCACCCCCTGTTATTCCAGTTGCTTCTTCTCAAACAACTGCAAGACCAGTTCATGAAGTGGCAATCCCACTCACGAACCATGCTACTAACAGTATTCGCAAGCCTGAGCCAGACAGTCATTTTGAATTGAAGCAGAATATGGTACAGTTGCTGAATTCAGATGGGAATTATGCTGGACTTTCACATGAGGATCCACAACAACATATACAGTTACCTTCTTGGAGATCAGCGACACTTATGTTTCTGCTGATGTGAATACTGATTATGTCAGACTGACTCTTTTCCTATTTTCTCTAATTGGGGAAGCTAAGAGGTGGTTGCATTCTGAACCACCACTCTCCATAACTTTATGGGATGATCTTTCTTGAAAGTTTCTTATTCAATTCTTTCCATCACAGAAAACTACACGTTTGAGGAGTGAGATCTCGAGTTTCAGACAAAAAGATAAAGAGAATCTCTACCAAGTCGGGGAGAGATTTAAAGGCATGCTCAGAAATTGTGCTCATCACCATCAATAGAATGATGTTTTGGTTCACACATTTATAGAAGTCCTTGAGTCTAACACAAAGATTCTCTTGGATTCAGCAGCAGGTGGACAAGCTTTGGATAAAACTTATGAAGAATTATATACACTATTGAATCAAATTTCACAAGGGAATCCAGATTGGCATATAGACTCAAGAAGTTCTCCTAAAAAGGTTGCTGGTGTATTAGAGGTAGATCAGTTTACTGCCTTATCAGCTCAGCTCACAGCAATGCAAAATTAGATGCTTACTCAGTTGAACAACATGAAGTTAGGGGTTCCACAAGCAGCAGCTACCACTAATGCCGTCCAACAGTTAAACTTATGGTGTGAAGTTTGTGGGAGTAGTGAGCATACAACAGAAGCATGTGCAGTTAATCCAGATTCTGACAGTTATATTGGCAATGCAAATCGGCAGGGAATGCAGAATTATGGTAACACGTACAATTCAAAATGAAGGAACCACCCCAATTTCTCATGGGGTGGAAATCAGGCTCAAGGAAAGAATTAGTATAAGCCCCTAGTGCAACAAAATTAGCAGCAGGTTCAACAAAATTAGACCACCACTCCAACTGTAGAGGAGATGATGAAGCAGCTTCTTGCAAATCAAGCATAGTTTGCAGCAGAATTGAAGAATCAATAGTTGATCATAATGAATTTAGAGATATGAATTGGGAAGATTGCGGGAGCACAAAACAAAAGACCTCAAGAAGGTTTGCCTAGTGATACAGAGGCAAATCCAAACATATGAATGTAGTTACAATATGGAGTGGTTTGTAGTTGAAGGAGGTAGAGCCTACACAGGATATTCCCATAATTGTTGATAATGAATCAAAGAAGAAAGAGAATACCACAGTCAAGGTTAAGGGTGCAACAAAAGACTTTACCATTACCATTTCTTAAAAGGCAACGAAAGCACTTAGAGGAAGCAGGCTACAAGAAATTTTTAAATCTCTTAAAATAGGTTCAAGTAAATCTTCCTCTTGTTGACATTTTGCAAAATGTGCCAAAATATGTAAAGTATTTGAAGGATATAGTGGCAAATAAAAATCGATTGACAGAATACGTGACAGTTGTACTTACTCAAGAGTGTACATCGAAGATATAGAATAAACTGCCGACAAAGCTAAAAGATCCGGGCAGTTTTACCTTGTAGATCACTATTAGATAGGTTATAAGTGCTTTTGGGCTGTGCGATTTAGGTGCAAGAATCAATCTTATGCCTACCTCCTGGTTTATGAAGATGGGTCTTAGGAGTCCAACAACCATTATATTACAGTTGGAGGATAGGTCTCTTGCTAGGACTGATGGTATAGTTCAAGATGTTTTAGTGCAATTGGGATCTTTGATCTTTCCTATGGATTTTGTTATTCTAGACTTTGAAGCTGACCCGGTGGTCCCATTTATTTTGGGGCACCCATTCTCAGCAACTGGACAGTCATTAATCGATATAGCTACTAGAAAAATAATGATGAAAGCACATGATAAAGTAGAGGTTTTTGATGTGTACAGAGCTTTGAAATTTCCATCCATATATGAAAAATTGTCTGCCATTTCATTTATAGAATTTGAGTCCGACCTCAGGAAATTATTATCAGATGACCCTCTTGAGCGAGCTTTGGTGGGTCACGATCTTTATAGAGATGTAGAGGCGCTGAAATTGGTTCAAGTCATGGATTTGGCGATTGTTGAAACAAGAAATCTTGCTTTTGAGCTTCTGAACAGACCAATTGGGCCATCGCCTAAGGCCTCCGTTGAAGAAACTCCTAAACTTGAGCTTAAGGTTTTCCCTCCACATTTATAATATGTTTTTCTTGGTGATCAAGATACTTTTCATGTTATCTTGTCTGCAGGGTTATCAGATGTACAGGTAAAAGAAGCCATAACAGTTTTGAAAAGGAAAACAAAAGCAATTGGTTGGCAAATATCTGACATTACAGGAATAAATCCAGCATTATGCATGCATAATATTTACATGGAAGAGGGTTACAGACCGAGAGTACAGCAACAAAAAAGGTTGAATCCTGTGTGAAGGGGGTGGTCAGAAAAGAAGTAATTAAGTGGCTAGATAGTGGTATTGTCTACCCAATTTTTGATAGCAAATGAGTGAGCCCGGTGCACTGTATACCAAATAAAAGTGGGATAACCGTAGTAACCAATGATGATAATGAGTTGATCCCCACGCGCATGGTGACTAGTTGGAGTATTTGTATTAACGATCGGATGTTAAATGAAGCAATGAGAAAAGATCATTATCTGATTTCATTCATTGACCAAATACTGGATAGATTGGCGGGGCAAGAGTATTATTGTTTTCTAAATGGGTACTTCGGCTACAATTAGATAATCATAGCACCAAAAGACTAGGAGAAAACCACTTTCACTTGTCCATATGGCACATATGCGTTCAGACGCATACCCTTCAGCCTCTGCAATGCACCAGCTACGTTTCAAAGAAGTATAATGGCAATATTCTTTGACATTGTTGAAGACTTTGTGGAGGTATTCATGGATGATTTCTCTGTGTATGGTAATTATTTCGATAATTGCTTTTAAAATCTTGATAGATTCCTAGATCGATACGAAGAGACTAACTTGGTGCTAAATTGGAAAAAGTGCCACTTTCTGGTTAAGTAAGGAATTGTCCTTACCCATAAAGTGTTATGTAAAGGACTTGAAGTAGATAGGGCAAAGGTGGAAGTGATTGAAAAGTTGCCACATCCAGTCACAGTCAAAGGAGTGCGGAGCTTTCTTAGACATGCAAGTTTCTACAGGCGATTCATTCAAGATTTCTCAAAGAGTGCAAGCCCCATGTGCAAATTGTTAGACAAAGAGGACAAGTTTGAGTTCGGGGCTGATTTCCAAGAAGCCTTTGAAAAACTAAAGAAGAAGTTGACTGAAGCACCTATTCTGATTTTACCAAATTGGGAGTTACCATTTAAGCTTATGTGTGATGCCAATGACGTTGCTGTGGAAATGGTTTTGGGTCAGAGAAGATACAAGGTATTTCTCTCTATCTACTATGCTAGAAAAGTGTTGAATAATGCTCAAGTTAATTACACGATCATGGAGAAAGAGATGTTGGCATTGGTGTACGCATTCAACAAGTTTAGATCATACTTAGTTGGCACTAAGGTCATTGTTCATACTGACCATGTTGCCATTAAGTATCTTTTCAACAAGAAGGATGCGAAGCCTCGTCTGATTAGGTGGATTCTGCTACTACAAGAATTTAATCTTGAGGTTTGAGATCGGAAAAAAGCTGAAAATCAAGTTGCTGACCACTTGTCATGGCTGGAAACTCAGTACCATATTGTTGATGACTCTCTTTGCATTAAGGAAGAGTTTCCTAATGAACAATTATTGTCTCTTGATGCATTGGAGCTCGCTTGGTATGCTGATATCGTGAACTTGATAGCTTGTGAGGTGTACGTTCCTGAAACCACCACACAATAAAGGAAGAAATTGCTTCAAGATTCTCGTGCCTACATTTGGGACTAACCGTATCTCTTCAAGCAGGGTCCAGATGGAGTTATCCGAAGATGTATTCTAGAGGCTGAATTCTCACAAGTGCTATAAAATTGTCATTCATCTCCTTATGGTGGACATCATGGGGGTGAAAGAACTGCTAGAAAAGTGCTGCAATCTAGTTTTTTCTAGCCTACGTTTTTCAGGGATGCAATTGCTTTCATGAAGAATTGTGATCAATGTCAAAGATTGGGTACCATATCGAGGCGTCATGAGATGCCCCTCAACAATATTCTCGAAGTTGAAGTATTTGATATTTGGGGGATCAATTTCATGGGTCCATTCCCACCATCAAATTTCAATTTATACTTCCTTGTGGCAGTTGATTACATCTTTAAATGGGTAGAAGCTGCAGCTTGTCCAACTAATGATGCGAAAGTAGTGCTGAAGTTTGTCAAAAAACACATATTTTCCCGATTTGGTACACCAAGAGCGATAATCAGTGATAGAGGTAAACACTTTATTAACACTTGGTTTAAGAATCTTCTTGCTAAATATGGTGTTAGGAATAAGGTGGCCACTGCATACCATCCCCAAATGAGTGAACAAGTTGAGGTGTCCAATCGGGAGATTAAGCAGATACTACAGAAGACTGTGAATGGGCAGCAAAAAAATTGGGCTGAGAAGTTAGATGACACACTTTGGGCTTACAAAACAGCTTACAAGATGCCCACTGGGACATCTCCCTATCTCTTGGTTTATGGTAAGGCATGCCATCTGCCTGTGGAGTTGGAACATCAAACATATTGGTCCATGAAAAAGTTAAATTTTGAGATGAAAGCCGCGGGGGAGAAATATTTGTTGTAACTGATTGAGCTGGACGAGTTTCGACTCCATGCCTATGAAAATGCCAAGGTATATAAGGAAAATACCAAAATATGGCGTGACAAACAAATTTAAGAGAGAGTGTTTGAACCTGGACAACTTATTTTGTTGTTCAATTTAAGGCTTAAGTTGTTTATGGGTAAATTGCGTTCTAAATGGTCGAGACCTTTTGAAGTGGTGCGAAGACACCTCATGGTGCTGTGGAATTGTGGAACAAAGAGAAGACAAAGAAGTTTCTGGAGAATGGACAACATCTAAAGCATTATTGGGCTGATCATCCAGATAAGCACAATGTGTCCATCACCTTTCCTGATGAGTAAGACTAAGCTGAGTCGTGCCACGACGTAAAATAAGGCGCTATGTAGGAGGCAACCCACACTTGTAATGTAATAGGTAGTTTAATTTTTAGTTTGTAAAATAAAAAAAAATAAAAAAAAAATGAGTCGTGCCACGACCAAAACTAAGGCGCTGAGAGGGAGGCAACCGACTTTTCCTTATAATGTTTGTTGTTTTTGTCAGAGATGCAGGGATTTGTGAAGCGAAAATAAGGAAATTACCACATTTGAGGGAAGCAATCAGGTTTGCAAAATGAAGTGTGCAAGTTAGGGTCCTCATCAGGTAAGAAAAGAGTTGAAAAACATACTAGAAATCTAATTTTTAAGTGTAGCGCATCGCGGAGCTGGGTAAATTAACAATTGTTAATTTCCAGTAAGGGTTCACAATTCTGTCGTGTCGCGCTAAGTCCAAAATTGAGGATTGTCAATTTCTAGTATGCTGACGCGAAATTGCCGCATCGCGGTGTGGAGAAAAATTAGGAGAAATGTTCCAATTTTCACCATCAACACATCACGAAGCTGGGTAAATTAACAATTATCAATTTCCTATAAGGGTCCGCGATATCGACGTATCGCGCCGCGGTCCCAATTGGCAATATTTAATTTTAAGTATGTGATGCGATTGTAGCGCATCGTGCAGGGGTCAAAAATCCGGAAAAAATAATGAATTTCAACTGCCCGCCCTGCCCCTCTATATATATATCCCTTTAATCTCCAAAACCCTAAATTCTTCTCTCCCTATTGCGCTGCCCCTTTCCCCAACAAACCAAATTCTATTTTTCTCTTTTAAATCCATAACGATCCTCCCCCAAACAAAGGTAAGTTTCTATTTCTTTACTTTTGCTCTATATTTTGAGGGGAATTTCAGCATTGTAGCTTCGAATCATTTGATTTGTGTGGGTTTCATCGTGTGAGGGATCCTTATGTAACATACTTCATGATGATTTTATTAAAACTACTAGTCACCTTCTTCTTAACTTCATATAAACTGTTGCATAACTGATTTGGGGTGAGGGGATGACTAATAAACCAATAATTGTGGGGATAATTGCTTAACTTCATCTAACTTGTGTATATGCTTAGTTCCTACTTTGTATTATTTAGTGATTCCACGACAAGTATGCTTAGTCTCACCCATGATATACATGTGTTTATCTGTTTGTGCTGGGATTACCATGATTGTCAGTGAGTTGTCCTAAATGCTAGCTAAGGGGATGTGTTGGTACATGATTATTGTCTGATGTGCTGGGTAAAGATTCAATGTTAGGGTATCATAGTGAGTCTCGCTTTAAAACTGTGTTGGCTTTGCTTTTTGATTCTCACTCTAAAATTGTGTTAATTTGTGTTGTTGGGTACGGATGGTGAAAACACACACGAGTGATGACCATGAATTACATTGTTAAGGGTAACTATCTGAAAAGTTGTCTATGCTTGTATCCCATTTTGCTTGCCATTACACGTAAATAAATCAAATGTGAAGCGTATCTATACTCTTGACAGTGCTATGGGTTAGCTGTCCATGGCCTCTACTTGTTATTGGAATCCATGTTGATGTGCTAAAATTGTCGAATAGGGGAATTCTGAGTACCCTGTTCTTTGTTGTATACGCCTCAGCTAGCAACTAAGTGTGGGGTGGTATCAAATATTCACACTCAGTTTAGGTTAGCCATCATGTGTTTCACATACTTATTTATTTGTTGCATCTTCTGTATAACACAGGTATCATAGAGCCCCAACCAATCAAAGAGAGGTTCAAGGCCGGTACCTCTGCACCAATTTGGAAATGAAGCAGGCCATCTGAGAGCCAACTCACTAGGGTACCCCGAGCTCCACCACTACAATATGGGCAGGTTAGAAAGTTTGGGTATAAGGCTGTGAACAAAGCAGGCAAGCAGTGGTACTCGAAGCATACTGATGCCAAATACATCCCCGAGGTGTTCATTGATCGAGCGAGCTTACTGAGGGAATGCCCAACTATGGTATGGCAAATTGAGTAGCTGAATATGAATTTTATCTTTCATCAGCCTATTGAGTGCAACTTGTTCTTAGTACGTGAGTTTTATGCTAACTGGGATCCCAATGACCCCGATCATGAGTTGAAGATTCGTGGGAAGGTAGTTCATTTCACTGTCGCAGATATTAATGAGTTGTTGGGCATACCAGAGGCAAACCCAAACTTTTTGAGGCAGTTCATTGTCACTCCCCGACGCTCACATCAGGCATCTATTATGCGGGACACACTCCTCAGCTCGTTGGACTAGGTATCATGTCACTGGCCTGCATTCTTCTTTTCCTTATGCTCAGATTAAAAAGGAGGCCAGGATGTGGGGTCACATTATGTATCTTTGCTTGATTCAGGTCAAGTATATAATGGAGGTTACTTGGGACTGGGTATGTTTGATTTATGTGCTGATGTGTGATGATGTTGATGTTAATATGAGACATGTAATTTTTTCTTCTATGAAGAAGGCGCGTACCCAGGCAGGGTACAGTTTTGGTTTTGGAGGATTGGTGATCCAATTTCTGTGAAGGCATAGGGTAGATGAGGAGGAGCTGGACCATAAGCCCGATGTTTTGACTCGCCCTGTGAATATCACTACTTTTCGGAGCGCATCTAGGGAAAATGGCCCAATCTTGACTATGGCTGAGCACCAAACTCGAGCTGATGAGATTTCTGCCAGGATGTATGGCCTGTAAATATTGTAGCTGAATATTAGGGGGAGACCAGCCACACCTGAGAAGCTTCATGCTGTCGAGTTAGATTACCCCCTCAGGCAGCATGCTAGGACCTTACTACGGATCGGCCTGAACTTTGTGGAGCCTATTGATGATGACATTCCGACTGATGAGGAGAGGCAATACAGAGACTCAGATATGGAGTCAAATGAGGAGGATCTGTATGATGATGAAACTGATGATGATGGTGATGACATGGATGGGGTCGTTGATGACATGACCACTATAGTGCCGTTCCAGTGACCAGGGAGTATGCTGCCACCCTACCATATGCTTATTTGAAAGCACTAGGACAGTGCTATATTTAAGTATGGGGTGGTTGGTTTGTCTTTTGCTTCTTCATCTTATTTCTTTTTATTCTAGCTGAATAATTTTTATTTTCTATTTTGTTGGTTTTTACAAGTTCTATCTATTCAAAACACTGGTCTGTAATAGTTAGTAACTTTGTTGGATTGCAATTTTCCCTCTTTGGCATTTATCGCATATTACTTTTAGTCTAAAGTGTTTGCTCTCATTATTTTCACACTCATTGGAAGATTTTGGTTTCAAGTATTTATTTGTGCCCTCTTTGGCAATTCAAAATAAATAGTCATAGTTAGTTGCCCTCCCCTATGATAGATGGATTACAACCGTCTTAAGGGGAGTGGGTCATAAGAAGTGAAGAATAAACAAGAACTTAATCACGATTTTGGAGGAGTGCATTGTGTGGGCCATCTCTGCAGTAATTTAAACTAAATTAGGTTTTACAAAATAAGAGCATGTCTTGATTTTGAAAGGGATTTTTGTGTAAACTATTTAATCTCGATATGTGAAATCTGATTTTTTGGATTAATCTTGAATTCAATAAAGGACGAGATAGGGAACCTTAAGGATTCAACTTGATTTCGTACATGCACTGTGAGTGTGAGGATTTGCTTATATTCTACATATATAGGAATGTCTAGAACTTGTCCGGTGTGTTGATAAAGCAAAATAAAGGGTGTTGGGTGTAGGAAGTGATGTAGGCATTTCTTTGATAGCCGCATTTTTAGCCTTAATATACCTACCTTTGTGCATAATCCTAGTCAGCCCCATTGAGCCTGTAGCCTATTCTTTGGTAGCTTTTTATATAGCCGAATCCTTTCTTTGATAGAACTTCATTTGATCCAAATAAACCCCTAAGCGCTTTAGTGTAAAATAAAGAGGAGTTAGGAGGTTGAAAAATAAGAAGGAAAAGGTGAAATTGGAGCCCCAAAGTAGTAGTTATTGATTTTGAAAATTCATAATATGGTTGGGAGTTAGTAAAGTATGAATTGTGCTTTAAAAGTTTCTAATTTGAGCCCGAAATGTTACAATGGACCTGTTTTGGCCCTGATCTATTTTGGACATTGTGCACCTTAACGAAGTCAAGTTGTTTAAGTTGAGGGTGGCTATAATAGGGGTGCGTAGCATAAAATGGATGCAAAAAAAAAATATTTTTGAGGAAAAGTTGAATACTCCCACCATGGTCTGTGTGAATAAACTTAATGAAAACGGGGATGAAAAATAAAAGAATGGGGAGATAATAGTGATGTAAATTGGGTGTTTGAGGATTGATTTAATTGATAGTTGTTGTATTAAAGCGCTTAGGTGTGATAGTCACTATTTCCTAAATTGTACCTACCATCCCCCAGCCTTCATTACAACCTGAAAAGACCTAGTTGATCCTTCACCCCAACATCCGACTATTAGTAGAGTAGTACAGTAAGAGCAAGCTTATGGTTCATTCACTAGCATGTATGAATTCTTTGTTGAGAAAGAGAGCGATTTGATTTTGATACTCCCCTTATTTTTGTATTGATATTATTGTGAGTTAATATGGGGAAGTTTTCTTTGTGCGAGGATGTATGCGGATGAAAGTTTGATTACTTGTGTGCTTCTAGATTGAGTACTTTGATTGAGTTCGCCGACACATTGGAAATTCATTGTTGAGATAGAGAAATTTGAAATAACTTATCCCATGTGCAAAAAATATTTTGACATGTTTGTGTAAGAATACAATGTTGAAAAGTGTAAGTGCCCATCGCAAACATAACTCTGATATTGTGGTGTAAAGATGAAGTGATTGTGCTTTTGATTTAAATTGTTCAAGGATGAACAAGGTTTAAAGTGTGGGGTGGTGATCTTGGGCATATTTATATGTTCAAGGCACCAATATGCACCTAGATTTGGACTTGTTTTGAGAACTTTAATGTGAATTCTTAAGTATCATTCAACTTTAATTTTGTTCTGTACCTAATGGATATGATAAGTGTTTCCAGGGCTCAAATCTTGATGAATTGGATACATTGATGACATGTCATGGTAGAAGGAATAAAAGTCATGGGAACATAGCTCAAAAAGACAAGCTGGAAGGAAGAACTTTATGTTTATAAAGTCACCGCATTACGCCGACAGACAAAATAGTGTTGGTCGAATTCCAGTGGAGTAGCGCGATTATGGCGCATTGCGGAGAGGCTCAAATTCCCATTTGGCAAAATCTAGTGTTGGTCCGCGATTGTGGCACATCACAGTGAAGAAGAAAAACACAGTTATCACTTTCCAGTGACTTGGCGCAATTTCACCACGTTGCGGTATAAGCCCAACTGCCAATTTTTGACACTTGGAAGTTTAGCATGTCGCGGAGGAAGTAGATTTCACAATTGTCAAAAACCAGTGGCTCACCGCGATAGTGGCGCGTCGCAGTGAGTGTAAATTTCACAATTTCACTGAATAATGGATTTCCGCGATTATACAAAGTTGACAGAATATGGCATTTGATGGCATGGCATGATGTGCTGTCTGGCAAAATCGGGAAGATTTTTAGTATTTCATCCCAACTATGAAAGAAAAAATCCAAGATAATTAGGGGGACTTTTTGCGAGCACACCAGCGGCGGTAAAAGCAGAAAAACACCACTTTTAGGGTTCTTAGTTTTTCTTTGAATTTCTTTTCTTCAAGATTTATTCTTGGTATGATTAATTATCACTTTTGGATGTTGAATTCAGATATGAGTGGCTAAAAATACCCTTGTTCTAGGGTTGATGACAAGAACATGAGTACAAATTGATATTCTTTATCATAGTTTCTTTTTGGATTATCATCTGGGTTGTTCTTAATTTCTAGAGCTTACTATTTTGATGATTGGCCATCATTAGAATACATCTATATTTCTATGTGAATTCGAGAGAAGAATCGTAGGATAGAACTAAGAAATTAAGGAGTAAGGTTCTTATCCTTGTATGAAAATAAGGGAATTGGAATTAGAATCTAGGATAGGAATACACCTATAAGCCTTGTTTAGTTTAATTGCAAGAAGATAGCTTTATTTATTTATACAATTAATTGCTTCTCTACGGGATTTGTAGTTGCAATACTCAATAGATAGAATATTATAGGTCAGGAGATCGTGATCTTACCATAAACCTTGTGAATCAACAACCTGATAACCAATTAGACTGCGATAAGAGTAGAGATTTATAGGAATGTTAAGAGTGCCTCAACCCTGGAATTCATATCCTTACTATTTGCAATAGTTGCTTGCTTTGCTTTTGTCTATTGCTGTTACTTATTTATTTACATTTTTGTTCAAAACTTCCAAAACATCTTGATACTTTACCATACTTAAAGCTTACTAGACTAAAACTATAGTTGGTATAATTACTAGTAATTAGTCCTCGTGGGTATGATATTTGACCGTTTAAGTCACTATATTACTTGTATGATTGCTTACACTTGTGTGTGTGATTGATAGAAACAAGTCCCTTGCCCAATGATATTGTTCGAGATTAAAGTCCCTTGCCTATAGAGATCTTTTGAGGTTAGAGAACTTAGCCAAAAGGAGCAGATTGTGGTTAGAGTTCAAGTGTAGTATGTGGTTAGAGTCCCTTGCCTAATGTGTGAGCATGAGGTCAAAGTCCTATGCCCAATTGAATGTGTGGACATATGGCTGAATTCCTTTGTCCAATTGGATGTGTTCATGGCTAGAGCCCCTTGTTTGAATGTTTGCGTATGCGGTTAATGTCCTTGGCTAATGAAAAAGTAAGCATGGTTGAAGTCCCTTGTCTAAGTACATATGAATATGGTTAATGTCCTATACATAATGTGAATTGTTGAACCCATAAGTGTGGAGGGTCGGAGTTCCCCACTTCATGTCTAATGAATGAATGCTTGAGAATGATGATGAGCCTTGATATCTTGATTTGCATATGATATATCTAAATGTATGGATTTTTGTATAAATTAGGTGAAATGTGATATATTGACTTGATCTTGATTGATGATGATATTTTATAACTTATCCTTGAGTTATATGCTAGCGTTCCAATCGATAACCGTCTTCGGACGCTATGTCCCCACGCGACATAGGGTCCGAATCATTTTTTTCTCTTCATACAGAATAATTAGTAGATCAAAGCGGTTAATGCATTGACTTGAAGTGGTAAGATTCCTTACTCCGAAAGATATTTATTTCTTGGTCTCTTATGATTAGACTTAGACTCATTTAGACTTGGTTTGCCTTTCTTTGGGGGTTTGTCACGACATATACATTTATTGACTTCATTTTGTATAGAGGTATTGTGAACAACTGTGAACTTAGGTGCTAGTTAGTTACCATGAATCTAATGTTAACTTAGGATATTATTTCCAAAATCTTAACTTGTGAATTGGAGTTCCTTCGACTCTTATTGTATGATTAGACGTTGGGTCGGGTTATTGGGGTGACTTTCGATTCATGTGAGATTGGGGTGCCTATACGACATGGACCGGGGTTCGGTTTGTGTCAAGTTGGTATCAAATTTAGGTTTATGGTCTCTTGGGTGTTCATAATGTCGTGTCAAGTAGAGTCTCTTTTATGGATGTGAAGCGTGCTACATTTATAAAACGGGGGCTATGAGACATCTTAGGAATGTTTCCCTTTCTTGTATTTCATTCTCAAGCTATAAGGTCTAAGGTCTTGAATTCCTCTGATTCCGTTTGCTATCTTTCCGATCATACTTCCAAGGAGATCTAAGACTCAGGCAAACACTTTGACCCCAACTGAGGGTCCTATGGACGAAGCTCGTCCAACTTTTGGAGTTCATACCCGAGCTAGGGCTACGATATTTGGCCATCCTCATGGGTTTCCACCCACCAACCCTGCTTATGAGAGTGACTCTCCTCCTCAGTCCCCTTAAGGGAATGCTTCTAATGCGGAGTTTCATCATTCTATCAACCTCTTGATTCAATTGGTGGCCTCTTAATCAGAGCGTGGTGCTCCGGCCACCAATTTTTCAGAGGCTACAAGAATTAGCCAATTTATGAGGTTGAGCCCTCTTATGTTCATGGGTAATAAGGTTGAGTAATATCCTCAAGGTTTCATCAATGAAATGGAGAAAATTTTCCAAATCATGCATGCTTCGAAAATTAAGGGTGTTGAGCTTGCTTCCTACCAGTTGAAAGATGTAGCGTACCAATGGTACGAAGGGTAGGAGTTGTCTAGAGGTATTGATGCTAGTACGAATTTATGGATGGATTTCTCTGAGGCTTTCTTAGACCTCTTATTTTCTCAAGAGTTAAGGAAAACAAAGGCGAAAGAGTTTGAGAACTTGAAGCAAGGGAGGATGTCCGTTCAAGAGTATACCTTGAAATTCTACCAATTGTCAAGGTATTCTCCCGAGATGGTTGCTAGCATAAGGGCTAGGATATGCAAGTTTTAATCGAGATTATCTCGTGAGTTAGTTCTCAAGAGAAAGACGACCTTGTTGATTGAGAACATGGATATTTCTAGGTTGATTGTGTATTTCCAACAAGTAGAAAATAAAAAAAGCAAGTTGAGCTTAGTGAGAGGTAAGGAATGAAGTTTAGGCCTTCTGAGAGTAGAAGTGGAGATGATGGCAAGTGTCCATGAAAGAAGTAGGGGAGTTTGAGTTTGTTCTCCTCAACTAGTATTCTCTCTCCTTACTCAAAGTTGTTGGGTGATCATCGGTCTCAGTTTAGTGGCGTGTTTTGGGCGTCGGGTGCCTAATTCCAGAGTAGTGGTGCTCAGTCAGCTCCACCCTACCCTCCTTGTAGTTCTTATAGTCAAAGTCATCGTGGTCAATGTGAGAATGAGAGAAACTGGTGCTTTCATTATGGTCAGTTTGGGCACATACAATGTGTGTGCCCCTCTCTAGCTGCTTCTTGGGCCAACAGGGCCCCTATTACTACTCTACCTCCTCCCACACCAAAGGGTGCTATGTCTGCCTCTGCTTCTATTTCTGGAACCAGTGTTGGCCAGAACCGCTTGTATGCACTTGCTACTCACCAGGATTCTGAGGCATCTCCTAATGTTATAACAGGTATGTTGAGAATTTTCTCCCGTGATGTGTATTTTTTGCTTGATCTAGGGTCTACTCTTTCCTATGTGACCCTATATGTGACTGTGCATATTGATTGTGGTCCCAAGAGTCTGTCGATTTCTTTATCTATTTCTACCCCAGTAGGAGACCCTGTGATTGTTAAAAGAGTCTATAAGGGGTGTGTGATATCTGTTGGTGGTAGATATACTCTTGTAGACTTGATAGAGTTAGACATAGTTGATTTTGATATCATTTCAGGGATGGATTGGTTGCACTCTTACTATGTTTCCTTAGATTGTCGAACTCGTGGGGTCATGTTCAAAATCCCTACTGAGTCGATCATTGTATGGGGAGGTGGTTCTCTAGTTCCTAAGGGAAGATTCATTTCTTATCTTAAATCTAGAAGTTAATTGCAAAAGGGTATTTGTATCATTTAGTCCGAGTTAAAGACTCTAACTCGGAGGAGCTTTCCCTAGAATCCGTTCCTGTGGTTAATGAGTCTCCTGAGGTATTTCCCGATGATCTTACCGGTGTTTCTCTCGATACGGAAATTGATTTTGGTATTGATCTTATTCCATACACTCGTTTGATTTCTATCCCTCTTATAGAATGGCTCCGACGGAGCTGAAATAGCTTAAGGACCAATTGAAAGACCTTTTAGATAAAAGGTTTATCCTCCCTAGTGTGTCTCTGTGGGGTGCTCCCGTGTTTTTCGTGCGCAAGAAAAATGATTCCCTTTGTATGTGCATTGATTACCATCAGTTGAACAAAGTGACCGTAAAGAATAAATATCCTCTTCCTAGGATCGATGATTTGTTTGATCAACTTCAGGGTGTGAAGTATTTCTCTAATATTGATCTTAGATCGGGTTATCATTAACTTAGGATTAGGGATGCGGATATCCCAAAGAATACTTTTAGAACCCGATATGGTCACTATGAGTTTCTTGTCACGTCTTTTAGGTTGACCAATGCCTCAACAACATTTATGGATTTAATGAATAGGTTCTTCCATCTGTTCTTGGATATGTTTGTCATTGTCGTTATTGATGATATCTTAGTGTATTCTAAGAGTGAAGCGGATTATGTAGATCACCTCCATGTCGTGTTGCAAACTTTGAAGGATCATCGTTTGTATGCTAAGTTCTCCAAGGACGAGTTTTGGTTGAAAGAAGTATCTTTTCTTGGTCATGTCATCTCTAGTGAAGGGATTATGGTAGACCCCAAAAGGTTGTGGCGGTTAAGAAGTGGCCTAGACCTATGACTCCAACCAATATTCAGAGATTCTTGGGTCTAGCCGATTATTATACAAGGTTTATGGAGAGTTTATCGACTATAGCTTCCCCGTTGACAAGTTGACCCAAAAGAAGGTCAAGTTCTTGTAGTCCGATGCGTGTAAGGGTAATTTTGAGAAGTTGAAAGATAAATTGACTTTGGCTTCGGTTTTGACCTTACCCGAGAGTAGAGATGGTTTTGTGGTCTATTGCGATGCTTCTCATATTGATCTTGGTTGCGTATTGATGCAACATAGCAGGGTAGTGGCCTATGCTTCTAGGCAATTGAAAGTTCATAAAAAGAACTACCCCACCATGACCTAGAATTGTTAGCCGTGGTCTTTGCCTTGAAAATTTGGCAGCACTATCTCTATGGTGTTCATGTTGATATCTTTTCTAATCATAAGAGCCTCCAATATCTGTTTACTCAAAAGGAGTTAAATCTCTAGTAAAGAAGGTGGCTTGAGCTATTGAAAGACTATGATATGAGTCTTCATTACCACCCCGATAAGGCAAATGTAGTCGCCGATGCTCTTAATAGATTGTCTACGGGAAGTTTGGCCCACGTGGATGAGGATAAGTGAGAATTAGTAAAAAATATTCACCGTTTGATAAATCTTGGAGTTTGACTTGCGGACTTCGAGGATGGTGGTGTGTTTGTGCATCCGATATCTCAATCGTCTCTTGTTGTTGAGATAAAGGAAAAGCAAGTCTTGGACCCTGACTTGATAAAGATCAAGAGTAATGTGGGTTAACACAAAGTTGCAGACTTTGTGATTGGCGGTGATGGTATCTTGAGGTACTAAGGTAGGCTATATGTTCCCGACGTCGATGGATTTAGGGAAAGGGTCATGGTCGAGGCTCATGGAGCCCATTATACTATTTATCCTGGTTCCACCAAGATGTTTCATAACCTTAGGGAGATCTATTGGTAGATTTATATAAAGCGTGATGTGGCTAGCTATGTGGCCAAGTGTATGGTGTGTCAATAAGTATAAGTTGAGTACATGAGGATCGATGGTTTATACCAAGAAATTGTGTTGCCTTAGTGGAAGTAGGAGGCAATTAATATGGATTTCATTACAAGTCTTCCTAGATTCCGGAATCAATGTGATTCTATTTGGGTCATTGTTGATAGAATGACCAAGTCCGCTCATTTCTTGCCCGTGAGGAATAATTTCTCGGCAGAAGATTATGCTAAGTTATATCTTACGGAGATTGTGAGGTTGCACGGTGCTCCAATGTCTATTATCTTGGATCGTGGTCCTCCATCTTTATCCCACTTTTAGAAGTCATTCCAAAGAGGCTTGGGAACTAAGGTATGCCTTAGTACCGCTTTCCACCCGTAAATGGATGGTCAAGCAGAGAGAACTATCCAAACATTAGAGGATATGTTGGGAACTTGTGAAATTTCTTATGGTGGTAGTTGGTATGACCAATTATCTTTGATTGAGTTCTCCTATAATAATAGTTACCACTCTAGTATTGTCATGGGACCTTTTGAAGCATTGTATGGTAGGATATGTCGATCTCCTATTGGGTGGTACAAAGTTGGCGAGGGTAAGTTGCTTGGGCCCAACTTAGTTCACCAAGACTTAGAGAAGGTGAAAGTGATTCATGATAAATTGAAGACCGCTCAAAGTCGGCAAAAGTCCTACGCGAATGTGCAGCGTAGAGACTTAGAATTTAATGTGGGCGATTGGGTATTTTTGAAAGTATCTCCCATGAAGGGAGTGATGAGGTTTGGTAAAAAGAGGAAGCTTAGTCCCGACATGTTGGTCCCTACTTGATTGTGAAGAGGGTTGGCAATGTCGCCTATTAGTTGGAGTTTCCTTATAGTATGAACTTCAGATACCCAATTTTCCATGTGTCTATGTTGCGGAATTATGTGGGTGATCCTTCCTTAGTTGTTCGCTCGAAAGATGTTGGTATCTCAGACTCTTTGTCCTATGAGGAGATCTCGATGAGGATCTTGGATTGGAAAGTTTACTGATTGTGAAAGAAATAAGTGGCTTTGGTGAAGGTTCTATGGAGGAACCAAAAGTCTGAAGAAGCTACTTAGGAGGTGAAAGAGGACACGAAGTCCAAGTATCAGCATTTATTTCCTATTCTGGAAGCTCGTGATGGAGGTAGGTGTTAATATCCCTACTTTGATGTATGTCTTGATAAACAATGGGTTAAAGTCCCCAACCTTTGAATTGATTTATGTCTTGCTAGACAATGGATTAGAGTTCCCAATGTATGAATTGATTTGTGTCTTGCTATACAAGGGGTTCAAATCTCAAATGCTATGAAATGATGTGTGTCTTGTTGTGATGGATTTAAGTCTCTAATACCTTTAATTGATTCATGTTCTTGATAGGTGATGGGGTAAAGTCCCCAATCCTTTGAGTTGCCTTATATCCTGGAAGGTTGATGGGTTAAAGTCCCTAAGTTCTGAAATGAGTGAATGTTGGATAAGTATTTGGTTGGAGTCCCAAGACCAATAAAATGAAATGGTTGGTGCTGATCATGATATGCGTTGTGTTGTATCCTTGATTGTGTGCTTGCTTCTAACTTGTGTAAAGGTTGGTTTGATGCATGTTGATGTGATAACTTGTGTTTATTCTTACTTTACCCCTCATTTGCGGATGAATGATCCAAGTGGAGGAGAATTGAAACACCTAGACTTTGAACCACTAAAAGAAAAATTCATTTTGTGTCTCTGAGTTGGGTACAACTAGAGACTTGAGTCATACCCTTGGTCACGACTCATACCCACCTTGACCTCCCCTTTAGTACCTTGATCAGTCCATGAGGGTGTCATACTATTTTCTATACAACATGACCATCCCTCACTCGTAACCAATGTATACGAGTCGTATACTACTCAACCGTATGGAACATGGACCTAGCTTGATTGGACTTTTTTCTTTACGGGTGGTCTAATGAGTTATGGGTTGAGTCTTACCATTTGGTTATGACTCAAGGATGGCCACTAGTTCCCACAACAGTGTGGTTGACCTAGGAGAAACCTAGGGTACGAGTTAAGGTACCACTCGTACCCTCGGTTACGAGTGCTAAGGTAACCATAAGGGGGAGTCGTACCCCTGCACGAGTTAACTTTTCAACTTTTAACTAAGAGACTTTTGGTCATTTTACTTGCCTAAAACCCTAACCACTCTCACTATATAAGTCATTATAGCTTCCTAAGTCTTCATTTACAAGACTCAAACATTCCTAAACATTACAAAGGCTTCTTGGAGCAAGATTGAAGGCTAGGGTTTGGAGATGTTCATCTAGTGTTAAGTAAGATTCAAGATTATTGGTGTGTCATCTTGTTTAAGGCATGAATCTCTTCCCTTCTTTAAATATATCTAAGCCCATGTATTTCACACTTGGATTAGTATGTGTACATGGTGGTTTTGAAATCAAATGAAAAAAGGGTTTTGTTGCTTGATGATGTATGATATTAAATCCTTCTTTGACTTATGTTTATATGTGATATTGATGATGAATTGTATGTGTGGCTACTTGTTGTATATGTATTAACATGAGGGTTTTGAGTAACCCTAATCTTGATAAAATATACCGTGGAAATGCCCTTGTTGAAGATATGCACCCAATGTGTTTGTGAAAATGTCTAAGTGAGTTGGATAGTCATATGTTGATGATGTATTGATCTAGGGAAATGGCCCAATGAACATGGACGAATGATAAATGATGTGTTAAAGGAATTATGAACCATTTGTGATGAAATTGATAACCTTGGTATTTGGCTAATGAAAGTGTAAAGTCCCTAGATATAAAGATGAACTTAAATTGTGTGTTGAATCCAAGTAAGGTGACAATGTGGCATAGAATTGTTGTAAAGGTCTTGATAACCATAACTTTCTTTGTATTTTGAATTAAGTGAAGGTATTGGCCTATTGATATGGTTGAGCAATGAAGGCTCCCATAAGGACCATGTGGTCATGTATAGTGTGGAATTGGCTAAAGTGGTTAAAGTCCTTAAATATTGTATTGAATGTACGTTGATACATGGCAAAGGGGTTAAAGTCCCAAATTCCAACTAATGATAGTTGTGATGGCTTGAGTTCAAAGTCTTTTTCCTTATGAATGGCTTGAGGTTAAAGTCCCCAGCCCAATGATATTTCTCGAGGTTAAAGTCCCTTGCTTATAGTGATCTCTTGATGTTAGAGAACCTCGCCAAATAGAACGTCTTGTGGTTAGAGTCCAAGAGTAGCATGAGGTTAGAGTACCTTGCCTAATGTGTGAGCATGAGGTCAAATCCCCATGCCCAATTGAATGTGTGGACATGTGGTTGAAGTCCTATGTCCAATTGGATGTGTGCATTGATAGAGCCCCTTGTTTGAATGATTGCGTATGTAGTTAAAGTCATTGGCTAATGAATGAATAAGCATAGTTGAAGTCCCCTGTCTAAGTGCATATGAATGTGGTTAAAGTCATATGCATAATGTGAATTTTTGAACCCATAAGTGTGAAGGGTCGGAGTCCCCCACTTCTTGTCTAATGAATGAATGCTTGAGAATGATGATGAGCCTTGATATCTTGATTTGCATGTGATATATCTGAATGTATGAATTCTTGTGTAAATGAGGTGAAATGTGATATATTGACTTGCTGTTGATTGATGATGATATTTTATCACTTATCCTTGAGTTACATGCTAGCGTTCCAATCGCTAACCATCTTCGGATGCTATGTTCCTACGCGACATAGGGGTCGGAGTATCTTCTTCTCTTCCTGCGCAGTGATTAGTAGATCAAAGAGATTCGTGCATTGACTTGAAGTGGTGAGCTTCCTTACTCCAAAGATCTTCATCTCTTGGTCTCTTATGATTAGACTTAACTCTTTTAGACTTGGTTTGGCTATCGCCGGGGGCTTGTCCTGATATATATATTTATCGACTTCATTTTGTATAGAGGTATTGTGAACAACTGTGAACTTGGTTGTGAGTTTGTTATCATGAATATAATATTGACTTATGATATTATTTCCGAAATCCTAACTTGTGAATTGGAGTTCCTTCGACTCCTATTGTATGATTAGATATTGGGTCGGGTTATTGGGGCGACCTTCGGTTCATAGGAGCTTGGTGTGCCCATACGACATGGACCGGGGATTGGGTTATATCAGGGAGCAAGAAGCAAAGCATGAAGATGATTTCTCGAGCATGTCCAAATTAGAAGTTAACTTTAAAGGAGATGTTGTTTGATGATCTAAGGCTTAACCAAGGGGGTAAGAGGTCCATAGGATCTATCAAATTAGGGATTCATATGGATGATTTTTAATTAAATACGTTGATGCATGTGATCGATGCAAAGATTTCATACAATATATTTCTTGGTAGACCTGGGGTACACGAGAACAAAATTATCTCATCCTCTTACTATCAATGCGTGAAGTACCTCGAAGGCGGAGTGAAAAGAAATACAGTTTCCAATGATAAGCCATTCACTGAAGCCGAGTCACACTTTTCCAATGCGAAATTCTACTTGAAAAATTATATTGTGAATGATAAAAGGGTTGATGATGTCACCAAGACCAAGTGTGATGATCATGAAGATAAGAAGGTTGCGATGATTGTCAAAAAAGCCACCACCAAGAAGTGTCTTTCCACTATAAATAAAAAAAGCATTGCATCTTCAAAAAAGAAGGAAACTCCTATTCTTCGCTACATTTCAAAGGTAAAGAAAGAAAAAGGATCATTCATCTGATGCTCAAGATAATGTGCTAGGAGGGCTAACTCTACCTATCAAATAGATTGACACAATAAACCCATCCTCAAGGATACTGGGAAAATTTATGGCTCAAAATCTGCCATAAGAGATTACACTCCCTACGAAGCATACAAAAGAGGTCTTTGATACTAATGTAAACAAGCTATTTGTAAAGGTTGGAATAATTTTAACGGGCCATCAAGTTTGGGAAAAATTTCATCGAAAGGGAGAACCAGGAAGGCATGTAAATGCCTAGGGTACACGCAGCCACCTCCAATTCACATGTCCATAAGAAGGGCAATTAGTAACTTCATCACTATAGAAGAGAAGTCCACTGTATCTAACAAAAGGCCTTCTGTCTTTGATCAATTGGGAGAACCAAATACAAGAACTTCTACTTTTGAGAGGTTAGTTCCATTAAATACCAAGAAAAGAAACAAGAACCGGAGAGGTTGTCTAAACACAACAAGATACTCTTCACCAAAGATCCAAAAAGATTTCCAAAGTTTGTTTCCTTTTATAATGAGTCGATATACGAAAATGGTGGTTTCATGCAAGGAGGTGTTAAAATAAAAGACACATACTGTGTTTTATACCAAGAAGCATGAGGAATATAAAGAGAGTGTTGGCTCCTTATACCATGTTACAACCTAGAATTAGAACGATGTCTCATCTCAAATGAAGGTTGATAAAGAGATGGAAGATAATTTATGGTGTTACCACATATCTATCAATGATGATGATCCTTAAGAGGATGAAGATTTTGGATATGCTCAATTGCAACTTGAAGAAGGAGTGAAGGCCACAATAGATCCCTTGAAGAAAGTTAATCTTGGAACCAATGAAGACCTAAGACCAACTTACCTGAGTGCATTTCTTGAAATGGAGGAGAAATTTGCCTATATGGATATACTCAAAGAATATATGGATGTCTTCGCTTGGAGTTATAAGGAAATACCTGGCTTAGATCCAAAAGTATAAATTCATCAGTTGGCGGTCAAGAATAAGGCTCGTCCTATTAAGCAAGCCCAAAGGCGCTTTAGGCCAGAATTGGTTCCATTAATTGAAAATGAAGTCAACAAACTCATTGAAGCTGACTTTAATCGTGAAGTCAACTACGTCACGTGTATTTTAAGTATTATTCAGTATGGAAGAAGAATGGCAAAATTCGAGTTTGTGTCGACTTTCGAGATCTCAACAATGCCTGCCCGAAGGATGATTTCCAATCCCCATACCAAAGTTGATGATTGATGCCACCACTGGTTATGAGGCAATGTCCTTCATGAATGGTTCATCCGACTATAACCAAATCTTGCATGGCACTAAAAAATGGATGAGCTCACTATATTTCGTACACCCAAAGGTATTAATTGCTATAAGGTGATTCTTTTTAGTTTGAAGAATGTTGGTGCCGCTTATCAAAGAGATATACAAAACATCTTTGATGATCTACTCCATAAAATCATTGAATGCTATATGGATGACCTAGTAGTAAAGTCAAGAAATAGAGTCGACCACTTAAAAGACCTAAGAATGGTATTCGAGTTGCTCCAAAGATACCAACTTAGAATGAATCCATTGAAATGTTCCTTTGGAGTTATTTTTGGAAAGTTCTTTAGATTTATTGTACGACAATGAGGAATTAAAATTGATCAGGCCAAGGTCGATACAATTTTAAAGATGCCCGAGCCTCGAAACATCCACGAGTTAAAAAGCCTTCAAGAAAGGCTAGAATATTTAAGGAGGTTTATCTCGAACCTGACCATAAAATGTCAACCATTTAGTAATATCATGAAGAAGGATGCTCCTTTTGAATGGGACCAAGCTTGTTGCAAGACCTTCGAGAGTATCAAATCATACTTGATGAAGCCTTTAATTCTTGTGGCACCCATACCTGGGAAACCATTGATACTCTATATCGTGGCATAAGAAAGGTAAGTTGGATCACTATTGGCTTAAGAAAATAGCGAAGGCAAACAAAGCTCTCTTTACTATTTGAGAAGAATGATGACACCAAATGAGATGAAGTATTCTTTGATTAGAAAGTTATGTTTGACATTGGCTTTATCAATCCAAAAAATTAAACACTACTTTTAAGCTCATGCCATTCATCTTATGTCTATAACAAATCCCATCAAGTTTGTAATATCGAAACCAGTCTTTCGTGACCGAATTGCAAGATGGTACCTTCAATTTCAACAGTTTGATATTGTGTACATCCCTCAAAAGGCCATAAAAGGTCAAGCATTGGTGAAGTTCTTGGCATACCACCTGATACCCGATAATTGGGAATTGACTGATGAACTTTCTGATGAGAATTCAACAGTTGTTAAAGTCAGATCCTCATGAAAGGTGGACTTTGATGGTGCCACACATCGAGATGGATCTGGTGTTGGCTTACTGTTTGTCACTCCATATGGAGAGGTCATTCCATACGCTTTTACCTTGGCAAGTTATTGCTCTAATAATGTTATTGAATATCAAGCGCTAATACTCAGACTTGAGATGGCGGTCGACATGAAGCAACTACAATTGCAAGTCTTTGGTGACTCTCAATTAGTGATCAAGCAACTTTTGGGAAGTTATGAAGTTAGAAATATTGAGCTATGACCATATCATGATTATGCACAAAAATTGATAGGATGGCTTGGAGAAGTAATCCTCCAGCATGTGCCAAGGAAAATAAATAAGCAAGATAATGCCCTAGCTTCTTTGGCCTCAATCCTAACTCTTTCAAATCAAATATGAGTTACTATCCACAAGAATGGGTAGTACCTCCACCGAATGAGGATGAGGACATACAAAATAAGGTTGAACACCTTGGCGCCGTGTCTAAAGCTATAGATAAAGATTGACAAAAACCTATCATTGACTACTTGTGTTATGGGATACTTCCGGAGGATCCAAGAAGAAGGACCGACATCCGTCGTTGTGCACCTCGCTTCTTTAACTAAAAATACATACTGTACAAAATATCATTTGAAAGAGTACCTTTGTGGTGTTTAGGAGTGGAAGAAGAAGTTCAAGCTTTGCAAAAAGCACACTCGAGAGTTTGTGGATCTCATCAGTCAGAATCGAAGCTTTATTTTCATATTAAAAGAATAAGGTATTATTGGCCAATGATAGTGAAAGACTGCTTGGACAATGCTAGAAGATCCAAATCTTGCTAATTCCATGCAAATTTCATACATCAACCCCCTAAAGTATTGCGCCCAACTATAGCATCCTGACCATTCAACGTTTGGGGATTGGATGTTGTTGGACCACTGCCAAAATCTTCTATTGGATATTATACATCTTGGCCACGTTAGAGTACTTCTCCAAATAGGCAAAGTTGTTTCTCTCAAGGAAGTAAAGAAATAAAATATTGCAAACTTTAACCGAGTGAATATCATCTACTGCTTTAGAATCCCTTAGTATATAATAACTAAAAATGGTAATCCATTTATCAATAAGCTAATGAACAAGATTTGTGATCTCTATGGTTTTAAAATGCATAAATCTTCTACGTAACATGCTACCGCTAATGGTCTAACCAAAACATTCAATAAAATATTATACAAATTATAGAATAAAGTCATATCTAAATCCAAATGATACTGGCATGAATGAATGGAAGAAGCTTTATGGGCATATAGAACAACTTACCGCACACCAACGCAAGAAACCCCATATTCACTTTCTTTTTGAGTTGAAGCAGTCCTGCCACTTGAGCTTCAAACACCTTCTTTGAGATTGGATATGCAAGAAGGGTTCACCGATGAAGAAAATGCTATGTTGCACCTTGCGGTGTTAGAAGCACTTGATGAGAAGAGTCTGGAGGCTTAGACAAATCTTGAATGTTATCAAACCTGTCTATCTTCTTTTTTCAACAAAAGAGTGTGCTTGAGTGCTTTAAAGTTGAAGATTAAGTTGTTGCGGTAAGAAGGACCAGGAATACTTCTCGCAAGTTCGGGGAAAAATTCACCCCAAAGTGGGATGGACCATATGTCGTAGAAGAGGTATATTCAAATGGTGCTTACAAACTTGACGATGTAGATGGCATAAAATTGGTCCTATCAAACCAAGTTCTTAAAGAATTCCTATCCCTAAAGGAAGATGACATTCCTTAAGGCACAAGTATAAACTGCATGTGCAATCCTGGTCTGCAAGAGTATGAACTATGTACGGATAAAAAACGTCTGCTAGATTGCAATCCTCGAAAGAGGCAACCAAGATAAAAGTTAGGGCATAAAAAAAACTCACGCAGAACTATGTTGTGACTTGATCCTCTTCATTGAGATATGTAGGTGCTTGGAATTTTATTCTGAGTTCAGTTGAGTGAGTGTCAAAAAAATATTTTCCTTTAGTATTCTCCATATGAATGCCAAGTATGAAAATATTCTAATTAAATTTTGGACTTACTTCAAATATTTGTGGCTCAATGGGGGTAACCCGTTGAGAAGAAAAAGAGTTCCTTCAATGGAATTTGGAATGCTAAAGTTCTCTAAGCCTACAACTAAGGGAGCAAGTCTACCAAGTCTGTAGTTTAAAGTAAAAAGAAAAAATAATTCAAGTCTGTAAGATGAAGTTTCCAAATTCACCAAATTTGAAAGTTGCATCGCCCAAATTACTAAATTTGCAAGTAGAAGTTGACAAAATCTCCAAGTCCTCAAATTGAGTCCTCCTAAATTTTCATTCCTTAAGGTGGAAAAAATTTGTCCCTTTGCACCTTAAGCCGGTCTCTTTACAAATTTATCCTTAAAAAGATATAAAAAAGTTTTCATGCCTTAAGGTGGACAAGAGTTGTATCTTTGTACCTTAAGCTGGCCTTTTATGGGTTTATCCTTAAAAGGATCTCCAAAACTTCCATGACTTAAGGTGGATAATATTTGTCCCTTTGCACCTTAAGATGGTCTCTTACGCGTTTATCCTTAAAAGGATCTCAAAATTTCCATGTCTTAAGGTGGACAAAAATTTTCCCTTTACACCTTAAGCTAGCCTCTCACGGATTTATCCTTTAAAGGATATCTAATTTCCATGCCTTAAGGTGGACAAGAGTTTTCCCTTTGAACCTTAAGTTGGTTCCTTCACATATTTATCTTTAAAAGGATCTTACAATTTCCATGCCTTAAGGTGAACAAAATCTGTCCCTTTGCACCTTAAGCTGGCCTCTTATGGGTTTATCCTTAAAAGGATCTCAAAATTTCCATACCTTAAGGTGGATAAGATTTGTCCCTTTGCACCTTAAGCTGGAATTTGAATGGATTTGTTATGTAAATGGATCATCTTGAAGCCAAACTTGTCAGGTCTCAAGATGACAGAGGTGGTTAAACTCCCGCACCTTAAGTTGATCATTGAAAAAGAGCCATACTTGAAGCCAAACTTGTCAGGTCTTAAGGTGACAGAGGCGGAGTTAATCTCTCACACTTTAAACTGACCATTAAAAAGACCATACTTAAAGCCGAACTTGTCAGGTCTCAAGGTGATGGACACAAAGTTAAACTTTCGCACCTTAAGTTGACCATTAAAAAGTGACCATACTTGAAGCCGAACTTGTCAGGTCTCAAGGTGACAGAAGCAAAGTTAAACTCTCGCACCTTAAGTTGTCCATTGAAAAGGGACCATACTTGAAGATGAACTTGTCAGGTTTTAAGATGACAGAGGCGAAGTTAAACTCTCACACCTTAAGATGACCTTTGAAAAGGGACCATACTTGAAGCCGGACTTGTCAGTTCTCTAGGTGACGGAGACGAAGTTAAACTCTCGCAACTTAAGATGACCATTGAAAAGGGACCATACTTGTAGACGAACATATCAGGTCTTAAGATGACGGAGGCAAAGTTAAGCTCTCGCACCTTAAGCAGGCCATAGAAAAGGGACCATACTTGAAGCCAAACTTGTTAGGTCTTAAGGTGGCGGAGGCGAATTTAAACTCTCGCACCTTAAGATGACCATTTAAAGGGTCCATACTTAAATAATACAATTGCATAAGTTCATCAATGAAAGGTCCCATATTTAAAAAAGACCATTGCATAAGTGCATCGGTGAAAGGGCCCATACTTAAAGAAGATCATTGCATAAGTGCATCAGTGAAAGGACCCATACTTAAAGAAGATCATTGCAAAAGTGCATCGGTGAAATGTCCCATACATAAAGACGACCTCATAAGTGCATTGGTGAAAGGGACCATACTTGAAAAAAATTACCAATTTATGTTCAAAATTGGTTGGGTCTTAAGGTGACGGAGGTGAGTTAAACTCTCGTACCCTAAGTCGATTATTGCATAGACACCATCTAGAAGCAAAATTGGTCGAATCTTAAGGTGATGGAGGTGAAGTTAAACTCTTGCACCCTAAGCCGATTGTTTCATAGCCATCATCTTGAAGAAAAATTGGTCAGGTCTTAAGGTGATGAAGGCGAAGTTAAAATCTCCCATCCTAAGCTTATTTTTGCATAACCACCATCTTAAAGCCAAATTAGTCGGTCTTAAGGTATACGGAGGCGAAGTTAAACTCTCGCTCCCTAAGCCGAATTGCATAGCTATCATCTTGGTCGGGTCTTAAGGTGTGCAAAGGTAAATTTAAACTCTCTCACCTTATTCAAGTCATTCTTTAGTATCAAAATTTTCGCTCAGACAAGAATTATTTCATCAAAACTGAAGCTTGTGATCACTATTGTATTATTTTGTTGTAGTTTACAAGCCGTAGATGAATTTACAGGTGGTAGATGAATGTCAGTCAACTTTGAGAATTTTTTTTAGGTAAATGTTAGGTTTAATTGTATTATTTTTATATATTTATTTTGAGATTTTTTTTGGTGTAAAGGTAAAGTTTAGTTGTATTATTTTGATATCTCTATTGTCGTATTATTTTGTTATAGTTTACAGGTGGTAGATGAGTGTCAGACGAATTTGAGGAAATTTTTGTGTAAAGGTTAGATTTAATTATATTATTTTGATGTCTCTATCCTCGTATTATTTTGTTGCAGTTTACAGGTGGTAGATGAATGTCGATTGGCTTTGAGAATTTTTTTTTGGTAAAGGTTAGGTTTAATTAAATAAATTCTCCAAAATATACTGAATTTAATTATTGTATTCATCTTTATTATTTAAACAAATATCCTAATGTTTGAACTCAATAAAATGAGGTACACGTGCGAGTCGCTTACACCTAAACTAGTAACTAAAAAAAGGTGAAAAGTAAAAATAAGTATTGAGTTATTTTTACTTTTCCAAATACAAATTCATAATTTTGGATAAAGTGAAATAATTTTCTGAAAAAAATAAAAATTTCTTATGACTAAACGGACCTAAATTTAATATTTGTCATTCCCTTTTCTTTAATGAAAATTATCTGGTATATATGTATTAGATTCATTGATATAAGTTATAGCAACACTTTTATATAATTATTAAATTAAGATTTTAATTGTAAGTTGTGGCAGTTTTTTTAAAAATTTATTTAAAAAAATTATTTAATATAGTTATTAATCAAATTATATCCTACTTTAAATGTTTAGTATTTCATCTCTCCACAATAGTTTTATTGATGATTATTGTAAGAGTAAAATATGATCAATAATTTATCTCCATTTATTTATGTTTTTATCTTTTTTCAGAAAAGTTACACGATTCTCTATAACTCTCTATATTGAAACACGATTTCTTTCCTATTAACACACACTTCTTTTATAAACTAGATGGATACTGGACCGTGCTAGCTTGGGCCCAACATTTACATTTTATAATGTTTTGGTGCTTTGAATAGTGTTCAGTAATATAAAATATCAAAATAATTGTAGAAAAACACCATTGAATGAAGACATTAAAGTTGTGTTTATGGATAATATTACAATGTTGGGACCTGTGATAGAGTCATCAAATCGAGTAGTTTTTGGTAAAAACTTTTGAAATAAAACACATAGAATTGTAGCTTGCTTCAGGGAAGTGCTTCTAACCAACTGGCGTTATCAAGGATTTGTAAGTACTATCCTGCACAGTGTATTAGAGGAAAGAATTGTTATGTTGATTGAAAGAAAAGATAATGACATCATAATAGATACAAACAATTAATATACTCTAGAGATTCTTGTCTTTGAGGTTTCCCCATGTGAAGCAAAAAGTAGAACCTTCCATTCTTCAACATAACAATATCAATTGCTAATTAGATACTGCTCAATAGTGCCTCATGCCGAATTAAAACTTTATTTATTATAAATTTAATAAGGTTAAAATAACAGTATATAGAGATCTCTTCTATATAGAGATATCTTCTAGGTTTACTTAGCAACATTAAAGGCATGCCAAAGAAATAAGTTGGACACAACTAATGTCATGACTTCCCAGGTGGTATCCGTCTACAGTTGAACACCAATTGTATTGCATTTTCAAAAGAAAATCCTGCAAAATGAACTAAAGATGAAAGAATTTTAGTTTTGAAGCATTGCGACTATACAATTTTACATTTCCATTTTCAATATTACGTGCAGATTTAAATTAATCTCTAATAATACCTTAGATCTTAGTTCTACGGATAGAGAAACAAGCTTAGTCCTCTTTAAATGGAAATTCCCATTATCTAATAGAAGTAGTAAATGTAAAAATGCATAAAGTCAAAGCATACTAAACAAGATTTTTCCGACTTGGAAGGTTTAGAAGATACTGAGAAGGAAAAGAAAAGAAAACAATAGCCAGTTCCATTTGAAGCCATAGTTAACACCATTTTTTCCCTTGACCAAATTCTTTCTCAGAAGATCAATAGGCAAATACATTCTTTTCTCACCTTTGAAATTCAACACTCTGGTAATAATTTACAATTTAATTTTCAATTTTTAGTGTATATAAAAGGAGGGGGGGGGGGGAGGGAGGCTTAAAAGGGTCTTGAAAGCTGTATTAAATGCCTTTTACCATCCATAGTAATGGCTATGTTTTGTCACACTCTTTTCAATGCATTTGTGATATCCAATGAGCAGATCATTTTTGTAGTACATTTAAACATAATAAATGTACATTTAAAACATACATTATTAGCCTTGCTGCACATTTAAGTGTTGAGGGTAGATGGAATCCAATATCCTTTAAGTTTCGAACCGTATCCTAGGTGGCTGTTGGGGATTTTTCGGTTATTAAACATAATGTTGGGAGCCTAATTTGATGCTTTTGGTTCAATTCCAACCTCTTCTAGATAGAAAATGCTAAGAACAATTAGTTCATGGAAAGCAAAAGTGTTTGTCCTTTGATGGCAAAATGTGCCTACTGAAAGTATTTTTTTTCTATTCATACGTATTAGTCTTAGATACTTCTATTACTAAGAGAGTCAGTGATAAAGCTAATAGTAAATTGTTGTGGAATCCGAGTAACAAAAAAGATAGATTTTGGGTCAGGTGGGTTCACCTATACTACATAAAAGAAAGGCCAATTAGAGATGCTACTGCAAATCGAGCTTCCTGGAGCATCAAGAAAGTGATGAAAGCTTCAAAATATATGGAAGTTGTTGGATTAAATTCTTTTGAAGAACTGGAGAAAAAAGAGTTGTTCTCTAGTAGAAAGGTGTACCTCAAATTATTGGGGCCATTTCCTAGAGTAAGTCGGAATGGGAATTGGATGGGTGTTGTGATTCCGAGGAATACTTATAAAACTGTGATGGAGATTTATGCATCATTTCACGGGAATAATGATTTTTCGTACTCAAATCCATCGGATTCATATATACGAACAATTTAACAACAAAGAGAGGACATGGAGCTGAGTATAAGGTTATTTTGTTGAAGATATCTGCGAATTTGGTGGGATTTTTGGTACCATTTTCGGTGGTTTTTAGGAAGGAACCTTGGTTCTGGGAACTGATTTCAGCCTTTGATCTCCCTTTATATGATGATTTAACATAATTTTTTGGGCTTCTTCTTGATGATACAACTCACTTTTTGAGTCTTAGAGTGTCAGATAGTATCCCATTTTGTTTAATGGATGGGAATTTGCATCTATAGGTAGATAATTCTACATTACCATGTTGAGTTCAGGCTAAGGTTGTTGACTATGGTACTCCAAGTTTAACATTGAGCGATGTTCGAGCTTTCAAGGGCTTGATGAGATTGAGATGAGGAGGAAGAGCAAGGATTCGGGATGGGTGAATTCAACTTCAGGAATTTAACTACAATAGTTTCTACAGAAGTGAAATTTAAGAATAAGATAAAGTTCGATCTTAATGGTACTGAAAAAAGGGTAAAACAAAATGTGAAAGAAGAGAATATAGTAAGTGTACTATTTTCTACAGTTATCACAATTTCTCGAACCACTATGAAGAAGATATGTCCACTTAGCACGACCACTAGAAATTTATCATCATCAAAAAATGATATGATCTTGATGCTTACTGATCTAGATAGAGGGAGACAAAACTCCTTTGGGGGTTTATCCATCTCATTGATAAATCGGCAGAAATACAGTGGGAGGATGGTTGTTCAAGATCCTAAAATCTGGTGGAGCCACCACTCAACAACCTTATAGGGATTTAGTTTCCATTCTCAGATCGTTTTAGCTGCCAGTGGAACACTTATGGATGACACTACAAGCTGTCTTTGTGCAGCTTCTTTGTAGTCTCCATTACATGGTTCGTTTTCATCTTTGTGAATTTTGACTCAGTTTGAGGAGTTCTTTACAAGTTAAATTCTCTAGTCCCACGATTATTTCTTTCCCTGTAACCATATTGGTGTATATCACATCAGTTGATTTGAACCTCTGAATCTTGTCTCAGTATTAATTATAAGAAATTTGTGTTCTTGAGTTCTTTTTTTGACTTGAATCGGGGGGTTTATTAGAAACAACCTCTTTATCCCACCTCTGAGGTAGTGATGTTGCGTACACTTACCTTTTTCAGAATGACTTTTTGTGGGAATATAATGGGTATGTTATTGTTGCTTTATGGCTCAGTAAGAAGTGAACTGGTAGGAAATGCACTTACATTGATTATTTTTTTGGTATTTCTTGTTTGGATTGTGACTGAACTCTGGATAGTCTTTTCTGTCCTCTGGATATCAATACACCTTCAAGATTTGATTCCTCAAATCCTCACTGATGACTGACTGGTTGGGACCTCCAGAACCATCACTTAGAAGAACAAACATAGGAACATCTCATCTCAAGTAACTACAATGATGCCAAGCCAAACTACAACAACGTTCTCATCGATCAAAAGTAAAAAGTATTTGATATTCTCGGGAAGAAGCTACATTAGAACAATCAGGTTGCAACTAAGTTTCAAAAGATGTTTCCACAAATTTGAAAAAGTTCATGAGTAATAGCATGTATCATTTCCGAAAGTAATATCTTTTCAAATTTAAATAGATTTTACGATGTTAGGATTCTACTGTAAGTTTTCTGTCAAAGAGAAAAGAACATAATTAAATATATTACTGGATTAGCTCATATGAACAATGCATAATATACAAACTTTGAGAATAAGGACATTATAAATCCTTTCCAAGCGAAACAGGGATATATTACCAAACTATGAGCATAAGGACATTACTTGATTGGCCGAATGACCACATATAGTTGAATAGTAATTTTTGTTTAATATTATGTTAGTCAATATTAGCAATACATCAAACTTCATCTAAACCACTATTAAAATGTTATAACAATGTACTTTGACAAATTAAGTCATTTGTTGTTCTTGTATGTATAATCTATATCTCGTCTATTAAAGTGTAGAATACTATATGAAGAATTTCTAGTATATGGAATAATTAAATTGTATTATAATGAAGGAGCCTATTATAACTTCAAACGGTTGATATTGAAGAATCAAATTGTTTATGAATTCACTCTTCTTAAGAGAACTTGATTCAGGTGTACACTAATACAATAAAAAAGAAATGCTTCTAAAAAAGAGGAGAAGAGCAAGGCGAAATAGAAGTCTACCAAATCAAACACGTTCTGCTCACAATGAAATCTACAATAAACTACACTTTGATGCATAATTAGAATGTATGGTTGAAACTGAAAGTAATAACTAATTTTCGCAGAAAAGCCGAATCCATAAAGTATATGTGGGAGAGGAATTTCATCGAATACCTAACATGCATAATGAGAGCTGAAACTTAAAAGCAAAAAATGAATGACTAAAAGTACGAAATAACAAAGGAAAAATTAAAACTAGAAAAATGCAGAGAGTAGCATTTTCAAGATGCAAAATCGAACATCAAAAATAAAAAATAGCAAATTCAAAATTGAAGTTGTAGCTATTAAAATTCGCAGGAAAAACTCAAAGGAACATAAAAATTGAACATCATTAAAAAGAGAAAAAGGAAGAAGAATGAGACATCTGTGATTGAAGATAGTTCAAATCCTTTCTAGAATTGGATTGAGCACCGCATTACTGATTAGGGGATAAGAGGTAGCAATGGCTATTAGTGGATTTTTGGCAGTTGAAGACGTGTATTGGTGGTAACTTTTAGAGTTTGCGTAAAATGACTCTTTTGCCCTTGATCATCCCAAATATTTCTATATAGTAGAAATATATCCCTTTTCTTTAACAATCATTTTTATATGAATTCACTGATTTTGGCTATTTTGTATATCATTTTTGGTTTATCTTAATCAACTTTTACTTTGGGGTTTTGATTTTATTTCAATTTAGGAATAATTTTGACTCAATAGTATTATATGTTAAATTTTTATTTTTATTTTGATTTCAATTGGGAATAAATCATGTCTTCTAAATATGTTTGATTCTATTTCTACTAGAAAGAGTCCTAGATTATTAGAAGTGAGTAGCCCCATTATTTTTTCCAGACCATCTTTTTGATATTGGATGCTTCGCTCCATCTCTTGTCAATAAGAGCAAGAAGAGAATAGTTGAAAGTGAGTCTATTTTTAGCAATCAAAAGGAGATTTTTGGGATAAAATTAAATTTTCCTCAAATAGAAGCACAACTAGAGTAGTCGATTGTCAACATGCAAAGTGAAAAATTCGTCAAGAAAAATGTTATTTAACAAGTTAAGAGAAAATGTAAGAGAAAAAATATTGTATGTGAACAAATATCCGATTCGAATTTTAAAGAATAAAGCACATTATACAAATTCAAAAAGTTGAAGTCTAAAATAAATGCACCTTCTCGAGTTACAAGGTCAAGGTCTAACGTAATAATTGTCAAGGATGTTGCTAAGAAGGTCAGCAACAATAAATCCAAAAAAGTTTGTAAGGTAATTATTTTTAGTTTTGTTTACTATTTTCTTGTGTATTAAACGATTTATGTTTTTATATATTAAACACTGAAATGCATCATAATTAGTTTTATCATCTTTGTTTTTTATATGTTTGTAAGCATCTAAGCTTCTTTCCTAAAAAACAACACTCAAGAAAAGAAAAATAACGACAAATAAGAGTATTTTATTTCATAATATATGCGGGATTACAATCTTTATAAAATCTTAAAAGAAAGATGTAATCCTCTGATTCTTCTCCTCACGTTATTCACCTTGTTCTTGAATAAATGAGATACTTATTTGAATTTCACTACGAATTACGGAGCATAGCTTTTGTCACAATCGCGGAGGTATGAAAACTTGTGGCTCACCATTTGGAGATGAAGACTTCTTGATATGCGGAAGACTTGCGGATCACCAATGAAGAGAACTTCTTTTATGCGTTTATGTGTTTGTGTTTTTTCTGCATATCCCTTCTTCTTTAATCAAGGCCCTTTTATACAGGCGTGAGCTAGGGCTTGAAGGTATTTTGGTCTCCAAGTAAACCTAGCGGACCTTGGACTTGAAGAGCATGAGTTGGGCTCATCTTGACAACTTAACATGTGGGCCCAAATGTAATTGGATCTAATTTAAATTTTATAATTTTAATTTAAATATTAATCCAATAATTTTACTCTGCCGACACTTCAAGATTTGAAAATTTGGTTCAAAATTTCACTGTCTACAAATTAAATGCCCCCATGCTTCAAGGCTTATTGAGGTGCACAACTTGTTAGCCTTTAGAGACGAATCTTGAAGTATTCATGAAGAATTTTTGTTTCTTCTTTATGTAATTGACTTCTTGCGAAATGTTTGAAACTCCATAAGAAATGACTATGTCGATATGTTGAAGCTATCCAAGTCAATACATGCTAGAGTCTTTTGACAACATTATCTTATTTATGAGAGATTTGCTTGACCTTTGATCATTCACCAACTATATATATATATATATATATATGTTATTTTGAAGTGTTTCCAGCTCACGAAGGATTATCACATGATATTTCTTTTCATTTGACTGCAGAGAAAATCAAATCTTATTTCAAAAGATATTATCAAGGCCCTAAATTTTCTTTGGTAGGTCGCCAACTTATGGACATGTCATTCTGAGAGTGAGTCTTGTGAAAAGAGACTCTCCAATTGAAGCGTTATATAAGTATATGGTGAATCTTCCATATGGTGGCCTTGCGATTTATGAAAAGCAATGGGCATTGCGACAATATATACTTATATAAAGAACTCCTAAAATGAGACACTACCAATCACGGAATATCATGCGTAGTGTTCATGCGTATATAGTGATTTTTTTCTAAATTTTTCACATTTTAACTCTAATGCAAGCTTTTCCATAGTTTGGCCCAAACAACTACTTTCCATAATTTAGCTTCAAAGGAAACTTTCCATAAATTAGTTCCAATGAAAGTTTTTCATAATTTGGATTTTATGAAAACTTTCCATAATTAAGCTCCAAGAGAATTTTTTTCATAATTTCAGTTTTAATGAAACTTTCCATAACTATAATTTCCCCTAATTCGTAGGATGAAACTTATGTCACCTTCTTTTGACATATATAAATACCCACGTTTCAATGGTGTTGGTTTTCAATTTACGACACCGTCCAACTTAATTGAGTCCGTATCCATAAGGTAATACCTTCTCTTACATATGATTTCTGTGACATTTTTACAGCTCTGCGTGACTGTGGTAGAAAATTCATATCTTGCTGCAGAAATACTGAAATTTTAATCCGTTTGATGTTTTAAAAACTAGATTCACAGAGATATGACATATATAAAATTCACAATCATATAGGTCCTATATCATTCTAGGTAACACTTTGAATTCGTGCTAAAATTTTGATGAGCCAACTGTTCCAGCTTGATGTGGCCTTATAAATTTTTTTTATCTTTGCCTAGGAACAACAAAATCATGAGTGGTTCACGACATTGAAAAGAAGGTTCATTAAGATATATCGTATACAAAATCCATAATCAAATTCCATTTGTATTCTTCTAGGTATTTGTTTGAAGTCTGCTTTCAGATATTTACCAAATTGAAGTTATGACCTAACCTTTTTCTTTTGTAGATTTTTGAGTGAAAATATACTACTCTAATTTCATATGACATGAGAACTTTCATGACCGTAATATGCCTCATCCTCATATAGAGATAGTGAATGATCAACAAAATTCGAATATCAAAATCCTTACCATGAAGGTTCTTCCTCTGGCCATTAGTAGCCTCTCACTTGCCAGAGCGATGTGTGCCAAATCTCTTCACCTTAAGGAATGGTCGCAAGCCAAGACTAAGGAAGTCATGAGAAATTTCTCGGGTCAAGCCATAAACATTAATGTTCACCTGCTAAAATCCATAATTCATAAGAGAATCGCACCCGCCGAATCTTTTCCTCCCAAGGGATGCCTTAGCAATTGAAGTGTTCCATCTTCTGATTTGGTAATGTTTTCTATACTCCTGGATACTGTACATAGGTAGAGGATGTGCTGTCTCTCTATAAATAAGAATTATAGAACATCAAGGTTTATGACTCTGTATATATGTCTTTATTTATGCATGACTATGACGATAACGTTCTTCACACTTTGGCGTCCATCTACCAATACTCTTTCCACTTTCATTGGAGAGATGTCCATATCACTTTGGGACTTGCAAACAATTAGAGGTCTTCTGTTTCATGGTCTTTTTTTGATGAAGTTATCCCCTCAACAAAAGAATTGACATAGATGGACACCTACTAAAAATTGTCTCTCCTTAAAAGCTACTTGTATTTATTTTTGGAATTCTATAGATTATCCAAAGGTGACCTCCATAAGGTGTCCATCCATGATTGGATATATTTATGGTTTAGAGAACCGAATAGGTATGCCGAGGCTCCACAAAAGGTGTCAAAAGGTTAAACCACTTGTTGGGAAAATCGTGCAATTTTTCCACTAAAATGGAACAGCTAAGTGAAATGAACTGGTTCAGAACAATTGAACCAGACAGAACACTAACAAAAAAATACCCGACAAATAATATTGAATACTAAAAATAAAAACACCAAAAAATTTGATAATGGAGTTAGGACAAATAGGTTTAATCTCCGAGAACCCAACGTTTTTATTAATTGTGGAAGAAGAGAATAATTTTGGAATGATTCAAATGAGAGGAGGTAGAGTTTCTTTTATAGCTCTAAATCTCCTCCCCAAAATATAAAACACCGATGTGGGAGGAAACAAGATCCAAAGACCAACAAATTCCACCTTGCCTCATTTCAATCCCACCAAAATACAAATCTTCTCAAAGAAGAAAATAATAAAAAAAATCTTTTGCGGTGCTTCCAATTTTGCGCTGTGAGGCGCCAACTTCAGATGTGTAGGATATTAACCAAGTTTAAACAGTGTTCAAACTTGTACCTTGGAACTACCTTGGTCAGCATATTTGCAGGATTCTCTGTTGTATGAATCTTCTGGAGAAGTATCTCCTCCTCTTCGAGAATTTCCCACTCAAAATGATAGAGAACATCAATATGCTTCGTTCGTGCATGAAATACCTGATTCTTTGCTAAATAAATAACATTCTGACTGTTAGAATATACCTCAAGTTGTTTCTGACCAACTCCCAAGTCTTTAAGCAACCCATGAAGCCAAATTGCTTCCTTTACAGCCTCTGTAATCGCCATATACTCTGCCTCTGTTGTAGACAAAGCTACTGTAGACTGCAAGGTAGACTTCCAACTAACTGGCGCCTTTGCTAAAGTGAACAAATAGCCAATTGTAGATCATCGCTTACCTAAATATCCTGCATAATCAAAATCACAATATCCAACTATGCATTGACTAAGTGTTTTATCTCGCTCGAATGTCAATCCAACATCTACGGTATTTTGGAGATACCGTAGAATCCATTTCTCAGCTTTCCAATGACCCTTTCCTGGATCATGCATGTACCTTCTAACAACACTAACAGCTTGTGAAATATTTGGTCTCAAACACACCATTGCATACATCAAGCTTCTAACTGCATTTGCATACGGGAATTTTGCCATGTATTCTCGCTCTTCATTAGTTGTCGGAGATAATCTGATACTCAATTTCAAATGAGTAGAAAATGGGTTACTTACAGGTTTTGTATCATCGTGCATACCAAAACATTGTAGTACCTTCTTCAAATACTGCTTATGTTACAGCCAAAGTTTGTCCCTCTCCCTATCCCTGCTTATCTCCATGCCGAGAATCTTCTTGGCTTTCCCCAAATCCTTTATCTTCAACTCTTTACTCATTTGAGCCTTCAACTTGTCAATCTCAACTTGGATCTTTGCTTCAATCAGCATATCATCAACATATAAGAGTAAGTAGACGTAGGAACTATCTTGAAGTTTGCGCAAATACACACAATGATCATATTTGTTTCTCCTGTACTTCTGACCCTTCATGAACATGTCAAATTGTTTGTACCACCATCTCGGAGATTGTTTCAGTCCGTACAATGATTTTCTAAGTTTGCAAACCCAATCTTCTTTACCAGCAACCTTATATCCTTCTGACTGAGTCATATAGATTTCCTCCTTCAAATTACCGTGTAAGAATATGATCTTCATATCGAGTTGAGCTAGATCCAAATTAAACTATGCTACCAAGGCCAACAAAATTCTAATGGAGGAATATTTTACAACGGGAGAAAATACCTCATTATAATCAATTCCCTCCTTCTGAGCATAGCCTTTAGCCACCAATCTTGCCCTGTAGCGAATGTCTTCTTTATCAGGAAATCCTTCTTTCTTTGTAAATACCCATTTGCAACTAATTTCTTTTCTACCTTTTGGTAGTTGTGTCAGCTTCCATGTCTTATTCTTCTTAAGAGATTGCATTTTCTCTTCCATTGCACCTGCCCAACCGCCACTTTCTGTGCTTCGAATGGCCTCTGGGTAGGTGGATGGAATATCTTCATCAGTAACTGGAAGTGCATAAGCTACCATGTCAGTAAAACGAGTAGGCTTCTAAATTTCTCGTCTCTGTCTTCTAACTGCAATTGGTTCTGATTACTGCAGAAGTTCTTGGGTCGGAACCTCTTCTTTATCTGACTCTTCTTCTGCCATAGTAGAGTCAGTGGTGGTACTTCGTGCTGGGATCACCACTGTTTGCTCAAACTCCACCTGCTTTGAATTACACTCCACCTGCTTCGTAGTACTATCAGCTTTATTTGGATTTACCTTGTTCAATATGGCAGATTCATCAAAGGTAACATCCCTGCTAATAATCGTCTTCTTTTCCTCAAGACACCACAAATGGTATCCCTTTACTCCAGCATTGAATTCTATGAAAAGAGCCTTCTTTGCTCGTGGATCTCACTTTGATTCAATCACATGATAATTTGCAATAGAACCAAAAACATGCAAAGTATCATAATCAGCTATAGGTTTTCCATACCATACTTCTAATGGAGTTTTTCCACCTATAGCAGATGATGGAAAACGATTGACGAGATATTGAGCGTACGTCACAGCCTCATACCAAAATTTTTTACCTAACCCAAAATTAGACAACGTACAACAAACTTTCTCCACAAGTGTCTTGTTCATACGCTCTGACACCCCATTGTTGTGGTGTTTTTCTAACAGTGAAGTGTCTAACTATGCCACAGTCTTGGCATACTTTCAGGAATGGATCACTCTTGTATTCTCTTCCATTTTCTATTTGAAGAACCTTGATCTTTCTCCCTGTCTGGTTTTCAACTTGAGCTTTTCACTTTAGGAAAATTCCAAGCACTTCATCCTTGTTCTTCATAGTAAACACCCAAACTCTCCTGGAAAAATCATCAACAAAGGTGACAAAATAATGCCTACCTCTGATGGACGGAGTTTTGGCAGGTCCCTACACATCTGAGTGCACATAATCCAAAATACCCTTGGTATTATAAATTGCAGTGCCAAACTTCACTCTTCGTTGCTTTCCCAGAACACAATACTCAAAAAATTCAATTTTACAAGTCTTCTTACCTATCAACAATCCTTTCTTGGCAAGAATTTGCAAGGACTTTTCACCAGCATGTCCCAACCGCATATGCCACAGCTTTGTTGCCTCAACATCCTTCTTGGTGCTCAAAGTTACTGCTGCTACTATCCCCAAAACTGTACTACCTTGGTAGTAGTATAAATTGTTCTTCGTGATGCCTTTCAACATCACGAGTGCTCCTAAAGTTGCTTTAAGAACTCCATCTCGTAACGTCACAACTAGGCCTTTAGATTCAAGAGCCCCCACTGAGATGAGATTCTTCTTCAACTTTGGCACGTATCGTACATACCTTAAAACTCTGGTGGATCCATCATGATCGAACCTATCCCGGTTGTTTTACATGGATTATCATTACCCATGTAAACAACCCCACCATTGAGTTCCTGAAATTCAAAGAATCATTCCCGAACAGGACACATATGATAGGTACATGCTGAATCCAATATCCACTCATCTGGATGAGATGATGTTGAAGGCATAACAACTAAGGAAACATATAATTCTGCATCACTTTTGAATTCTGCAACATTTGCATCTTGTGAATCTTATGGATTTTTCCCTTTCTTTTTCAACTTGGGACAGTCTTTCTTCTAGTGCCCTTTCTCATGACAGAAATCACACTCATCTTTGGTAACGACTCGGCCCTTTAATTTGGACCTTCCTCATCTCCCCTTAGTCTAGCTTTGCTGACGACCCCTTGCCACCAATGTTTCTTTAGATGTTGTTGATTTGGTTTTCATCTTATCCTGCTTTCTCAATTCATGAATATATAAAGCAGAACAAACAACATATAACGACACATTCTTCTTCTCGTGAAGTAACGTAGTTTCCAAATATTCAAATTCATCGGGAAGAGATGATAACAACATCAAAGCCACATCCTCATCCTCAAATTTCACATCTAAATTCAACAGGTCTTTTACTAATTGATTAAACATAGTGATGTGTTCATTCATAGTAGTACCTTATTGATAATCAAATCGGAACAATCTTTTCTTCATGAGGAGCTTGCTCTGACCACTTTTTTCAGAAACTTGTCCTCCAACGCCTTCCGTAATTTATGCGTAGAAGTCTCATTTTTTACAGCATACTTCTTCTCTCTGGACAGTCACGATCGAATTGTTCCACACGTCAACCGATTTATGATGTTCCAATCTTTTTCTTCTATCTCTTCTGGTTTCTTTTCCTCAATAGCAATATCAAGACCCTGCTAGAAAAGAGAGTCCAAAACCTCTCCTTGCCACATGCCGAAATGGCCAGTACCATCAAATATTTCCACTGCCAACTTCAGACTGGACAATAGGAACCTCGACCATGATGACGAGGATCCCGATGCCCCCGACGTAGGATCCTTCGTTTCTTGATCTTTATTTGCCATTACAGACTCAATAAAAAAATATTCAATATTACAACAACTGCAAACACCCAAGATGACCAAAGTAATTATTTTCTGATGTGGAAGATTAGGCAGAGCTGCAACCACAGAGCATACTCAGACAGAACCTTAGCCTAGACAAACCTTGGAGTCAAAAAGACCAAAGGAATTCTCTTCTGATATGGAAGATCAGACAAAGCTGCAACCACAGAGCATACTCAGACAAAACCTTAGATCTGATACCATTTGTTGGGAAAATCGAGCAATTTTCCCACTAAAACGGAACAACTAAGTGAAATGAACTGGTTCAGAACAATTGAACTAGATAGAACACGAACAAAAAAATACCCGACAAATAATATTGAATACTAAAAACAAAAATACCAAAAACTTTGATAACAGAGTTCAGCCAAATAGGATTAATCTCCGAGCACCCAACATTTTTATTAATTGTGGGAGAATAGAACAATTTTGGAATGATTCAAATGGGGGGAGGTAGAGTTTCTTTTATAGCTCTAAATCTCCTCCCCAAAGTATAAACACCGATGTGGGAGGAAACAAGAGCCAAAGACCAACACCACAAACCCAAGATTGAATCATAGTCCTTCTAGACATATTGACATGAACTTCCTTCCACAGATCGACGAGGAGAATTCCCCCTTTGTAGAGCTAGGTGTGGAAGAGTCACTTAGAGACGAGACTATTTTGGCAACCTTTCTTACTTGGTTGCTTTGCAAGTTTGTGCTTCTAAGTAAAAAAGTTGACTACATATGCTCTAGTATTTTAAGGTATCTAATTTGATGGCCATCGAGAGAAATTCTCTCTAGCAGTCCCGGTTCTTGCAATTATATATCATGGATTGGGAAAAATTTGCTCTTCTCCAAACTTAAGTGCAGAAAATATTATTGTCCTCATACACTATGTATACGGCTGGCTAGGGGAGTATTTTAGGAACCATCATTGTGCTAATCACTCACACCAAACCATATCTTTATTCATGATTTCTGGCGAGAAGATGGCCAAGTGTTTCAATTTTATTGATATCCAAAAATTATTTCAACAATATGACACGCGTCGCCATCATTATTAAGCGTTGTTGCAAGACAAAGACTTATATTTTACTGATAGTGGTCGACTTTCAAACTTATGGAATGAATTTATCGTAAGTCTTCGTTCAGGCTACATCACTCTTAGGCATGATTCAGAGCTTGTCATGGAATCTTATACCCCTAATAGATTTAGTCGACAACTCGATTTTTGTTAAGACATATCCAGATATATTATAGAGCAGCCTTATGATGGAACATTGTTAAAGTTGGTGCAACTTTGTTATTTATCCATTAGCCATGGCAATTCTTCAAAAGTTGTTATTCCGATGTTCCCCATAGAAGGTGCGCCTTTCATGACTCGTGAGTTTTCATATTGGTGGCCAACTCATCGGATGAACCCTTCAAAGAGGATCCCTCATATTGTTTTGAAAAATTTGAGGCAGGATCATACACTTAAATCTTCTAAAGAAGGTCTGAATAAACTGAAAGATAAGTTGCATTCTTCTTCCAAGCCCGAGGTGAAGCTCAATGATACTCCGCAAGCTGCCAAGCCCTCTCAAAAGTCCAAAACTTCAAAAGCTACGAATGCACTTCCCGAATAAAAGAAAATGAGGCATTTTGTATTGGCCTCCAAGACGACTTCTACTACTCTCAAAGTGATTGATAATGCTTGTAATCAAAATGAGCTGCGAGCTTCATCGGACAAGGGAAATATTGAACCTTGAGACTATTTGTGGCAAAAATACTAATATGCCTGTATTGCCAAATAGTGTTGGGAAGACCAACACGACTTCTTGTTCAGTATAGTGTGAGGATCATCACTATAATCATCGTAAAAGTAAGGGAAAAGAGCTAGAAATTTGTTGTTGCAGTATCGATGTTTAGATTCCATTTCCATTGATGATAAGGACCCAAATTCGGAATCATTGTCTGAATTAGCAAAATGAGTACAATCCCTTCCTTATTTTTTTTCTTATACAAATATAGATTGATTTTATTTCTCACTATATAATCAAGATTACAATGGATTTTTCCCTTTTTATTTATAACAAACATAAAGTATTTCCTTTTTTTGCCAACAAAAATCTAATGGTTTCTTTCTCTGTTCTCTTCTTTTTATTGTGAAGTTGGATCTTCAAGAGTTATGCGATGATGACTTGGATGGCGATATGATCACAGACTATGCTATAAATCTCAATGACGTTGATATGGCTACAAAGAGATCCCATTCTTCCCTTGATGGAGAGGTACCTTCGCTAGAATTGGTCTCGCCTGTAGAGTTATTTTTCCCTCCTATGGATAACAGGAAGTTCTCCTAGCCAACTATTAACACTGATAAAGCTGTTATTCACCAGAGTACACACCTGATCACCCAAGCTTTCATCATGGCCATTGAGCCTAGTGCTTCTACTTTTGAGCCACAAGGCAATATTTTTAATTCTAAATCAACTTTTGTTTCTGAGATGTGGGGTGCCTTGTCGGAATGGATTACAAAATTTTCTGTGGGTTCTTTGGACAGCCTTGAGAACTTAGAGACAAACATTGCTTTGACTTTTGAAGAAATTAGAAAAGTCTACATTATTGATATTTCTACTATGGAAGGTCTCATCGAGAACTTGATCAGGGCATATGCAGAATATAATGCCTTTAGATCGTCGAAGATGACTAAGGAATCATATGAAGAGTTTCTTTCTAATGCACAACAATGCCTCAACGATGAAAATCTGAAGAATGAAAAGTTGAATGGGTCCATAGGAAAACTTCGTGCAACTCTTATCGACGTGGATAAGGATTTAGCAGATTTGGCCACCATGAAAGAGAAGATCATCACGCTCCTTGACAAATATCAAGGGAAGTTGTCCAAAAATTAAGAGAACATTAGGATAATGAAGGGAGAAATCCATACCCTTGAGGCAAATCATGTGTTGTCAGATGATGAAATAAAGAAATTATCTCAACTAGCAGAGGACGTTGAGACGAGTCGCCAACAAATCATCAACTTCACACCTTTTTCATAGTTTAGATTCTAGCTTAGGATTTTTTTCAACTTATCATGATGTAGTATTTGCTTTTTTAAGTAATAAAAATAATGACTTATATTTCATGAATCATCTCGCTTCAAACTTTTTTTTGGATCTTGATATCTTTTTATGCATCATTATGAATCTGCCCTATTTTTCTAACAAGTTTGTGCAGCCTTACTAAAATGTGCTCGTCCTTATGTAGAAGCATCCAAAAAATGAGAGACCTGATTCTTTTGAAACTACACATAGAAGTCTACTTCATACCTAAAAATCAAGTTAGAACTCTGTCTATGTGAACATAAACCTTATTTTTGAAGTTGGGGATACAATCTTGTCCATTTTCTGACAGATTCATGGAGCTTCACCAAAACATCCTTGTCTTGATGTAGGAGTGTCCAAATTACTAGAGATTTAATTTTAAGAAAACTAGACTTCCAATACTATGATATGGCCAAAAAAATAGGTCAAAAATCCATCCGGATTTACAGAAATTGATTTTTGAAGTTGGTGATGCAATTTTGTCCATTTGCTGACAGATTGGAGCTATTTCACCAAAATATTCTCGTCTTGATGTAGGAATGTCTAAATAATGAGAGAGATAATTCATTCAAAACTATACTTCTAGTTCTACAACATATACAAAAATTAGGTCAAAACTCTATCCAGATTAACGGGAACTGATTTTTGAAGTTAGAGATACAATCTTATCAATTTTCTAACAAATTTCTTCTATTTCACCAAAACATCCTCGTCTTGACGTAGTGGTATCCAAAGAAGAGGTACTTGATCTTTTCGAAACTAGACTTCAAAAGTATACAACATATTCTAAAATTAGGTCAAAAATCCATTTAGATTGATGGTAACTGATTCCTGAAGTTGGTGATAAAATCTTATCAATCTTTTGACAGATTTCTTCTATTTCACCAAAATGTTTGCGTCTTGACATAGTGATATCCAAATGACGAGAAACCTGATCCTTTGGAAACTGGACTTCAAAGACTACAACATATCTAAGAATCGGGTAAAAACTCCATCGGATTGACAAAAACTAATTTCTGAAATTAGCTAGGAATCTAGAATTTTGATCTTATCATTTTGTTCAGTCATCTTGTCAAATGAAATTCATAACTCGGAGTAGGAGCGATGAAATCATGATCTTATTATTTCTATGGAAAAATAGCGCCAAGAAATGCGATATGTACAAAAATTATGTTCAACAAATTCACGAATTTGTATAGATTGTCCTTTGAAGTTGGCTCAAATTCTGCCGAGCTTATATTCCTCAAACCTACATGTTTGTGGTATAAGATCCTCTCAAGGTACGAGTGGAAAAATTATATGTTTTTGATTTTGTTGGAAAGAGAATTCCAAGAACTATGATATGTACAAAAATTATGGCCAATTGGTTCACGAATTTTACAGCTTTTCCTTCAAAGTTGGATCAGATTATACCACGCTTGATCTCATCGATTTTGTACGCTCTCACCAATGAAATTATTAGCATGAGCTCGAAGCTTTTGACTCATACACTACCTGTTCTTCCAGAAATCCTCCTACAGTGCCATAAATATGATAATGGCAAAGACATAATTCTCGTTGGATTTGCTAGCGCAAACTTTTCCTTCTTTACATTTTGCTGCAGATTATTTTCTTTTCAGCTACATATGGCTCCTCATTTGAGAGAATTAATGCGACGATCACGTGACACCATGATTTTTTTTACTCATGTGACTGAACTTAGAATGAAATTTTAAGTGTCAACGTACCTCAGTGAAGAGGATCAAGTCATAACGTAGTTCTGCAAGAGTGACTTTTTTAATTCTTTTTTTTTGTGTCCTAACTTTTGCCTAGGTCACCTCTTTCGAGGTTTTCAACCTAGAAAACTTTTTATTTTTATTTTTGGTCCTAACTTTTTTCTAGGCCCCCTTTTTTGAGGTTTTCAACCAAGCAAATATTTTTTTGGGATCGTACACAGTTTATACTCTTGCAGGCCAGGAGTGACATGTAGTTTAAGCTCGTGCCTTAAGACGCGACGTCTTGCTTCAGGGGTAGTACTTATTCAAGAATTTTTCTGTTGATGGGACCAATCCACAAGCCATATGCATCTGCAAAATTGTAAGCGCAGTTTTAGTAGGCTTCTTGAACAACATACGACCTGTCCCACTTTGAGGTAAATTTTTTTCCCGATTTATGATATATGATAATTAGTCTTCTTACCGCAAGGACTTGATCACCAACTTAGAAGGAACTTAGGTGAACCTTTTTATTGAAAGCACGAGAAAGACGAGCTTGATAACACTCAAGATTTTGCTGAGCTTCCAATCTTTTCTCATCAAGAGACTCTAACTCTTCAAGACGTAGATGAGCATTTTATTCTTCAGTGAGTCCTTCTTGGATAGCCAGCCGCAACGGTGGTATTGGGCGCTCCTGTGGAAGGACTGCTTTAGTTCCATAAACTAAAGAATAAGGAGTTGCTTGAGTTGGTGTACGATGAGTCATCTGATAGGCCCAAAGAGTTTCTTCCATTCTATCATGCCACTTTCTCTTAGATTTGGAGACGACTTTCTTTAAAAAGTTTCCAAGGTCTTGTCAAACTCTTCTCTAGATCGTTTGTAGGACCATAATACATTAAAGAATTACGTTGCTTGAAGCCAAAAAGGTCGCAGATTTTATCCATCAATTTATTGGAGAAGGGTTTGCCGTTATCCATTATTATAAGGTGGGAATGCCAAAACGATAGATGATATTCACCCGAATGAAGTTGGTAAGGTTCTCCTTTTTTACTTCTTTGAGAGCTACCGCCTCAACTAATTTAGAGAACTAATACGTTGCAGCCAAGATGTACAAGTGGCCACCAAAATATTTCGAAAGTGGCCATACCACATCTAAAACTCAAGCATTAAATGGGAAAGATGCCAAAGTTGGATGTAAAATGTGTGGAGGCTGGTGCAAGAAATTTGCGTGGAATTGTAATGCTTTTCACTTTCGGGCATAATCCAAACAATCTTCACTATCGTTGGCCAGTAATACCCCATCCTCTTTATGTGGAAGTGCAACTTTGGCCCAGATTTGTGCGATCCACAAAATGAGAGTGTATTTCCTCCATTAATTGGGTTGCCTCTTCTTCCCCTAAACAACACAAGAGAACTCTCTCGAACGATCTTCGATATAAAGTATCTTTAAAATAAAGAGATCGAGGGGCACGACGACTAATTTCAGTCTTTCTTTTTGGATATTCTACAAGTATATTGTAACATAAATAATAAATAAGGGTTTGTCGCCAATGGACCTTTTTCACCTTCAGAAACGATTACAATATTTTCAAACTTACTATATCCATCCTCATTCCCCTTCAGTGGTACTATCCATTTTTGGCAGCTAGTGATTTGTATTTGATCGAGCAAAGTCAATGTTGAAGCCAAAATAGCTAAAGCATCAACCTTCTTATTTTCCTTCCTTGGCACATATCGAAGAGGCACATCACTAAGCCATCCAATAAATTTATGTGCATAGTCATGATAGAGATGCAATTCTGGCTTTTTATTCTCATAGGTACCCCACCAACTGATTGATCCCCAACTCAGAGTCTCCAAAGACTTACAGTTATAACTGCTTCATATGGACTGCCATCTCAAGACCTAGTATAAGTTCTTGATACTCTGCAACATTATTGGAGCAACATTATGTTAAAGTGAAGGAATACGCCAACACTTCCTCTTGTGGGATGACACATACCACACTAGCACCAGCTCTTTCACGATGTGAGGCACTATTGAAATACATTCTCTAGGGTGTTTGAATTTCAACAACCATGGTATTTTCAACAAGTAGTTCATAAGTTAGCTCCCAATCATTGGGTATCAGATGATCTGCTAAGAAATCTGCCAATGCTTGCCTTTTCACAGCCTTTTGAGGAATGAATTCAATCTCAAATTATTAAAACTGAAGGTGCCAACTTGCTAGTGGAACATTGAGGACTAGTTTTGACATTACAAACTTGATATGGTTATAAGGTGGATGACCATAAGCTTGAAATTAGTGCTTTATCTTCTAAATGGAGAAAACTAAGGCCAAACACAATGTTTCGATCGGCGAATAATTCAACTCATTTGGTGTCATCATCCTACTCAAGTAGTAAAGGGAATTTTCATTCCCTTCGCTATACTCTTAGGCTAAGATCACTCCTACCAAACTTTATTGTGATGATATGCAAAGTATTAATGGCTTTCCAGTAGCAGGGGCAAATAGAACTGGCGGTTTTATCAAGTAGGAATTGATATCCTTAAAGGCGTTACTACAAGCTTGATCCCATTCGAAAAGAGCACCCTTTTTCATAAAGAGACTGAATGGTTGACACTTTCCAGCTAGATTTCAGATGAACCTCCTAAGATATTCCAACTTTCCTTGCATACCTTTTTTCACAACCAAAACCAGGGCCTGGGCATGACGGGTATCTCAAGTCCACCGAGGACCAAAGACCACTCCTTTTGCCCAGTCAAACAGATCATGATACCCTACTCAGCGGATGAATTCCAAACATATAACAAGATAGAGTAAATAGTAACTCAAAGTCTGAGAATGTCAAAAACTAATACCCAGTCCACAGTAATCCACAAAACCTCTATACCAGAAAACAACCTACGTCAGGACAGGCCACCGACCCCGCCAATGACAAAGTAAATGCAAAGTCTTCAATTCTAATTTATGGAAGGAAACCAATAGAATGATAAGTCTTTCAAAGAATGGAAGCTCACAACTTCACTGCAAATGACTGACTCTGAGATCACCTATCACTGCGAAGAAAAAGTAGAAGTGCCTTCAGACTCTGCATCATGTGAGGATACAATATCTGAAGACGGTTAGTGGGGTGAGGACTAACATATAACCCAATATAAGGATAAAGTAGTGTCAGTCAAAAGTTCAATTACAAACTCACTATACATGTTCACACACACACACACATATATATATATATAGTAAATGCTGGGGTAGGGAACATAGTTTAGCATGATAGTCAAACATTATCCTAGACTATGTAGCCTAACCATCATAAATAGGCACCCAAGGGCTATATGGGTTTAGCTTCCCCTACTAAAAAGACCCCAGTGTATGTTAGCCGCACGAATCAGAGGTATCAAGAAAGACCAGGGAATGCCCCAACCCCACGTCAATCCTAGATACAAAATATATAAATAGTGTAAACCATGCACATGGTCATTTAGACCAACCCTCACATCAGAAAATGTGAGTTTCCAGTATAAGTCATTAGACCTATACCTTACCGGCTTAGCTACATAACCCCTGTTAGCTCAATTAAAAATAATTTTCTCCTAACCCACTTATTAACCAAGGAATCATACATTAAGGCACACCACAGTATCGTCATACCATTTAGCTTGCAAGCTCATAATTATGCCATTACAATTCCATTAACTTGTGGAAATGCCTCGACCCCTTTTGTTCATTAAATAAAAAACATAGCCAACTAGGACTTCAAAATCAATGTTCATTGTTTAACAATTTATGTAATACAATAAAATAGGTGAGTAATTCAAACCAAGCGACAATTCCACAATTCAAGCCATTTACACAAATGGGTTGAGGGATACAATTGTTCAAAACCAATTTACAAGTCCAAAACATCAATTTGGGGGATTACCTCGACCCCTATTCTAATTCCAACATCTATGCACCCCATTAGTTCAAAAATATTCAATTCAAAGCATGAACCACTCATGAGAACCATAGGAAAACCATTCAAGGATCAACCAATCCAAAACCCTTAACCCATGTCAAAACCCACATTCAAATCCATACAATTAAACTAATTAAAACACATGCTTTTCAAAAAATAAAATTTAGGGAAGAGTAACGTGCTTGAAAGGATCACAATTTTGGAGGAAATTTTCCCTTGGGATCTCTAGACAATCAACTTTAAGAAAACCCTAATGCTCTTGCTTGAGAGAATTTGTGAGAAGTTATTTTGGTGTGTTATGAATGGGAATGGGGTCCCAATAAGATTTCAAAGTCGTGGGTCACATTTGGGAAAAGGGGAAATATCTATAGTGCCCTTAATGAAATACTGAAAGATTATCGCCCAGTCTTTTTAGGCGACCTTACGACTCGTAGGTTCACCTTATGACTCGTGACCTCCAGTTGTAATATGGACAAAATCCATGGGAACCCACACTAGTTTGTCTACGATTCATACCATACAACTCATACTCAGACATTACGGTTAGTTTTGCCAAATCCTAGGCAAGACGTAACTTTTAGGCATCATACTGGTTTGGCTACGGATAGGACTATACGACCCGTATAGAGTCTTTACGACTCGTTAGGAGCCAATTGTAATTATAACAAAAAAATTTCCAATCCACATTGGTCAAGCTACTATTAGGGTCCTATACCCATAATGACACCCTACAACTCGTAAGGAGAGTTGTTATCAGGTCAGTAAGCCTAGAAATTTTCAAGGACAAAAATCCGAGGTGTTTCATTCCCCCCTCCCCCCTGGACCATTCATCCTTGAATGATGAGTTAAGGTGTCCATTAGCATGATTTAACACAGAGTATAACCACACTTACCTTTAACGAAGACAGAAAACAAAGATGTTAGGAAAAACACATACCTCAAGCACGATTATCCAAAGTGGGAAACAAGAACGAATATTTACACTTCATGTCCTCTTCGGTTTCCCAAGTATCTTCATAGACCTTATAACTCCTCCATAAAACTTTTAACGAAGCCATATCCTTAGTCCTTAGATGAAGGACTTCCCTATCTAAAATTTCCACCAGGACTTTCTCATACAATTTGTAATCCAAAACGCCAACATTCTCTAAAGAAACAATAAAGAAAGGATCACCCACACACTTCCTCAACATCAAAACATGGATGACTGGATGAATAAAACCCAACCAAGATGACAACTCCAACTCATAAGCCACATGGCACACTCATCTCAAAACATGAAAATAATCAACATACTGGGGACTGATCTTCCCCTTATTTCCATACCGCTTTACTTCCTTCATGGGGGATACCTTCAAGAATACCAAATCATCCATATTAAACTCCAACTCCCTATGCCTCACATCTACATAGGACTTTTGTCAACTTTGGGCGGGCTTAAGTCTATCCCGAATCACCTTCACCTTTTCCATGGCTTGGTAAACCAAGTCACGAATGAATAATTTATTCTCACTAACCTCAAACCACCCAAATAGGAGACCTACACCTCCTTCCATAAAGGTACTCAAAAGGAGACATCCCAGTACTAGAGTGAAAACTATTATTATATGCAAACTCTATGAGAGGTAAATGATTAACCCAACTACCACATAAGTCAATTACACTTGACCTTAGCATATCCTCCAATGTCTGAATAGTCCTCTATGCTTGTCCATTCACTTGAGGATGGAAAGTGGTGCTAAGGCTAACCTTAGATCCCAATCTCTGAAAATAATGCTAAAAATTAGATGAGACATGAGTACCTCGATCAGATATGATGGAAATTGGAGCACCATACAATTTGGTGATTTCCTAAATGAAAAGCTTAGCATAATCCTCTGCTGAGTAAGTACTCTTCACTGGCAAGAATTGAGCAGACTTAGTCATCCTATCGATGATGACCCAACTCGAATCAAAATAATTCTAAGATCAAGAAAGACCGGTAATAAAATCCATATTAATCACTTCCCACTTCCACACAGGCAACTCAATTTATTGAAATAACCCACCAGGCCTCAACTGCTCCACCTTCACTTGCTGATACACCATGCACTTATCTACAAAATTTGCCATATCCCGCTTTATATTATTCCACCAATAGATCTCTTTCAAATCATGGTACATTTTAATCGAACTAGGATAAATAGTGTACCTCGACTCATGAGCCTTAACAAAATCCTCTCTCATAGCCCATCAACATTGGGAACACACAATCTACCTTGGTACCTCAAGATACCAACACCACCAATCTCTAAAGCCATCACCTTCTGGTGACCTACATCATCCTTGATTCTCATTAGAATAGGATCCAAAACCTGCATCACCTTTACCTCGGCACCCAGAGAGGACTTCATCACCTTTTAAAAAATTACACCACTATCCTTAGGGTCTAAAAGAAAAACTCCAAGATTAGCCAAATAGTGATATCCTTCACCAACCTTCACTTATCCTTATCAACATGAGACAAACTTTCTATAGATAACTTGCTAAGAGAATCAACAATCATATTGGCTTTACCTGAATGATAATGAAGACTCATGTCATAGTCCTTGACCAACTCAAGATATCTACTGTGCCTGAGATTTAACTCTTTTTGGATGAACAGGTACTGCAAGCTCTTGTGGTCTGAGAAGATGTCAACATGAACCCCATACAGGTAATGGCACCAAATCTTCAAAGCAAAGACTACCGCCAAGAACTCCAAGTCATGACTCGGATAATTCTTCTTATACACCTTTAACTGCCTAAAAGCATATGCCACAACCTTGATCCGCTGTATCAATACACAACCCAGTCCCATATCAGACACATCACAATAAAAAAAAATCCATCAGGACCCCCGGGTAGGGTTAAAAAAGAAGTCAAAGTCAACTATCCTTCAACTTCTAAAAACTACCCTCGCAAGAGTTTGACCACAAGAACTTCACCTTCTTTTGATCTAGTCAATGAGGCATCGATAGAAGAAAATCTCTCCAAGAACCTTTTATAATACCCGTCTAAACCCAAGAAGCTCCGAATATTAGTTGGAGTCGTGGGTCTAGGCCACTTCTTAACCACCATGACTTTCTGTAGATCCAACATGATCCCTTTACTAGAAATATCATGACCCAGAAAAGTAACAACATTCAACCAGAACTCATACTTTGAAAACTTAGCATACAAATGCTGATCCTTAAGGGTCTGCAACACTATACGGAGGTGATTGGCATGATCCACCTCACTCTTAGAATATACAAGATGTCATTAATAAACACAATAATGATTAAGTCTAAGAACTAACGGAATATGTGGTTCATAAGATCCATGAATGCCATCGGTGCAATAGTCAAAGAAAAGAACATCACCAAAAACTTGAAATAAAGCAGTCTTAGGGATATCCGCCTCCCTAATCTTCAATTGATGATAACTCGATAGAAAGTCAATATTAGAAAAGTACATTGCACCCTGCAGCTGGTCAAACATATCATCAATCCTAGGAAGAGGATACTTATTCTTCATTGTCACCTTATTCAACTGGTGGTAATCTATACACATCCGAAGGGAACCATCCTTCTTACGCACAAAAAGTACTGATGCGCCCCACGGGGAAATATTAGAGTGGATATAACCCTTATTAAGAAGATCTTTCAACCGCTTCTTAAGTTCTTTCAACTTGCTGAAGCCATTCTATAAGGAGGGATATAGATAAGATGAGTATCCAAAAAAAGATCGATCCCAAAATCAATTTCCTTATGGGGAGGGACACTAGGAAGATTATTAAGATACACTTCAGGAAGCTCACAAACCATAGGGAGAGACTGTAAAGAAGGATCCTCCGATTTAAAATTTTTAACCCAGACCAAGTAACAAAGACACCCCTTGGAAATAAACTTCCTGGATCTAAGATAAGAGATGAACCGTCCCTTGGGAACTAGGGAACTCCCTTCCCACTTAATCACCGGTTCATCCGAGAATTGAAAACTGATTCATCGGCTCCTACAATCAAGAGACACATAGCATGAATGGAGCCAATCCATCCCCAAGATAACATCAAAATCTAATATCTCCAACTCTATCAAATCCACCAATGTCTCCCTATCACAGATAGATACCAAACAACCTTTATAGACTCTCCTAGTAATAATAGAGTCACCCATTGGGGGTATACATAGAAAAAGGATCAGGAATATACTCAGGACCAAAACCAAAATGAATAGCCACATAAGGGGTCATATAAGAAAAGGTAGACTCAGGATCTAGAAGACAATACATATTACTAGAGAAAAGTTTTATTGTACCAGTAACAACATCAGGAGACGCCTCAGAATACTGATGGGTGGCAAAAGCATACAACCAATTCTGACCAGTGCCAGAGCCAGGCAGGAGCTGAAGAAGTAGCAACCGGGACCTTATTAGCCCAGTAGCAATATTGCCGGAGGGATAGTTCCTCTGAATATGGCCAGGATGGACACATTTGAAACACTTACTTCTCCCCTCATCACAAAAACCATGGTGTGGCTGACCATAAAATCAACAAGAAGGATACAACTGAGTTGACTGGGCCCCACTAGCCTGAGATTGGGTACCTTGTTCCTTAAACCCAATGTTGCTCTGCAAACGGCAATCACCTAATGACTTAGTATAGGGAGCATTAGCCATAGAATAAAGCAAAATTTCCCCATTTTTTCTTAGACCATTACCTACCATCTGTACCACTTTTCTCTAGACTCCACCCTACTCAGAATACCTAGGCCTCTTACCTTTCCTTCCATCTATTTTGACTTATTTCTTCTTTTCATCTTCAACCTGCTACATAAACACCACAAGCCTAGAGATATCCATGCTACTATCCAACATGGAGGCCTTGCACTCTAGCACCAAGTACCGAGGCAGGCCTAAAGCAAACTTTCTCATCTCAGCACTTATTTTTGGCACTAGTTCAAGAGCATATCAGGGCAACTAATGAAATTTCAGGGAATACTCTTTCACGGACATCCTACCCTATTTCAGATTAAAAAACTCATCAACTTTAGTCTCTCTAAACTCCTGAGAAAAGAAGTGATCCAAGAAGGCACCCAAAACCTCATCCCATAGTGCCAACTCCGTATCATCACCCCTAGACTGATTCTTCTCCTTATACTATTGATATGTCATATCCTTCAACTGATATGCGACAAATTTAACACGCTTAGAGTTAAAAGAATGCATAACCCTGAATATCTTCTCCATCTCATCTATGAACCCTTAAAGATTCTACTCGACCTTAGAGCCAGTAAAAGTTAAAGGATTGAGCCTCATAAACTGCCTAACTCGAGTAACCTCAGAGGAACTTACAACAGTACTAACAGGACCTAACTGATATGACTGAGATGTTACCAACTGGGTCAACAAATGAATAGATCAATGAAACTCAACCTTTGAAATATCTCCTTGGAGCAGTGGGGCATGATCATCTTCAGTATGAGGAACACAAGGAGGACTGGTAGGGATCAGTAGAACTCTATGTAGGGTAGTACAATCAGGAACTGGAGCCCTAGACCAGGTCTGAACTTCATAAGCAGGACGAGTTCTATCCATATTATCCTCAGGTGGGATAGAATAGGCTTCACGGGCATCGAATCTTTGAGGAGACATGATCTAAAATACGAACAAATAAGAATTAAAGGAGATTTCAACACCCTAGACTCTATAGCCCGAAACTAGAACAACAAGAAATATAAACATTCTTAAATGTCTTATAGCCTCTCCCTCATAAGTTTGGCACACTACACACCCATGAAAGAGACTTTACTTGACACATCTTTGTGGACACCCAATTGACCATGAATCTAGGCTCTGATACAAACTTTGTCAAGACCTAAATCGTGGCCTGACTATGATGGGTATATCAAGTCCACCAAGGACAAGATACCTCTCCCTTTGCCTAGTCAAATAGAACATGATACACTACTCAGTGGATGAATTCCGAATATGTAACAAGATAGAGTAAATAGTAACTCAAAGTATGAGAATGGCAATAACTAATACCTAGTCTATAGTAATCCACAAAGCCTCTATACTAGAAAACAATCTACTCGAGACATGCCTCCAACCTTGACAATGACAAAGTAAATGTGAAGCATTTAATTCAAATTTATGGAAGAAAAACTGATGAAATAATCAAGTCTTCCGGAGAATGAAAGTTCACCACTTCACCATAAATGGCTAACTCTAATATCACTTATCACTGTGCAGAAAAAATAGAAGTGCCTTCGGACCCTGAATCGCATGGGGATATAATATTCAGAGACGGTTAGTGGGGTGAGCACTAACATGTAACTTAAGGTAAATATAAAGCAGTGTCATTCAAAAGATCAATTTCAAACTCACTATACATGTTCACATTTATGCATACATATATATAGTAGATACTGGGGTAGGGAACAAGGTTTAGCATAATAGTAAAATATTATCTCGGACTATATAGCTCAACCATCATAAATGAGCACCCACGGGCTATATGGGTTTAGCACTTCTACTGAAAGGGCCACAGTACATATTAGCCACATGAACCAAAGGTATCAAGAAAGATTCGGGAATTCCCCAACCCCACATCATTCCTAGATACAAAATATATCAATAGTGTGAACCATGAATACAGTCATCTAAACCAACCCTCACATCGGTAAATATGAGTTTCCAGTATAAGTCATTCGAGATCCACACCTTTACGGATTAGCTACATAACCCCCATTATGCCCAATTAAATTTTTTTTCCACATAACCCATTAATTAACCAAGGAATCATACATTAAGGCACACCATAGTATCATTATACTATTTAGCTTGAAAACTCATAATTATGCCATTACAATTCCATTAACTTGGGGGAATGCCTCGACCATTTATGCAATGTGATAGAATAGGTGAGTAAGTCAAACCAAGTGACAATTCCATAATTCAATCCATTTACACAAGTGGTTTGAGGGAATACAATTGTTCCAAACCAATTTCCACGTTTAAAACATAAACTAGGGGGATTACCTTGACCCCCATTCCAATTCCCATACCCATGCACCCTATTAGTTCAAAAATATTTAATTCAAAGTATGAAAAACTCATGAAAACCATGGGAAAATCATTCAAGGATCAACCATTCCAAAACCCTTAACCCATGTCAAAACCCACATTCAAATCCATACAATTAAACCATTTAAAACACATGTTTTTTATAAAATAAGATTTGGAGAAGAGTAACATGTCTAAAAGGATCACAACTTTTGAGGGAATTTTCCCTTGGGAGCTCTATACAATCAATCTTAATAAAACCCTAATGTTCTTACTTGAGAGAATCTATGAGAAGAGAGAAGTTATTTTGGCCTGTTATGAATAGGAATGGGGTCCCAATAAGGTTTCAACTTCGTGGGTCACATTTTGAAGAAAAAAAGAAATGTCCAAAGTTCCCTTAATGAAATACTAAAAAATTGTCTCCCAATCATTATGGGCAACCTTACGACTTGTAGGGTCACCTTACGACTCGTACCTCCACTCGTAGTCTGGATAGCATCCTTGGGCAGCCACACTGGCTTGGGTATGAGTCATACTATATGACTCATATTCAGACATTACGAGTAGTTTGGTTAAATTATAGGCAAGACAGAACGTTTGGGCATCACACTCGTTTGGCTATGGATGGGACTATACGACTCGTATAGAGTTTTTATGACTCGTTAGAAGCCAATTATAATCATAATAGAAACTTGGCCAATCCAAACTGGTCAGGCTATGATTAGGGTTCTACGAATCGTATGGACATGTTATGACTTATAGGGAGAGTCGTTGTCTGGTCAGTAAGCTCATAGGCCAAGAAATTTTCAAGGACCAAAATTTAGGGTGTTTCAATTTTCAATTCATGGATGTTTCATGGCTCGACCATCATTAGGATTACATCTAGTTTAACTTGATTAATTTCTACCCCTCGATGGTGTACGATAAAACTAAGGAATTTTTTAGAGGTAGCCTCAAATGCAAATTTTAGAGGATTCATTCAAAGTTTATACCTCATAGTAGATCAAACACCATCCTCAAGACTTGTAAATTGTCACTCTTTTTTCTTTATTGTTTGACCAAGTCATCAACATAATATTCAATATTTTTATGAAAAATATTGTCAAATATATTTTGCAAGGCTATTTGGTACGTTTCTCCAGCGTTCTTCAGGCCAAAAGTCATCACTTTATAGCAATAAATACCTTTGGAGTGCGGAATACAATAAGCTCTTCATCCCTAGGTGACTTATGAATCTGATTGTAGCCGGATAATACATCTATAAAAGATGTTGCCACATACCAGGTAGTAGCATAGATCATGATTTTTGAGATGGGAAGCAGGAATTCATCCTTAGGGCATGCATTATTAAGATCCCTAAAGTCAACGCAAACCTAAATCTGCCTATTTTTTTCTTCATAGGAACAATGCTTGAAATTCTGTGGGGTACCTAACTTCACGAACAAAGCCAACTTTGATAAACTTGTTAACTTTGATTTTAATAATAGGAACCAATTTAGGCCTAAAGCATCGTTGTGTTTGCTTGATAAGATGTGCCTCTTTCTTTACCGTAAGATGATGGACTACTACCTTTAGGTCTAGGCCAGGCATTTTCTTGTAACTCTATGCAAATACATCCTTATAATCTTTGAGTAAGTCAAAATAAGCCCTTTATTCATTAGCTATAAGTATGACATTTACATAAGTAGGTCTTGGATCTTCATCAGTTCCAAGGTTCACTTCTTTTAATGCATCAAATATGGTTTTCATTCCTTCTTCAAGCTCGGGTGTCACGTCTTTAGCGTCTTCATCTTCTTGTAGTTCTCTATCATTAAAATATATATGGTGACATTATGAGATATCCTCCAAATGTTCTTCAAATTTAATGTGAGATGAATTATGCCTTTCGTATTGCATAGAGACATGATATCAAGAGCCAACACTTTATTCATCTTTATCATGTTCTTTGGTGTAGACCACAACCTGTGACTTTGCTTTTAATACTTATTCAAACAAAACCATAAGGTTTGTTTGCCATCTCATTCTGAAAGGAATCAAACTATAAAAATACTTGGATATATATTGAGCTTTAGAAAAAATGAGTGCTTTCATACTCTTGTAGTTTCTTCGGGGCTTGTTCTTATTCTTCAATGGTCCTAACCTCTTGAATAAAAAAATTCTCACTGTCAAGCTTCCAAGTCGATAAAAAACTGAAGGTCTTTTATTAGAAGTGACATGTTTATCTTCCCACAGTGACATAGTTGTTGCTTACCCTTCTTATGGAGATGTAAACTAGTGGTGGTTTTTTATATCCCAAACCTTCACGTTGATGCCTTTTAGCGGGATCTAGTAGAAGCTTCCCCAATTTTGATAGTTCATTAGGATATATCCAACCTTTACGAGTAGTTTATACGCAATTGGATCAAAACCTTCATCTATATGCATAGTAGGAGGTGCATCATTTTGTCAAGATTTAGAAGCCACAAATTTTCCAAACAATTTTGCTGATGACTTCATCATATCAATTCTCTTAATGGGAAGAGTTAATCCTTCTAAGGAATTTCCTTGTAGTTTGAGAGGGTGTCCTTTATCCTTCTTGGACTTGGGAACATAACAAAGGATGGGCATTCTTCTCTTGCTTGATGAAGCACCATTCACATTTGGCGTCACCTTATTATTTGAAGTAGTACTATTCACGCCAGGCGTCTTGTTCATATCTGCTAGCATTTGATCCTCTTTACATACAACCTTTGCCTTACCTGCAATCACATTAGCCTTTTTTTTCAAGAACTTACCATTCTTGTTTGTTGAAACATCGTCTACTTCTATGGCATATTTCTTCAAGTAAAACTTTGCATCAGCAAAGTGTGTGTCATGACTTAAAAACCAAGGATCATGATGGCATTTGTCGGGGCAAGCCCTGACAAGTAAGCCTATCACCCAAACTGATATACAATGAGAAATTAATACCAACCCAAGGCAATGACCTTAGAACGGAGTTGGGTCACCCATATACATATATAATAAAAGCAAAAATATAATCAAAGATACTAAGACAAATCCCAAAACCTATCATAGTGTAAGAACCAACTAATACAACTCTAAGTCAAAATATCCAGAAAGGAAAAACTCGGTCTCTAAATACAAATAAGACCTAGTCCAAATAAAAAAAGGTAGAAATAAACTTCAGATACATAGGTCAACCACTACCCTGAAGACTCTAAATTGCTACCTGAATCAGCTATCAATATGGCACACATATACCTGGATCTGCACTGAAAGGGCGCAGTAAGGATGTGTACGATCCACTTGTACTCAGTAGGTATCATAGGCCAACTAAGTAAAATAGAAAATAAAGAATATAAACATAAACTATTGGCACATCACCTGCAATAAGAAAATGTCCCAAACGGTAGCCCATACCGTCTCTACTAATAGTTTGAATAGACACACATATAACAAATACAGTAAGAGAAAAGAAGAACACATATACATGTACATCAAATGCAAGTATAGAAAGATAGAAAAAATAGATAGATATCATGTCAAAGATAGGAGTACAATCACAACATTAGCACAATATAGAAAACATAATGAAGATAAAGATGATGATGTGATGTACGAGGTCGTCGTACAATCTCTATATACACCTATGGAGATAAAGTTTCCCAATGTAGGATCCATAGGGGTTCGTCAACCTATATACAACCAATATCCAATGCCAATTTCCATAACTCTTCTTCGGCACATACATCGATAGAGGGTTTTTAAGATATCACATTTTTTATCAGAAAAAGCCAGTATTTCCATGGTGGTACCATTATTTAATGAATGACTATGATATGAGGATGTAATACGCACAATCAACCAACAATGAGAATATCTATCATAAAGACAATATACCAACCACGTGAGCCAAAAATCCACTCAAATCAACCGACTATCCATGATACAATATAATACAGAAACCATCAAGTGAAACATGGAAGAAAACATCATTGATACCACATAATTTCCAAATTATAGGCTTTTTTCCACCAAAAAGAGTGTAACCAAACATACATACATATATATATTTATATATATACATATATATACTCACACATATATATATATATGTATATATATATATTAATATCATGCCAACAACATCATACAAGACCCTACACGGTTACACATAGAAAATAATATCTCAAAACCATAAAATATTATCCACATAGGCCCCTACAGGGAGATATAAATCACCTAAATACATTTTACATGATATGACCCCATAACCATATAATGCTTTTACATTATTATTAACTACCCAACCCAGTTTGAAGAAAGTTGAGCCATAGCCTACCTTGAATACTGAAAACCCAATCCCAAAAGTCTTCAATCCGATGCTTTTCACACATGAACGAACCCAAAATTAGAAAAAACATAAAAATACATAATCAACAAATTAAAAGAAAGTCAATGATACCCATATTGTCCATTTTCAAATTGGGGTCAAAACGGATCACCAAAATGAATTTTTGAAAAAAAAGGCAAAACTAGAATTATAGTCCAAAAACATCTTCCCAAGATTAAAGGAATCCATAGGAGAAAACCCAAGTGAAAAGGGTTAAAAATTGGGGTTTTAAATCAAAGAATTATTAATTTAGGCCTTTCAGGCCAAAATACCCAATTTTCTATCTTTAAATTTGAGTTTAAATAAGATTTAGATGATAAAAATTGAAGGAATACATTGGAATAGAGATTTGGAGCTCACCCAAGCTTAAAAGTGGTAGAAAATTCTGAAAACCTCAAACCCCAAGCTCCAAGTTTAACAATGGTGAAAAAATCTCAAAAAAGGAGATAAATCCCAACCAGGCATCGCCTAAGCAACTAACAGATCGCTTAGGCGGCTATTTCTTAAGCTACCAGGCATTTCTTAAGAGAATCTTTCCCCATCGCGTATGTGATATGACTGTCACTTAAGAGATAATCATTTGACTTTCTAGTGTCGCTTAAGCGACTAGGCCACCATTTAAGTGATAATAACTTAACGATCCTGATGTCTCTTCGGTGACATTTTGACTGTCTGGCCAAGTCGTGTGGGTGACCAATCCTTCACATAGGCGAGTGCTCTATCTGGAGACCTGGAGAAGTCTCCTCGAACCCTTCGATATTCATACAGAGTCGCGAATATGCAAACAAACTATATTGCCCACTAAAATTGATGCTCCAGACTCAATGGTGATATCTAATTTTGGAAAAATCATCATTTTTACAAAAATGTCCCTTGAGACCTACTTTCACAATGTTCTAAATCGAGGGTCGAAATAATGTATAAAATCTATAAGGATACACCAACCATGTTACCAGCCCAAAATTGATGTTTTGGATCTACTGGCACAATATATTTTGCTATCTGACACACAAATCAAAAGATGTTGACCAAAGTTAACTAGGAAGCCTTTAAGACCATCAAAAACCACAATCTTGCATAAATGCAACCAAAAAGCATTGGGAATTGTGCCAATTATCCACACACTCCTAATTATAGTAAAATGCTCAAATCATACAGAAATAAATATTTCACACAAATCACCAAAAGTTAGGTTATTATAGTGTGCTTCAGCCTTGGTGAAAGGGTTATCACCCACAATAATCTTTTTTGTGACCCGATCCTCATAATACTTCAAACATTGATGTTAGGTAAATAGGATAACTTTGTTTTCATGTACCCAAGGAATACCAAGAAAGATATTATATGAAATTTTTGCATCAATTAAATATAACCACATGCTTGATTGCATTTCTCCAATAGTGAGGTGTATATTGATGGCTCCTACCGACTGTTGTCCTTCTCAGTTAAATCCTTGGATTATAAAATAACTTTCAGTGATATCGATCATCGAGATACTCATTTTCTTCATTGTGTGAATCTAAAGGATGTTAACTCCATATCCCACTATCAACTAGAATTGTATTCACCCTTTCCTCATGTGCAAATCCAACCATGAATAAAGGGCAATTATGAGGAGTGTCTCCACTTAAAAGGTTATTCTCAAAGAATGTGATTCTAGCCATGCATACATCCTCAAATTTAGGAGAAGATTTTGGAGGGTCTTTTAAGGAAGTACTAGATGAGGTTGCATTTTTTACTTTTTTTCCATCAATGCTACAATATATAGATTTTGCACCATCACCTATTAATGTTGTGAGAAATTAGCTTGGAAGATATTCTTCTAATGTTATCGGTCTACGAAGATCCGGATGGTGTTTCAATTCTATTTTCTTCTTCTTTCGGTGCTTAGTTGATCCTTTTATTTTAGGTCTCCTCGTCACCATTTTCCTAAGTCATCACTTAGGATGCTTCTTTTGCAAACTTGCTTTACGATGTTTTTGGCCGATCATGCAAGTCCAACCATAATGATAAAAGTAGTATACTTCATCATCTTATTTTGATGATTCATCTATTATGGATGCCGCATCACTTAAAGTGGGAGAAAAAAGCTCCATCATGTTAATTGTTTCAAAGTCTCGAAGTTAAATCATCCCTGTCAGATTTACATCTTGAACGCCTTTCTCCTTATATCTTTTAATAAGGTTAAAGTTCATGATCGAATTGAGCAATTAAAAAGTACTACTAGCTTGATTTAAACTTAATTTTTTGTCCTCTAAGTAAAAATTTTCCTTCTGGATCTAATTCCCTGACTTTATCCTTAATGATAAAGCATTTCTTAATAGGATCACCAATCAACTGATGATATTTGCAATAATTCAGATCATCGCTCTTCCCCGCTTTATTTGGTTATTTCATCTCCGATAACTTAAAAAATTTGAGCTCAAGTAGTTCATCAAAGATATTAGCAACATCGGAATCAAGAAACTGGTTATCCATCTCTTGCATATCCTTCAGAGTCAACATTCGTCTTCACTTATCTTCAAAAGAAGTTGTGTTTATGCTCTGCTTCTTGCTTACTTTTGCAGTGAACTTTACGAGAGAATTGTTGACATTCATGGATTCTTTGATTTTACTCTTAGGCAAATATCTACCCACTTTCTAGATTTATTGCTTATCTTTTACCTTTGCGGGGTTCATGGAATGACGACCCTTTTTTTGTAACCAACGCCATGCTCAACTCTATGTTGTGAGCACGAGCATCCAATTCTTCAAAAGTCTTAGGCTTTATGCCTTGCAAAAATATAGCATAGATCCCAATGCATACCTAGAATGCACATCTCAATCCCTAAGGCTTCACTAAGTCTCTCTTTATAGTTTAAACTTGTGTGCCTCCATAGTTTAATAAAGTTAAAAAATGGTTTCTCATTCCATTGACACATGTTTGTAAGATCCACCATGCTTATAGTATGTCTTGTACTTTAAAAGTGATTGAGAAATTCTTGTTCTATTTGTTCCCAACTATCAATAGAACCAGACTCAAGGTCTGTGTACCAAACGAATCCATTACCTTTAAGGGAACAAATGAACTATTTGACAAGGTAATCACTATATGTTCCAGCATTGTTGCACATTTCAACAAATTATGCAACATACTGCTTTAAATTTCTCTTACCATTGAACTGCTGAAATTTTAGGAGTTGATAACCGACAGGCATTTTCATGTTATCAATCCTTGCAGTGTAGGGCTTAGCATACGTAAAGGAGGATTTTACAGGAACCTCATATTTATCCTTGATGGTTCCAATGATGAAATCCTTATTTAATCAATCCAATTTTTTCCTTAAGAGGAAACTTAGATCTTCTTAGAGTGTTACCCTTACTTTGCGGAATGATCAATCATCTCTTGTGCTTGTGGACGCTTTCTAAGTGCATGACTAGATTCTTCATCCATTATGCCTTCCACCCTATCTATCAACTTAACAATTCAAGTATATTGATCATGAACATATTGGGTCAGGACTTCAATAGCCCTTTTTAAGCTCATAAGTTGTTCCATTACATACGAAGCATTAGTAGTCATTGTATGCATCACCATTATTGATGATGGAGAAAAAAATGTTTTCCCCAACTTGAGATGCATATATGCTATGCGGGGTAGATCCATTACTTAAGACATCATCATTGGTCAGAGCTAAAGGCTTCTTAAATTTAGATAAAGTACGTTAGAAAGAACCCTCTCAACCATTTTGGCAATGTCATTGCCATCTTTTGCAGTATTTGCAAGAGACTTCACACCTTTTAAAGATAAACCAAAGACAACAGCAAATTCAGATTGAACTTGTGATTCTTATTGTCCAAAAAATTTGGCTTGGTTTCTTGTGAGAGGTCCCATGATTCCCTTTGTAACATCTAAGATGTTTTCCACAACACTAGAGAACTTGGATTTGATAGTTTTTGCGGATCCTAATTTTGAGTTAACCTTCTTGGAAGACATCATAGTGTTTTTAAAATTTGATCATTCTAGAGAAGAAATAAGAGGTTAAGAGATTACACTGGACGTGCTGATTTGAAAGTGTCTAAGTTTTTTTCCTGAAAAATAACACTCAAGAAAATAAAAACAGCGACAAACAAGAGTATTTTATTTCAAAATATGTGTGGGGTTACAATATTTATAAAATATTAAGAGAAAGATGTAATCCTCTGATTCTTATCCTTACGTTCTTCAACTGATTCTTGAATGGATGAAATACTTATTTGTCCACAACTGCAGCTACCGCGACCACGATTAGCTCACGCGACCGTGATAAGTTAACCTTCGTGACTGACTGCGATCATGATTCTCAGACCGCGACCGTGGTAACTGAGGTTATTTCTGCTCCAGGTCTTCAGCTACACTTTCTTGCCTTCTTTTGATCACTTTTACACTCCAATTCACATCTTTCTATTTCATCAACTATGTGCCTGCAAAATGTGGATATCAGTGCATTCAATCACAATTGTGTCTCATTTATTCATTCAAAACATGTTAATGTGCATGAATATTGAGTGCAAATGAGTGGTAAAATCACCACTCATCAACACCCCCAACTTAAAACTTTTTCTTATCCTTAAGCAACACTACCTCTTACCATGAGACAACAATTATCTATGCCCAAACTTCATGCCTCAAAGATCACATTGACTTCAAGATTAGTCACTACCAGAAGTAGCTCATTGGACACGGGCTATGCTAATTTCACTACACCCCTCATCGTGGAATGCTATATCTAAGGATGCACAAGACTTAAAAGAGTAACCAAGCAACAACAACCAATACTCTAGAAGTGACTTACTTTTGACCAAAATTAAGCTATACTCCATTTGACTCATTGCTCAAAAGGTGATATAATCACCCACCTCAACTCGTTCACATGCCTCCTCACAAGAAACAAAATTCTACACACCAAGCTACCAAATATGAAATAAGGAATTTAAGTGCAAAACCTCTCTCCTTTACAAAAGAACTCTCCATGTTAACAAGAATCATACCATACGCTTGCCCTTATTTTCAATCACCACTACAAAGAGAGTAAATGACTGAAGATCTCAAAGGACTTTTTGAGCTTGTAACATAGGTTTGGGTTAAGGTAGGATATCATTTGGGAACAACATGGCTATACCCTTCCATGATCATCTACATCACACTATTTAATCTGCCTTTTTGATTATGGGCCACTCCTCTTTGATATTTTCTCTTTTCATATGCCTACTTTTTGCCTCTTTTGTTTACCCATTTTCTTCTATTTCTTTTTCTTGAACTTTTCATGCAATTATTTCCTTTGTTTGACCCATTCTTTTTCTATTCATTTGTTTTCAATTCTAGGGTACTTAGGTATTTCACTAAAAACTTTATGGACCTAACCTTACTTTTATCAATCTTTACAACCCCCAACGTAGGATTTTAGCCTTAAGTTATATTTTCAAGTTCAAGGAGGGCATGGTTAAAAACAGGGATAAAAAGAATGGTTCACAACTTATAATGTGTGTGCTAAAGAAAGGTCCAAAGGTTCAAAGTGGGTAACTAGGGATTACACTTATTCATGGGTAGGCTTTTTTGGATAAAGTGATATCCAAAGTCACAAAGATGGCCTAAGATTATTTCTCCACCCAAATACAATCAAAATTAGCTTTGAAAGAATAATGGGGCAAGTTCTAGATAACACAAGTATACAAGAGAGGAAGACAATTTACTCACCACATATGGCATCCAAAATTTGCTAAGGAGGCTTAATTGCCTTTCCCGTTAGATACAAAATTGGTGTATCTATCACTATTCACAAGTCAAAAACTTTTTCTAACACCTTGAGTCTATACCCCAGACGCTACATGGTGCTCATAATCTCGAAGGACCACAAGCTAACCCATGACTGGTACCTGCTGCAATAACTGTGTAATAAATACTGTAAGGATTGCGAAAAATAGGTGGAACATATGACATAAGGTTCAAATCTATAAATAAATCTGAATGCGGTATCAAAGTACCAAAACTAAATATAAGTACTGAAAAACTAAACAACTATCTGAAAATACTCTAGTCTGAAAAGGCTCTAACTGTCTGAACTGTGGAGTTGATGGGATAAGACCCTAACTAACTTCGACTACTAAAAATAATACTGAAATACTAAAAACCACCATGTCCTCAAACTATGAGGACTCACCACTACACTGATTATTGAAAATCTAAACTGCTAAGGTGCTCGGGAGCTTGTGCGTCTGAACCTATGATATAAGACATCATAAGGCAAAAGAAAAGCATGTGTCAGTACTTTAAATATACTGGTATGCTCAGTGAGGTAGGGTGAAATGCATGGGTTCACATGCATGAACAATAATAACTGAATAACATGAGTATGACTGAATGAGAGTATATGCATGAATATGTAAACTATATTGAGATCATCGTAACACTGAATACCGGAGTACTAGTAAATGAATGATTGTATCTGACAATATTGATTCTGTGGAACTATACAGAGTCTTGTACTGAGCTGAGTGACTGTACCTGATAGTCCTGAATCTATAGAACTGAACTGAGTTCCATACTGAGACTGAATCTAAAACTGAGACTGTGGGAAGTAATCATATAGCCGATATGCCCCTTCTCTAACTGATCTGGGGTCCAATCTGTAACCCCAGTTGGAAGGGTGTCAATACCGTGCCACGGGTAAGGACAAGTGTTGAGTTACCCTCATCTGGAAGATACTCTGAACGGGAATGGTGGTATCCTCAAATGGCAGGTAGATCACCTCATCAACCCTCAACTAGTAGGTCTATGTCTCAACCTACGCTGGCTACATAGTTCTGGAACGCAAGGACTGCTTCTAAGGATTTCACCCTCTACTAGCAGGTGAGTCCCCATCCTTGGGTTTACTCGGTACCAAATCCTATTCATAGAACTATAATGAAATATACGATCAACCAATATTTATCGAACCGAGAGATCCATGAATCGGGATCCTGATGCATATAGATACAAATTGAATCCTACTCCCAACTGAATAGACACCGGACTGAATTCTAAATTGTACTAGACTAGACTGAACTTTTACTGATCGTACTGTCTAACTAAACTGAACTGAGTTCACTAAGTTCCATGGACTGACGAAATACTACTGAATTCTTTTAACTACTGAATTCTACTGATCGAGCCATGACTGATTCTACTCTGTGACTAACTATGGCTCTAAACAAGCAGCTAAATTATCGGGTATTAAATACCCCTAGGACTCGATAGCATAAACTTAAAAGACATGGCATAATTTTTGAGACATGGTAACTAACTACTTCGTCATCATTCATTCTTTTGGGCATTCAAACAAACACTTGCATACATGCTAAACATGATGTAATTTCACTATTCAACTCACATGGACAATTCATCAAACACTTGTGGGGCATAATATATGCAAATAATACTAAAACAACATGTAGGCAACGTGATTCAATTCCAATTACATAATTCCAAGAATTTTAACATGAATTCACATGATAAAGAACACATACCAGTTAACTCTACTTGAATCTTGCAATAAATCATGAATACACTTTAATTCAAATCATGGAAATCATGAAATCACTCTACATGAACTTTAAAGGAGTTTCTTGGACTCCAAAGGTGAAAGGAACCCTTGGATGAACACTTCACATACCTTAGTTAGGGAATTTTTGAAAATTGATGGTGGAATCTTGAGTTCTTGATTTGAAATTGAAGTTTCTAGGGTTTTGTTCTTGAGCAAATTTGAGAAAAAATGAGGTTATTTGCTCCCTAAAGTGATTAATTTTGTGTTTTGGGGAATGAAGGTTGAGGAAAAAAGACCTAAATGCCCCCAAGGATGCGGTCTTTTAATGACTGAAAAACTATACCATCGACGCATAGACCAACGTGCCACATCGTTGACATCGATGCGATAGCCAACGCGTCGCGTTGTGTCTGCATCAAATCACTGGAAATTAATGCTGGGAGCTGGAGAAAACATTCATCAATGCGATAGTCGATGTGGCGATCCAAGATCGCATTGATCCACTATTTTGGGATTCCAAAGGAGCTTCAAACGAAGTCCGAAAAATACGAAACTTGTTCGAAAACACCTACGGACTTTCCTGATCATGAACCAAACTAAATATCCACATTTAATGAGCATAAAGATCATGAAATAAGATTGCCAACTTTCAAAAGATAAAATAACTCTAAGTTTGAATACTTAGCTAAAATATTCTAAGTCTAGGACCCCATCATAAGCCTAAAGGACTGATTTAAGCTAAGAACTTTATGGGGTCTTACATTATCTCCCCCTTGGGGACATTCATCCTCGAATGAGACTGCTGAAATTGAGAATCCATAGGGACCGGACTTAGACACTGGGCATGCATAACTGAAGCATGGTTTTATGATTGAGATCACTGATACACTGAATTATTGTCTGAACATGCATATCTGATGCATGAAATCATGACTGAACTAAACCATGAACATATGATTGAACATGTAATGGTAACTAATACCAACTTTTGTAACTGAAATCTTGACATGAAAATGAATAAGGTTAAAGAAAGCTATTACCTTAGACTGGGTCTGAGTTTGCGGAGAAGAGGTGAGGATACTTGGTCTGCATGTCTGCTTCTGCTTTTCAAGTAGATCCCTCAATAGACTAATTCCTCCAAAGAACTTTGACTAGAGGGACTTCTTTGTTCCTCAGTCTATGAATCTAGTAATCAAGGATTTCGACTGGAATCTCTTCATAAAAGAGGCTTTTTTGAACATCTATGCCCTCTATGGTGATTACGGCTAATGGGTCACCTATGCATTTCTTTATCAAGGAGACGTGAAACACTGGATGGACTAAAGATAGATTTGAAGGCAACTCAAGATCGTAAGCTACCTTTCCGAAATGGCTGAGAATTCGATAAGGACTGACATATCGAGGGTTGAGTTTCCCCATCTTGCCAAATATCTTCACCCCTTTCATAGGAGATATTTTCAAGTACACATAGTCACTAATCTCAAACTTAAGATCCTTTCTGCACATATCTGCGTACGATTCTTGCCGGCTCTGAGCTTTCTGAAGTCTTTCCTTGATCAACCGAACCTTTTCTAAGGTATCAAATACCAAGTTTGGCCCTATCACTACGACTTTACCTACTTCAATCGAACTAATGGGAGATCTATACTTTCTCCCATAAAGCACTTCAAACAGGGCCATCTGAATACTAGAGTGATAGTTGTTATTATATGTGAACTTAATCAAAGGCAAATGGTCATTCCAACTACCTTTAAAGCCTATCGTACATGGCCGCAACATATCCTCTAAAGTCTAAATGGTCCTTTATTCTTGACCATCTGTCTGAGGATGAAAAGTTATACTGAGGTGAACTCGGGTACCAAGACCCTTTTGGAATGCTTTCCAAAAATCAGAGGTGAACTGGGTACCTCTATCTTAGATAATAGACAATAGAACACTGTGCAATCTAACCAAATCCTTGATATAGAGTTTGGCACAATCCTCGGATGAGTAAGAGGTATGGACTGAAAGGAAATGAGCTGATTTGGTCATCCTATTTACAATGACCCAAACTGAATTAGGCTAACGACGAGTACGAGGCAAACCTGTCACAAAGTCCATGTTTACTTCATCCCATTTCTAGGTGGGAATGCTGAACTCCTACATGGACCTACTACACTTCTGATGCTCAATTTTAACTTGCTGGCATGTTGAGCACTTAGAGATAAACTCTACAATATCTCTCTTTATCCCACTCTACCAATAGATCTCCCACAAATCACGGTACATCTTAGTGGCCTCTGGATAAATAGAGTAGCATGCACCACGAGCCTCTACAATAATTCACTGCCTTAAGTCATCTACGCCTAGCATACATAGTCGACCTTGACAATGAAAAACTCCATCTCCCCCTTGGGAGAAAACCTCTACTTTTTGATCTTTGACTGACTTCTTCAACTTGACTAAACTGGGATCCCTATCCTACTTTTCCTTTACCTCGGAAACTAGGGATGATTCTGAACTACTCTTCACCCATACACTATCTTCTGCTGAATCGACTAAGCGGACACTTAGCCGGGCTAACTGATGAACTTCTTGTGCTAACTCTTTCTTACTGTCCTTCACATGAGCAATACTACCCATAGACATTCTACTGAGAGCACTGGACACTACATTGTCCTTGCTCGGATGATTCAAGACACTCATGTCTTAGTCTTTCAACAACTCCAACCACCTTCTCTGATGGAGGTTTAAATCTTTCTTAGAGAACACATACTGCAGGCTCTTATGACCAGTGAACACATCAACGTGTACACCATACAAATAGTGCCTCCAAACCTTTAAGGCAAAAACTACTGCTACTAACTCAAGATCATAAGTAGAATAGTTCTTCTCATGGAGTTTAAGCTTTCTAGAGACATAGACGATGACCTTACCTCTCTGTATCAGAACACACCCTAAGCCAACATTGGAGGCATCACAATACATAACAAAGCCATCTGAATCATTTGGTAAGGTCAAAACTAGAGCTGTAGTGAGAGACTTCAACTCCTGAAAACACTTTTCACAAGAATTTAATCACTGAAATTTGACTTTCTTCTGAGTCAATCTGGACATAGGGGATGTAATAGACGAAAATCCCTCAATGAACCATCGGTATTAGTCTGCCAAACCTAAAAAACTCCTGATATCTGATAAAGAGATGGGCCTAGGCCAGTTTCTCACTGCCTTAGTCTTTTGGGGATCAACTCTAATGCCATCACCAGAAATTATATGGCCAAGAAAGGCTACTGACCTTAGCCAAAATTCACACTTACTGAATTTGGTGAATAGTTGATAGTTTCTGAGAGTCTGTAATACTATTATGAGATAGTCTGCATAATCGCGTTCGCTACGGGAGTTAACAAGAATGTCATCTATGAAGACTATGATGAACATGTCCAAGTACTGCTTGAACACACGGTTCATCAAGTCTATGAAAGTAGCTGGGGAATTAGTAAGACCAAAGGACATGACTAAGAATTTAAAGTGACCGTACCGAGTTCAAAAAGTTGTCTTCGGGATGTCATATTCTCTAACTCTGAACTGATGATAGCCTGATCTGAGGTCTATCTTAGAAAATTAACTGATACCCTGAAGTTGGTCAAACAAGTCATCAATTATGAGAAGTGGATACTTGTTCTTGACCGTGACTTTATTTAACTAATGATAGTCAATATACATTCTGAGAGAACCGTCTTTCTTACACACGAATAGAACTAGTGCGCCCCACAGGGACACACTGGGTCTGATGAGCCCCTTATCTAAGAGATTCTTTAACTATTTCTTTAATTCTCTAAGTTCTGCTTGATCTATTCTGTATGGCGGTATAGATATGGGTTGAGTATCTGGGAGAAGATCGATTCTGAAATCAATTTCCCTTTCGAAAGGAACTCCAGGAAGATCTTCGGGAAACACATCTGGGAATTCACATGCTACTGACACTGATTCAAGAGTAGGGGTTTCTGAACTAGAGTCCTAGACTCGAACGAGATGGTAGACACATCTCTTAGATATTATTTTTCTAGCCCGAAGGTAAGAAACAAACTGATCACTGAGTGCTGAAGTACTACCCCTTCACTCTAGGATGGGTTTATTTGGAAACTAAAATTGAACAATTCTATTTATGCAGTCGACTGAGGCATAGCAGGAATGAAGCCAATCCATGCTGATAATGATATCAAAATCAGTCATCTTTAATTTGACTAAGTCTGCTGAAGTGACTTTCTGATATACCATAATCGAACAGTTCCTGTATACCCACCGGGATATGATAGATTTACCCACTGGGGGAGAACTGAGAAAGGATCTACTAGGATATCGGGAATGACTCTGAAGTCAACAACTATATGAGGAGTAACAAGGGACAAAGAGGCTCCTGGATCTAGTAAAGTGTAAATATGCAAATGATAAACTTGTAACGTACCAGTGACCACATCAGGAGAAATTTCCTATTCCTATCAGGACTGAAAAACATAGAGTTTGTTTGGGCGTTGCCCACTGGTGGCACCGGAAGCGGCACCCTGCTGATTCGAGAAACCAGACTAAGCTGGGGAACGATTATAATGACCCTAAGAACCTAACTGGGGATAATATCTGACTCTGTGTCCAGGCTTACCACACCCGAAACACACATTGCTGCCTTCTCTATAGATACCCAGGTGGTTTCTGCTACACTTTTGATAAAGAGGATTGGTTCGGATACTACTAACACTACCCAAGGGTTTCAGACCTGGTGCCCTATCCCTATTGCCGTCTCTGAATTTTGGAATAGAAGTACTGACTGAGGACAGAGCTGGGACTGATTATTTTGGGCGGAACTGAGAATGATTCCCACTCTCTGACTTAGGCTGAGCGAAGTTGAAACTACTTGTTCTAGCTATCTTATTCTACTTCTCTCTCTCCTTATTCTTCTGCTCTTCTATCTACTATGTACGAACCATTAGCCTTGACAAGTCCATCTCACTAATCAACATCACAGTTTTGCACTCCTTAACCACACTATCTTTTACTCCAGACACAAACTTGTTCATCTTAGACCTGTTATCTGCTACCACATGAGTAGCATATCTGCTAATTGAGTAAAATGTAAAGAATACTCTTTCACCGTCATGTTGCCCTACTTTAGATTGATAAATTCTAGAACCTTCGCTTTCCTCAACTCAAGTGGAAAGAACCTATCCAGAAAAGCAGGGGCAAACTCCACCCACTCTATGGGCCCTGCATCTACTACCCTTTCTGTCTTCCACTGTTTAAACCATGAGTGAGCCACATCCTACAGCTGGTATGTAGCTAACACAGCAATCTCACTAGACGTCACCCCCATAATATTGGTAACCTTCAGCACCTAATCAAGAAATTCCTGAGGGTCTATATCTGACTTAGACCCGATAAACGATGGAGGGTTCATTCGGGTGAAGTCCTGAATCCTGGCAGCAGCAGTATTGGCCACTGGGTTGGCTGGAACCACACCTGGACGTTCATTCTAGGCTGCTATAGAATAATCTAGGGTGGTGAAGGCTACTCTGAACTCTGCGTGGGAGACATGCTCACCCAAATAATCTGGATGGACGGCTTGAGGGGCTGTTTGGTCTCCCGTTCCTCTTCCTTGAGTCCTCTTTGGAGGCATATTCTATAAATGGTAGAGAAGCTAGAATTAGAAAGAGAGTGTAACTGGAGCTCATGCTCACTCGCACTACATAAATACTTAAAGAAGGGAAACTTTTTCTAAAATATCTTGTAGCCTCCTTTCCATAAGTGTGGCACGAAACACACCTATGCAAAAGACTTTACTAGATGTAACTTTTAGACTTTCTAGGACACTTTTGAACCTTAGGCTCTGATACCAAGTTTTTAATGCCCCGAGTCTATACCCCGGATGCTACACGGTTCTCATAATCCCGAAGGACCACAAGCTAACCCATGACTGGTACCTACTGCAATAACTGTTTAATAAATATAGTAAGGATTGTGGAAAATAGGTAAAACATATTCCATAAGGTTAAAATCTGTAAATAAAACTAAATGTGGTATAAACTAGCAAAACTGAATATAAGTACTGAACAACTATCTAAAAATACTCTAGTCTGAAAAGGCTCTAACTGTCTAAACTGTGGAGTTGATGGGAAAAGCCCCTAACTAAATTTGACTACTGAAAATAATACTGAAATACTAAAAACCACCATGTCCTCAAACTATGAGGACTCACCACTACATTGATTATTGAAAATCTAAACTGCTAAGGTGCTCGGGAGCCTGTACGTCTGAACCTATAATATAAGATATCATAGGGCAAAAGAAAAGTATGCGTCAGTACTTTGAATATACTGGTATGCTCAGTGAGGTAGGGTGAAATGCATGGGTCATATGCATGAACAATAATAACTGAATAACATGAGTATGACTGAATGAGAGTACATGCATGAATATGTAAACTATAAAGAGATCATCATAATACTGAATACTGGATTACTGGTAACTGAATGACTGTATCTAATAGTCTTAATTCTGTGGAACTATACAGAGTCCCGTACTGAGCTGAGTGACTGTGCCTGATAGTCCTGAATCTGTAGAACTGAACTGAGTTGCATACTGAGACTGAATCTAAAACTGAGATTGTGGGAAGTAATCATATAGCCGATATGCCCCTTCTCTAACTGATCTGGGGTCCAATCTGTAACCCCAGTTGGAAGGGTGTCAATACTGTGCCACGGGTAAGGAAAAGTTCTGAGTCACCCTCATCTGGCAGGTACTTTGAACAAGAACAGTGGTACCCTTAGCTGGCAGGTAGATCACCTCATCAACCCTCAACTGGAAGGTTAATGTCTCAACCTACACTGGCTACGTATTTCTGGAATGCAAGGACTGCTTCTAGGGATTTTACCCTCTACTGGAAGGTGCGTCCCCATCCTTGGGTTTACTCAATACTGAATCCCACTCCCAATTGAATAGACACCGGACTGAATTCTAAACTGTACTAGGCTAGACTGAATTATTACTAATTGTACTGTATAACAAAACTAAACTGAGTTCACTGAGTTCCGTGGACTGATGGAATACTACTGAATTCTATTAACTAACTGAATTTTACTGATCGAGACCTGACTAATTCTACTTTGTGACTAACTATGGCTCTAGAAAAGCAGCTAAGTTATTAGGTATTAAATACCCTCAGGACTCAATATCATAAACTTAAAAGACATGGCATAATTTACAATGTCACAGGTAATCAGACCTCCCTTGCATTAATGACTTAGATGCCATGGGTACTCAGAATTTCCTGCATCTATGTCTCAAAACCCAAACACGATGCTTTACCCTCAAGAATGTTGTCAATTAATCTATTATAGTGAAAGGCTCGTTATGCATCATCATAATAAAAAAAACTAAAGTAAAAAGAGAAACTAAACATAAAACTACATGATAATACATGAAAACGTGGGTACCATCAGAGTGACCAAATATGGCATCCAAAAAATAAATAAAATGATATCCAAAATGTCATCCAAAACATTCATAAAAAATAATATCCGGCAACACATCAAAATAATACAAATATAGGGAAAAACACCCCTAACTGAAAGGCTAGCAGTGTCCCCACTACATGATCAATAAAATCATACACAAAAGGTAAGGGTCCTCCTTGAATCTTTATCTGGAGCTGCTCTCTCCCACTGAATCTGTACCATCACCACTGGCATTATTAACTGACCAATCTATAGGGGCCTCGTCATCACTCTCCGCCTAGGAAGAAGGTAATCTATCATGGGGTTTTAGGACCTTTCACATGCCCTTTATCCCTTTCCATATCTTGCTAAAGAATTTGTCCTTTTATTTCTCTATCTTTACTACCTTATTGTGTGACTCCTTGAGGTCCCTGTGTGATGCAACCAAGGCTGAATAAGCTCTCTCCAAGCTATAAACTATGGCTCCCTGCTTCTTCTTCTCCTCTCGGTATATCTCATAATCAGATTGAGCTACATATGAGTGACGAGCAGTGGAGGACTCTCCCGGTCCCTTCAGCAATCTGTACAATAGCTCCCTGACCACCTACATCTGACTTGAGATGTCATCAATGGGATTGGTTGAGAAAGGTCTACAAGAGTCTGTTTCCTCCTGGGCCGACTTGCCTGAGTCCACCTTTCTTTTCTTGCTCTGACCTGGGGCACCCTCACCCTAAAATTTTGGTGAAAAGATATGGGGGCCTGAGAGAACCCATGTATCTACAGCATACTCCTCCACCTATGCTCTCTTACATAACTCAGTAATAAGGGACGGGAAGAGAAAATGTGTACCTCCATGGTTCTTGAAGTACCTCCACTCTGAGAACATAATATCTCCCACATTGAGTGCAATGTGAAATAGGAGAGAAGCCACTATCATAGCTTGCAAGTCTTTGATAGTATTCAATTGAGTGCATGGAGATACTCTGCTACAAATGATATTCAACCAAAGCCTGGGCTCAGATGTGAAATCATTCATCAAATGTCTTTCTTGGTGTTGGCCCAGGGAAACTCTTTGTTAGGACATAAAATGTTCGCCATCTAGGTCCCTAGATCATATGCTTTTACATGGAAATGCTCCATGTCAGCATCTGGGAGCTCATACACCTTATTGATCTGCTCTGCTATAAAGTTCACTTGCTAACCCCAAATTGTCATCACTGGGTTTGTTAGAGAATCTACGTTGAGGTTATCATAGAATTCACGTACCCATTGCTCATTATCATGGCAGGGGTCCATGGAAAAACACTTCCACCCGGTAGCAGTGAGTCTGACAAAGAAACCTAGGTTCTTCTCCTCCACTTTGTACTAGATGATATTTCTCTGAGGGAGTAGCTTTTTCTAGGCAAGTCAGTATAGTAGAGGTTTTGGCATTGAGCGTCCATGAATCTGGTTTTGTTAAAATCTCTTATTTTTGTCGCTTAATACCTATAAGAAATACATGATAGACCATCATTAGCATTATTATACCCCAAAGCATACTAGATTGATCAAATAAACTAATATGGTAGTGTTATAGAAGTTCCAGGGTGAGAAATGGATGCACAAAAATTTTGGTTTCTGTAGATACTACCCTCAAGTATAGTGATCGTGGAGCAATGATTGCGATCGCGGTACCTGAGACCATAGTCGCAGTCTACACATCACTTAAAAATTTACACATGATCAACCTGATAACGATTACCATTTGAGATTACCATAGTCGCAGTCTACACATCACTCAAAAATGGTAACGATTGTGTCTTGAGATCAAAATTGAGTCTCATTTGAAATGACTCAAAGAAAATATGTACGTACTTGAGTCAAAAACTAACAACGGATCACAAAAGATAAAAGCACACAAAGAAAGGCAACAAGAAAAAAATGGACTCAAGCAACTAATTCACAACTAAGTAGGTGATTACTAGTTGCAAATTAGTACTACAATCAAGAAATGAGACCAAAAGAGTCAAGAAAAGAAACCAAGAATCCAAAATTTGAGCTTTAGCAATTTTGGGTAGGGTGTTGACATGGCAGCCTCTCATTGGTTGTTGAAATTTTGAAATTTTTTTCTTGTATTCAACTTGTATTCAATCAATCTTCAAATTAGGAGGTGGAGAATTGGTTTTGATGAAATAAATACAAAGAATGGACCCTTTTTCAAGCTCAAAAGAGTTTAAATTCGTTATGGTTCCCCCTTGTACGTTCCATTGTACTTTCCCTTGTCCTTTTCTTTAAGAATATTCCTTTTGATGCCTTTTGAATTTCTTTCTTACTTTGGAAGACTTGGAACATGCTTGGAATATTCGTTGAGACAAATAAGTAGTACACTCTCTTTCTTCTCCTTTTTAGATCAAACAACACTGTTTAAATATTCTTGTTCAACAATACATGATGAACATGAAGAACACCAAGAGCATTCAAAGATTAAATCCAAGTCAAATGAGCTTCGAATTTGATTATTTTTGTTTCTTTCTGCACATGTTGAGCTCCTAATCACAACCCACACATGTTCAAGCCACAAATCTCAACAAATTTCAAGATCCACACCTTTCAAGTTTCTTCAACCTTTAAGCTCAACAATGGTAAAAACTCAAAATAACCCAGATTAAGCTCAAATCCTAGATCTAGATCCTATTAGTGTTAGGAAACAAGGATCTAACACTAGAAACAAGCAAAAACAATAAAAAATTCCTAGATCTAAATCTCAAAATTTGGCCAAAGTACAAAAACGTGACAACTATTTTTTTTATGAATTTTGGATTTTTGACACTCTTTTTTGTTGATTTTCGAAGTAACAATCCCAATATTGATTTTGTTGGAACAAAATTAAACCCTTACTCTTGATACCAAATGATACCTAAATCGGCCTAAGTGAGAAGAAGACTAACTAATAAAACAAAACACAAACAAGCAAGAAGGTAAAGATAAATAAGTTGACATAAGAGAATACAAGAAATAAGAACCAAAACGTGTATCAAACGCTAAGACCCCTAAGACTCATTTAAAAAAATACCAAATTCTTACGTGAACCTCAAGGGAATCGAAATCCCCACATATTTCTAAATAAGTAACCAACACAAACGATTTCACGTTTGTCATAAGTGATTCCACACTTGTAAAACACTCATAAGAGTATTCTCTCAAAATATTATCAAAGTTAGAAATAAAAATGGTTAAGGCACATATTTATTGTGTTGCCTTTGCCCTAGATAACCTATTACAAGAAATAGCCCAAAAGTGGTTATTTTGAAAATAACCCGCATGGGCTCTTCAAATCATACTCCAAATCCCCAAGAAATTATCCACACATGGAATTGTGGGCTAAGGAGTTTAAACGGGGCCACCAAATGCATCTTTGAGCTCTTTCTTTGATCATGGACTTGACCTCTTTGCATTGGCCTCGGAAGATGTAATTTAAATCTTGAAGGCCCCGTTGGCTCATAGCAGTATAATTCAATAGCGGTAAAACTACCGCTAGGTGGTCAAAATACTCATTACAATTATAGTAGTTGGATACCACTATAGCAGCGCTATATGTAAGGTATCGCTATACCGGTCAAAACCATAGATTTATGTAATATTTCTGAAAAATAATTTATTATTTTCTAAATATATTTTGGCTCAAAGAAAGGGCGAACTAGAATGAATTCCATCATAAATTTATTGTTTGGCTTCAGTAAGGAAAGTAATTCATCCACGTTAACTTTTGATTGATGAATAAGCCTTAAGATCACTAATTCACATAGTTAGAGGAGGATTTTTAAGACTGAATTTGATAAATTGTTGGTGCAAGGAGGAAATTAAGGGATATACTAATGGTTTTAACTTTATTAATGCATAATTACCCTAGATTTTCGATAGTGTGAAAGTGTCTAACTTGAATTTTAAATTATAACCATTTTTAACAATCTATATAGTATTTTATTTTTTCATAAAATTTGATTAGAGGGGGGGGGTTGTAGATTATTTTTTATTAAATAAAATTGAGGGTGGGTGGAGGTGAGGGTAGGGCTAGATAAGGAGAGGGAAAATTTTGAACTAATTTTGAGAATATATAATGAACATAATTAGATAATACATATATATTTATAAATTTTAGACGAAAGAGACGGAAATACAATAGAATAAAAAATTAAATTATTTTTGACAATCTAAAATCTATAAATTGTAGCACTAAATACTATAAAAAAGAAAAATGAAATGTAATTTTTTTCTGTGATTATTTTTACTAATATAGATTTTGTCAATGGGGTGTGTGTGTATGGAGGTGGAGGTGGAGGAGGGGGAGGGGGAGGGGGAGGGGGAGGGGGGAGGGAAATATTAACAATTTACTTAATATCTTCATATTGTGAAAAGTATAATAAAAAATTATGAAACATAAAACTTTTTCTACAATTATATAATTATTTTTTGGGGGTGGAGTCGGGGTGAAGCTGCGGAAAAGTAGATTTTTTTTCATATTTTATTGAAAAATATATATTAGTAGAATTTTCTTTTTAGATAATATGATTTAATACTAGACATTTCAATATAAAATGATTAGAATTAGTACTTTAATATTATCCGCATATTGTGTGGGTACATATACTAGTATATAATACAAGTCAAAAGATGGCGTTCTTTTTGGAGAAAAAATTAGGTGAAAAATAAAGTGGTTTAGAGATTAAAGTGCATTATGTAAGATTTGTGGTCTTGGAATATAAATAAAAAAATAAAAGTCAGAAGTGGTTTAAATTTTGGAGAAAAAAATTGGTGGCAATAGATGGTTTTGGAACCAAAAGGGCATCGTGATCTTTTGATCGATTTGTGCCATATCCATTTGCGCCAAATAGCATTACTCTATTTTATTAAATATATGTTAGTTTAATATTAAATTTTCATACTTTTTGTGCAAGTTTAGATCCTAGACCACTGAAGTACGCAAATGAGTTGTAACTCCCGCTCCAACTTTTGTGATGGGACATTTGTATTGTTCTACAATGGACAAGATATCTATCTTATTTTAGTAAGAATTTAACTAGTATGCATTGAATTGTTGATGGAGGAAAAACAACTAAATATAAATATCTTCTATATTGAAACACAACATTCTTTCATTGCAAGGAAGACGTAATAAGTTAAGGGTAAATGTTTATGCTTTGATTATGAAAAAGAAAAAGAGTAAAAATTTACCATAGTATTTTATTTGTGTTGATGATTGTCTCTAATTCCTTCAGTGGTAAATGTCAGGTCCTTCAATGGTGTTGAAGTGGGAAATTGATAGGATAGAACAGTGAAAGAGATTTTCTTATTTTTGATAAGATAAGTAAGAATCAAACTCTATATAATTAATTTAGAGTTCAAGTTACCTTATAAAACTCTTTTATTTATTTTTATTAAATATCAATAATATGTGTGTATTGTGATAATCATAAAAGTTTTCTAAAAATAACTCTGATCATGTAAATTTTGTGTGCACTAGCAGTGCATACTAGTTAAACTTTATATGTAATCAAACTACGCATCTTTTAGACTCGGTTATATTTTTGTTCTTAGTTTGTAGTCTGCTCACTCTACTGATGACTAGCTAACTAGTTCTTGGAATGTATTATGGGTTATAATTTTATATTATACCAAAATATTATTTTAGTTTGATATTTATTATTATTAGACTTTAATATTTCGACTTGAATTAATTTTAATTAGATTATTGTTTGCCTCGATTCACCTGATTTGGAATAGTTGGACATCATCAGGACTTAAATTGAAATTGGGTCATACCACAATTGCTTATGAATATTTGAAAGAACATATGATCAAGCATCGCCTATTAAGATCAAATTATTGTGTTCAAACTTCATATTATTCTACTTTTAATATTGTTAAAGTACACGCCCTACTGATTAACTTGTTTTAGCCTAGCAGTTTCCTATCAATGAAACAAGTAGTCTAACGTGTTTCAATCAAGCTAAAACTGTAAGTAAATAACACAGTGATTTTCACGTGGAAAACACCCAGCTCAAAGAGGTTTAAAAAACCATAACATGAACTTCTATAGGATTTAACCTCAACTTCACTAAAACACTTGAGCCTCAACAATTAACAAATATAATACTCATATAAACTAGCAATTAAACTCTAACTCCTATTTCTACAAAACATAAACCTTCCCAAGGTAAGTATTCCCAAGTTTTCGAGTTCTCCAACTTGAAGACACTAATCCTAACTCAGTTTGTACTTCACTGAGACTAGAATTAAAGAACAGTACAACTCAATAACCAACCTAATACATAAAGTCTAAGACACCTTAACTCAAAGTAAAAGGAATAGGTTCAACTTTGACTTCTTCAAGCTGTTGAAATAATTTGCCAATTTTTGCTTTATTTTTGAGTGCATGAGTGACTATGACGGCTATTCTCTTCTATTTAAAACCAACTCATGAAAGAGTCCTTCAAACAGTCTCCTATCTTCCGTTGAACTCTTTAGCTCTTTTGATGATCAGTTGGTTAAAAGTCCTTCTTCAAGTTAATCTCTTTGACTATGTAGAATTCTTCATCACCTCTTCTATCTTCAAGTGCTATAATTAAACTCAACCTCTTTTTATCACACGCGATATCTATCTTGAATTTATCAGAACTTTGTTATCCACCTAAGCAATCTCATCTTGAACTGCATTCTAGTAAACTATGTGAATGAACCAGCTTGAGGAACATGTTTCATTCAGTTATCAATTATCAAAACTCAATGTCCCAACAAATTCCCCATTTTTTAGGATGACAAACCACAATCTTTCATGAATCTACTATATTTCCTATAACACTTAAGCAAGAACAAACATTGTAACAAAACAGGTTAATGATAGAGTTATAAGCATTGCACAATCACTTATTCCCCCTTTTGACATCATCAAAAAGTTAGTTCAAGGGAAAGTGAGACAAGGTTCAAGTGATAAATAACGCGTAGCCACTGGGGCAATCATCAAGACAAAGCAAAACTTGAAATAAATTGAATAAATAATGCATTAAAAATGGTAGGAACAAGATTGACAATAGCAAAAAAAACTCTTTCATTAAATATCAAACAACGAATTATAGAAAACCAGTACTTACCATCAAAATATAAACCAGATGAGATACACAACAAAAAAATAGTGTTCCTAAGGCATTAAAAGGAAGAGGAATAAGGAGAAGGGATAAGCTGGGTCAACTTGCGAATAGTTTCAACATTTTCAGCCCTTTCACGAGTAAGATCCGCCTGAAGAGATTCAATATGGGCAAGAAGGGTCACCGTTTCAGCCTCATGAGCATCTAGAGCTGTAGCCAATTCTGCATCCTTCACAATAAAATCTTTCCTTGCTCGCTGTAGAGGGGTATCAACACTCCTCATTGAAACAGTTAAGGACAGGTGATTCACTATTCCAATAAAGTCTTTGGTGGTCCACAATGACCATACTTGAACATGGATAGAGTAATCTTCAAACACTAGGTCAAGCCAGAACTCATAAGGTAGAGTGTGTCCTTTTCCATCTTTAACGAGTACCTTCTGCATGTACTTGATCATAAGTCTGGGCAAGTCAATTTTGAATTTTGTATCCAAGAGTTCCATGAGAGTCAAGTCAAGAAAGTTTTCCTTAGTGCACCTTTCCTTTCTAGAAATAATCATCTTGTGCACAACTTCAAAATAGAGATGATGAAAAGGGGACATTTCATGCTTAAGTACCCTGCGATAGTGAAGAAGATTAGGATTGCCAAAAAAAATTCTAGAAATATCTAGAGTAGAGGTAAGATTTTCATAAGGGGGCATTCAAACTTCACATAATGAACACATCCCCCTATATAAATATCTAAGATCCTAGCCAGATCATCAGCTACTAGATTAATGGGTACCCCTCTTACAGAAGAAGATAACAGATCACCATGCTCAATTCCATTGTTATAAAACTCATATACCTAAGATTTTCCAAACTTTCTTTGAGAATCACCTTGAAGAAACAGATTGGTCCACCCATGAACATTCAATTTCGTTAATAAAACTTTTATAGAAGGACCCCAAAACTAGTCACTACTCTACCACGAGAAAGTTTCTTCTTCTAAAAGTGAAGAATATAATCCATCTTGGAATCAAGAGGTTCAGAAGTCTCTTCAATGTCAAAATCCTCATAAGGAATAGGTGTAAGACCTTATTTCTTAGAGTGAGAGGTAAGCTTTGACTTGGAGGGTTTTGATGGGGGAGAAGATTTTGACTTAGCCTTGAACTTGGGAGTAGGAGGAGGAGGATGAAAGATAGAGGGTTTAGAAATAGTGTATTTCACAGTCTTTCCCTTTCTCACAGAGTGAAGCAACATATCTTGTAAAGAGGAAAGAGGGAAAGGAATAGGTGAAGTGGAGCGTGTCTTTTTACTAGCTCAAATTGCCTCGACCATAGAAGCCTCCTCTTTCCATTTTTTATGGTGAGTGTGAGGAGTCTTAGGTGAAACAGTAAATGAACGTGGATTATCAGGTTGGTCCAGATCATTAACAACAATACGAGTTGGGGAATATTTCATTGTGGACTGAGATTTGGATCATTGAGGAATTAAATCTGCAATGGGGATATCATCAGTGACTTTTGAATCTAGAATTTAAAGATGTGGAACATTTAGAACTGTCGTGTTTAGATTTAGAGTGAATGAAAGGCCTACTGAGAATTGATAAAATTGATTTTAAAGTTGTACCATCTAGCAAAATCGGATAATTTTATTGAGACACTGGGAAGAATGTGAATTGGAGTGTTAGCACTTAGATGAATAATAAGCTCAGCGGATGTATCTTATATTATGAAGATTGGATTTTTGTGATTCAAGCAAAGAAGGGGAGGCCATATTAAGGTCAAACATGATATCACTCAAGAAAAAAATTAATTGTAAGAGCTTTGGATATTTGGTGTGAGAAAAAAACCAAGGATGAAACATATTTAAGGAGGAAAAAGATTGGAAGTTAAAACTTAAAGAAGATGTATTAATTGTGTTTAGAAAGGAGATGATGTAAAAGTGGCAGTGATGTGAAGGCAGTGGCAGTTTTTTTGAAAATAGCGGACACTTGAGATTTTGGCGGTTACACTTTAGTAGTAGGACAAGTAATACTTGGACCACATAAACTCATCTATTTCAACTTATGCAATTTAAGGAGGTACTTACAAATTCATACCTAATGTAAGAAGTCATGGACTTATATACTTGTACAATCCAATATCGTTGCATAAATCAATACAAGGTTTATTCAAGTTAGTATAAGTTCAGGACTTAGGATACACAATTAAATGTTCAAAACTAAATTAATCAACACTATAGTCTAGATTGAGCATGAACAACAAATCTAGTCAATCCTTGGAGGGGATTTATGCAATTTTAATCATCCCCAATTCCAGCCTTTTCCTTTCAAAGTGTTCCCTACTCAAGGCTTAGTAAGAATATAAAAAATTTGACCTTTAGTAGAACAAAATATAATACTTATGAGACCTTTTCCAATATTATCTCTAAGAAAGTGATGTCTGATATCAATATATTTTGTTATTTTATATTGAAATGGATTCTTAACAATGTTAATTACACTGGTGCTATCACAATAGATTGGAACACACCCTATTTCCATACAAAAATCCTATAATTATTATTTGATCCATAGCAATTTGGCACAACAAGATCCAGCGACAACATACTCAACTTCAGCAGATGATAAAGCTACAGAGTTTTGCTTCCTAGTGGACTAGGAGATCAAACATGATCCAAGAAAGTGAGCCATACCTGTAGTATTTTTCTTGTACACTAGAAAGCCTACATAGTCAACATCAGAATAACCTACTAATTTGAAATTGCTACCTTTAGGATACCAAAGACCAAGATTAGTGGTTCCTTTGAGATATCTGAAGACCCTCTTAACTGATTTAAAGTGTGACTCTTTTGGATTTTCTTGAAATCTTGCACATAATCCTATGCTAAAAACAATATCAGGTCTACTTATTGTAAGGTAGAGAAAATATTCTATCATTTCTCTATATAGCTTTTGGTCCACAGATGGACTTATTTCATCCAACTCTAGTTTTATGGCAGTGGCATTAGGAGTGTTGATCTTGTTTGCTTCTTCCATAGATAACTTCTTGAGAAGTTCTTTAGCACACTTTTGCTGATGAATCATAGTACCACTAGCTGTCTGTTTGATTTACAAGCCTAAGAAAAAAATTAAGCTCTCTCATCATACTCATTTTAAATTCACAACTCATGAGTTTTGCAAGGTCATATGTCATGTTGATGTTTGTGGATCCAAATATGATGTCATCAACATAAACCTACATAATTAATAGATCTTTTCCATTAGTCTTTAAGAAGAGAGTGTTGTCAATTTTACCTCTCATGTGTCCATGTTCCAAATTCTTTTTGACAATCTTCCATACCAAGATCTGGGAGCATGTTTTAGTCCATACAAAGCCTTATCAAGTGTGTACAAATGATCATGGAATTCTTTACTTTTAAACCCAGGAGACTTCTTTACATACACTTTTTCCTTAAGAATATCATTCAGGAAGGCACTCTTTAAATCTATTTGATAAAGAATAAACTCCTTGTAAGCTACAATAGCCACAAGAAGTCTTATTGCTTTAAGTCTTTCCAATGGGGTAAAAGTCTCATCAAAGTCTATGCCTTTTTCCTGATTGTACCCTTTGACCACTAGTTTTGCCTTGTTCCTTATAACTGTTCCATATTCACCAACCTTATTTTTGTACACCCATTTAGTTCCAATCACAATTCTATATTGTAGAGGTGGAACTAAATGCCACACTTTGCCTTTTTAAAACTGGTTGAGCTCCTATCTAATCATCATCAAGAAGTGCCTCATTCACCTTTTTTTGGCTCAATTACTAACTAAAAGGCTTTGAAAGCATACAAGTTATTTAGGCCAAATCTTGTAGTGATTCCTGAGGTGAGATCATTGAGAACATTTTCAATGGGATGAGAATCTTGATATTTGTATCCTTTTAGGACTAATACTTGAGAGATGCTAGGATCATATTATCTGGTTTGATCTGGAGTAGCTGGTGGATCAGTTCCTACTGTCGATGAAGAAGGTTGGACAACCTGCTCCTTCACTTGCTCTTTAGAATCACTTTTTTCCTGCAGGTTAGTCTCAGCGCAAGTTTCATCAAATACTACGTGTACACTTTCTTTAACACAATTTGTTTTACTGTTTAGGACCCTAATTGCCTTCCTATGATGTGAATATCCTAGGAAGATTCCCTCATCACTTTTAGCATCAAAGTTTCCCAAATTCTCTTTGCCATTATTATGAAGAAACACTTACAACCAAAAGTTCTAAAGTGAGAGATATTAGGCTTTCTTTCTTTAGTAATTCATAGGGAGTCTTCTCTAGTTTAGGACTTATCATGCATCTATTTATAACATATGCAACCATTTTGATTGCCTCAGCCCAAATATTTTTTGTAAGATTTCCTGCAAGCATCATTGTTCTGGCCATGTATTTCAATGTCCTATTTTTCCTTCCCACTACTCTATTTTTCTTAGGAGTTCTGGGAGTAGAGAAATTATGATCTATACCATTTGTGGAACAAAATTCTAAAAACTTAGTATTTTTAAATTTTGTACCATGGTCATATCTTATGAAAATTAGGTAATTGCCTAGTTTCTTTTCCATTTTCTTGATGAATAAGGAAAAAATATCAAAAATATCTTCTTTGGAAGCTAAAAATAGTGTCCAGGTAAACCTGGAGTAATCATCAACAATTACGAAGACATACTTTTTCCACCTCTGCTTTGAAATCTCATTGGACCACAAAGATCCATATGGATCAAGTCAAGGCACCTGATTGTAATGACATGGTTATTTAGTATGAAAGAGGACCTTACCTGTTTCCACCTTACACAAGCATTACAAATATTTTATTCCTTGAACTTGGTTTTGGGCAAGCCCAACACCATATCTTTGAAAGAGAGTTTGTTCAATTGTTTCAAACTTGCATGTCCAAACTTTTTGTGCCAAAAGAGGGTACCATTTTCTATTGCACTTAAACATGTCAGCCTTGTTTCTGGCATAGTCATTATCAGCTTTGTACATATTTTTGTGTCTTTTTGCACTGATTACAACCTCCTTGGTATCCATCTTTTTAACCTTAACACCTGCAATAGTAAAAATAACTTTGTTACCTTTATCACATAGTTGTGATATACTAAGCATATTGTTCTTTAATCCTTCCACAAGATAGACATCTTCCAGTGCCCTTGATTCAGAGTTCCCAATCTTTCCAACTCCTGTTATGTTTCTTTTTTTGGCATCACCAAAAGGTACTCCTACTCCACTTATTTTGGAGAGTGAAAGCAATTGTTTTCTATCACCAGTCATGTGTCTTAAGCAAGCACTATAAAGTACCAATGCTTCTTGCTTCCTTTCACTCTCACCTGCAAAAATATTCAAGGGTTAAATCTTGGAACCCAGATAAGCTTGGGTCCTTTCTTATGAGAAAAAAGGATGAATCGGGGTTCTTTTGGCCCAATGAGGCAATAGGTTATTTGACCTATTTCTCTGACTGATTTTGTTATTTACTTTATTTGTCTGGGTTTTCATGAAATCATATTTCTTTGCCAGACTTGTATTTCTAGACCAGCTTTTATCAACAATTGGACATTCGGTAGTTGGATGTCTACGATTGCCACAAATATAGCACAAATCCTTAATAACATTGTAGCTCTTGTAAAATCATAATCTAGCCTTTTCACTATGAGTCCTTTCACCCAATTGATGAACAATTCTTGAGGAATCCATCTATTAGCCTTTTCAAGATCAAGTTTCAGCTTAGAGATTTCTTGGCTTAACCTATCTACCTTTTCTTTTTCATTACTACACTCTTATTTGACCTTGGTCAACTCAAGCTCAAATTTTCTCTGTTCATCACTTTCCACCATTTTTTTCAAAAAGAGATAGTTTTAAGATCTCAGATTGTAGATTCAAATTTAAAGATTTAAGTTTTCTTACTTGTTCCTTGAGAGTATTGTTTTCCTTTTCAATAGTTTTTTTGCAAGTTTCTTGACCAATAAGATCAAACTTGAGACTTGTAAGACTGTTGAATAACTCATCCCTATCAGAAGTTAATTCTTGGAAATCATCTATTAAAGCATTCATCAGAGAAACAAGTTTTTCTTTAGAAAATAAATGTAATTTCTTTTTAAGTTACGGAACACTTACCTCAGAGGTGTTATCTTCTTCTTCCATGTTCGAATCTCCAATTGCTATGAGAGAAGTTTCATCCGCCTCTTCCTCATCTGACTCTTCCTAGTCAGATCCCTAAGTAGCCACCATAGCATATTCTTCCTTCTCCCTTTTCTTAGCCTTTTCTTTCAATTCTTTCTCAATTTTTTCTTTTCTTCATTCAATTTCCCAAACTGGACAATCACAGATTAGATGATCAGTTTTACCACACTTATAACACCCAGTGGGATTATCATTGGAACACTTTTTTCTACTTGTTTCATTCTTCTTTTTCAAAACTTTGCTAAAATTCTTAGTTATAAATGCCACCTATTCTTCAGTTAGTTTATCTTCTTTATCACTATCTGAAGCCTTTAAGGCCAAGGTTTTCTTAGGGGCTTCCATTTCCTTCTTTACTTCATCAATCAGCATCTCATAAGTCTTCAAATTTCCCACTAATTCATCTGAAGTCATCCTAGCTAAATCTTTTGCCTTCCTAATCGTAGTGACCTTGACATCCCATTTAGACTTAGGCAAGATCCTCAACATTTTCTCAACTTGTTCCTCAGTAGTGATGACTTTTTCCAAAGAAGTCAATTCCTTGGTTAAAGCAGTTAGTCTTGACATCATCTGATGAAGAGATTCATTATCCTTCATCTTAAATGCCTTATATTCAGTGAAGAGGAGAGCAATTATGAATTTTCTCACTTGAGTGGTGCCCTCATGTGCCTTAACCAATGCATCCCAAATTTTCTTGGCAGTAGTGCAAGTAGACACTCTGTTGTACTCAGCTGGACCAAGTCCACACACTAAGATATTCTTAACCTTTGCATTTTTCCTTAGTGCAATCAAATCATCATCAGTAAATTCACTTCTCACTTTCTTGACTTGTTCTCCATCAACCAGCTTCATTGGGATAGTTGGACCATCAGTAATGTTATCCCATAACTCGTAGTTTTCTTCTTGAATAAATATTTCCATCCTAGCTTTCAACCAAATGAAATGAGATCCGTCAAAGAGTGGAGGCCTAGTAGTGGATTGACCTTCACTGTGACCAGTAAGTGGTGCAAAATTCATCATAGTGATCTACTCTTAGGTGTTAACCTTATTTAAGAGACTTGTCTCTGATACCACTTGTTAAAGTATGTGCCCTACCGATTAACTTATTTTAGCCTAGCAGTTGCCTGTCAATGAAACAAGTAGTCTAACGTGTTTCAATCAAGCTAAAACTGTAAGTAAATAACACAGTGATTTTTATGTGGAAAACACCTGACTCAAAGAGGTGTAAGACTCCACGATCTGTACCTCTACAGGATTTAACCCCAACTTCACTAAAACGTTTGAGCCTCAACAATCAACAAATTACAAAACTCTTGTAAACTAGGAATTAAACTCTAACTCTCATTTCTGCAAAACACAAACCTTCCCAAGGTAAGTGTTCCCAAGTTTTTGAATTCCCCAACTTGAAGACACTAATCCTAACTCATTTTATACTTCACTGAGACTAAAATTAAAGAACAATACAACTCAAAAACCAACCTACTATATAAATTCAAAGACACCTTAACTCAAAGTAAGGAACAGGTTAAACTATTACTTTTTCAAGCTGTTGAAATAATTTGCCAATTGTTGCTTTGTGTTTTAGTGCATGGGTGACCGTCATAGTGACTCTCTTCTATTTAAAACCAACTCATGAAAGAGTTCTTCAGATAATCAGTCTCCTATAGAACTCTCTAGCTCGCTTGATGATCAGTTGGTTAAAAGTCCTTCTTCAAGTCAATCTTCTCGTCTAGGTAGAATTCTTCATCACCTCTTCAATCTCCAAGTGTTGTAATTAAACTCAACCTCTTTTTATCACGTGAAATCTATTTTGAGTTTATCAGAATGTCCTTATCCACTTAAGCAATCTCATCTTGAACTGCATGCCAGTGAACCATGTGAATGGACCAACTTGAGGAACATGTTTCATTCAGTTATCAATCATCAAAACTTCAATGTCCCAACAAATGTGTTAAATGAAACAAGAAATGAAGAAATAGTTTTTCATTTTTCTTCTCTCAATATTTTTTATGTGCAGCTTTCTCTAATTTCCTTGTCAGCTTGAAAGTTTGAACTGTTTAACTGAATAAATGTTAGAAATGGAAGCTCGTTTAACTTGAGAAATTTATTTATCAAACAATCAAAATTTCTATATGCACTATTATATGATATTTATAATCCCATAATTGAGGAAGTTAAAATTTTATATAGTATATATACAAACAAATAGCGATGCTTGTTCTTTTAAATGATGCTAGTTTAGGGTTGGTGCATGCCACGTGTGTCTCACATCATTCAATAAAACTATATACACAAGAAAAACTACATTATTAAAAGTAGCAGCAGACATTAACACAAATGTTATATCTATTTCACATGATATCAATAAATATTGTATTTTATATATAGTTGTTGTCTCACTTGATTTTTTTTCACAAATGTTTTGTTGATTTATGTTATTTTTCATCGTGTCAGTTGTTTTCATAATTTTTTTCTGATTCATAAAATATTTTCTGTCATAAATAATGTATTTAAATAATCAAAAAATGGTCAAAATTACTAAAGGTATCATTGAAAACTTTAGAAATTCTATTTCTAATAAAGATAGTTGATTAATAATAACAACAGAATTGTCGAAAAATGTAGAACACCGAAACTCTTTTATATAGGAATTTATATGAGAATTAACTATCACATATCACAATCATATATTGATATAAGCAGTATCACATTTCAAGAGGCCATCACATTCAGCCTGACGTTCTTAAATCTAGGCTTGCGCATATGTCATAGTACATCCTAACAGTGTACCTAATACATGAAAATTATCACAATTGCATATACTGTTACTAATCATAGAAAACATTCCGTAAATTCACATGAACTGAACAGAAAATACAACACCATATTAGGACGTATTTATTATCTAGTTGAAACTACGCACCTAATCCGCACCCCCCTCCAAATGGTATCAGAGCGCAGTTATTTAGAAAAATACGGAAGTAATATATATGTTTGAGTTTATGTGTTTATGAATTTAGATATGTTTGAGTTTATGTGTTTATGAATTTAGATCTGATTTACTTAACATGGAGTTAATCAATATTAATTATGAGAAGACCATTTAAAAACAGAGAAGCTTTTAGAAAAATTAAAGAATCTTTAATTAGTAATTATTCGGAATATATAAGTCTAAATAAAACAAAAGAAAACCCACAAAGATTAGCTTACCTAATTACCTTAATATCTAGTATTGAAGCAAAATTAATAATCCATTTAAAATCTAGAAGAATGAGACATATACCACTTAATTATGATAAAATTAGATTTAGATATCCACCAAAATACTATAAATATTGTTTGAATGAATAAAATACAAAAATACAAAGAACTAAAACAGACTATATCTGAAAAACGTAAAGAATTAAAAATAAGAACAAAAAGATTAAATTATAATATATTTGTCGGAGTTAGTAAAAACTCAATAAATGCACAAAAGGATGAAATATCAAATTTAGAATCACAAATAGATAGTTTAGAATATATATATCAACATGAACTATTTACAATAAAATGAACAAAGAAGAATTTATAATAGACGAAAAAATATATGAAAATCACGAAGGATTAAAAATAAGAATAGTATTTTCTAATTTAGGAAGAAGATATAAGAAAATAGGCGAACATTTATATTTAATGTTAGAAAAAGAAGAATTAAAATTAGAAGATAAATTGACAGCTATGGTAAGAATAGAAAGAGAAAACGAAGAAATAGATAGAAAAAAGGAAATAGAAAAAATAAAACAACAAACTACAGAAGAAATACGAAAAATAGAAGAAACTAAAAATAGTAGGATTGCTGAATTAGAAAAAGAATTACAAATGTTAAAAGATCTGTATGAAAAAAGACAGAAAAAAAAGAAGAAAAAAATAAAGAACAAAAATTATTAAACGAGATAAATCAATTTAAAGAAAAATTAGAAATAGACAATAAAGAAATAAAAAACAAGGAATTAGAAATAAATAATATAGATGTTGAAGAAACAAACAATTATGATTCAGAAGATAGTGAAACATATACCGAAATATTAACAAATACAAAAATTTAGAAATCAATGAAAAACAAGAAGAAATTAATGGAGAAAATTTAGAAAATATCAACACAGAAATAAATACTCTTGATAAAAAAGAAGATCAAAATATAATACCTAGTACATCAGAAATAAGGAAACCTACATATTATAAAAATAAGTTTAAAAGATATAATCTAAAGAATGAATATGACAAATGGACACCAAAACAAATAGTTAATAAAAGTTATAACTTTCTAGACTTAGATTGTGTAATAGATACAGAAAAAACAATACAATTATGGATAGGATATATGACAAAACAATTATTAGATAATAACATAAGTGTAACAGATGCACCAGAATATATAGAAAGAACACTAATAGGAACAGTGAAATTATGGTTTTTTAATCTAACTGAAAATAGTAAAAAAATATTAAGAACTGACAAACCCACAGAAGGAACAATAAAATTAACACCTATAGAATTATTAAAAAAATATGAAACAGCAATAAAAGACGAATTTAGTAGCATGACAACAACAGAAGAAGAACAAAATGAAGAGAAAGATATAAATAGGAATTTAATGCTAAAATTAGCAATATGTAATATGTGTTACATAGATGAATATACTTGCGCATTTAAAGAATATTATTATAAAGGAGCATATAATATAGAAGAAAGTAAAGAAATAAGAAAATTATATTTTAATAAATTACCTGAACCATTTAGTTCAAAAATAATAAAAAGTTGGGATGAAACAAAAATAGTAGATACTTTAGGAGCAAGAATAAAAAATTTACAACAATGGTATAGAAACCTATGTGAAAAATATAGAGAAGAAATAAAAATGGAAAAAACATTAATAAGAAATTTAGCATGTTGCAAAGATAAAATAGCATCTCAATTTGGATGCGAAGAAAGATATTATAAGAAAAGAAAAAGGCATAAGAAATATAAGAAATACAAAAAATCAAAATATAAATACGAAAAACCAAGAAAAAGATATTATGTAAAAAATTATAAAAATAAAAGACCATATAGAAAGAAAAAATCTATAAAAGAATGAACTTGTTATAATTGTGGAAAGTTAGGACATTTAGCTAGAGATTGTAAATTACCTAAAAACCCAAAAAATAAACAATTATCAGAAATAAAAATAGAAAATACAGAATATATGCAAATAGATTACATAGATTACGAATTAGAAAGTGAAGACAGTATATATGAAATTTCAGAGAATGAAACAGATAACGAAATAGATAGTGAATTAGATGGATTAAATGACTGAAGAAGACATAAAAATATTAACAAAAGAAGAATATTTAAATGAAGAAGGAACAGATCAAAAAATAATATTTGATAACAATGTATTTGATGAAATAAAAGGAAAAGAGTTAGACTTAAGTGTAGAAAAAATATTTAAAATACCAACAATAAAAAATATATTTACTAGAAAAAAGGAAGAGTATTATGTAGTAAGTCAAAAAGAGCACGTAATAGACTGTAGATATGCAAAAGGTAAAGCCAGTATACCACTAGTAACAAAAAGAATAATTAATAAAGAAATAAACGATATAAAAAGTAGAGACCCAATAAAATATGTACACCTTGGAGGTACAGAAATATTAATAAAAGCATGTTTTAGAGAAGGAATAGATACACCAATAGAATTATATTTAGCAGATGATAGAATTATAAAACCTATAGAAAAAAGCATAATAACTGCCATAAAAGGAAATTTAATATACCAAAAATTTAAATTCATAATAAGTGCGAACTATTCAGTAGCAGTAACGGATAGAAATATAGATAAATCACTAGTATTATATTGGAAGATATCAGGAATAGAATTAACCCCAGGAAGTAAAATATTTACAGCAAGATGCAAAAATTTATATGTATTAACAACAAAACATAAAATAACGGGAAAAAATAAGATTAACAAGATACAAATAGATAGCCCATTTGAACAATTTGTAAAAACGATAGATTATAATGATTATAGCTATAGAGACATAGATGTAGAAGAAAATCTAGAAATAATAAATGATAGGATAAGTACAACAAAAAGAACAGCTTATGATAAACCGGAATCATCAAGCTCATCAAAAAGAATAAGTTATGAAACAAGTTCAATGGATAATTCAAACCATTATTACATAACAGGAAAGGTAAATGAAAAAGAATATTTAATACTCTTAAATACAGGACAAGAAGAAAATTATATAGCAAAATATCTAGTAAAAAATGAGGAAATAAAAACCGACAATAATATATGCCCAGATCTACCAAGAAGTTTAATAAACACTAAAAATATAGCAGAAAAAGAAATAATAATAGGAATAAGAAAAATAAAAATAGAATTTGAAGTAAAAGAAGAAATGCAAAAAACAGACATAATATTAGGAATAAAATGGCTAGAACAAGTAAAACCATATAATATAGAACATACACAATTAACTATAACATATAACAGAGAAAAACTATTCTTAAGAAGAGCTTTAACATAAAATGAAAATATCTGTATTGATGAAGATAGTAGTAGAAGGATATTACAGTAGATATTATACGCCTATGATAGATACAGGAGCAGAAGCTAATTTATGCAGATATAATTATTTACCAGAAAGTAAATGGGATAAATTAAAAACACCAATAATAGTTAAAGGATTTAATAACGAAGGAAGCTTAATTACTTATAAAACTAAGAATGTAAAAACACAAGTATGGGATAAAATATTAATAATAGAAGAAATTTATAATTATGAACTAACATCAAAAGATATACTTTTAGGAATGCCGTTTCTAGATAAATTATACCCACATATAATAACTAGAACAGACTGGTGGTTTACAACACCATGTAAACAAAAAGTAAGAGCAAAAAGAGTTAATAATAAAATAAGAAAGAAAACTGATTGGATAAAAGGAAGTGAAAAAATTACACAAAAGTTAGAAAATATAAAAAATACTGAAGATACAATTGAACTAGTCGTATTTTCGATAAATAAAACAGAAATAACTATATTTTCAATAAATAAGATAGAAATAACTAAGAAAAAATTAGAACAATTATATAGTGAAGATCCATTAAAAGGATGGGAAAAACATAAAACTACTATAAAAATTGAATTAATAGATAAAAATAGCATAATAACCCAGAAACCACTAACATATAATTTTGATGATTTAAAAGAATTTAAAATGCATATAGATGAATTATTAGAAAAACAATATATACAAAAAAGTAATAGCAAACATAATAGCCCAGCATTTATAGTAAATAAACATAGTGAACAAAAAAGAGGAAAAAGTAGAATGGTTATTGATTATAGAAATTTAAATGCAAAAATAATAACTTATAATTACCCAATACCAAATAAGATATTAAAAATAAAACAAATACAAGGATATAATTATTTTAGTAAATTTGATTGCAAATCAGGATTTTACCATCTGAAGTTAGAAGAGGAATCTAAGGAATTAACCGCATTTACGGTACCACAAGGATTTTATGAATGGAATGTACTACCATTTGGATATAAAAATGCACCAGGTAGATATCAACATTTTATGGATAGTTATTTTAAACAACTACCTAATTGTATAGTATACATAGACTATATACTATTATATACAAAGACCAAAGAAGAACATTTAAAATTATTGGAACAATTTACGGATATAATAGAAAATTCGGGAATAAGTTTAAGTAAAAAGAAAGCTGAAATTATGAAAAATCAAATAGAATTTTTAGGAATACAAATAGATAAAAGTGGAGTAAAAATGCAACAACATATAGTACAAAAAATAATAAATTCGAAAGAAGAATTAGATACGAAAAAGAAATTACAATCATTTTTAGGATTAGTAAACCAAGTAAGAGAATATATTCCAAAATTAGCAGAAAACTTAAAACCACTACAGAAAAAATTAAAAAAGGATATAGAATATAACTATAATGAAGAAGATAAAAAACAAGTTCAAAAAATAAAAATACTTTGTAAAGAATTACCAAAATTACAATTTCCAGATGAAAATAAAAAATTTATATATATAGTAGAAGCAGATGCTAGTGAATATAGTTACGGAGGAGTACTTAAATATAAATATGAAGCAGAAAAAATAGAACACCATTGTAGATATTACTCAGGTACGTTCAACGAGACAGAAATAAAATGGAAAATAAATAGAAAAGAATTATGTTCATTATATAAATGTTTGTTAGCATTTGAGCCATATATTGTATATAACAAATTTATTGTGCGAACAGATAATACACAAGTACGCTGGTGGCTAACAAAGAAAATACAAAATTCAGTTACAACAATAGAAATTCGGAGACTAGTATTGAATATATTAAATTTTACATTTACAATTGAAGTAATTGGTACTAATAAAAATGTTATTGTAGATTACATATCAAGACAAAGCTACACAGACTGATATCATAGAAGAAGATACTCTAGAAAAAATACTCAACACCCTAACTACGCTTTCAATAAAAATGGACAGTATGGGTAATGAGATAGAAAAGCTAAAGACTAATGAAGGTAAACTGAAGTCTATAGCTACAAATCAGCTAACTCAGCAGTGTGCAGAGCTATGTCGATCGGAAGACATTAAAATTCCAGAGCTAGAAGGAGACGTTGGGATACTCCATAAAACCCATAACGTTTATCTATCTACTTCTGCAGGTACAAGCAAAGGAGTTAGTCGACCAAGATACCAGAACATGAATATGAATAAAATATTTGAAAAACCATATATCACAAATACATCAAAAGATCCCATGTTTATACCCCCACAAATTACCACATACCGAGATAGTCTGAACTAAGATAAAAAAGTTTATAACTACACATCCCAAAAATACATAGAAAATATCTACAATATACAAACCTTTTTAAATAGCAACCCCAAAGCTACAAATGTCCAAGAACCAGATACAAACTATATAACCCAGAGATTGACCGGATATAATAAATTAATTGTCTTACCTAAAACCAAACCAAACATAGTTAAAACTTGCTACGAATATGGACTACTTAGTACTGTATATACCACGGACGGAACTGAGATATCCACTATACCAGAAATATATGAAGCATTTATCATTTTTAAAAGAATAACCAAAGGTACCTTGTTTTTTATAAAAATTTACGCGGCAGCAGCAGAGATATTATTTGATGAAGTTAAAAAACCTATACAAGTTGTAAAGATAGGAATGACACGAGATATGATTATACCACAAGATATTATTTCACAACCAGAGATACCTAGAATCGAGATACCAAAATTTTATGCAAACAAGAGGATTATCGGATTATCTACAATTTTACAAGAGCTAGCAAATACATATTGCAAACAAAATCCCATATGGAACTACTATTCAAGAGATCATGTACTAATATATTCAAATTCAAAAGAGTTACGAGAAACAGATATGGAAACTATTAGGCAATGGATTATCACGTTTCTTAAACCAGAAACAAAACCTATTGCCAGAGCTATCAGAGAAAAATTTATTTCGGAAGAATTATTGACCAGGTACTGCAAGACTATTGGACATAAATATCCAGATCACAGATGTTCAAAATGTAATGGAGGAGATAATGATGTCCCAGCAGTTCAGCTAGAATAAAATAGATAAGAACGCCAGCTGGAAGAAGAGATAAGAGAGCAATAATGGAGACATAGCAGATACGACAAAATCAACGGAGGCAAAATATTTAATGTACAAATTGTATTTACGTAAAAAGTCTTTAAGATACTATTTTTGTAAAGACTTTCTTTAAGCCTAGGTAGAGTAGCCTTTTTAGGTTAGAAGACTTTTTAAGTCTTTGTTTTTTTTAGCCTAGCTTTTTGATCTTTTGCAAATACATGTACATATCCGTTCATTCTATAAATAGAGAAAGCAGAAGGCATTGCAAAGCAAGCCTTCATGCGTTGAAGCAAACATTCTCTCAAATCCACAAAAAATATTTTGTTCAGTTAATTAAAAAACAGGTATATTTTAATGGAAAAATCTATGGAGGAACAAAGCTCAGAAATATCAAACCTACCAGAACAGGTATATTTATTTATGATTATGAATAGCTAAATTCATAATTCCCAACAATCATGATATGATAAAATAAATTCATGTTAGTTACTTTATGGTAGAATTATTCGAAGAATAATATGTTAAGAAGTTTATTAGCAAAGTGGAAACGGAGAAAGATCTCTAAGAACTATGCCATCCTAAAGGTGAAACCAATAAGGCAAGAAGCCGTGGTGGGGAGTAACCAGAGTAGAGGCGCTGTTTAAGGGAAAAGTATCCAGATTACCATGCTAATAGTGACCGAAGAACATGTTATTTAAGAATAATCTAGTATATAGTAATCTAAGATGACCATATTTTGTTATGAACATGGTTGAAGGGAATATTTTGAAAAAAGCAATTTTATGCAAATGAATAATTATTTATCTGATGAGATGGTAGATAAATTTAAAATACTTATTTTGTATGCACTTTAAGATATAAAAGTAGTAGATATAAGAAAGATCATATTAGAAAAAGCATTTGGTATATATTACATTACTAGAGTAAATTATATACCATGCCTACCTAACTACTCTTATAAATACTTAGCATGATAAATTGCATAGAATTTCTTAATAAAAATATACATGAACTACTAAGCCTGAAACAAACAACTACAGAATATTATAATAAAATATTTAGTCAATTTTAAATGATAGATAATCTTAAAGTTTTAATCTTATATATACTTAAAGACATAGAAATTATAGATATTAAGAAAATAATATTAGAAGAAGTAATAAACTACGAAATTGAAACAATAAATGTGTTAGAAAAGATATACGAAGACATTTACCCAGAAGGATATTATTCAGATCAAGACTGTGGATGTTAGAATATATAAGAAAAACTAGGGAAAACCAAAATAACCTAAGTGACGAAATTAATTATAGAAATCGAATTAGAGAGATAATGGAGAATCTAAAAGAAAAGTTAATATGGATAGAAAAAACCTTAGAAAATTTAGAAAAAAGTACATGTGATAGTTTAAATAATTTTAAAAACTCACTACGAGAAGAACAACACAAGATAATAAATGACATAGAAAATCTAGAATTATATATATACTACAGTACAGATAGGATAAATTATTATACAGAAATTTGTAACTCTGCAGTTACTACAGGATAAAATAATAAACCAAATAAATTAATGAATACATCTCACGAAAAGGATAAATCATTAAAAGAAATAGAAACTCAACTATATAGTCTATACCAAGAATATAAAAGATTACATATTACTAACGAGGATCCTAAAACACTAGATAATCTAATCACGATAATATCTAATTTAGAATATGAATTAATAAAACATCTTAACTCAAGAAGATAAAAATGAAAATTATTCCAATCAATATTTATTATCTAGTTGAAACTACGCACCTAATCCGCACCCACGTATTTATTATCTAGTTGAAACTACGCACCTAATCCGCACCCCCCTCCAAATGGTATCAGAGCGCAGTTATTTAGAAAAATACGGAAGTAATATATATGTTTGAGTTTATGTGTTTATGAATTTGGATATGTTTGAGTTTATGTGTTTATGAATTTAGATCTGATTTACTTAACATGGAGTTAATCAATATTAATTATGAGAAGACCATTTAAAAACAGAGAAGCTTTTAGAAAAATTAAAGAATCTTTAATTAGTAATTATTCGGAATATATAAGTCTAAATAAAACAAAAGAAAACCCACAAAGATTAGCTTACCTAATTACCTTAATATCTAGTATTGAAGCAAAATTAATAATCCATTTAAAATCTAGAAGAATGAGACATATACCACTTAATTATGATAAAATTAGATTTAGATATCCACCAAAATACTATAAATATTGTTTGAATGAATAAAATACAAAAATACAAAGAACTAAAACAGACTATATCTGAAAAACGTAAAGAATTAAAAATAAGAACAAAAAGATTAAATTATAATATATTTGCCGGAGTTAGTAAAAACTCAATAAATGCACAAAAGGATGAAATATCAAATTTAGAATCACAAATAGATAGTTTAGAATATATATATCAACATGAACTATTTACAATAAAATGAACAAAGAAGAATTTATAATAGACGAAAAAATATATGAAAATTACGAAGGATTAAAAATAAGAATATTATTTTCTAATTTAGGAAGAAGATATAAGAAAATAGGCGAACATTTATATTTAATGTTAGAAAAAGAAGAATTAAAATTAGAAGATAAATTGACAGCTATGGTAAGAATAGAAAGAGAAAACGAAGAAATAGATAGAAAAAAGGAAATAGAAAAAATAAAACAACAAACTACAGAAGAAATACGAAAAATAGAAGAAACTAAAAATAGTAGGATTGCTGAATTAGAAAAAGAATTACAAATGTTAAAAGATCTGTATGAAAAAAGACAGAAAGAAAAAGAAGAAAAAGATAAAGAACAAAATTTATTAAACGAGATAAATCAATTTAAAGAAAAATTAGAAATAGACAATAAAGAAATAAAAAACAAGGAACTAGAAATAAATAATATAGATGTTGAAGAAACAGACAATTATGATTCAGAAGATAGTGAAACATATACCGAAATATTAACAAATACAAAAAATTTAGAAATCAATGAAAAACAAGAAGAAATTAATGGAGAAAATTTAGAAAATATCAACACAGAAATAAATACTCTTGATAAAAAAGAAGATCAAAATATAATACCTAGTACATCAGAAATAAGGAAACCTACATATTATAAAAATAAGTTTAAAAGATATAATCTAAAGAATGAATATGACAAATGGACACCAAAACAAATAGTTAATAAAAGTTATAACTTTCTAGACTTAGATTGTGTAATAGATACAGAAAAAACAATACAATTATGGATAGGATATATGAAAAAACAATTATTAGATAATAACATAAGTGTAACAGATGCACCAGAATATATAGAAAGAACACTAATAGAAACAGTGAAATTATGGTTTTTTAATCTAACTGAAAATAGTAAAAAAATATTAAGAACTGACAAACCCACAGAAGGAACAATAAAATTAACACCTATAGAATTATTAAAAAAATATGAAACAGCTATAAAAGACGAATTTAGTAGCATGACAACAACAGAAGAAGAACAAAATGAAGAGAAAGATATAAATAGGAATTTAATGCTAAAATTAGCAATATGTTATATGTGTTACATAGATGAATATACTTGCGCATTTAAAGAATATTATTATAAAGGAGCATATAATATAGAAGAAAGTAAAGAAATAAAAAAATTATATTTTAATAAATTACCTGAACCATTTAGTTCAAAAATAATAAAAAGTTGGGATGAAACAAAAATAGTAGATACTTTAGGAGCAAGAATAAAATTTTTACAACAATGGTATAGAAACCTATGTGAAAAATACAGAGAAGAAATAAAAATGGAAAAACATTAATAAGAAATTTAGCATGTTGCAAAGATAAAATAGCACCTCAATTTGGGTGCGAAGAAAGATATTATAAGAAAAGAAAAAGGCATAAGAAATATAAGAAATACAAAAAATCAAAATATAAATACAAAAAACCAAGAAAAAGATATTATGTAAAAAATTATAAAAATAAAAGACCATATAGAAAGAAAAAATCTATAAAAGAATGTACTTGTTATAATTGTGGAAAGTTAGGACATTTAGCTAGAGATTGTAAATTACCTAAAAACCCAAAAAATAAACAAATATCAGAAATAAAAATAGAAAATACAGAATATATGCAAATAGATTACATAGATTACGAATTAGAAAGTGAAGACAGTATATATGAAATTTCAGAGAATGAAACAGATAACGAAATAGATAGTGAATTAGATGGATTAAATGACTGAAGAAGACATAAAATTATTAACAAAAGAAGAATATTTAAATGAAGAAGGAACAGATCAAAAAATAATATTTGATAACAATGTATTTGATGAAATAAAAGGAAAAGAGTTAGACTTAAGTGTAGAAAAAATATTTAAAATACCAACAATAAAAAATATATTTACTAGAAAAAAGGAAGAATATTATGTAGTAAGTCAAAAAGAGCACGTAATAGACTGTAGATATGCAAAAGGTAAAGCCAGTATACCACTAGTAACAAAAAGAATAATTAATAAAGAAATAAACGATATAAAAAGTAGAGACCCAATAAAATATGTACACCTTGGAGGTACAGAAATATTAATAAAAGCATGTTTTAGAGAAGGAATAGATACACCAATAGAATTATATTTAGCAGATGATAGAATTATAAAACCTATAGAAAAAAGCATAATAACTGCCATAAAAGGAAATTTAATATACCAAAAATTTAAATTCATAATAAGTGCGAACTATTCAGTAGCAGTAACGGATAGAAATATAGATAAATCACTAGTATTATATTGGAAGATATCAGGAATAGAATTAACCCCAGGAAGTAAAATATTTACAGCAAGATGCAAAAATTTATATGTATTAACAACAAAACATAAAATAACGGGAAAAAATAAGATTAACAAGATACAAATAGATAGCCCATTTGAACAATTTGTAAAAACGATAGATTATAATGATTATAGCTATAGAGACATAGATGTAGAAGAAAATCTAGAAATAATAAATGATAGGATAAGTACAACAAAAAGAACAGCTTATGATAAACCGGAATCATCAAGCTCATCAAAAAGAATAAGTTATGAAACAAGTTCAATGGATAATTCAAACCATTATTACATAACAGGAAAGGTAAATGAAAAAGAATATTTAATACTCTTAAATACAGGACAAGAAGAAAATTATATAGCAAAATATCTAGTAAAAAATGAGGAAATAAAAACCGACAATAATATATGTCCAGATCTACCAAGAAGTTTAATAAACACTAAAAATATAGCAGAAAAAGAAATAATAATAGGAATAAGAAAAATAAAAATAGAATTTGAAGTAAAAGAAGAAATGCAAAAAACAGACATAATATTAGGAATAAAATGGCTAGAACAAGTAAATCCATATAATATAGAACATACACAATTAACTATAACATATAACAGAGAGAAACTATTCTTAAGAAGAGCTTTAACATAAAATGAAAATATATGTATTGATGAAGATAGTAGTAGAAGGATATTACAGTAGATATTATACGCCTATGATAGATACAGGAGCAGAAGCTAATTTATGCAGATATAATTGTTTACCAGAAAGTAAATAGGATAAATTAAAAACACCAATAATAGTTAAAGGATTTAATAACGAAGGAAGCTTAATTACTTATAAAGCTAAGAATGTAAAAACACAAGTATGGGATAAAATATTAACAATAGAAGAATATAATTATGAACTAACATCAAAAGATATACTTTTAGGAATGCCGTTTCTAGATAAATTATACCCACATATAATAACTAGAACAGACTGGTGGTTTACAACACCATGTAAACAAAAAGTAAGAGCAAAAAGAGTTAATAATAAAATAAGAAAGAAAACTGATTGGATAAAAGGAAGTTAAAAAATTACACAAAAGTTAGAAAATATAAAAAATACTGAAGATACAATTGAACTAGTCGTATTTTCGATAAATAAAACAGAAATAACTATATTTTCAATAAATAAGATAGAAATAACTAAGAAAAAATTAGAACAATTATATAGTGAAGATCCATTAAAAGGATGGGAAAAACATAAAACTACTATAAAAATTGAATTAATAGATAAAAATAGCATAATAACCCAGAAACCACTAACATATAATTTTGATGATTTAAAAGAATTTAAAATGCATATAGATGAATTATTAGAAAAACAATATAGACAAAAAAGTAATAGCAAACATAATAGCCCAGCATTTATAGTAAATAAACATAGTGAACAAAAAAGAGGAAAAAGTAGAATGGTTATGGATTATAGAAATTTAAATGCAAAAACAATAACTTATAATTACCCAATACCAAATAAGATATTAAAAATAAGACAAATACAAGGATATAATTATTTTAGTAAATTTGATTGCAAATCAGGATTTTACCATCTGAAGTTAGAAGAGGAATCTAAGGAATTAACCGCATTTACGGTACCACAAGGATTTTATGAATGGAATGTACTACCATTTGGATATAAAAATGCACCAGGTAGATATCAACATTTTATGGATAGTTATTTTAAACAACTACCTAATTGTATAGTATACATAGACGATATACTATTATATACAAAGACCAAAGAAGAACATTTAAAATTATTGGAACAATTTACGGATATAATAGAAAATTCGGGAATAAGTTTAAGTAAAAAGAAAGCTGAAATTATGAAAAATCAAATAGAATTTTTAGGAATACAAATAGATAAAAGTGGAGTAAAAATGCAACAACATATAGTACAAAAAATAATAAATTCGAAAGAAGAATTAGATACGAAAAAGAAATTACAATCATTTTTAGGATTAGTAAACCAAGTAAGAGAATATATTCCAAAATTAGCAGAAAACTTAAAACCACTACAGAAAAAATTAAAAAAGGATATAGAATATAACTATAATGAAGAAGATAAAAAACAAGTTCAAAAAATAAAAATACTTTGTAAAGAATTACCAAAATTACAATTTCCAGATGAAAATAAAAAATTTATATATATAGTAGAAGCAGATGCTAGTGAATATAGTTACGGAGGAGTACTTAAATATAAATATGAAGCAGAAAAAATAGAACACCATTGTAGATATTACTCAGGTACGTTCAACGAGACAGAAATAAAATGGGAAATAAATAGAAAAGAATTATGTTCATTATATAAATGTTTGTTAGCATTTGAGCCATATATTGTATATAACAAATTTATTGTGCGAACAGATAATACACAAGTACGCTGGTGGCTAACAAAGAAAATACAAAATTCAGTTACAACAAAAGAAATTCGGAGACTAGTATTGAATATATTAAATTTTACATTGACAATTGAAGTAATTGGTACTAATAAAAATGTTATTGCAGATTACATATCAAGACAAAGCTACACAGACTGATATCATAGAAGAAGATACTCTAGAAAAAATACTCAACACCCTAACTACGCTTTCAATAAAAGTGGACAGTATGGGTAATGAGATAGAAAAGCTAAAGACTAATGAAGGTAAACTGAAGTCTATAGCTACAAATCAGCTAACTCAGCAGTGTGCAGAGCTATGCCGATCGGAAGACATTAAAATTCCAGAGCTAGAAGGAAACGTTGGGATACTCCATAAAACCCATAACGTTTATCTATCTACTTCTGCAGGTACAAGCAAATGAGTTAGTCGACCAAGATACCAGAACATGAATATGAATAAAATATTTGAAAAACCATATACCCCAAATACATCAAAAGATCCCATGTTTATACCCCCACAAATTACCACATACCGAGATAGTCTGAACCAAGATAAAAAAGTTTATAACTACACATCCCAAAAATACATAGAAAATATCTACAATATACAAACCTTTTTAAATAGCAACCCCAAAGCTACAAATGTCCAAGAACCAGATAAAAACTATATAACCCAGAGATTGACCGGATATAATAAATTAATTGCCTTACCTAAAACCAAACCAAACATAGTTAAAACTTGCTACGAATATGGACTACTTAGTACTGTATATACCACGGACGGAACTGAGATATCCACTATACCAGAAATATATGAAGCATTTATCATTTTTAAAAGAATAACCAAAGGTACCTTGTTTTTTATAAAAATTTACGCGGCAGCAGCAGAGATATTATTTGATGAAGTTAAAAAACCTATACAAGTTGTAAAGATAGGAATGACACGAGATATGATTATACCACAAGATATTATTTCACAACCAGAGATACCTAGAATCGAGATACCAAAATTTTATGCAAACAAGAGGATTATCGGATTATCTACAATTTTACAAGAGCTAGCAAATACATATTGCAAACAAAATCCCATATGGAACTACTATTCAAGAGATCATGTACTAATATATTCAAATTCAAAAGAGTTACGAGAAACAGATATGGAAACTATTAGGCAATGGATTATCACGTTGCTTAAACCAGAAACAGAACCTATTGCCAGAGCTATCAGAGAAAAATTTATTTCGGAAGAATTATTGACCAGATACTGCAAGACTATTGGACATAAATATCCAGATCACAGATGTTCAAAATGTAATAGAGGAGATAATGATGTCCCAGCAGTTCAGCTAGAATAAAATAGATAAGAACGCCAGCTGGAAGAAGAGATAAGAGAGCAATAATGGAGACATAACAGATACGACAAAATCAACGGAGGCAAAATATTTAATGTACAAATTGTATTTACGTAAAAAGTCTTTAAGATACTATTTTTGTAAAGACTTTCTTTAAGCCTAGGTAGAGTAGCCTTTTTAGGTTAGAAGACTTTTTAAGTCTTTGTTTTTTTTAGCCTAGCTTTTTGATCTTTTGCAAATACATGTAAATATCCGTTTATTCTATAAATATAGAAAGCAGAAGGCATTGCAAAGCAAGCCTTCATGCGTTGAAGCAAACATTCTCTCAAATCCACAAAAAATATTTTGCTCAGTTAATTAAAAAACAGGTATATTTCAATGGAAAAATCTATGGAGGAACAAAGCTCAGAAATATCAAACCTACCAGAACAGGTATATTTATTTATGATTATGAATAGCTAAATTCATAATTCCCAACAATCATGATATGATAAAATAAATTCATGTTAGTTACTTTATGGTAGAATTATTCGAAGAATAATATGTTAAGAAGTTTATTAGCAAAGTGAAAACGGAGAAAGATCCCTAAGAACTATGCCATCCTAAAGGTGAAACCAATAAGGCAAGAAGCCGTGGTGGGGAGTAACCAGAGTAGAGGCGCTGTTTAAGGGAAAAGTATCCAGATTACCATGCTAATAGTGACCGAAGAACATGTTATTTAAGAATAATCTAGTATATAGTAATCTAAGATGACCATATTTTGTTATGAACATGGTTGAAGGGAATATTTTGAAAAAAGCAATTTTATGCAAATGAATAATTATTTATCTGATGAGATGGTAGATAAATTTAAAATACTTATTTTGTATGCACTTAAAGATATAAAAGTAGTAGATATAAGAAAGATCATATTAGAAAAAGCATTTGGTATATATTACATGACTAGAGTAAATTATATACCATGCCTACCTAACTACTCTTATAAATACTTAGCATGATAAATTGCATAGAATTTCTTAATAAAAATATACAAGAACTACTAAGCCTGAAACAAACAACTACAGAATATTATAATAAAATATTTAGTCAATTTTAAATGATAGATAATCTTAAAGTTTTAATCTTATATATACTTAAAGACATAGAAATTATAGATATTAAGAAAATAATATTAGAAGAAGTAATAAACTACGAAATTGAAACAATAAATGCGTTAGAACAGATATACGAAGACATTTACCCAGAAGGATATTATTCAGATCAAGACTGTGGATGTTAGAATATATAAGAAAAACTAGGGAAAACCAAAATAACCTAAGTGACGAAATTAATTATAGAAATCGAATTAGAGAGATAATGGAGAATCTAAAAGAAAAGTTAATATGGATAGAAAAAACCTTAGAAAATTTAGAAAAAAGTACATGTGATAGTTTAAATAATTTTAAAAACTCACTACGAGAAGAACAACACAAGATAATAAATGACATAGAAAATCTAGAATTAGATATATACTACAGTACAGATAGGATAAATTATTATACAGAAATTTGTAACTCTGCAGTTACTACAGGATAAAATAATAAACCAAATAAATTAATGAATACATCTCACGAAAAGGATAAATCATTAAAAGAAATAGAAACTCAACTATATAGTCTATACCAAGAATATAAAAGATTACATATTACTAACGAGGATCCTAAAACACTAGATAATCTAATCACGATAATATCTAATTTAGAATATGAATTAATAAAACATCTTAAGTCAAGAAGATAAAAATGAAAATTATTCTAATCAATAATATTCATTATAAAAATAAATACGTACGTATTTATTATCTAGTTGAAACTACGCACCTAATCCGCACCCCTTGTCCTGATTTTCTTACCAAAATTAAATTTTACTGGGAAGGAAAATAAATAGATAACTCTCATTCTCATACCAGAACACAATAATATCCACAATGTAGTCGTTTAAATTGGTTAGGAGAATTTTTTTCTCTAATAGCTTTATGTTTTCTTTTATATTAGATTTTTATATGTAGGCCAATTGAGCAAACTATATAATAATCATGTTTTTAGTATGTTTTTCTTTTTATCTGAATTATCTTCTCATAGTTTGCAACTATTAGCTTTCGCATGATGACCTCTCAATTTCGTACCCAACAAGTGGTATCAGAGCCTATGGTTCAAAGGTCCGTTGGTTCAGATTGAAGACAAGCTAAGATTACAGTTGCAACCAATTTGATGATAATGAAAATATTTTGTCAAAATAAAACTACATGTGGAGATAATTGTCAATCATATTTTCAACAATCGTGCTGTCACATATTTGAAAATAAAGCGCACTTTTAACCCTGCAAAAGGGCTCCAATGTTTTTAACCCGAAAAAGACTGATATATTTTAACCCCAAAAGGCTCAGTTTTTAAAGCATGTCAAACAACAGTGATATATGAAGAATATGTGAAGAACGAAGATCATGCACAAGAAGAAGGAAAATGATGAATATTTTGCAGAAAATCAAGCAAAAAGGGGAGATTTGTTAGGATTTTTGCCCTGATTTTCTTACCAAAATTAAATTTTACTTGGAAGAAAAATAAAAGTTATCATAATTACTTTTACTTTTCCTGAAAGGAAAATATAAAACTTTTTCATAGTTGGCTAACTTCTTTCTAAGAGGAAAGGTTTTGGATATGTATAATTAGATGACCCTCCTACTCATACCAGAATACAATAACATCCACAATATAGTCGTTTAAAATTTTTGTTTAGGGGGAGATTTTCTCTCTAACAGCTTTATGTTTTCTTTTATATTAGGTTTTTATATGTAGGCCAATTGGCCAAACTATATAATAATCATGTTTTTAGTATGTTTCTTTTTGTTTGAATTATCGTCTCATAGTTTGCAACTATTAACTTCCGCATGACGCCCTCTCGATTTCGAACCCAACACGCCAAACAGTATTTTTGACTTTTTTGTGCGTAGTCATATTTGAGCAAAGTTCTTTTTAAAGAAAACTTAATAAATTTGAAGTATCTAGATATATCCTGAAAGAGACATATTAATAAACTTTATAAAGGAATTAGTGCATTCAATTTGCAATGGAGATAAACTGACTACACCAATCCAATAAAAAATGAACTTTCATCTTCGCCACAAGGATCTTTATTGCCAGATCCTCACTTTTGAGTTCCACTTGCTGATTAATTTTTTAAATTATCTAGCAGCAAAATGCAGTTAACGGGATAATCCACAGTTTGTCCATTTTTGAACGAACTATCCCTTTTGGCAGGTGGTTTTAAGCAGTGTTCATTTTGATACATTGTATTGAAAAAGAGTTTCTTTTATCCCCAGTCTCGTCGCTTGACCACCCCTAGTAAAAAAATCACGTTGCATATATAGATCAAGTGTTGGCACCCCTTGACAAAAGCTTAATATTTAGCTTCATGTTAAGGAGTTGCAAAAATGTCCTAAAGTCGTGTGTTCCATCCTTGCTAGCAACAAAATAGTACTCTTTGACTGTAACCACTTTTCTTCTTTTTTAGACAACTAAAAGGACATGCAATTTACTTGTTATTATGTACCTCATCGAGTTATAATGTAACTAAGTTTTTCTTTTATTAGTAAAATTTATTTTGTTGGTTTTCCTGTGTTTTGACTTCTTTAAATTAAAATTTAGTTTGTTGGTTTTCCGTGTGTTTTTACTTCTTTACATTTTTTCATTCCTTAATAAAAAATCTTATCTCCGTCACTAGTTACGACATTTACTTGCATTCAAATGTAAGATTCCAAGAATAATAAATAGCTAAGTAATGAAACGTATACATGTAACCAAACTTTTGTGTCTAACCCCGAAAGATAAGAAAAAGAGAAAAAACATGATTTCCCTCCATAATTTGTCCGCTTAACTTACTTTAGCACTTAAATTAAACTTCTATTTATTTACCCCTTAACAATTTGATAGTGAATTAATTTCAACCCTTAATATATAATACCACTCTCACAACAGAGAGTGTGTTACACTCGCCTACACATCAACGCCACGTCGGAGACACGTCATTGCCACGTAAGAAATTACTATTTTTCTAAAAAAAAATTAATCCCCCACACATTATTTTTATATCTATATTTTTTTAAAATAAAAAACATATATGTACTATTTTAATTATATAAATATATATATATATATATATATAAATAATTATATACATATATATATATTTATATATATTAAATAAAAAAAGGCATCCCCCACCCCCATTTTCTTTCTTCTTCACACCCCCACCCACCCCGCCCACCCCGCCCCTCTCTTCCGGCCCTCAACCCCTCTCTTTACCCTGCAAACGCAGCCCTCCCCTCTCATCCTCCTCTTCCAGCGCCCCACCCCTCAATCCTCAGCCCTCCTCCTCCTCCTCTTCCAGCGCCCCACCCCCCACCCCCCACATATTACTCATAATTATTTAAAATTTAAAACCAATCCAGTATTTTCATAATTCAACAACTCATCTAACCAAATAACACCACATACACTAACAAAGAACAATTCTATACTGGTAACAACCAAAATCAGAAAAAATAAAAGCCAAAAAGAAAACTTTATTTTTTTCAAAGCTTTCAACTGAAGCGTGATCTTTTTCCTTTTTTCTGTTTTTGGTATAAGAATGTTGAATTCATGTTGAATTTTAATGAGTATTTGTTAAAATTTTGTTTTTGTTCCTAGATTTTGTGAATTTCAATTCTTGATTGTGTAATGAGTGGATCAAAACTGGAGGGGCCATCGGCTCCATTGAAGGTTGAGATGGTGTTTAATGGAGGAAAAATTTTAATTTAGTATCACTGTGGTTGTTCTTTGGTGGTGTTAATGAAGGAAAATGGAAAAAATTGAAGGAGAGTGTTAATGGAGGAATTTTTGTGTTGTTGTTGTTGATGTTTTGGAGAAGAAAGAAGAAAAGGTGTCCATTTCTTTTTTTAAAAAATTTATACTATATTTTAAATATAATATTACTGAAATTATTTTTTTTTAACAAATAAATGCACCATTTTTTTAAATACCACATCAACATTAGGGGTGAAATAAATATGCTTTAATGATCTTAAGGGGGGTAAATAAATAAAAGTTTAGTTTAAATGCTAAAGTAAGTTGAGCGGACAAGTTCGGGGGAGGGGGGAATCATGTCTTTTCTCTAAGAAAAATGATGACAAATTAATCTATACTAAAGTAACATAGTATGTCAACAATCTGGAGTAAACCTTTAATTAGGGCGAAGCGCCGGTGGTGGTGCTAAAATGGGTAGAAAAATTAATCATAGGCCAAATCGAGTACTTCTTTTGTCTCAATTTATGTGGAACCTTTTAATTTTTGAGATTCAAACAAGTTCATCTTTAACTGTTGCTTATATATATATATATATATATTTTAATATCTTAAACTATCAATTATTATGTCTTATAATACTTTTTAAGTAATTTTCAAATATATAAATTTTATTTAAAAAGACTTGAAGATTTCATGTCAAATTCACGGTCAAACATAAACTGTTTGACTCTCGAAAAGCGAAAAGTATCACAAAAATGAGACAGAAGGAATGATATTTACCCTCGACTGGCACTTTTTAGTACTCTCAAATAGAAATGCAAGCATGTGTGTAATGAGTCGGTTAATCCTAATGTTGAGAACTGAGAAATATATTCCTTCAGATATGATTGTCAAGAACTTCAATAGTAAGATTATTATATATATCACTTTCTAACAACTCTTAAAAATTCAAAAGCAAGGATACTTATACTTCTTATGCAATATCCTTTTCCATCTATAAGCATATGTATATTTGTTTTTTCCCTCTACTGGTTATATCATTCAAGACTACATCAGTAGCCCACCGAATGATAATTAATGAACTTTTTCTTATATACATCACAAAATGGAGATCAATTTGTCATGCTTTATCATACCATTTGAGGTGATACTTGTGACTCTTCGTAAATGCTGAAGCGGTGGTTTAGTTTTGTAGGTATAAATCGTTCAAATAGTGGGATATATGGAGTCCAGATAGAATGAACATCAATTTTATTCCTACCTCGTGGAGGTATAGAGACTATTACTGAAAAATGTTTGAATCAACAGACCATCCAAATCAGTTCTAAAGATTATAACGAGCTAATGTTAATATTTATATGAAATATTTATTTTGGTGTGATTTGACCATTTTACCCCTCTCCGTGGTTGCATTTTGGTATTTCTAGAGTGTTGGAATTCTTGGCATGGTTTCTAATATGTTTCAGCATGATTTATGTGATTTGTGATTTTTGGTGGCATGAAAAGCCTTATAGTTGACTTTAGTCAACATTTGTTGATTTCTACGTTAGATGGCAAAATAGACTGTGACAGCAGATCCAGAACATTGATTTTAAGATTTAACAAGATTGGTGTGGTTTTATGGCTTTTAAATCTCATTTCGACCTTCGATGCAAAAAGTTGTGAAATTGAGTCTTGGGGGGTCAATTATGTGAAAACGATAATTTTTTTAAAAACTAATATTTCCATTAAGTTCAAAGCATCGAATTTGATAGGGTAACATAGTTTGTTTTTATTCACAGGATTTTAGATGAGTCCCGAGGGGTTCATAGAGACATGAAATTCTCTAAGTCTCCAGCTGTTCCTGGTGCCATCGCAACCGCAAGTGGCTGGTCGCGTGTGTGTGACACGAACCGAATCAGGGCCTTATTGTAATGGGCATTCCAAGTCCAACCAGGACCGGAGACCAGCCCAGATACCCAACCCAACCAACCTACACATATATTGAGTCGGATAAATTCCAAACGTTAACAAGATAACGTTATTGTGTAACCCAAGACTCTGAGATAGGTTTATGACCATGACCACCCAAATGAATCCAACCACCCGATACCAACCAAAAACCATAACCAAACCAAACCATAATCCAAACCATAACAATAACCAAACCACTTCAATCAAGCAGGTGATGCCGGATCCAAGCACTAAGCAACAAGAGTAGAATGATCAGTCCCTGCATAGCATGGGGATACAACCGTCCGAGGACGGGTTAGCGAGTGAACGCTAGCAAGTACACAGGATAAGGATAAAAGAATGTCATCTAGTAAAACAAAGTAAGCCAACCACATGCATACAAACCATACATATAATATATATAACTATGTCGAGAAAGGGAACCCAGTTTAGCATGCCTTTAAAACCATTAACCTGGTTATGTGTAGTTTAACCATCCTAGAACTACCTAGGGGATATATGGGTCCAGTGTAACCCCCTGAAAGGGCCTAGATTCGTGTAGATGGACAAACCAAAGATACTATAAGAGTAGGGGATTCCCAAGTACCCTTCGCTCTCCATGATACATATGTACAGTGTACTTAGAGGATTCCCATGTACCTCATAGTATCATATATGGTCGCTATGACCAACCTTTCATGTCGGCAAATATGAGTTTCCAGTGTCCGTTCATTGAACTCACACCTTCACGGTTAGCTATGCACCCTGTCATTATTGCCCAGTTAAAACCATTTCCAACCATCCAAACCATTATTCCATTATTATTAACCAAGGTTATAAATAGTGGTATCGTCATACCGACTATAGCTTGCAAGCAATGTCCTTAGCCAACCTTTTAATGTAAAGGGATTCCTATGTACCCATAGATTACATTATCAAGTTAACTTGGGGGAATTCCGTTTACCCCACAAGTATCCCATTATTATAATTGCTTGGGAGAATCCCATGTACCCACAAGTTGTTCATTATCATGTTTACTTGGGAGATTCCATTGTACCCCAAAAAGGAGTTCAATTAACCATAACCATGACCACTAAACCATTCCATTTAATGATTTAAACTATTAAGGGTTCCATTACCAAACCATACAATGTAATAGTTCCATTAAAAGTCCAATAATATAGTAAAAGCATTATCAAAGGCATTTTATCAAACATGCTGGGGGTATAAAGTTTCCAAAACCAATTCCAATTACTATTTAACCATTCCCATGCAACCAATTGTCCAAATCACCATTAAAGCATTTAAAAACATAATTAAAACATGGAAAACCCATAACCAAGCATTTAATACCAAAACTCCAACATATATTTGAAAACCCCAAATTCATACAATAATTATGCCATGAAAACATTGTATAAAACATGCCTTTAGTTGGAACAAATAATGAGGGAGAAGTATCTTGCCTTAAATTGAGAAGATGATGGAGACAAATCACCAACAAAAGCCCCAATTTGATCACCTTAGTGAAACCTTAGCCTTCCTTTACCCAAAAGCCTTAAAGAGGATTAAAGAGTGTTTTCTAAGTGTTAATGAATAGGATAATAGGGCAAATAACCTCTCAAGTGTGTTATAAGTCGTGGGGTCATAATGAGTTAAGAGGGGAAATGTCCAGATTATCCCCAACTTAACTGTATAAAATCCCCGCAGGTGGTTACGACTCAACCATACTAGTTGTACCCTCTAATACGAGTAGTACCGGTCACTCGTATCCTAGACCTCCCTTAGACCCCCATACAAGTCAACATATGACCATGCAAGCCAAACCATATCTGAGGATACAACTAGTACTCTCAACACGTACCCATAAAAGAACAGAGATGAGTTGATAATGTCCAACATACGAGTGGGACAATACGACTCGTACCCTATTTCACGACCCATGGTGAGCCACTCGTACTCAGATCCAATTTACTTTACTCAGTCTCTGATTAAGTGAAGGAAAACCCAAATCATACTACCCGTATCCGACCATACGACTCGTACCAAACCAAGTCGTACCCATTTCAAAAACCAATCCAACCCATTAACCATCACTGGTTAGTGTACGACCATCCTTACCAACCGTACCCCAGCATAGGATCTGTACCCCTAGTTGTACCTTGACCAGAAACCAAAAATCCAAGAAATTTTTTAAGGTTCCCAAACCCAGGGTGTTTCAGTCTCCCCCACTAGGATCATTCATCCCCGAATAACAGAAAAGGTAGGTCAAACACAAGCACGATTCATTTGCATTATCAAATATCAATCCATCCTTTAACCAAGTTAGAAAATAAAGATGCAAGGATCTATTGTAACCCTTAACAAAATTTGAAAATAAAGATATGATCAAGAACACATACTTTCTGCACGAATATCCAAAGTAGAGAACAAATTTGGATATTTGGACTTAATGTCCATTTTCGCTTCCCATGTAGCCTCTTTCACTTTGTGGTTACGCCATAGAACCTTAATCGAGGCTATGTCCTTGGTCCATAACCGACGAACCTTACGATCTAAGATCTCAACCGGGATCTCTTCTTAAGACAATGAATCCAAAATATCCAACCCTTACAATGGAACCACCAAAAAAGGATTACCAAGAAACTTTCTCAATATCAAGACATAAAATACCAGATGAACGAAGGTCAAATAAGAAGGCAACTCTAATTTATATGCCATGTTACCAACCCTCCGTAGAACCACATAAGGACCAATATACCGTGGACTGAGCTCCCCCTTTTTGCCAAACCGCATCACTCCCTTCATGGGATATACCTTTAGGAGCACTTTATCCCCAACCTCAAACTCCAAGTCTCTACGCCTTACATCCGCATAGGACTTTTGGCAACTTTGGGCAGCTTTAAGCCTATCCCAAATCACCTTTACCTTTTCCATATTCTGATAAACCAAATTTGGATCGAACATATCCGTCTCCCCAAGTTCAAACTACCCAATAGGAGATCTACACCTTCTACCATACAATGCCTCAAAAGGGGCCATAACAATGCTAGAATGATAGATATTGTTGTGAGAAAACTCTACCAAAGGTAGATGCCCAACCCAATTGCTTCCATAATCAATCACACATGCCCAAAGAACATCCTCTAATGTTTGAATAGTCCTATTTGCTTGTCCATCTATTTGTAAATAAAAAATAGTACTTATACTAACCCTAGTACCCAACCCCTTCTAGAAAGACCGCCAGAAGTGAGATGAAAACTGAGTACCACGATAAGAAATAACCATAATGGGTACCCCATGCAGCTTTACAATCTTCTGAAGGTACAACCTCGCATAGTCCTCAGTCGAAAAGTTAGTACGCACCGGCAAGAAGTGAGCAGACTTTGTCATCCTATCAACGATGACCCAAACCGAATCAAATTGATTCTGAGACCAAGGAAGACTAGTAACAAAATCCATATTAATTACCTCTCATTTCCATTCTGGCAATTCCATTTCCTGATACAACCCACCAGGCCTCATGTGCTCAACTTTAACTTGTTGACACACATGCATTTGGCCATAAAATCAGCCACATCCCTTTTCATACCATTTCACCAATACATCTCTTTGAGATTATGATACATTTTTCTCAAACCAAGATGAATAACATAGCACGATTCATGCACCTCAGCCAATATCTTTTGTCGCAAACTATCGACATTAGGAACACACAACCTCCCTTAGTATCATAAAGTACCATCATCACTAATCTCAAAGACCATCACCTTTTGCACACCAACATCACTCTTGAATTTCATGAAGACAGGATCTAACACTTGCTTCTACTTAATCTCTGCACCAAAAGACGACTGAACCACTTCCTGTTCCATCAAATCACCATCATTGGAGTCCAAGAGTTGAAATCTAAGATTAGCCAAACGGTGAATATCCTTCACCAATTTTGGCTTTCCTTTATCCACATAAGCTAAACTCCCCATGGACAACCTGCTAAGAGCATCAATAATCACATTAGCATTACCTGGATGGTAGTGAAGACTCATACCATAGTCCTTGAGAAGATCCAATCATGTTCTCTACCTGAGATTTAGCTCCTTCTGAGTGAACACATACTATAGACTCTTATGATCAGAAAAGATGTCAACGTGCACTCCATACAAATAATGCGCCAGATTTTCAAAGCAAAGACCATCGCTAAAAGCTACAAATCATGAGTAGGATAATTTTTCTCATGCACCTTCAATTGCCTAGAAGCATAGGCAATCACCTTCCCATGCTGCATCAAAATGCAACCAAGTCCCACCCGAGATGCTTCAAAATAAATCACAAACCCCTTATTACCTTTAGGTAATGTCAAAACTGGAGCAAAAGTTAGCTTATCCTTAAGATTCTCGAAATTCCCCTCACAAGCATCCGAACAAGAAAACTTCACCTTCTTCGAAGTCAACTTAGTCAAAGAGGTAGCTATCGTCGAAAAGCTTTCCACAAACTGCCTATAATATCCAGCTAAACCTAAGAAGCTTCAGATGTCGGTTGGAGTCGTGGGTCTAGGCCACCTTTTAACCACAACAACCTTTTGTGGATCCACCATGATCACCTCACTAGAAATAATATGACTAAGAAAAGTTACAACATTCAACCAAAACTCACACTTTGAGAACTTGGCATACATCTGCTGCTCTTTTAAGGTCTGCAACACCCTATGAAAGTGATTAGCATGATCCACCTCACTCTTAGAATACACCAAGATGTCATCAATGAACACAATGATAGAAAGATCCAAAAACTGCCTGAAACCCCGGTTCATTAACTCCAAAAATATTGTCGGGGCATTTTTCAAACCAAATGACATAACAAAGAACTCAAAGTTCCCATACCGAGTATGAAAAGTCGTCATAGGGATATTCTCCTCTGTAATCTTAAGATGATGATACCTAGACCCACGATCTATCTTAGAAAAGAACTTGGCACCTTACAACTGATCAAACAAGTATCAATCCTTGGAAGAGGATACTTGTTCTTAACCGTTACCTTATTCAACTGTTGATAGCCAATCCACATCCAAAGGGAACCATCCTTCTTGTACACGAATAATACCGGTGCACTCCAAGGGGATACACTAGGACAAATAAACCCCTTATCCAGAAATTCTTTAATTTGCCTTTTGAGTTCCCTCAACTTAGTCAAAGCCATTTTATATAGAGGAATAAATATTGTATGAGTGTACAAAACCAAATCAGTACCAAACTCAATCTCCCTATGTGGAGGAACTCCAGGAAGATCATTTGGAAAGACCTCAGGAAACTCATTTACCACCGAAACCAAATGTAAAGAAGGACCTTCGAGTTAGAATCTTTAACCCTGACTAGATGATAGAGATACTCTTTAGAGATTAACTTCTGATATCTAAGATAAGAAATAAACCTCCCCCTAAAAAGTAGGGAACCACCCTCTCATTCATTAATCGGTTCACCAGGGAACCTAAAAAAAACCTTATGGGTTCAAAAATCTAAGAATGCATAACAAGAGTGTAACCAATCCATCCCTAGGATAACATCTAAATCAACCATAGCTTGTTCAAACAAATCCACCAAAGACTGCCTACTACCAACAGATACCACACACCCCTATAGACTCTTTTAGCAATCACAGAGTCACCTACTTGGGTAGAAATAGAAAAAGGATCCAAAATAACCTTAGGATCAAAACCAAAATACATAGCTACAAATGGGGTCACATAAGAAAGAGTGGACCTCGGATCAAGCAAACAATACACGTCACAAGAAAATAACTGTAATGTACCAGTCACAACATCAGGTGATGCCTCAGATTCTTGTTGAGTAGAAAGAGCATATAACATATTCTGACCTATGCTAGTACCAGAAGCATAAACAGATACAGAAGTAGCACCCTTTGGTGCAAGAGCAGAAGATAAAGAAACCAGAACTTTGACAGTTCCTGAAGTACCCTTACCAATCGGATAATTCCTGAGCATATGGCCTATCTGGTTACATTTAAAACATCAGTTCCTCCCATCATCACAAAATTTCTGATGAATACCACCACCAAACTGGCAAGAAGGGCATAAAGAAGCTGACTGAGCCCCACTCACTTGAGATTTGGTACCATGTGCCTAAAAATTATTGCCACCCTATTGACGCCTATCACCCAACTTATTTGGGTAAGGAGCATTAGCAGTAGAGAAGGATCTAAAACTCCCCCACTTCTTCTTTTGCCATTTACCTCCATCCCGACCACCCTGCTGTCAAGCACCACCCTGCTCAGAGAACCTGCTCCTCTTACCCTGCCTTTCCCTAAACTCAACTTATTTTCTCTTTTCCTCTTCTATCTACTACATGTGAATAACCAACCTCGAAATATCTATATCCTTGATCAGCAATGCAGTCTTACTTTTAAGGATCAAATCCTAAGCTAGCCTAGAAGTGAACTTTCTCATCCTCGCCCTTATATCAAACCCTAAGTCTGGATCATACCTTGACAGTTGATGAAATTTCAAGGCATATTCCTTGACTGATATTTTTCCTTGCTTAGGATTTACAAATTCCTCCATCTTTTCTTCCCTAAGCTCTTGAGAAAAGACGCGATACAGAAAAGCATTTGAGAAAGTCTCCCATAAGGAAAACTCCTTAACATCACCTCTATCCCTATGCCATTCCTCGTACCACTGGTACATAATATCTTTAAGCCGATAAGCAATAAAATTCACCCCTTCCACATTCGTGGCTGCATCACCCTGAAGATTATATCCATTTTATGTAAAAACCCAGAGGATACTCCTCTATCTTCACACCAATAAAAGTAGGAGGATTCATTTTCAAAAACTAGCCAACCCTTGTAGCCTCAGCAGTTGGAATAACAGATGCATCCCGCTAGCCTGAGCAGTAACCAACTGAGTAATAACATGAATTGATTGACAAAATTCCACATTAGTCACCTCACCCTGAGGAGGACTAGTAGCAACTAGTGGAACTTTAGAAATATGAGGGACTAGACCCCTAGACCGTTAATGGATCCCCTGAGTAGTATGTGTCCTTTCAACATTGTCCCCAGTTGAGACAAAAAAGTAACCTTGCATTTCAGATCGTCGAGGCATGAACTGAAAAGCGAACAAACAAGGATTAGAAAGAACCTTAGACCTTACAACATGAAAATTGAATACCAAGAAAGTGAAACATTCCTAAATGCCTTGTAGCCTCTCCCTTATGAGTGTGGCGCACTACACACCCCTAAAAGAGACTCCACTCGACATGGCTTTGTGGACTCCCAAAACCATGAGCCTAAATTTATAATACCAACTCGACACGATTCGAAAAAAGTCCTTGTAATAATGGGCATCCCAAGTCCAACCAAGACCGGAGACCACCCCTAATACCTAACCCAACCAACCTACACATATCCTGAGTTGGATGAATTCTGAATGTATAACAAGAAAGAATTATTGTGTAACCCAAGACTCTGGCATAGGTCAATGACTATGACCACCCAAATGAGTCCAGCCGTCCATTACCAACCAACAACCATAACCAAACTAAACCATAATCCAAACCATAACAATAACCAAACCAAGTTCCATAACATAATATAAAATGATGGAACAGTGATAAATTTAGTCCAATAATATCAGCCCCAATGCAGATGCCAATACTAACGCTGACACCACTACCGATCCCACCTATACAACCCATAGTAGTTCCACAAAAGCCTCTAACCAAAATAAAACCAATATCAATTTGGCACATGCCCCCAACTATAGCCAAAACCAACATCCATAAATAAACCAAAGTGTATAAAAATATCCATGAACATGAAATAGAGCCTCTCAGAATATGGAAGCTCACCACTTCAACCAGTATCCGATCCTAAATCCAAGCACAAAGCAAGAGGAGTAGAATGGCCGGTCCCTGCATCAAGTGGGGATACAGCTGCTCGAAGATAAGTTAGCAGGAGAACGCTAGCAAGTACTCAGGATAAGGATAAAATAATGCCATCTAGTAAAACCAAGTACACCAATCACATGTATGCAAACTATACATATAACACATCTAACTATGTCGAGAAAGAGAACTAGGTTTATCATATCTTTAAAATCATTATCTTGGGTATGTGTAGCTTAACCATCCTAGAACTACCCACATGCTATATGAGTCCAGTGTAACCCCCTGAACAAGCCTCGATGAGTGTAGCCACACAAACCAGAGATACCATAAGAGTAGAGGATTCCCTAGTACCCTTTGCTCTCTATGATACATATGTACAGTGTACTTAGAGGATTGCCATATACCTCATAGTATCATATATAGTCTCTATGACCAACCCCTCATGTCGGCAAATATGAGTTTTGAGTGTCTGTCCATTAGACTCGCACCTTCACCATTAGCTATCATACCCCGCCATTATTTCTCAATTAGAACTATTTCCAACCAACCAAACCATTATTTGATTATTATTAACCAAGGCTATAAGAAGTGGTATCGTCATACCAATCATAGCTTGTAAGCAATGTCCTTAGCCAACCTTTTAATGTAAAGGGATTACCATGTACCTATATATTACATTATCAAGTTAACTTAGAAGAATCTCATGTACCCTATAAGTATCCAATTATTATAATTGCTTGGGGGAATCCCATGTACCCCGCAAGTTGTTCATTACCATATTTACTTAGGGGATTCCATTATACCCCATAAGGAGTTTAATTAACCATAACTATGACCACCAAACTATACCATTTAACCATTCTAAACCATTTGGATTTCCATTACCAAACCATACCATGCAATAGTTCCATTAAAGGTCCAATAATATAGTAAAAGCATTATCAAAAGCATTTTATCAAACATGTTTGGGGTATAGTATTTCCAAAATCAATTCCAATTACCATTTAATTATTCACATACAACCAATTATTCATACTACCATTAAATCATGTAAAAACATTATTAAAACATATGAAAACCATAACCAAGCATTTAATACCAAAACCCAACATATATTTGAAAACCCCAAAATCATACAGTAATTATGCCATTGAAACATTGTAAAAAACATGCCTTTAGTAGGAACTTTCAATGAGGGAGAAGTATCTTGCCTCAAATTTATAAAATAATGGAGAGAAATCACCAACACAAGCCCCAATTTGATCACCTTAGTAAAACCCTAGCCTTCCTTTACCCAAAAGACTTAAAGAGAATTAAAGAGTATTTTCTAAGTGTTAATGAATAAAATAATAGGGTAAATAACATCTCAAGTGTGTTATAAATCATGGGGTCATAATGGGTTAAGAGGGGAAATATCCAGATTACCCTTAACTTAACTGCATAAAATCTCTGCAGGTGGGTATGACTCCTTCATATTAGTCGTACCCTCTAATACGAGTGGTACCCACTCCTAGTATCCTAGACCTACCTTAGACCCCCACACTGGTAAACATAAAACCATACAAGCCAAACCATATCTGGTGATACCACTAGTACCCCCAACGCGTACCCATAATAGAACGAAGAGGGGTTGACATTGTCCAATATATATATGGGATAATACGACTCATACCCTATATCACAACTTATGGTGATCCACTCATTCTTAGATCTAAGTTACTTTACTAAGTCTCAAATTAAGTGAATGGATACCGATACCATACAACCCATATCCGACCACACGTCTCGTACCAACCCATGTTGTTCCCATTCCAGAAACCAATGCAACCCTCCAACCATCACTGGTTAGTGTACGACCAACCTTACTAACTGTAACCCAACATATGACTTGAACCCCCTAGTCATACCTTGACCAGAAACCAAAAATTCAAGAAATTTTCTAAGGGTTCCAAACCCAGGGTTTTTCAACACGGCTTAGCAGATCAGGCACGACATCTCAGCCGCGATAGAGAGTCCCACATACACAAGGACAAGGTCATAATAGAGATGCCTGCCATTAGGCTAGGTACTGCGTACGTGACACCTATCGCATATGCAGTGGCTAGACTATATATATACTTTGTTTTTGCCATTTTCCACCATTTTTGAGACTTGGAGCTTAGGGTTTTGTGATTTTGAGTAATTTATTCTACTTTTACTGGATAATCTCCATAACACCCATTTCACTTACTTTTTTCAATTTCATCCTTCAATTCTTGTTCTAAATGCTGATTAAAAAGTAAAAATTAGGGAATTTAGCTCGGAAGGCCTAAAAATTGATTTTCTTTAATTTGAACCACAATTTTAACTTATTTCACTTGGGTGAGTTTATAATCTTACAATTATCACTTTTTTTTAATTTCACCTTCAAAACAACTTTTATTCTGAATTTTAAAATGGATTTCAAAGAATTTTACCAGTAAAGCTTGAAAGTGGATTTTCTGAGTTTTGGACCTCGTTTTTAACTCATTTTCACTTAGATTTTTAGATTTAGACTCCTAAAAATATGGAGAACATATTTTCAAAATAAAATTATGGTTTTTTATTTCTTTTTTGAAGACTCATTTCAATAGTCCGTTTTGACCCTGAATTAAAAATAGATAATATGGGTGTCGTTGTCTTTTTTTTATGCATAGATTCTATATTTGTATGAGGTATTTGATTTTGAATCTATGCATCAAAAGAAAGCCAATGATATAAAAATATTAGTTTATTTTGAAAAAGAAGGGCAAAATCAACTTTCTTCAGATTGAGTTGGGTAGTTAATATTAGTACAAAAGTATATTAAGGGTGTGAGAACTAATCATGAAAATAGATATATTATTGTATTGTGCCCATTGAGGGCCTATATATTGATGTTATTTGGCAATTTTGGATTAGTAATTTCTATGTGTGACTGTGTCGGGTCTTATATGATATTGTTGGTCTTGTATATGTAAAATTAGTTGTATCATGTCTAATGAAAAAGCCCAATATGGTATAAAATTTATATTTTGTTGTATTTTACTCTTTTGGCATATGGTTCATGTTGGATTTCATGGATGGTTAAAAATATTAAGTGGATTATTGGCTCACTTAATTGGTATATTGGTTGGATATGGAAATTCTCATTCTAGTTGACCTTGAGAATTTGATCCTCATATCATGTACATTTATGAAACATAGGTACCACTGTGGAAATTCTAGAAATACTAGAAACACTGGATTTTTCTAATAGAAAATGAGACATCTTTAAAACCATTTATTGAAGGATATGCCAGAAAGCAGTTATGGATATTGGTATTGAATATTGGTTGTATATGGGTTGATGACCCCCCCATGTATCTTACATCAAGAATCTTTAGCTTTGTAGGTGCATACGGAGGTTGTGTGACAACCTCGGGCATCATAATCATTATCATCATCATCCTCATTGCATTTGTATTTACTTTGTACATATATGTGAAGTGTTATTTTCCTAGATGTGATACCTGTCTATGTGTATTTTTCCTTCATACTCATGTGTGTGATACCTTTCTACTTGTCTTTCTTTCTCCTATTTTCTATGATGCATATGAATATTATAAAACTATTTGTGGAGATTGTGTGGTCTACCATTGTGGGACATATTCTGGTTACAAGTGATGTGCCTTTAGTGTTTATGTTGTATACTTTATTTTTTGCATACTCAGTCAACCTGTGATACCTTTTGAGCACCAGTGGGCCATACTCACCCCTACTATGCCTTTTTGGTGTAGATTCAGGTTCGAGTGCGCCTCGTACTGGTTGATTTGGCCAACATTTAGAGATATTCGAGGTAGAAATTGGATTCTTACTTTTCGAGTTGACTACTACATTTCTTTATTTAAACAATGTCTTTATTTTGCATTCAGAGATAGAGTTATTCCTATTTTAGATATCTTATGTATTCTGATCTCGAGTACTATTAGTTAGTTCTTACACTGTGATACTAGGTTTTGGAATTATGGTGTGATATATTTGGTTATGTTCTTTCGTACTAATTATATTGTGTAGTTCAGCGTTAATATAAAAGCCTTAATTTGGGTCATTATTAAGATTGCTCCCGTTTGCATCACCTTGTATAATAGGCTTACTTGTTTAAAGACCCTAGTTTCTGGACCTTAGAAAATTTCTTAGAATTTTGATCTCTTGACCCAATATGAGTCATGGGCACGAGCCACATGTTATGATACGGGTGGTATGGTCCAATCGTATACTAACCAGTGTTGGTTGGTGGGATGGGTTTTGGTTACTGTAATGGATATGACTTAGGAGTACGAGTTATATTGGTGGTTACAGGTCGTTTGGTTCCTTAACTTAATCTTAGACTTCGTTACTTAGGTTTGATTTGAGTACGAGTGGCTCACTATGAGCCGTAAGCCAGGGTACGAATCATACTAGGGACTCATATGGTAGGCAGTGTTCAATCCTTTTGGTATTTTACTCTGCTTGGGATACGGGTGAAGGATACGGATCGTATATTGTTGGTATGAATTGGTTGGATAAGTCAGATTTTGGACAGTGTTTGGTCCAGGGGTAGAGGTTTAGGTTACCAGTGGTGGATACTGATCATATTGTACGGGTACGATTCGTGAGGGTCAGTTGTATCCCTGTGATGGAATTTTGGTGAAACTTAAGTAGGGGTATTTTGGACATTTCCCCACTTATCCTAATAGGGTCCCATGACTTTTAACCTATTTGGAAGGTTATTTACCCAATTTTACTTGGAAGGTTATTTACCCAATTTTTCCAGTCATTAACACTTAGAAACTCTTCTAAAACACTTCATAATTCTCTCAAGAGCTTTTGGGCAAGGGGAGCTAGTGTTTTAACTAAAGGATCAATTTAGGGTTTGTCTTGGGGATTTCCTTCCTTTATCATCTTGGTTTAAGGCATTTTATCTTCCCTCATTGTTAATTTTACTTAAAGGCATGGTTTATATGAATGTTTTTATGGTTTTACTATTACATAGTTTTAGTTTTCAAATATGATTTGGGGGTTTTGATGTTAAATGGTTAGTTATGATTTCCCATGGTTTTAATTATGTTTTTAGATGCATTAATGGTGGTTTGGATTATTGGATTGCATGAAAATAGTTTAATGGTAATTAAAATTGGTTTTGGTCATATTATGCCCCCAATGTGTTTGACAAAATGCTTATAAAGATATGTTCATTGGATTGACTTCTTTTAATGGAACTCTTGCATGTTTTAAAACTTGGTAAATGAATTTTGCATGGTTTAAATGACTTGAAACGGTAAATTTCTAATGGTTATGCTTCTGGGGAATATGAAAGTCTTATAAGTGGTTTAATATGGTAAATAGAATGACACTTGAACATCCTCTTAACCCTATAAATGAATGGCTATGGATGATACTTGCAAGTAAGGATTGGTATGACGATACCAATATCAATGGCCTTGATTAATAAATGGATAATAGTTTGGTTATTTGGAAATTAGTTTTACAATAATTGTGGGATATGTAGCAAAATCATGAAAGATGGAGGTCCCGGGGGGGGGGACCAAAATTGGAAACTAATATTTGTCGATATGAGGTTGGACTTGGTGACCATGTGCATGATGTTACACTTTATTTTGGGGATATACTAGTCATCCTATGGGATACTTCCCTGGTCGTGTGGCTACACATACTGGGGCCCTTATAGCAAGGGTAGCTGAACTCATATAGCCCGTAGGTGGTTTAGGACGACAAAGATACAAAACCTAGGTAAAGGTTTTAAAATCATGCTAAACCCGAACTCTTTTGACGTCATAGTTATATATATATGTATGGTTGTGTGCATATGGATGGTTTTACTTGGTTTTATAAATGGCATAATTTTATCCTTACCCTAAGATCATGGTAGCGGTCACTCACTAACCCCATCTACTGGCGGTTGTATAACTATTCTATGCAGGAACCGACCTTTCTACTCCTCCTACATAGTAATTGACTCAGGGATAATATTTAGACTGAAGTGGTGAGCTTCCATCCTTTAGGAAGGCATCATTTCATGTTATGGATATTTCTAGACATTTTAACTTTATTTTGGACATTGGTTTTGGCTATGGTTGGGGGCATATCTCAACTGGATTTCATTACTCTTTTGGTTAGAGTCTTTGTGGTACTTTTGTGGGTTGGAATGGGTGGGATCAGTATTGGTGTCAGCCTTGGCATTGGAATAAGATGAAGGGTTGACATCATTGGACGATATTGTTGGTTGTTCCATTCTATTTCATTTTAGGATTAATTATTTTATGTTTTAGAACATCCTTGATTATAGATTGGCTTATGGCTCTTGTTTTGGTATGGTTTGGCATGGTTGGATTATGGGTATGGTATGGTTGGACTCAGTTAGGTTGGTCACGGTTGTGACCTTATCCCAGAGTCTTTGTGTGAGCTGTTACACTATCTTGCAACATGCTCGAAATATAGACAACTCAGGGTAGGCAACTGGAGGTTGTGTTAGGTAACAGGGGTAGTCTCCGATCCTAGACAGACTTGGAATGCCTATTACAATAAGGCCCCAGGGCGGGTCATGTCATATTGGTATCGAAGCCTAGGTTCATGGTTAATTGAAAGTCCACAAGGCCATGTCGAGTAGAGTCTATTTTAGGGGTGTGTAGCGCGCAACACTTATAAGGGAAAGACTATGAGACATTTAGGAATGTTTTACTTTCTTGGTATTTTATAATAAAGCTTAGAGTCCCAGTCTTGGAATCTTCTCTATCCTTGTTTGTTCATCTTTCAGATCATGCCTCGTAGATTTGGAACACAAGAAATTTCTTCTATCCCATTTGGGGGTAATGCAGAAGGGGAGAATCCTGCTTCTGGGGTTCATCTTCGATCTTACGGTCCTATCCCTGATAGTTCTGGAGTTTCCCCGGTTGCTACTAGTCCTCCTCAAGGTGATTTGACAAATATGAAATTTTGTCAGTCTATTCATGTTATTGCTAAATTGGTTGCTGATCAGGCTGAGCGAGATGTATCTGGTGCTTTGTCTGCTGAGTCCACAAGGGTTGACCAATTTATAAAGATGAGTTCTCTCACTTTTTTTTGTAGTGAAGGTGGAGAAGGATCCACAAGGCTTCTTGGATGAGATGGAGAGGATATTTTGGGTGATGTAGGCTACCATTATGGAGGGGATAAGCTTTGCATCTTATCAGCTCAAAGAGGTTGCATATCAGTGGTATGAAGAATGGGATAGGGATAGAGAAGATATGGAGGAGTTATCTTTATGAGATGCCTTCTCTGGTGCTTTTCTAGATCGTTTCTTTCCTCAAGAGTTGAGAGATGCAAAGATGGAGGAGTTTATGAACCTCAAGCAAGGGAGAATATCTGTCAAGAAATATGCCTTGAAGTTTTACCAATTGTCAAGGTGTGTTCCTGATTTAGTGGATGTCATACTGGCAAGAATAAGGAATTTTGCTTCTGGGTTGAATTAGGATCTGATTTTTTAGAGAAAGAATGTTTTACTGATTATGGATATGAATATCTCTAGGTTGACTATTCATATGCCACAGGTAGAGGATAAAAGGGAAAGATGGTGGAGTTTGGAGATAGGCAGGGTAAGAGGAGCAGGTTTTCGAACCAGGGAGGTGCTCAGTCTCAAGGTGGTCGAGATGGTGGGAAATGGCAGAAAAAAAGTGGGGGAGTTCTGGTTCCTCCTCTTATGCTAGTGCTCCTTATAATTTGGGCGACAGGCGTCATCATGGTAGTGATAATTTCCAAGCGCAGGGTGCCCAATCTTAGGCAAGCAGAGGTCAGTCAGTTTCTTCATACCCTCCTTGTCGATTCTGTGGTCGTCCTCATCGGGGTTATTGCGATAAAGAGAGGGAAAAATATTTCAAGTATGGATAGGTAGGCCATCGACTTAGGGATTATTTGGTTAATAAGGTTGCTATAGGGGCGAATGAGATTCCTGTGGCTTCATCTACTGCTTCTACACTTGGTGGTGTTACATCGGCTTCTATTACTGCTCCTAGTTCTAGTGTTGCTCAGAACCGATTGTATGCTTCGGCATCTTGATAGGAATCTGAGTTATCACCGAATGTCTTTACTAGTACGTTACAACTTTTTCTTTGTGATGTATATTGTTTGCTTGATTCGGATCCAATCTTTTATATGTGACTCCTTATGTGGTTGTATCTTTTGGTTTTGATCCAGAAGTTATTTTGGATCCTTTTCCTGTTTCTACCCTAGTAGGTGACTCGGTTATTGCTAAGAGAGTCTATAGGGAGTATGTGGTATCTGTTGGTGATAAGTAGACCTTGATGGATCTATTTGAGTTGGATATGGTGGATTTTGATGCTATTTTAGGGATGGATTGGTTACACTCCTATTACATATCCTTGGGTTATCGGACCCATATGCTTATCTTTAACTTCCCTGGTGAACCGGTTATAGAGTGGGGAGAGGGGTGTTTCTTTAGCTTCTATAGGGAGGTTTTTTTTATCTTAGAGCTCAGAGGTTGCTCTCTAAAGGTTTTCTTTATAACATGGTCCAGGTTAAAGATTCTAACTCAGAAAGTCCTTCTTTCCAGTTAATTCCTGTGGTTAATGAGTTTCCAGAGGTCTTTTCGGATGATCTTCCTGGTGTTCCTCCAAATAGGAAAATAGAGTTTGGTATTGATCTAGTTTCGGACACTTATCCAATTTCTATTCCTTCATATAGAATGGATCTAGCTGAGTTAAGGGAACTCAAGGAGCAAACTTAAAGATCTTCTAGATAAGGGGTTTATTTATCCTAGTGTATCTCCTTGGGGTCCACCAGTGTTTTTTGTGCACAAGAATGATAGTTTCCTTCGGACGTACATTGACTATACCCAGTTGAACAAGGTGACAGTCAAGAACAAATATCCTTTTCCAAGGATAGATGATATATTTAACCCGTTGCAAGGTGTCAAGTTCTTTTCTAAGATAGATTTTCTGTCTGGGTACCATCATCTAAAGATCAGGGAGGTGGATATCCCTAAGACAACTTTTCATACTTGGTATAGGCACTTTGAGTTTTTGGTGATGTCATTTGGGTTGACTAATGCTCCGGTGGTGTTTATGGATCTGATGAACAGGGTTTTTTGTCAGTATTTGGATCTCTTTATCATTGTGTTTACTGATGACATTCTAATTTATTTGAAGAGTGAGATGGATCATACTAGTCACCTTCATGTGGTGTTATAGACCTTAAAGGAACAACAGTTGTATGCCAAGTTCTCCAAGTGTGAGTTTTGGTTGAACACTGTAACTTTCTTGGGTCATATTATTTAGAGTTAAGGGTTCATGGTGGATCCATAAAAGTTTGTTGTAGTAAAGAGATGGCCTAGACCTATGACTCCATCTGACATTTGGAGCTTCTTGGGTTTAGCCTGGTATTATAGGTGATTTATGGAAAGCTTTTCATCAATAACTGCTCGTTTTACTAAGTTAACTTAGAAGAACGTCAAGTTTTCTTGGTTAAATACTTGTGAGGGGAGTTTCGAGAAGTTGAAGGATAAGTTAACTTCGGCACCGATTCTGACTTCTTTGGAAGGCAATGATGCATTCGTGGTTTATTACGATGGATCTCGAGTAGGGCTTGGTTGTGTGTTGATTCAGCATGGGAAGGTGATTTCCTATGCTTACAGAAAGTTGATGATAAATGAGTGTAATTCTTCTACTAATGATTTGGAGCTATTGGCAGTTATGTTTGCTTTGAAAATATGGTGGCATTATTTGTATGGTGTTCACGTGGATATATTTTCTGATCATAAAAGTCTACAGTATATGTTCACTCAGAAAGAGCTTAATCTCAGGTAGAAGAGATGGCTTGAGCTTATCAAGGATTATGATATGAGTCTTCACTATCACCCAGGTATGGATAATGTGGTTGCTTATGCTCTTACCAGGTTATCCATGGGGAGTTTGGATCATGTGGAGGAAGGAAAGTGGGAATTGGTGAAGGATATTCACTACTTGGCTAATCTTAAAGTTCACCTCGTAGACTCCAATGTAGGTGGTGTGGTGGTGCAAGAAGTTGTTCAATCATCTCTTGGTGAAAAGATTGAGGAGAAGCAAGTTCTGGATACTATCTTGACGAATATAAAGCTTGACATTAGTGGGAAAAAGGTAGTGGTGTTTGAGATAAGTGGTGATGGTACTTTACAGTACCAAAGGAGGTTGTGTGCTCCTGATATCGATGGGTTGCGACAAAAGGTTTTGGCTGAGGTGCATGAGTCGCGCTATATTTTTCATCCCGACTCGACTAAGATATATCATGATCTCAAGGAGATCTATTGGTGGAATGGAATGAAGAAGGATATGGCTGATTTTGTGGCCAAGTGCATGGTGTGTCAATAGGTTAAGGTTGAGCACATGAAGTCCAGAGGGTTGTATCAAGAAGATTATTTTCTCGAATTGAAGTGGGAAGTGATGAATATGGACTTTGTTACCGGTCTTCCTCGTCTAGGAGTCAATATGATTTAATTTGGATCATTGTAGATAGGATAACTAAGTCTGCTCACTTTTTGCTAGTGTGGACTACCTTTTCGGCTGAGGATTATGCAAAGATGTATCTTCAGGAGATTGTGAAGTTTCATGGGGTGCCTGTTTTGATTATTTCTCATCGTGGCACACAGTTTGCATCCCACTTCTGGCGGTCTTTTTGGAGAGGGTTGGGGACCAAGGTGAGTCTGAGTACTTCTTTCATCCGCAAACGGATAGGCAAGCAGAGAGAACTATTCATACATTGGAGGATACACTTCAGGCCTATGCGATTGATTATGGTGAAAATTGGGTTGAGCATCTAACTTTGGTGAAGTTTTCTTACAACAATAGCTATTGATGTTGGGTGTATTTATGCACTCTGGTGTTGCTATTCTAGCTTATTTAGCCTTGTTTTGAGGACTATTTGTGTGCTTTATATGCAATGATGATATAAACAAGCATATAGGTGTTCAAGGATGTGATTACAATGTGTAAAGGTGTTTTCCAACAAGTTTGTACTTAATTGAGTCATGTTGAGTTCAATCGAGAAAACTAATTTTACTAGCTTGAGCTAGGTGTGTGTCAGTTGGTTTCGTTGGATTCTATTGTGTTAAATGATTTCCAAATGGTTTAATAGTAAATTTTTATGCAGAACAACTTGTTTAGAATATGCATAGTTCAATTTGATTAAGTCAAGAGTCGGAACAATAAGTTGAAGAACAAAGTAAACTAGCCTAGTCTTCGCTCATATTTTTAGTTCATTGCCATGGATTGTGTGTTGTTTTGATCTCTAACTCCGGGAGTAAATTGTTGTATGACTTTTTGTGAGCTGATTATGGTGATATATTTATGATATAAAGGCTGAAAATCCATTGGAAACATATCACAAGGCTTGGATAAAAAGGAAGGACGATGAAACACCTAACAAAATTGTGGGATGCAACATCCAGTGAGACAATACGATATAGGTGCAGCACACCACTCTTGAAACGCGATTAGAAAGGGCTCTATTGGTTAGTCCATGAGATAGGCAAGACGGAGTGTTGGTTATTCCAAGAGATAGTCAAGGTGGCGCGTTGGACACCCCATACACGACCAATTTGAAATTTCCTTGTCCTACATGTCTTACACTTTCTATTTACTATAAATACATCATGTACACACATTGTAAATCATATTTGGACATCTTGGACAATTGTCGAGGCTTCTGCAACTTTATTTTCAGTTTTTCATTCTTTAATTTAGATTCTTTATGGGTTTGATCATTCATACAATTAATTGGATGATTATGTCTATTAGTGGCTAAGAACTCCCTTTCTGGGGTTAAATCCAAGAAAATGAAGACTATTATTTTGAATTGATTTCATTTAATTTTCTTATCATATTTGGTTGCTTGTTTATTTTTGTTTTAACTATTTTGAGGATTGATCACACTTAGAATACAAATATTGTCAACCTTATGATCTTGGGAGAGGGATCAGGGAGATAGAAAGTGGGGATGAACAAAGTAGGGTTCTTATTCTTTTATGAAATAAGGAATTCGAGTTAGTGTCTAGGACAGGGATGTACCTAGAAGCCTTGATTCATATGTAGGATGATAGTGTTAAAGAACTTAATTGGATTATTACATACCCCTCAACGATGTAGTTGTAATGTCCAAATTAGGTAAACGGTTAGAGGTCGGGAGACCATGATTATGCAATTAACCCTATGAATCAACAACCAAGATAAGTGAGTTAACGAATGATGTTCAATAACATAGTATGATTGTTTGAAGTGCTTTAAGCCTAGAATTTATTGATTGTCTCAAGTCTTTTATTTTACGCATAGCTTACTTTACTTTAGTTTACAAATATTCAAAACTCTTGTTTGGTTACGCTTGCACTAGATTGATCTAAATTGTGAACCGAAATCAAATAGTTGTTAGAACAAGTCTCTATAGGATCGATATTTGGCTTTCTTAAAGGCCACTATATTACTTCATAGACCATGTACACTTGCATCTGCGCTGTTAAGTTTTTGGCGTCGTTGCTAGGGACTTGTAATTTGGGAACTATTTTATTTTTGGTTTTGCTTTTTAGATTTCTTTAGTGTTTTATGCTTGGTATTGGTTTAGTATTTGTAGGAAACAGGTTTTCAAAGTAGTAAGTTGGCAAGGGATCAGGAATTGGTTGAACTAAGCCCCGAAGCTGAGCAACTTTTCCATCAACGAAGGAGAGAATCAATCTTTCTCCCCCGTATTCTACAAATTGAAGAAGATCAAGATAATTTTGCTTTCATGGCTAATGAACAAGCAGCCCGCAGGACGGTTAGAGAAGTGGCAATCCCACTTTCGACAAATTTGACCTTACCTTTTTAAAAACCTACTACTGGAGGGAGGTTCGAGCTAAAGAACAATATGGTCCAGCTGTTGATTAGCAGTGAACAGTTTACAGGGCTTGCATAGGTCTACTTGCAGAATTTCATTAAGCTCGCTGACACATTCATTCCGACAGATGTGAATACTGATTATGTGATGTTGACACTCTTCCCCTATTCACTTATTGGGGAAGCTAAAAGGTTGTTGAACTCTGAGCCAGTGAATTTAATCACATCATAGGACAACTTAGCCCAAAAGTTCCTCATCAGATTTTTTTTCTGGCAAGACTGCAAAACTTCATAGTGAGATAGTGAGCTTCAAATAGAGGCCAGACAATAACCTCAATAATTCTTGTGAGCAATTCAAGTCACTTCTTTGGGACTGTCCACATCATCAACAATCCAATGAGGTACTTGCTCATACTTTTGTAGAAGCACTTGATCACAACACAAAAATTTTGCTAGATTCAGCTGCAGGTGGTCAAGTATTGGAGTTGACTTATAATGAGCTATATACCTTATTGAACCACATAGAAAAAAAATTCCAAAATTCCATGGTGATTGTAGGAGTGCCACGAAGAAAGTTGCAGGTGTGTTAGAGGTAAACCAATGCACTGCTTTATCAGCTCAGGTTGTTGCATTGCAAAATTTGATAAACACCTAGTTCAGAAGCCTAAAAGTGGGAGCTACACAACATGTAGTAGTAGTTAATTTCGTCAAGCAGACCAGTGGTTGGTGTGAGGTTTGTGAAAATAGTGGTCATTCAACGGCTGTGTGTGCTACCAATCCTGAGTTTGTGATATATGTTAGAAATGCTTAAAGGCAGAATTATGGGAATGCCTACAACATGAAGTGGAAGAATCAACCCCTAAATCAGCATTAGAACACCCAACAACAGCAAATTCAGAAACCACAGGCATAAGGAAATCAGTCAACTAGAAACTTGGAAGAGATGATAAAATAGATTCTAACTAATCAAACATAGTTGGTTGCAGATGTTAAGAACCAGCAAGAAGCCACGAGAAGCTTAGAGTTGCAGTTGGGGCAGTTAGAGCATACACTAAATACCAGTCCTCAAGGTGGATTTCCAAGTGATACTGAACCTCCTAAATAAGTAATGTAAATCACTTTTAGGAGTGGTAAAGATCTTCATGGATAACCTCCAAAGGCAACTAAGGAGGTAGATGATGATTCAAGTCCTAAATAGGAAAATGACTAAGTTGCTAAAAAGTTAAGAAAGTCTGAGTACTCGAAAGAAAAAGTTGCTGAAGAAGTTAAGAAGATCCCACAACTACCTTTCCAACATAAGCATATAAAGGCAAAGGAGGATGCGTACTTTAAGAAGTTCTTTGACACGTTCAGAGAGCTACACATTAACTTACCTCTTTTAGATATTTTGCAGGGAATGCCTATGTACGCTAAGTACTTGAGAGATGTGGTTGCTTATAATATTAAGCTGCAGGATGTGAAGGCGGTAGCACTCACTGAGGAGTGGAGTTTTGTGGTGACTCAAAAGATGCCCAAGAAGCTTAAGGACCTTGGAAAGTTTACTCTTCCCATTCAGATTGGCAACAATAAGGTGGTTCAGGCACTTAGTGATTTAGGGGCAAGTACAACTTGATTCCCCTATCTTTGTTCAACACATTGGGCTTGGTAAAGCCTATACCGAGCTCTAATTACTGCAACTAGCAAACATGACCATATCCCGTCCTGATGAAGTGATAGAGTATGTCCTCATAAAGGTTAGAAGATTTATTATTCCTACTGAATTTATTGTTCTAGATTTTCAGGCAGACGAACAGGTACTAATCATCTTGGGGCGTCCATTTTTAGCGACGGGAGGAGCTTTAATTGATGTGAAAATAGGTAAGCTCACAATGAGGTTAGGGGATGAAGAGGTGGTTTTCAAAGTTTACAAACTGCTTATCACACTATTCCACTATAAACACTTGTGTATGATTACTGTGATTGAAGGGGATAAGAGTGGGGTGGTGGAGTCTATTCCATAAAAGACCTCTTCGTACACCCTTATTGATCACCCTTAGCCACAACCACCTAAGTTTGACATGATGCAGATTGATAAGCCTAAAAAGGCTAAAGTTGAGAAAGATATTGATCTTGAGAGTTAACACTCAAGAGGTCAAAAACGAATAAGAATATGGCCTCCAAGTTTGAGGAAAAGGATGAAGGAACTTGGTTGAGTCAGGCACTACTTGGGAGCCAACCGAAGTTAAGTAGGTATGTTTTACTTTTAGTATTTTTAGTTTTTACTTCACGTAGTTTTTGTTTCATTGAGTCATAGGTTGATGGGAAGTCTGAGTACTGGAAACCTGAGCTAAAGAGCATGGTAAAGACTGAGTGTGGAGTCCTCAAACCCTCTTGATGTGTAAAGATGCTACTAGATAGGCCTAGAGGACTCAGGGAGTATTTCTATCTCTACTTCTAAAGTATACTTTGGAGCAAAGTAGATTTTTAAGTGTGGGTGGGGAAATTTTAAATTTTTTTAGGAACAAGTAAGATATTCTTGATTGGTGCTATATGTGATTACATGATGCAAGTGTTTTGGTTGTAAAAAGCATGTTTATTATGTGAATGACTACTTTTTAGACTCCTAGGCTCATGATTATGACTCTTGTACTTGTTGGCTTAAAATTTGAAGTTATGTTATTATTTGGTTCAGAGTCTATGATGATCCTATGTGAGTTGAGCATGTGCCATATGCGTGTAAGGTATTTGTATATTCCTGGTTGCATGTGAATTCTAGAACTTTTGTAGTGTGTGTGCAAAGCGAAATAAAGAGTGTGGGTTTAGGAGATGATATAGACATTTCTTTTATAGCCCTCTTTTATACCTTCTTTTTAACCTACCTTTGTGCATAATCCTAGTAAGCCCTGTTGAGCCTTTAGCTTTTTCTTTGGCAGCCTCATGTGTAGCTTAATCCTTTCTTTGATAAACCTTAATTTGATCCAAAGCTCCTAAGCACTTTAGTGTAAATTTAGTGAGTTAAGGAATGTGCAATTGATGAAGGAAAAGTTTAAATTGAAGCCCCAAAATAATAGATATTGGTGTTCAAAAGTATTGTTATGTGTTTTGGTGTGGAGTTGAGCAATAAAAATAATAAAAATTTGTTCAAATTGAATGAATTGTGCATAGAACGCTCCCGCCATAGTGTATGTAAATGAGCTTCATAAGATGAGGTGAAAAAACAAAGAATGGGGTAAACAAAAATGGTGTAATCTGGTTGTCAAAGATTGGTTTTAACAATATAAAGTGATGTATTAAATCTCTTAGGGAAGATAGTCACTATTCTTGCCCAAAATAGTTTCTATGTATTAAAGCTCTTAGGAAAGATAGTCACTATTCTTTCCCAAAATAGTATTACAACCCAAAAAGACCTATTTGATCTTAAGCTTCTTCATTCTGATATTAGTGGATTACTACACTATGGGAAAACCTATGGCTCATCATTTGTGACTTGTGAATTCTTTTGTAAGAGTGAGAAAAAATTGATTCTTGTACCCATCGTGTTATAAAATGCTTTTATGTGAGTGATTATAGGTAACTTTCTTATTGTGAGGGGCACATATTTGATGAATATGAGCGATTTGTATGATGTCCTTGATTGGGAAATATTTAAAAGTTTGCCATGTGTTGAGTCAATTCTTGAGGCTAGGATGTTTTGGAGTAATGTTCTTGAACTATCAATTATGTGTATAATATGCTTAGTGTAGAAACTTGCATTCTGTGTAGTCATTGTAGTACTATCTTGCATGTAGCATTAGTGTAGAGTCTCCTCCTTTTGTGATGCTTATAGGAAAGAGTTTTTTGAGGATGAACAAGGCTTTAAGTGTGGGTTGGTGATATTAGGTGTGTTTATGCACTCTAGTGTTGTTATTCTAGCTTATTTAGCCTTGTTTTGTGGACAATCCATGTGCTTTATGTATGATGATGATATAAAAAAGCATATAAGTGTTCAAGGATGTGATTACAATGTGTAAAGGTATTTTCAAAAAAGTTTGTACTTAATTGAGTCATGTAGAGTTTAATCGAGAAAACTAGTTTTACTAGCTTGAGCTAGGTGTGTGTCTAGTTGGTTTCGTAGGATTCTAATGTGTTAAATGAGTTTCAAATGATTTAATAGTGAATTTATATATGGAACAACTTGTTTAGAATATGCAAAGTTCAATTTGATTAAGTCAAGAGTTTGAACAATAAGTTGAAGATCAAAGTAAGCTAGCCTAGTCTTAGCTCGTGTTTTTGGTTCATCGTCATGGATTGTGTGTTGTTTTGATCTCTAATCTGTGGTGTAAATTGATGTAGGATCTTTTGTGATCTGATTATGGTGATACATTAATGCTATAAAGGCTGGAAATCCATTGAAAACACACCACAAGGCTTGGCTAAAAAGGAAGGATGATAAAATACTTAACCAAATTGTGGGATGCAACTTCCAGTGAGACAACGCAATATAGGTGCTATGCACCACTCTTGCAACATGATTATCAAGGCCCTGCATTGGTTATTCCATGAGTTAGGAAAGGCGGTGTGTTGGTTATTCCAAGAGAGAGGCAAGGCGGCGTGTTGGACATCCCATACACGGCCAAATTGCAAAGTCCTTGTACTACACGGATTAGGCTTTCTACTTTACTATAAATACATCACATACACACATTATAAATCATCTTTGGACGTCTTGGACAATTGTGGAGACTGCTGCAACTTTATTTTTTGATTTTTATTCTTTAATTTAGCTTCTTTATGGTTTTGATTATTCATACAAATAATTGGATGATTATGTCTATTGGTGGCTAAGAACTCCCTTTCCGGGGTTAAAGCCAAAAACATGAAGACTATTGTTTTGAATTGATTTCTTTTAATTTTCTTATCATATTTGGTTACTTGTTTATTCTTGTTTTAACTATTTTGTGGATTGATCACCCTTAGAATACAAATATTGTCAACCTTGTGATCTCGAGAGAGGGAATAGGGAGATAGAACGTGGGGATGAACAAAGTAGGGTTCTTGTTCTTTTATGAAATAAGGAATTCGAATTAGAGTCTAGGACAGGGAAGTACCTAGAAGCCTTACTTGATTTACATGTATGATGATAGTTTTAAAGAACTTAATTGGATTATTACATCCCTTCTCAACGATGTAGTTGTAATGTCCAAATTAGGTAAACGGTTAGAGGTCGGGAGACCAAGATCATGCAATTAACCCTTCAAATCAACAACCAAGATAAGTGAGTTAACGAATGATGTTCAATAACATAGTATGATTGTTTGAAGCGCTTTAACCCTAGACTTTACTCTATTGATTGTCTCAAGTCTTTTATTTTAAGCATTGCTTACTTTACTTTAGTTTACAAATATTCAAAACTCTTGTTTGGTTACGCTTGCACTAGATTGATCTAAATTATGAACTAGAATCAAATAGTTGCTAGAATAAGTCCCCGTGGAATTGATATTCAGCTTTTTTGAAGGCCACTATATTACTAGTTAGACTATGTACACTTGCATGTGCGCTTGGGTACTGTCAGCTATCATTCTAGCGTTAGTAACGCCCCTTTTGAGGCATTGTATGGTAGGAGGTGTAGATCTCCTATTGTGTGGTTTGAGTTTGGTGAGGCAAACATATTTGGTACCGATTTGGTTTACCAGGCTATGGAGAAAGTAAAGGTTATTCGGGAGAGGCTTAAGGTTGTCCAAAGTCATCAAAAGTCCTATGTGGATGTTAGGTATAGAGAATTAAAGTTTGAGGTTGAGGATAAGATTTTCCTCAAAGTATCTCCCCTGAAAGAAGTAGTGCGGTTTGGCAAGAAGATGAAGCTCAGTCCCTAATATGTAGGTCCTTATGAGATCTTACAAAAAGTTGGTAATGTAGCTTTTGAGCTATAGTTTCCTTCTAGTTTGAGCTTGGTTTATCTGATTTTTCATGTTTCCATATTGAGGAAGTGCATTAGTAATCCTCTTTCAGTTGTTCCTTTGGAATGATTGGGTCTTACTGATTCCTTGTCTTATGAAGAAGTCCCAATTGAGATCTTGGATTGGCAAGTTCATCGGTTGCGGACCAAGGATGTGGCTTCGGTTAAGGTTCTTTAGCGGAATCATAAGGTGGAAGAAGCAACATAGGAAGCGAAAGAGGACATGGAGTCCAAATATCCACATTTGTTTTCTGCTCTTGCGATTCGTGCAGAAGGTATGTGTCTTTAACATATCTTTGCTTTAAGAGTTTGTTAAAGAAAGGATTAATACCTTTGCTCTTTGTTTTCGAACTTAGTTAAAGATTGGGAATATGTTTGATAACATAATACAAATGACTCTTGTGTGTGGTTACCCTTACCTTGCCCATCATTCGGGGATAAATGTTCCTAGTGGGGGAGACTAAAACACCCTAGTTTCTGGACCTTAGAAAATTTCCTAGGATTCTGATCTCTGGACCCAATACGACTCATGGGTATGAGCCATATATTGGGGTACGAGTGGTATGGTCCAGTCGTATATTGACTAATATTGGTTGGTGGGATGGGTTTTGGTTACTAGAATAGATACGACTTCGGGGTACAAGTTGTATTGGTGGTTATAAATCATTTGGTTCCTTAACTTAATCTTAGACTTGCTTACTTAGGTTGGATCTCAGTACGAGTGGCTCACCCTGAGTTGTAAGCCAGGGTATGAATCGTACCAAGGACTCGTATGGTAGGCAGTGTTCAATCCTCCTGCTATTTTATTCTTCCAGGGATATGGGTCATGGATACGAATCATATATTATTGGTACGACTTGGTCGGATAAGTCATATATTGGATAGTGTTTGGTCCAACGGTGGAGGTTCAGGTTATGAGTGGTGGATACCGATAGCATTTGGAGGGTACGATTCGTGAGGGTCAATCGTATCCCTATGATGGGATTTTGGTACAACTTAAGTGGGGGTATTCTGGACATTTTCTCACTTATCATTATTGGGTCCCATGACTTCTAACATACTTAGGAGGTTATTTACCCTATTATTCTATTCATTAACACATAGAAACTCTTTTAAAACACTTCAAAATTCTCTCAAGAGCTTTTGGACAAGGGGAGCTAGGGTTTTAACTAAAGGATCAATTTGGGGCTTGTCTTGGTGATTTTCTTCTATCATCATCTTGGTTTAAGGCATGTTTTTTTCCTTCATTGTTAATTTTACTTGAAGGCATGGTTTATATGAATGTTTTCATGGTTTTACTATTACATGATTTTGGTTTTCAAATATTATTTGGAGGTTTTGATGTTAAATGGTTGGTTATGGTTTCCCATGGTTTTAATTATGTTTTTACATGCATTAGTGGTGGTTTTGGATGATTGGATTGCATTGGAATGGTTTAATGGTAATTAGAATTTGTTTTGGTCATATTTTGCCCCCAATGTGTTTGACCAAATTTTAATAAAGATATGTTCATTGCATTGACATCTTTTAATGGAACTCTAACATGTTTCTAAACTTGGTAAAGGAATTATGCATGGTTTAAATAGCTTGGAATGGTAAATAGCTAATGGTTATGCTTTTAGGGAACATAGAAGTCTCCCAAGTGGTTTAATATGTTAAATAGAAGGGCACTTGAAAGTCCCCTTAAACCTATAAATGGTTGGCTATGGATGATACTTGCAAGTAAGGGTTGGTATGACGATACCGATATTAATGGTGTTGGTTAATAAATGGATAATGGTTTGGTTATTTAGAAACTAGTTTTAATTGGGCAATAATGGTGGGATGTGTAGCAAAGCTGTGGAAGGTGGAGGTCCCGGGGAGGACTAAAATTGAAAACTCATATTTGTCGATATGAGGTTGGTCTTGGTGACCATGTGCATGATGTCACACTTTATTTTTGGAATGTACTAGTCATCTCATGGGATACTTCCCTAGTCATGCGACTACATGCACGGGGCCTTTTCAGTAGGGGGAGCTGACCCCATATAGCCTGTGGGTGGTTTAGGATGGAAAAGCCACACAACCCAGGTAAAGGTTTTAAAAGCATACTAAACCCGATATCTTTTCTTAGAATATTATATATATATGTATGTATGTATGGTTATGTGCATATGAATGGTTTTACTTAGATTTATAAATGGCATTATTTTATCCTTACCCTGAGATCATGCTCATAGTTACTCGCTAACCCCGTCCACTGGATCTAGTAAGGTTAGAGATGTTGTGCCTTCATCCGAGGAGAAAACTGATCTAGAGGGCGAGTTTTGAGTCGTGAATGTACTCGAGGTAGTGGACGGGCATGTGGATCTGCCTCATCTAGGACTAGTGCTAGGGGACTCTTATCTGAGCCTCGTGTTGAGCATGCAGTGGATGTGGGTCCTACTTTGGTCCCACAGAGTTCTTCTACCCCAGTCTTGGAGTAGTTGTTAATTCAATTATTGACCCGTATAGAGGGTGCTCCTTTGAGTGTGTCAGGTGTTCCCCAGCTCCGTATATTGTACCTTCGTCTATGCCAGAGTCTTATTATGGTGTTCCCCGAGCCTTGAATGTGGATCCTCCTATAGTAACTTCTTCTTCTTTTGGTACTCTACAGACTGTGTATTATTACTCCTTCAGCACCTGCATCTGAGTATGATATTTTAAGGTCGGGAGTTCAACCTTTATCAATGTTACCTTCTTAAGAGGGATCTCAGCCTTCCAGATTTACCCTACCTTTTTATATGGTGAGTACATTTATGTCTTCTGAGGATCAGAAAAGTTTTGAGAGGTTCACTCATTTTGGGTCCTCCTAGGTTCTGTGGTGTTATAGGCGAGGATGCCTATGAGTTCATGATTGACTGTCGTGAGAAGTCGCATAACCTTGGTTTGTTTAAGTTGTATGGTATTGTGTATACCACTTATCAGTTGAGGATTTCTCTAGGGGTTAGTGGAGATCACTTATTATTTACAGACCCCTCAATTCTCCTGAGATGAATTGGGATCAGTTTGTTGAGGCCTCTTTAGAGAGTTTCATGTCTTACAGTATAAAGGATCGAATAAGGGATGAGTTTGATCACCTGGAGCAGGGATCCATATCTGCTGCAATGTATGATTTATACTTCCATGCCTTATCTAGATATTCCTAAGCCAATATTTCCATTGAGTCTGAGATGATTCAAAAGTTTTTGAAGGGGTTAGATATTTTTCTTTAGCTATCTATATCTTAGATGGCAGTGTTTGGAGAATCATTTTATAGTATAGTGGATAATTCTAAGATGAATGAGGATATTCTTCAAGCATCTTAAGGCGTCACCAAGATGGTGCATCGTCTGGGCGAGTTCAATGATCACACTTGAGGCAGAGGTTCTAGGGGTTTTTATAGGTATTATGGTAGACCCGTGCAGGAAACCTTGTAGAGTTTAGGTAGTTGGTGTTCTGGTATAGCAGTTTAGGGTGGCCTCTCTGATCCAATTGTACCTCCTCCTACTGAGTCAGGCCATAGAGGTTGCTATGTGAGTGATGAGATTGGCCATTTGGCCAAAGACTGTCCCCGTTGTATGTTCAGAGTTACTCTTACTTCAGCTATGTAAGGTAGAGGTTCTACCAGAGGTGAGCGAGGTAGAGGTAGTGGATCTTATGGTGTTGGTCGCGGGGTTATTCAGCCAGTTGGTGGTCATGGATAGTGTTATCCTATACCTTACAAACCAGAGGCAGAGGCCCTTGATGCTGTCATTATATGTATCATCCCTATTTATTTTAGACCCACATCTGTATTATTTGATCTGGGATCGAATTTCTTCTATATGGCTACATACTTTGATTTAGGTTTTGATTTAGTTTGTGAGACTCTTGATGTGCCTATTCGTGTATCTACCCCTGTAGGAGGCTTTTTAGTGGTGGATCGGGTGTACCGATATTTTGTTGTGGCTTTTGCTGAGCGTGAGACTTGGAATTGGTAGATTTTGATATCATCTTGGGTATGGATTGGTTGTCTCTTTACCATGCTATCCTAGATTGTTATGCTAAGGATGTGACCTTAGCTTCGCCAGGCGTGCTAAGGATAACTTAGAAGGGTGTGTTTCATTCGGGTCCCAAGAGGGTTATCTCATATGTTCAGGCTTGTCGCTTGGTTGAGAGGGAAAGTTTATCTTATTTGGCTTATATTCTTGATGCTAGTGTCGTTCACCTCCTTCATTGGATTATATTTGTGCGGTTTGCGAGTTTGTAGATGTCTTTCCCATAAATTTACCCGATATGCCTCTGTATCATGATATTGACTTTGTTATTGGTGTTGAGCTGAGCATAAAACCGATTTTAATTCCTTCTTATAGTATGGCCCTTGCTGAGCTAAAGAAGCTGAAGGATCTGTTGTAGGAGTTATTGGATAAGGGATTTATCGGACCTAGTGTATCACCTTGGGGTGCGCATTTCTTATTTACAAAGAAAAATGATGGGTCTATATGTATGTGTAGTGATTATCAGTAATTGAACAACGTGATGGTTAAGAATAAGTATCTAATTTATCATATATATGATTTGTTCAACCAAATTTAGGGTGCTTTAGTGTTTTCGAAGATTGATTTGAGATCTGGATATCACCAGTTGAGTATTAGAGCTTTGGAGATTTCAAAGACATCTTTTCGGACTCGATACGGTCATTATGAGTTCTTGGTCATTTCCTTAGGGTTGACCAATGCCCCCGCTGCATTTATGGAGTTAATGAATGGAGTATTTTGATTGTATCTCAACTTCTTTATTATTGTATTTATAGATGATGTCTTGGTTTAGTCCAAGAGTGAGGCCGATCATGAGGAACATTTACAGATTGTGCTTCAGAGATGAGGAATAAGAAGTTGTATGGTAAGTTCTCTAAGTATGAGTATTGGTTAGAGTCTATCTCTTTCTTAGGTCATGTGGTGACTAAGAATGGTATTATGGTTGATCTAGCCAAGATTGCAGCAGTGCGTGATTGGAGTAGGCCTACTTCGCCTACTGAGATTTGGAGTTCTGTTGGCTTGGCTGGTTACTATCGGTGTTTTGTTGAGGGTTTCTCATCTATTGTAGATCCATTGACCAAATTGATTCAGAAGAATTTTTTTTATGTGGTCCGATGCTTATGAGGCGAGCTTTCAAAAGCTCAAGGATTTGTTAATATCTGCTCTTATCTTGACCTTGCCCAAGGAGGGTATGGGTTTTACCATCTTTTATGATACTTCAGGTATTGGTATAGGCGTGGTGTTGATTCAAGAGGGTAAGGTGATTGCATATACTTCTCATTAGTTAAAACCCCATTAGAAGAATTACCCTACCCATGACTTGGAGTTGTGTGCGATTGTTTTTACTTTGAAGTTGTGGAGGCACTACTTGTATAGAGTCCGTTGTGAGATTTTCTCGGATCATTGTAACCTTCAGTATTTTTTCACCCAATGAGATCTTAATATGAGACAACATCATTGGCTTGAGTTGCTTAAGGATTTTAACTTAACTATTCTCTATCATCCGGGCAAGGCTAATGTGGTTAAGAGTACCTTAAGCCACTATTCTCTATCATTTGGGTAAGGCTAATGTGGTTGTGGATGCCTTGAGTTGAAAGCCAACTAGCATGGGTAGCTTGGTGCATCTTTTGACTAAAGAGAGGCCTTTGGCCTTAGTGGTTCAGTCTTTGGCTAACCAGATGGTTAGGCTTGATATTTCGACACCTAAGTGTGTTTGGGCATTCCTGGAGGCTAGGCCTTCTTCGATGGAGCAAATTTGAGCTCACCAGTTTGATGATGTTGTATTGAGACTGATTCGGGATAAGGTGTTGAATGATGAGGCTAAGTAAGCCTCACTTGAGTCAGATGGTGCTTTTAGGATTGGAGGTCGGGTTTATGTGCCGAGAGTGGGTGATTGGACTAGATTGATTTTGGAGGAGGCTCATCATTCTAGAAATTCCATCCATTCTGGAGTAACTAAGATGTATCATGATTTGAGGCAACATTACCGGTGGGGTGGTATAAGGAGAGATATAGAAGATTTTGGAGCGCGTTGCCTTTGTTGCCAACAAGTAAAGGCGAGAATTTGAGGCCTGGTGGAATGCTCCAGAGGTTTCCCATTTTTGAGTGAAAGCAGGAACGAATCACTATGGACTTCATGACTGGGTTACTTCGTACTTTGCATGGTTCTGATAGAGTTTGGGTTATCGTGGTTCGATTAACCAAATCTTCCTATTTCATTTTAATTCAGGTCTCTTTCAGTGCTGAGTGGTTGGCTCATATTTATATTCATGAGATTGTGCATCTTTATGGTGTGGCAACTTTAATCATCCCAGATCAAGGTTCATTGTTCACATCTCACTTTTGGAAGACCTTTCAGGATGAGTTGGGTACTCGAGTTGATCTTAGTATAACATTTCACCCCTAGAATGATGGTTAGTCTGAGCAGACTATTTAGGTTTTGGAGTATATTCTCTGCGCTTGTGTGGTGGATTTTGGTGGTCAGTCGGAACAACATTTAGCCTTGGCAGAGTTTGCGTAAAATAATAGCTACCATTCAATATTGATATGGATCCTTTTGAGGCTTTGTAGGGTAGACGTTGTCGCTCTCCCATTGGTTGGTTAGAGGTTTCTGAGGTTAGACCTTGAGGTACAAACTTGCTTCCTTATTTTTTGGATAGAGTTTGGATCATTCAAGATGGATTAAGAGCGGCTCAGAGTAGGCAGAAGTGTTATGCTGATTGTAGACTTCGTGTCTTAAAATTTAGTATTGGTAATCATGTTTTTCTTGGAGTTTTACCCATGAAAGGTGTGATGAGGTTTGGGAAGAGGGGAAAGCTTAGCCCTAGGTATATTGGGTCATATGAGATTCTTCAGACTATTGGTGATACGGCTTATGAGTTGTCTTTGCCCCAGCTTTATCAGTTGTTCATCTAGTTTTTCATGTTTTTATGCTTCATAGTTACATTCTAGATGAGTCTCATGTCATTTGTTGGGATTCTGTTTAGTTTGATGAGAGGTTGTCTTTTGTTGAGGAGCCCGTCTCTATCTTGGATAAGGATGTTAGACGATTATGTTCTAGAGTTATTCTAGTAGTTAAGGTCTAGTGGAAGGATCGACCTGTGAATGAAGCTACATGGGAGGTTGAGCCTGATATGCGTAGTTCCTATCCCCAGCTTTTTGCCGAGTCAGGTATTTTTCCTTGCCTTTAGTTCGAGGATGAACTATATTTTTAATGATGGATGATGTAACAACCTGATTTTAATGATTTATGTGAAATATTAATTTCTATGTAATTTGACTATTTTATCCCTTCCCGTGGTTGTGTTGTGGCATTTCTGGGGTGTGGGGATGCTTGGAATAATTTCTAATTTGTATCGGTATGATTTATGTGATATTATGATTTTTGGTGGCTTGAAAAGCCTTATAGTTGACTTCAGTCAACATTTATTGATTTGTGTTTTGGATGGTAAAATAAACAGCGCAGGCAAATCTGAAACATCGATTTAAGGGTGGTAACATGGTTGGTGTGGTTTTATGGCTTTTAAATCTCATTTCGACCCTTGATTCATTTGCATTCATGGGGTTTTAGATGAGTTTCGAGGGGTCCACTGAGCCTTGGAATTCTCCAAGTCTCCAGTTGGTATTGGTGTCATCGCAATCGCGAGTGACTGGTCGCATACTCGACTCAGCAGATCAAGTGCGAGTGTTGCATAAGTGACATCTCGAGAGCGATCGCGAGTCCCACGTATGCGAGGATCAGGTCACGATAGCAATACCTTCCATCAGGCCAGGTACCATTACGCGCCACTTGGTTGCGTATGCAATGCCTGGACTATATACATACCTTGTTTTCGTCATTTTCACTATTTTTGAGATTTAGAGCTAAGGGTTTCAAAATTTGAGCAAATTCTTCCACTTCTAAGCTTGGGTAAGCACCATAACACCTATTTCAACTACTTTTCTTCAATTTCATCCTTCAATTCTTGTTCTAAACACGAATTAAAAGTGAAGATTGGTGATTTTGGCCCGAGAGGCCTAAAAATTAAATTTCTTTGATTTAAACCTCGATTTAACCTGTTTCACTTGGGTGAGTTTCTGATCTTATAATTATCACTTTTCTTTTGATTTTACCTTCAAAAAAACTTTAATTCTCAATTTTAAAATGGATTTTGGAGACTTTTACCGGTAAAGCTTTAAACTAGTTTTTCTTCGATTTGGACCTCGTTTTTAACTCATTTTCTCTTGGATTTTCACATGTAGACTCCTAAAAATATGGAAAATATTTTTTGATATAAAATTATGATTTTGCCCTTTTTTTTTTTAAAACTCATTTTGGAGGTCTGTTTTAACCCGGACATAAAAATAGGCAATATGGGTGCAGCTAACTTTATTTTGACACATAGATTCTATATTTGTATGATTTTGATGATTTTGAATCCATTCGTGAGAAGTAAGGCTTTGGGTTGAAGGCTTCCGGACAGGCTTTTTGACATTCAAGTTAGGTTATGGCTTAACTTTCTTCAGATAGGGTTGGGTAGTTAAAATTGGTACAAAAGCATGTTAAGGGTTTGGGAACTAATCATGAAAATGAATATATTACTGTGTTGTGCCCATGTGGGGGCCTATTTATTGATGTTATTTGGCGGTTTTGAAATATTAGTTGCTATGTGTAACAGTGTGGAGTCTTATATGATATTGTTGTCCTTGTGTAGGTGAAATTAGTTGTACCTTGTCAAATGAAAAAGCCTAATGTGGAATCAATAGTAAATTTTGATGTATTTTACTCTTTTGACATACAATTCTTGTTAAATTTTTTGGATGGTTGGAAATATTGAGTGGATGATTGGCTCACTTAGTTGGTATATTGGTTGGGTATGGAAATTCTCATTCTGGTTGGCTGTGAGAATTACATCCTCCTATCATACAGATTCATGAAACATTGGTACTACTATGAAAATTCTGAAAATATTAGGTATACTAGCTTTTTCTGACAGAAAATGTGACATCTTTAAAATCCTCTACCGAAGGATGTGCCAGAGAGGAGTTAGAGATATTAATATTAGATATTGGTTGTATAGGGTTGATAAAACCCCCATGGGTCCTATGTCAGAAAGCTTTAGCTCCGTAGGTGTATACGGAGGTTGTGATAACCTCAGGCATCATCATCATCATCATTATCATTATCATTATCATCATCCCCATTGCATTTGTATTTACATTGTACATATATGTGAAGTGTTATTTTTCTTAATGTGATACCTGTCTATGTTTATTTTTCCTTTGTATTCGTATATATGATACCTGTGTACTTGTCTTTCTTTCTCGTATTTGCTATGATGTATGTGAATATTATAGAATTGTTAGTGAAGACGGTGTGGGCTACCGTTGTAGGATATTTTCTGGTTGCTGGTGACGTGCCCTTAGTATGCATGTTATATACTTTATTTTTTGCTTTTCTCAGTTGGCCTATGCTACCTACTGAGTACAAGTGGACCGTACTCGCCCCTACTGTGCCCTTACAGTGCAGATACGAGTTCGAGTGTGCCTCGTGGTGGTTGATTTGGGTGACATTTGGAGCTATTCGAGGGAGTCGTAGGATTCTTGCTTCCAGAGTTGACTACTACCTTTCTTTATTTAGATGTGTCTTTATTTTGCATTCAGAGACTGAGTTGTTCTTGTTTTAGATATCTTATGTATTCTGATCTCGAGTTGTACTAGTTAGTTCTTACACTGTGACACCGGATTTTGGGATTATGGTATGATATATTTGGTTATACTCTTCCGTATTTATTATATTGTGTGGTTCAGTTTTATTCTAGAAGCCTTACTTTGGGTTATTGTTAGTATTTTTTCCTTTTGTATCAGTTTATGTGATAGACTTACTTGTCAAGGCTTGCCATGACAAGTACCATCACGACCCTTAATTTTTGGGTTGTGACAAAGATATAGTAAGTTTACCTCTAATTATACGATGCAATTCTCAAAATCTTCTAATGACCTCTTTATTCCTTAAGCAAACACAAGGAACCAGTGATAAAAAGCTTAACTGTAAGCCAAAAAATTAATAAATTATATGTTATATAACTTGAGAACAAATTAAAAGTAGCTAAAAATGAAAAGTTACAGATCAGGCCTTTGAGATTCGTTTAAAATTTCGTGAAGGCAAATAAAATATGCAATTAGAATATTTGACATTTCGAACTCAATGACAACATCATCTTTTCAAAAAGAGGTTGTTTTGACAAAATTGACCTCCGAGATCCAATTTCATAATTTTTCGAATCAAGGGTCATAATGATATCCAAGAGCCATAAAATCGAACCAACCATGCTACCAATCCAAAACAATGTTTCGGGTCTGCTGGCACAGTCTGTTTTGCCATCTGATACACAGAACAATAAATATTGATCAAAGTCAACTATACAGCCTTTTTAACCTCTAAAAATTATAAACTCACACAAATCATTTCGAATCACTTGGAAAACTGTGCAAACCATCCCAACACCTCTGAAATATCATATAGGAACCACAAAGAGGGATTAATTATTAAAACAGATAAAAGAGAAAAATTCAGAAAATCAAGTCCTTACATGATAAACAATTTAGTACTTAATGTCCTTGTTAATAATGTATTGTTATCCATTAACAAATCAGATAAAAGAGAAAAATTCAGAAAATCAAGTCCTTACATGATAAACAATTTAGTACTTAATGTCCTTGTTAATAATGTATTGTTATCCATTAAATTACTAATTAGTAAGATGTTAGAAAATGTTTGTGTTCCTATTGTTAACAAATCAGATTGAATTGCCTCAATCCTGAATCAGCAGTAGTACTTCATATCAAATCATGAAAAAATCCTATAATAAAAGGATGATTTGTAAGAATATTACATATAATATTACGTATTAATGATTCACATATTTTTGATAATAAATTTATCTTGTCTCCCAAGTAAAATAATGAATTAGTCACTTACTTTCTTTTCAAGTTATGTATATATAGTATTTCTTTCATGGCAAGAAATAATTATAAAAATCCCTAGGATTAAATTTATTTGTCTAAGAGTTCTTACCTACTTATAAATACACTTGTGACTCCATCAGTCGACGTACCTTTTGATAGACATAGGCTAGAAGGCTCCTAAGCTTGTTACAAACTCTCTCTCAAATTTTTCTTTCTTCTTACACTTTACCAATGATGGGTAAAGGTATATTTTTGTTTAACTGTTCGACTATATTTAGGCTTTGTGTATGTGATGAAATTTAACATTTGATATCAAGAGCCATCCTTTAGCCGTGTTGTTTGGTGTTAAGATTAGTAGTAAATTATTATTTGCGTAATTGAATTTCATGTGCTTCTCGAACTTAGTTAAAAAATTCTATAGCATAGTAGTACTTGTCAGATCGTTGTGGTTTTTGTCTATTTGTCATATGAATGAGTATTAATATTATGACTTCTGTTAATTCAGTATCTATGACTTTTCTTATTGTCCTATAGCTTAAACAGTAAACTATAACTTGTTAATAGCATTGAATTTTTTAAGAGGCTTATCAAGTTGCTTTTAATTTTTCTCAAGTCTTGCAGTCAGTAGCTATAATGATTTTTAAAGCATGTCTTTATTCATATTTTGATATTAATAAAAGTTTGACTATTGTTTCATTGTTTCTAATAATTATTAAGTTTAATTAAAATTATTCTTGTAATAATTATAAGAAATATGAATGAGAGATATGTAGGCTTTGTCTATTCTATTATCGTAGGCAACCTATTATTACTATGACTAAGGAATTAATGAAGGGTATGTAGGCTCATCCAATATCTTTATTGTATGATTTTTCTCCAATTAACATGAGATGCTTTGTACATCGGATTGCCTTGATGTCTAAGACTATCCAATTCAGTTTTATCATTGTGATTAGCTAACTATACATTTAAATTAACTATTAAAGTTAAATACTTTGAGATGGTTTATACAAAGGATTGTTTTGATGTAGGCGTTGCCTATTCAATTCGTTTTCGTATTTTGATAATTAACATCAAGTTTAAGTTAATTATTTATTGTAAGATGTCATTTTTGAGTTCTTTTGTCATGTATTTGGGTTAGCCACAACATTTTGGATATTTGATATAAAGAAAAACTAAATTCTTTTATCACATAAAGTTAAGTGATTAAGGTATAATAATGACATCTAATAAAGTTCATTTAATAAAGTTCAATTATCTTATCAAAATAATAACCTTACGCCACAGGGAGGTAACTAGTTTGGTTAGATTATTTGAAATAGATAGTAAATCTTTTTGTTTAAAAATTATCCTATGCCCACAGATATAGATTAGGGATAATACTTACAAAAATACCTGAACTTTGACCGGATCATTTTAAACGATAATTGAGGTATTTGACCAATTTTTTAGAAGAAAAAAAGTGCTTTTAGTAAGTAGCCGAAACTATTTTTAAAGCTATAAAAAGTAAATTTCCTCCGAAAACACTTTTGGGACCTTGCAACAAGCTGCCGCTCAACATTGGTAAAAGGGTTTTTCTAATTGATTAGCTAAATACAAAAAAAAATTTACGAAAAATAGATTTGACAACAAATACTTTTTAAAACAAGCAGATTTTGAGAATTGACCAAGCAAGCTATAAAAGTCTCGTGAAAGAAAAAGATTTCATCAAACAAACAACAAATCATTAATATTTCAACTTTTATTTGGGACTTGTTTGAGGAACGTAACTGCGCTAGTCACCATTCAATAATCATATATTACCTAAGCTACTTTCCTCGCATGTTTACTATAAATCCATATAGTTCGATCCTCCCCTAAATTCCATGCATAGTGGGAGCTTTAGTACGTCGGACTTTTTTTTTTCTTTTTAGATAGTTATTGACTCCTTTAATAACCTCATATGCTAATTAATTAATAATTGTTCATTTAATAAAGCATAAATTTTCTTTTATATAGTTGGAGTACCGACTGGTGTCCCAACAGCCACATGCATGAATAAATTAATTAGCATAATTGCCGCGTTGAATCAGTAAAAAATATATAAAAGAAATACACATGATAACAAGAGAAGGAATCGTAATTGGAGAGTTGTATTGTATCCTATCTATATGTCCATAAATAATGTGATCATATGTTGAATAAGAGCATGGCCTGCCATAGAAAAATGATAGGGTTGTCATTACTTCCATTATTGACTTGTTAATTAAACTAAGGTGTTGGCACATATATTTTTTCCTTTGAAAATTATTCAACATGTTTCCTAGAAGATTTTCCAACAGTGACCTCTCACCTAAATTTACAATTTCTTTATTTTTTTTTCGGTCTGGCATTTTTTTACCTTATTGTATTGTTCTTTTTCTTAATATAATGTAATAGTTGGTCTCTTAGGTCGCCCCTCCTACAAGTCCGTCTGTAATGACTTTCTGAACTAATTCATGAAATGATCAGCAACTCCATTGAAGAACAGAAGAGAAAGCAGTTAGAGAGGGAAAACAGAATTAGTAGTATTACGTTGAGAGAATTATTATTGATCAAGTGTTTGTAATGTACGTAGCTAGTGCTTATATAGAGATTATAACCGCCCCCTAATTAGCTAATCAACTTAGTTTAACTACTCTAATAGTTTAACTACTCTAATTAGTCAGCTAATACTATGGGTGTCAAGTGGGCCGGCCCGACCCGACCCTAGTAACTAAATCGGCCCGGTTTGACCCGGCCCGGTAAGCCCTAGGGCTTTAGGGTTCCGGGTTCCGGGTCCCGGGCCGATTATTTTTTTAAAATTGAACCAGCTAACCCGGCCCGGACCAAACCCGGTCCAGGCCCGCCGGTTAACCGGCCCGCCCCGCCCCAGATAACATTATTTAAAAAAAAATAAAAAAAATTGGGCCAAACTAGCCGTTGGCCCAATGGCTATATAGCCGTTTTTGGGTCCAAACGGCTAGCTTGGGCCCATTTATTAAAAAAAAAAAATTAACTTTAAAAAATATTTTTTAATCCCAAATTTTTTTTTATAAATACCCTACAACTTCAAATCATTTTTCACTCTCTCAAATCTCATTCTCTCTCAAATCTCAATTCTCAAATATTCAATATATTTAATTTCTTAAAGTGTTCACTTTAATTTTTTAATTTTTCGTTTACAAAGTACGAGCGGAAGTTTCTAAAGTCGCAATCTTCGGATACTTCCAAAATTTGGTATTGTCGTTCCATCTCTTACGTTTAATTTTTATTTATTGTATTAATTATTTAATATTTAATTTTATTATATTTGTGTATTTTGAATATTTTTAGTTTAATTTAATTTATATTATGGATAAATTAAGAAACCTCGCTACTAAAGGTGTTAAAATTTTTTGTTCCGAAAGTGGTAGTGGTAGTAAAAAGCGAATTACTAGCGGTAGAGGTAGTTCAAGTAGTAGATATACTCGTGTGCCTTCGCCTCCGGTACCGCTTGGTACACCTTTTGAGGAAGAAATAGGTATAGGTGCTCACGATATGGATTATGTAGAAGCTCAGGAAAATTACGGTATAGAAGAAGAAAATGAAGTAGATGCGGTTAATTTAGATGAAGATAATGAAAATATTGCTGAGACACCCGCAGTAGGAGATGCTAACGTTAGATCTGAATCGGTTAATCTCCCTCCCCGTGCTCCCAGTGCCCCAAGACCTCATAAAAGAACTAGTATTGCATGACAATTTTTTGAACGTATATCAGATATTGAGGTGCAATGCAATATTTGTCAACAAATATATAAGCATAGAAGTGGAGGCAAGCAAGGGGGTACGAGTACGTTAATGAGACATGTAGCTGAAGATCACAAAAGAGAGTTAAATATTGCAAAAGGTGGTGGGGATGTTGGTTGGCCAACGCAAACTAGAATGGACCCAACAACCGGTCACGTAGCGAAGAAGTATAATAAATTGAGGGACCGGAAAGAAATAGCTAAAATGGTAGCTGTGGGTTGTTTGCCTTTTAATTTTCCTTCTTCTGATGCCTTTATTCGTTATATACAAGCAATTTATAATCCTATGTTTAACGGTATTCCTAGAACTACTTGTCGGTCTGATATTTTTAGACTTCATTCACAATATTATTTTTATTTATCAACATTGTTAAAAAATATTCAATGTAGATTGTCCCTAACTTCTGATCTTGGTCGTGCTGTAAATAAAAATGATTATTTAACCGTTACTTGTCATTGGATGGATAGTAATTTCGTGATGCAAAAACGTATTCTTGCTTTTTTATATGATGAAGATCGTAAACATACTGGACAATTTATTGCTGATTCTATTGTTAAAATTGCCGGATATTATGGTATCAAAAATAAAATTTTATGTATTGCTTTTGATAATGCTTCTAACAACAACATTGCCATAAAAAAATTAAAATTTACGCTATCTCCGCCCTTGCCTGAAATTTTTCATATTAAGTGTGCATGTCATATATATAATTTAATTGTAAAAGATGGTCTTGAGTTTTTTGAGTTTTATATTGAAAAAATTCGCCTTGCTGTTGGTTTTATTCAAGGAAATAATCGTAGATCGAGAATTAGAGAATTTAAAGTTAAATGTCAAGAAAATGGACTTACACCGATTTTGATGCCTGAGGAAATTGATACTAGATGGAATTCTACGTATGAATTTTTAAAAACTTGTTATAAATATAGAATTCCTATTACACTAGCTTTTAACCAACATTGCGGTTCATTTACTGATTCTGCTGATTGGATGCTACATAATTCTGATTGGATTGTAATTAATGATCTTGTTAAGTTTTTAGAAAAATTTTATGTAGCTACGGTTGAATTTTCCGGTGCTTATTATCCTACTGTTTGTAATATTTTGGCATATATAGCCGATATTTCTGGTTTGCTCAAAGAATATAAAAATAAAGAAGGTTATAAAGAAGTTGTTGGCGCCATGTTTACGAAATTTAAAAAATATTTTTTCCCGATTCCCCTTATTTACTTGGTTGGTGCTATGCTAAATCCGTGCATGAAATATAATAATATGTGTCACTTTAGTACTCTTATTTATACTAACTTAGAAATAAATACTAACCATGATTCTGAACAAGTACAACCTGATTTGTGGACGGCTACGGCTGATGCAAAGGATTACATAGAAAAATTATATAATCACTATGCTGATTTATTTGATTTAGCCGTACCTACAAATATCACTCCAACTGTCGCTCCTCATCCTCCCGAGGAGCCATCATCTTCTAAAAGGCCGACACATAGTGGTTTTTCTGATTCGTTTTATGATTTAAATTATTGGAACAGTGTTGATGAGAGAACTTACACATCAACTTATCGGGAAGAGCTGAAATATTATCTTCGAACGGCACCAGAGGATCGCAGACGACGGATCAACACGTTGGATTGGTGGAGGAGTAATGAAACATAATATCCTGTGCTTTCAAGATTAGCTAGAGATATCTTGAATGTTCCAATGTCAACCGTTGCATCAGAGAGCGCCTTTAGTCAGGGACGACAACAACTTGGAGACAACCGACACTCATTGGGAAGCAATGCAATGAATGTTCTAGTTTGCCTCAGAGATTGGATTAGAGTGGAAAGAAGAAACCAAGGAATGGAACCGGAGCCGAGCGACGAGCTGAAACTTGAAGAAATTATGACTTCACGGGAGAACTCAGCAAAATCAAGTCCAATGCATGGTTTTGCCCCCGTTGACTTCGACTATCCTATGCAAGTTCCCATTAATATTAACATGAATGAGTTGGAAAAAATGATGCATAATTTATAGATTTTTCATTCATGTAAATTATAAATTTTGGATCATTTTGCAATCAATAAAATTCCCCAAATTCATTCACTCCTTAGTCCTTGCTTTTTATATTTTTTCATTTAACGATTTAAAATTTTAAATTGAATTTCTAGTTTTCTACTTTAAATTAAAAACTTACTTCTAATATGTTATTAATTTACTACCAAATATTATTAATTTATTATATTAAGTAGCATATGTTTTGTATATTTGTATATATCTTCTATAGAAGTGTATATTTAACGTATACATGTGTATATGTTTTATAAATTAGTATATAAGTATATCTATATATATTGTAATGTATATATAATGTAGTATATTTTATAAGTAGTAGTATATATACATTGAATGGTGCGTATACACGTGTATATATCTTCTATAGAAGTGTATATTTAATGTATACATGTGTATCTGTTTTATAAATTAGTATATAAGTATATCTATATATATTGTAATGTATATATAATGTAGTATATTTTATAAGTAGTAGTATATATACATTGAATGGTGCGTATACACGTATATCTTTAACGTATACATGTGTATATGTTCTATAAATTAGTATGTAACTATATATATATATATATATATATATATATATATTGTTGTAAATATATATATGTATATTGTAGTATATATTTTATTTAAAGCAGTACATATATATTGAATGGTGCGTATATATGTGTATATATCTTCTAAAGTAGTATACATTTAACATATACAAGTGTATATGTTTTATAAATTAGTATGTAAGTATATATATATATATATATATATATATTAGTATATACTTTATTTAAAGTAGTACATATATATTGAATGGTGCGTATATATGTGTATATATCTTCTATAGACGTATATCTTTAATGTATACAAGTGTATATGTTTTATAAATTAGTATGTAACTATATATATATACATATTGTTGTATATATATATATATGTATATTGTAGTATATATTTTATTTAAAGTAGTACATATATATTGAATGGTGCATATATATGTGTATATATCTTCTAAAGTGGTATATATTTAACGTATACATGTGTATATGTTTTATAAATTAGTATATAAATATATATATATATATATATATATATATATTGTAGTGTATATATATATATTATACTATTATAGCATATGTTTTATTTAAAGTAGTACGTATAGTCATATATAATTATATATTGAATGGTACGTATATATGTGTAATTGTTTATATATTTTTTTAAAAATATATATTGTATATTGGAGTGTATATAGTGTATATTGGAGTGTATATAGTGTATATTGGATTATTTATTTATTTTTTAAATGGGTTTGACCGGTTTTTAACCGGGTTTTGGTGGGTTTGACCGGGTTGGGTTAGTGGGCCGGGTTAGGGTGGGTTTTAATTTTTTTACTGTTTGGCCCGGCCCGGCCCGGCCCGGATAGCCTCCAAACCGGCCCTCAACCCGGTTAAAAAGGAAGGGCCGGTTCCGGGTTGGCCCGTCCCGGCCCGTTTGACACCCATAGCTAATACTAACAGTCTTATAACTAACAGAGTTAGTGTAACACTCCACATTTTTGGGCTAGAACTCGAACCGTTGTTCCTATCTGTATAAACTCAAAACCAATGATTTCTATGTAAATATAACTATCATGATCATTTACCTATTGTGTAAAGTGATTTCGAGGTGAAGAATGTTCATAGGAAACACTTAGAGTGAAGTTGAGTTAAGAACTTTTGTTATCGATCAAATTTTGGTATTAGATCTTACCAGGGTTAAATTTGAACGTGTATAACTTCTGTAATATATTGAATTTTGAAGTTTAAGACCCACCAAATTAAATATAATTGAGTCTTCTTTCTAATTCATCTGATTTCTCCCTAATCTGATGCGTGGGAAAAAAATTATGAGCATTTTTGCGAGGAACCAGTGAGGGTCCACGATACGGGCGTGGGATGCCCTCTGTGCTCCGCGATACGGGCGTGGGACGCCCTCTGTGCTCTGCGATTTTGGCGTGGCACGCCCCTATTTCCAGAGATGCTAAAACCCGCATTTCTCTTTAGTTTTTTGAGGGTAAACTAGTAATTTATGTCCTAAATAATCCTATAACTAATGCTAACATGATTTCATCATCCCATAACCCCAAATACACAATCCCTCTCCTCCCAAATCCCCAAGAACACTAAATAAGGGTTCTTCTCCCAAAATTGAACTTCGAAGGCTTCAATTTCTAGTTTCTTCTTAATATTTTCTCCCCTATTTCATCATCAAGAGTATTAGAATGAATTCAAGTGTTCATAACAATTCCAAGGTAGGGTTCAAGTTTCAAAGTTATGGATTCAAGCTTTTCTCCGGATTACTTCCTTCAAAAAGCATCTATCTCTTCCTGAAACTTATTTTATATAAAAACATGTATTACATGGTTATTTACGTTGATTTAAATGTGAATTTTGATATGGGTTGAGGATTTTGGAATGGTTGACTCTTAAATTATTTTTTCATAATTTTTATGAATTGTTCATGCTTTGAATTGCTGATTTTTGAATTAATTGGGAGCATGGGTATGGGAATATAATACCCCGAAGTTTCCTAGCCAATTTCATCCCAAGAATGTCTAGTATTATCTTCTAAATTGAATAATGTTTATTCCATGAGGAACTTTTTTAAGATTTTCACTTTTTGTCATGTGGAAAATTTAATAAGCTTTCCATTGATATAAGATTCGCCCAAATCCGATAACCGGGTAAGAAGTTATGACTATTTCAAGTTCTTGTCGTAAAACAGTGCCAAATTGGTCAGTGGTGCGCCGCGCCACAAGCTAAAATGGAAATTGTCCTTTTTCCAGTGTCTCAGCGCGATTTCTCCGCATCGCGCCAAACTTTCAGGTCGAAAATGAAGTGGCAACGCGATAGCTCCGCGTCGCGCCATCCCACAATTTTTCAGTTCTCAAATTCCAGTGACACGGCGAGATAGTACCACGTCGCGCCCGGGGTTCAATTCGAAATTTGTTTATTGAAATTAAAAGACACGTCCAGGGTTAAAAGGGTCAATTTCCCACCCCTATTTAAGCCCAATAACACGTGATTTTGCCAATCTTCACCTAAAATATACTAGTTTCTCAAGAACAAGCTAGGGTTTCAATTGGGGATTCAATTTCAAGAAAGTCTCTCCGTCAATCTTCGCTAAATCAAGAACTAAGGTATGCGTTGTGTTGATTTATGGATTCTTTTCATCCATAAAGCTCAAGAACCCTATTTTAAATTGTGAATCATGATTATTATGTTGTGGGTTGTTCAAGTTATGTGATGGTTGTTGTTTGATTCCCTTGTTGGGATCCTTATGTGAAATTATGAAAACTACGTTAGCATATAAATTGAAATCCATGAATTTGGTGATTTATGATTTGTGAAATTTGATGCTTTCACCTATGCCTTAAGCTGTGCATGTAAGGTGTTTGATAAAATGCCTAAAGGGATAGAAATTATGCACTATAGATAAATTGTGATCCAAAATGACTTCTATGTTATTCTTATGTTTTGAAATTGTTGTTGGATTGCTCATGAGTTAGCCTTATGAAATTATGCTATGTATACATGCTATATTATTCACGTACCAAGCTATGATAATCAAATGCCCATGAAATGTCTTTAATTATTGTATTATGGATTAGTCATGTATTCAAGAATGTCATGCCTTGTCAGTTTCCGTCCATCGAGTCCTGGGGGTACTTATACCCGAAAAATGTAGCTGTGTGCCTAGAATCAGTGTCATGTTTCAAGATACTCTCAGTCAAGCCAGGTTTAGAAGAATTCAATCAGTCTCATAACTCAGGAAAAACTCAGTAATCTCAATAATCTCAGTCAGTTATCAGATCTCAGTAATATTTCGTCAGTCAATGGAATTCGGCTAATTCAATTAACTCAGTTAATTCAATTCAGTTCAGTTCATTAATCCATGTTCAGTGTCTATTTAGATAGGAGTAGGAATTAGCACCGAGTGAACCCAGGGATGGGAACATACACTGTTAGATGAGGGTGTGATTCTTAGAAGTCATTCTTGCATTTCAGAACTATATAGCCAACATAGGTTGAGACATCAACACTGTCAGATGAGGGTTGATGAAGTGGATAAACACTATCAGATGAGGGTCCCACCGTTCTCTTTTAGGGGACACTATCAGATAAGGGTCACCCACAGCTTGTCCTTACCAGTGGCGCGGTATTGACACCCTTCCAATTGAGGTTACAGATTGGACCCCAACTCATCCATAATGGCGTATTAGGGGCGTGTCGGTTATATAACTACTTCCCACAGTTTATTTACAAAATCAGGACTGTCAGATACAATCAATCAGTCTCAGTATTAGAACTCAGATAGTTCTACAGAATTTAGGACTGTCAGATACAGTCAACTCAGAACAGTACGGAACTCAGCTAGTTCCATCAGATTTAGTACTGTCAGATACAGTCACTCATGTTATCAGTTATATCAGCCATTAGAACTCAGTTATCAGTCATAGTAGTTATTAGTAAACTCATGTTATCACGATCTCAGATATAGTTACTACATATTCATGCATGTATTCTAACATTCATATTAGTCAGTTAGCCAGTATTGTTTAGGCATATGAACTCCATGCATTCAGCCTACCTCACATGCATACCAGTACATTCAAAGTACTGACGCATTTGCGCTATGATGTCTTATACCATAGGTTCTGAAGCACGAGCTCCAGAGCATCAGTAGATTATAGATATCAATAGTCAGTTAGTAGTGAGTCCTCATCCTTCGAGGACATGATTATTTCTTTATTATCTCATTAAGCAATTTATTAGTTGGAGTTAGTTGGGGACATGTCCCATCAACTCCATATTTAGACAATCATATTTTAGAGGCTTTTCAGACTACAGTATGTTTAGACAGTTTTGTTTTGGGTATTTATACTCCATCACAGGTGTTATATTTTATCAGATACTATGTTACAGTTTGAACCTTATGGACTTTCAGTTCATGTTTTTGCATTATACAATATATCATGCACTTTACAGGCATAGATATCAATCATGGGTTAGCTTGTGGTCCTTCGGGGTCATGAGCACCGTGTAGCATTCCGGGTACCAGATTCGGAGTGTTATAGGGAATTGGAATGGGGGTCGAGGCATTCCTCCAATTTGATGATTTTGGTTTGAAAGTTGGTTTGTGAAATTGTGTTCCCTTAACCAACTTGCATAATTGGCTTTGAAATATGATTTTTCACATAGTTTGACTTACTCACCTAACCTATTGCATTGCATAAATGGTTAAACGAATAAACATGGATTTTGAAAGGCTTGTCGTCCATGCTTTGAATTTATATTGGAATCTCGACGGTCATGGAATTCCCCTGAGTTGATTTGATAAACTAAAGGGGGTCAAGACATTCCTCCAACTTGAATTAATGAACCAAAGGGGGTCGAGGCATTCCCCAAGTGATGATAATTGTTATGGCATGATGATATTAGCTTGCAAGCGTAATTGGTATGACGATACCAAAAGTATGTGCCTACATGAATAATTATAGTTCAATGATTGGGAATGTTTAATTGTTTACTATGGGCTTAAAAGGGGAAGATGGATGTCCTGAGGGGACTGATACTGGAAGCCAGCGTTTGTCGGTATGAGGTTTGGTCTTGATGAATGTGTGCATGTGTCACACTTTATACATATTTGTATCCTAGATTGACGTGGGATCGGTCCATTCCTTGATCTTCTTTGATACCTCCGGTCGGTGTGTCTAACACGTATTGAGGCTCTTTAGCAGGGAGAGCTGGGCCTATATAGCTCGTAGGTGTTCTTATGACGGTTGAGCTACACAGTCCGGCCTAATATTTTACTTTCATACAAAACCTTATTCCCTATCCTAGCATGTTATATATATATATACACGTACATACACTATGTCCATATGGATTTTTCTGTTGTTTTTACTTGAAATTACTTTATCTTTTTCCTGAGTTACATATTAGAGCTCACCCCGCTAACTGCCTACGGATGTTGTATCCCTACACGATGCAGGAATCAAAGGCACTTCTACTTTTCCTACGCAGTGATGGGTGATTCTCAGACTTTTCATGAGTCAGCTTCAAATGGTGCACCTCCTTTCTCCGAAAGGTCTGTTACTTCTTGGTTTAGTTTATGTTATAGATTATTTCTTTGGATTTTTTTGACTATTATTGGGGGCATGTCCCGACAAAGGTTGTTCTTTGGATATTAGAGGCTTTGTGGATTACTATGGAATGGGATTATGTTGGATTCTTAGTTCCTTTAAGCTATTCACTTATCTTACTCATGAATATCGATTTTCTTCCACTGTTATAGTGTATATTACGTTCTATTTGACTAGAAAAAGGAGGTGTTCTCCGTTCCTCAGTGAACTTGAGATATCCGTCATGGCCAAGCCCTGGTTTGGGTCATGACAAGCTTGGTATCAGAGCCATATTTAGGATCATTGGGTGTCCACAAAGAGTTATCTAGTAGCGTCTTGCTTATGGGTGTGTTGTCACCACACTTTTAATCAGGAGGCTACGAGAAATTTAGGAAATGTTTCCTATTCTTTCATATTCTAGATTATGCAATTGTGTTGTCCATATGAAAGTTATCAAAATTCCTTTCTTTCTCTAATTTCATTGACAATGTCTCATCTTCAAGGTGATAAAAGTGCAAAGGCTTAGCTACCTAACAATATGGTCCTTTTCAAAAGAGTCATCAAAAGTTATAGAATGGTACAAGGACTTGAAAGGAGCCCATTAGTGCGTCAAGGTGTATTAATTCACGCATGTACCTTTAACTTTATAAATCATGCTTTTCAGCCCGAGGTAAGATATGTAATTTGTCCCTTTCAAGATCTTTATAGAAAACTTTTTGCTTAAGGGGAGATATATTTTTGAATATTGGGGTAGTATTTCAATCATAAGATATAGTATAAATTGGGGTGTTATGATCTATGAGTAGTAAGATGATCCCGAGGTTAGTGATATAAAGCCAGATGTTTATAAGTTGAAGTCAGGGTAACTTTTTAGTGAAAAAAAGAGTTAGTTGTAATTCCATAACCTTTTTAAGTGAGTGTTAAGGTTGGTATGATCTTATGGTAGTCGGTAAAAGAGAGTGGTTAGTTACAATATTTGAATCTTTAGGAGAAAAAATGATCTCATGAGGACTACAAATCATAGGTTATGAATATAAGGATTGATCAGCTAATAATTTATAAATTTAGCATTCACTTAGGGAGATCATAGAAAGAAGGGACTCGGTGGTGTTTATAGAATCTTGAATATAGTAGGGATATATGCATGGGTAAGTAGATGTGAGGTGAATGTCCTATAGACCATAATGGGTTAAGTTATAAGATTAAGATCTACTATCCTTATTATGTAGCTATACCCCTTGATATTTTTTCTAGGAGTTGTAAACTAGAATAGTATGTGAGAAGATGTTTAATGAATATTAAAGTGTAGTAGTAATGTTGGGAAGAAGAATGTGCTTGTGTAACACCCCATATTTTTCTTTGCTTAATTTCTTCCCTAGAAGGTCAAGGATTAGCTTCTAAAATGAATACTTTTTTATTCCATAAGGAATTTTCCAGATTTTGACTTTTCATTATGTGAAAAATTGAATAAACTTTCCATCGATACCAAATTCGCCCAAATCATACACTCGATGAAGGAGTTATGGCATTCTTAAGTTGACAGTGTGCCACCTGGTCACTTAGAGCATCACGGAGAAGGAAAACTATGCAATTGTCAAATTCCAGTGGCCCTCCACGATAGCCCTGCATCACGAAGAAGCCCATTTTCCCAATTGTCCCATTCCAGTGAGATTCCATGATTCTGGAGTGTCGCACCAAGGGACACAATGTCAATCCAAGGGACACCGCAATTGTGGTGCGTTGTAGTGAACGCCCATTTCCCACTCATCCTTTTCCAAAGAGCCACCGCGATAGTGGCGCATCGCGGTGGCCTAGTAAATCAGGATTTTTGGTCGATTTTAAGTTTTGATTTAAAGTTTAATAGGGGCATTTTGGTCAATCCTCAGGGCCTCAATTCATCCAAAACATATCATTAAGCATATACCAAAGAACTTTATGCTTATTTCATCACTTTTCTCTCAAAAGAAAACCCTAGATCATCAAAGCTCCTTCTCCAAGAAACCTAATTCTTCCATTAATTCTCCAAGAAAAATCAAGATTAAGGATTTTCAATACAAGAACTCTAAGAAAACATCTCCAAATACATAATAGGAGTCCAAGAATTCAAGCTTTTCATCTAAGATCACCGATTAAGATATGTAGGGTTATGAACAAGGATACTCCTTTCATCCTTGTGCCCAAAACTTATTTTAATTACAAATTTACTAAATTTTATATGATTTTCCATGAAATTCAAGTTAGGGTTTATACCCATTACTGTTATTTACAAGATTATGAGATTTCCAGTGATATAGAAATTGAATTACATGATTATGCTCATATTTTCATGCATATTGCAGAAATTTCCAGATTTTAAATTAATTTATCAATGTTTAAATTATCAAGCATGAACATTATGATATTTTACTACGAGTTTGATGCACGGGTCATTAAGATCTAATTAAAGATTCCTATTTCAAGATTTCTTATGCTATAAACACCCTATGACTAGATTCCTTTTCAGATTATTGATAAAGATTTGACCTTCTGGTCTCAGAATATCTATGAAATCCACTTTATAGATTCAGATTATAGATTTAGCTTCATAGATATACAGTTGGTTTTCTTTATAAACCATTATACTATTTTAAAGTGGATTTCCATTAGAATGAGCATACAGATTTAACGGGAGTAGTATTTAGCACCAAGTTGGGTACGTTACTACAGTTTGATATCCCAGAACTATGTGCCAACATAGGATTAAGATTATTCCCACTTCTACGTGGATGATAGATATGTGATAACTTAGATAGGTTATACTCCTTGGCAAAAGTATGACTCCTCTCCCCAACGTGAGGATTTCTCCTTAGGGGGACAAGAATGTTGGACTCCATGAATGCTCACATGGTTTATGTGGGTTAGAAGAATCTCCTATGGAGAATAAGTTCTCAGATTTAGAAACCCTTAAGATAAAGTATTTTCTTTAATAGAAAAGAACAACAAAAAATCTTTTAGAAAACTATGTGTAAAGGCTCACAAATTTATTCAGACTATGCTTTATAGAAAGACTTTATCTATAATTTTAAGCTTTCAGATCTCATATTTAAGAGTGAGTCCTTTCTACACTTAGACAGTTTGATTTAAAGAGAAAATACAAGCACGACTTTTAGAACTAAGTGTTATGACTCACAAGATTTATACAGTATGTCTTATCATTCATGATTTATGATTTTCAGCTTTCAGATATTCCAGCTTATATGAATCATTTACATTTAGCATACATTGTTTTATAAATGATGATGATGAGATAATGTTTTACTTATGCACTTTACCCCCTTATACTAGTACACCTCAAAGTACTGATCCACATATAATTCTATGTGCTACATCGTCTTATAATGTTGGTACAAGTTGTAGTATGTGCAAACAGAATCAGATAGTTGTATATTCCATCCAGCAGATGATGAGTCCTCCTACTTCGGGGATTTTAGTTAGATGCTATTTATGTACTTTACTTCCTTACTCATATGTATTGATTAGTGGTAGCTGGAGTTGTATCCCAGCTATCTATAGTCAGTATAGTAGATGCTTCACAAATGTCTGTTAGAGTTAGTTATATAATTTTAGTCCCTCTTTTTAGATTTAAAAGAATGTACAAGTGTACCGGTATTGTATTTTCATAGATTCCATCATTGTTATGTTTCCGCACAGTAAACTCAGTTATTTTATACATGTTTAATCAGTTGCTTATCAATATGCCAACTCATCACTTATGGTCCTAAGCATCGTGTAACATCTTGAGACAGATTTTTGAGGCATTACAAACTTGGTATCAGAGCACAAGGTTCAAGTGTCCTAGGGTTTCTTTGAAGTCGTGTCTAGTAGAGTCTTGCGAAATGGTACAGAGACGTCAATACTTTTTCTTCGAGAGGCTACGAAACATTTAAGAAAAGTTTTCTTTGTTTCCTACTCTAGATCATGTAGTAAAGTTGTTTTTCTAGAATCTCCTATTTATTCACGTGTTACCCCAAAATTCTTTATCTATTACTTATCATTGATATAGCATAATTAGCAAGTTTCAAATCCTCCTTAGATAATGCTCTCAGATTTACTAGCAAAAATATCAGAAGTCACACAAGGGGCTTGAGAGGAGCTCCCTAGTGTGTTAAGTTCCTTACGTTCAAAATTTATGTCCTCATCCTTATGAGTTGTTCAGTTCAAACCGAATTAGATATGAATTCAGATTCCTCATTATTCCTTCAGTACAGATAGTACTCACGGGATGAGATAGTATGAACCTAGACTGTTAAATGTAGTTCACATTCGAGGGATATTATGAACTTTAGTGTTATGATTTATGAATAGTAGAACCTTATTTTAGTTAGAAGTATGGGTATAGAAGAGCAGTAATAAGAAAAGTGGGAACGACAATTGATAGAAAGTATAAAGATAAATTTATGCGTGTTATTGAGTTGTGTTAAGGTAATATGTACTTGTGTGTTAGTTTAGTGGAGGGTGAAGAAGGAGTTATTAGTGAAGGTGAATTGTTGTTTTCATGAAGTACGGAAGGAGTTAATAATGGTATTTATTGTATTTTAAAGGTATAGGATATTAATGAAGTATTTGGTGGTTTAGTATCATTGATTTAGGCTTCCCTTGAGGTTGCAAAGAGGGAGTTTTAGTTGAAACTAAAGGATCTATGATAGTAATCTAGATGCATAGAAGGGGAAATAGTAATGATGTGCAGAAGGAGGATGTGTTAATGGATTATGATAAGATAGGCCATATGATTGCAATCAATTATTGTTTTCATGAAGTTCTAATGGACTAGTGTCTCTTGATGTTTTATTTCATAGCTTCCTAGTGAGAATTGTATGAGAGGTTGGGTTATTAAAGTATGTTTAGCACTAGACATTAAGTTTGAAAATTTGATGGTCATCAAAGTGGATGTAATGATTTTTTGGTTAGTGGTTCTAGGTATATCGAAGTGATCCAGTAGGCTTGAACAGTGTATGCAAGAGTTTGAGTTGAGTTATTTGTAATTAAGTATGATTTTGTATGTATGGTGAAGAAGTATGCCCAAGGTGATATGGGATGCATTATTTTCTAAGGTTATTACGTGTTGTGTGTGATTAGTAGTATCATTGAATTTCTAAGTAGAAGGAGACCTGTTATATATATATATGATGTTCTTTATAGCTAAGTTAAGGAGCTTTGGGTAAATTATGTTGAACCTTTTTGATATGCTCTTGATCCTCATGGTTTAGAAATATAAGTTTAGAGATGTGATATTAGTAAGATATGACAAGAGTTGTTTGGTTTATTAAAGGTTGATGATATCCGTGTTAAGTGCTAGAATCTAAGTTGGAATCCTTAAAGATTGAGCAAATAGAAATAAGAGTTGAAGATCTAGATGGTGTGAACTCAGGATATGGTGATACTCGGGAAAATTCAAAGTTGGTAAGTGCTTAAGTTATTATGTGATGACTACTGGGCTATAGAAAGATATAGTTGTATCTTTGAAGGAAGTATTAGCGGTGGGTCATACAATCAGGTATAGTCTTTCAGAGTAAGTTTATTATTTATGGGTATTGTTGTGTTCTAGAATTGGAGTGATGACTTCAAGCTAAGGGGGAGATGATAGAATGAGTAGCAAGGTCTGACTTCCATATTCTAGTAGTAATGCCAGCGTAGTGTATAAAATCCAGTAAGGGAGGATGATGCCTGACCCATTCTTATCTCAAGCACAAAGTTTCATACTTTATTTATCCCATTATTTACTCATGCCTTACGTTCCCGTTCCCTGACTATAGCTTATGTTCATGCGTATAATAGAGACTCATGTCATGTGCTTTCCTAGTTCCTAGTAAGGGGAGTTCCAGTTCCTCCAACAGTTGGAATCACATTCCATAAGATATGAACTCCAAATTCAGGTCATGTATTTCATGACTCATGCACTCAGGATTTACAGTATGATCAGTTCCAGTACTCATGCAACACCCTTAATGATCAACGAAATTTAGAGTTATATCATGTACGTCCTCAGATTAGATCTCTTTAGTGAATCCATAATGTGAATACTCTATTCCTCAAGCCTTAGTAAAGTGTCAAGTTTTGCTTAGTATACCTTCTTGTTTAAGACCCTGGCATTCCAACCTTTCAGTGATCTCCCCTAAGTCTAGAGAGTGATGATGAAAAAAATTGTGTGGATGGGAGAGAGTAAATGTGTTATGTTGGGAAAGATGGTTGTATGCTTGTTTTATGTAAATCTATAATTGGAGAATATTGAGGAGAAGCTTTTTGTGTATGACTTGGTTAGTTTAGGATATTTTATGTGTGTTTTCCTAAAAATTTAATAGTGCATGGAAGTTGTTATTGGTAGAGATATTAGAGAATATGAGAATGATGCTTTTATGGGTGTTTGTTTAGAAGTGCATGTGGTTATGAAGATAGGTTCGAATGTCATGTTGGTATATAAGAGGATAGATGTGTTTTGCATTAATGAATTTGTAGTAAGAGGTTTAATTTAGTTGTTAAAGTAATAAGAAGAATTATCCTAGAGTGGGTAGTTATGACAATGCTTGGGGTATTGAATTCATAGTTCAAGATAGTATTAGTATTATGATTTTATGTGCAGTACCTCGTGATTCCGAGTTAGGCTTGACCTTGATGAGATGATTTAGTTCAGTTTAGACTTTAGTAGACGGATTTATCAATGCCATATGAGAATTATAAGTTGAATCATGCGAGTATGGTATTTGAAGGGAATATTACAGTTGAGTAAGTGTTTGGCAAATGTTGCTAAGCTTAAAGGTACGAAGTTGCATCGCCTAAGGCCCAAAAGTTTTATCCTGACTTATGATTTATAAGTACATGTTCCATGCTATAGAGCCGTAGCAATGTTGTAATTTCTTATTTGGATGTTTTGTTCAGATCATGCCCAAAGTTCTTTACTCCCTAATAGCATTAGAAATTTCTTAGAAAAGTGTTGAAGAAATACACTATTTGGGTATGAGCATTCAGTATGATTCCGTCCGTGTAGCCAGAAATCCAGTTTAACAGTCAGACAGACAAATCTCTATAGTTTTTCCAACTTCCGATTTAGTCTAGTCTTACTACCTAAAAATTCTTTAGTGTGGCAATTCCAAGAGGTAGTTTGTCCGCATCCATGTAAATTGCGAAATTCAGCTCAGTACATTCATCATGCATTAGTTTTAGATTCAGATATTAAGTCATGATTCAGTTCGTAAGTATCCTGTATATCATCTCAGTTCTTTCCTAGTATTTCAACCAAATCGGTATCATTCGGGGACAAACAATACCTAGGGGGAGATGTTGTAATACCTCGAGTTTTCATGTCATAAACCTCTCATTTTTTTCTCACAAAAATTAGATCCAGTCTAAAGTAATAGTTACTCATAAGTTGACTCTCTCGTTTCTATCTCAGCCATATAGCTATTTCCATGAGAATTCATGCACTCGTAGATCAGTTCAATAGCTCATCATGTTTAAGATTCAGTTATTCAGTTTATTTCAGTTGTGCATCATAGCTTATAGACTTAGATTCCTCAGCATTCTTAGCTTAACTAACCACATTTGAGGATGAATGTTCCCAAAGGGGAGATATTGTAACTCCCCATATTTTTCCTGGCTTAATTTAGTCCCTAGAAGGTCAAGGATTTGCTTCTAAAATTAATACCTTTTTATTTCATAAGGACGTTTCAAGATTTTGACTTTCCATTGTGCGGAAAATTGAATAAGCTATCTATCTATACCAAATTCGCCCAAATTCGACACTCGGTGAAGGAGTTATGGCATTATTAAGTTGATAGTGAGCCACCTGGGAACTTAACGCGTCGCAGAGAAGGAATAATATACAATTGTAAAATTTCAGTGGCCCTCCGCAATAGCCCCGCGTCGCGAGGAAGCCTATTTTCCCAATTGTCCCATTCCAGTGAGATTCTGCGATTCTGGTGCATCGCGCCAAGGGACAAAATGGCAATCAAAGGGGCACCGTGATTGTGGCGCTTCCTGGTGAATGCCCAGTTCCTTCTCGTCCTTTTCTAGAGAGCCACCATAATAGTGGCGCATTGTGGTGGCCCAGTAAATCATGATTTTTGGTCGATTTCCAGTTCCGATTTGAAGTTTAATAGGGGCATTTTCGATTTCCATCCAAAACACATCATTAAGTATATACCAAAGCACTTTATGCTTATTTCATCACTTTTCTCTCAAAAGAAAACCCTAGATAATTAAAGCTCCTCCTTCAAGAAATCCAATTCTTCCATTAATTCTCCAAGAAAATTCAAGATTAAGGATTTCCAATACAAAAACTCTAAGAAATCATCTCCAAAGACATAATAGGAGTCAAAGAATTCAAGCTTTTCATCTAAGATCATCGATTAAGGTATGTGGGGTTATGAACAAGGATACTCCTTTCATCTTTGTGCCTAAAACTTATTTTAATTACAAATTTACTAAATTTTATATGATTTCCCATAAAATTCAAGTTAGGATTTATACCTATTACTATTATTTACAAGCTTATGAGATTTCCAGTGATTTAAAAATCGAATTACATGATTATGCTCATATATTCATGCATATTTCAGAAATTTTAAGATTTTGAATTAATTTATCAATGTTTACATTATCAAGCATGAAAATTATGATATTTTACTATATGTTTGATGCACGGGTCATTAATACCTAATTAAAGATTCTTATTTTAAGATTTGTTATGCTATAAGCACCCTATGACTAGATTCCTTTTCAGATTATTAATAAAGATTTGACCTTTTGGTTTGAGAATAGCTATGAAATCCACTTTACAGATTTAGAATACAGAATTAGCTTCATAGATATACAGTTGGTTTTCATTATAAACCATTATACTATTAAAGTAGATTTCCACCAGTATGAGCATACAAATTTATTGGGAGTAGTATTTAGCACTGAGTTGGGTACGTTAATACGGTTTCATACCCCAGAAATACATGCCAACATAGGATTAAGATTACTCCCACTTCTAAGTGGATGATAGACATGTGAGAACTTAGATAGGTTATACTCCCTGGCAAGAGCATGACTCCTCTCCCCAACGTGAGGATTCCTCCTTAGGGGAACAAAAACGTTGGACTCCATGAATGCTCACATGGTTTATGTCGGTTAGAAGAATTTCCCATGCAGAATAAGTTCTTAGATTTCTAAACCCTTAAGAAAAAGTATTTTCTCTAATAGAAAGGAAAAATAGAAAAACTTTTAGAAAACTATGTGTAAAGGCTCATGAATTTATTCAGACTATGCTTTACAGAAAGACTTTCACTATAATTTTCAGCTTTCAGATCTCAGATTTAAGAGTGAGTCCTTTCTACACTTAGACAGTATGATTTAAAGAGAGAATACAAGCACAACTTTTAAAACTAAGTGCTAGGACTCACAAGGTTTATACAGTATGTCTTATTATACATGATTTATGATGTTCAGCTTTCAGATATTCATTTACATTTAGCAGGCATTGTTTTATAAATAATGATGATGAGATAATGTTTTACTTGTGTACTTCACCCCCATATACTCTGTACATCCTTAAAGTATTGATCAATATATACGTCTATGTGCTACATTGTCTTATAATGTAGGTACAAGTTGTAGTATGTGCTAAATAAATTAGACGGTTGTAGATTCCATCCGGCAGATTATGAGTCCTCTTACTTCGGGGATTTTAGCTAGGTGCTATTTATATACTTTACTTCCTTACACATATTTATTGATTAATGGTAGTTGGAGTCATGTCCCAGCTATCTATAGACAATATATTAGAGGCTTCACAGATGTCAGTTAGAGTCAGTTATGTAATTTTAGTCCCTCTTTTCAGATTTTACCAGAATGTATAATTGTACCAGTATTCTATTTTCACAGCTTCCATCATTGTTATTTTTCCGCACAGTAAACTCAATTATTTTATACAAGTTTAATCAGTTGCTTATCAGTATGCCAGCTCATGGGTTAGCTTTGGATCACTTGTGGTCCTAAGTACCGTATGACATCTCGGGATAGATTTTTAGGGCATTACAAACTTGGTATCATAGCATAAGGTTCAAGTGTCCTAGGGTGTCTGTGAAGCCATGTCTAGTAAAGTCTTACAGAATGGTACGAAGACGTCTGTACTTTTCTTCATGAGGCTACGAGGTATTTAAGAAAAGTTTCCTTTCTTTCCAACTCTAGATCATGCACTAAAGTTGTTTTCCTAGAATTTGCTGTTTATTCGTGTGTTACCCCAAAATTCTTTATCTATGACTTATCTGTGAGATAATATAATTAGCAAGTTTCAGTCCCTCCCTAGATAATGCTCTCAAATTTACTAGAAGAAACTTCAGAAGTCACACAAGGGTCTTGAAAGGAGATCCCTAGTATGTTAAGTTCCTTACATTGAAAATTTATGTCCTCATCCTTATGATTTATTCAGTTAATACATAATTAGATATGAATTCAGATTCCTTATTATTCCTTTAGTACAGACAGTGCTTATGAGACTAGATAGTATGAACCTAGACTGTTAAATGTAGTGTGCATTCGAAGGATATTATGAACTTCAGTGTTATGATTTATGAATAGTAGAACCTTATTATAGTTGGAAGTATGGGTATAGAAGAGTAGTAATAAAAAAAGTGGGAACGATGATTGATAGAAAGTATAAAGATAAATTTATGTGTGTTTTTGAGTTGTGTTAAAGCAATATGTCCTTGTGTGTTAGTTTAGTGAAGGGTGAAGAATGAGTTATTAGTTAAGGTGAATTGTTGTTTTCATGAAGTACAGAAGGAGTTATTAATGGTATTTATTATATTTGAAAGATATAGGATATTAATGAAGTGTTTGGTGGTTTAGTATTGTTAATTTAGGCTTTCCTTGAGGTTATAAAAAGGGGTTTATAGTTGAAACTTAAGGAGCTATGATAGTAATCTAGATGTATAGAAGGGTAAATAGTAATGATGTGTAGAAAGAGGATGTGTTAATGGATTATGATAAGATAGGCCATATGATTGCGATCGATTATTATTGTTATGAAGTTCTAATGGACTAGTGTCTCTTGATGTTTTATTTCATAGCTTCAAAGTGAGAATAGTATGTGAGGTTGGGTTGTTGAAGTATGTTTAGCACTAGACATTAAGTTTGAACAGTTGATGGTCATCAAAATGGATGTAATGATTTGTTGGTTAGTAGTACTATCTATATGGAAGTGATCCAGTAGGCCTGGATAGTGTATGCAAGAGTTTGAGTTCATTTATTTGTAATTAAGTATGATGTTGTATGTATGGTGAAGAAGCATGCCCACGGTGATATGAGGTTGCATTATTTTCTAAGGTTATTATATGTTGTGTGTGATTAGTAGTACAATTGAGTTTCTAAGTGGAAGGGGACTAGTTATAAATATATATATATATATATATATATATATTTATATATATATGATGTTCTTAATAGCTAAGTTAAGAAGTTATGGGTAGATGATATTGAACTTTTATGGTATGCTCTTGATCCTCATGGTTTAGAAATATAAGTTTAGAGATGTGATATTAGTAAGCTATGACAATAGTAGTTTGGTTTATTAAAGGTTGATGATATCCATTTTAAGTGCTAGAATCTAAGTTTGAATCCTTGAAGATTGAGCAAATAGAAATAAGAGTTGAAGCTCTAGATGGTGTGAACTCAGGATATGGTGGTACTCAAGAAAATTCTAAGTTGGTAAGTGTTTAAGTTATTATGTGATGACTATTGGGCTATAGAAAGAGAGAGTTGTATCTCATAAGGAAGTATTAGTGGTGGGTCATACAATTTCAAGTGTAGTCTTTCAGAGTAAGTTTATTATTTGCATGTATTGTTGTGTTCCAGACTTAGAGTGATGACTTCAAGAAAAGGGGGAGATGATAGAATGAGTAGCAAGGTCAGACTTCCAGATTCTAGTAGTGATGCCAACGTAGTGTAGAAAAACCAGTAAGGGAGGACAATGCCCGACCCATTCTCATCTCAAGCACAAAGTTTCGTACTTTATTTATCTCGATATTTAATCATGCCTTACGTGTCAGTTCCCTGGCCATAGCTCATGTTCATGCATATAATAGAGTGTCATGTGCTTTCCCAGTTCCTAGTAAGGAGAGTTCCAGTTCATCCAATAGTAAGAATCATATTCCATAAGATATGAACTCCAAATTTATGTCATGCAGTTCATGACTCATGTACTCAGGATTTACAGTATGATCAGTTCCAGTACTCATGCAACACCCTTAACGATTAACAAAATTCAGAGTTATATCCTGTACATCCTCAGATTAGATCTCTTTAGTGAATCCATGATGTGAATACTCTATTCCTCAGGCCTCATTAAAGTGTCATGTTATGCTTAGTATCCCTTCACATTTCAGACCCTGGCATTCCAACCTTTTAGTGACCTCCCCTAAGTCAAGAGAGTGATGATGAAAAAAAATTATGTGAATGGGAGAGAGTAAATGTGTTATGTTGGGAAAGATGGCTGTATGCTTGTTTTATGTAAGTCTATAAGTGGAGAATATTGAGGAGAAGCTTTTTGTGTATGACTTGGTTAGTTAAGAATATTTTATGTATGTCTTCCTAAGAATTGAATAGTGCACGGAAGTTGTTATTGATAGAGGTATTAGAGAATATGAGAAGGATGCTTTTATGGGTGTTTGTTAAGAAGTGCATGTGGTTATGAAGATAGGCTCGAATTTCATATTGGTATATAAGAGGATAGGTGTGTTGTGCATTAATGAATTTCTAGTACGAGGTTGAATTTAATAGTTAAAGTAATAGGAAGAATTATCCTAGAGTGGGTAGTTATGACAATGCTTGGAATATTGAATTTATGGTTCAGGCTAGTATTAGTATTATGGTGTTATGTGCAGTACCTCATGATTCCGAGTTAGGATTGACCTTGATGAGAGGATTTAGTTCAGTTTAGAATTTAGTAGATGGATTTATCAATGCCATGTGAGAATTATAAGTTGAATCAAGCGAGTATGGTATTTGAAGGGAATAGTATAGTTGAGGGAGTGTTTGGCAAGTGTTGCTAAGCTTAAAGGTATGAAGTAGCATCTCCTAAGGCCTAGAAGTTTTATCCTGACTTATGATTTATAAGTTTATGTTCCATGCTATAGAGCAGTAGCAATGTTGTAATTTTTTTTTCGAATGTTTTGTTCAGATCATACCCAAAGTTCTTTACCCCCTAATAACATTAGAAATTTCTTAGAAAAGTGTTGAAGAAATACCCTATTTGGGTATGAGCATTCAGTATGATTCAGTCCGTGTAGCCAGAAATACAGTTTAACAGTCAGACAGACAAATCTCTATAGTTTTTCCATCTTTCGATTTAGTATAGTCTTACTACCTGAAAATTCTTGAGTGTGGAAATTCCAAGAGGTTGTTTATTTGCATCCATGTAAATTGTGAAATTCAGCTCAGTACATGCATCGTGCATCATTTTCTGATTCAGATATTATGTCATGATTTATTTTGTAAGTATCCTGTGTATCATCTCAGTCCTTTCCTAGTATTTCAACCAAATCGGTATCATTCGGGGACGAACGATCCCTAGGGGGAGATGTTGTCATACCTCAAGTTTTTATGTCATAAACCTCTTATCTTTATCTAACGAAAATCAGATCTAGTCTAAAGTAATGGTTACTCATAAGTTGACTCTCTCATTTCTATCTCAGCCATACAACTATTTCTATGAGAATTCATGCACTCGCAGATCAGTTTAGTAGCTCATCTTGTTTAAGATTCAGTTATTCAGTTTATTTTAGTTGTGCATCATAGCTTATAGCCTTAGATTCCTAGCATTCTCAACTTAACTTGCCACATTTGAGGATGAATGTTCCCAAGGGGGAGATGTTGTAACACCCCATATTTTTCCTAGCTTAATTTTGTTCCTAGAAGGTCAAGAATTAGCTTCTAAAATTAATTCCTTTTTATCTCATAAGGAATTTTTCAGATTTTGACTTTTCATTGTGCGGGAAATTGAATAAGCTTTCCATCGATATCAAATTCGCCAAAATCCAAAACTCGGTGAAGGATTTATGGCATTCTTAAGTTGACAGCGTGCCACCTGGGCACTTAGCGCATCGCGGAGAAGGCAGAATTTGTAATTGTCAAATTTGAGTGGCCCTCCGCAATAGCCCCGCGTCGCGGGGAAGCCCATTTTCCCAATTGTCCCATTCCAGTGAGATTCTGCAATTCTTCCGTGTCGCGCCAAGGGACAAATCCAAGGGGCACCACATTGTGGTGAATCGCGGTGAACGCCCAATTCCCGCTCGTCCTTTTCCAGAGAGCCACCGCGATAGTGGCGCGCTGTGGTGGCCCAGTAAATTAGGATTTTTGGTTGATTTTCAGTTTTGATTTGAAGTTTAATTGGGGCATTTTCAATTTTTGTCCAAAACACATCATTAAGCATATGCCAAAGCACTTTATGGTTATTTCATCTCTTTTCTCTCAAAAGAAAACCCTAGATCATCAAAGCTCCTTCTCCAAGAAACCCAATTCTTCCATTAATTCTCCAAGGAAATTCAAGATTAAGCATTCCCAATACAAGAACTCTATGAAATCATCTCCAAAGACACAATAGGAATCCAAGAATTCAAGCTTTTCATCTAAGATCATCGATTAAGGTATGTGACGTTATGAACAAGGATACTCCTTTCATTCTTGTACCCAAAACTTATTTTAATTACAAATTTACTGAATTTTATATGATTTCCCATGAAATTCAAGTTAGGGTTTATACCCATTACTGTTATTTACAAACTTATGAGATTTCTTGTGATTTAGAAATTGAATTACATTATTATGCTCATATTTTCATGCATATTTCAGAAATTTCCAGATTTTGGATTAATTTATCAATGTTTACATTATCAAGTATGAACATTATGATATTTTACTATGAGTTTGATGCATGGGTCATTAAGCCCTAATTAAAGATTCCTATTTCAAGATTTGTTGTGCTATAAGCACCCTATGACTAGATTTCTTTTCAATTTATTGATAAAGATTTGACCTTTTGGTCTAAAAATAGCTATGTAATCTAGTTTACAGATTCAGATTATAGATTTAGCTTCACAAATATACAGTTGGTTTTCATTATAAACCATTATACTATTTTAAAGTGGATTTTCATTAGAATGAGCATACAGATTTAATGAGAGTAGTATTTAGCACCGAGTTGGGTACTTTACTTTGGTTTCATACCCCAGATCTACGTGCCAACATAGGATTAAGATTATTCCCACTTTTACGTGGATGATAGATATGTGATCACTTAGATAGGTTATACTCCCTGGCAAGAGTATGACTCCTCTCCCCAATGTGAGGATTCCTCCTTAGGGGGACAAGAATGTTGGACTCCATGAATGCTCACATGGTTTATGTCGGTTAGAAGAATTTCCCATGCAGAATAAGTTCTCAGATTTCTCAACCCTTAAGATAAAGTATTTTCTCTAATAGAAAAGAACAACATAAAAGCTTTTAGAAAACTATGTGTAAAGGCTCACGAATTTATTCAGACTATGCTTTATAGAAAGACTTTAGCTACAGTTTTCAGCTTTTAGTTCTCAGATTTAAGAGTGAGTCCTTTCTACACTTAGACAGTGTGATTTAAAGAGAGAATACAAGCACAACTTTTAGAACTAAGTGTTATGACTCACAAGATTTATACAGTATGTCTTATCATTCATGATTTATGATTTTCATCTTTCAGATATTCCAGCTTATGTGAGTCATTTACATTTAGTATGCATTGTTTTATAAATGATGATGATGAGATGATGTTTTACTTATGCACTTCACCCCCATATACTCTATACATCCTCAAAGTACTGATCCACATATATGTCTATGTGCTATATTATCTTATAATATAGGTACAAGTTGTAGTATGTGCAGACAGAATCAGACAGTTGCAGATTCCATCCAGCAGATGATAGTCCTCCTACATCGGGGATTTTAGTTTGATGCTATTTATGTAATTTACTTCCTTACACATATGTATTGATTAGTGGTAGCTGGAGTCGCATCCCAGCTATCTATAGCCAGTATAGTAGAGGCTTTACTGATGTCAGTTAGTATCAGTTATGTAATTTTAGTTCCTCTTTTCAGATTTTACCAGAATGTACAAGTGTACCAGTATTGTATTTTCATAGATTCCATCATTGTTATGTTTCTGCACAGTAAACTCAGTCATTTTATACATGTTTAATTAGTTGCTTATCAGTATGCCAAGTTATGGGTTAACTGGGGATCACTTGTGGTCCTAAGTACCGTGTGATGTCTTGAGATAGATTTTTGGGGTGTTACAGCTTGTGGGCCATAGTAAGTTAAATAAGGAATTAAAGTGGATTTCTCTATTTAATGGACTAGTATATTATGTGGGATATTACATCAGTGGTACATGATTGTTGTTAGACACTAAGTTTGAACTTTAGATATTGATTGTGGTGATAAGAATGTGAACTTAGGAATTGTGATGCCAGATTTCTGTTAGTGAATTAGTAGGTTTGATATAAATTTGAAAGAGATTAGGTTGATGACTTATGAAATATTGGAATGGGTAATTGTGATATATGCATGAGGTCTAGTGTTGAAGTAAAAATTATGGTTAAATCATTGGATGGATAAGAGCCCTAAGTTATAAGAATAAAATATTCTCGGTCTTGAGTTATTAGTGCTATATATAACTATCTTTTGTTCTTAAATTTCTTAGAATGGAGAAGTCTAGGGAGTTGTTATATGGTGTTATGTAGAGCTGAATTGAGGGAGAAATAGATAGACTTTGTAAACTCCTGGTATAGTTTTAATTTTTTTTTTGTTAAATTATGAGGTTATGATAATAGAGTTGTAATGCTAATGTTCTAAGGAGTTAAAAATGGAGTGTTATGTGCTTAGAAGTATGGATGTCTATGCCCATGAAAATGGTAGTTATAAGACAATGACTTTAGAGGTTGGAGGGATCTAAGATTAGTATTCCTGGAGGAGATGTCCTAGAAAGAATTTAGTGTCTTTATATTAAAGTTGTCGAGGGGAATTTGTGTTATTATCCATAGTGATACCACCCCCATTATGCAGAGTGTTGTGTATATAGATTTAATGATGTGATATTCTTTCAATATTGTGATAGTGACCTTTGACCTAAGGTGGAGATAATGCAAATCTTAAATTTTTTTATAGTGGTGAGTTTTAGGGATGAGTCATGATAAATCTATTCTTACTCTAGAAAATTCCTCCTATTTCTGTTTAAGAGGACATTCTACCAATACCAACATCCTACATATTCAAATGGTGTCTATTCCTAAGTTTCTAGTTCTCTATACAACCTATATCCATGCTTCAGCCCTCTAATTATAATCTAAGCGTTTTGATGTGTGAAGCCCTTCATGCTTATTGGATCATATATTATGTCACAGACCCCATCTTGAGTAGTGCAACAAATATATATTATGATTAAATACTATCACTCATATTTCTGAAGCTTGTACTCTAGTCCCTTAGTTACCCTTCTTATGTCAGGATGATAGTGGTTATGGTAGCATAGTAATGTTTTATATAAGAGAGTGGATGATATTTTACTATGAAATTTTGTTGTGGCAACTCGAACTAAGGTTAAAGATGAGGTGAGAAAAGTTAGATAAAACTTTTGTTATGTGAACTAGTTAGGAGGGGAATATATGGTGAAAGTCTTTGTGAAGGTGATAGAGGTTTTTGAGTTTTCGGAGGGGAGATCTATAAAGTGGGTGTAGTAAAGATAGGCTTGAATATTGTGATTGATAGATACACAAAAAATTTTGTTATGTGGCTAGTACTCTTGATAAGATATAATGTTGTTTGACTAAAGTGATATGATGGAGTAGTATTCTTGGATAGATGTAAAGTATAGAGCCCTGCATCTTAAGTTATCACCTTTTAACTCCGGATTAGTCTTTAACATGGAATCAATGTATAGTTAGACTAAAGCTCTTGTAGTGATGTGTTTTGTGGAGAAGTTGTAAGATTGAAATGGTGAAGTGTGGTATTCATAAATGAATTCGTAGTTGAGGAGTATTGCCATATATGGGAGCTATTAGACATAACATTGGAGGTTGAGAATGTTTCTATTCTTATATCCTGCTAATTCTTATTTTGTGTCTTGTATCAATCTTAACCAAGTCGAGGATTCCTGGAATAATTCATGTATTACGTTGTTATGATCATAATTCATATAACTCATGCCCATTAAGGATGTTAAAAAGGTGTCTTAGCAAAGTTTTAGAATTTTTGAAAGGGGTTCGGGGCTATTTTTGGATTCCAAAGCAGTGAGCCTCTGTGATAAGGCCATTTCATGAAGGTTAACCTCGCAATATTGGCATGGAACGGAGGCTAAACTCCACGATATTGATGTGCCACTCCGGTGTTTGAATTTCATCCAATTTTTTATTTTTTCACTTGTGTGAGGGTCTTTGGGTCTTTTTAGCCCTTGTACGACCTTAGTCTCATTATCTCATGATTCGTGTTTACATAATTTACTTGGTGATTTCATAAAGCCCTTTTATTTTGATTCCTATAGGTGTTTTGTTGAGTGAGAATTCCTAGTGTGAAGTTACGTACTTTATTCCATACTTTTAAAGCTTCAATAAATTCCTGCCTATCATTTGAGGATGAATGATTCCAAGGGGGAGATAATGTAACACCTCACATTTTTGGGATAGAATTCGAATCATTGTTCCTATGTGTATAAAATCAAATCCAATGTTTCCTACCTAAATATAAGTAAAATTATCATTTACACAATGTGTAAAGTGCTTTCGAGGTGAAGTATGTTCATAGGAAACACTTAGGAGTCATTTGGTGTAAGGTATTAATACAAATAGTTCCGAGACAAGATAATAATCCTCGGGATAAATATTTTGGTGTTTCATTTGGTTGGTTAATTCGGGATAACTAATCCCGGTGCTAATAAATAGTACCAGGATAAGTTATCCCATACATTTGGTGGTATAACAATTCCACCCTAATTTATCCTTGGGATAAAGCCATAAATGGACACAATTACCCTCCAAATCCTTCATCATCACTTTCATATATATATATATATATATGTTACTATACTACTATATATGAGAGAGAACGTGAGATTTTGGTAGTCCTCACATCAATTTTTTTGGTCAATTTTATCCCTAATTTAAATTTTAATTACTTTACAAATTTTTATCCATTTTGGTAAATTTGAACAATCATATGAGCTTATTAAATGCTAAAAAAGCGATGAGTCATGAAAAAATGATAGTGACACCATAAAATTTCTTTATACAATCAAATTCAAAATTGATCCAAGGGTTTATTGTCTTTCTATTTTGTAGTTATGTTTATTCATCTTTTTTCAAATTTTTATTTTTCTAACAAATTTATCATGGAAAAATAATTAAAGTATCTTGACATTCCCTTTATAACTTAATACATTCTTAATTATTAAATAAAAAATATTTTTTACATTTAGCTAAAAATATTTGAAAATTTATTTTTTTAAAAAATATAATTTGACTCTCCAAATATTAATGATACTAAATAATGAAAAATTAGAATAATTCTTTTCCAAATTTTGTGATGATGATTTTTTTTAAAAAAAATGAGATTATCAATAATTTATAAAATTTAGGAAACAATAAGTAATTTAACCTGAAATATTAAAGCTTCATACACATTTAAGAAATATCAACATAAAATTTCTTAACATGTATTTTTAGGAAAAAGAAACTAATGAAGTTAAAAAAAATAGTAACTTTTTAATTTCTTTTGTATGATTTAATATGAAGGAAAATAATTAAGCTAAATAAGGTGAAGAGTAATTTTGTAAACAAACAATCTATTCTTAAAAAGAATGCAATGCATATTATTTTTAACACCATAAACCAAACAACAACTAAAAAAGTAATATCAGGATAACTAATCCCAGTATAACTAATCCCAACATAACTTATTTCCAAACCAAACAACCTCTTAGAGTGAAGGTGAGTTAAGAACTTTTGTTATCGACCAAATTTTGTTATTCGATCCTACCAAGGTCAACTTTGAACATGTATAACTTCAGAAACATATTGAACTTTGGAGCTTAAGACCCACCAAATTAAAGATAATTGAGTCCTCTTTCCAACGCATCTAATTTCTCCTTAATCCGATACCCGGGCAAAATGTTATGAGCATTTTCATGAGGAACCAGTGAGGGTGTGAGATAAGGGCGTGGCACACCCTCTGTGCTTCGCGATTTTGGCATGGCACACCCCTATTTCTAGAGATGCTAAAACCCACGATTCTCTTTAGGTTTTTGAGGATCAAATAGTCATTTATGTCCTAAATCATCCTATAACTAATTATAACATGATGTCATCATCCCATAACCCTAAATATACAATCCCTCTCCTCCTAAATCCTCAAGAATACCAAATAAGGGTTCTTCTCCAAAAGTTCAACTTCCAAGGCTTCAATTTCAAGTTTCTTATCGATGTTTTCTCCCTAATTTCATCATTAAGGGTATGGGAACGAATTCAAGTGTTCACATCAATTTTAAGCTCTGGTTTAAGCTTCAAAGTTATGGATTCAAGTTTTTCTCTGAATTACTTCCATCAAAAGGCATATATCTCTTCCCAAAACTTGTTTTATATAAAAACATTTATTTAATGGTTATTTATGTGGATTTAAATGTGGATTTTGATATGGGTTGAAGGTTTTAGAATGGTTGGCTCTTAATTTTTTTTCCCATGGTTTTTATGAATTGTTTTTTCTATGAATTGACAGTTTTTGAATTAATTGGGTGCATGAGTATAGGAATTGGAATGGGGGTTGAGGCATTCCCTTATTTTGATGCTTTTGGTTTAAAACTTCATTTGTGAAATTGTGTTCCCTTAGCCCACTTGCATAATTGGCTTTGAAATATGATTTGTCACAGGGTTTGACTTACTCACCTAAGCTATTTCATTGCATGAATGGTTAAACGGATAAACATGGATTTTGAAGGCCTTGTTGGTCATACTTTGATTTTAAATTGGAAGCTCAAGGGTTGTGCATTCCCTCGAGTTGATTTGATAAACTAAAGGGCGTCGAGGCATTCGGCCAACTTGAATTAATGAACCAAAGGGGGTCGAGGCATTCTCCTAACTTGAATTAATAACCAAAGGGGGTCGAGGCATTTCCCCAAGTGATGATAATTGTTATGGTATGATGATATTAGCTTTCAAGCGTAGTTGGTATGACCACACCAATAGTATGTGCCTATATGTATAATTATAGTTCAATGATTGGGAATATGTAATATTTTTAATATGGGCTTAAAGAAGGCCATGTAACTAAGCCGTGATGGTGGATGTCTCGGGAGGACTGATACTGGAAACTCATATTTGCCGATGTGAGGGTTGGTCTTGATGACCGTGTGCACGTGTCATACTTTATAAATATTTGTATCCTGGATTGACGTGGGGTCGGGGCATTCCTTGGTCTTCCTTGATACCTCCAATTCGTGTGGCTAACATACACTGGGGACTTTCATTAAGGAGATCTTTGGTCCTTTTCGGACTTGAGATACCCGTCACGGCCAGGCTCTGGTTTGGGTTATGACATTTAGTTATAACTAACTATGTGAAAATAATAATAATTGATTTGCATAGTGAAAGTTGTGAACGTTTGATCAAAACTAATTCTTCTCTTTAACATCCCCCCTTAAGTTAGGTTCCATAACGATGTTAAGAACACCTAACTTGTTGTTGAGATACTGGTGTTGAGATTTAGATAGTCCTTTTGTTAGGATATCTTCAGGTTTATTATTAGTGGGAATGTAATAGGTTTGTACTTTGCCTTGTTGTATCTTTATCTAATAAAGTGACAGTCTATCTCAAATGTTTTTAGTCCTTTCATAAAAGACTGTATTAGTATCAATTTGAATAGTTGATTCATTGTCACCGAGTAACTCAGTAGGTAGAGTAATCTTAACCTCTAACTCTTCAAGTAGAACGAGCAGCCAAACAAGTTCAGATACTGTGGAAGCCACACTTTTGTATTCTACTTTTGCAGAGCTCTTTGAGATTGTTGTTTGCTTCTTATATTTCAAAAAACCAATGACTCTCCAAGCTTGTTAAGCTACCCTGCTAGTGATCTTCTACTATGAGGCATGCTTCCTAATTAGCATCACAGAAGGCAATGATCTTCTCTATAGTTTTGCTAGAGATAAATACACCTTGTCCAAATTTGGACATAATATATCTTACAATCTTTAGTGCAACCTCCATATGGGATTTCTAGGGATGTTGAAGAAATTGACTTAATGTTTGGACACTTAATCTAATATCAGATCTAGTGACACATAAGTAAAGTGGATTTCAAATAAGTTTCTGATAAGTGCTAAGATCAGATATTGGAGGATTAAGTGTACTGTTTGATATGTGATCATTAAATTCTTTAGTTGTCAACTTGTCATGGACCAATTTATAGGTCATGATGCCACCTACTAAGTCCCTCCAGTAGGTAAGTGCTATATGTATTTTTGATGATGATTAGCTAAACTGCAAGGGACCAGGTCCCTAGATGTGCAACATATAGTACAGCTGGCACACGGTATTTGTGCAGTTTTGTCCTCTAGTGTAACAAACTTGTAGGTGTTATTTAGCATTGAGTTGGAAAGATGGTCCAGTGATATTTCATCCCTAATCATCACTCAGCTATAAAAGGAATGAGAAGCCTCTTTATCAAACGGTTTTTGCAAATTCTAAAGAGTAAAAAGAGAGGCAGCAAAACCCCATTTCAACATTGCTCAAGTTCTTAGCTATTTATGTGAGCTTAAATAGAAACTATTCTTGGGTGATCTTTGATTTGTAACCAAACTACTCAAGCTATAAGAGTAGTTTTTTCCTGTTTGAGTAGAGAGTTGCTTAGGTAGAGTTTCCAAGTGTGAGACTGATTAGAGGTAATTAGTATAGAGAGAGTCCTTGGTATAGTTACTAAGATGATCTTGTATTAGAGTAGTTACAAGTGAAAGGAACCTAGATTTAGGTTCAAAGGCAATTCTGTAATCAAGAGGTTGCTTATAGTGGACTGCTTGTTGCTTGTGAGGGAAAACCGTGGGTTTTTTCCTTTCTGGGTTTTCACATAAAAATCATGTGTTCTTACATTCCTGCATTGCCTTTAAATATCTAGCACTTCCTATTTCTTTACTACACTATAGCTTGAGACTGACTTTGAGGGACCTGGTCCCTCACTGTGTGGTGCAACCCCTAAGGGTTCCAACAATTGGTATCAGAGCTGGATCACTCTAAAAGGTTCATACCTAGAGTGTTCTGATCATCATGATTTTTATAACTGAACTAGGAGAGGAAAGAAAAAAGCAAAAGGGAGAGATTATTGATTTCAAAGGCTTTAGAATTTGACTACGTAGAAGAAGACACTGATGTTGCACTTTTGGCAACAAGGATTGGTAGATCTATAGAAAGGGGTGGTCAGCTTAGCAAATTAAATTGTAAAATTGAAGGTTATTACAAAGGTGGCATCTCTGAAAATGCATGAGAAACTATCTAGTGCAAAAGAAGAATCAAAATCCTGAAACAAAAAGAAGAAAAGGTGCAACTAGCTATATAGTAAGAAAGGTGTTGTCTTCTTGGGAAAACCTGTCCCTCAAATCTATGGAAGACAAAGTGTATGAAAATGATTTCATACTGAAACAAGATGATAAGAAAATAACCCCATGTTTCTGGTGTTCTCAAATGGAAGCATGGGGAGACTCCTCCAGTAATTCAAGTAAAGATGAGAAGACAGGAGATGTTTCTATACTAGAAGTGGAAGACATCCAAGTTATCTATGAATCCATGTTTTCATTTTTAGCAAACACAAAGAATGAAGAAGAAAAAGAGGTAACACTATTTGATCATAAGGAAAACCTAGATAACTACACTGCTATGAAAATAAAATATCTTGTTAGTGTACTAATTGACTCTGTATGTGAATTGATTGCTGAGAAGAATGGACTAAAGAAGAAAGTAGAGAATCAAGAGTATAAATTGATTGCCTTAACCCTCTAGACGTCTAAAGCTGAAAAAATGATTATTAAATGGAAACCTGAAAATCTAAGTTGTATGAGCCAACTGGAGAAGGTGGATGTTTCAAACGACAAAGGAAAAAGAGAAGCTTCATAGTTTCAAACTGATCTTGAAAAAAAATTAAAGGATTCTCAAGAAAAGCTTATGTCATCACTCCACATGAATAAATATTTAGAGAGGGACTTGGTCCGTTTGACAGAAAAGTCAAACAAATCTCTTAAATGGACTACCTACTCATAGATCATCTCTAATATGACCAATCAAGATGTCAAGGATGGTAGAGTCTTGGTATACCAAGGAAAATTTAAACCTGGTAAGTATAAATAAAAGTGTACTCATGACGATAGAAGCAAAGGGCACAACCACTTATGCACTCACTGTGGAAGAGATGGACATATGAAAGAAAGATGTCATTCCTAGCTTAAGTCTAAATTAAAGAATACTGAACACATTCAGTAGGAGAGAGCACATCCTAAGGGCTTTGGGTCTAAAAAAAGAGTGAAGAAGAAGCTATCTCTGCCTCAGTGGACTAAAAAGAATTTGATCACTCTATTTTCCTACTACTGGGAACTCTGACTCAAGTGGGTTCTTAAATCTAAAAAGAGATCATGATTCTAGTCTTGAGAAGGGTATTGCAGTCAGGAATAACTCGTTGATTAAAAGGGTGCAAATATAAATGATGAAAGGTCTGACTATGTTATCTCTCTCAAGACATTTCAAGTGAAGGTGTCTTATTATGAAAAGATGAGTTCAAGGACCTAGTTCTTAGATTAGGAAAGATGATATTCAACAATGGGGTGTGTCAAGTTTATGATTTAAAATGAATCCCTAGAATGACCTTTAAGATTTTTTGAATGAAAATGCTTTGGGGAATTAACTAAACAGGAATTCTGTGGATTGATATAAGAGGTGCATGTAGTTCTTGATTAGTTAACAAAATTATTGATCCTTGGCAATGATGAAAATGATGAGCAAAAGGATGAACGGTGCAGATAAGTCTTGATTCTCAAGGACCTGGTCCCTAAGAAATTCATCTCAAAAGAAGAAACCTTTAACAACCCGAATTAAGTCAAGTCTAGGACGTGGTCCTCAGACCTACTTTGGGAACAAGTTTTGAGAAAATAGGGAGTGTGCAGAGATTAAAGCATGATACTGACTTAACCTAATATGTGAAGCATTGTCTCTTCATAAAAATTATCTATGGTAAGGAGACAAGTATCCTTGATAAAGTGGGTGCACAATAGTCTAACTTAGTACCATACAATCGCAGGTATACACCCATGGGAACAACTCTAAAAGTGGACAATTTTGATATGCACAAATTTGAAGATTCACTCAAGGAGGAGAAGGGGCCTAGTCTCATTTCTCAAGTTAGTGCCACTACAGTATGCTTTAATAATTATAAAATATTTTTTGGAAAGCCATGTGTTTTTCTTTTCTCAATATAGTTGTCAATTCCTTTGCAAAATAAAGAGTCATTCTTATTAAAACCAGATATGTCATTCCAAGAAGAACGTCTTTTGATGACAACGGTCACCTCTTCAAATTGATAAATTAGGCTATTCCTCATTCTTAGCCTCAACTCATCACTGTTTGCCTCCTCTAAACCAAACTGGTCCTTCTTATTCTCTTTCACTCACAAAATTAAATTGAATATACCCTCATCAAATACTTTAATCCTTCAACAACCAAAGCCATAAAAACTTTGCCTTAGTTTTTCTAAGTTAAAGTTTGGTAATCTTACTGGAATGAGGCAGAAACTCATAACTGTGAAAAGAGAAGAAAGCTTCAGAGGGACCTGGTCCCAAGAAAAAAAAAGTTGTAAAAAAAATAAGGGAAAGAGGCAAGAAATAAGACCAAAGGAAAGGATGAAATATATAGGTAGAATATACCAGGCATCAAGGATGGGTATATTTATTTGAAGGAACAACACCTATGCTCTATGAAAAGGAGGTAAGGGAATTCTATTGCAACATAGAATTCTCAGAATATGGGGTAAGTCTGAATGCCCAAATACAAAGGAAGCTTATCAATCTAGAGAATGAATACATAAAGGGAAAGGCTGAATGAGTGACTCAAGTTGTAATTCCTCCATTTTTATTCCCAACTTCTCTTGATCAGCTAGCCCCAGATACAAAGTTCTATTAAAATTACAACACTTAAAATTGCAGAATCAGAAGTTGTCCTCTGAGGGACCAGGTGCCACTGATGAACTTACAGCTGGAAATACAAAACTCCAGGAAAGAGTGGCTGAACTGGATGCTAAAATGAAGGACCTTACCAAACAGTTGTTGGATGCTCACATTGCCAAAAATGCAAGAATGGAGATACTGCTTAAGTCCTTTCACCTAAGCCTTCCTCTACTTGAACCCTGTTATCCTCATTCCCTAATCAACCTTATGTCACTTCCATATCCTGGTTCTCATAATGGCTTTTAAAGACAGTTATTTTTATGGTGATTATTTTAGCTTACTGTACTGGTACTGACTATTATGAATTAATGAATCTTTTCTTTGTGTGTCACAATTGTTCTCTTTATATTACGAAGTTATTCTTCATGTTAGTGTTGCCCCAGTGGTCACGAGTTAACTAATTTGCACTTATTTTACTCTTGGTTTACTGTTAATCCTTTTCAATGATGCCAAAAGGGGGAATACTGAGTTCATGTTCTAAGTTCATATAGTAGGAACCAGGTAACACGTGTAACTGATTCAGATGACCAGGTATTGCATTGAAGATTTGAATGGAATACTGGTGAGTGCTGAATAGATAAATGAAGGAATTTATGTTGATATGGGGAAGTGTGCAAATGTACAACATAAAGATGCATGCTGATAGGTAGAATTAAGTAATGTGCTAAGAGAATGATAAGGCAAAGTGGCATGGGGAAAAGGCACAAAATGAAGGTGCATGTTGATAGGGGAAGTAAGTAATATTCTAAGAGAATAATAAGGCACAGTGGCAGGGGGACGAAGATTTTTTCTGCAAATGACAACAAAGACATGGTCCCTGTGTTGCATGGTAAAGAAAGAAACATGATGATACGGGGAACATTCATCTTCAAGTGGTAATTACACTGACTAAAAGTGAGTAATATGCACTGATGCTCAAATTGTATGGTTTGGTTTTTCATCATCAAAAAGGGGAAAATTGTTATATGTAGTTTTGATGATGAGCAGCTAAACTGCAAAGGATCAGGTCCTTGGATATGCAACATACAGTACAACTGGCACACGGTATCAGGATAGGTTTTTCCTCTTGTGTAACAAACTTTCAGGTGCTATTTTGTACTGACTTGGACAGCTAGTCCAATAATATTTCAGCCCTAATCATCAATCGTCTATAAAAAAAAAAGAAGACTCTTCATCAAATGGTTTTTGCAAATTCTAAAGACTGAAAAGTGAGGCAGCAAAATCCTATTTCAACACTGCTCAAGTTCTTAGTTGTTTATGTGAGCTTAAATAGAAATTGTTCTTGAGTGAGATTTGATCAACTCAATCTATAAGAGTAGTTTTTTTCTCTTTGAGTAAAGAGTTGCTTAGGTAGAGCTGCCTAAGTGTGAGACTAATTAGAGGTAATTAGAATATAGAGAGTCTTTGGTAGAGTTACCAAGATGAGCTTGTAATAGAGTTATTACAAGAGAAAGGAACCTAGAGTTAGGTTCAAAGTCGAGTGTATAATCAAGAGGTTGGTTATAGTGGACCTTTTGGTGCTTGTGAGGGAAAGCTGTGATTTTTCCCTTCCTGGGTTTCCACAAAAAAATCTTGTGTTCTTACATTCCTGCATTGCCTTTAAATTTCTAGCACTTTCTAATTTCTTTAATGCACTATCACTTGAGACTGATTTTGAGGGACCTTGTCCATCACTGTGTGGTGCAACCCCTAAGGGTTCCAACAGTAAGCCAATACCGTAACCCAGAGCTAACACAATGGGTGAATTTGATAAGAAATACCAACATAGGCCGAATTCAATGAACACAAATAAAAATATAAAAAATTATTCTAACTAGATAAGCAGTCATCATAAGTTACTAATCCCACAACCTGATTGAGTCAGTACCAAAGTATCTAATGTCAATAATACAACTTAAAAGACTTAGAATATAGTTAATACATCTTTCTTAAATACTAAAGACTGAATATAAAAGATACAGGGAAAATGGATGACTCAAATTCCATAAGCTCAGCCTATCTCCAAAAATCAATCACCGCACGAGCAACAATCAATGGCGACCACCTAATACTCGGATCTGCACCAAAAAGGTATAGAAGTGTAGTATGAGTACTAAAACACCGGGTTCTCAGTAGGCATCATCAGCCGACTAATCTAACTCATGATATAAAGATGATAAATGTAAGATAATCCTAAATAAGTCAAGGTGCGAAATCAAACCTGAATTATCCCCATCATCATCGTATATTATACGTAATTAAATCAAGATAACACTATAACATATGACATCAACATGTACCAATATAATCATGCATAAGAAATGGACCATTTGAAACCATAATGCATCACTAGGTATATACACAAGCAAGCATAAGTACAAAGTTGTCTCCCATACGCCAATTGGTGCATAAAATAAAGAACTCATCATATCATCCAATACTACTAGACAATACACCCAAGAGAATTAATAATAAAGCATTTAACTAACAACATATCCAAATCTCACCATTATTCCACCATAATCCATATTTATCATCAATAGAATATTTTACCAAATTTTCATTAGTTACCAACATTGACCATATAACCATATTACATACTATTACAATCAATAGCCACTTATCATCAATACCAATTAGCCACTATTTATTAGCTAAACATGGATCATTAACTGGTTAATTAGATTCCTAGCCATCACATAATCATAGTCATTTATTAGGCAACTACTCACCTCATAGCCATTCTAATAGCCAACATTCCTTAACTAACCATTATCCATCACTAGCATTACTCGCTAAGTGAATTCTTGTTTTACAACTAGTTTTTGTTTACCAACTATCCTTGGTTAATCATTTAACCATATCCATCACTAATCCTTATTGAAAATTAATCATTATCTATTCCCCTTTTGTATGGATTTAACACTAGTGATGTACAATCGGTATCCAATAGTAAACAACCCACCCACATTACATATAAACAAGTGTATATACATATGAGCATACAATTTCCATACATAGGGCTAGTCGGACTCGAACTGATAGATGTACACATAGGAACATTAACAATCGCCCTTCGACCTTGCCAAGTATCATCATTATCATCACAATATCCTCCGACCTTGCCGAGTATCAATATTATTGTCATAACATCCTCTAGACTTGTTGGGTATCAATGTCATCACAATAGGCAATTTAATGTCAATAATAAAGAAAGAGCCCCATAAGGTATAAAGTAAATGACAAGCCCCACGAGAGATAATGTAAAGTACAAACACCATGAGGGATAAAGTAACGAACATAAAAGGAGAGCAAGAAATGTATACCACCATATTTACTCATTCATCATTAATGTCATATTATTAATAAGTGTATATACACATAGGTAACATAGCTAATATAAGGTATAAGCCAATAATCTAGTCCATTAGACCTTGAGCACAACCATAAGCATTATTATGAGTAATTGCATAAAAGTAACCTATTCATTGGCTAACCATTAGTATAAAGAAAGTTTATTACTAACTTGAGCTATAGAAAACCATGGATTAATTAATAATATGGTCATGGGTCGTTTAATAGCTTAAACAATAGCTCATTATGACATCACCAATAATTGTTGTTAATTAGGCCATGAACATTTGTTTTAATGGCATCACCATAGTTTACTATTAAGGTTAGCCTACATGCTTCCAAGGGAGAATTTCCTAGGAATTTAGTAAGCATCTAAGCTCTTCAAGAGAACTACATAAATCTAAACTTAAGGTGGGTAAAGAACTCCCTTCTAATTTCCCAAATACATTCTAAGTCCAACTTCTACCTGGAACTAGGCTAAGTTATCTAAATCAACTCTTAGATATATAGCAAGCCACCAATAGTCCTAAGGTAAAGGTCTTTCCTAAGCACTACACCTACTCAATCGTAGTAACTAAGAACTTCCATTAATGTAAGTAACTTAGGCTCCACTACCCAAAACATGAGTGACAACGTCACTCACATCCAACTAGAGTAACTAAGGCATCCTCATGCTAGCCATGCGACTTGAAGTCCAATTTCACAAGGTTCAAGCCTACCAGTCAAGCATTCTAAGCAATAAGTTCAAGTGACCTAAATGATGCAACTAATCCCAAGGTCTTACCATTTATTAATCCAACACCTAAAATACCTCCCAAATATAACAAGATATCACAATTTTACTATAACATAGCTTAATTTAACAAGGACAAGCCTGACCTATCTAAAATCCAAAGAAAGCTAACGAACAACTAAACCTCTACTTTTCTCTTCTGAGAAGATTCTTCAACGATAATAAGAACAATGATACCTATATTGCACTATTATTCTCTAGGTCCAAAAACGACACCAAAAAACCCCAAGTGGGTCCCGCTTATGGAAAACATATTTCCAAGGTCAATCCACAGTTCACCCACCATCAAGGAATCATAACCCCCAAGAAATAGGTGAAAACTAAGCTTATTTAGGGAAAAATCAAGCCCTCCAGCTATTTGGGTTTTTTTATCAAGAATTTAAGATATTCAACCATGAAATGGAATGATGCATCAAATCCATTGTTAATAAAAAAATATGTTAACTGAGATTCCAAGACACTCCCAAGACTCAATTTGATTTTAGCACACTATTCTAAGATTTCTTAGTCTCAAGGAAGAGAGAAAAGTGCCCAAAATCCAGCCTAAAGGGCCTTTAAATACCTAACTCAGGCACTCAGGAGTGGCAATCACCCTCATGGATTGTAACTACCCATGTAAGATCTTGATAAGTCTTGCTGCGATTACCATAACGCGATCATGATGATCCTTCCACCATCACCATTGCTCTAGAAACTTCAAATTTTTTAAGGTTTCCAATGATACCTCGAGATTCATTCAGAATCCAATATTTGTAAATGAACTACATAAACACATTAAATTTGACGTTATGGATGCGTTGGCAAAGTTGGATTTTCCATCCGAATTTTTTTTGACCAAATATGGGTCTCCTATACCAAAACTTTTAATTTTCCAACTTTCCGACCAATAGGTCGAAATGAGCTCAGGTGCATTGGGATCCAAACCAAAGGTCTACCTATCCTAAATTCATTATTTTAGAGCTACTGGCACAGTTGGAATTTGTATTCGGGATCAATCTACTAAAATTTTCACCCGTGGCCATTTGAAACCAACAAAGACTTCTGAATAGAGAATTGTTTCTAAAAATCAAGCGAACTGCCTAGCAATAAGCTATCAGTTCCATTAAGTCATTAATGACTTGGGGAAGCTATGTAAAAGCTCTAACGGCAAAAATAAGCCGAAATATGGAAAATGACCTAAGGATCATTACATAACTTAATGTTTGTATCAATGGGAGTAGAAACTGGCTTAAAAGCTGCTAAACCAAGCTCAGAAATTAATTCTAATGAGTATTTCCTTTGATGAATTAGAATTCCTTGTCTAGATCAAGAAAACTCTACACCAAGAAAGTACTTGAAGTCTCCCATGTCTTTTATTTTAAACACTTATTGCTAAGATGATTTAGCTTCTTCAATCATCTTGTCACAATCTCTAGTAATCAACAAATCATCTACATATACTATGATTATCACAACCCATTGACTTATCCTTCTGATGAAAAGAGAATGATCCAGTTGACTTTTTATGAAACTAAACTTCAGTAATGCTTTTTTTAGCTTCATATTCCATTTCCTAGGATCTTGTTTTAGTCCATATAAAAATTTGATAAATCTGAATATTTGTTTAGATCCCCATGGTTATTAAATCCTTGAGGTAGATCCATGTATATGCCATCATTAAATTCACATTGAACAAAAGCACTATAGACATCCATTTGTTTAACAAATCAGTTGTTGGAGGATGCTAATGATAAAACATTTTTGACAGTTACAATTTTAACAACAAGAGAAAAAGTATCTTGATAGCCAATCACCACTAGATTTTGCACTTAATTTTATACACCTATTTATAACTTATAGATCTCTTTCCTTCAGGAAATTCACTAATTCCCAAATGTGGTTACTTCGTAGTAACTCAATTTCACTTGTAATAACATCTATCCACCTAGGATCTTTCACTAATTCAACATAGCTCTTAGGCTCTGATCAATGCCCAAACTACACCTCTAATAGAAGATAAAGCATTCACTATCTAGTAAAGTAACCCAAGTCAGGTTGGGTTCGATCCCACAAGGAATATGTGGAATTATATCTCTCATTTGCTAGAATCAAGTGAAGTGTAGAAAGTAAGTGAGGGGTTTATAGTAGTAATCTCGAACGAGTAACAGAATTCAACTTTAGTTGTAATCAGTCGGAAAAAAACACTATGACTGTGTTCCCCCTGGCTTCTCAACTTAGTAGGTTTATCGTGCTTTGTTGAACCAACCTAGTATCTTGCATGTAGAATTTGATAAGTTATGTACAATCAATTATCTTGTGGACTGATTGACAGATTTCACCCTTTATCTTTTGAGTCTCAGGATGTCACATTACTTATCCTTTTCCTAGATCCTAATTAACTATTACCCTTTGAGTCTCAAGTTATTAGATGAAATATAACCGTCTTAAGTAGATGATACTAATTAGCTTAGATCAATAATTAATCTTAAAATTACTATTGTGGTTATCTTTTCCTAATCTCAACTCCCCTTGTGAAGTAAGTAGTGATATACTAGGCGAGATTTTAACATTTACAACCTCTAAGAAAGCTATTAAAATTAAAGGTAACAACAATACATGAAAAAATATCGGTTTAGAACAACTTATGTCTTCCCCTACTTTGCCAATCTTCCAGGGTTTCCACAACCTTAGTTAAGGGATTTAGTCGCTCATTGTTGCGAAAAAATCAAAGGAATTCATAATTGAATACATTCAAACACTATCACAATAATGAATGAATAAAACCCAAATTTTTTAACTAATTTATCAACCAAAATAGGAAACAAAGTAATACCAAGATCAAAATCGAATCCTGGAATCAGCTATATGTTTGTAAGTATATAAAGTGCGTCAACTAAATAAAAAATTTCAAAAGGGTATATATAGGTTACAAGGAAACCCTAGGAAATAACTCCCCCAAAAATAAGGAAAATCAAGCTTGGTTGCCACTTACTGGGCCACCTACAGGCCGTAGGTGGCACCTACAGACTGTAGAAGGTCCCACGCAGGTGACCTTGTCTTCAAACACTATAGGAACTCTTTGGAATTTGCTTTTTTGGAACCTTCTCTATAACCTATGGACCGTAGGTGGAACCTATGGGCTATAAGTGTCCTCTGTAATAGACAGAGTCTTCTTTTCTGCACTTCTGAGTCTTTGGATCTCAATTTTTGACACCTACTTTGGCACCTACGGACTGTAGGTAGTACATACAGGCCATAGATTCCCACTTATGTGGTCTAAAACTTCAATTTTCACTCATCTTCCAGAACAACTCCAAAACCCAATTTTATATAAAACATAACACAAAAACCATATATCTAACAAAACAACCTAAGTAACATGTATATTTTCATCTTTTAAGAGTCTAAAATGTTGTGAATCCATAGAAAATCAACACCCTCAACTTAGAATGTTTGCATGTCCTCGGGAAACAAATCAAAACAAAATAAAATAAAACAAAACAATGACGCTTAACTAGGAGAACTCTAAGCTATCTAATGCAGTCAATCAACACTTTAAGCTCAAAAAAATTACCCCTTTCTATTTCAATAATTCACAACCAACTATGTTTATATATGAACCACGATAATGTGACATAAGTGAATCAAGATAGGGCATTACATTAGCGACAGAAAACCATGCATATATACAAGTTACACTACCTAGACAAGTAAGTAGATAAAAGTACAACCCATTTTTCCCTCATAAGAAAGAAGTCTCATTCACTCATATAAAATAATGCATGTTAATGCAGGGACGATTAAGAGACACCGACACTCATAAGAGAAGTTCCACCAATACGCATCAAATATCATAGGCTTGTCCTTATTTCTTTACCTTAGTTTTCAAATAGTCAAGTTAGGATCATTATAGGACTTTATTTATCTTGTAATGTAGGCTTGGGTGCTATTATGGTACATATGGATATATTTAGTGACTAAGCCTCCTTGTCACTACACTTACTTTAGGTTCCACTCAACAACCAATTTTCTTTTCGTTCCACCCTATTTCTCCCTTTTTATTCTTTTATCACACATTCAGGTTGAGTGTGGTTTGCTTTATTCTTTTTTTTTCATAATTATTTTTATTTTTCTTTTCTACCATACAAAACCCTACTATTTTTTTCTTTTATTTTACCCTTCATCATACCTACTTTACATTATGCACCCCTACGATAGCCACTCTCAAATTAGGTGATTTGTCTGAGTTGAGGTACACAATAGCTAAGGAGGTCCAGGGACAAAATAGGTTCATTGTAGCACGAATGGGAAGGTGAAAGGTGTAATAAGAAAAATAGTCTATAAAGCTAAAATATTGGGATCAAGGGATACTTATTCACACATGGAAGGTCATTTATGCTAAAAGTGGACTAATATAAAAAATAACCCATGATTATTTCCTAACCTACTATTATATAATCTAGGCAATACTAACCGGGCAAGTTCTGGATTTAACACATAAAGGGAACTAAGTAGTATCTCACACATATATGACACATAGTCACGTCACAAGATACTACCTATCTGGTTAATGCAATTGTTAGCAATAGTTATTATGTCCCAAATCTTAATTCCATAACAAGTCCACAATGGTCACAGGTATATACATTCACACAGTTCTAAAACAAATTTTTGGAGGGGCATCATTTTTCTCAAAAATCAACAACAAAAATATGTGAACTACCCTAGATACTCTAAAATCTCCTAATTAAACAAAAACACAACATAATATGAAATAAAACACAATAAAATACTAAATTAACCTAGACATCCTAGTTCTACAACCATATCACGGCCGACAGAAAAAGAAGAATGATAATAAAAAAACCCTGCAGCTATGGTATACCCTATACCCAACTAAAAGATTATGCACTGTCCCTAATATATGTAAATAATATAAAGCAAAGGAATGAGGACATACCTGGGATTCACTAGGAATCAACATCACGATTATCTCTGTATGAGGGTATCTGAGGTGGTGGTGGTGGTGCACTACTACAAGATACACCCACAACTATCTCACCACACATCTATATATCAGCAAAGTCGGTCTCCCTCGAATTATGTCTAGCCCATCTCAAGTCCTAGTTAAATGGTATATAAGGATCCCGTAACTCCACCTATCTACCTTTCTTGGAAACAACTAGAAGGAACATCTCCTCATTCTTTATGAACAAATCAAAACATCTACGTCCACATGGAGGTGCCGACTAAATAATTGGAGGGCTGGCTGGCATAGTGCTCTTAGTGAGAGAGCATATCTCTTCCCATGATATGGCCACCTTCTCTCTAATCCCACTAAGATTGGATGCCTCAATATTAATTAATCGAGCGATACTCGGCCCTCAAAAGCATCTATATGGGCATACACCTCATCTCAAAACTCTAACATCTCAATGTTGTATGCAACTTATAATCTAGTCTCTACCGTATAAAGTTTTATTCAGACCCAAGGTAGGATCTGCCTATATAATAATGCCACCTCAACCTCAATATTCTTTAGCTAAGCGATGGAAACTCACTAACTATCTACTAAGCTCTACAAAAACTCAAATAATAGAAAAATAATACCTGTAGTAGCAGCTATAGTATAGGGGATAGGGGGCAATACAGATGCCTGTCCTAACTTCCTTAAAGAGAAAGCTGGAACTAAAGTGGATGTGGCTGTGTTCCCCTCTTCCTATGTTCTAATATTGAGGGCCTCTCTCTGCTCCCCCTTAAAATCCATAATAACACCATCTTCTACTCCCTCTCTAGTAGTAGGCTCTACAGGAACTAGTGGGTCCTCAGGCTGGGCCAGAATGACTATTGGAGGTGTATGGGACCTCTGTGCAAGGATCAGGTTTGTTAGATCTTTGATCATACTATTTCTGGAAACTTCTATCGCCTCTACTCTTACATAAACACCATGAATCTCTGGCACACTAGCCTTATCATATAGAAACTATACCAGAAAAGAAAAAGGTAGTGTGGTCGTCTTCCTAAACACCCACTTATGTATCTCATATATGATAGTGTCCACAAAAGAAATATCATAACCAACCGCTATGCTCGCAATCAGTGTTGCACCATCCTAAGTAAGCAAGTTGTCTGATGTAGTTGGACATAATCGATAACACACTAACATCCACCAAACTTTATGATAAAATTCAACACCGCCTTATTAATCACACCTTGCTCCTCAATCCAAGGGACATCCACACTAAGAGGTAGAATATAATTGGTGATCCATGTCATCAACCCTATCTCTCACTCATGGCCTAAGCCTATCGCTTGGTACATGACACACACCAATCTTAAATGGTGATCAAACTCTATTTTAGACACAAGAGCTTCATAATCTGGGCCAAAAAAACTCAACAGATTGTCGCCGCTGAAATATCAACCATGACCCCTCTCATAAAAAGTTTCTCTAACTGTGGTTGCTCTGCATTCCTCCTACCTTTACACATATTCAAAGATACTATGGTATGGTAGGAGGCATAAAAATCTTATACTAATGTCGGGCAGTATGAACCTAGGGGCCTAGTCATCTACCCCAGCTAATACCTATCAAATACAACTCTCAATAATGGTGCTCCATCTAAACTAGATAGCTCGATATGTATCTCCTGATAAATGGCCCTCTTGGGTTATCCTGTCTCGATCACAAAACTATCTCTCTCATAAAGCATCCAAAGTCCCTCTACATACCACTTCGAGTTTACCTCTTCAATAGGATCGCCCGAGATGTATGTTGGGTCGGAGGCCTGATCTATCTAAGTTGGTGGCTTTATACGTAATGGTGGCACTGATGTGAAGTCTGGTTTGTACCTTTCTTAGACTGGGGTACTACTAATAACTGCTCATGATATGCTACCTCGAACTCATCTTGTGACTCCTTCTCAAACTGGGGGTCCTGTATGGCTGTTGGTAGAGGTGACTTAGACTCTACCTCCTTTCTATCATCCTCTCCTTCATAAGACTAGGAAGGGTATAGAGGTGACATCCTAGCCTTCTTCATCCTTAGCCTAGGTACTAGTATACTGATATGTGGCTGAGCTCCAGGCCAAGTAGAAGTAGGTCATCTACCCTATTGTGAATGGCCTGCAAGTGGTATGCCCAAGATAGCCGTACTAATAGTCTTAGCTGTAGCATATCTCTGGGCTCTAGTTTGTGGCTGTATCACTCTGGTTGGGGTTTCTCACTAGGTATTCCTCTATCGAGCCACTGCTCTCAGAGAAGTCATACTTTTGCCTCGAAGGTGCAACATTCTTTTTTGAAGCCTTTGGTGCTATGTCTGCCTAAAAAACTAAGTGTTAGTATCCGAAAGATAGTGAGGGATTACAAAACTTGAAGAAAAACTTCAAATTTTCCCTCAATTTTATGTCTCTATAACTTATACTCAGTCCCAACAAGTCCAATCTTTGGACATAAACTATAATCGGATTTTTCAATACAAACTAGCATCAAATTTTTGGGATTCTTTTACCTTCTTAATTTCCAACTTCCATTTCGGGCATGATCATATAGTTTAATTCAAGAACAATACACATCTTTAGGATTTTTTTAGGTTAATTCAAGTCTCCTAAAAACAAGTTTGTTGATCTCTTCATACTTTGCATGAAAATTAACATACCAAATGAATTATTATTAATTTTGCAAAAGACAATAATATTAGGAGCCAAGAATATTACCTTTTATTAGAAGTACTGAATGTGAAATATGAAAAAATAAAGTGAAACCCTAGATTGAATGCTTGATTAGTGCCTTTAGACAAGTTGGTACCGAGAACAAGTCACCTTCTTGCCTTTATCAAGTATGAGGAAGTAAGGAAACATGAATTTAAGAGGGAGGAGAAAATTTTAAAATTTAAGTGGAGGTTTAGGGGCTTAAAAGCCCTAGGAGGTTTGTTAGGGTAGGGGTAGGGTTGGTGTGGGTCCAAATTTTTAAACAAAACTGGGCCCAAAAATTGGCCACTTGTAGAACCACCTACGGACCGTAGGTGGCACCTACGGGCCGTAGGAGCCAGTCCGTACGTGGGCCCAATTTTTGACCCTTTTCCTTGCTTTTTGGACTTTGTATTATGACATATATTACACTGTTGGCAAAGTCATTAGTGGAATTTATGACTTCATTAGTAGATTCATAAGTTCAAGTCTAGAAGATTCCCAAAAAAACTTCAAAATTTACTTTTAACATTCAAAACACAACTTACTTGGCCCACGTGGGACTTATCACCTTCATGAGTTGGTCACCAAGTCCCCTTACCTGGAATATTCTAAATGAAGAAATGTATTACTATATTCTAAGTCGTTCCTCATGCTAATGTACCTACATAAAAATACTCGTGAATACTAAAATTGTGGGTTGCCTCCCACCTAGTGCTTGATTTAACGTGGCAGTACGATATGTCTAAGTTGGTTACTCAGATTTCACCAATAATCCTATGCATTGCTTGATTTAACATTGCAGCATGACGTGGGTACCTTGATTACTCAGAATTCATCAAGGTATCAAAAGGAGTAACCTCCAGGATCATCAACATAATGAATAACCTACATCACCCTTATGTCGGTTGGCTGCTTTATAGTTCTTTGAATGTTGAATGTGATTTCCTCATTATTGACTCTGAACTTGAGCTCCCCCATTTCCATATCAACCATTGCTCTACTCATGGCCATGAATAGTGTTCCCAATATGATGGGCATTTCAAAGTTAGCCAGAAAAATAAATTTATCAACTTTCACCAACATATCAAACGATATGCCCATGAGTTTCTTTACTGTGTAGTCTATCATCAACAGCCGCATAGTATTCGAATTTGGAGGGATCAAACCCACTTTCTTAAATACAGTCAGCGGTATCAAATTAATGATGTCCCCCAAGTAACATAACACTCTGGTGAATATGGATGTCCCTATAGTACATGGGATCGTAAATGCGTTGAGATCACCTTCTTTTGGGCTAGAGACTTAGAAGTGAATGCACTATAATGGGTCCTCAAATCTAGTTGCTCTCTTAATCATCATAAATTTTTTCATAAACCTGGCATACCCAGGCATTTTCTCCAAAGCCTTAGGGAGATGGATGTTCAAACTCAAATCTTCCAGAATGTCAATAAATTTCTTGAACTTCCCTTCCCACTTCTTTTGTTTCAGTCTTTGAGGAAAAAATAGAGGTTTTCGTTGAATTTTCTTCACTATGGGCTCATCAAACTTGCCCTTACCTTTATCCTTACCAACACTAATAACAACACTAGTCGCCTTGTTCGACTCCACGATAGGTGTCTCATCAACCATAGTATTATCATTCTTCGACACGTCTACAGTAGGCAACCGGGGATCAACATTAGACTTACCTCTCCAAGTGGCAATAGAGAGACAATGACTATCATTCTTTGTATTCTAAACCATGTTACTCGGAGGGGTACTCAACTGCCTTTGATTAAAAGTAGCAGACATCCTCCTAAACTACTACTCTAATTTCTTGATTGCAGTTGCATGAGACTCAACCTTTTGGGTTAGATCTGAGATATCGTCCTTAATCCTCTTAAGTCATATTTCCTTATTTTATTGACCCTTCACTAGTTTGGACAATAATGCCACTATTCTCGATTCAGTATCACAGCTGCTTGATGGGACAAACATGTCTTCCTTCTCCTTATAGTTGTCCTTTCTCTCTAGTCACCATCACTCTACCTACTACGATCTCCTTATCTATCTCCATAATAGTTTTAACCTTGGTTTCCTTGCCCCTTAGCTTGGAAACCTGCCAATTCGCGATCAATATACATAGTTTCCTCTTCTAAGTCAGACTCATATGCTCTAGAGGCTGCGTCCTATGAACCTACCATGTGAACATTCTTGAAATCCACTGTTGTGAACTGCTTAGTCAGCAAACCAATATCAGTCATCAACTACACAATTTCTTATGCCAAAGAATCATCAATCATTTTGTGGTCGCCGGAAGCTCTAAAGTTATAAATATCAGCATCCCTCTCAGCCTCCCGAGTATACCACCCTTGGTTGGTGAGAGAGTTTTGGTATAGAGTATCATAAGATACTTCCCAATGTAATCTCATGAACACACCTCTAATGATTGTGTCTTCCATAGCTCGGGAACTGATGTTCAGGGCTCTATAAAATATCTCTAACAAGATCGTCCTTGAAATATGATGATTATGTACCATGATGAACTTATTCTTAGACCAAAACTAAGCCTCTTACATTGACTCAAAATATAGTTGCCTGAAGTTATATATCTCATCTTTTAACTGGAACATTCTAGTCGGAGGAAAGAAAAGTCTTAAGAACTGCCTGTGCAACTCATTCCAATTAGTAATCGATCCTCTAAAAAGTTCCCAAAACCACAAAGAAGCTTCCCCGGTCAACAAAAAGGGGAACAACCTCACTCTAAGTTCCTCCTAATGTACCCCTAGAAGAGTATAAGAACTATAGATCCCAATAAAATTAGTAAGATACATATTTCTGTCGTCTATAGCCAAGCCCGCAAACTTACTTTTCAAGTTCAAAATATGGATCATGGAACTGATAATATCAAATTTCACATTAGGGGGCAGTGTAGGAGGAATGATAGCTCCTATTTTATCCAGCTCAATGTATCCCATATTATCCTCATTATCGCATGGCTGGAAGAACCGATATTCTAGGATCACTTAAGCTTGACCACCTTAAACTCTATCTCAATTACCATAGAGTGTTGCTCAATGATCAACTATTCGTCTTGGCTAGGATAGCTCTGCCTGCAATGCTAGATGGGCCTCCTCGTTCCTTCTCTGGTTAACAGCTGCATCTACCAACAAATGCTCTATTTACCAATTAGCAATGTTCTGAGGTTCACCCAGAGTAATTGGAGGTAATACATTAGGATCATCCTGAACCCCTTTAAGATGGCCTGCACATCTAGTTCCATCATCATATGGTTAGGTTATATAATTCTCTCTGGTTGGGATTCATTGGGAGTAAGGGATTTCTTTGAATCCTTATGTTAGGCATACACCGACGTACACCCAACTAAAAATAGAAATTAAAAACCCAAAAACTTCAGAAAGTTTTATCAATAACTCAACACCATATTCCCCAGCAATGGTGCCAAAATTTTGATCAACTCCCAAACTACATCTCTAATAGAATATAAAGCAGTCACTATCAAGTAAAGTAACCCAACTCAGGTTTGGGTTAAACCCAAAGGGAATAGGTGGAACTATATTTCTCGCTTGCTGGAATCAATAGGCAGTGCAAAAAATAAATGGGGGGGTTTATAGTAGTAATTTCAAACAAGTAACAAAACTCAGCCTTGGTTTTAATCAATCGAAAACGAACACTAGGGATGTGTTCCCTATAGCTTCTCAAATCAGTAGGTTTATCATGCTTTGTTGAACCAACCCGATTTCTCGCATATAGAATCTAATAAGTTATGTACCATCATATGTCTTGTGGACTCATTGATAGATTTCACCCTTTGTTTTTTGAGTCTTAAAATGTCACATTACTACCCCTTATCCTAGATACCAATTAACTACTAACTTTTGAGTCTCAAGTTATTAGATGAAAGATAACCGTCTTAAGTAGATGATACTAATTAGCCTAGATCGATAATTAATCTTCCAAATAATATTGTGATTATCTTTTCCTAATCTCTACTCCTTTTATAAAGAAAGTAGTGATATACTCGGTGGGATCTTAATATTTGCAACCGCTAAGAAAGATATTACACTGAAGGTAACCATAATACATGCAAGAATATTGATTCAGAACAACTTAGCACTTTCCCTACTTTATTAATCTGCCAGGGTTCCCATAACCTTATCTAAGGGATTTAGTCACTTATTAATGTGAAACGATCAAAAGAATTCATAATTGAAGATATTCAAACACTATCACAATAATCAATGAATAAAACCCATTGACTTTAACTGAATTATCAACAAAAATTAAGAACAAAGTAATCACAAGATCAAAATTGAATACTGGAGTCAAATATATGTTTGTAAGTATACAGAGTGAGCCAACTAACTAAAAACTTCAAAAGGATATATATAGGTTAAAAGGAAACCCTAGGAAACAACTCCCAAACAAAGAAGAAAATTAAGGTCGATGGCCACTTACTAGGCCTCCTATAGGCCGTAAGTGGCTCCTACGAATCATAGGTGGTCCCACGGAGGTTCCCTAGTCTTTAAACACTGCAGAAACTCTCTAGACTTTTCTTTTTTGGAACCTACTCTATCACCTACAAACTATAGATAGCACCTATGGGTCGTAGGTTCCCTCTGTAATGGATAGAGTATTCTTTTTCACACTTTTGAGTCTTTGGATCTCAATTTCTGACACCTAATTTTCCACCTACGGACCGTAGGTAGCACATACGGGTCGTAGGTGCCCACTTTTGTGGTCCAAAATATTAATTTTCACTCTTTTCTTCCAGAACAGTTCCAAAACCTGATTTCCTGCAAAACAAAACACAACCCATCATATCTAACAAAATAACCTAAGTAACATGCATATTTTCATTATTTTAAGAGTCAAAAGTGCTATGAATCCATAGCACATCAGGTTCTATTATATGAGAGAAATATGATAAATAAACCTGATACTTAGGAGTAATATAATCACAAAAGACATAGCTAGAGATAGAGTATGGAGACTCATGATGTAATTGGCTTAGGGATATGAAATCCTTTATCTAAATCGGAGGATACTTAGCCCTTGTAGATGCTTTTGTAATGATAGTAGTTGGAATGTTCTTAATTGACTAGTAGGATTGGCATCAAACTATAGCATGGACCTTGAGTCAACTTGTGTGATAGATAGATCAAGATGTACATAGGATCTATATCTAATGCAACATTCTCAGACATAATGTTAATAGGAACTGAGTAATTATGATCAATTATATATTTTGTGAAGAATCAGAAGTAGCACCTTATGGTGCGAGAGCTGATGAAGTAGCAACATGAATTTTATTTTCCCTAGAAACAACCTTAGAAGGACAATCCCTCTGCATATGACCAATATGACCACATTTAATGTACTTGTTCCTTCCTTCTTCACAGACTCCATGGTGCACCTGACCATAAAATCTACAAGGAGGATATGATGGAGCTAATTAAGCCTCACTAGCCTGAGACTAGGTTCCTGGTGCTCTAAACCCACTATTCTATTGAGAATTATGCTCACCCAATGGCTTTGGATAAGGAATACTAGCCTTAGAGTAGGAACTAGAATTTCCCCACTTCTTCTTAGACCATTTTTCACATTCTCTACCACTTTGTTGTTGACCTCCACCCTGATCTGAATAGAAAAACTTCTTACTCTATCTTTCACTCATCTTCGCTTGCTTATTGTTTTCTTCTTACACTTGTTGCATATACACCAAAAGTCTAGAGATGTCTATATACTTGTTTAATAAGGCAACCTTGCTCTCTAAGATAAAATCATAGGAAAACCTAAAGGTAAACTTCCTCATTCTAGCCCTCATGCTAGACACCAATTTTGGAGCATAACACGACAGCTAATGAAACTTCAAGGAATACTCTTTCACTGATATCCTTCCTTACTTTAAATTCATGAACTCCTCAACTTTTGCCTCCCTTAACTCCTGAGGAAAGAAATAATCAAGAAAAGTACTAGAGAAGTCGTCCCACAAAACTGACTCAGCATGATCGACCTTAAGTTTGTCCCACTCTTTATACTACTGGTATGCAACATCCTTCAATTGATAGGTGGCAAACTCTATACCCTCCACATCAGTAGCATGCATCACACAAAAGATTTTTTCTATTTCATCAATAAAATTTTGAGGATCTTTCTTAACTTCAGAACCAGTGAAAACAGAAGGACTCAGCCTCATAAATTGGATATCTCTAGTGGCCTCAAATGATGAAGCAAAAAAAACAACACACTCAATCTAAGAGGCTACCAACTGGGTAAGAAAATGAATCGACTGGCGAAACTCAATATCAGATATGCCAGTCTAGGGTGCTTGAGGAGGGATAGAGGAAATTAGTGGAGTTCCATCAGGACAATCATAAGTCGCAACCTAGACCGGGTCTAAACTTCTAGAGTTTAACAAGCTCCATCCATATTGTCCTCAGAAGGGATAAAAAGATTTCCACAAGCATCAGATCTTTTGGGAGGTATGATATGAAAAGCAAACATACGAGAATTAGAGGAAATTCAAGACCTTAGACTCTATATCTCAAAAATAAAATAACAAGAAAGAAAAATATTCCTAAATACCTTATTGCCTCTCCCTTATAAGTGTGGCACGTTACACACCCATAAATGAGACTTTACTTGACATGGCTTCATTGGACACCCAATAATACCAAACCTAGGATCTGATACCATCTCAAACATGACCCAAACCAGGGCCTAGCTGTGATGGGTATCTTAAGTCCCACGTGTACTGAAGATCACCCCTTACATCTAATCAAACAAAATACAACATCCCCCACTATTAGATGAATTCCAACTATATAACAAGATATCATACATCAAGCTAAAGGAAATTCAATACACATCTATAACCGACGACCGGTAACTAGACAAATAATCAACCAACATCACCCAAAATCTACAGTATTCCAAAAAAGCCTCCTAACACAAGAACCAAAACCAGTCTTGGTTGGGACATGTCCCTGACTCTGATAGATAAAAATGAGATTGAAAATGATAATGTTAATGTTATTAAAACTCTCAACTCTAGTCTATTATAAGAACTGATAAAATGTCTAATTATTCCAAAGTATGAACGCTCACCACTTCACCATAATGAATCAATAAATTGAGTCGATCCATCTAACTAAGTGCAGGAAAAGTACAATTGCCTTTAGACCCTACATCTCATAGGGATGCAGTGTTCGGAGATGGTTACTGGGGTGAATGCTAGCATGAATCTCAAGGATAATAATAATATAATTACAACACTCTGGGTTTTTTACCCTTAGAAAAATTTTTGGATTTTTGTTTTATGGACAAGTTACGACTAGGAGGAACGAGTCATACACAGGGGTATGAGTAGTATATCTTGGTCATACGCTGACCAGTGATGGATAGTGGGTTGAATTTGGTTCCTGGAATGGATACAAATTCAGTGGTACAGTTTGTATTGGTGGATACGGGTTGTTGGGTTTGGTTTTTTCCTTCATTTAATCTTAGACTTGGAGTTGGGTTAGGTTAGTTCCTTCACTTAATTTTAGACTTGGAAACTTAAGTTGGATCTGAGTATGAGTAGCTCACCTTGAGCCATAAGCTAGGGTATGAGTCGTACCATAGACTCGTATGGCGCACAGTGTTTAGTCCTCTTTTGATTCTATTCTACCAGGGATACGGGTCAGAGGTACGGGTCAGAGGTACAGGTCATATGCTTTGGGTATTATTTGGTTTGGTTAAGTCATACCTTGAACAGTGTTAGGTCCAAGGTAGAGGCCTAGGGTTCGGAGTGGTGGGTACCACTCATATTAAAGGGTACGACTGATATGGTTAGTCATACCCCTTGACGAAATTTTATACAGTTTAAGTGAGGGCAAGCTGGATATTTCCCCACTTAACCTAATAAGGACCTACGACTTTTAACTCATTTGGGAGGTTATTTGCCCTATTATTCTATTTATTAACACTTAGAAAATACTCTTTAATCCTCTCTAAAGTTTTTGTGTAGAAAAAGTTAAGGTTTCATCTTAAGGATTAATTTGGGAATTGTGTTGGTGATATCTCTCCACTATCCTCTCAATTAAGGCATGTACTCTTCCCTAATTGTTAGTTCCAACTATAGGCATGGTTTTATACAATGTTTTCATGGAATGATTTATTGTATGGTTTTGGGGTTTTCAAATATGTGTTGGGGTTTTGGTTATAACGTCTTGGGTAGAGTTTTCCCATGTTTTAATTATGTTTTTACATATTTTAATGGTGATTTTGGATAATTGGTTGCATGGGAATGGTCATATGGTAATTGGTTTTGGTTTTGGTTTTGGAAATTCTATGCCCCCAACAAGTTTGATAAAATGCCTATGATAATGTTTTCACTATATTATTGGATTTTTAATGGAACTATTGCATGGTTTGAACTTGTTAACGAAACTCTAAATGGTTTAAATGGTTTGGAATAGTTAAATGGAATAGTTTGGTTGTTATGGTTATGGTTAATTGGACTCCTTATAGGGTACAATGTAATCCCCCAAGTAATCATGTTAATGAATATCCTTGTGGGGTACAATGGAATCCCCCAAGCAAACATAATAATGGAACACTTGTGGGGTACATGGGACTCCCCCAAGTTAACTTGGTAAATGGGTACACGGGAATCCTTTTATCTTAAAAGGTTTGGCTAAGGAAAATACTTGTAAGTTATGGTTGGTAATGATGATACCATTATTAATAGCCTATGTTAACAAATGGAATAATGGAATGGTTGGTTGGAAAATAGTTTTAATTAGGTGATAATGGCGGGGTGTGATGACTAACCGTGAAGATGGGAGTTCAATGAACGAACACTGGAAACTCATGTTTGCCGACATGAGGGGTTGGTCATGGGGACCATAGATGATACTATGAGGTACATACGAATCCTCTAAGTACACTATACATATGTATTATAGAGAGCTAAGGGTACTTGGGAATCCCCTACTCTGGTGGTATCTCTAGTTCATGCGGCTACACGCATTAGGACCCATTCAAGGGGTTACACTGGACCTATATAGACAATGGGTGGTTAAGGACAATTAAGTTACACATACCTAGGTTAATAGTTGTAAATGCATGCTAAACCTGATTCTCTTTCCTGGCATGGTTATATATATATATATGGTTTGTATGCCTATGGTTGATTTACTTTGTTTTATTGGATGGCGTTATTTTATCCTTATCCTGAGTCATGCTAGGATTCACTAGCTAAACTGTCTTTGGGCGGTTATATCCCCACGCGATGTAGGAACCGGTCGTTCTACTCATCCTACATAGTGATTGGACTTCGGGATGAGCTTTTGGATTGAAGTGGTAAGCTTTCATCCTTATGAAAGGTTCCATTTCATGTTATGGACATTTTCATATACTTTGATCACTTTATAGATATTGGTTTTGGCTATGGTTAGGGGCATGTCCTAATCGGATATTGGTTTTCTTTTGGTTAGAGGTTTTTGTAGAACTACTATAGGTTGGTATGAGTGGGATCAGTATTGGTTTCAGACTTAGTATTGGCTTTGGTATTGTGGTTGATACTACTGGACTAAATTTCTCACTATTCCATCCTTTCATATTATGTTATGGAACTTTGTTTGGTTATTGTTTTAGTTTTGGATTATGGTTTAGTTTGGTATTGGTTATTGGTTGGTATGGGATGGTTGGGCTCATTTGGGTGGTCACAGTCATAGACCCATCCCAGAGTCTTGGATTTTACAATAATTCTATCTTGTTATATGTTTGAAATCCATCTGACTTAAGATATGAATTGGTCGGTTGGGTTGGGTAACAAGGGTGGTCTCCAGTCCTGATTAGAATTGGGATGCCCATTATAACAAGGCCCTGGTTTGTGTCGTGTCAAGTTGGTATCAGAGCTTTATGTTCATGGTTAATTGGGAGTCCATAAATTTGTGTCTAGTAGAGTTTCTTTTAAGGGTGTACAATACGCCACACTCATAAGGGCGAGGCTACAAGGCATTTTAGAATGTTTTACTTTCTTGGTATTCTATTTTCAAGCTTGGAGTCTAAGTCTTGGAAATATTCTCTAATCCTTGTTTGTTCACTTTTCAGATAAGTTTTTTGAGGATTTGGAACACACAGAAACTCTTTTGTCCCATTTGGGGATAATGTGGAAGGAACACAAGGGATCCATACTCGGTTTAGGGGTCCAGTCCCTGATATTTATGGAGTTACACCGATTGCTACTAGTCCTCTTCAGGGTAAGGTGACGAATGCAGAATTTTGTCAATCAATTAATACTATTACTCAGTTGGTTGCTGCTCAGGCTGAGCGGGATATATTTCGTTTTTGATCTACTGAAGCCTTAAGGGTTGGCTAATTTATGAAGATGAATACTACTACTTTTATTGGAGTAAATGTGGAGGAGAATCCTCAGGGTTTCTTGGATGAAATGGTGAAAATCTTCAGGGTGATGCTAGCTATGAATATGGAATGGTGAATTTTACATCTTATTAGCTCAAGGATGTTACATAATAATAGTACGAGGAGTGGGATAGAGATAGAGGGATGCTGAGGAGTTGTCCTTATAGGAGACTTTCTCAAATGCTTTTCTGGATAGCTTCTATCCTCAGGAGCTAATAGAAGCAAAGATGGCGGAGTATGTGAATCTTAAGTAGGGAAAGATGACTATCAAGGAATATGCCTTGAAATTTCATTAGCTATCAAGGTATGCTCCGGACTTGGTGTCTGATATGAGGGCGAGGATGAGAATTTTTTCTTATGGTCTATCTCAAGATTTGATCCTTAAAAGCAAGACTGCTTTGCTGATTAAGGATATGGATATTTTTCGGTTGGTGGTTCATATACAGTAGGTAGAGGATTAAAATAGGAAATATGCAAAGTTTGGGGAAAGGCAGGGTAAGAAGTTCAGGTCTTCTGAACAAGATAGTGGGCAGCAACAAAGTGGTCAGGATTGTGGTAAGTGGCCAAAGAAGAAGTAGGGGATTTCTGGATCTTTCTTTTCTACTAGTGCTCCTTACCTGAAGCAGTTGGGTAACAGGCGTCGATAGAGCGGCGATAATTTCTAGGCATAGGGTGTCCAATATCAAGAGAGTAAGGCTCATTCGGATTCTTTATGCCCTTCTTATTGGTTCTATGGTCATCTTCATCGAGGGTTTTGCGATGAAGGAAGGGACAGGTGTTTTGAAGATGGTTAACCAGGCCATATACTCAGGAATTGTCTTATTGGCAAAGGTTTTTCGAGAGCGGTCAAAGCTCCAATTGCTTAATCTTCTGCTCCTGCACCTAGTGGTACTGCTTCTGCATCTGCTTCTATTTTTGGTACTGACACTGGTTGGAATAGGTAATATGCTCTTGCATCTCGACAGGAGTCTGAGGCATTGCCTAATGTCATTACTGGTATGTTACAATTCTTTTCTCGTGATGTGTATTATCTGATTGATCTGGTGTCCACTCTTTCTTATGTTACCCCATTTGTGGCTATGTGTTTTGGTTTTGATCCTAAGGTTATTTCAAATCTATTTTTCATTTCCACCCCGATAGGTGACTCGATTATTTCTAAGAGAGTCTATAGGGGGTGTGTGGTATCTTTTGGTAATATGGAGTCTTTGGTGGATTTATTTGATCTTGATATGGTGGATTTCGATGTTATTCTTGGTATGGATTGGTTACACTCTTGTTACGCACCTTGGATTACTGGACTCGTAAGGTTGTCTTTAGGTTCCCCGATGAACCGGCTATAGAGTGGGAGGGTGGTTCCCTAGATCCTAGGGAAAGGATTATTTCTTATATTAGATCTCAGAGATTAATCTCCAAAAGGTGTATCTATCGCTTGGTCTGGGTTAAAGATTCTAACTCAGAGATTTATTTTTTTCCATTCGGTTCCAATGGATAGTGAGTTTCCTGAGGTCTTTTCGAATGATCTTTCTGGTGTTCTTCCAGATAGGGAGATTGAGTTTGGTACTGATTTAGTTTTGGACATTCATCCAATATCTATTCCTTCTTATAGAATGACCCCAACTGAGTTGAGAGAACTCAAGGAGCAACTTAAGGATCTTTTGGATAAGGGGTTTATTCTTCCTAGTGTATCCCTGTGGGGTGCACAGGTGTGTTTGTGCGCAAGAAGGATGGTTCCCATCAAATGTGCATTAACAATCGGCATCTAAATAAGGTAACAGTTAAGAACAAGTATTCTCTTCCAAGGATAGATGACTTGTTTGATCAGTTGCAAGGTGCCAAGTTCTTTTATAAGATAGATCTTTGGTCGGGTATCATCAGCTTAAGACTAGGGAGGTGTATATCCCTAAGAAGACTTTTTGTACTCGTTAAGGGAACTTTGAATTCTTGGTGATGTCACTAATCTTGACTAATGCCCCGACGACATTTATGGATTTGATGAATAGGGTTTTTAGGCAGTTCTTGGATTTTTTTATCATTGTGTTTATTAATGACATCTTGGTGTATTTTAAAATAGAGGTGGATTATGCCAATCACCTCTGTGTGGTGTTGTAGACCTTAAAGGAACAACAATTGTAAGCCAAGTTCTCCAAGTATGAGTTTTGGTTTAACGCCGTGACTTTCTTGGGTCATATTATTTCCAACGACGGGATCATGGTGGATCCATAAAAGGTGATTGTGGTTAAGAAGTGTTCTAGAACTACGACTCCAACTGACATTCAGAGCTTCTTGGTTTTGGCTTGGTATTATAGGAGATTTTTAGAAAGTTTCTCAACGATAGCTACCCCATTGACTAAGTTGACTCAGAAAAAGGTAAAGTTTTCTTGGTTGAATGTGTGTGAAGGGAGTTTCGAGAAACTTAAGGATAAGCTAACTTCAGCTTTGGTTTTGACATTACCTAAAGGTAATAATGGGTTTGTGGTTTATTGTGATGCGCCTCGGGTGGGACTTGGTTGTGTTTTAATGCAACATGGGAAGGTGATAGCCTATGCTTCTAGGCAATTTAAGGTACATGAGAGGAACTATCCTAATCATGATAGGAGCTATTGGCAGTGGTTTTTTACTTTGAAAATCTGGCGACATTACTTGTATGGAGTGCACGTGGACATCTTTTCTGATCATAAAAGTCTACTGTATGTGTTCACTCAAAAGAAACTAAATCTAAGGCAAAAGAGATAGTTGAAGCTTTTCAAGGACTATGATATGAGTCTTCACTACCACCCAGGTAAATTTAATGTGGTTGTTGATTCTCTTAGCAGGTTATCCATGGGGAGTTTGGCTCATGTGGACAAAGAAAAGTGGGAATTGGTGAAGGATATTCACCATTTGGCCAATATTCAAGTTCGTCTATTAGACTCCAAGGATGGTAGTGTGATGGTACAAAAAGTGGTTAGGTTATCTCTTGGTGCAGAGATCAAGGAGAAGCAAGTGCTAGATCCTGTCTTGATGAAAATCAAGAGTGATATTGGTGTGCAAAAGGTGATGGTCTTTGAGATCAGTGGTAATGGTACTTCACGGTACCAAGGGAGGTTGTACATTTCTGATGTCATTGGTTTGCGGCAAAGGATCTTGGCTGAGGCACATGAATCGCTCTATATTGTTCATCCCAATTTGACAAAAATGTATCATGATCTTAAGGAGATGTATTGGTGAAATGGTATGAAAAAGGATGTGGCTGATTTTTTATCCAAGTGTATGGTGTGTCAACAAGTCAAAGTTGAGCACATGAGGCCTGGTAGGTTGTATAAGTAGATTGATTTGCCCGAATGGAAATAAGAGGTAATCAACATGGATTTTTGTATCGATCTTCCTCAGTCTCAGAACCAATTTGATTCAATTTAGGTCATCATGGATAGGATGATGAAATTTGCTCACTTTTTTCCAGTAAAGACTACTTGTTCGACGGAGGATTATGCAAAGTTATCTCTTCAAGAGATTGTAAAGCTATATGGGGTACCTATTTTGATTATCTCTGATCGGGGTACGCAATTTTCATCTCATTTCTGGTGGTCTTTTCAGAATGGATTGGGGACTAAGGTTAGTCTGAGTACTATTTTTCATCCTCGGATGTATGGGCATGCAGACGGAACTATTCATACATTAGAGGATATGCTTTGGGTATGCGTGATTGATTATGGTGGCAAATGGGTTGAGTATCTACCTCTAGTAGAGTTTACTTACAGCAATAGTTATGATTCTAGCATTGGTATGGCCCCTTTTGAGGCATTGTATGGTAGGATGTGTAGATCTCCTATTGGATGGTTTGAGTTTAGTGAGGCGAACATATTTGGTCTGCATTTGGTTTATAAGGATATAGAAAAGGTAAAGGTGATTGGGATAGACTTAAGGTTGCGTAAAGTCGCCAAAAGTACCATGCAGATGTAAGGAATAGAGACATGGAGTTTAAAGTTGGGGATTAGGTGTTCCTAAAGGTATCTCCCATAAAGGGAATAATGCGGTTTGGTAAAAGAGGAAATCTCAGACCCCAATTTGTTGGTCCTTACGCGGTTTTGGAGGGTTGGTAATGTATCTTATGAATTAGAGTTGCCTTCTAGTTTGAGCTCCATTTATCCGGTATTTAATGTTTCCGTGTTGAGGAAGTGCGTTAGTGTAATACCCCGTATTTCCCTAGCCTAAATTAACTCTCAGTCCATGAGTTATCTAATATAAAATTTTTGAAATACCCAGTATTTTTCAGTTTAGAGTCTGCCATTGCGTAGGAAATTCAATTAGCTTTCCAACGATATAAAATTCGCCTAAATCCGATAACCGGGTAAGAAGCTATGACTATTTTAAGTTTCAGTCCTTAAACACCATCATTCAGGCCAGTAGCGTGTCGTGGAGTATGTCAAAATGGTAATTGTCAGTTTTCAGTGAGGTACCGCAATACCGACACATCATGCCAAAGCTTATTTTCACATTTGTCAATTTCTAGTGTACCAACGCGATCCCACCGCGTCGCGATGAGTCCAAATTTCAGAATCAAAGGGGCATCGCAATTCCACTGCATCGCGCCATGCCTTTAATTTCCAATTGTCTATTTCCAGTGGCCCGACGCGATCATGGCGCGTAGCGCCAGAGGCCTAGTTCGGACAAAGTTGATGAAAATTAATTGTTTCGTCCAGGATTAAAACAGTCTTTTCCCATGATTTTATTCTGCCCAAGTGTGAGATTAAAGCCCTAAAAACGTTTTAAATCATTTGTTTATTAACTTTTCTGCCAAAATCAAAGTATTCTCTCTCAAGAAAACAAATCCTAGCTCCAAGAAATCAAAGTCAATCTCAAGAATTTCTCCAAAAACTCCAAGAAATTATCAATTCAGGTATGTTATGTGTCCATCTATGGGTTCCTTTAACCCATAGAGTCCATGAATCCGTTTTCAAACTACAAGATTGTTGAATTATGAACTTCCATGTTTGAATTGAATTGAATTCATGTTCATGTTATTGTTGGGTCTTAGTCCATGATTAAATTGCAAGCTTTCATGAAATTAATCATTATATGTGTTGAATTACATGATATTCATGATAAACCCTTCAATTTGCAAGTTGATCTATGTAGCTATGATAACTATATGTGTTGATTATTGTATAACCTAAGCATGCTCTCTATGTGTTTGATAAAATGCCTATGTGAATGACAAAGTGCCTTCCTAACATGATAGCCTGTATTCCCCATTTATGTATAAGTAGATGCCTTACAAGTGTTTGATAAAATGTCTCTATGGATGAATTACGAACAAGTGAACAATGTTATGTTATTCAAGATTATGCTATGCTTTACTTTTCATGATATTGAGTCCTGAGGGTATTTAATACCCTACAATTTAGCTGTTTACCTAAATCATGTGTTAGTTATAGAATAGTATCAGTCATGTCACAATCAGTAGTTCTCTTTGTCAGTTACAGAACTCAGTAGAACTCAGTCAGTTATAGAACTCAGGAAAACTCAGTAAACTCAGTCTCGGTCCAGTTCAGTTCAGAATACTCAGTTCAGTGTCTTTCAGTTAGAAGTAGGATTCAACACCGAGTGAACCCAAGGATGGGGGCTCACCTGCCAATAGAGGGTGTGACCCATAGAAGCAATCCTTGCATTCCAGAACTACGTAGCTAGCATAGGTTGAGACATCAAACCTGCTAGTTGAAGGTTGATGAGGTGTTTTAACCTGCCAGATAAGGGTTCCACCGTTCTCATTAGAGTACCTGCCAGATGAGGGTATCTCTTCAGTTATCTTTACCCGTGGTACGGTACTGACACCCTTCCAATAGGGATTAAAGATTGGACCCCAACTCAGTTATCTTATCTTATTTGGGGCATGTCGGTTAGATGATTACCTCCCACAGTTTCAGTTAAAGTCTTCAGAATAGAACACAGTTTAGTTCAACAGAGTCAGGACTGTCAGATACAGTCAATCAGTATCAGTAACTCAGTTATTAGAAATATCAGATTATCTGTTACTCTGTATCAAAACTCAGTACTTAGCTTCAAAAAACCTCAGTTATAGTATATATATATGCACAGTATTGCATGCTCAGTATTTGAAGTTGTTCAGATAATCCACGCTCATGTTCAGTTTCTCTATATCATTCAGTCAGTTATTGTTCATGCATATGAACCCTTGCATCAGCGTAACCTCATCTAGCATACCAGTAGATTCCATGTACTGACGCATACTCTTTCTTTGCGCTATGATGTCTTATATCATAGGTTCAGACGCTCAGGTTCCTAACCTCACACAGATAGATCTAGATTCAGCTAGCAGTAGATTTTGTTGAGTCCTTATATATCGAGGACATTCTTTCATTTCATTATTATAGTAGACTCGGTACTATAGTAGATGGAGTTAGTTGGGGGATTGTCCCATCAACTCCACTTTCAGACAGTTTCTGATTAGAGGCTTTTCAAACTAGAGTTTAGACATTATTTAATTTTATAGATTATTATTTCAGTTGTACACTTTATTAGTATTTACAGATTTTGAACCTTATGGCATTTTAGCCTATTATTCTGCATTTATTATAGTATCATGTTTCAGTGCTCACAGAAGATATCAATCATGGGTTAGTTTTTGGTCTTTTAGGGCCGTAAGCACTGTATAACATCCGGGGTTTAAAATCGGGGCATTACAAAATTGATATCAGAGCCTAAGGTTCAACAGTGTCCTAGGAAGTCTGAAACCCACATCTAGTAGAGTCTTGTGCATGGGTGTGTAGCGCTTCACACTTATGGACATAAGGCTATGAGATGTTTTAGGAAAAGTTTCCCTTCATGTCGTGCGAGTGAGCATGAGTTCCAGTTAAACTCTTAGTCTAATCCATTTCTTTCTTTCATTTACAAAACATGCCTCCCAAAAAGACTAATGAAAAAAGAACTGGGAATCAGTCAGCACCTCAGCCCATTCAGGCAAATCCCCTGTATTCACAACTCTAGCTAATTCAATTTCAGCATAGAATAAATGGCCAGCTGTTGTTCTGGCTAAGCTAGTGGCCAATACTACTACAGCCAGGATTTAGGACTTCACCCGAATAAATTCTCCCTTATTCACAGGATCTAAGTCAAAAGAGGATCCACAGGAGTTCCTCAATATGGTTCGGATAGTCATAGATATCATGGGAGTGACTTCCAGTGATATTGTTGAGTTAGCCACCTATCATCTACAAGATGTAGCTCATACGTTGTTTAAGTAGTGGGAGGTAGATAGGGGCACTGATGCAGAGCCTTTAGAATGGGAAGAGTTTTTTACTGCCTTCCTAGATAGATTCCTTCCCTTAGAGCTGAGATAAGCCAAGGTGTTAGAGTTCATCAACCTCAGGCAAGGCATTATGAGCGTGAAATAGTATTCCCTTAAGTTTACTCAGTTAGCCAGGTATGCTCCACATGTAGTGGTAGACAGTAGGTCCATAATGAGAAAGTCTGTATCTGGGGGAGTCAGATAGTATGGTTAAAGAGTGTAGACCAAATATGTTGATTAAAGATATGGACATATCTAGGATCATGGTCTATGATCAACAGCTAGAAGAGGCTAAGATCAGAGAGAGAGAGGAAGAACAAGAAAACTAGAATGGGTAGCTTTAATTTTAATCAGCCTAAGTCAGAGGGCAGTAACTGCATCTTGTTTTTCCCAAAATCTTCAGTTCCAGCTCTGTCCCCATTCAGTTCTCTAGTACCTAAGTTCAAAAATGGTAACAAAGATAGGGTGCCAGGCTCTAAATCTCAGGGTAGTGCCAGTAGTGCTCGAATAAATCCTTAGTATCAGCAATGTGGCAGAAACCACCAGGGTGTCTGTAGAGCTAGCAGTGATGTTTATTTTGGGTATGGCAAGACAGGTCACAGAGTCAGGGATTGTCCAAAGTCAGGTTCTCAGGGTTTGCATAATCATCCTTCAGCTCAGTCCGATCGCCCAAATCAGCAGGGTGCCGCTTCTAGTGCCACTAGTGGGCAACGCCCAAATAAACTCTATGCACTTCAGTCCAGACAAGATCAGGAAAGTTCTCCTGATGTGGTCACTGGAAAATTACAGATCTTTTATTTACATGTTTATGCCTTATTAGACCTAGGAACTTCTCTGTCTTTCGTATCTCCTTCCATAGAAGTCAACTTTAAAGTCAAACCAAAAGTCTTAACAGAATCATTCTCAGTATCTACCCTAGTGGTCCAGTCTATCATAGCCCAATGGCTATACAGGAACTATCCGATTATGATATCTAATAAAGTCACTTCAACAGACTTAGTAGAATTAGAGATGACAGATTTTGACGTCATTCTCGGCATGGATTGGCTCCATTCATGCTATGCCTCAGTTGATTGTAGAAACAAAATTGTTCATTTTTAGTTTCCAAGTGAACCAATCCTTGAATGGAGGAGTATTACTACATCGCTTAAGGGTCAGTTGATTACAAACCTTAAAATGAAAAAAAAATATCCAAGGGGTGTGTCTATCATCTTGTGTGAGTCAAGGACTCTAATGTAGAAACTCCCTGTCCTGAGTCAGTTCCAGTAGTAAATGAATTCTTAGATGTATTTCTCAAAGATCTTCCTGGAGTTCCTCCCGAAAGGGAAATAGACTTCGAAATAGACCTTCTTCCAGATACTCAGCCCATATCTCTTCTGCTATACAAAATAGCTCCAGCAGAACTCAAAGAGTTAAAGGAACAGTTAAAGGATCTCCTAGATAAAGGATTCATTAGGCCCAGTGTTTCCCCGTGGGGCGCACTAGTTCTATTCGTGCGTAGAAAAGATGGTTCTCTCATAATGTGTATAGACTACCGTCAGTTGAACAAAGTCACATTCAAGAACAAATACCCACTTCCTAGAATGGATGACTTTTTTTTTCAACTTTAGGGTGCTAGTTACTTTTCTAAGATATACCTACTATCAGGCTATCATCAGCTCAGGGTCAGAGAATGTGACATTCCAAAAATAGCTTTCCGAACCCGATATGGTCACTTTGAGTTTCTAATCATGTCCTTTGGTCTTACTAATTCCCCAACAGCTTTCATGGATACAATGAACCGCGTGTTCAATAAGTACTTGGATATGTTTACTATAGTCTTCATCGATGGCATTCTTGTCTATTCCCATAGCGAGAATTATTATACCGACCGCCTCAGAATCATACTTCAGACTCTCAGAACTCATCAGTTATTCGCCAAATTTAGTAAGTGTGAATTTTGTCGAAGGTCAGTAGCGTTCCTTGGTCATATTATTTCTGGTGATAGAATTAAAGTTGATCCTTAAAAGACTGAAACGGTGATAAAATGGCCTAAACCCATACTTCATCAGATATCAGGAGTTTCCTGGGTTTAGCTGTCTATTACCATCGGTTTTTTGAAGGATTTTTGTCTATTGCATCCCCTATGTCCAGATTGACTCAGAAGAAAGTCTAGTTTCAGTGATCTAATTCTTACAAAAAGAGTTTTCAGGAGATGAAGACTCGACTTACCTCAATCCTAGTTTTCACTCTACTATTTGGTTCAGATGGGCTTTTTGCGTACTATGATTCATCCATAGTAGGTTTGGATTGTGTCCTCATGCAGAGAGGTAAGGTCATAGCCTACACCTCTAGACAGCTTAAGCCCCATGAGAAGAATTATTTGACTCATGATCTTGAGTTGGAAGCTGTAGTGTTTGCCTTAAAGATTTAGAGGCACTATTTGTATAGAGTGCATGTAAATGTATTCATAGATCACAACAACTTGTAGTATGTCTTTTCTTAGAAAGATTTAAATTTGTGTTAGAGAAGGCAGTTAGAGTTATTGAAAGATTATGACATGAGTGTTCTGTATCACTAGGGCAAGGCCAATGTAGTGGCTGATGCTCTCAGTAGATTGTCTATGGGTAGTGTTGCTCATGTTGATAATGATAAAAAGAAGTTAGTTCAGTAAATTCATCAGCTTACCCAACTAGGTGTCCGCTTAGTCGATTCAGCAGAGTGTATTTATGGTACAGAATAGTTTAGTATCATCTCTAGTTTTTGATGTAAAGGAAAAATAGGATAGAGATCTCAGTCTTGTTAAGGTGAAAGAGTTGGTCAGAGATCAGAAATAGAGGTTTTCTCCTAAGGGAGAAATGGTGTGTTGCATTGCCAGGGTTGTTTGTGTATGCCGGGTGTAGATGAGTTAAGGTAACAAATTCTTACAGAAGCGCATAGTGCGGGATACTCTATTCATCCAGGGGCCTGTAAGATGTACCACGATTTGTGGGAGATCTATTATTGGAGTAGGATAAAGAGGGATATTGCAGAGTTTATAGCTATGTTCTCTATGTGTCAGCAGGTTAAGATTGAACACCGAAAGCCTAGTGGGTCCATGCAGAAGTTCAGTATTCCCACATGGAAATGGGAAGAAGTGAACATGGACTTTGTGATGGGTTTGACTCATACTCATCATCAGCATGATTTTATATGGGTTATCATAGATAAGATAACCAAATTAGCTCATTTCTTGCCAGTCCATACCTCCTATTCAGCCAAGGACTATGCCAAACTCTATATCAGAGAGTTGGTCAGGTTACACGAAGTCCCAATATCTATTATCTCAGATAGAGGTACCCAGTTTACCTCTCATTTTTGGAAAGCATTCCAAAATGGTCTTGGTACCCAAGTTCATCTCAGTACAGCCTTCCACCCTCATATAAATGGTCAAGAAGAAAGAACCATTCAGACTCTAGAAGATATACTAAGAGCCTGTGTTGTCAATTTTAAGGGTAGTTGGGATGACCACTTGCCTTTGATCGAATTTGCATACAATAACAGCTATCACTTTAGTATTCAGATAACCCCGTTTGAGGCTCTCTATAGTAGGAGATGTAGATCTCCAATTAGTTTGTTAAAGGTAGGTGAGGCCATAGTAGTAAGGCCTAACCTTGTGTTTGATGCCTTAGAGAAAGTTCAGTTGATTAGAGAAAGACTTAGGGCTTCCCAAAGCCGACAGAAATCATATGCAGATGTGAGAAGAAAGGATTTCGAGTTTGAGATCGGTGATTTTGTGTACTTGAAAGTCTCTCCCATGAAAGGAGTAAAGAGGTTCAGCAAAAAGGGAAATCTCAGCCCCCGATATGTCGGTACTTATAAGATTCTCAGTCATTTTGGAAAGGTAGCTTATGAGCTCGAGTTGCCTTCAGATCTAGCTTCAGTACATCCAATATTCCATGTCTCCTTGCAAAAGAAATGCATTGGTGACCCAGAAGTCATAGTCCCTTTAGAGGATGTAAATATTCAGAATGATCTCTCTTTCGAAGAGGTTCCAATCAAGATCCTCGATCATCATATTTACAGATTGAGGAATAAAGAAGTTCCCTTAGTCAAAGTTCTTTGTAGGAATCAATACGTAGAGGGAGCTACTTGGGAAGCATAAGTAGATATGTGGAACAAGTATCCTCACCCCTTCTTTGCAACCTCAGATCTAGCTTAAGGTAACATCCTTCCTTAGATTTACTCAGTTCCATGTTCAGCTATAATTATAACTTGGTATCCATTACCATTGCATACTCAGTCATGTATCCATGAATCAGTTCAGTCATGTACTCATGCAATAGATATGCATGTTCGGTAGGAAAACCCAACAGTAGATTCAGTCATGTATTCCATGCATCAGATATGCATGTTCAGTATAAGAGCTTAGTTTGTCAGTAGTTCGGTCATGTAGTCATGCATCAGATATGCATGTTCAGTGTGTCAGCTCAGTCTATCAGTGTTTCCCAGCTTAATCAGTTTCATTCAAGAACGAATGTTCCCAAGGGAGAGATATTGTAATACCCCATACTTCCCTAGACAAAATTAACTCTCAGTCCATGAGTTATCTAAGATAAAAATTTTGAAATACCCAGTATTTTTTAGTTTAGAGCTTGCCATTGCATAGGAAATTCAATTATCTTTCCAACGACATAAAATTCACCTAAATCCAATAACCGGCTAAGAAGTTATGGCTATTTTAAGTTTCAGTCATTAAACATCATCATTCAGGCTAGTAGCGCGTCGCAGAGTATGTCAAAATGGCAATTGTTAGTTTCCAATGAGGTACCACGATACCGGTGCATTGCGCCAAAGCTTATTTTCACATTTTTCAATTTCCAGTGTACCAATGCAATCCCACCACGTCGCGATGAGTCTAAATTTCAGAATCAAAAGTGAACCACAATTCCACCGTGTCGCGCCAAGCCCTTTGTTCCCAATTGTCTATTTCCAGTGGCCCGAGGTGATCCTGGCACGTCGCTCCAGGAGCCCATTTCAGAAAAAAATTGATGAAAATTAAATGTTTCATCCAAGGTTAAAAAAGTCTTTTCCCATGACATTATTGCACCCAGGTGTGAGATTAAAGCCCTAGAAACATTATAAATAATTTGTTTATTAACTTTTCCCCCAAAATTAAAGCATTCTCTCTCAAGGAAACAAACTCTAGCTCTAAGAAATCAAAGTCAATCTCAAGAATTTTTCCAAGAACTCCAAAAATTATCAATTCAGGTATGTTAGGTGTTCATCTATGGGTTCCTTTCACCCATAGAGTCTACGAATCCATTTTCACACTATAAGATTGTTGAATTATTTACTTCCATGTTTGAATTAAATTTAATTCATGTTCATGTTATCGCTGGGTCTTAGTCCATGATTAAATTACAAGATTTCATGAAATTAATCATTATATATGTTGAATTACATAATCTTCATGATAAACCCTTCAATTTGTGAGTTGATTGATGTAACCATGATAACTATATGTGTTGACTATTGTATAACCTAAGCATGCTCCCCATGTGTTTGATAAAATGCCTATGTGAATGAAATAGAGCCTTTCTAATATGATAGCATGTATTCCCCATTCATGTATAAGTAGATGCCTTCGAAGTGTTTGATAAAATATCTCTATGGATGAATTACGAACAAGTGAGCAATGTTATGTTATTCAAGATTATGCTATGATTTACTTTTCATGCTATTGAGTCCTGGGGGTATTTAATACCCGATAATTTAGGTGTTTACCTAGAGCCAGTGTCAGTTAAAGAATAGTATCAGTCATGTCACAATCAGTAGTACTCTCAGTCAATTACAGAACTCAATAGAACTCAGTCAGTTACAGAACTTAGGAAAACTCAGTAAACTCAGTATCAATCCAGTCCAGTTTAGTGTCTTTTAGTTGGGAGTAGGATTCAGCACCGAGTGAACCCAAGGATGGGGGCTCACCTGCCAGTAGAAGGTGTGACCCTTAGAAGAAATCCTTGCATTCCAGAACTACGTAGCCAGCGTAGGGTGAGACATCAAACTTGCTAGTTAAAAGTTGATGAGGTGTTTTAACCTGCCAGATGAGGGTTCCACCATTCTCATTGGAGTACCTTCCAGATGAGGGTATCTCTTTTGTTGTCTTTACCCACGGCATGATACTGACACCCTTCTAATTGGGGTTACAAATTGGACCCGAACTTAGTTATCTTATCTTATTCGGGACATGTCGGTTAGATGATTAGCTCCCACAGTTTTAGTTTCAGTCTTCAGAATAGAACTCAATTCAGTTCTACAAAGTGAGGACTGTCAGATACAGTCAATCAGTATCAGTAACCAGAAATCTTAGATTATGAGTTACTCTGTATCAGAACTCAGTACTTAGCTTCAAAAAAGCTCAGTTATAGTATATATATATGCACAATATTGCATGCTCAGTATTTACAGTAGTTCAAATTATCCACGTACTCTCATATTTAGTTTCTCTATATCATTCAGTTAGATATTGTTCATGCATATGAACCCTTGCATTTAGCCTTATAATTGGTTATCCTTCTTCGGTTTTCCCCTTAGAGGGATTGGGTAGCTCGAATTATCTGTCTTATGAAGAGATCCCGGTTGAGATGTTAGATCAGCAGGTTCATCGGTTATAGACCAAAGATGTGGCCTCAGTTAAGGTTCTATGGCGGAACCACAGGGTGGACGAGGCTAAATGGGATGCGGAAGAGGACATGAAGTCCAAGTTTTTGCATTTTTTTTTGCTTCTTGGGATTCGTGAGAAAGGTATGTGTTCTTTAACATACTTTTGTTTTCAAAATTTGTTAAAGAAAAGATTAATATGTTTGCATCTTTATTTTTAAACTTGGTTAAAGGTTGTATTGATATTTGATAATGTTAATTAATTATGCTTGTGTTTACCCTACCTTGTCCGTCATTCGAGGACGAATGTTCCTAGTGAGGAAGATTACAACACCCTGGGTTTTTGACCCTTAAAAAATTTCCTGGATTTTAGGTTTTTGTACAAGTTACGACTAGGGGGAACAAGTCATACACAGGGGTACGAGTGATATGGGTTGGTCGTACGCTAACCAGTAATGGATAGTGGGTTGAATTTGGTTCCTGGAATGGATACGACTTGAGTTGTACAAGTCGTATTGGTGGATACGGGTTGTTGCGTTTGGTTCTTTCCTTTCCTTATTCTTAGACTTGGAAACTTATGTTGGATTTGAGTACAAGTGGCTTACCATGAGCTGTAAGCTAGGGTATGAGTCATCCCATGGACTCGTATGGTAGATAGTGTTCAGTCCTCTTTTAATTCTATTCTACTGTGGGTACGGGTCAGAGGTGCGGTCGTATGCTTTGGGTATGATTTGATTTGGGTAATTCGTACCTTGGACAACATTGGGTCCAAGGGGGAGGCCTAAGGTACGAATAGTGGGTACCACTCATATTGGAGGGTACGACCGGTATGGTTAGTCGTACCCCATGACGAAAATTTTATACATCTTAAGTGAGAGCAATCTGGGTATTTCCCTACTTAACCTAATAAGGCCCTACATCTTTTAACTCACTTGGGAGGTTATTTACCTTATTATTTTATTTATTATCACTTAGAAAACACTCTCTAATATTCTCTAAAGAACTTGGGCCAGGAAAGCTAGGGTTTCATCTTAAGGATTAATTTGGAGCTTATGTTGGTGATCTCTCTCCATTATCTTCTCAATTAAGCATGTACTCTTCCCTCATTGTTAGTTCTCACTAAAGACATGGTTTTATACAATGTTTTCATCGCATGATTTATTGTATTGTTTTGGGGTTTTCAAATATGTGTTGGGGTTTTGGTTATTATGTCTTGGTTATGGTTTTCCCATGTTTTAATTAGGTTTTTACATGTTTTAATAGTGATTTTGGATAATTGGTTGCATGGGAATGGTCATAGTGCAATTGGTTTTGGTTTTGGAAATACTATGCCCCTAACATGTTTGATAAATGTATATAATAATGCTTTTACTATATTATTGGATTTTTAGTGAAACTATTGCATGGTTTTAACTTGGTAATGAAACTCTAAATGGTTTAAATGGTTTGGAATGATTAGATGGAATTGTTTGGTGGTTATGGTTATGGTTATGGTTAATTGGACTCCTTGTGGGGTACAATGGAATCCCCCATGTAAACATGTTAATGAACATCCTTGTAGGGTATAATGGAATCTCCTAAGAAAACATAAATTGGAACACTTGTGGGGTACATGATACTCCTCCACGTTAACTCGGTAAATGGGTACACGAGAATCCCTTTACCTGAAAAGTTTTGGCTAAGGACATGCTCGCAAGTTATAGTCGGTATGACGATACCATTATTAATAGTCTTGGTTAATAATAAATTGAATAATGGATTGATTGGTTGGAAAATAGTTTTAATTGGGCGATAATGGCGGGGTGTGATAGCTAACCGTGATGGTGGGAGTTCAATGAACAAACTTTGGAAACTCATGTTTTCCGACATGAGGGGTTGACCATGGCGATCAAAGATGATACTATGAGGTATGGGGGAATCCTCTAAGTACACTGTACATATGTATCATAGAGAGCTAAGGGTACTTGGGAATCCCCCACTCTTGTGGTATCTCTGGTTTTTGTGGCTACACGCATCGGGGCCCGTTCAGGGGGTTACAGTAGACCCATATAGCCTGTGGGTAGTTAAGGATGGTTAAGCTACACATACCGAGGTTAATGGTTTTAAATGGATGCTAAACCCGGTTTCCTTTTCTGGCATGGTTATATATATATGTATGGTTTGTATGAATATGGTTGGTTTACTTGGTTTTACTAGAAGACATTATTTTATCTTTATCCTGAGTTTATTTTAGCGTTCACCTGCTAATCCATCTTCGAGCGGTTGTATCCCCACGTAATGCTAGAACCGACCGTTCTACTCATCCTGCATAGTGATCAGACTTCGAGATCAACATTTTGATTGAAGTGGTGAGCTTTCATCTTTTTGAAAGGATCCATTTCATATTATGGACATTTTCATATACTTTGGTCACTTTATGGATATTGGTGTGTTCTATGGTTGGGGGCATATCCCAACTGGATATTATTATTTTTTGTTAGAGGTTTTTGTGGAACTACTATGTGTTGGTATGGGCGGGATCGGTATTGGTGTCAGCCTTAGTATTGGCATTGGTATTGGAGATGATATTGTTGGACTAAATTTCTCACTGTTCCATCCTTTTATATTATGTTATGGAACTTGGTTTGGTTATTATTTTGGTTTTGGATTATAGTTTGGTTTGGTATTGGTTATTGGTTGGCATTAGACAGTTGTGCTCGTTTCAGTGGTCACAGTCATAGACCCATCCCAGAGTCTTGGATTTTACAATAATGGTATCTTGTTTTATGTTCGGAATTCATCCGACTCAGGATATTCATTGGTTGGTTGAGTTGTATAACAAGGGTGGTCTCTGGTCCCAATTGGACTTAGGATGCCTATTACGACAAGGCCATGGTTCAGGCCATGTCAATAATGTCGTGATGAACAGTTCCAAATCATTCAAAATCAATGCACATAACAAAATGTATATACATATATACATATATATATATATATATATATCACATGCCGGGATAGGGATCAACGCTTAGCATACACTATGAAACTTCAGCTTGGATTGTGTAGCTCAAACGTCATAACATACAAAGGCACCCACGGATATATGGGTCCAACTCTCCTCCAGTTGGTATGGCCCAGTACGTGTGGCCGCACGAACCATAGGGTATATACATATGCACTATGGGGTACTCGAACATCCCTACATATCAAGGTGACACGATTACCAAATCATGTAATAAGATGTGGGGAACTCGAACCTCACAATTATATGATAATAATAATAAGGGGGACTCAAACCTCCTGGTCCACATCGGCAACCACAGTTTCCAGTGTTGGTCCCTCGGTACCTCCACTTTCACCACTCAGCTACACAGCCCTCATTAAAACCCAATTAAAACAAGTATCACACATTTTCATTCATTGAACCACATTACACATTAAGACATACATTGTTGGTATCATCATACCAACTACACTTGCAAGGTAACATCAACATGACAAACCAATTATCATCACTTAAAGGAATTCACAACCCCCTTGGTTAAATTATTCATTAGCTTGGGGAATTACACAACCTCATAAGGCTCAATTCAAAATCACAATGCAATAGTTCAAGGATAATTCAAATTCCCACATTTTTCATAATTAAAACCCAATTTCACAATATGGGGTTGGGGTCACAACCACTTCAAAATTCACAAGTTTGGGGAAATTCACAATTCCCTAGTTCATTCACCATACCTATGCACCTACAAGTTCAAAACCTTAATTAAAGCATGAATAGTCATATGTAAACCATGGGAAACATTGTTCAATCAATAAACAATCAAACCCACAACCTTGTTTCAAACCAACATCAATAGCTCATGAGAAATACTTCAAAACATATGATTTTAACAAATTAACAATGAGAGAAGAGTAACATGCCTGAAATACCAAGTTTCACGAAAGGAATTCAACCCTTGAGCCCTTGGATGACCTACTTCTTGGAAACCCTAAGTATGGATGCTTGAGAGAATTTGAGAGATCCTTTGAAGTGTTTGAGTACGTTAACGATGAAATATAACCCCTTAAGTGCTTTATAGACGTGGGATTTTAATTGGGCAAGGAGGGAATTGTCCAAAGTGACCTCAAATTAAAAGCTGAATTTTTATTGTCAGTGACTACGGGTCACCGTATGACTCGTATAGTCTCATTACGACTCATCACCCTGAGTCGTAGCCAGGACAGTTCCCAAGACACCCACACACTAGTGACCCTACGCCTCAACTGGTATCACTCATAATGGACCCTACGACTCGTAGGGTCAAGTTAGAGCCAACACAGAACCTAATTAGGTAAACACTGGACATCTTATGATTTGAACCCAATGACTCGTAACAAGTCCTTACAACTCTTAGCGAGCCACTCGTACTCAGAATAGAACTTAGCTACTAAATTACTGATTTGGCTATGACTTGGGTCCCTAGGACCCGTCAAGACTCCCTACGCATATCCTTAAGTCGTACTTAGGACAACAACTCAAGCACCATTTAGTGGACACCTTACGAGTAAGGTCACATGACCCGTCAAGATACCCTAAAACTCGTAGGGTGAGTCGTATCAAGACAGTGAGGATAAAATTTTAAAAAAATTTCAAGGACCAAAAACCCAGGGCGTAACAATTAACTTACACTAATATAACTTTAACGTATTACAGTATATTATTACTTCGATCGTTTTAAAACAAATTATTCAATATATACTTAGATATATCCAGTTATAGATTTTGACCTTTTACAATACACGACACACACACAAAAACATATATCTATATATATATATATATGATATAAAAAGTGTGAAGGACCTTAGAAATATTGTTTGAACTTTTTGCCCTTCATTAAAAGTCTTTGTTTTAGATAAAATCATCTTTTCACTATTTTTTCCTAATATTTAAGAATTGAAAATTCATTAAATATAATTATGATAAAACCTTTCATTATTAGAAGTCATTAGAATTTTAATATTTTTTCTTAATTTATGAGTTGAAAATTAATTAAATATATTTATGGTAAAAAAAAATTATTTGAAGTCATCAAAATCAATGACAACTGATCTTTTTTCATTAGTTTAAGAATACTAAATCAAATAAATGTGATTTTAAAAAGATTTGAAAAATCTAAAAATAAATATAAAACTATTAGAAAAATAAAAATTTAAGAAGTACCAGATTTTTAAAAGCTTTAAGTACGTAATAAGAATGTACTCAATGATTTTGTAAAGATTTGACTTTAAAAATAAGAAAAGATTTTAAATATTAAAAAAAATCATAACTCAAATATGGTTCAAATTGATGCATCTCTCTTAGCCTGTGGCAACAAGGGAAAGAGTACTATAGGTGTATATGCTTATATTTACATTGTTATATTAAAGTGTGAATTTTTTTTGAAAAGTGATACTTTTACACTTAATTTAAAATCTCCGCAGTAGACAAAATTAGTTAATTTTAAAAAATCAAATGTTAACACGTGCGAGGAACATAAGGTTAAACTAGTATATATATATATATATATATATATACTCTGATGAATTAATGAAATTATATTATTATAACTTCAACAGTATATTATTAATACCTCGATCGTATGATATTAACATGCTATTCAATATGTTTAGATATATTCAGTTAGTTTTTTACTACACTGTTCATCAATCACTACATGATATATACATATATATATATATATACACACACGCGCGCGCACATCACATGCACGAGTATATTACCTCATAATACAATGTATTCATTATATTCTGATAAATTATCGATTATATATGTACCTGACATTATTATAACTCCAATAGCATAAACCGTATGATATCAACATATTCAATATACAAAGATTATGTTTAACGTTATTTAACATGCATATATATATATATATATATATATATATATATATAAACGCATATTATATACATCACATGCACAAGTATACTACCCCATAATACAACATATTCATTACATTCTGAATCGGTTATATATGTACCTGACATTATTAATACTCTAATAGCATAAATTGTATGATATCAACATATTCAATATACAAAGATTATGTTTAATGTAATTTAGCGTGTATATATATATATATATACACACACACATACACACACGCGCTAGATGAAAAATATATTTATTTTATATATTGAAACATAAGTAAAAAAAATAAAGATTATGTTTATCGTAATTTATTTATTTTATTTAATGTATTTCCTAGTGTATTTTTTAGTATAGTTTTTTTTTAAAATTTTAAATCTAATTGCAGAAGTAAAAAATATATTATGTTTTTTTAATCAAAAAGCGACCACTTGATGTAAATATTTTCTTTTTAAAAATTTTAATCAAAAAGTGACCACAGGTGGTCGCTTTTTATTTTTTTTTTAAATTTAATTTTACATAAAAACGACCTCAATCAGTCGCTATTCAAATATTTTATTTTTTATTTTTTAATCATAAAGCAACAACAAGTGGTCAGTTTTTATAAATAATTTTCTTTTAAAATGTTCTTCAATTAAAAGTGACCACAAGTGGTCGCTTTTTAAAAATTATTTTACATTTAATTTTTTACAGAAAAGAGACCACAGGTGGTCGCTTTTCCAAAATATTTTTTTTTTTTAAACCAAAAATTGACCACTTATGGTCATTTGTTTGTAAATAATTTTTTTAATATAAAAGCAGCCAGAAGTGGCCGATTTTTGCATGATATTCTGAATTTTTTAAATTTATTTTAATCAAAAACCGACTACTTCTTGTCGCTTTTAGTTTTTAAAAATATTATATTTAATATAAAAATTTAAGAAGAATTTTGAAATAATTATGTGACAATTTTAAAATATAAAAGCGACCACATGTGGTCGTTTTTTATTTTTTTTAGGAAAAAATGAAAAAAAAAATGACCACATGTGGTCACTATTTTTGCGACCACACACTGTGGTTGTAAAACTTTTTTTTAGTAGTGACTTCCCTCATATTTACCCAATATCAAAAATAACCCACATCCACCCTTAATTCTTCGATTTCTCTCTAAAAAATTATGTTTTTGAGTTTTTCTCTGCTTCAAATAGAGAAATTGAATTTTTGGCAATCAAGTAAACTATTACCTAAAAAAATTATGTTTTTTGTTTGTTTTATTTGTGTTAAAATATGAGGTTGTTTTTCTCGGTTAGTGTTTTATAGTAGTTTTCCATTACTGTTTCGATTATGATTTTGAGGAGACTCACATGCACATACAAGTTTTCTATTATAATTCATAGAGTAAGAAATTGTAATTTAAGTAGGTAAATAGAAGCAACTTAAAGAAAATTATTCTTAGAAATTTTGAAAGTGATGGAGGAGAAGAGAGAATAAATAGGAAGAGAAGAGAGAATAAATAGGGAGAGAAGAGACAGGGGACCTTTGAAATTATTGAAAAAATAAAGAAAAATGAATTTCTTTATTATTTTTTACCATTACAAAATGATGATGTGACAAATTTTTTAGTCTATCATGCGCCTCCTTAATTTTTAACTCACTTTTCATGCCAGGTGGATCAAGAGGGGCATCAACATATTAAATAACAAGTTTTGAGGATATTTAAGACAACTGATAGTTTGGGTGTATACTAAATAAAATGTTACAAGTTTGGAAGGTAATTAAAACTTCTCTCAATAAATATAGATATTCGTCAATATTTGTGCTTATCCTCCTTAAATATGTGGCAAAATAAAGATTTTTGTAACTCGTTGTCTAAAATAATCTAAATAAAAAGGGTGCACATAAAATGACACGAAGGGAGTAGCTAAAATCCCCAACATAATTTGAAGTACAAAATTTCTGGCAATCTGTTAGGACCGGTACATCTGAATATTTTCAACAACCTATTACTTATTAAATAACAAACTTGAAATCAAAATAAGTAAAGATATAAAAAAAGTGACCAAAATAGGTCATCTATTTAATAAGTTATCAAAATAGTCTAAACGTAATAAATTATTACTTTTTACTCCTTTTTCTTTAACGGTGCTTTAACAGAGATTTACAGTAAAAAAACTTTTGTAAAACGTAAAAAATTATTACGTTTTACTAAACTTTTTGTAAAATGTATAATTTATTATGTTTTACATGAAAATTCAAAATAAATAGTATATTGTCCTATCACCAGCTTTATCTCAACTGTCAAATCAACAACTTTACCACCCGGTCTCCTCCCTATTGCTTTACATTTACTTATATCTTAAATTCTATGAACTGTCTAAAATTATAAAGAATTTTTTGTTAGAATATTTTCTAGGGCTCCACCAACTAACATGAGAAAATTAAAGGAAAGGTGTCATTTAAGTCTTGAATGAAGGATTGGTGACATTGACCAACTTAAATGGTCAAACATAATTAGCAAACTTAATTAAGTTAATTGTGGATTTGATTAATATTTTCAAAACTTTCTAATCTTTTCAAAAATATAAATCAACTCACACTCCTCTCCTCTTTAAATCAACTATCTCTCTCCTCCCTTCTTTTCTCTATCTCAACTGTTTCTCAAAGTTTCTCCTAACCAACAGTTCTGCAAATTTCTCCCTTCAATCTCCGGCGACTTTAACCTCCCGGCGATAAATAGTTGGGCTTCGAGTTTCTTTTTTACTTTCAACCTTCAATCGATGTGACAATATTGCTATCCGGCGACAACAGCTTTGAGTTCTTCAAGGCCCCTTTTCTTCTTTCACAAGTAAAAATTAGGGATTTTTGGTTATTAAGAAAAAAACTTGAGCCAACTTCTCTTCTAGTATTGGTAAACAATTTCAATATTTGCTGCTTAATTTTGAAATGGAGACTGAAGAAAGACGTAATTTCTGGTATTTTTTATTCTTCTCTTCTCTTTTCGTAGTGAAAAATAATTTTTTATTGTTACTGTAGTTCTTGTTGTCAAACTTTTGATTTGATTTGTTGGTGTCTGTTGAGTTTTTTGAAGCTTAGTTTTTGTTCTTTATGTTTGTACAAAGAAAACAACAATTTTGGTGTTTTTGGTCACTGTTGATATTCTTGGCGTCTGTGTTGTGTTGGTGTTGTTGGGTTGATTTGTTGTGGTTTTTTTGTAAAAATGGTGTATTCGATTTTAATTGGTGATATTATTGCTATTCTATTAAACAAAATCATGCTACTATTTTTTTCCTGCAATAGGTGAACCATCTGATGCAACAGCTGAACCATCTAAGGTAACAAATGAATGATTTGATGCAATAGATGAACCATCTGATGCAACAGTTGAACTATCTGATGTAATAGCTGAATCATCTTATGAAACAGATGAATAATCTATTGTTTGAAATCCTATCAACTATTCCAACAAGATGACATTTCCAAGACTTTGATTTCTCCCAACAAATAATTCATCTGTTGTGATAGATGGCACTTCTGTTGGTAGAAATCTAAATAATATTGATAGTTGATCTATTGCACAGACCAATCTTCTATTTCAACAGATAAGTGATCTATTGAAAGAAATTACAATAGTATAAAAACCATTTTAATTATTTACAATAGATTACTCTTCTATTGCAACAGGTTAGTTATATGTTACAACAGCTGAACTGTAATACCCCAAACTTTCTTAAATCCTTTTTCCGTCTCTATAAGATTAAGGGATGACTTCCAAAGTGAGTAGCTCTTAAACCATATTGAATTTTCCTAATTTTGACTTTTATTATGTGGGAAATTGAATTCTCTTTCCAACGATACACATTTCATTAAAATTCGATGTCAGGATAGAAAGTTATGGCCAAATTACAGAAGGCAGTCAGAACCACCCAGGTGAAATGGTAAGGTCGACGGACCATCGGTCTAGAGAAGGACCGTCGCCTAAACCGTCGCAAAGGGGGCAATGAGACCTTGTTTTGGTTAAGAGCGACGGTAAGGTCAACAGACCATCGGGCTAGCGACGGACCATTGCCCAAGCCGTCGCAGACGAGACAGTGAACCCAGTTCTTGCCCAGGTGCGACGGTCAGGACCAAAGGACCATAGGGCCCTCGACGGACCATTGCACCCACCATTGCATACCCTGTTCAGTGATTTTTTAGTCATTTTAGAAAGGGCGTTTTGATCTTTTCCACCCTTTTTAGCACCTATTTATATCAGATCAAGGCTCCTAACTTCATTATTCATCTATAACATCAAAATCTAGGGATTCTTTCAAGGTAAAAAACCCAAGAACAAGATTCAAACCCTTCTTCAAGAAAACTCAAGAAACCAAGAACCTTCAAGAAAGAGTCTCCTAAGGAATGTTAGATGTTGATTCTTGGGTTCCTTCCAACCAAGAAATTTAAGAATCCTTTTCAAAATTACAAAGTTTATGTATTTATGAGATTTCATGATTTATATGTATTGAATTTCATGATTATGTGTTGTTGAGTTTTAATTCATGATTTAGACTACAGGTATTAAGAATTGATTCTAGCATGTGATTAATCGTGTGATATACATGATAAACCCTCTTCAAGTTGCATGTTGGTTGATGAAATCATGATACTTTGGTGTAGTATTTGTTGTATAACCAAAGTATTCTCCCTGTATGTTTGATAAAATACTTGTGTGAAGGAAATAGGGTCATTATAGCATCTTGACAAGAAATCCCCCAATTGTGTATAAATTCATGCATGCCAAGTGTTTGTTGAAATGCCTTAGTGAGTGAATTATGATATGTTGCATGTATTCTTATGCTTGTACATTCCTTATTGAGTGAATTATGAGAAATTAGTATACATCCCTATACCTTTACACGTTTTAAGATTTCCAAGTGCTTGAAGAAATGCTTTAGTGATTGTAATGGTGAATGAAAGTCCATTGTCACGGTTATTCGAGAATGGTTATGTTTAACTTTTATGTTATCGAGTCCTGGGGGTATTTATACCTGACAAATTAGCTGTACGTCTAGAGCCAGTGTCAGTTTCAAGATACTCTTAATCAATCCATGATCAGTAGAATTCAGACAGTTACAGAATATAAGGAAATTCAGTAATCTCAGTATTAGTGCAATTTAGTCTTAGTATCAGTCTAATCCAACTCAGTATTCAGTTTTGGTTCAATAGTATTCAGTAGTATTTAGTATCCAGTTCAGGCTTCAGTGAAACTCAGTAAGCTAACAAGAATTCAGTATCATTCAGTCAGATAGTAGAATCAGAGCAGCATTCCATCAGATAACGAAACCAAGCAAACTCAGTCAGATCAGTCAAGTAATATAGTCAATAACAGATTCAGCTCTGTCTAAGTACAGTTAAGAATCAGTTCAGAGTCTTTCAGTTGGGAGTAGGAACTAGCACCGAGCGAGTGCAGGGACAATGGCTTCTCCGTTAGAGAGGCAGAGTCGTTAGCAGAAATCTCTGTACTCCATAACTGCGTAGCCAGCACAGGATCAGGAGTCACCCACTATATTAAGGCTTGACTACCTTCTAGTAGTCACCCGTTGCCTTAGTCTTGACTTCCTGTTCAGGGTCACCAGTTAGAGAGGCTTGACTATAGTAGTATCTATACACGTGGCATGGTACTGACACCCTTCCAGCTGGGGTTATAGGTTAGACCCCACTAGTTCAAATTTGGGGTATGCCGGTTAAGTGAGAATACCCACAGTTATAGTTCAGTCTCAGTCATCACAGTAGCACTCAGAAATCAGGACTATCAGATACGGCCATTCAGCTCAGTGAGGAACTTAGATAGTTCCCTAGATTCACAAAGCACCCGCTAGAAAGTCCTGGTCTCACATGAAGTTAACCAGTATCAGTATTAATCGATTCAGAGATCGCCCGCTAGATAGGCCTGATCTCAAACACAGATTCAATCATTCCTTATCATTATTACTAGATTTGAAGATCATCCGCTAGAAAGGTTTTATCTCAGTTTCAATTAGCCCATATTAGTAAGCATAGAGTTCAGTTATCTGTAGACTCAGTTATTCAGACTCTCAGTGTTAGTAAACTCAGATATCAGTATTAGTAAACTCAGTTGTCAGAAGTTCAAGTATTCAGAAGATAGTATTCAGTACATACATGTTGTAACGCCCCGAGATCCCATCCCGAGATATCACACGGTGCTTATGACCTCGAAGGACCACAAGCTAACCCTTTACTGATATCTGTACCTGTACACTACATAATGTCTGAAATAAATGTGTAAATTAGCCATAAGGTTCAACACATCTATGAATACTCATAATACAGAAAACTTAATACTAATACATCCATCTGAAAGGCCTCTAAACTGCCTGAACTGTGGAGTTGATGGGACATGTCCCCAACAAACTCCATCAACTGAAAATAAACAAAGTCTGAAACAATAATAGTAAAATGATGTTTGTCCTCGAAAGATGAGGACTCACTGTTACTACTGCTGACTGGGACTGAACTGCTGAGGATACTCTGGATCCTGTGCCTCTAAACCTATGGGGTAAAATAAAACACAATAGCGCAAATGTGTCAGTACAGGAATATACTAAGTATGTAGACGGGGTAGGCTAATGCAAAGGCTCATGCATGCACAATATCTAAACTGAATAATCATGAAGATGTCACATGAGAACACATACATGAATGCATACACCATGAACACAATCATCGCAACTCTAGATACTGAAACTCAGATACCACTTTACTACAGACTGAACTCACTACTAACACTGAAATACTGAATCACTGACAGAATTAGAGATCAATTTTTCTAACAGATTATTCTGGAAGTGATTATTAATGATAAGAAGTATGATCATGTCCAAATCTAACAACAAGAATACTCAACAGAATATGAGATGGAGATCAAGCCTATCTGATGGGAGATCTCTAGATATGATAATAAGAATACTCCACAAAATCTGAGAATAAGATCAAGCCTCTCTGATGGGGGATCTATAGATATGAAAATAAGCATCTGTATATGATACCAAGCCTATCTGATGGGATGGTCCATAAATCAATGGAACTATCTGAGTTTCTCACTGAGATAGATGACTGTACCACACAATCCTAATTTTTGAAGATAGCTACTAAAACTACAACTGTGGAGAGTAGTTACTTAATCGACATGCCCCAACCTACCACAAGTGGGGTCCAACCTGTGACCCCAGCTGGAAGGGTGTCAATACCGTGCCACTGGTAAAGAGCTCTCTGACGAGATGACCCTCACAGGAAGTCATCCTGAGGCAATATAATAGTCAAACCTCTCTAATGGTGAAAGCCTCTACTGATGGGAGACTCCTGCATCCTGCACTGGCTACGCAGTTTTGGAGTTTAGGGATTGCTCCTAACGACTCGGCCTCTCTAACGGGAGAGCTGCCATCCCTTTCCTTGCTCGGTGCTAGCTTTTACTCCCAACTGAAGACTCTGAACTAAAATCTTAACTGAGCACAACTGAACTAAATCTGATACTGATAATGTTTCCCAAAAGATCTGACTGAGTTATGCTGAGATTACTTAGTTCCGTAGCTGACGGAAAAGGTATCGAATCATGGTATCTGAATTACTCGAATTGCTTCTGAGATTAGAATAGAATCATTTGAATACTATTAGATCTGAGCTGATTACAATACTAAGGCTAGATTACTAGCGATATAGAGATTATAGAGATAACTAAGGTTACTGAGCTTTCTTAAGTTCAGGACTTTTCTGAGGATACAGAATTCTATAGTTCACTAAGTTCTGAGAATCATGGCTCGATGGGAGTTATCGAGAAACTGACACGGGCTCTAGATAACAACTCTATTGTCGGGTATAAATACCCCCAGGACTCAATGACATAAAATTAATGTGTAATTATTCATTATCACTATTACTCGTTCATTCATCATCACAATCATTAAAGCATCTTCCCAATCATTAACACATCTCTTCAAGTAATTAGGAATCACAAATGTCTTTTCATCATCACAGTCGCCAATGGTCACTTTAAGCATCTCGGAAACATAATCATATAATAATGTAGGGGAAACATGCTACCAGATCGTACTCCATTCAACCAGGTTTTACCTCAGCTATTTCATACTTATATCAGTCTTGACATGTGTTTAGATATCACATAGCTTGGGGAAACTTCTTACTATCATGTCACAACTTACTTGCTAACCACTTGGCATGTATTAAAAACGTAACATATATCAAAGAGCACATAATCGGGGAATTTACAACCATCATATCTCGACTTGTTCATTAGGGTCCATCAACAACCACTTGACATGACCGATTTTAGACCTACTTAGGGATTTCATTCTATTTGGCACATTTCACTCACTAAGGCATATTATCAAACACTAGGCATGCATGGACTAGCTCACAATTTTGGAGTTTCACATTCAACATACTATAATGGCTCTATGATTCACCTAAGCTCTTTATCAAACCTATGGGGAACATTCTTCACTTATTCAACCATTTCTACACCCAAAAGTCATGAACACATCACACGGAAAAATAACTTCAAGAGGGTCTATCACAAACATCACATGAATTCCACATACTAGGATCAAAGCTCATAAATTTTGTAGGCAAACATAAATCAAAACTCAACAACACATTAAACATCAATCTCAACTCATACAAATCATTAACAACTCATAAACATAAAAATCCTTTAGTTTTAAAAAGGGTTCTTGAGCTTCTTGGATGAAAGGGACCTAAGAATCAACATCTACATACCTTAACCTTTGGAATAGGATGAATTCTAATACTTGAGACTCTATACGCACTTGTAATAAATGATTCTCAAAGCCCACACTATGAGGAACTTGATTCTTGAAGAAAGCTTGAAGATTTATGGATGAATTTTGGAAGATTAGGTTTCTTGATGAAACCCGAATTAGATATTCTTGAGAGAATTGGAAGAGAAAAATGATGAAATTAGGGTTTTGGAAGTGGGTTCTCATATTTATAGAGTCTCACAAAAGGTGAGAAATGACCAAAATACCCTTGCAAAAACGTCTCTAAATTGCTGAAAAAAATGGCTGACGATATTTGTGACAGGACGTCAAACCTGTGACAGGCCGTTACAAAATGTCATCCCAAAAGGGTGGATTTTATGATTTTTAACCTAATTGTGACGACCTTTTGTGACAAGCCATCAGACCTGTGACGGGCCGTCACAAAATGTCGTCACACATTTTCCATACTGACATGCTGGAGTAAAATAGGCATAACTCTTTGCTCCGATATCAGCTTTTTGAAAAATTAGTATCGTTGGAAATATAATTCAAAGATATTTTATTTGATATATGGTAGGTCCTCTAATTCGATATATACAAGGATTTATGATTAATTGAATTTTACCCAATTTTTTTATGGTCACTAAAAATTGAACTGTAGGAAAGTTTTCAACTCGTCCATGAGTTAGGGGACCTCTATTATCTTAATTCATTCTCAAATAGATTCCCACATGATTCAAAGTATTTCATACTTGGGAGGATATTTTTGAAACAATTTGACTCGTATTTTCGCTTTACCAAATACGCTCTAAGGCTCAGACTGGAAGAGGATTTTGCGGGGCATTACATTATATCCCCCTTGAGAATATTCATCCTCAAATGTTGCTTGATAGACTAAGAATACGGATCAACAGAACTTACTTCAAGAAATGGATACATCTCAGATCAGGACTACGCAACTGGAACGACTGACATATAGAGTTCTCACACTGGGCATGCATATCTGATGCAGGGAATACTCGACTGATGATTCTCATATCTGAATTCTCATAATACACATGGATATTTGATGCATGGACTCATAACTGGGATGATATCATGAATACACGACTAAACACACGCTGACAAGCTGAACTCTTTCTACTAAATGCGCATATCTAATGCATGAATGTCTGGCTAAGCTGACTTTTGAAAGCATGGCTTGATAATGCAACAATGAATGATTCTAACTTTATAAAGAAAATCTGAACATGCATCGGGATGAATATAATGGCATGCAACATCATAATACTATGGGGTATCTCCCCCTTGGGACTCTATGTCTCTCTAAACACACTTCACTGAAATACTGGAGCAGTGCACGGGGATCGATCAAGATCTGAAATTATGCATGACTCATGCTAACATATAACATCAAAATGGGGGAAAAGGATCTAACAATGCATATCGCAAGATGAAGGGCTCATAACATACCCGGGTCTATATTAGGGAATCCTTCCCGATCAAGGCGAGCCTAAAACGCATGAAGTCTACCCTTTGAGTCAGCACTCTACATTCTCGCCTTCTATGGACTGGGTCACCATACCAAAAACATACATCACTACCATCACTGCATACACCTTGGTGAAGCCTACCACACTCTCTACAAAATGGATGGGTACGAACACCACTAGTACTACTCTGGGGTTTGGAGCTTGGCGCTCTCTCAGATCTGACACCCCCAAACATAGGTGCGGGTACACTAGATGAAGATAGAGCTAGAACTAAAAATCTCCAGCCATACTAATAACTACTACCACCTTGAGACTCTGACTGCGAGAAACCACGACTACCTGTCTTAGCTCTCTTACTCATTCTCTCTCTTTCTTTCATTTTATCTGCCTTAATTTGTTGCGCATGCATCATTAGCCTAGAAAGATCCATATCTCTATTGATCATGTCAGCTTTACACTCTTTCAACATATCACTTGATACCCCAGTCAAAAACTTACTCATACTCGTTCTAGGGTCAGCTATCAAGTCAGGAGCATACTTAGCTAATTGGTTAAACTTAAGACAATACTCTTTCACTTTCATGGAACCTTGACTTAGGTTCATGAACTCTTCTACCTTAGGTTCTCTCATCTCTAGAGGGAAAAACCTATCTAGAAAGGCACTCTGAAACTCTAGCCAAGTCACAGAAGTTGTATTTTCCCTTCTACTCTTCTCCCACATCACTACCCAATCATGAGCAATATCTTTCAACCTATAAGATTTAACTAAACACTCTCCTCCTCAGAAACATGCATAATATGGGTGATCTTCTTCACCTCCTCTAGAAACAACTGCGGGTCCTCACCTACTACTGACCCAAAGAATTTGGGCGGGTTAATTTTCATGAAGCTTCTAATCCTGGCTGCGGAAAAATTTCCATTTTGCTGAGGTGGGACTGCAGCCTGACAGTTTCCATGAATATTAGTCACCACCTGGGCTAGCGCCTGAAAGCTGCCCAAAATTCTGCATGTGACACACTCTTATTTTCAGGATCTACTGGCTGAGGGGGCTGATCATCGACCCCACGAACAAAATCTCTGCGAGGAGGCATACTCTGTAATTAGAAGAAAGAAGTGGATTAGACTGAGGATCAACTTGAGCTCATGCTCACTCGCACGAAATGATCATTAAAAGAAGAGAAACTGCTCCTAAGAATATCCAGTAGCCTCTTCTACATAAATGTGGCGCGCTACACACCCATGCATAAGACTCTACTAGATACGGCTTTTCAGACTCCCTAGGACACTTTTGAAACTTAGGATCTGATACCAATTTTGTAACACCCCGAGATCCCATCCCGAGACATCACACGGTGCTTATGATCCTGAAGGACCACAAGCTAATCCTTTACTGATATCTATACCTGTACACTGCATAATGTCTAAAATAAATACAGAAATTAGCCATAAGGTTAAACACATCTATGAATACTCATAATACAGAAAACTTAATACTAATACATCCATCTGAAAGGCCTCTAAACTGTCTGAACTGTGGATTTGATGGGACATATCCCCAACTAACTCCATCAACGGAAAATAAACAAAGTCTGAAACAATAATAGTAAACTAAGGTTCATTCTCAAAAGATGAGGACTCACTGCTACTGCTGCTGACTGGGACTGAACTACTAAGGATACTCTGGATCCTGTGCCTCTGAACCTATGGTGTCAAATAAAACACCATAGCGTAAATGCGTCAGTACATGAATATACTGAGTATGCGGATAGGGTAAGATAATGCAAGGGCTCATGCATGCACAATATCTAAACTGAATAATCATGAAGATGCCGCATGAGAACATATACATGAATGCACAGACCATGAACACAATCATCGCAACTCTAGATACTGAAACTCGGATACCACTTTACTGTAGACTGAACTCACTACTAATACTGAGATACTGAATCATTGACAGAATTAGAGATTAATTTTTCTAACAGATTATTCTGAAAGCGATTATTAATGATAAGAAGTATGATCATGTCCAAATCTAACAACAATAATACTCAACAGAATTTGAGATGGAGCTGAAGCATAACTGATGGGAGATTTCTAGATATGATAATAAGAATACTTCACAGAATCTGAGACTAAGATCAAGCCTCTCTAACGGGGGATCTCTAGATATAATAATAAGCATCTGTATATGATACCAAGCCTATCTGACGGGATGGTCTATAAATCAATGGAACTATCTGAGTTTCTCACTGAGATAGATGACTGTACCACACAATCCTGATTTTTGAAGATCGTTACTAAAATTACAACTGTGGGGAGTAGTTACTTAACCTACATGCCCAAACCTACCACAGGTGGGGTCCAACCTATGACCCTAGATGGAAGGGTGTCAATACCTTACCACGGGTAAAGACCTCTCTGGTCAAGCCTCTCTGATGGGATAACCCTCGTAGGAAGTCATCCTGAGGCAATATAATAGTCAAACCTCTCTGACGGTGATTGCCTCTACTAACGGGAGACTCCTGCATCCTGCGCAGGCTACGCAGTTATGGAGTTCAGGGATTTCTCCTAATGACTTGGCCTCTCTGGCGGGAGAGCCACCATCTCTTCCCTCGCTCGGTGCTAGCTTCTACTCCCAACTGAAGACTCTGAACTAAAATCTTAACTGAGCACAACTAAACTGAATCTGATACTGATTATGTTTCTCAAAAGATCTGAATGAGTTACACTAAGATTACTTAGTTCTATATCTGACGGAAAAGGTATCGAATCATGGTATCTGACTGACGATGCAGAGCTTGTATAGATTACTCGAATAGCTTTAGAGATTAAAATTGAATCACTTGAATACTATTCGATCTGATCTGATTACAGGACTGAGGCTAGATTACTAGTAATACAGAGATTACAAAGATAACTAAGATTACTGAGCTTTTTTAAGTTCTGCACTTGTCTGAGGATACATAGTTCTATAGTTCACTAAGTTTTGAGAATCATGGCTCGATCGGAGTTATTGAGAAACTGACACGGGCTCTAGATAACAACTCCATTGTCAGCTATAAATATCCCTAGGACTCGATGACATAAAATTAAAGAATAATCATTCATTATCATAATTATTCGTTCATTCATCATCACAATCATTAAAGCATCTTCCTAATTATTAACACATCTCTTCAAGTAATTAGGAATCACAAATGTCTATTCATCATCACAGTCGCCAAGGGATCACTTTAAGCATCTCAGAAACATAATCATATCATAATGTAGGGGAAACATGCCACTAGATCGTACTCCATTCAACAAGGTTTTACCTCAGCTATTTCATACCTATATCAGTCTTGACATGTGTTTAGATATCACATAGCTTGGGAAAACTTCTTACTATCATGTCACAACTTACTTGCTAACCACTTGGCATGTATTAAAAACTTAACATATATCAAAGAGCACATAATCGGGGAATTTACAACCATCATATCTCGACTTGTTCACTAGGGTCCATCAACAACCACTTGACATGAACGATTTTACACCTACTTAGGGATTTCATTCTATTTGGCACATTTCACTCACTAAGGCATATTATCAAACACTAGGCATGCATAGACTAGCTCACAATTTTGGAGTTTCATATTCAACATACTATAATGGCTCTATGCTTCACCTAAGATCTTTATCAAACCTATGGGGAACATTCTTCACTTATTCAACCATTTTTACACCCAAAAGTCATAAACACATCACACGGAAAAATAACTTCAAGAGGGTCTATCACAAACATCACATGAATTCCACATACTAGGGTCAAATCTCATAAATTTTGTAGGAAAACATAAATCAAAACTCAACAACATATTAAACATCAATCTCAACTCATACAAATCATTAACAACTCATAAACATAAAAATCTTTTAGTTTTAAAAAGGGTTCTTGAGCTTCTTGGATGAAAGGGACCCAAGAATCAACATCTACATACCTTAACCTTTGGAATAGGATGAATTCTAATGCTTGAGACTCTATCCGCACTTGTAATAAATGATACTCGAAGCCCACACTATGAGGATCTTGATTCTTGAAGAAAGCTTGAAGATTTATAGATGAATTTTGGAAGATTAGGGTTCTTGATGAAACCCTAATTAGATATTCTTGAGAGAATTGGAAGAGAAAAATGATAAAATTAGGGTTTTGGAAGTGGGTTCTCATATTTATAGAGGCTCACAAAAGGTGGGAAATAACCAAAATACCCTTGCAAAAACGCCTCTAAATTGCTGAAAAAAATGGTTGACGACATTTGTGACAAGCCGTCAAACCTATGATAGGCCATCATAAAATGTCAACACAAAAGGGTGGATTTTATGATTTTCTGCCTAATTGTGGTGATCTTTTGTGACAAGCCGTTAGACCTGTGACGGGCCGTCACAAAATATCGTCACATATTTTTCAGATTGACATGCTGGAGTAAAATAGGCATAACTCTTTGCTTCGATATCAGTTTTTGGAAAAATTAGTATCATTGGAAATATAATTCAAATAGATTTCATTTTATATATGGTAGTTCCTCTAATTCGATATATACAAGGATTTATGATCGATTGAAGTTGTCCCAAAATTTTGACGATCACTAAGACTTGAACTATAGGAAAACTTTCAACTCGTCCTTGAGTTAGGGGACCTCTATGATCTTCATTCATGCTCAAATATATTCCCACATGATTCAAAGTATTTTATACTTGGGAGGATATTTCTAAAAAAATTTGACTCAGTTTTTTGCTTTACCAAATACGCTCTAAGGCTCAGACTGGAAGAGAATTTTGCGGGGCATTACACATGCATCCTCATTCAGTACTCTCATGTTATTCAGTTAAGTTATGTTCATGCATAAGCCCTTGCATTTAGCCTTACCTCATCTAGCATACTAGTACATTCAAAGTACTGACATGTACTTTTCTCTTGCGTTATGGTGTCTTATACTATAAGTTCAGAAGAGCAAGAGTCAGGGTACCCTTTGAAGTCCAGAATCAGCCAGCAGTAGTTGAATTAGAAGTGAGTCCTCATCATTTGAGGATGATCCTTATTTTATTATGGAATTAGACTCAGTTTAATTTTTAGTAGACGGAGTTAGTTGGGAACATGTCCCATCAACTCCACAGTTAAGACAGTTTAGAGGATTTTCAGACAGATGTATTAGTATTCAGTTTTCTGTTTTGAGTATTTTAGATGTTTTGAACCTTATGGCAAGATTTTGCCAATTTTCCGCATTTATTTCAGTATATTATGCAGTGCTCAGGTACAGATATCAGAAAAAGGTTAGCTTGTGGTCCTTCGAGATCATGAGCATCGTGTGGCGTTCCAATTTTAGAAAAATTAGGGCGTTACATGAACCAACTGATGCAACAGATGATCAGTCTATTTGAAATCCTATCAACTATTCCAACGGGATGACATGTCTAAGACTTTGATTTCTCCCAATAGATAATTTATCTGTTGTGACGGATGACACTTCTGTTGGAAGAAATCTTAACAATATTAACAGTTGATCTATTGCGTAGATTAGGAATCTATTTCAACAGATAAGTGATCTGTTAGAAGAAACCACAATAGTGTAGAAACTGTTTTTATTGTTTACAACAGATTACTCATCTATTGCAACAGGTTAGTTACATATTGCAACAGATAACACACCTATTGCAATATATGTGTAATCTATTAGAACTATTATTTTACTGTGTTGTATATGTTATATTTACTGTTATCCTTTTTTAATGATGCTTCAATTAATTATAATCTTTTTTATTTTCCTATAGTTTTTAAATAATATGGCTCCCAAAAGAAAAAAAATGAATCAATTCCAAGTAAAGAAACAAGTGAAGCAGCTAGGCTACATCCACCACTCTATAAGCTTGTTTTATAAGTGTTATCTCAATTCAAAGCAGAAGATAGTGAATATGGGGATGAGTAATGTTTCAAAGGAGATAATCCAAATAATAATAGCCCTTCCACTAAAGAGTTGGTCAAAACCTTCAGTATTGATAGTTATCCTATGAGGATGCAGTATGATGGTGTCATAAATTAACTGGTGATTTCATGGTTAAGAAAACCATGGGAAAATCTTTTGACGCCTTTAGAAAAATACTTTGAGACCAAAAATTGGATGCTTATTTTAGGGACAACTACTTTGGGCAATATCTTAATTTACCGAAGGACAACAATGCTTATTTCCAAATAAAAATATTATATGATCTTCTCAATCGTAGGTTTATGTATGAAAATAAAGATAAGATGGATGAGGTGTGGATAAATTACTATGGCATATCTATTTGTTTTGGTTGGAAAGAGTTTACCATAGTCACTGGATTAAAATATTACCCTCTTTCTCATCCCACACCTATTCTAACCCTAAAAAAGCACCCCGCACACCCAAAAAGGCAAAGGCAAGTCAAGTAATGGTGATGACTTGGTGTCCTTTGTTGTTTCAAGCTTCAAAAACAAAAATCTGATAAAAACATTCAAAGGTAAAGGACTTTCGTAGGAGCATAAGCAATCATTATGCTTGGTTTGGTTTGTACATAATATTCTTTGGGTGAGAGACGTTAACAACAACATATCACTCACTTTAATAAAGCTCTCCAAGGATTTTGAGGCATTTAATAGTTGTCCTTGTGGTTATGAAAGCACCAAAATGACTGTCAAATATTTGTTGACTCCATTAATACCAAAGACGGTTAACTTATAAGGCTTTCCATGGTATTTCCTTTATTATGATTCATTACTTTTTATTGAATAATGGTTTTGATTTATTGGCGTTATTTTATTGGCTTGGGCATTTGAAGCCATTCCTTATTTGAGATAACAAGTGAACTATTATCAAGAAGTTTCATGTCTAGGAATCGTAAGATGGTTGTCAGCCAAAATAGATAAAAATGAAAAATTTATTTATCTCTTCAACCCCTCGAAGGAAGCAGTAATTATAATTAATTTTTTATTTATATTAATGATTTTTTAAATTATTTAATCATCATTCTAATATATGTACTGATTTATTTTAGATTGTGCAACTGTGGCTTGTTCCGACCAATCGAGAGTTGAAGATACCATATTTTATTACTTTACGATCTTTGCAAACTTTATCAGACCCTATGGTCATTGATAGAATAGAAAAGGAATTGTTTGGAGCAACAACCATCACAAGAAAAATTATTCTGGAGGGCGGTCTTGTTGTTGTTGATGGTGTTAGTGGTGATGGAGTTGTTGGTGGTGGAAGTGGTAGTGGTAGTGGTTTTTCTCCTCTTGCAACTTTTGAAACAACAAACTATTATGTTTATGATCATACAGGTTTTACAGATTTTTCTCCTCCTAGCGAATGTTCTGCATGTAAATGTCAAGGTTGTAAGGCAAAACATGATGGAGTGATTAATGTTATTAATGTATTGACTGTTTTTGTAAAAGAATTGACATCTAAGAGAGGTGTCATTCCATCAAAGAGGATTTTATATCGATACACTCCATTAGAGATTAAGGCAGCTAAGAGGAGGAGGAAAGAAATTTCCACAACATCATTAAGCATCGAAAAAAGCAAAATTAAAACTCCTTTATCTCCGTCTTGAACTTTTAATCCATGTACAAGGGCCATGGAAAGAAGCATGATCTGAAGAAGGTGAATATATATCATTTGTTCAAACAAACAAATAGACTACATATTTGTTGCAATAGATGACATATCTACTGAAAATTATCAAACAGATGTATGCATCTGTTGTAATAGTTGACTAATTATTGTATTAGATGCATTATTTGTTACAACATATGTCTTGTCTATTTTAGCAAATCAAATATGTCTTACTACTATCTAATTTGTACCAATATATGACGTATCTGCTACAACAGTTGGGTCATCTATTGGGATAGACTTCCTACTATTTTAGTTTGTCCAAATAGATGAGTCATATGTTGCAACAGATGGGTCATCTATTGGAAATTATCATACAGGTCTTCCTCCTATTTTGATTTGTCACAATAGATGATCTATTTGTTGCAATATATGACTCATCTATTTGGACAAATTAAAACAGGAGGAGAATTTGTTTGATTTTCTAAAACAGATGAGCTAGTATCTCTGTGATTAGCATTGACAATTCTGGCTTTCCAGATAGATGTCATAGTAGAAGCTACTGCTGAATAACATAATATCACAGTTGATAATCCATCAGCTATTTCTATAGACGAAGAAAAAGTGAAGCCTGTCAGTTCGGAAGAATGGAAGAATTACCCATTTGAAGGGTTCAACATCTCGCATGAGGCTTCAAAAAAACTAACAAAGTTGATCGATGACTATTCAGAATAGATTACTGATGGGTTGTTAAAGCTTCATGCCGGAAGGTACATAATTTATTTTTAAAGATATTGATTTATACAATTTCTTATTGTAAAAATATTTAAATCATGCAGAAAACAAAATAACGAACACTACAAAATGAACGAATCAGGTCTTGGTTCTGATATGTTTGACTTTATTGTTGCACATCCTAGAATGAAGAATTAGTTTTATTTGATCTCACAACCCTAAACTTGATGAAATGATGAGGTTTAAATTCCATACATCTTACTATTAGTACTTTAATTAATTGTATCTGTGTATTAATTTTACTGTCATGTAATCTAAAATGTTTGATTTGATAATATTTGCAGCAAATAGATGTCATTTTTAATACCTTGGAAAGAAATCTAAGTTGCAAACACAAGAATAATACAGATACACGACAGATAATTATTTATACAAAGTTTACATCAATAATGCCGACGATAGATATTGTCAACAATTGACGGAAGTTTCATAAAACAAGAAATTCTTAATCGACATCATCAAAGGTTTTAGCATTCCAGCTGGCTGACCTTGGAATTTGGTCAATGAAGTGTACATCTCAATCAATTATGGTGATGAATTCCATTGGGTGTTGGCTGTCGTCATTCTAAAAGAGAGACACATCCGAGTTTACGACTCGATGTCAGGAAGGAGACGATCTCAGTCGTCGTCTGAGATACAAAAGCTGGCCAAAATATTGCCTACTTACATTGATGTAAGTGACTTTTTGGACCAAAAGGTTTGTGCTGATTGGTCGTCGATTGAAGCATACGAGGATAAAATGGCCAATCCATTTGATATAGAATATGTTGAAGGAATTTCTAAACAACCCATTGGTAGCCTGTAAGTATCAATGAAGTATCATGATTTAGTTTTATTTCATAAATTTCACAATGCTTACATTAATTGCAAGTATGGATTATCTGATTTCTACAAATGCATGGATTGCAATTTTCTTATTGCCGCTTACGATGATATTTGAGCGATGGATTACAAGTACCAAATGATGGACTTGATGATGAATTACTTTGTAAAATATATGCTACTCCTTTAATGAAAATACGGAGAAGAAAAAGCTCAAAATCGTACGCAAGTGACATTAAAGATCCACGATGACCAAAGTCGATTTCCATAGCACCGGATGAAGAACAACTTGTCCATATTGAGTAGATATTTACTGTCAAAGTAATAACCTCTCCTTAATAATTGATGGCACCAAAACTTAAATTGTTGATTTATTTGTTGAGTAGATCATCTGTACCCATAATATCTTTTTTACATTTCATTTATTTGTTGATTTATTTTATATAATTTCTGAAGGCTTTAATTTATTTTATTTTGTCTATGTTATTCTTGGATTTGAACTTATTAATTGAAATGGAACACTAGATTTGAATATTGCAACAGATAATATATTTGTTGAATCAGATGACATATGTATTGGAAATAATCAAACAGATTTAGATATATGTTGCAACAGATAAACTATTTGTCAGAACAGATAGACTATCGGTTACAATTGATAGACAATCTGTTGCATTATAAGAAATTTAATTTTCATAATAGATAGACTATCTATTACAATTGATAGACAATCTATTGCATTATAAAAAATTCAATTTTCACAAAATATAAAAATTGTCATGGTGTTTGTGTTTCTACATCATCTTTTTTATACACAGGCTCGAAGCATTTAGTTAGTACCCCATAAGAACAAACCTCTTACATCCTTTCCACAGTGTTGTCTCATAGAAAGGTCGTTGGGTTAGACATTTCTGTGACGGTCAACAAATATTTGATGTGTGCAAGAACGTACGACCCGCATGCGGCACCGATTTCATTTTTTAGAAGGTCCTTGACCTTGTTTCAACCTTTAAAATCATGTTTGCTTCAACAATTTCACTAGTAAATGATTCATCAGTCTACTCTACCTCAAGAAGCTGGGGAACAATTCCAACAGCGGTTGTATCTTTGTAATACCCCGTACTTCTACCTAGCTTAAAATTATCCCAAAAATGTTAAAGACTTGTTTCAAAGATGAATCCACTTTTATAAATGTGGAGTTTTCAATATTTTTACTTTTTATCATGTGGGGAATGAAATAAAATTTTCATCGATACCAAAATCGCCCAAATATGACACCCAGGTTAAGAGTTAGAACCTTTTTAGTGAGACAGTGTATCACTTGAGCCTTCAGCGCATCGCAGAGATAGCTCAAATGGTAATTGTCAATTTCCAGTATTGGTCCACGATAGTAGCGTGTTGCACCAAACTTCCAGGTCACAGACAAGGTGGCAACGCGATAGCTCTGATCGCGCCACCATGTAATTTCCCATTTGTCACTTTCCATAGACGCGAAGCTAAAGGATGAAAATCGGGAAATTTTCTCAAAAATTAAAGATGCGTCCAGGGTTAAAAGGGTAAATTTCCCACCCCTATATATACCCTATAACACGTGATTCAGCCATATTTTATCCAAAATATAGGGTTTCTCTCAAGTTTCTCTCAAGAACAAGCTAGGGTTTTCAATTGGAAATTCAAATCTAAGACTCAAATTCAAGAATCTCTCCATCAATCTTCATTAAATCAAGAACTAAGGTATGCATAGTGTTCATTCATGGATCCCTTTCATCCATGAATCCCAACAATCCTCTTTTAAATGTTATATCATGATATTTATGTGGTGAATTGATTAAGTTCACGTTGTTATGGTGGTATGACTGCCAATATTGAATCTTTATCATGCTTCCATGAAACCATGTTAGTATAGGGTTGAAATTCATGCAATAGAGTTAAATAGTGGAACCCTGTGGTATTAAATTGATGATCATACCTATGCTCTACGTGTGCATGCAAGGTTCTTGATAATATGCCCCAATGAATGAATGACGATCAAGTACATAGTTTCCATGTGTCAAGAATATGTCATGCCTCTTAAGATATGCTTACCTACTTGATTAAAATGATTCCCATGCAAAACCAATGCATTGTGATTGCTTGATGAGATGTTCATAAGATTAGAAGCATGAAATTATGCCATGTTTATGTACATTACTATCCATGTACAACATTGTGATGATCGTATGTTTCATAAAATTCCCAACTATGAAATTATTAATTTGTGGATATTGGTCATGCGATCGAAAGTGTCAAGCCCTGTCAGTTTCATTCTATCGAGTCCTGGGGGTACTTGTACCCAACAACTTAGTTGTGTCCCTAGAGCCATGTCATGTTTTCACGATACTCTCAGACAAGCCACAATCCATAAAACTCAGTCAGTCATGTGACTTAAGAAATCTCAGTAATCTCAATAGTTCAGTAATCTCTGTGATCTCAGTATTCCCAGTAAGTCTCAGTAACTTCAGTCCTCTCATTCAGTCCTCAGATCTCAGTAGCATTCCTTCAGTCAATGGACTTAGTAAATTCAGTTCAGCTTCACTAAACGATACCATCAATTAATCAGTTTAGTTAAATCAGTTCAGTTTAGTTAATCTGTTCAGTATCTATTCAGTTGGGAGTAGGATTTAGCACCGCGTGAACCCAAGGATTGGGACTCACTTGTTCTTCAGTGGAGGGTGTGATCCTTAGAAGCAATCCTTGTATTCTAGAACTACGTAGCCAGTGTAGGTTGAGATACACCCAACGTATTTAGGGATATATATACATCTCATTTGGATTATCTACTAGGAGGGGTTGACGGACGAGCTCCCTGTCAGTGAGGGTATACTCACAGCAGGTCTTTACCCGTGGCACGATAATGACACCCTTCCATCTGGGGTTACAGGTTGGACCCCACCAGTTCAGTTTTGAGGCATGTCCGTTAGATAATTACCTCCCACAGTCTTAGTTTCAGTCTCTGTCCCAGTCTCAGTAAAAGAACTTAGATAGTTCTTTAGATTTTAGGACTGTCAGATACAGTCAATTCATATATAGTATGGAACTCATCTAGTTCCATCAGATTCAGGACTGTCAGATACAGTCACTCATGTTATCATTTATATCAGTTCTCAGAACTCATGTTATCAGTTATATCAGTTATTCAAACTTATGTTATTAGTATTCAGCTTCAAGACTGTTAGATACAGTCAACCAAACCAGTTTTTCATAATTAGAACTGTCAGAAATAGTTATTCATGTATCAGTAACATAGTATCAACCGCTCAGTATTCAGTAATACAGTATCAGTCTTTCTCACTCATCAGAGACTCAGATGTCAAAATCAGTTGACTCAGTAGTCATAACTTAGTATTCAGTCCTATCACGATGTCAGATACAGTTACGTATGCATGTATGTATTCTCACGTTCATGTTAGTCAGTCAGTTAGTATTATTCATGCATATGAACCTATTGTATTCAGCCTACCTCACTTGCATATCAATATATTCAAAGTACTGACATATTTGTGCTACGGTGTCTTATACCATAGGTTTAGAAGCATGAGTGCCAGAGCATCAATAGCATCTCGGTTCAGCAGTCAGAGTCAGTTGTGAGTCCTCATCCTTCGAGGACATGATGATTACATTATTATTTTAGTTTTCAGTTTATTTCAATAGTCAGAGTTAGTTGGGGACATGTCCCATCAACTCCTTATTCAGACAGTTTAGAGGCTTTTAGACTATAGTATGTTCAGACAGTTATTAAGTTATTTTGGTATTGTTATACCATATTTTTAGTTAGTATTAGTATTGAACCTTATGGCCTTCCAGTTCATGTTTCCATATTTATACAGTATAATATATTGTGTTCAGGTGGAGATATCAGTTATGGATTAGCTTGTGGTCCTTCTGGTTATGAGCACCGTGTAGCATTCTGGGTACTAGATTTGGGGCATTACAATCTTGGTAAAAAAATTTCCTCATCGAAGAAAGGAAAGCTATAGTCATAAACCTTCATCATTCCCTCCTCAAACAGTATCTCAACAGCCAGAAAATATTTTTTCTCCACGTTCATGATTGCAAGAATTCTCTTTGCTTTGGTCTAGTCCTTGTTGAGTAGATATGTCCTCTTCCCTTTAACATAATTATTCATATCTTTATCTCATTTAAACCTAGAAACTAATGAATCAAATCCTGGGCCATCGGGATTTGACGCTAGCTTAATGAGGTCAGCGTACCAATCCTTGAAATTATTGTAGAATCTGAGGTTTATTATCTTATCGGCAGTATCATAAGCTTCCGGGTATGCTAATTGCCTGCCCCTCATGAGGCAGAAAATTTCATCAACATACTGTGATCTAAGAAGACAATTTTCAAATAGGTTAGTAATTTTAACAAAGAAAAACAAAGTGGAAAGATGCAACAGATGGTCCATCTATTGCATTGGGTTTTCCAAATTTGTTAACAGATTACCCATCTAATGCCACGTATGCAATAAATGGGTAATCAAATGAGTAGATTAGAAGTTTAGGTTAGGAAAAGTAAACTTACCTTATCCACGTATCACTGATGCATATCTGTCATATTCTTAAAGTCTTGGGGGAAAAGGTATGCATGGTGAATTCTTTTACGAGTTACTTGGAATTCCAGATCTTTCGCAGAGCAGGCTTCTGTTTGGCATCACATTTCGCGCATATGTCCACCATCTTCAGTGGTCCTTGAACTTCAACACTTTTGGAGAGGAAGCAATTGTAATTTTTTTGGTTTCATAATTGAGAGTATATGTCTAATTGCTCTTTTCTTCTTCCTAACGGCCACTGTATGAGTGTATGGCACACTCACCTTCTTGGATGGTATGACATCCCTCTTAGATTTTAATTCCTTGATAGCTTTAGTGATAGCCTCTAATTTTTCAAAGAGTTTATCATGTCTGTCAGTGAACTCCTTGTATTTACAATAACATAAGGGTGAAAAAGGGTCAAAGGGACCATTGTAAGGGTTAGAGAGACCGGTGTAAGAGTAAGAGGGACTGGTATAAGGGTGAGAGGGACCAGTGTAAGGGGTGATTTCAAACATATTTAGTTTTTTGAGCATCAACATGCTCATCATCATGACGGGAAGCAACAACAACATGGCTTCCACTAATATCAACAACTCCACCAGCAATACCCCTAGAAGAAGCACCCGGATCTGTTGTAGCAGGTTGGTCATGAAGAGCTTTAACATTAAACTGACCTTGCCTAACTACTCTTCTTATGGTTGTTGCTCCATCCAATTCCTTATTTATTAACTCCATTGTTGGTATGCTATTGTATAAACAAGACCTAGAGTAATAAAAAAAGTCATTCCCAACTCCTACTTTGTAGGCACAATCTATGGAAGCAAAACTTAAAATCAAGGGTAGATACGTTTAAATCAAATGATAATTTGCAGTCAGTTGGGAAATGTGTTAACACAAATAACTTATGCAATAGATAATCCTTATGGTGTAATAGATGATTCATATATGGAAAAAAATTAAGCTTCAGCTGCATCAGATTATCCATCATTTGCATCAGTTGTAGTATATGGGTAATTTGTTAAGTCTAGTTCAGAGAACTAAAGCAAAAGATGGGTAATTTATTGCAAAAAATGACTCATCCATCGCAACAGCTTACTAGTCTATTGCACTAGATGGTTAACCTGTTAAGATAAATTGAAAAAGATTACCAATCTATTGCAACATATGAACCATCTATTTCAATATCTTTATTTGAGTTAAACCATTTTACTCGAAATAAGACTTACTATATCATTCGTAGGGTTAAAGAGATCAACCTTCTTAATTTTTATGTTGCTTTTTGCAGCCAACTACCTAAGGATCTTTGGATGAGAAACCTCATTCGTATAATCCTTGACCTACCTTCGGAGGGGAGGAATGGCTTTAAATGCCCAAGCCTAAAAGTGTAAACAGGAAGCAAACCAAAATAAGTCATAATAACTATTCAATATAAACTAATGCAAGAGTATACAAATAAATATTAAATTTACCATGAAAGCCTAAGGAAATTTGTACAAGGTGATCATCCCTGAGGATAGATTTGTTAATAAATATTCAACAGTCAACTTGTAGTTGTCATATCCCTAGGGATAATTGTTGAATTTCTGAAGATCCTCAGCAATCTCCAACAAATTATTTTCTATGACTTTGTTGACTGATGTCTCTTGTCAATATAGTGGAATGTGAAAACCAAACCAAGAACAATTTCTCCTTGTAATTCTTTTGTATAGCTTTATCCTCGAGATGTTGTAACAATATCGTGGATCTGTATCCATGTCCAACAATGTCCAACAACCCATCTATTTTTTTCTTGTGTTTGTTGGTTTTGCAGGGTGGTCGCTTGGATAATGACTTGCCTTTATTTAATGATGGCGGTTTGGCTATTCTATTTGCCTTGGACTTTTTGTAGGGTGCTCCCTTGATAAGAGTTCTTTTGGAAGATCGCATCTCAAGACTGTCACTATGGTAAACTCTTTCATGCCAAAACAAACTGGCATGCCACAGTAGTTGATCCAGATTTCAGCCATCATTTTGCCCCCTCCTTCAAATCTTTATCATCACCCACATACTTAATACTGCTCTTGAGAATACCATATACCATGCTCATTTGAAAATGGGCATTGTTGTCCGCAAGTAGCTCAAGAAAGTGTATAGAGCATCTCTTCTTAAAAAATTCCTCTAGTTTTTCATTCTTCATAGTATCCCTAAATTCATCAAAAGGTTTCCCCAATCGAAATTTAACTACAAAATCACCAGTTAGTTCTGCAGAGTTATCTATCGGCAACTCAACTTGAAACCTGTCAATACTAAAAGTTTTGACAGGATCATGCTGGGATTTCAATCTTAATTCATGCCTCATTGGTGATGCATTATCATCATGTTGATTATCATCTTCTTTCTCACTTTCTAGTACCTCCTCTTCTTGTTTATCTTCTTCTTCTTCCTCCTCACATTTATTTTCCTCACCAGCCTCTACATACCCTTCTCCATCTCCATCAACATCATTTTTAAAACTTTCCTCAGCTTTATTTTTCCTTGACTGAGACTATTCAGGAAGTTCCTCCAAATCCATCTATACTCTAGCATTTTTTGTTAGGTGGTCAGAAGTTGATCCACTTTTAGTTTCTTTTCTTTTGGGAGAAATTTTTTAACTATAAACAATAGAAAAATAAAAAATACATTACAATTGATGTATACATATTTTTTTAAAAAAATTTAGCCAAATTTTAATAAATTTTTACACACCACATTACAAAGAAAAAAAATTCCAACTGATAACCCATCCATTGGAATAGATGAATCATCTGTTACGATAGATACATAACCTATTGCAACAGATGAACAACCAAATGGATGAGATCAAAATAGTCTTGCTACTAGTTTTTCTTATGACAAAAGCTGAAACATTTGTTGCAATTGATGGTGAATATGTTTTTAAGACCCTGTAAAAAGTCTAAGTCAAATTAAGCTCTTTAAAGCTCTATAAAAGATCCAACACTTAGAAAATTTTGGCCAAGTGTTAAGGACTTAGTCTCATTTTAAACCTTCGAACTCTGAGGATTTATTTCATGACCTTCCTAACCTCTGTTTGTTGATTTTCAAGTTGATTGATGATGGGGCATGTCAATAATACATCTCGAGTTAGTTTTGGGATTTTTCGGATAGCGTAAGGGCAAGTTTTGTTGCCCAAAATAGTGAAGTCTCGCGATAGCCCCACGTCACGAGGTCCAGTACCATTTCTGAATGTCGCGTTGCGAGGGCCAGTTCATATTTCTATGGGTCATGTTACGAGGCCAATCTTGTTTTACAAAAATTTTATTATGGGTTTGGGGGGTAAAGGGGTCATTTCTCCCACCCTATTCAGCCCTAAAACACGAAATTAATCCCTAAATAACCTAAATATTTCATTATTCACTCAAGTTTCCCCAAAGTTCATCATTCTCTCTCAAAAGCAAGAAACCCTAGTTTCAAAATTTTAGGAAAAGGCTCAAGGATTTCTTCAAGAACCCTTAAGGATTTATGTTCTAAGGTATGTAAAGTGTTGATTCATGGGTTCCTTTCAACCATGAAGCTCAAGAAACTCTTTCAAAAATATAAATTTTAAATTCTGTGTTATGAATTGAATCATATCCATGTTTATGTTGTTGTATGATTACCAAGTTGAAATCTTTAATACATATAATGAAATTATGTTAGCATGTGGTTGAAATTCTTGTATTTGAAGTAAAAAATGTTGCCAAGATGTATTATTTTAATGTTCATGCCTAAGCCTCAAGTTATGCATGCAAGGTATTTGTTAAAATGCCTAAAAGAATAAGAATTATGCTTTATGACTTAATTGTGACCAAATTGATGAATCCATGTTTTATCATTACGTTCACAATGACCTCTATGTTATTGTTTGCAGTAATGGTTTGGTGGAATTCTCATGAGATTAGACTTACGAAATTATGACATGTTTATATGTATTCCTATTCATGTGTAAGCTTATGACATGCAAATACTTCATGAAAATCCCCAACGGTTGTACTATGAATTGTTGACTATGTTCATGTGTTCAAGAAGTGTCATGTCTTGTCAGTTTCATGCTATCGAGTCCTGAGGGTACTTGTAGCCAAAAATTTGGCTGTGTACCTAGAGCCAGTGTTAGTTTTAAGATGCTCTCAATCAAGCCATGATCAGTAGAATTCAGTCAGTCACATGACTTAGGAAAACTCAGTAAATTCAGTATCAGTCCAGTCCTACTCAGTAATCTCAGTTAGTTAACAGAACTTAGTAGTATTCCATCAGTCAACGAAATTCAGTGAAGTCAGTCTAGTTCAGCTCAGTATAATTAGTTTAGTGTCTATTTAGTTGAGAGTAGGATTCAACACTGAGTGAACCCAAGGATGGGAACTCACCTGCCAGCAGAGGGTGTGATTCTTAGAAGCAGTCCTTGCATTCCAGAACTTCGTAGCCAGCGTAGGTTGAGACATCAAAAACCTGTCAGATGAGGATTGATGAGGTGGCTTAACCTGTTAGATGAGAGTCCCACCATTCTCCTTAGAGTACCTGCCAGATGAGGGTCACTCATAGTTTGTCCTTACAGTGGCGCGGTATTGACACCCTACCAATTGGGGTTACAGATTGGACCCCAACTCAACTATATTTCTTTATTCGGGGAATGTCAGTTAGAAGACTATCTCCCATAGTCTCAGTATCAGTCTTTAGAATAGAACTCAGATAGTTATCCAGATTTTAGGACTGTCAGATACAATCACTCAGCTCAGTACAGAACTCAGCTAGTTCTATCAGAATCAAGAGTGTCAGATACAATCACTCAGTAAATAGCATATTAGTTATCAGTATGCATGTTATCAGTATATTTAGTATTTAGAATCCTCACGTTCTCAATTGCTGTTATGTATTCATGTATGTATTCTCACGCAGTCATATTAATATTATTAAACAGTTATAGTTCATGCATATGAACCCCATGCATTCAGGCTTACCTTACTTTGCGTACTAGTACATTCAAACGTACTGATGCATACTTTTCTTTTGCGCTATGGTGTTTTATACAATAGGTTCAGATTCTTTGGTTCCCGACCATGCATAGGTAGCTTCAGATTTCAGTCAACAGTAGTAGACTAGCAGTGAGTCCTCATCATGCGAGGATACTTTATTATTTCAGTTTTTCAGTACTTAGTTTATTTCAGCAGTTGGAGTTAGTTGGGAACATGTCCCATCAACTCCTTATTCTGACAGTTTAGAGGCTTTCAGACTAGATATTCAGACTTTAGTATGTTTAGTATTTATATTTCAGTTTTTTTGGTATTGTTATACCACATACTTCAGTATTATTTCAGTTATTTGAACCTTATGGTAGTTCAACCCATTATTCCACATATGATTACAGTGTTAATATACAGATATTGCAGCAGGTACTAGTCATGGGTTAGCTTGTGGTCCTTCGGGATTATGAGCACCATGTAGCATCTGGGGTTCATAATCTGGGGTGTTACAATGTTTGAAGACCTATGTTATATCTCCGAACAGATGTTCCACCTGTTGCAATAGATAGACCACCAACACCAATGCCACTACCACCAACACTACCAACACCACCACCAATACCAAGACTACCAACACAACCACCAAGAGCACCAACACCACCACTAAGATCACCAACACCACCACCAATGCCACCAATACTAACACCAAGACCATTAACACATCCACCAAGACCACCAACACCACGACTAACATAACCAACACCACCACCAAGACCACCAACGCTACCACCAACACCACCACCAAGACCACCGATACTACCATCAACACTACCAATAAGACCATCAATAACACCAACACCACCAAAAAGACAACCAACACCAACACTAATGCTATCCAATAATACCACGACAGTCAATAAAATACTACAAAAAAACTAGGGTTTTCTAGGGTTCTTTCGATGTTTTTAGCATCAAAACTCTAAATTGTTAACCCATTCTAAAAAAAAATACAACTAAAAGTGTTATTTTTCATCATTAACTAAAAATTCCTTATTTTTATACGAAGGAAAAAATATAGAACTCTTCTCAAACTTTGTTACCTGTGAAGACAGAGAAAACAACGGATACAAGCAAGAATGAAGTCAAAAATAACAACTACGTAATGTGAAATGGGAAGAAAATTAATCTGTTGTGAAGGGTTGGAAATTTGTTAAGTATTTATTATTTGTATTATTAAGAGAGAATGAAAAGAACGAGAACTCAAAATTTGAAATGATGAAACATTTTTTCCACAAATGGATTATTTGTATGGGTTGATTTGTATGTTAGAAAATAATGTGTCATGACCCGAGATGAGGCCCTAACTGCGATGGGCATCCCGAACCATGATGGCCCGAGAGACCACTTAGCATGTAATCATAAGAATAATCTATACATTAATTAAAGTGCTGAAGATATAATAATATTCAATGGAGATTCATTATAATGCAAATTGTGTCAAGAAAATTATGATAATACAATACTCAACCCTCATCTACAAAGCCTCTAATTAAAACTAACTATCTAGACCAGGACAAAGCCCCCCAACTGGACCATAACTGGAAGATTCAACATATAAGTAAATGCCCTCTGAAAGATGGATGGCTCACCCATTTCTGTCATATCCCAAGTGTTAAATTGATGTGATGGACCATGGAACTATACCGCAGAATCTGAAATATAGGGGGTCAATACATGAAGGTACTGGAACGTAGAACAATCCAAAAATAACATATTTTTATACAATATAGGTGAGAGCATTTCATAAAAACAATTTAGCATAAGGTGAATGAAAACACATGGGCATAATTTGATGAGCTTCAAACATTTTCTTGTAATCATGACTCGACTCTTTATTTTATTTCTGAGCTAGATAGTACACCCTATAAATGTACTTATCCACGGGCTATATGGACTCCTCCCTTGACTCGGAGGCCAAGGTCCCAATCCGAGTTTGCTGCAAGGATTGAGGTCTGTCATACGTACTATGCCATAAGGCGATCTCCAGCGTACAATCCATATTATAGGAAATCATAAACCCGTATCGATAAAACACGGTTTTGGGTAAAGAGTTATCTGAACTCAAGCCTTCTTCGGGTAGCCAACTAGCTCTCTTTAAGTCCAATTTTAGTCATTTGGAACCATGCTTCATGCTTTTAAAACATTTATTTCTTTCATGTTAAGGGCACTCCATAATAGGTATGTCATACCTAAACTTACAAGTCATATCATATCATATTATATCCATAGCCCTTTAATTCAAAAATCATGTTAATGACCACCCAAAATATTTAAACATCACATGAGGGAGTTCTTATTTCATAACATATGAAAACTACTCCTTTTTCAATTCTTTTCAAATCATATATGCACGAGATTATAAATCAAGTTTATGGAAAACCCCCATGACAAATACATACTTTCATCAAATTGGGTTCATGATGCATGCTCTTAAAATAATTTCCCAAGACTCATTACATATACATACATATATAGCTTTAAAGATTGTTAAAATTATAAAACCTATGCCCATGAGATTTAGGACAACCCCATGTACCTTAGATTGATGAAAACATTAAGAAACTTTGACCCTTGAGGCTTAATTTCTGAAATCCTAGGATTTTTTCTCTTTTTGTGATTAAGAAAGATGAACTAAGGATTTTACTAAGTGATAAAATGTGTATAAGGACTTTAATTTTATCTATAAGTGTTTAGGGATGGTTATGGGATGTGAAAGGAACTTATTGCCCTTAAAATAACATAAAAATAGAGCCTTTACGCCACTATGCCTTAGCCATGAGGCGCACAGCCCATGGCACGGGCCAAGATGTGTGACGCACAACCTATGGCATAGGCCTTAAGTGGGTGACGTATGCCCCATAGCCCAGCATGGACAGTGCCTCATTCAAACACTTATAACTTTTAACTCCGAACTTGGATTGTCGAACAGTCGGTGTCATTGGGAAGAAGACTCAAAGGGATCCAATTTGACATATAGTAGGCAATATTAATCTTATATCCCAGGATAAATAGTTATTGGAAGTTGACCCAAGTTAAATCATCAACTAAAAGTCAATCGATAGGAAAGTGTTCAACTTAACTTTTGAGCTAGGTGATTTTTATGGTGTATATTCATCTACAAAGATGTTCCCACACTAAGGAAATATTAATCACACTTATTTATAAATAGAAACCATTGGATTTGAGTCTATAGACATCGAAAAGATGGTTCAACTTTAGCCCAAAAGTGTGGGGTGTTACATTATCTCCCCCTTGGGATCATTCATCCCCAAATGATGGGTAGGAACTTCTTGAAGCTCTAAAAGTATGGAATAAAGAACGTGATCTTCCATCGAACATTTGTCCTCAACGAAATATGCAAAGGCATAAAAAAAGCTTCATGATAACCCCAAGTGAAACATGTAAGCACGAAGCATGAGATTATATGAATTGACATAGAGATGACCTTGCACATGAGTTCTAGGGATCATAATCATCACAACATATGGAATGAGTTTATTTGGTGATCATAGGCCTGCTTTACATTGATACTAATCAAAGAAATAAGGTTTTGCGGAAGATAGGAATAGAAGCAATCTTCACCGTACAATTTAAAATGAATAGACCTTACACTTAGAGACACTACTCGACTATCCCCCAAATAATAATTAAATAACATACTTCATTATTTCCAATTTACAATTTTCCCATATCACATCTAACTACAAGATTTTGAGTTCCACTATATAGTGTTTTTGTGTAAAAGCCAAACTGAGAGTAAAAGGTGCTAACTTAAACTACGGGACCCTGTACTCTACACCCCATTAAGAAAATTACTTTACCTTATCACTACAAACACACTCCAATTTTAAATCAAGGAGTACCCACCACATAAAACATTGGTTTACATTTTCATCAATCACAACATTCAATCCTATCATTACTACACCCACTTCGTGGATCTCCCCACTAAGACTAGCAAATTCAAGCACTCCCACAAAGATTCTTGCCACATATCTGTTTCCTAACTATTTCACATAATGAAAGTTCATCTCTTTTTTCCCCCTTCTCCTATAACCTTAGCTCAAGAAATCACATCAAAATTTTTACCTTCAAGAACATCTACTCCCCCTACCTAAACTATTACTAAGCTTCCACAACCACCATCATACTAACATACGGAGGGTTATTGAGAGACCCGAGCATAAGCAACATGAATGGGAGTAACACTATCAGATTATAACTTATACTTATTACACTACTCAAGAAGGGACATATGGTGAAGATACGATACAATAGACATGAAGTGCTTCATATATTGAGTATCTGGATCATAAGTAAAGAGTCGTTTGGAATAAATGCAATACAACATGAGTTCTTAGGATAGACCACAGTGAGAGACATAAGCGCATGCATCATGAGTAATGTAACATAAGATCGAAATTCATAAAGTCAATAATTGATACAAGGATTGATACTTGAAGCTATTGCTCCTTATTTTTTGAGGTGAGATAATCATGAGTTTGCATGAACCTTATCACCTTGGGCTAGACCCAACATAAAATGGATCGGTAAATATATAGAAAGCATAGTTTCTTAGAACCAAGCATTATGTGAGACATGGATTTTATGGATCACGAGCAACATAACATAGAGATTGGATACTTGGAATATTGGATCACTAAGGGACATTATTGCTTCTAGTTTGGAGGTCGGAAAATAACATGGAGCTTGGATACTTGGAATATTGGATCACTAAGGGACATTATTGCTTCTAGTTTGGAGGTCAGAACATAATATGAGTCACATAGAGAACTCAAACCTTAGAGATATGTAGGACTTAAATACTTAAGACATTGGTAGAATGACCTCTTAAATTAGAGTAGGAGGAATATGCTTGAATAGGAATAGGTTTATCATAACTCCTCCCCACAATTTTCCACACTAAGAAAATTTAGGAATTACCTTAATTCACCATCTCCCTTTTAGATCAAAGTCACAATCCTAGGCTTGTGGTCATAACCTCTCATTAAAACTACAAGAACAACACTCAGCATAATGGGGTATCTCCATACACATTAAAGTGAAACTCCCCCTGATAAACTATACTTTAAAGGCATTGTTTTTGGGAATGCTACCCTTAACTTTCACTAGCCTCTGTAGCCATCACCCTATAACTCACACTCTCATAAGCATACACACCCATACTTCTATCACATAATGATCCATTCTCCACTATTCAACATAATAACATTTGATATCTGATCACATAACTTACAACTTGATACAATTTGTAAAATAATACCAAAGGCGCATATTGCCTACCTATATTTCCTCAATTCCACTCTAAAGTACAAAATACAACAAATCCTTAGACTTCCCCATACTGTAAAATTCAAGAAGATAAACTAGGTACATATGACACTTACACCATAAAACCTTATCTAACAGCATGCTATCAGGGGTTCAACTTATCCTTATATGCCTAACACTCTTATCCTTTTAATGACTCAACAACAATTCATTATTTTTAACACTAGTCCTCCTGATTATATATATACCACAATTATCCACTCCTTATTCTACAAGTTTCCAACCTAGGCTATATCAAACCTTACATCAGTCCAACTAACTCATCTCCACAAAATATGCATTACCAATCTTGAGCTACTATTCTTACCACTACACTCCATATCTAAAGTTCAATCCTATTGTCTAACAATACCAATCATATGAAGCATTCCATATACTATACTAATCAATCGAATAGAAATATCAACTTAAGTCTCTTATTTCACTTAACTATGGCCCATAAGTTCATCCTCTCCACGATATTACCACTACACTTCAAAATCTACTACATACCTTCTCACATGTAGTACTAGTTTATGATGACTAGAGAAAAGACAATCAAGGGGATAAAATCACATAATAGGGATAGTCGATCTTAATCTTATAATAGAACCCATTACGATCATATCAACATGTTCTACATTCTCATATTAAATCAACTAACCCATGACCACATTTAGACTACTTTTAAAATTCCTTAAACATCACTAAGTTTTCCCCAAGTTATTCTATTGCTATAACTTATTGGCTACCCTACCCCTTTTCATTTACCATCTATAAATGGTTTCTACATCCACCATAACTATCCATTCTGGGTTCCTTCTCTATTTTGAATAAATAATAATTATAGCAAGTCACTTTCTTCACAGACTACCATGTAATCTACAAATATTGTTACCGCATTAATCTATCACTATAAAATATCAACCCACCCTCAATTAAAGGGTTATGCAACTAACACTAACTTTCTTACGCAAAATTTACTCTCACTCTGACTTCTAACCTCGTGACTCCATATCACTAACTTCTGGACAATCTTAATACAAATAGGCCATGAAACTTTAACAAATACTACTACTTGGGTGGACATATTGTTCCAACATTATGCTATATATCATTACCCTTAAACATGACACCTGCAATAAGAATTATTTTAAAAGAGACAGAATGCACTTCATTCCTCAGGATGAAAAGCATGATTTGATTAAGATAGGGATATACACTTGAGTTAATACACTTGATTCACTAATGGACTCCTCTAAAGTCCTTGTGCAATTTTATAACTTTTGATGACTCAATCGAAAAGGACCGCATCATTTAGACTCTAAGCTTTGCACTTGTACCGTCCAGGCAATGAGACATAGCTAATAAAATTAGAGCAAGAAAAGAATTTGGATATATTCCATATAGACAACACAATGGCACAATCTAGAGTATGAAAGAATGGGAAATATCTCCTAAATATCTCATAGCTTCCTTCTTATAAGTGTGGCGCGCTATACACCCATAAAAAGGACTCTACTTGACATGGCTTTGTAAATACCCTGGGACCATAAACCGTGCTCTAATACCAAGCTTTTCACGACCTGAGTTAAGGCCCTGGCTGCGATGGACATCTCGAACCATGAAGGCCTGAGAGACCACTTGGCATATAATCATCAGCATAATCCATACATAAATTAAAGTGCGGAAGATATAATATTATTCAATGGAGATTCATTATAATACAAACCGTGTCAAGAAAATTATAACAATACTCAACTCTCATCTACGAAGCCTCTAATAAACACTAACTATCTAGAACGGGACAAAGCCTCGACTGGACCATATACTAAATGATTCAACATATAAGTAAATGCCTTCCAAAAGATGGATGGCTCACTCATTTATGTCATATCCCAAGTGTTATACAGATGTGATGGACCATGGGACTATACCACAGAACCTAAAATATAGGGGTCAATACACAAAAGTATTGATATGTAGAACAATCCAAAAATAACATATTTTATACAACATAGGTGAGAGCATTTCATAAAAACAATTTAGCACAAGGTGAATGAAAACACATGGGCATAATTTGATGATCTTCAAATATTTTTTTGTAATCATGACTTGAATCTTTATTTTACTTCTAAGCTATATAGTACACCCTACAGATGTACTTATCCATGGGATATATAGACTCTGCCCTTGACTCGGCGTCCAAGCCCACAATCCAAGTTTGTCGCAAGGATTGGGGTATGTCATTCATACTAGGCCATAATTCCATCGCTAGCATACAATCCATATTATAGGATATCATAAACTTGTATTGGCAAAACACAGTTTTGGGCTAAGAGTTATCTGAACTCAAGCCTTCTTCGGGTAACGAACTAGATCTTTTTAAGCCTAATTTTAGTCCCTTAGATCCATGCTTCATGATTTTAAAAAATTTGTTTCTTTTATATTAAAGGTACTCCATAATAGGTATCTTCATACCTAGACTTGCAAGCCATATTATATCCATAGCCATTTCATTCAAAAAATTATGTTAATGACCACCCAAAACATTTAAACATCACATGAGGGAGTTCTTGTTTTTAAACCCATGAAAACTTATGAAAACTATTCCCTTTTCAGTACTTTATCATACGGTGGTCATTTCATTAATTAAACACATGTATTTCATTTAGTTAAGACACAAGATCCTCTAGTATACGAACTACCCCTTTTGAAAGTGCAAACAACAATGCATAATGGTTAAAGAGACATTTAAAACTCAAGAATTGTCATCATTCATAAGCCATCCCCAACATTGGTTATACATAAAATTCATGATCAAAAAGGGACTCTTAATTCATGCTCTCAAAACAATTCACAATTCTAGCCATACAAAGACCATAAATTTCATCATGGGGAAGGGAATTTCATAAGACACATTCATAAATCACTTTTCAAACTCAAATCACATATGCACGAGAATACAAATCAAGCTTATGGAAAAAACCCATGACAAATACATACTTTCATCAAATTGGGTTCATGATGCATGCTCTTAATACAATTTCCTAAGACTCAGTACATATACATACATATATAAATTTAAAGTTGTTAAAATTGTAAAAACTATGCCCATGAGATTTAGGATAGCCCCATGTACCTTAGATTGATGGAAACGTTATGAAACTTTGATCCGTGAGGCTTAATTTCTCAAATCCTAGGTTGTTTTCACTTCTTATGCTTAAGGAAGATGAGCTAGGGATTTTTATGAGTTATAAAATATGTATAAGGACTTTAATTTCATCCATAAGTTTTAGGGATGGTTATGGGACGTGAAAGGACCTTATTGCCCTTAAAATAACACAAAAATTGAGCCTTTACACCGCTATGCCTTAGCCATACGTCGCACAGCCCATGGTGCTGTCCAAGGTGCGTGACACACAACGTATGTCATAGGCCTTAAGTGGGTGATGCATGCCCCATCTCATAGCCTAGAAAGTGCCTCATTCAAATACTCATAACTTTTGACTCCGAGCTAGGATTGACGAATGGTTGGTGGCGTTGGAAAGGAGACTCAAAGTGCTTCAATTTGATATATAGTAGTCCATATGGATCTTTATATCCTAGGAGAAACATTCACTCAAAGTTTACCTAAGTAAAATCATCAACTAAAAGTCAATTGATAGGAAATTGCTCAACTTATTGCTCAACTTAACTTTTGACCTAGGAGATTCTTATGGTGTATATTCATCTCTAAGGATGTTCCCAAACTAAGGAAATATTAATCATACTTATTTCTTAGTAGAAACCATTGGATTTGGGTCTATATACATCAAAAATACGGTTCAACTTTAGTCTAAAAGTTCGAAGTGTTACAGAATGACAGGTTTTGAAAATGTTAATTTAGTCTGAATTGATCTTAATTAATTTTTTAAAAGAGATAAATTTTAATTGTATAATCATAATAAATTGTATTAAGTTTAATTGAAACATTGATGAATTTAATATTATCTTAAACAATGGCTAGATATGAATTGTTTCAACTAAGATTGATCAATTAACGACTCGGGTCAGGAGGAGTGCACTACCAACATCATATAATTGCAACGACTAAATTAAAATTGTAGTTGACCCTATGAACTCATCCCTAGTTCTAGCAAAATCAATTTAGGTATTTTAAATAATGGCTTGATATGAATCATTTCAATTAAAATTGATCGATTGATGACTCAGGTTAGGAGGAATGCAATACCAACATCATGCAATTGCAACGACTCAGTTAAAATTATAGTTAACCCTATGAACTCATCCCTAGTTCTAGCAAAATTAAGTTAGTTATGAACTTGAACCTTTAAACTCAATTAAAATTATATTAAAACAGAAGTTCAACTTGTTGCAATAGATGACTTATCTATTGGAAAATATCAAACAGATAAAAAACCTGTTGCAACAGATGACTTATCTATTGGAAATTTCAAACAGATAAAGATATTTATTGCAATAGATTACTTATCTATTGTAAATTATCAAATAGACATTTTCATCTGTTACGACAAATGACTGAGCTATTGAAAATTTTTAAACAGATATTTACATCTGTTGCAACAGATGACTTATTTGTTTTAAGATGTTTTTTTATTTTAAAGTAATTTTCTGTCTAAAACAAAAAAGAAAAAATACTAAGGCAGTAAAAGATATTTCTTGGATAACTCAAAAATCTCCTCCTTGAGTTTTCATATCTTGTCTTTTCAATGTCACTCGTCCCTCGTTCACCTCAAGTTATTAATGAATATTTAAACCCATATCTAGAATTATCTCTCCTTCAGCCATAAATTAATCCATCTCTCTTCTTTTTCTTTCTCTCCTCTTTAGGGTAATCACAACCATCTTTTTTTCTCTGTTTTCTCTCTTTTATCTCCTCTTTCGTTTGAGGATCCTTTTGGATCTCAACTGATCTATATTTTTTCTCGATTGAAATTCATGTTTTGATCTCCTTGCTTTTGACATTATAGGCATAGTTCACTATTGCTCTTTCCCTCTCATCTTCTTCTTTGCATGTTATTTAAATTAGTTATTTACATCTATTGTTGTTATTTATTTACCCATTACCCATATCATATTTATTGAGAAAATTGAAGTAAAGGTAACTTTTAAGTCTTGAATGAACAAACCATTATTTTTTATTAAAATATACAAAAAGAGACATCTGTTGGGAGAACTTAAAAAGACTTGTTAGCAGTATCATTTTTTGTATCTTTTTTATTTTTTTCTTTGTTGTTGATGTTATTATTGATGTTGTTGGTGGGGTTGGTATTGTTGGAACATGTGGTGCTGGTGTTGTTGATGGTGTTGGAATATATGGTGTTGTTTTTTCTTTGTTGATGTTATTGTTGATGTTGGTGTTGGTTTTGGTGGTGTTGAAATAGATTCCCCAACTACTGCAACTGATGAATCAGTTGTTGGAATAAATTCAACAGCTCTTTCAAGAGATGACCCATCTATTGCAACACACGGATCAACTGTTGGAACAAATCAAATCACTAGCAAGGCTGGTTTGATTTATTCGAACAGATGACCCATATGTTGCAAAATGTCGACCATTTTTTGCAACAGATTCATAGCCTGTTACAAAAGATTGCTTATCTGTTAAATAGATAGGCAATCTATTGCAATAAATGGGTCATTTGTTTGAACGCTTGTTGTACTGTGTTATATTTATTCAATTTTGTGTTTCCCTTTTTCAAAATAATGCAGACATAAATTATAATGTTCTTTTTGTTCTTCTCTTCTTTGACATCAATTATTTTTCTCTTGTTTGTAGATATAAGGAAGTGAAATTTGATCAACTTTTGTCCGACCAACACAAAAGGCTAAAGTAAAGATAGGTTCGAAGGAATAAGTTTCTTGTAGATGGAACCACTTTATATATGGGAGGTATGTATTATTGATCATGTTATAGTGAAAACACATATAGAGTACACTGATTTTGTGAATGTTATTTTTTGCCGATTAGGCATTGATCATTCAAATAAGATATCTGCAATTTTACAGTTAGGTTTGATAGGTTCTAACTAATAAGGATAAGGGACCTTGTAGGTGGTGTCGATATCCTGCTACGGTTTAATGATGGTTTTGCAAATATTTATGTGTCAAGTTTGGTGAATGGATCAAGTTTTAATGGAATTTTAAAAAGATTCAATAGTGATTGGACTGATTTTTAGGGTTCAATGGACTTTTGAAAGGCCTCCGAAGTCTCACATTATTGCAATCAAGAATGAAAATCAATATAGTTATTGTCCTAACCTAAATTTATATGGTTTGGTTGCTCGGGGAGATGATTATACAATAAAAGGTGCGGTAGAAAAATACTTGTGAGGGAAAAGGGGAGTTGATGAATATTATATCATTTCAAACCTTATTAAAGAAGAAACACAGGGTACCAAGGAATGTGTAGCGAATCTGGACGATAAAATTGACTTTAAAAAATCTGAATCAAATGCAAATATGAAAGTGTATCAAAAAATGAAAATTCGTCAGTCGTCTCTCTCAAAGAAAAATTATGCAGCTGGCCACTTTGCTAAGTAACTGCAACTAGTTAGCGTGGTCGGAATGATCACTTCCAGAGAAAATAATAGAACACCAAAGGAGCAGTTTTGCAGGCACCAAGGATTGAAATAATGTACAACAAAGTTTGCATTCTTTACTGTACATCTTTTCAACCCTCGATGCCTGCAAAGCTGCTTTTTTGGTATTTTGTTATTTTTTTGTAGATGATTATTCCGACCATGCTAACTAGTCACAGTTCCCTAAAGTGTCCAGCTACAGTATTTTTCTTTGAGAGAGACGACTGACGGATTTTTATTTCTGGATACACTTTCATGTTTGCACTGATTCAGATTTCTCATGTTTTAAGTTGATTACATTAGCCAGATTCACTAGAAGTTCCTTGTATGCTACCCTATGTTTCCTCTTCAATTAGGTCTCAGATGATATAGTTTTTATTAACCCCCCTTCCCTCGTAGGTATTCTCCTATGGCTCCTTCTGGCATATAATCATCTTCTCGAACAACCCATCTATATAAATTTGGGCCAGGAGATTTTCAATTAGCTATCCGTTCTTATTTGTTGTAGTGGTTGGCTTTGAAGGCCTTCTCAAAGTCCAGTGCACCCTTAAAGTCAGTGCAATCGCTATTGGATCTCTCAATGACACCGAATATTGATCCCTTCTTAAAACTTGACACGCATAAACATGAGCAACAACCGTTATTAAATCATAATAGTGTATCGGCTTCATCTTCATGGTCCCTCGGCCTTATTAATTTAAACCTATTAAACTTAACTGTACAATGTAGAATCTTGTTTGAATAATTAATGCTCAATCGGTTAAAAACTGCATTCACAAATTTATTGTACTTTGTGTGTGTTGTCATGATGACTTTATCATTAATACATAACTTCCACACATGAAAGTGGATCCATCCATCTGCACGCATCTTATTCTTTCTAGACCATCTATGGCTTAATTTGAATAAATAGATCCATCCATCCATCTGCACGCATTTGCACATCTGTTAAAATCATCACACAATTATAGGCATCTGTTACAACGGATAATAAATATGTTACAACAAATGACTTATCTATTGGAAATAATCAAACAGATATATATACATATGTTGCAACAGATTGACAATATATTGTAAATTATCAAATAGATTAGATATATTTTGCAATAGATTGCCCATCTGTTGGATTTATTTTAAAGTAATTTTCTTTTTGAAATAAAACAAAGATAAAATATTGTATTTAGATCATTTTTTTTAATTTCCATAATCAAAAAGTCACCAATTTTATTTAATTAAGGGATGTAATTATACATAACTCCACTTTTAGATATAACTGATACGAATTTGGACAAGGTGATTCTGCGCGACTCCTTGCGGAAACTTCAAAGGAAGATTCATGAACTCTAGTGGGAGTTGGGCGCCATGAGAGCAAGACTGGGGAGGGCCCTGCAGCTGCCGGATTACGATTGACCGGTTGACAACAACAACAACAATAATAATAATAATAATGCTAAAAATAATAATTACGCTATGTTTTTTATTTTAGCATATGTATTTTATTTTATTATATCGGATCTACCTAAGGGAGGAACCTAATGTATGTTTTGTTTTTTACTGTATATTTGTATATAATAGATTCAAAAATCTATGTTTGCTCGACTTAGGCTTTTTAGTGCTTATTTAATTTTCATTCTGTCTATTTCTTATTCTTAACATGTCGACAATTAGAGGTATGGATTTAGCGTTTGTGGCAATGGATGGTTAATCTATTGCGACAGATGGATCATATATTGCAACAGACCGCTTTTAATAAAAAAATATGGTTATTGTTATTGAAAGGGTGAAAATTCATGAGTTTTCAATTATTTAATATGAGTTTGTAAATAAATAATAAGGAAATAAATGATAAACACATTTTATAACCATTTTTAACGGTTATTTAATTTTAATAATTGATGTTAATATTAAATAGGTGACATATCATGACTTTTCACCATTTTTGTTTTTAAATCTGTTTTTAATTTATATAATAAAAAAATTACCAATTTGGATTAATTATGAATAAGATAATTATTAAAAAAGAGGTGAACAATTGTGAATTTTCATCTAACACATTCAAAATAGCTGATGAATCAAATTCTCCATCTGTTGCGACTGATGAATCAGTTGTTAGAAGAAATCAAAAATACTCATTCAACAGACGGTCCATCTGCCGCAACAGATATTCCATATGTTACAACAGATGGTAAATTTATTACGACAGATGGGTTATTTGTTGCAATAGATGGACTTTCTATTGCAACGAATAAATAAAACGATTATTGTTAAAAGAAACGGTTATTGAAAAGGTGAGAAGTCTTCCATTATTTAATTGAGAAAAAATAGTTATTTAATTTTAAGAACTAATTAATATTAAGAAGCTGAAAATTCATGACTTGTCACAATAATCAAAAGGTCACCAGTTTGATTTAATTAAGTCATTTCTTTTCACAGAAAATAAAATATCAACAGTTTGAATGTAATTAATAAAATGAAGGAGAACAGTCGTGCCTTTTTTCCTACCAAGTTCAAATTCAATCCTCAATAGGTCTATCTTTACTCTTCATTCTACTCTACTTTATTTATTTCTTGTATCTTGTCTTTCATATTACATCCTCAACCACTTCTCTTCAAAGAGCACATTCCTTTCTCGCTGAGGTAAAATTTTTTTGTGTGTAAGTCTACCAGTTGGTAGTATACGTTGTATTATATTTGGACTCTTTTCTTTAATTTTGCGTTTATATTTTTTGTCAATTCATTTGTGTTCTAGATATGGTTGATCCTATTTGGGACATTGCTATGTTGCGCAACATACGGAAACTTTAGAGGGAGGTTAATGATCTGGAGCGGGAGTTGGCCGCTGTGAGAGAAAGGATGCTCCGAGAGATTTGCAGGCTGAGGAGTGCCCTGCTGCTGCCGGTTGACAATTGGCTAGCTAAGATTAGTAATAATAATAATAATAAAAAAAAATAATACTAATAATAATAATAAAAAATAAAATAAAAAATAATAATAATAATTAGGTGATGTTTTTTCTTTTAGCATATGTATTTTTATTTATCTATATTGGATCTAGCTACATAATGTATTTTGTTTTTGTTTAATGAAAAATTTATGTTTGGTCAAGTTTGACTTTTTAATTATTATTTAATTTTTATTCTGTCTATTTCTTCTTCTCAACAAATATGTTGACGGTTGGATATAAGGAATAATTTTGAATCCAGTAGTAATAGCAAGAGTTTTGAGTTCTTTCAACAGATGGACCATCTGTTTAAATAGATTGGTCATCTGTTAGGTTTATAGAAGGAACTGTATTGTGTTGATCCAACAGATAACCTATCTATTGCAACAGATTTTTCATCTGTTGGCGGAACATATTCCAGTTTGATGAACTGCATTGTGTTCTTCCAGCAAATGTCCATCTGTTGCAATAGATGGGTAGTCTGCTGAAAATAATTTTGAGTTCCTATTTTATCTCTTTTTATTGATGCACAAATTAATAAAAAAGATATTTTATATAATAAATAATAACATTTACGTCCACAACAATGAGTTAAAAATATTAAAGTCCATCACAAACAACAACACAAGTTTTACTATTACAACGATCATGGTGGATTACGATCTGAGCATGTAGTTCTTTTGTGGTTAGCGTTCTTACATATGGAGCACTTATTTTTTCTTGATGGGAATGATTCTCCAACACCATGCCTCCTCTTATATCGCCTTCTTCCCGGTTTGATAGTGCTTGGGTCAATATATGGAGGAGGTATTAATCTCCCCAAAAGCTCTTTAGGAATAATCCAAGATTCTTTGAGAGACACTGGATTATATTCTCACTATATATATTTCCATCGAATAATATGAAGACAAGCACTCATAAATTATAGTTCCATATTGTGAACCGTATGGGGCTTGAAGCGCTGCCATAACATATGGACAGGATATTTTGTCTAAGTCAAAAATTCTACACGTACAAGATCTTGTTTGAAGATTGACCGTGGCAACATCACCATGACAATCGATACTGAACTTGTAATCTTCTATTTGATGAGCAAATAACCTATTACCCAAATTGATGTTCATTGATATTTGTTTTTTCGCTTCTCGAACAAATTTGGATCATCCATTCACGAACTACATACGTCTTTCGTGAAATAATTGCCATACTTCTTGTTTATTTCATCAAATAGTGCCATGATGAGAAATTCTCTTTCAGCGCCAAACAATGAATTCACTGATTCAACTATGTTTGACATCATAATATACAAAAGAATCAATTAGTACGACATCATATTAAAGTTGTAACTCAAATAAGATATTAAATTCATAATCATGTACCTATTTGCCAGACAAAATGCCCATCTCCATCTCTCGAAACCGACATGTATGAGACGTTATGTTGTCTTGGAATGCATATCTATTATTTGATTGAAATGGTCAAAAAAATCATCTCTATTATATGTTTTAGCTGCTCTATAAAAAAAGATCACGACCCTTTCGTTATGAAAGTTGTTTTGAATATTATCTCCAAGATGCCTCATGCAACAATCAAAGTGAGCTGAAGTGTAGAAAATTGAAACCATCTTTGGAATACTTGGATGCCTATACGATATAAAATGCAACTCTTCGGTATCTTCGATGCAGCTTCACATTTGTTCAAAAAAATATCCATACGAGTCATCACATTCCTTATCCGCTACACAAAAAGTGACAAGAAAAATGTGCCTCTCTGCATCCTGTGCCACCGTTACTAGAAAAACTCCATCATACTTACTCCCAAGAAAGTATCATCGATGGCTATGACTTTTCTCAAATGATGAAAATCAAGAATTCAAGCACCATAGGATACAAAAAAGTACTTGAACCTTCAATTTTTTTCAACATGCAACGCCATCTTACTTCCAGGATTTATTGACTCAAGCATGTAATGGTAGGCATTAAGGACTGCATACCCGTGCTCGTGTGTCCCCCTAAACAAGTCCTTTTCAATCTCTATGGTCATATATATATTCCAACAACTGAATGTAACACCTAATTCTTTAAGGAGTTGATTGGCCATATCATTTGTAGAAGGGCCTTTGCCATTGGGGAATCTATTCTGGAAATATTGATCGAGGACCTCTGCCGTGGCGTAAGGATTTTGGATCGTAATGTGCTCCGAACCACATGTAAGATACTTTTTATAAACATTAATGACAAATCCATTAGAACTTAAGTATTTCATAGCCCTCAACCACCACTTGCAATTCGAATTAGTGCATCTAAAGAAAAAAAATATTGCTCAAATTAATCACCTTCTTTAGTCTGAATTTTTTTTTAAAGCAAGCAATAAACAAAGAAGTAGATAGTTTTTTCTTATCCTTGAATGACATTCCCCTGTAAAAGCCAGTCTCGTAATCTTAGTAATTTCCCAACTGTGTTGATTGAGAAGAACTGCCCACCGTATTGCTCGCAACAACGGACATAGGTGTTTGATCATCATCTAAAATATTCATGTCTATATCATCCAGCTTATCATCAAAGATGCTTGTTGTTTTTATTCTTCTACATTTTGGTTCTCATTCTCTCTCAATTCTTCAACTACGTACACCCATAAACCGGCCTAGCTGAATCACTAATATAAGCACGCAACTGAACTTGATCAGTTATCTTGAAAGGTAGTACCCTCTGATTTTCAAAGGAGCTATGCATGTAGCTGGTGATTAGTTCTTTCGGTTGACATTTTATACCACAATAGCTAATGATTAAGTTCACAAAATCATCATACGAAACATTACTTTGGACTGTCATAGCTATATTCTCTGGAACTTCACCCTCCTTCTAACGCTATACATATCGATTGCTCTTCTTGATCCATTCACCATGACAATCTAACCCTATTGTCATTGATCCCCCCATTAGTGGTACCTAAATAAAGACATTTGTTAAGAAAAGTTAATAATGACATCATAACAAAATTAATAGTGATTTTATAGTGTCGTAACATAAACTCTAACAGATGAGTAATCTATTGAAACTGGTGAATAATATGTTACAACAGGTTAGTTATATGTTGCAACGGATGAATCACCTGTTGGTAATTCATATTATAGTACTATAGAACCTGAAGTTGATTCCAACAGATGAGTCATCTGTTGGAATAGTTGACTCATATGTTGCAACAACTTATAAATATGTTGCAACAGATGAATCACTTATTGGGATGTACTATAGAACCTTTGAAGCTGATTCCAACAGATGAGTGACATGTTGCAACAGATAAATAACCTGTTGCAACAGATTAGTTACCTATTTCAACAGACGACTCGTCTATTAGAACCAAGTTCAGGTTCTATTGTTACACGTGCGAGGCACGGGTTATTTAAAAGTTACACATGCGAGGCACATACGGCTAAACTAGTATTATAAAAAGGACAAAGGAAAAAATATAAAGAAGACTACAAAAAGTAGTGATCAAATTATAAAACAGAACTAATATTATCGTATGATATCTCTTAATTATTGGCTTATCTAAAAGAAAACTTGATTCCTCAAGAACTTAACACTACAAGCTAGTGTTTGGTAAGGTTCCAATTCTGTAATTAACTAAAAAATTAATAAAGAAGTTACGGACCTAGGGCTCGTTTGGTTGTGAAAAAGTTATTTTGCAATTAATTATTTTTATGATGGAGTTGTTATTCCACACTTGTTATGGGATAAAATCTATATCTATATCTATATCTATATCTATATCTATATCTATATCTATATCTATATCTATAATCTATAATCTATAATATATTAAAATTGTGAAGACCCTTTAAAAAGTGATTTGAACTTTTTGTCCTCTATTAAAATACTCCGCTTTAGACTAAATCATCTTCACCTTTTTTTCTAATTAAATAACTTAAAAATAAATTACTTCAACTTGACTTTTCTCAATTTTGGTCTCCTATTTGGTTTGTGAGACAACTTTTTTATGCTATAACTTTCCTTATAACATTAATAAACTGATTATTTAAGGTGAAAATAATTTAAAATAATAATTAAATTTCAACGAAAATCAAGCATAGAAGTCTAAACTTTTAAAAAGACTATATCAACTTTTTGTAAAAAATATGTTCTGAGAACTTTCAAAAAGAAATTTTCTTAAAGTTCCAAGAGGAACTGTCGTTTCTTAACCTTTAATATTAGTTTTTATTTTTGGAAAATTTCATTTATATGACTTAAAAATAAATGACTTCTAAATTACATGATAAAAAGAAAACCAAAGATATTTATTAGTTTTTATTTTTGGAAAATTCATTTATATACTTTAAAAACTAAAGACTTCTAAAATACATGATAAAAAAGAAAATCAAACACAACTATAACACTTTTTTTTACAAATTTCTATATAAGTTATAATTTTAGTTATAATACGATTATAACTTTTTCTTTATCCTTTTTATATTTTGATCAAATTAAATAAAAAAACTATGGTCCTTCATCTTCTTCAGGTTTTCTTCTTATTTCGATTTTGATTTCTTTTATTTAATATCTTTATTTATTAAAGATTACGTATGAATTATAAACAATCAACAATTGACTATGAACAATTTCAGGTCTTCTTCCTCAAATTTATCGTAACTTTTTTTAGCTTTATATGTTTCTGACTTTTTCTATTTTTGACTTTTATTAATTTTATATTCATGTATTGAAACTCATTCTTTCACACTTTAACATTGACAAACCTTCTCTATTTATGCATCTTACTAATATGCCATTGTTTAAACGTGCAGGCAAATTCAAAATCAATTTCAAGTTTTGGAGTTCTATTAATGCAAATTATATGTTAGAAAAGATTCTTTCTTAAAAGGTAAAATATAATGTAAATGAGTTATTACTGAAAATTTTGATTGTTGTAGTCTTTTTCATCAGTTTGGAATCACGGATATATCAGAAACAATCTCTCCTCTTCTACAAGGAAAAGGTTAGATTAGTGTATATCCTCCTCGAACTTTACTTATAAATTACACTAAATATATTATTATTGTTGTTGTATTTTAGCATACGAGTTCTCCATTCAGGTCCAAATTACATTTTACTTAAACTCAATTGTTATTTTTATTAATATTTTATGGTAATTGATGGATTGACATGACGTACACGTGCAACGCACGTACACTTGACTAGTAACAATATAATTTTAAGATAAGTTATTGCACAATATTATCCGAGATCGTTTAATACAAGGAACAAGGGATAACTAATCTCTGGAATTAATATTAGGATGAATTTATCCCATGTTTAATTGAGATAAAATCATGAAATAACTTATCCCGGAATTAGTTTCCCAGTATTGTAGGATTATTTTTTATCTTACTGAAATAATAATTTCGAAATAACTATTTCCCAAATCAAACTAGCCCTTAGGGATCGTTTGGTTGGGAAAAAATTATCCTGGGATAATCAATCACGAGATTAGTTATTTCAAAATTAGTTATCCCACCATTTAAATTGGATAACTTATCCCATCACTATGGTGCAAATGGTGGAATAAATAATTCCGGTGCTAACTAATATCTCACATCAAACATGGAATAAACTAGTCCTTTATTTTATCTCGGGACTATTTATCCTTTATACCTCACACCAAATGATCCCTTAGGGGTCATTTGGTGTAAGCTATTAACATACATAGTTTTGGGATAAAATAATAGTCCCGGGATAAAAAATTTGGTGTCTTATTTCGTTGTTAAGTTTGGGATAACTTATCCCGAGATTAACAAATAGTATCGGAATGAGTTATCCTATTTTTTGGGTGGTATAGATAATTTTATCATGATTTACCTTGGGATAAAGGCATAAAATGACAAAATTACACTCCAAACTTTTTTGATATATATATATATATATATATATATATATATAGAGAGAGAGAGAGAGACATACACACTTTACTTATATATAAGAGAGGATCTTGAGATTTTGGTAGTCCTCACAAGGGCTTTTTTGATATTCTATATTTTTGGTGAAATAAAATTGTTACACATGACAGTTAATGATGTCTTTTTATTACATATTTCCATTTTCGCCCTTATTCTCTTATTAAGACCACCCCACTTGGGTTTTTCTAATTGATTTTTCTTTTCACTTGTTAGATTACTATTTAATTAAAACTTTCTTCATTTTAAATCAACAATCACTTAAAAAAAATCAAACTAACTTTTAATACGAAATTAAAATTTCCAATGATTTTCAACTACAACCTCATAGTTCGTTTGATATAATTATAATAAATAATATCTTATATTTATTTTTTCTCGTGGACATGAAAAAGTATAAGACAATAATTAAAATGGAAGAATAAGTTACTCTTGTAAGGGGTGTATAAAAAATAAACATAATAAGTAAATAGACCGAATGGAGTAATCTATTAATATGGTTTGATAATCATTTAATATCCTTGCAGATCCTTATTAAGCTAATTTATTTAAAGGCTCCTAATTGATGTTATAATTATTATAACATAAACATGAAAGCATTCACTTTTTTTCTAAATGATTTCATAATATGAAAAAAATATAATTTGCAAAAACTATTGCCACTAAAATTATGAGGAAAATTTAAACTCAATAAATATCAAAATAAATTTCTTTTTAGCTATAACTAAGAAATAAATACTCAATTTTATAAAATATCAATATTCTTTTTGTATTTATCATCTTCATCGAAGAATAATTATTAAATATTTTAAATCATGCCATTATATAAAATATCAAATTACTTGCAACTTTTAGATATATTCTAATTCTCTAGTAATATCTTTTTCGTCATGAATAATATTTTTAATTTAAAATTATCTACTTATGTGATTAACAACTCTAATAATTATGAAAACTTATTAACAAGACCTGTTTAACAGACCATTAGATGTACTAATTATAAAGTACAAAAAAATATAATGTAAAATATATTTTTAAATTAAAATCATTATTTTTATACTTTGAGTTTGGGTCCGGACTTAGCACGGGCCTTGTGAAACTAGTACTATATATAAGAGAGAATGTGAGATTTTAGTAGTTCTTTGTAAGACCCCGCAAAATTCTAGTTAAGTCAGTCCTAATAGCATGCTAAAATAGGTTCCAAACTTAAAAAATTTTAGCTAAGTATTGACAATTAGTCTCAATTTTTGCCTCGATATTTCAATGATTTTGTTTTTGGTCTTTTCGACCTTAGATTACCAATTTTTCAATTGATTCATGATCAGGGATGTCAATAGGTCACCCTGGGTGAGTTTTGGATTTTTCAAATGTCGTTAAAAGCTTATTTAACGTACCGCATCGGCCATCGCATCGACAGTATGATCACCAGTGTCAAGCGTGCAATTTCCAGTGAGACAATGCAATCTCGATGTGTCGTGTTAGCCATCGCGTTGATCCCATCGACATGACAAATCGGGTATCGCGTCACTGGGCAGTTTTTGCTCATTTAAAAATCTATCTTTCCAAAGGAAATTGAGTCATTTCCCCTCACCCAATTCAGCTAAAACACAAAATTAAACCCTCAAAAAGGCAAATCATTTTCATTAAAATCCTCTCAAGAACAAACTTTAATTCATCAAACTCAAGATCAAGTTCCAAGAAATTCCCTACAATCTTCAAGAAATTAACTATCAAGGTATGTTAGGTGTTCATCCTTGGGTTTCCTTCCACCCTTGGAGTTCAAGAACCCTTTTTAAATTACAAGTTTATTGATTTCATGATTTACATGTTTGAATTGGATTGTATAAATGTATGTATTGATGTTTGTTTTTCAAATCAAGATTCATTACAAGTTTCTAGTGAATTAATTAGCATGTATGTAGAATTATGTGGTTCTTATGTTAAACCCTTCAATTTACAAGTTGAATGTTGTAACCATGATATTTATATCTTGATGAATTCCATATGCATTAATTATTCTCCCTAAGTGTTTGATAAAATGTCTATGTGAATTGAATAGTGAACTCATGACATGATTTCATGTGGTCCCATTTATGTACAAATTCATGCCTCTCAAGTGTTTGACAAAATGTCTAAATGAATGCATGATGAATACGTAATTGATGTAATGCTTTCAAGATATTTCCATGTTTTGCTATTGATGCTATCGATTTCTAGGGGTATTCAATACCCAAAAATCTAGTTGTTTACCTAGAATTATAGTAGCTATAAAATAGTCTCAGTAATGTCATGAACAGTAGTACTAAGACAGTTACAGAACTCAGTGAACTCAGTCTGGTTCAGTCAGTTAACATGGCCAGTAGTAGTTCAGTCGATCCTAGTACAGTCTAGTGATTAGTTCAGTGTCTATTCAGTTGGGAGTAGGATTCAGCACCAAGCAAACCTAGGGATGGAGGCTCACCTGTCAGTTGAGGGTGTGACCTTTAGTAGCAGTCCCTTAGTTCCAGAACTACATAGCCAGCGTAGGTTAAATATATCAACCTGCCAGTTGAGGATTGATAAAGTATTCACCTGCCAGTTGAGGGTAACATATATCTCACCTGCGAGATGAGAGTGATTCTCTAGTGGATCCACATAGCTATTATTAGTACCTGTGGCACGGTTCTAGTACCTTTCCAACTAGGGTCACAGGTTGGACCTCAACTCAGTTTATAATCAGGGTATGTCGATTAGATAAACACTCCCACAGTTTCAGTTTCAGACTCAGTAGAGAACTCAGTTCAGTTCTACAGAATTAGGACTGCTAGAAATAGTCACCAAGTTATCAGTAATACAGTTATTAGTAAACTCAGTTATCAGTCACTCAGTTATCAGAACTCAGTATTCAGTTTTAGTATGATCTTAGATACATTATATATATATGTATATCCACAGTACTACATAATGAGCGTTTACAGCAGTTTCAGTTTTTCATGTACTCTCATTTAGTTATTTCATGATGTTCATTCAGTCAGTTATCATCTCATGTATATGAACCTAGTTATATCAGCCTAACTCACTTAGCATACCAGTACATTTAAAATACTGACGCATACCCTTTCTTTTATGCTATGATGTCTCATATCATAGGTTCAGATGCATGGGCTCCTGACAGTACTTAGCAGCTCAAGTTATCAGTGGCAGTTATAGTGGTGAGTCCTCATATTTTAAGAACATAGTTATTATTTCAGTATTCCAGTAGTTCAGTATGTTTAGTAGTCTATGTTAGTTGGGGACTTGTCCCATCAACTCCCTATTCAAATAGTTAAAGGCTTTTAAACTAGGCTATTTCAGACAGATGTTTGGTTTTTAGTATTACTATTAGTATTCAATATTTATTTCAGTATTTTGAGAACTATAAGGCATTTCAGTTATATTTCTGCATATATTATTAGTATTATTATTCACTGTTCACAGCAGGTACCAATCATGGGTTAGCTTGTGGTTCTTCGAGATTGTAAGCATCGTGTGACGTCCAGGGTGTAGACTCGGGGGGTTACAAACTTAGTATCAGAGCCTAAAGTTCAATAGAGTCCTAGGGAGTCTAAAATTCGTGTCAAGCAGATCCTTGTGCATGGGTGTGTAGCGCGCCGCACTTATGGACAAGAGGCTATGAGGTATTTTTAGGAAAAGTTTACCTTCTTTCAGTATTCATATCGTGCAAGTGATTGTGAGATCAAGTTAAACTCTATGTGTTATCCAAGTTTCCCCTTCCATTTACAGAATATGCCTCCCAAAAAGACTAACGAAAGAAGAACTGGAAACCAGCCAGCACCTCCGCCCGTTCAGGCAGATCCCTTAGATGAGCATGTTTCTCATGCAGAATTTAGATCATCTTTCACCACTCTAGCCCATTTTGTAGCAGACTAGAATAAACACCCAGCTGCTGTTTAGGCCAACCCAGTGGCCAATAATGTTGCATCTAGAATACAAGACTTCACCCGAATGAACCCTCTTTTATTTTCAAGGTCTAAGTCTGAAGAGGACCCACATAAATTTCTTGACATGGTGCAGAAGGACATAGATATTATGGGGTAACAGCTAGTGAGAGTGCTGAGTTAGCTGCATATCAATTACAAGATATGGCTCATACATGGTTTAAGCAGTAGAAGGAAGATATAGCCGCAGATGCAAGGCCTATAGAATGGAAGGAGTTTGTTACTCCTTTCTAGATAGGTTTTTTCCAATAGAGTTAAGGAAACTAAGGTGTTAGGAATAATTAACTTAAAGCAGGGCAACATATCAGTGAAGGAGTACTCTCTCAAGTTTACTCAATTAGCCAGATATGCTCCTCATGTGGTAGCTGATAGCTGATCTAAGATGAGTAAATTTGTGTTTGGTATATCTGACAGTGTGGTTAATGAGTGTACGACTGCTATACTAATTAAGGAGATGGACTTGGCTAGGTTGATGGTCCATGCTCCAGATAGAGGATCATAAAACTAAGGAGAAAGAAAGAGAGAATAAGAGGGCTTGAATGAGTAGCTTCAACTTTAGTCAGCATAAGTCAGAGGGTGGTAATCGTCCTCAGTTCCACCCAAAATCTTCAGTTCCAGCTTCGTCCTCAGCCAGTTGTCCAGTGCCTAAGTTCATAAATGGTAATAAGGATAGGTCACCAGGATCTAAGTCTCAAGGTAGCGTTAGTATTTCTTGAACAAATCCTCTTTGCCAAATGTGTGACAGAAATCATTGGGGTATCTGAAGAGCTGGCACCGATGTGTAATTCAGGTATGGCAAGCCAGGTCATAGAATCAGAGATTGTCCTCAGTCAGGTTCACAGGGTCTATATAATCATCCCCCAGCAGAGTCCAGTCGCCCGTCTCAGTAGGGTGCTGCTTCTAGTGCCACCAGTGGGCAACACCAAAATAAGCTTTATGAACTTCAGTCCCGACAGGATAAAAAAATCTCTCCTGATGTGGTCACTGGTACGTTACATTTTTATGATTTGCTAGATCCAGGAGCCTCTTTGTCCTTTGTAACTCCTTATATAGTTGTTAACATTGGAGTCGGTCCCGAAATCCTAACAGACCCCTTCTCAGTCTCTATCATATTGGGTAAGTCTATCATAGCCCGGCGGGTATACAAAAACTGTCCGATTATAGTATCTCAGAAAGTTACTTCAGCAGACTTAGTAGAGTTAGAGATGATAAATTTTGACGTCATTCTTGGTATGGATTGGCTTCATTCATGATATGCTTCAGTTGACTGTAGAAATAGAGTTGTCTATTTTCAGTTCCTGAATGAACCTGTCCTAGAATGAAGGGGTAGTACTTCAACACTTAGGGGTCAGCTTGTTGGTCAGCTTATTTCCTATCATAGAGCGAGAAAAATAATATCTAAGGGGTATGTCTATCATCTCGTTTGAGTTAAAAACTCTAGTTTTGAGACCCCTAATCTTGAGTCAGTTTCAGTATCACGTGAATTCCAAGATTGTTTCCCGAAGATCTTTCCAGAGTTTCTCCCGAGAGGGAAATTGACTTTTGAATAGACCTTCTTTCAGATACTCATCCTATCTTTATTCTGCCATACAGAATGGCTCCTGCTGAATCAAAGAACTAAAAGAACAGTTGAAAGACCTTCTAGATAAGGGATTTATCAGACCAAGTATTTCATTGTGGGGCGCACCAGTTTTATTTATATGTAAGAAAGATAGTTCTCTCAGAATGTGTATTGACTATCGTCAGTTGATCAAAGTCACCATCAAGAATAAGTACCCACTTCCCAGAATTAATGACTTGTTTGACCAACTTCTGGGTGCCAGTTATTTTTCTAAGATAGACCTTATATCAGGCTATCATCCTCTCAGAGTCAGAGAATGTGATATTCTGAAAATAGTTTTTAGAACTCGGTATGTTCACTTCAAATTTCTAGTCATGTCATACCAATGCCCCAACAGCTTCATGGACTTGATAAACCGCGTGTTCAAGTAGTACTTGGACATTTTCATCATAGTCTTCATAGATGACATTCTTGTCTACTCCCACAGTGAACATGATCATGCAGACCATCTAAGAATAGTATTATAGACCCTTAGAGCCCATCAATTGTTCACCAAATTTAGTAAATGTGAATTTTGGCTAAGGTCAGTAGCTTTTCTTGGTCATATAGTTTCCGATGATGGAATTAGAGTTGATCCTCAAAAGACTAAAGTAGTGAGAAACTGGCCCAAGCCTATCTCTCCATCAGATATCAGGAGTTTCTTGGGTTTGACTGGATATTACCGATGGTTTGTTAAAGGATTTTCATCTATTGCATCCCCCATGTCTAGATTGACTCAAAAGAAAGTCAAGTTTAAGTGGTCAGATTCTTGTGAGATGAGTTTTTAAGAATTGAAGATCTACTCACTACCGCCCATATTTTGACTTTACTAAATGGTTTAGATGGATTTTTTGGGTATTGTTATGCTTCTAGAGTTGGTCTGGGGTGTGTTTTGATGAAGAGAGGTAAGGTCATAGCCTATGCCTTTAGACAACTTAAGACCCATGAAAATAATTACCCAACCTATGATCTTGAGTTAGCAGTTGTAGTATTTGCCTTAAAGATTTGGAGGCATTATTTGTATGGGGTATATGTTGATGTGTTCACAAACCATAAAATTTTTCAGCATGTATTTTCTCATAAAGACTTGAACTTGCGTCAGAGAAGGTCGTTAGGGTTGTTGAAAGTTTATGAAATGAATGTTCTGTATCATCCGAGCAAGGCCAATGTAGTGGCTGATGCTCTCAGTAGATTGTCCATAGGTAGTGTTGCTCACGTTGGGGATGATAAAAAGAAGTTAGTTCAGGAAGTTCATCAACTTGCCAGGTTGGGTGTTCGTTTGGTTGATTCAGATGAGGGTAGTGTTTGGGTATAGAATAGTTTAGAATCATCACTGGTCTCTGAAGTAAAAGAAAAGAAGGACAGAGATCCTAGTTTACTTAAGCTGAAAGAGTCAGTCGGAGACCAGAAAGTAGAGGTTTTCTCTGAAGGGGGAGATGGTGTGCTGTGTTGCTAGGGTAGACTATGTGTTCCATGTGTGGATGGAATGAGGCAGCAGATTCTTATAGAATTGAAAGGTGTGCGTTACTCGACTCACCCATGGGACACTAAGATGTACCGTGATTTATTTGAGATTTATTGGTAGAGTGAGATGAAGAGAGACATTGCAGAGTTTGTGGGTAAATGCTCTACGTATTAGCAAGTGAAGATTAAGCATCAGAATCCTAGTGGGTCTATACAGCAGTTTAGTATCCCCACTTAGAAGTGGGAGGAAGTGAACATGTACATTGTGACAGGTTTGCTTCGTACTCGTCGTCAGCATGATTTGATTTGTGTCATTGCAGATAGAATGACCAAATCAGCCTATTTTTTATCAGTTCATACCTCTTACTCAGCTGAGGATTATGCCAAGCTCTATGTTAGAGAGCTGGTCAGATTGAACGAAGTTCCATTATCCATCATTTCAGATAGAGGTACGTAGTTTACCTTTCATTTTTGGAAAGCCTTCCAAAAAGGTCTTGGTACCCAAGTTCACCTCAATACAGCCTTCCACCCTCAGACAGATCGTTAAGCAGAAAGGACCATTCAGAGTTTAGAAGATATGTTAAGAGTGTGTGTCATTGACTTTAAGGGTAGTTGGGATGACCACTTTTCTTTGATTGAGTTCGCATATACTAACAACTATCATTCATGTATTCAGATGGCTCTATTTGAGGCACTTTATGGGAGGAGATGTAGGTCTTCTATTGGTTGGTTTGAGGTAGGAAAGACTGCGTTGGCAGGGCCTAACTTAGTATTTGATGCCTTAGAGAAGGTTCAGTTTATCAGGGAGAGGCTTAAGACATCTCAGAGCCAACAGAAGTAATATGCAAATGTGAGAAGAAAAGATCTCAATTTTGAGATTAGTGATTTTTCGTACTTGAAAATCTCTCCCATAAAGGTAGTGAAGAGGTTCGGTAAGAAGGGGCAGATTAGTCCCCGATATGTCGGTCCTTACAAAATTCTCAGCCATTTTGGAAAGGTAGCTTACAAGCTTGAGTTACCTTCAGACTTAGCTTCAGTACACCCAGTGTTTCACATCTCCTTACTAAAGAAATGCATTGGTGACCCAGTAGTTTTAGTCCCTATAGAGGGTATAGATGTTCAGAACAGTCTCTCTTATGAGGAAGTCCCATCCAAAATCCTTCATCATCAGATTCGCTGACTGAGGAACAAAGAAGTTCCTTTGGTCAAAGTTCTTTGGCAGAATCAGTCCGTTGAGGAAGCTACTTGGAAAACAGAAGCAGACATGCGAACCAAGTATCCTCACCTCTTCTCCGCAAACTCAGACTCAGCTTAAGGTAACAGTCTTCCTTAGATTTACTCAGTTCCATGCTCAGATTTTCTTTATAAATTTGGTATCAATTACCATTGCATATCGTCCTCATGACAGTCATACATTCATGAATCAGTTCAGTCATGTAATCATCCTTCAGTTATTCATGTTCAGTATGAAAACTCAGTTTATCAGTAGTTTTATTCATGTAATCATGCTTTGATTATGCATGTTCAGTATGTAAACTCAATCTATTAGTATTCTCAGCTTAGTCAATCTCATTCGAGGATGAATATTCTCAAGGGGGAGATATTGTAATACCCCACAAAATCCTAGTCATTTCAGTCCTAATAGAATGCCAAAAGAGGTCCCAGACTTGGAAAATTTTAGTTCAGTATTGACACTTAGTCTCATTTTTTGCCTCGATATTTCAATGACTTTGTTTTCGGTCTTTTCGACCTTGGATTATCGATTTTTCAATTGATTCATGATCATGGATGATAATAGGTCACCTCGGGTGAGTTTCAGATTTTTTGAACATCATTAGAAGCTTATTTGGATGTCCAAAACTGTGGGTCGATGCGATCTCGATGCGTCGTATCGTCCATCGCATCGATAATATCATCACCAGTGTCAAACGTGCAATTTCCAATGAGCCAATACAACCTCAACGCATCGTGTTGTCCATCGCATCAATCCCATTAATATGACACGTCGGGTATCTCCTCACTGGACAATTTTTGCTCATTTAAAAATTCGACTTTCCAAGGGAAATTGAGTTATTTTCCCCTCACCCAATTCAACTAAAAAACGAAATTAAACCCTCAAAAGGGCAAATCACATTTATTATTCATAAAATCCTCTCAAGAACAAACCCTAATTCATCAAACTCAAGATTAAGTTCCAAGAAATTCCCTACAATCTTCAAGAAATTAACAATCAAGGTATAATAGGTGTTCATTCTTGGGTTTCCTTCCACCCTTTGAATTCAAGAACCCATTTTAAATTACAAGTTTAGATTTCATGATTTTCATATTTGAATTAGACTGTGTTCATGTATGTATTGATGTTTGATTTTCAAATGAAGATTCATTACAAGTTTAAAGTGAATTAATTGGCATGTATGTAGAATTATGTGGTTCTTATATTATACCCTTAAATTTGCAAATTGAATGTTGTAGCCATGATGTTTATGTCTTGATGAATTCAATGTGCATTAATTATGCTCCCCAAGTATTTGATAGAATGCCTATGTGAATTGAATAGTGAACTCATGACATGATTTTATGTGGTCCCATTTACGTACAAATTTATGCCTCTCAAGTGTTTGACAAAATGTCTAAATGAATGCATTATGGATATGTAATTAATGCAATGCTTTCAAGATATTGTCATGTTTTGCTATTGATGCTATCGAGTCCTGGGGGTATTCAATACCCAAAAATATAGTTGTTTACCTAGAAGTACAGTAGCTACAGAATAGTCTCAGTAATGTCATGAATAGTAGTACTCAGACAGTTACAGAACTCAGTGAACTCAGTTTGGTTTAGTCAGTTAACACGATCAGTAATAGTTTGGTTAAGCCTAGTATAGTCTAGTGATCAGTTTAGTGTCTATTCAGTTGGGAGTAGGATTCAGCATTGAGCGAACCTAGTAATGGGGGCTCACCGGCCAGTAGTAGGTATGACCTTTAGTAGCAGTCCCTTAGTTCCAGAACTACGTAGCCAGCGTAGGTTAAATATATCAACCTACCAGTTGAGGGTTAATAAAGTGTTAACCTTCCAGTTGAGGGTAACACATATCTCACCTACCATATGAGGGTAATTCTCTAGTGGATCCACATAGGTAATGATAGTACCCGTGACACAGTGCTAGCACCCTTCCAACTGGGGTCACAAGTTGGACCCTAACTCAGTTTATAACTGAGGAATGTCGGTTAGATGAATACTCTCACAATTTCAGTTTCAGACTTAGTTAAGTTCTACAGAATCAGGACTGCCATAAATAGTCACCCAGTTATTAGGAATACAGTTATTAGTAAACTCAGATATCAGTCACTCATTTATCAGAACTCAGTAGTTAGTTTTGGTATGATCTCAGATATAGTATATATATATATATATGTTTATGTATATGCACAGTATTACATAATCAGCGTTTACAACAGTTTCAGTTATTCATGTACTCTTATTCAGTGGTTTCATGATATTCATTTAGTCAGTTATCATCTCATGTATATGAACCCATGTATATCATCCTACCTCACTTAGCGTACCAGTACATTCAAAGTACCGACGCATACCCTTTTTTTTACGCTATGATGTCTCGTATCATAGGTTTAAACGCATGGGCTCCTGACCGTACTTAGCAATTCAGGTTATCAGCAGCAGTTATAGTGGTGAGTCCTCATATATCAAGGACAGAGTTATTATTTAAGTATTCCAGTAGTTTAGTATGTTCAATAGTCGGAGTTAGTTGGGGAATTTTCCTATCAACTCCCTATTCAGAGAGTCAGAGGCTTTCAGACAGATGTTCAGTTTTTAGTATTACTTTAAATATTCAGTATTTATTTCAGTATTTTGAGAACCTTATGGCATTTCAGTTATATTTACACGTATGTTATCAGTATTATTATTCAGTGCTTACTGCAGGTACCAGTCATGGGTTAGCTTGTGGTTCTTTGAGATTGTAAGCACCATGTGACGTCTAAGGTGTAGACTAGGGGTGTTACATTCTCACAGCAATTTTTTTGTCAATTTTATTCCTAATTTAAACTTTAATTACTCTACAATTTTTCATCCATTTTGATAATTTGAAGAATTATGTGTGCTTATTAAATTCAACAAAATTGATGAATCATGGAAAAATGATAGTGACACCATAAAAACTATTTATATAATCAAATTCAAAATTGATTCAAGGGTTTATTGTCTTTCTATTTTGTAAAAATATTTATTAATCTTACTTCAAATTTTCATTTTTTTCCTAACAAATTTATCTTAAACAAGTAATTAAAGTATCTTGTCATTCCCTTTCTAACTTAGTACATGCTTAATTATTAAATAGAATTTATTTTTTATATATAGCCAAAAATGTTTGAAAATTTATTTTTTCTTTTAAATAGAATTTAACTCTCCAAATATTAATGATACTAAATACTGAAAAATGAGAGTAATTCTTTTTCACATTTTTTTATGATAAATTTTTTTATCAAAAAATGAAAGTATCAACATCTTATAGAATTAGGACAAAATAAGTAATTTAACATGAAATGTTAAAGCTTCATACATGTTTAAGAAATATCGACATAAATTTTTTAACATGTATTTTTAGGAAAAAGAAATGACTAAAGTTAAAAAAAAAATTAGTAATTTTTCAATTTTTGTGGTATAGTTTAATATGAAGGAAAATAATAAACTAAATAAGGTGAAGGTTATTTTTGTAAACAAACTCTCTATTCTTTGAAAGAATGCAATACATATTATTTTTAGTACCACAAACCAAACAACCATTAAAAAATAACAACAGGATAACTAATCCTATCATAACTAATTGCAGTATAACTAATCTCAGCATAACTTATTTCCCAACCAAACTCTTAGAATTCAAATATATCATTTGATTTGTTCCTTCTAAGCTATGTGCTTTTAATTATTTTATTATTTTTAAAAAGGATTAAAATAAACCTCATGATCAAATTTTAGCAATTAAAATATGTTCACAAGTCATAGTACAACTTACGCATGTTAACATGTAACAAGAAATACATCAGCAAGGATATTAATCTTAAAAAGAACTGTCGATTTCCTTAATAAAAAATATTTAAAGTGATGAGGGTGTGTCACGACGTCCATTTTATAAAGTTAATTAAAGAAAAGAAATCGTCAGCAAAACAAAAGGCATTTCCTATTGAAATATACATTTTTGAATTATTCATAATATTTACACCATGTTAGTTGGGGCATTTAGTTAAAACTGACAAAAGAGTTTCAAAATGAGGTATAGGTGACTCAAGTCTTAATTGAGTGTAGGTGACAAATATTTTACTATGGATTAAGAAAGTTGGAGAAGTTTGAGAATAGCCCACAAGTTTTTAAATTTACATTTTGATCCAAATTTTAACCTAATATAATAGAAAATGGAGGGAAAAAGGCGCGTTTCTCTCTCTTCTCATCCATTGTTGTTTTCTCTCTCTTAATGATTTTTGTTGTTCATTGTTGTTGCTGCTTTATTCATCATCTTCTGCATTATTATCATCATCTTCTACTTTATTATCATTATCTTCTTCTTCTTGACCATTGTTGTTGTTGTTGTTACCGCTACTGCTGCTACTTGACCAATTTCTTAGGTCAAATTTAGTTTCGTACATCACTTTCCACTTTGGCATTACTTAGTAGGAGACTTTGGAAAGTTAAATTATGATTTTTAGTTGAATTTGTCATCTGGGTAACTGCAATTATGCTTTTTTCAACAATAGATAGCACGCGAGCATGAATGCAACATAATAGCCATCTGTTTAAATAGACCACTCATCTGTTGTGACAGATGAGCCATTGTTGTAACGGAAGACTTATATGTTATATTCATATTTATGGTTCTATAGTTCCATAATAAGAATTGAATAGATGGGTTATTTGTTGCAACATATAACCCTTCTGTTGCAATAGGGTAAATATTTGTTGCAATAGATTAGTAACCTGTTGCAACAAAACCTGAATTCGATTCCAATAAACGCATCGTCTATTACAACAGGTAAGTCATTTGTTGCAACAGGTTAGTTATCTATTGCAATAGAACCTGAACTTGATTCTAATAGATATGTCATTTGTTGCAACAAGTAAGTCATTTATCGCAACATGTTAGTTATATGTTGCAACATGTCATTCATCTATTGAAATCAGCTTCAAAGGTTCTTTAGTACTGTAACACCTATCCCAACATGCGCTTCATCTGCTGCAATAGATGTATTGTTTGTTGCAACATATGATTCACCTATTACAATAGATGACTCATCTATTGAAATTAGCTTCAGGGGCATTACATGAATCCTAATAGGTAAGTAATCTATTGCAACTGATCACTTACCTATTATAATATATTTTTCACATATTACAACAGATCACACATCTGTTGGGGTTCATGTTACGGCACTATGAAATCACTATTAATTTTATTATAATATCATTATCAACTTCTTTTAACAAATAACTCTATTTAGGTACCACTAATGAAGGAATCAATAATAATAGGGGTAGATTGTCATGGTTAATGGATCGAGAAGAGAAATCAATATGTATGGTGTTAGAAGGAGGGTAAAATGCTAGAGACGATAGTTATGATAGACTAAAGTGATGTTTCGTATGATGATTTTGTGAACTTAATCATCAGCTATTGTGGACTAAATTATCAATCGGAACAACTCATCATCAGCTACATGCACAGCTCATTTGAAATCATAGGGTACTACCTTTCAAGATAACCGATCAGGTTCGGTTGCATTCTTATCTTAGTAATTCAGATAGGCCGATATTAAGGGTTTCAGGTTCTGGCCAAGTGCGACGGTCAGGATCGACGGACCGTCAAGCCAGCGATGGACTGTCGCCCAAACCGTCGCCACTTTCGATCAGTGATTTTAAGTCATTTTTAAAAGGGTACTTGGGTCTTTTCCACCCATTTTAACCCCTAATTATACCAGACTAGAGCTCATAACTTCATTATTCATCAACAATACCGAATTAGGGTTTCTCTCAAAGATCAATCCCCATGAACAAGAAACCCTAGGTGTTTAATTCCAAGTTAAGAATTCAAGTTTTCCTCCACCAATATTTAAGAAATTATCCACCCAAGTATGTCAAGTGTTTATTCATGGGTTCCTTTCACCCATGAATCTTAATAAACCCTATTTGAAATATAAACTTCGGATTCCATGATATGAATTGAATTGTATCCATGTTTATGCTTTTGTTTGATGTCCAAACTGAAGTCTTTAATGACTATCATGAAAATATGTTAGTATGTGGTTGAAATTCTTTCATTGGAAGTGTAAGTTGTTTCCATGATATATTATTTCAATATTCATGCCTAATCCTAAATATATGCATGCAATGTTTTTGATAAAATGCCTAAAGAACAAGAATCATGCTTTAGGACTCAATTATGACCAAATTGATGAACCCATGCTTTACCCTTATGTTCAAAATAACTTCCATGTTATTGTTATGCATTGAAATCGTTCGATGGATTGTTCATGAGATTAGCATATGAAATTATGGCATGTTTATATGCTTTCCTAATCGTGTACCAAACCATGATAATCAAGTGCCTCATAAAATTCCCCAATGATTGTATTATGGATTGTTGACTATGTTCAAGTATCAAGAAGTGTCACGGCTTGTCAGTTTCATGCTATCGAGTCCTGGGGGTACTTGTACCTAATAATTTAGTTGTGTGCCTAGAGCCAGAGTTATGTTTTCAAGATACTCTCAATCGTGCCATGTTCATAGAAACTCAGTCAGTCATGTGACTCAGGAAAACTCAGTAATCTCGAAAATTTAATAATCTCAGTAGTATTCCATCAGTTAATGGAACTCAATGAACTCAGTCCAGATCAGTTCAGTTAATCATGTTTAGTGTCTATTCAGATGGGAGTAGGATTAGCACCGAGTGAACCCTAGGATGAGGACACACACTGGAAGATGAGGGTGTGCTCCTTAGCAACAATTCTTTCATTCTAGAACTATGTAGCCAGTATAGGTTAAGACATCAACACTAACAGATAAGGGTTGATGAGGTGGATAAACACTGCCAGATGAGGGTCCCACCATTCTCTTTTGGGGATACTGTCAGATGAGGGTCACCCACAGCTTGTCTTTACTAGTGGCGCGGTATTGACACCCTTCCAATTGAGGTTACAGATTAGACCCCAACTCAGCTATATTTCTTTATTTGGGGCATGTCAGTTAGATGACTACTTTCCACAGTTACAGTTTTAGTCTCAGTCTCAGTAATAGTATTCAGATAGTTCTACAGAATTCAGGACTGTCAGATATAGTCAACTCAAAATAGTACAAAACTCAACTAGTTCCATTAGAACCTAGACTTTCAGATATAGTCGCTCAGTATCAGTTATCAGTACTCATGTTATCAGTATTCAGACTTAGTAGTCAGTATCATCACGAATTCAGTTACAGTCATTTATTCATGCATGTATTCTCACGTTCATGTTATACAGTCGATTAGCTTAGTTCATGCATATAAGCCCTTACATTTAGCCTACCTCACTTGCATACCAGTATACTCAATCACACTGACGCATTTGTGCTATGGTGTTTTATACCAAAGGTTCAGAAGCACGAGCTCTAGAGTATCAGTAGCTTTACAGACTCAATATTCAGAGTTAACAGTGAGTACTTATTCTTCGAGGACATGATCATTTCTTTATTATTTCATTACTTAATTTATTTCAGTAGTTGGAGTTAGTTGAGGACATGTCCCATCAACTCCTTATTCAGACAGTTCAGTTTTAGAGGCTTTTAGACTACAGTATGTTCAGACAGTTTATTTCAGTTCATGTTTTGGTATTGATATACTGTATTTCGAGATGTTATATTTTATTATATATTTGAACCTTATGGCATATTTCAGTCTATTATTTCCGCATTTTACATGATTTATACAGTATACAGGTATAGATATCAGTCATGGGTTAGCTTGTGGTCCTTCAGGGTCATGAGCACCGTGTGGTATTTCGAGTACCAGATTCAGGGAATTCCAACCAAGGACTTGGTTAGGGGGACACACAAGCATGGGTATGCAGTCCTCGATGCCTACCGTTACATTCTTAATCCTATGGTTTTTGGATTCAAGGTTTTTAACATTTGAGAAAAATCATAGCCGTCGATGGTACCTTCTTGAGGAGCAGGTATAATGGAGTTTTGCTAGCGGAAGTGGCATAGGATACGGAGAATCACATCTTTCCTATCGCTTTTTGTGTAGTGGACAGGGAATGTGATGCCTCTTATGGATATTGTTTTGAAAAAATGCAAAGTTCCATCAAAGATACCGAAGAGTTTTATTTTATTTCGAATAAACATCCAAGTATTCTAAAGATGGGTTCAATTTTCTACACTTTAGCTCACTTTGGTTGTTGCATGAAACATCTCGGGGATAATATTCGAAACAACTTTCACGATGAAAGAGTTCTGACCCTTTTTATAGAGAAGATAAAGAATATAGTAGAGAGGAGTTTTTAGATCATTTCAATTAAATAATGGATATGCATCCCAAGGCAGAACAACATCCCGTACGTGTCGGTTTCAAGAAATGGAACCGAGCATTCTGTCTGGCAAATAGGTACATTCTTATGAATTTGATGTCTTATTTGAGTTACAAGTTTAGTATGATGTCATACTAAGTGATTCTTTTATATAGGTACAATAGTATGATGTTAAACATAGCTGAATTGGTGAATTCATTGTTTGGTCATGAAAGAGAATTTCCCATCGTGGCTTTGTTTGATAAAATAAACAAAAAGTATGGTAAATTTTTTCATAAAAGGCATGTGAAGTTTGAGAACGCAGGAACTAAATTTGTTTTAGATGCAGAAAAAATAATATCAACGAACATCAAACTGGGGAATAGGTTATTTGCTCATTAAATAGAAGATTACAAGTTCAGTATCGACGGTCATGGTGATGTTTCCACAGTCGATCTTCAAACAAGATCTGGTACTGCAGAGTTTTTGACTTGGACAGAATGCCTTGTCCACATGCTATGGCAACGCTTCGAGCTCAATATGGTGCAAAATATGGAACTAAAATTTATGAGTACTCCTCTCCATATTATTCAGTGGAAAAATATATAATGGAATATAGTGAGCATATTACTCTGGTGCCTCCCGAAGAATTTTGGGTTATTCCTATAGAGCTTTCAAGGATATCAATACCTCCTGCATATATTGACCTAAGCACTATCAAACCAAGAAGAAGGTCATATAAGAGGAGGTGTAGAGTCGGAGAATCATTTCCATCAAGAAAAAACAAGTGCTCCGTATGTAAGAACGCTGGCCACAAAATAACTACATGCCTGGACCGTAATCCACCATGATCGTTCTAATAGCAAAAACTTGTGTTGTTGTTTGTTATGGACTTTTATATATTTAAATCATTGGTGTGAACATAAATGTTATCATTTATTATATAAATTTCTTTTTTAATAACTTGTACATCAATAAAAAGAGGCAAAACAGGAACTAAATACAGCAGGCCACAAACCTATTTTCAACAGATTACCCATTTGTTGCAACAGATGGACATTAGCTATAAGAACATAATACAGTTCATCAAACTGGAATATTTTCCGCCACCAGATGACAAATCTATTGTAACAGATGGTTAATCTGCTGACAGAAACCCAATCGATGACCAATCTATTTCAACAGATGGTCCATCTATTAAAAGAACTTAAAACTCTTGCTATTGCTACTGGATTCAAAATTTCTCCTTACATCTAACCGTCTACATATTTGTTGAGAATAAGAAATAGACAGAATGAAAATTAAAAAGCCAAAGTCGACCAAAAATAAATTTTTCATTAAACAAAAAATAAAATATATTAGGTATAGATCCGATATAGAAAAATTAAAATACATACACTAAAAGAAAAAAACACATTCTAATTATTATTTTTATCAACAACGTCATTATTATTGCCAACCGACCAATTTTCAACCAGTAGCAGTAGGGCCCTCCTCAGCCTGCAAATCTCTCGGAGAATCCTTGCTCTCATAGAACCCAACTCCCACTATAGGTCATTAACTTGCCTCTGAAGTTCCCACACGATGTCGCACAGAATTGCAATGTCCCAAACAGGATCAACTATATCTAGAACATGAATGAATTGACAAAAAATGTAGACACAAAATAAAGAAAAGAGTTCGAATGTAATACAACGTATACTACCAATTGGTAGATTTATACAGGAAAAAACTTACCTCAACGAGAAAGGAATACGCTCTTTGAAGAGAAGTGGTTGAAGATGTAATACGAAAAGACAAAATGCAAGAAATAAATAAAGTGGAGTAGAATGAAGATTAAGGAGGGACTTATTTATAGAGGATTGAATCTGAATGTATTAGGCAAAAAGGCACGACTGTTCAGTTCCATTGTATAAATTACATTCAAACTGCTAACTTTTTATTTTTTGTGTAAAGTTCTGACTTTTTCATTTGCATTTAAACTTCTCACCTTTTCAAAATAATTTCTCTATAACAGCTGTTATTATTGAGCTTTTGTAACAGATCATCCATCTGTACAACAGATAACCCACTCTCGCAACAGATTTACCATCTGTTGCAACAAGTGGTCTGTATGTGCAACAGATGAGACATTTGTTGCAACATATGGATTATCTGTTGTGATATATGGACTATCTATTAGAAAAGATGTTTTGATTTCTTCTAACAGTTGATTTATCAATTGCAACAGATAGGGAATTTGATTCATCAGTTATTTTGAATATGTTAGACAAAAAGTCACGACTGTTCACCTCTTTTTTAATAGTCATCACTTACCTTAATTAATCCAAATTGGTGACTGTTTTACTATATAAAATAAATAAACAAATTTAAAAATAAAAAAGGTGAAAAGTCACGACTTGTAGCACTTGTTTTTTCTTGACGAGCATGTAGTCCTTTAACATTGAAGATGATTACCCTCTAAGCCTTTGTAGTCTTGTACACTACTTATCGATGGGGTATAAATAATAAGGTACATGCAGATGAGTGGATCCACTTTCATGTGTGGGAGTTCTTTATTATTTATCATGCTTTCGTGACAGACACACATAAAGTACAATGATTTTGTGAATGCAGTTTTTTACCGATTAGACATTAATCCTTCAAACAAGATCCTGTATTTTACAGTTTAGTTTGATAGGTGCAAACTAATAAGGCTGAAGGGTTCCAAGAAGGTGGTGTCAATATCCTGTTACAATTAATGACTATTTTACTCATGTTTATGCGTCAAGTTCTGAGAAAGGATCAATATTTAATTGCATTGTAGATATTCAAATAGTGATTGGACCAATTTAATGGTGCAATGGACTTTTAAAAGTCCTTCAAAGCCTTCCACTATAGCAAAAAAGAATGAAAAACCAATAGAAATTCCCTTGGTCCAAATTTATATGGATGGGTTGCTCGAGGATACTATTACACAGCAGAAGGTGCTTACGAGAATACCTGTACGGGAAAGGGGAGGTGGAGAAGACCATATATCATCTCAAACCTTGTTTAAGAGGAAACACAGGGAAGCAAGTAAGAAACTTCTAGCCAATCTAGCTAATAAAATTAACTTGATAGATGATAAAACTGAATGAGCTGCAAATATGAAAGTGTATCCAAATATTAAAATCCGTCAATCGTTCCTGAAAAAGAAAATGATAAAGAGGACTGGAGCTGGACACTTTACTAGGGACTGCAACTAGTGATCATGGTCTCAATGAAGACCTATAAAGAGCAGGATCAGAACCCTAAAGAAGCAGCTTGGCATGCATAGCGGATTAGTAACACTTTCAGTCAAGAAAGAAACTTAAACCAACAACTCCAGAAGTAAAAATAAGGAAATACAAGACATCAATTTCTGAAGTCTATCTTGCATCTCATGCCTTCTGTTTGTTGTTTTGATCTGGTTAATGATAGTAGAAGCAAAAAGGTCTGAAGTTGGGCAGAAATCCCATGCCTTGTTGTTTCCACTGCCTTTGACCATACCAGAACCACAAGAAGAAGGCCTGGGATACAGGTTTAACTTTAGAAATTGCCACCTTAGCTTGATCCCTTATTTTTACTTCAGGAGTTAGTGGTTCAGGTTTTGTTCCTGACCGACAATCTTACCACCATCAGTGCTGGCAAAGCTGCAACCTTAGAGTTTTGGTCCTAAATTTAGTGGGTCTTCATTCAGGCCATGCTAGTTAGTTGTAGTCCCCTAACGAAGTGCACATCTCTAGCCTCCTTCAACATTTTTCTTTTCAAAATGGACTGATGGATTTTTATTTTTGGATACACTTTCACATTTGCAGCTCATTCAATTTTTTTTTAATTTTTCATGTCAATTTCATCAGCCAGATTCGCTACACGTTCGTTCCTACCCTATCTTTCTTCTTTAATAAGGTATGAGTTGATATATGTTCTTTTCCACCTCTCCTTTTCCACAGAGGTATTCTCCCAAGAACTTTTTACTGTATAATAGTCTTCTCGAGCAACCCATCCATATAAATTTGGACCATGGCAATAACTATTGATTTTTCATTATTATTTGCAGCAGTGCGAGGCTTTGGAGGACTTTCAAAAGTCCATTAAACCCTTAAAATCAATCCAATCACTATTTAAATGTTTACACTGCCACCAAAAACTTTAACCCTTCTCCAAACTTGACACATAAGAATTAGCAAAATCTTTATTAGACTGTAACAGGGTATCGACACCACCTACTTGGTCCCTCAACCTTACTAGTTCGAACCTAACAATCTTAATTATAAAATGTCATATCTTGTTTGAAAGATTAACGCCTAATAGGTAAAGAACCAACATTCACAAAATCAGTGTACTGAATGTGTGTTTTCATGATAGATTGATCAGTAATACATACCTCCCACATATGAAGTGGTTCCATCTGCAAGCAGTTTATTTCTCCGAACCTATCTTTACTCTAGCCTTTAATGCTAGTCGAGCAAAATTTGATCCATATTCACTTTTTTTTATCTGCAAACAAGAGGAAAAAATTTAATGTCAAATACAAGAAGAACAAAAAGAACATTACAAAAGGGTAACACAAAATTGAATGAATACAACACATTACAACAAGTATTGCAACAGATGACCTATGTAGTGCAATAGATTCCCTATCTGTTCAACAGATGAGTTATCTGTTGCAACAGGCGATGGATCTTTGGCAAAAGATGGTTGAAATGTTGCAACAAGTGGGTCATTTGTTGGAATAAATCAAACTAGCCTTGCTACTGGTTTGATTTCTTCCAATAGTTGCTCCGTCTATTCCAACAACCGATTCATCAGTTGCAATAGTTGAGGAAACTATTGCAACACCACCAACAACATCAACAACAGCATCAACAATAAAGAAAAGACATCATATGTTCCAACACCATCAACAACACAAACACCACATGTTCCAACAACACTTACACCACCAACAACAGTACCACCAACAAAGTAACAAACAAAAGACATAAAAACATACTGACAATAAGGTTTTTTAAGTTCTCCCAATAGATGTTTTTTTTGCATATTTTAATAAAAATAATGGTTCATTCATTCAAGACTTAAAAGTCAAATTTCTTTTAATGCTCTCAATAAATAGGATGCTGGTAATAGGTAAATTAATAAAAATAATAGATGTAAATCTCTAATTTAAATAACATACAAAGAGAAGATGAGAAGAAAGGAGTAATAATGAACCATACCTGTAATGTCAAAAAAGCAAAGGGATTAGAACACCCATTTCAGTCAAGAAAAGATATTGATGGGTTGAGATTCGAAAGGATCCTCATGCAAAAGAGAAGAGAAAAGAGAGGAAAAAAGGTGTCATTTGTGGTTACCCTAAAAATGAGGGAAAGAGAATTCTAAAAGAAAGAAGGGAGATGAATTAAGTTAATTTTTAGCTAAAGGAGAGATAATTATAGAGATGGGTTTTAAATATTCATAAATAACTTTGAGGGGCACGAGGAGACAGTGACATTGAAAAAATAAGATAAGACTACTCAAGGAGGAGATTTTTGAGTTATCTAGGTAATATTTTTTATCGTCTTAGTATTTTATCTTTTTTATCTCAAACAAGAAATTGCTTACAAATAAGAAAAAGATCTTAAAACATATAAGCATATGTTACAAAAAATGACAATTTTTATTTGAAAAACTCCAACGGCTCAGTCATCTATCGCAACAAATACCAACATCCATTTGATAATTTACGACAGATAGGTTATCTTTTGTAATATATTCAATAATCTAATTGATAAATTCCAATAGATAAGTCATCTGTTTCAACAGGTTGAACATTTGTTTTTATACAATTTTAATTGAGTTTATATGTTCAACTACAACTTCAATTAATTTAGCAACAATCAGGGATAAGTTGATAGGGTCAACTATATTACATGATCTTGGTACTGCACTCTTCCTGACCTGAGTCATCAATCGATCAATTTGAGTTGAAATGATTCATATACTTATTATTTGAAATACTTCAATTTATTTAGCTACAGATAGGGATGAGTTGATAGGGTCTACTATATTGCGTGATGTTAGTATTGTGCTCCTCTTGACCTGAGTCGTCAATCGATCAATTTGAGTTAAAACAATGCATATTAGCTTATTTTTGAAATAGCTAAATTGATTTAGCTATAAGTAGGGATGAGTTGATAGAGTCAACTATATTGCATGATGTTGGTATTGCATTCCTCCTGACCCGAATCGTTAATAGATCAATCTGAGTTAAAACAATTCATATCAAATTATTATTTGAAATACCTAAATTAATTTAGCTACAACTAGGGATGATTTGATAGGGTCAACTATATTGAATGATGTTGTTATTGTGTTTCTCCTGACCTGAGTCGTCAATCAGCCAATCTGAGTTGAAATGATTCATATTAGCTTATTATTTCAAATGCCTAAACTGATTTATCTACAACTAGGGATGAGTTGATAGGGTCAACTATATTGTGTGATGTTGGTATTTCCCTCATCCTGACCCAAGTCATCAATCGATCAATCTGAGTTGAAACGATTCATATTAGCTTATTATTTGAAATACCAAAATTGATTTAGCTATAACTAGGGATGAGTTGATAGGGTCAACTATATTACGTGATATTGGTATTGTGTTTCTCCTGACCCGGGTCATCGATCGATCAATCTGAGTTTAAATAATTCATATTAGCTTATTATTTGAAATAACTAAATTAATCTAGCTACAACTAGGGATAAGTTGATAGGGTCAACTATATTCCATGGCATTAGTACTGTGTTCCTCTTAATCTGAGTCATCAATCGATAAATCTAATTTGAAATAATTCATATTAGCTTATTATTTGAAATACCTAAATTGATTTAGCTATAACTAGGGATGAGTTGATAGGTTCAACTATATTGTGTGATGTTGGTATTACGCTCCTCCTTACCCGAGCCATCAATCGATCAATCTGAGTTGAAATGATTCATATTAACTTATTATTTGAAATACCTAAATTAATTTAGCTACAACTAAGGATGAGTTGATAGGGTCAACTATATTGCGAGATATTAGTAGTACGTTCCTCCTGACCTGAGTCGTCAATCGATCAATCTGAGTTAAAATGATTCATATTAGCTTATCATTTAAAATACCTAAATTTATTAAGATATAACTAGGGATGAGTTGATAGGGTCAACTATATTGCATGATGTTGGTATTGCTCTCCTCCTAACCCGAGTCGTTAATCGATCAATCTGAGTTGAAATGATTTATATTAGCTTATTAGTTGAAATACCTTAATTGATTTTGCTACAACTAGGGATAAGTTGATAGGGTCAACTATATTGTGTGATGTTGGTATTGTACTCCTCCTGATCTAAGTCGTCAATAGATTAATCTGAGTTGAAATAATTCATATTAGATTATTTTTGAAATACCTCAATTGATTTAGCTACAACTAGAGATAAGTTGATAGGGTCAACTATATTGCATGATGTTGGTATTACGCTCCTCCTAACTCGAGTCATCAATCGATCAATCTGAGTTAAAACAATTTATATTAGCTTATTTTTGAAATATCTCAATTGATTTAGCTACAACAAGGGATGAGTTGATTGGGTCAACTATATTACATGATGTTGGTATCGGGTTCCTCCTGACCCGAGTCATCAATCGACCAATCTGAGTTGAAATAATTCATAATAGCTTGTTATTTGAAATACCTAAATTGATTTAGCTACAACTATGGATGAGAAAATTATTCAAACAAAATTAACATTTTCAAAACTTGTCATTCTTTTCCAAAATACAAATAACCCCATACAAATCATTCATTTACAGGAAAAATGTTTCATCATTTCAAATCTCGAGTTCTTTCTCTTTTTTTCTCTCTCAATAATACAGACAACAGCTACTCAACATATTGCTCAACCCTTCACAACAAATTAATTTTCTTTCCATTTTCGATCACATAATTGTTATTTTGGACCTAATTCTTGCTTGTATCTGTCGTTTTCTTTGTCTTCATATGTAGCAGATTTTGAGAAGAGTTCTACATTTGTTTTTTGTAAAAAAATTAGGGATTTTTAGTTAATGATGAAAAAGAAGACTTTTAGTTGTATTATCTTTGAGAATGGTTTAACAAATTTGAGTTTTGATGCTAAAATCGTAGGAAGAATCCAAGAAACCCCTAGTTTTTGTAGCAGTGTTCCATTGACTGTTATGGTATTATTGGATGGTGTTTGTGATATTGTTGGTGGTTGTCAATGGTGGTGTTGGTGGCATTAGTAGTGGTATTGGTATTGGTGGTTGCTGGTAGTGGTGTTGGTGGTCGTCATGGTAGTACTAGGGTGTTTATGGTGGGTGTTGGTGGTGGTGTTGCTTGCATTGGTTGGTGGTGTCGATATTGGTGGTTTCTATAGTGGTTGTTGGTGGTGTCGGTATTGGTGGGGTTTGTAGTGTATTTTTTAAAATTTATGCATACATCAATTGTAATGTATTTTTTATTTTTCTATTGTTTGTAGGTAAAAAATGTCTCCCAAAAAAAAAGAAAGTGAAAGTGGATCAACTTCTGACCACCTAACAAAAAAAGCTAGAGTGCAGATGGATTCGGAGGAGCTTCTTGAACAATCTTAATAAGGGAAAAGTTAAGCTGAGGAAAGTTATGAAAATGACGTTGAGGAAGGTGGACAAGGGTCTGTAGATGGTGATAAGAAAAATAAAAGTGAGGAGAAAGACAAAAAGATAAACAAGAAGAGGGGGAGAAAGTGAGAAAGAGAATGATGATTAACATGATGATAATGCATCACTAGTTGGGTGTGAATTAATATCAAATTCCCAACATGAGGCTATCAAAACTATTAGTATTGATAGGTTTTAAGTTGCGATACCGATATATGACCCTGCAGAACTAACTGGTGATTATGTACTTAAATGTCAGTTGGGGAAACCTTTAGATTACTTTAGGAAAACTATGAAGAATGAAAACATAGATGAACTTTTTTCGAAGAGCTGCTTTGGACACTTTCTTAAGCTACCAAAAGACTACACTGCCATTTCCAAATGAGCATGGTATATGGTCTTCTCAAACACAACATCAATTATGTGAGAGATGAAAAAGATTCAAAGGATGGGGGAAAAGATGGATGAAATCTGGATCAACTACTGTGTCATACCAATTTGTTTTGGCTTATAAGAGTTTACCATAGTGACAAGCTTCTGATGCAATCATCTAGAAGAACCTCTCATCAAGGAAACATCCCGTAAAAGGTTCAAGGCAAGTAGGACAGCCAAACCACCACCATCAAATAGAGGGAAGGCATTGTCCCAACGACCACCCACCAAAACCAAAAAATGCAAGGAAATAATAGATGGGTTGTTGGATATTGTTGTACGTAGGTGCAAAGCCGATAACTTGTTAAAACATCTCAAGGATAAAACCAAATCAAAGAAGTATAATGATCAATTGTGCTTAGTTTGGTTTGCCCATTCTATTATATTGGCAAGAGACGTCAACAATGTCATAGAAGATGATGTATTGAAGCTTGCTGGGGATTTTGAGAAATTCAACAATTATCCCTAGGGATATGACAGCTACAACTTGACTATCAATTATGTACTAACAAATCTATCCCTAAAGACCATCATATTATACAACTTTCCTTGGGCTTTCATGGTAAATTTAATCACCATTTCTTTACTCATCCATTAATTTATAATGAATAATTATTATGAATTTTTTTTTGCTTGCTTAGTGTTTACATTTTTTAGGCTTAGGCATTTGAAGCCATTCTTCCCCTCTGAAATCAAGTCAAGGATTACCCGAATGAGGTTTCTCAACCGAGGATCCTTAGGTGGTTGTCTAGAAAGAGCAACACAAAAATTAAGGAGGCTGATCTCTTTAACCCTTCGAATAATGTAGTACATCTTCTTTCAAATAAAATAATTTAACTCAAAGAAAGATATTGAAACAGATGTGCTATCTGTTATGATAGGAGGATCATCTATTGCAATAGATTACCTATCTACTGCAACTGGTGCAACAGATGGGTAATCTATGGATAGACGATTCATATTTTGCAATAGATTACCCATATTTTTCTTTGGTTATATGAACCCGACAAATATATTACCCATCTACTATAAATTATGCAATAGATGGGCATCTGATGCAATATGTTGTTAATCTATTATGATAGACATATCAGCTATTGTAATAGAAAGATCATTTGTTGTATAAGTTGTCTGTGTTAACATATAATAAAACTGACTGCAAATTATTATATGATTTAAATGTATCTGACCTTTTTATAGATTTTGCATCCATGGATCGTGCCTACTGAGCAAGAGTTGGGAATGACTTTTTTTATTACTCTAGGTCTTGTTGATACAATAGATGACCCAATGGTAGAGTTAATAAAGAAGAAATTGGCTGGAGCAATAGCCATAAGAATAGTAGTTAGGGAAAGTCAGCCTAATGTTGAAGATCTTCATGACCAACCTACTATAACAGATCGGGTGCTTCTTCTGAAGGTGTTGCTAATGGAGTTGTTGATGTTGGTAGTTGGTATGTTAATGCTTATACTTCTACTAGTCATGATGATGATCATGTTGATGCTCAAGAAAAAATAAATATGTTTGAAAACACCCCTTTCATAGGTCCCTCTCACCCTTACACAGGTCCTTCTCACCTTTACACCAGTCCATCCCACCATTACAGTGGTCCCTTTCACCCCCTATTCACCCTTATGTTCTCGTTGTAAATGTGAAGACTGCAAGGAAAGGGAGAATAAAATCTTTGAAAAAGAAGAGGCTATCACTAAAGTTGTCGAGGAATTGAAATCCAAGAGGAATGTCATACCATCCAAGAATGTGAGGGAGTCATACACTCCTACAGTGGTGGTTAGGAGGAAGAAAAGAGCAATTAGCCAAGACACTCCAATCAAAAACAAAATTGCAACTCCTCACTCTCCAAAAGTTGTTGAAGCTCAGGGGCTATTGAAATAGGTGGGCATATATATAGAACTTGGTGCCAAAGAGAAGAGGGATCTACGATGGGACAAGAATGCCAAGCAAGGCGCACAAGATTACCCCATGCATACCTTTTATGCCTAAGACTTTAAGAGTATGACAAATATACGCACGCGGTATGTGGACAAGGTAAGTTTACTTTTCCTAACCTAGCTCTCTGATCTACTCTATGAAGAAGAAGCTACACAATAGATGTGTCATCTGTTACAACATCTGGGTTTTCTGGTGTAACTGGTGGTGGTTCTGTTGAAACATATTACCTATTTGTTGCATAAGTTGTGTTAGATGTGTAACTTATGAACAAATTAATAGAACAGTCTGCAAAAGATGGACTATCTGTTGCATCTTTCCACTATGTTTTGCTTCTTTACAATTACTAACCTATTTAAAAATTGACTTCTTATATCACAGTATGTTGATAAAATTCTTTGCCTCATGAGGGGCAGGCAATTAGCGTACTCGAAAGCTTATGATGTTTTCGATAGGATAATAGACCTCAACTTTTACAAGAATTTCAAGGATAGGTAGGATGATCTTACTAAGCTAGCGACAACTCCTGGTGGCCCAAGATTTGATTCATTAGTTTTTTAGGTCCCAATGGGATGAAGAAATGATTAAATATGTTAGAGGAGAGAGGTCATATCCACATGGAAAGAGTTGTACCAAGGAAAAGAGAATTCTTATTGTCATGAACATGAACATCATACATTATCTGGCTATTGATGTACTACTCAAGGAGGGAAAGATCAAGGTTTATGACTGCAACTTACCTTCCTTCGACGAGGCCAATTTTTTTACCCACATGCAGCCACTGTTGGAGTTTTTCCCAACTTGTTGAGGCAGAGTAAATTGATGAGTCTTCCTGTTAGTTTAGGGTTAACACGTATCTCATGATCCTTCCTGTTAGTTTAGGGTTGACAAGATGTCTTCTTACTAGTTTAAGTTTGACACAGCTATTGTTAGTACCCATGGCACGGTATTAGTACCCTTCTAACTAGGGTCACAGGTTGGACCACGATCATTTCAGTTTTGGGGCAAGTCGGTTAGATGATACCTCCCACAGTTTCAATTTCAGTATTTAGTTCAGAACTCAGTTCTATTTTTCTTACTCATGGCATACAGTTATCAGTTATTCAGTTATGCATTTTTAGTATTTCAGTTTACAAACTATTTCAGAATCATGTTATATGCTTGGTCATGCATTTATACTCAGTTATTTCATGTTATTCATTCATCCAGTTATTATTCATACACATGAGCCTATGCATATCAGCCTAAATCCATCTAGCATACCAGTACATTCAAAGTACTAACCGCATACTTGTTTCTTGCACTATGATGTCTCATATCATAGGTTTGGACGCTTAGGTTCCTGACCGTACTTAGACATTCCAGCGCATCAGCAGTAGAAGCAGTGGTGAGTCCTCATATTTTGAGAATCGGTTATGTTTATTTCAATTTTTTCAATTAAGAAGTCGATTGGAGTTAGTTGGGGCCTGTCCCATCAACTTTTATTCAGTCAGTTTTAGAGGCTTTCGGACACTTCAGACAGTCAGTCAGTTGTCATTACTTTTATCCATTTTCATACAGTTATTTTTTGATAGTTGCTTTCAGACATATGATTCAGAAATGTTTTAGTATTCAAAACATTATGGCATATTTAGTTATTCTTAACGTGTATTTTATTGTTGTTATTCAGTTCTTAGAGCAGGTACCAACTCATGTGTTATCTTGTGGTCTTTTGAGATCGTAAGCGTCGTGTGGCATCCATGATGTACTCTCGAGGCATTACAGGCCGAGCTAATGACCTTTCTGTGTGACAATGTTGTGGCAAATATGAAAGAGGTCTGGGCTTATGCAGTACTAACTAGACTCTTGGAACCTGTGTATAAAAAATAAGATGTAGAAACACAAACACCATAATATTTTTTTATTTCAAGTCACTTCACTTTACATGTACTGGCAATTTTTTTTGTCTGATGAAAGTTGATTTTTTTATAATGCAACAGATTGTCTATCTATTGTAACTTCTACCTATTCTGACAGATAGTTTATCTATTGTAATAGGTTGGTCATCTATTGCCTTATGTCGATGTTTCTATCTAGTCTATCTGTTGCAATAGTGGGAAGACCTATTTGATAATTTCGAACATATGACCTACATGTATGTCTAAATCTGTTTGATATTTTCCAACAATTATGCTTTAATATCCATGTGATCAACAACACCTAACCAATAGCAAATACACCTCCATGAAAATTTCAACAATTAGTCTTGAATATCCATGTTCCTAACAACACCAAACCAGTAGCAATAACACCAACAATGTAGTATCTTCTTGCTCAATTTTATTTCTCTTCAAAAGCCTTGACTTTCTTCAACAAACCCCAGATTACATTATTTTCTTGTGAAGGGTGTCGTTCTTCATACCAATCAAAGTAATTACATCCACCCAATTTCTATAAAAATAAGACCACAATTATAAAATAATTACAAGTCAATAATTAATCAACTAATTAAATAAAAAATATATCACCTTTGAAATGTTACAAGTAAAAAACCTACGACCTGGATTTTGCTGAGTTCAAAAAATCTTCAATAGATCTTCATGACCACCCTTACAATATCAAAGATCTTTATCACAAAAATAGTGGAAGATAAGCTCAACATTGTCAAGATCAGTTGAAAAAATAAAGGAAAATCAAATACAAATAATTTGACGAATTTGGATAGAGAAAAAAAGATGATGAAGAAGAAGATTTGGAAATTTAGGGTTAAATTTTAGGAAGAAGATGAATATATAAGACAATAGGAAAAAAATAACTGTCAGGGGCTCAATCAGATGCCATGTCAGCAAAATGGGGGTTCAACACGCCTTGGCTGCTGAATTACACGCGAGCTTCCAACAGGGCAAAAAGTGTCAGACTGACACATTTGATGCCTATTTTAGGTGCTTAAAATAAAAACTATCTACTTGAGGTGGCAAACTGAAAAATCGTTGCAACTTTAGGTGCCTATCGATGGGTTCCACCTTTTTTATTTTAAGTCACTTTACTTTACATGTAGTGGCAATTTTTTATGTCTAATGAAAGTTGAATTTTTTATAATGCAACAGATATTCTATCTATTGTAATAGATATTCTATATGTTCTGACAGATAGTTTATCTGTTGCAATTGGTTGGTCATCTGCTGCATTATGTCAATGTTTCTATCTAGGTCAATCTATTGGAACAGTAGGAAGACCTGTTTGATAATTTCTAACAAATGACCTACATGTTGCAACATATGTTTAAATTTGTTTGATATTTTTCAATAGATATGTCATCTGTTGCAACAGATACCTTACCTGTTGCAATATTTGAATCTAGTATTCCATTTCAATTAATAAGTTCAAATCTAAGGATAAAATGAAATTCATAGACAATATAAAATAAATCTAAGCCTTCAGAAATTACATGAAATAAATCAACAAATAAATGAAATATAAAAAAATTGTTATGGGTATAGATGTCAACAAATAAATCAACAATTTAAGTTTTGATGCCAATAATTTCTAAGGAGGGGTGAGGTTATTACTTTGATAGACTCAAGCTATAAAGATCTACTCAATATGGACAAGTTGTTCTTCATTTGGTGCTATGGAATTCGGCTTTGGTCGTTGTGGATTTTTAATGTCACTTGCATATGGTTTCTGTGCTTTTGTTTCTCCGTATTTCCATAAAAAGAGTAGCATATTGTCAATGTTGTTCAGCAGTAGCTTCTACTATGACATCTACCTGAAAAGCAAAAAAATGGAAAAGGATAACTCATCTATTTTAGCAAACAAATTATCTTTCTGTTGCAACATATGGATCATCTATTGGGACAAATTAAAATATGAGGAAGACCTATATTATAATTTTCAACAAATAAACCATCTGTTGAAACATATGACTCATCTGTTTGGAAAAACTGAAATAGTAGGAAGTTTTGGTTTAATTTATCCCAACAGATGACCTATTTGTTGCAGCATATATGTCATCTGTTGGTACAAATAAAAATGGTATGTAGAGCTGTTTGATTTGCTAAAACAGAAGAGACATAAGTTGCAATAGATATTGTATCTAATGCAACAGGTTAGCCAACTATTGCAATGATGTATATATATGTTTAATAATTCTCAGCAGATGTGTCATCTGTTGAAACATATATGTGTCTATCTTTTAGTTGAAAAAAATATTATATATTCACCTTCTTCAACTCATGTTTCTCTTCTGCGGCCCTTGTACATTGCTCAATAGTGAAACACAAAGACAGCAGAGTTGCAATTTATTTTTTTGGATGTTTGATAATGACTTGGAAATTACTTTCCTTCTCGTCTTAGCCTTATTCTTTAATGGAGTGGATGGATATGAAATCCTCTTTGATGGGACGATACTTCTCTTAGATGTTAATTCCTTTACAGAAGTAGCTAATGCATTATATCATTAATCACTACATCATGTTTCTCCTTGCAGTCTTGACATTTGCATGCAGAACATTCGCTAGGAGGGGCAAAATCTATATAACCAATGTGATCATACTCATAATGGTTTGTTTTAAAAAATGCAAGAGGAGCATCATTAGCCCTAACAGCAGCACCACTACCACCACCAACATATCCATCACCACTAACACCATCAACAATAACATGCCCACCCTCCAAAATTATTTTTCTTATGATAGTTGTTACTCCAAAAAATTCCATTTTTATTCTTTCAATGACCTTAGGGTCCGATAAAGTTTGTACAGACCGTAAAGTAAGAAAAAATGGCATCTTCAACTCTCGATTGATTGAAACAAGTGATGGATGCATAATCTAACATAAATAAGTACATATATTAGAATGATGATTAGATCATTGACATCGTCCAAGCACACACGCAAGTGTACATGGTCTCCCAAGTATTAAAGTACCTTAAAGAAGCCAAGTATCGATCCCACAGGGACTTGATCTAACAACTATTCAATTTTTGTTTAACTTCTAAGATTAATTTTATGCAAAGGTAACCAAACAAGAAATTTGAATATTTAACTAAAGAAAACTAAAAAATGTGTAAAATAAAGATCTTGAAACTATCAGTGGATTAAAGCCCAAGGTTAAAGAAATTTGAACCATCATACTATGTTATTGAACTTCATTCGTTAACTTGATTATCTTGGTTTTTGATTCATAGGGTTAATTGCATGATCATGGTCTCCCGACCTCTAACCGTTTACCTAAGTTGGACATTACAACTACATCATTAAGCGGAAATATAATAATCCAATTAATGTTTTAAAGCTATCATCCTACGTGTGAATCAAGTAAGGCATCTAAGTACATCCCTATCCTAGATACTACGTTAAATTCTTCATTTCATACAAGAATAAAAACCCATACTTTGGTAATCTCCATGTTCTATCTCCCTATTTTCTCTCCCGAGATCACAAGATCGACAATGAATATAATCTAAGGGTAGCTAATCCTTAAAATAGTTAAAAAAAAGATAAACAAACAACCAACAATGATAAGAAAATTAAACGAACTTAATTCAAAACAATAATACTCATGTTCTTGACTTTAACCCCGGAAAGAGGGTTCTTAGTCACTCATAATCATAATCATGATCCAAAAGGCTGAATATATGATATAATCTAAAAGAAAGCTAAAGAAATAATGTAAAACCTAAAAGATAAAGTTGTAGCAACCTCCCAATGCTCCAAGACGTCCAAGAATCCATAAAAATGTGTCCAAAGATGTATTTATAGAAATAGGGTAATTCCAAGCCATGTTGAACAAGGATTCAGTGTGCAAGTTAGGCGTGGAATAGAGCACGCATCTCGGGTTTCATTGCATCATTTTGGAGGGGGCATCGCGGTCTCTATTGTGCCGACATAGAGCCCGCGTTGTGGGAAAATCATTGGAACACACTGGAAATTTCTCTCAAAATATTTTCTAAGGAAAGGTAGCACTGGAATGGAGGGGCACATTCGCCCAAATCACGGGCACATTCTGGAATTTGCTTCTCGAATTTTGGTTAAGTGTTGATCCTCCAATCTTTCATCCCTTGACTTGTGGTATATTTCCCATAGATTTCCAACCTTTTCAATAGAAAAATATCATAATATTCAGATCAAAAATCACCCTACATAATCACAAACCACGAATTAGAGATCTAAACAACACAATATCCATGACGGTGAATCAAAGCAAGAGCTGAGGCTAGGCTAATTCGTATTGATCTTTAACTTTATGTTTCGACTCTTAACTTAATAAAATTGAACCTTGAACATTACCAACAAGTTATCAAACTCATAATTAAATGTTAAAACCATTTGTAACAAAATAGAATCCAACGGGATCAACTAGGCAGGCACCTTGTTCAAGCTAGTAACGCAAGTTTCCTTGATTAACTCTAAATGACTCATTGAAGTGCAAACTTTTTTGGTATTCACTTTGAACATTATAAACACATGCTTTAACACTTATATGCACATTCATCTCATTATCAACCCATATAGAACAAGAATCATCCTCAAAACAAGGCTAAAAAGACTAGAATAGTGACACTAGAATGCATAAATACACCCAACATCACCACCCCACACTTAAAACCTTATTCGTCCTCGAACAACTCTTAACTATAATCATCATCAACTAAGGATACTCTACACTTATACTACATGTAAGACACTCAAGCTAGTACTACCATGACTACACAGAATGCAAGTTTCTACACTAAGCATGTTACAAACACAATTGAAAGCTTATGAACACTACTCCAAAATATCCTAGCGTCAAGAATTGACTCACCTAGTTGGTAAAATCATGCTTATCATTCAATCAAGGACATCATACAAATCAACCACATTCATCAAACATGTTCCCTCACAACAAGAGAGTTTTCCATAGTCACCCACAATAATGCAATTTATTACAATAGGTACAAGAGTCAAATCACGCTCACTCTCACAAAAATTCACAAGTTACGTACAATAAACCATAGGCTTGCCCTTATTGTAGTGCTCTACTAATATCGGAATGATGAACTTAGGATTAAATAGGTCTTTTATGGGTTGTAATGTAGGCTAAGGGACGGGTAGGAACTATTTTGGCTGAATAGTGACTATCTTCCCTAAGCGCTTTAATACATCACTTTTTATAATTAAAACCAATTTCCAACAACCAAACTACACCATTTTTTACCACCCCATTATTTTGTTTTTCCCCATCTCTTTTAAGTATTTTCACAAACACATGATGGAAATATTTTTTATTACCACATGAATCAATTTTTTTATTTTTTTATTTTTCACAACCATGGTAATACTTTTAGCATAATTTCTATCGCACCCATCCATCACACATCAATTATCAACACCAATAACTATTACCTTAGGGCATCAAATTCACCTTTTTCTTCATATTTGTCAAACTCCTTACTCAATCAATTTTTTATTAAAGCACCTAGGAGCTTTGGATCAAATTATGGTCTATCAAAGAAAGGATTTGGATACACATGAGGCTCCCAAAGAAAAAGCTAAAGGCTCAACGGGGTTGACTAGGATTAGCACAAAGTGTAGGTTATTAAGAAGGTATAAAACAAGGCTATCAAAGAAATGTCTATATCATCTCCTAAACTCATACTCTTTATTTCACTTTACTCACATACTGGGAAAGTTCTAGACATCACATCCAACAAGGAATATACAAAAACCTCACACGCACACATGGCACATGCTTAAATCACATAGGATCATCATAGACTCCCAACCACATAATAGCATAAATTTAAATTTTAAGCCAACAAGAACAAAAGTCAAAAACTTGAGCCTAAGAGTCTCAAACGTAGTAATTTCATAATCAATATGCTTTTACAACTAAAACACTTGCACCTTGTAATAAAAAATATCACCAACAAGAATATCTTACACAAAAAAATTTAAATTGAGCCAAAACTTGGGAATTTTCCCACCCCCCACTTAAAAATCTACTTTATCCCCAAAGTGAGCTTAAAAGTAAGAGATAGAAATACTTCCTGAGGCCTCTAGGTTTAGCTAGTAGAATCTTTACACATAAAAGAGGTATGTGGGATCCCACACTCAGTCTTTGCCATGCTCCTTAGCTCAGGTTTCTGGTACTCAGACTTCCTAATAATCTGCGACTAAATCCAAAACAAAAACTACGTGAAGTAAAAAACTAAAAATTGAAAATAAAATATACCTAATTAACTTGGGTTGCCTCCCAAGAAGCGCTTGATTTATTATCACGGCACGACCCAACTTAATCAGTTAGTCGTTCTTTTTCTTTCTTTTTCTTATGCTTAGTCTCCATCTTTTTGTTCTCTTCACCCATCTTGGGTGTGAACTCTCAAGTGCAGCAAATTTCTCAACTTTAGCCTTTTCAGGCTCATCAATTAACATCAAATTAGGCTTAGGTGGTTGTGGCATAGGCAACTCAATCAAGTAGTCCGAAGAGGTCTTTGGCGGATCAACCACCCCACACTTGTCTTCTTCAATAATAGTGATCATACACAAATCTTTATATTGGAATGATGTGCTTAGTGATAAGTAAACTTTAAAGATCGCCTCTTCATCATCCAAACTCATGGTGAGCATACCTTCTCTAACATCAATCAACTCTCACCCCTCATAGCTAAAAATGGATGCCCCGAGATGATTGGTACCTGTTCTTCTGCCTTAAAATCAAGAACAAAAAATTCAGTAGGAATAATGAATTTACCAACCTTAATAAGGACGTCCTCTATGATTTCTTCCGTGCGAGATATGACCCTATTCGCCAATTGTAGAAGCACGATGGTCGGTCTAGGCTTTGTCAAGACCAATGTGTCAAATAAAAAGAGGGGCATCAAGTTGATACTATCCCCTAGATCACTAAGTGTATTGACCATTCTACTCCCGATTTGGATAAGGAGGGTAAATTTCCCTGAATCTCTCAAATTTTTGGGGATTTTCTATGTCATTACCGCGTTATACTCTTTAGTGAGTACCACGATCTCAACCTCTTGCAGCTTAGTTTTATTTGCAACCACATCCCCCAACTACTTTGCATATTTTGGCATACCCTGCAAAATATCTAACAAAGGTAAGTTAATGTGAAGCTCTCTGAATGTGTCAAAAAACTTTTTAAACATTACATCCTCCTTCGTTTTTATTTGCCTCTGAGGGAAGGGAAGTGGCAGCATCTTTTTCTTCTCTGGTTCAATAAAAAAAAATTCGAGTACTCAGACTTCCTCGACTTTACAGAAACTTTGACATAATCTATGGCGGAGTCAAATCTGCATCCACCTACTTAGTTACCTTTGGAGGTTCTCTTTGAAGCTCTCTACCACTCCTCAAAGTGATTGCAATAATTTTGGATTTTTTATCTCTGCTGGCAACCCACCTTAAGGCCTGGTATTCGGTGCCTGTTGTAACTTCTCCAACTGCAACTCTAAGCTTCTCTGGGTAGCTTGCTAATTTTTTACATTTGTAGCCAACTGTGTTTGATTAGCTAGAACTTGTTTCATCATCTCTTCCAAGTTGCTAGTTGACTGATTTGGTTGTGCCTGTGGTTGCTAAATTTATTATTGTTGTGCGTTCCAAGGTTGAGTCTGCCACTTCACGTTGTAGGAATTACCATAATTTGGTCTTTGAGCATTTCCCATATACCTGACTGATTCCGAATTTGATGCACACATAGCAGCTGCATGACCACTATTTCTACAAGTTTTACACCAACCTGCAGCTTATTGGATTGCATTGACTATGGCTGCAGGTTGTGTAGTTCCAACTTTCAGGCTGATGTATTAAGTGTTAATCAAATTTTGTAATGCTGAAACCTGAGCTAATAACATTGTGAATTGGTCCATATCCAATACACCTGCAATTCTTTTCGTGTAAATCCTCTAGTCTGAATGCTATTTTGGGTTCCCTTGAGCTATGCAGTTCAATAGAGTGTATAGCTCATCACAAGTCATCTCAAGGTCTTGACCACCTACAGTTGAATCTAATAAAATTTTCGTATTGTGGTCAAGAGCCTCTACAAAAGTATGAGCAAGTACCTCATTGGATTGTTGATGTTGTGGACAGTCCGGAAGAAGAGCCTTGAACCACTCCCAAGCATGATAAAGATTCTCACTGGCTTCTATTTGAAGCACACTATCTCACTGCAAAGTCTTGCACTCTTACCAGACGGGAAGAACTGAATAAGGAATTTTCTAGCTATGTCATCCCATGAGATGATTGAATTTTCCGATTCTGCATTCAACCGTTTTTTTGCTTCCCCAATCAGTGAAAAGGGGAACAAAGTCATCCTCATATATCTGCATTCACACCTGTGGGAATGAATGTATCGCTGATTTCTAAAAAAATTCACAAATAGACCTGTGGATCTTCGTGTGAAAGCCCTGTGAACTGTCCACTGCTGATCAAAAGCTATACCATATTCTATTTAAGCTCAAAATCACCTCCAGTTATCGGTTTCTAAAATGGTAAGGTCAAATTGGTTGGAAGTGGGATTGCCACTTCTCGACTGTCCTACGGGCTGCTTGTTCATCAGCCATGACGGCAGGATTCTCTTGGTATTCTTAGATTTGTGGAACTTGGAGGAGAAGGTTTGCTTCTCTCCTATATTGATGGAAAAGTTGCTCAGGTTCGGCGCTTAGTTCAACCAAGTCCTGATCCCTTACCAGCTTTTGTAAACTTGTTTCCTGCAAAAACACAACCAACACCAAGCATAAAAATACAAAAGAAATCTAAAAATAAAACTAAAATAAACAGTTGCCAAATTATAATTCCTCGACAACGGTGCCAAAAACTTGGCAGCACAAAATGATGTTTCGGCTTTTGACAAAACATTTTTCATCTTTTTCTTGGGAAAATTGCATGTTTTCAAGCAACCAAGGTTGCATTTAATACTGGGTTTTAGTGTTTTAGGGTAAGAAGCTAGCTAAAGTAAAAGACTCAGAAAATTAGAAGAAAAACACTTCTGATGGTCAAAATGGTAGACCATCAGTCTTGCGACTGGCCACCAACTCAACCGTCAGGTCCAAACAGAGTCCATGACTTCAGAAGAACCAGCGACGGCCTATGTGGTCGATCGTCAGTCTCATGACGGACCACCATTTTGGCCGTCAGCGCTAAACAGAACCATGCATCCTAAAATGCTCAGTGACGGACAACATAGTGAACCGTCGGTCTTGCAACGGACCACCACTTAAGCCATCAGGACTATCCAGAACTTGACTCTCAAGGATTATCAAAAACGGTTAAAATTGTGGACCATCAGTCTTGTGACGGACCACCACTTTGGTTGTCAGTCTTATCCAGAATATGAATTTCCAGGATCAGCAACGACGGCCCAAATGGTGGACCGTCAACCTTGCGACGGACTACCACTTTGGTCGTCACTTTGGATGCGGGTTTTATAATTTTGAATTTGAAATCCTTTTTGACTGGGAACATATAAATACCCAGTTTTAGGTTTTATTAGGAATCTCTTATCTTTTATTAGGGTTTTCCATACTGAAAATACATTGTTACATAGTTTTTCTCTAAGATTCATTAGAGACTTGTGGATCTAGATTCCTTTATTATATTTTCTATTAAAGATTAAAGAACAACAATTGTAACTTTTGTAAGTAAACTTTGAATTAATTTATGAATAACACAATGGTTTCTCCTCTTTCTTGGGTGGAAATGTGTGGCTAAGCTCCCATAACTAGGGTTATGGGAGGCTTGATGTGAATAGTTGATTGGGGGTTGTGAATCTAGTAGATTCCCATGATTAATTGATATATAAACCCTTCTTCACTTTAATGACTTTTCTTGGTTGGAAACTTGAAAAGTGAGCCCAAGAACAACACTTGTTCGAATAGAAAAGTGTTTGTTGGGAAAAGAAAGGGTTTACATAAATCTAGAGTCCTTAACCTTTGGATAGAGGGTAGATTCCTTAACCAGATCAACCCATGTGAGAATATAGTTTAATAAATATTATGTTCCTTAAGTTCGAAAGAATTAAGGGATAAGATACTCATTTAGGTTGAGAAACTAATGGGTAAACCATAGAATTCAATTAATATTGCAATTAGAATTGTACATTGGGAATTCAAAATAGTTCACAACCCTAACTGCTTATGCATCTTGGTAACCATAACTCTAGTTTGACTTCTCTTATTGAATTACTATTAGAAATATAACCTACAGTTGGATTGCTTTCTGTGATAAACATTTGAATATAATTGATAAATCAAAATCCCCCTCTATTCTGGAACCTTCGATCAACAGTCTAGTAACAGCCATAATACTTAGTGAACACAATATTCCCTGTGGGATTTGACACCTAAACCAGTTGGGTTCTATATTTGAAAGCGACCGCTTACACTCTCTAACGAGAGTTGTAATTTGGGCATATTAAATTTTGGCGCCATTGCTGGGGAATACGGTTGTCAATTAAGTTTGTGTTCATTAATTGACCTTTGGTCAAGTTTCCTAAATTTTAATTTTATTTGTTGTTTTTGTTCTGTGTAGGGTAGTTATTGTGTATGAGAAGTACACAGAGATCGGGTGCACCATTATTACCAGTACATCCAGAACCACAGTTAATTGTCAGAATGGCAGATCCCCAAGATGCTGAAAGACTAGCCGCTCCGGCTAGACCTCAACCTAATCAGCAAAATAACGGCCAGACGACACGTCATCCTAATCCTAATGATGATGATTTGGGGGATGATGACTTGTTATATCCTATCAACCCAAGGTGTGCAAAGAATGTGGCTACACCAGTAAATCGTAATGTAAACAAAAATCAGCCCTTTAGGGCAAGGCAAGTGATACGCCCAAATTACACCTCTCTTACGAGAGAGTAAGCGGTTATTGTCAAATATATAACCCAACTAGGTTGGGGTCGAATCCCATAGGGAATATGGTGCTAATTAAGTTGTATGCAGATTAGTTGACTTTTAATCATTCATTTCCGTAAAATAAATAGGGGGGATTTAATTCAGTTCACAAATTAATGGTTTTAGTTTAACAAGACGAAATATGTGTAGTAGTATTCAAATTCAGAGAAATAGCAAGCTAGGGTTATGTCCACCTTGTAGTTTTCAATCCTTTTTAACTATGGGATTTACGAATTCATACATGCATCATGCTTACAGAGAAACGTATTGTAGTTAATAACATAATCCTAGTGTTTCTCAACCATCAAGGACTAATTCACTTTAGTTCTCTCGAATCAAAAGCGTTTACCAATAACAATATGAAATCTCCAAGTAGTTAATCCTGCTAAGGCATTAACTTATGAAATAGGGGTTGGTAATCCTATTTTCTTGTCACTACTCTGTTTTCCAAACATCAACCTTTCTTTCGAACAAGTTGCGTTTTAAGGTATATCCTCTATGTTTGCAACCACGAGAATTCAAGATAAGCAAAGAGAGTATGATATAAACAAATCAATGCATAGTGAATTCAAAACCCAAAGTGATAGATTGTATGCTACAAGGCTTCCATAACCCTAACTAATAAACTTAGCTACACATGAATAAAACAAAAATCACAATAGAAATATTCATCATACCAAAAACTAGAAGATGATCTTGGTGTGCGAATTGTGAGAACAAGAGAAAAAAGTTTTTCTCTCTCTCCAAGCTAAGCCGCCACTCTCCCTCTTCAAAAACTAATACAAAATAATGAATAATGAATAAAAATTCAGCATTAAGTCTTTTAATAATCTCTTCTCTCATAATTGCCTTCTAAGTCCTTGAACTAATTATAAATGACAAATTAGTCTTGGACATAGTTTTTAGGCACCACATTTGGTCCATACTGCTACTCTCTCTTGTGTCATATGCCATCCGCATTCCATAATCCCATTATGTCTTCATCTACCTCATTAATACCTGAAAGCATACTAATCATATCAGTTAGCTCAATTACATAGAAGTAGAGTAAAAACATAAGAAACTAGGAATTTTGTTCTCTAAACTTAGATAAAACATGGATAAATTGTGGTGCTTAGGCAAATAAATACACCCAAGATCAGCAAGAGTGTCAACCAGTGCAGTTTGATCTGAATGATGATGAATATGGAATGGATGGAGTAGGTGCAACTGGAGCTATCATTCCTCCACCTCCATCCCCTGGAGCTAAATTTAATATTACCAGTACAATAATTCAACTCCTTCATCTTAAGGAGTTGTTCAGTGTTCTTTCCGGAGATGATCCAAAGATGCATTTGGTAAACTTTGTCACCATTTTCAAGTCTTTTGATAATCCAGGAATGGATCAGAATGCTATCCGCCTACGTTTTTTTCTATTGACTCTGTCTGGGGAGGCTACACTATGTCTAAATGAACTGACTCCCAACTCTATAACCAACTAGAGTCAATTGAAAGAGGCTTTCCTATAAAGGTTCTTTCCACCCTCCAAGAGGGTACAATTGAGGGATGAAATCAGTAACTTTCGACAGTTTCCCACTGAAGCTCTTCATGAGACCTGGGATAGGTTTAAAAAAAGCTGATACAATTCCCGAACCATAACTTGATGGATATTCACTTGATGGAGACTCTTTATTAGGCTTTGAACTCTATTACGAAGCCGGTCATGGATAATGCTGCAGGAGGATCATTTATTTACCTTACTTTTCCAGAGGATTTGGAGATGCTTGATCGGATGACCAAACAGAGTAGAGCTTAGCATACCAGGGATTCTGTGGTAGCAAGACCTATTGTGTCTAGTAATATGACTATAGAGTAACGTAAGAAAGAGAAAGAATATGACTAGGAAATGGCACACTTGAAGACACAGATGAATTTGCTGACTAAGCATCTATTGTTTGAAAAAATGGAGAAGGTGAAAGTTGTTGCATCCCAGGAAAGAGCTGACTCTGATTCGGAAGAAGAGGAAAACTATTTAAATAACCAGGGGGGTTTCTGACGTAATAGCCAAGAAAATCAAGGTCAGAACTATTATGACAAAGATGGTTACAAGGATAAAGATCAAGGGAACTAGAAGAGCAAGAATGATAGAAGTGGACTACATGTACCTCCTGGAAGCAGATATAATGTTGCAACTAGTTCTGGAAAGATGTCCATGGAGGACATGATGGAGAAATTATTAAAGGGAGTCGAGGCTACCAACTCAGGGGTCACTACTATGAAAAGTGATTTGTCTACCATGAGTCAGTTGGTAAACTCACACTCTACTTCTATCAAAATGTAGGAGCAGCAAATGAGCCAACTCCAAATATCATTGAATTAGAGAAAGAGCAGAATGTTGCCAAGTGATACAGTTCAGAACCCTCAAAATGATGGCTCTTGCATGGCAATTACCATACGGAGTGGTAAGGTATTACCAGGCCCATCTGTGGGCAAAGCTATGATTGAAGATGTGATTGAAGAGGATATTAAACATGAATAAAGTTTTCTAGTAGAGTCTAAAAAACTGGATAAAAGTATTGATAATACACCATCCACCCATCAGCAGGGTGATGAGTTGGAGAAGAGCAAGGAAAAGGAGACTGAAGTGGTGGTTACTATGCTCCCAAAACCACCTCCTTCATTCCCTCATCGGTTGAAAAATAAGGCCAACGACATAAAGTTTGGCAAGTTTATGGCTATGCTTAAGTAGTTGATGATCAATTTTCTATTAGTGGAAGCATTGGATAAGATGCCCGGGTATGCAAAGTTCATGAAAGACCTTGTCACAAAGAAATGGATAGTTATCTATGAGATGATGGAAAATATCCGTTATTGTGGTGCTATCTCTACAAGGTCTTTGGTACAGAAGAAGGCAGACCCGGGAGCATTTACCATTGCATACACTATTTGGCCTCATGATTTCATAAAAGTTCTATGTGATTTGGAAGACAGTATAAACTTGATGCCACTTGTTGTGTATAAGAAACTGGGTTTGGGGGATCCTACTCCCATGAACATGAGATTAGTTATGGCAGACAGGTCTGTGAAGCAGTCCATGGGGATTCTATATGACATATTAGTTAAGGTGGCCAGTTTTATTTTTCCAGCTGATTTTGTCATTCTCGATTGTGAGGTAGACTTTGAGGTGCCCATAATCTTGGGTAGACCTTTCCTCGCAATCGGGAGTGTACTTATTGATCTAAAGGCAAATGAGCTACTATTCAAGCTGAATGATGAAGTAGTTTAATTCAATGTATGTCAATCGATGAAACAGCATAAAGATATAAGTGTTTTTTCTATTGTGGATGCATATTATGACGAGGAGCAGGAAGTGCCTATAGAAAAAAAAATTACAGTGGAGACTTTAGCTGTTGTATTGATGAATTTTGATCATGACAGTATTGAAGATTATGAGGAGATGGTGTGTGCCTTAATAGGAATGGGGTCTTATTCATATGCACCCAAGAAGTTGGATTTGGACTTGAAAAATCATCCAAGTCCACCTGCTAAGCCTTCTATCGAAGAGCCACCTACCTTGGAGCTGAAGGAGTTGCTCGATCATTTAAGGTACGTATTCCTAGGTAGTGGGAATACACTACCTGTTTTTATTGCTACTGATCTGAGTGAGCAACAGGTGGAAGCTCTCATCTCTGTTCTTAAGAGATATAATAGGTCTATTGGTTGGACAATTGCAGACATCATTGGTATCCCTCCTGGTATATGTACACATAAGATTCAGCTAGAGGGGGATTATGTTCCGACTATTGAGCATCAGCGTCATCTAAACTCACTTATGCAAGAGGTGGTAAAGAAAGAAATCATCAAGTGGCTAGACGCAGGAGTAGCATATCCCATTTCAGATAGTAAGTAGGTGGGTCCTGTTCAGTGCATGCCCAAGAAAGGGGGCATGACAGTTGTGGCTAATGAGAAGAACGAGTTGATTCCACTCAAGCCTGTTACTGGGTGGAGGGTCTGTATGGATTATAAAAAACTTAACTCGTGGACACTGAAGGACCACTTCCCAATGCCTTTCATGGATAGATACTTGATCGACTAGTGGGAAGGGATTGGTACTATTTCTTAGATGGGTATTCTAGTTACAACCTGATTTCTATTGCTCCTGAAGATCAGGAGAAGACGCTATTCACATGCCTATATGGCACATTTGCTTTAAAGAGATGCCTTTCAGATTGTGTAATGCACCTGACACTTTTCAGCGATGCATGACGTCAATATTCTCTGATATGGTTGAAGACACCTTGGAGGTGTTTATGGATGATTTCTCGGTTGTCGGTGATTCTTTTAAGATCTGCTTACTGAATCTTAGTCAGGCGTTGCAGCGGTGTGAAGAGTCAACCTTATCCTTAATTGGGAAACGTGCCACTTCATGGTGAAGAAAGGCATTGTCCTCGGTCACAAAACTTCAGCCAAAGGTATTGAGGTAGGTAAGTAAAAGGTTGAAGTGATTAAGAAACTACCTCCCCCTATCTCAGTCAAAGGGGTACATAGCTTTCTTGGTCATGTGGGGTTCTACCGCAGATTCATAAAAGACTTCTCAAAGATTGCAAACCCACTTTGTAAACTTCTAGAAAAAGAGGTTAAGTTCACTTTTGATGATGACTGCAGAAAGGCTTTTGAATGCCTTAAGATGAAACTAGTGGAGGCTCCAATTATTGTTGCTCCTAACTGGATGAAACCGTTTGAGATTATGTGTGATTCTAGTGGAGTGTCACTTGGAGTTGTTCTTGGCCAAAATAAAAAGAAGTTGTTTCATCCGATATATTATTCAAGCAAGGCCTTGAATGGGACCCAAAAGAATTATACCATGACTGAGCAGGAACTTCTAGAAGTTGTGTATGCTTTTGAGAAGTTCTGGGCATAACTGTTGGGTACCAAGGTAGTGGTGCACACTAACCACACTGTCTTAAGGTACTTAATGGCGAAGAAGGATGCTAAGCCAAGGCTGATACGGTGGGTATTGCTACTTCAGGAAATTTAATTCAAGGTCAAGGATTGAAAGGGATGTGAGAATCAGGTAGCAGATCATCTATCCAGACTCGAAAAAGAACAGGCAGCCAAGAATGAAGTAGAGATTGATGATTCCTTTTCGGATGAGAAAATATTGGCTGCAGTGCTCGAAAAAGTACCTTGGTATGCAGACTTCGCGAACTATGTGGTGAGCGAAGTAATACCAGAGAACATTTCCTTTCATCAAAGGAAAAATTTTCTCCATGATGTGACACATTACTTCTGGGATAAGCTGTATCTTTTTTGGTGGTATACGGATGGTATTATTAGAAGGTGCATCCTAGAAGTAGATATATTTAGTATAATAGAAGCAAGTCATTCTTCCCCAGTTGAAGGTCACCATGCAGGTGATCGGATTGCAAGAAAAGTGCTTCAGAGTGGCTACTATTGTCCCTCTTTGTTCAAATATGCCTACGAGTTCGTAAAGAGGTGTGACCAATGTCAAAGTCAAGGGTTCATCTCAAAGCATCATGAGATGTCAATGTCTAAAATATTGGAGGTAGAATTATTTGATGTCTGGGGCATTGATTTCATGGGGACCTTTATGAGCTCATTTGGGATGAAGTACATATTAGTTGTTGTTGACTACATGTCAAAATGGGTTGAGGCAGTGGCTCTAGCAGATAATAAAGGAAAGAGATTTGTTGCATTCTTGAGGAGAAACATCTTCTCTCACTTCAGGGTACCATGTACCATTATCAGCGATGAAGGATCACTTTTGCAATAAGATGTTCAGAGCCGCCTTGGCAATATATGGAGTTAGGAAGCATAAAGTGGCTACACCATACCACCCGCAAACTAGTGGGCAGGTAGAAATCTCTAATCGGGAAATCAAAGTTATCCTTGCCAAGACTGTAAATGCTAGCAAGAAGGATTGGTCTAGGAAACTGGACAATGCCTTATGGGCATATCGAACGGCTTTCAAGACACCTATTGGCATGTCGCCATACCAATTAGTTTATTGCAAGGCATGTCATTTACCAATTGAGCTAGAGCATAAAGCATTATGGACACTGAAGTGGCTTAACTTGAATTGGAATGAGGTAGTGAATATAAGACTGGGGTAGCTGAATGAGATGGACGAGTTCCATCTTGGATCTTATGAACGGTCTGATCTATACAAGGAAAGAATGAAGAAGTACCACAACCGCAGGATTGAAAAATGAGATTTTCGAAAAGGTGACTTGGTACTTCTATTCAACTCCAGACTCAAAGTGTTTTCAGGTAAGATCAAATCTAAAGCCCATTTAAAGTGAGTCAAGTCTACTCATCTGGAGTAGTGGAACTTGAAAATGAAGACGGAAGTGTCTTCAAGGTAAATGGGCAGCATGTGAAATTGTATATCGTTCCAATGGACTCGAAAAGAAGTATTGATAGTATCTATCTCGATAAAGACTAACTAATCAAGATAACTGAGTCGTGCCATGATGATAAATCAGGCGCTGGTGGGAGGCAACCCATAGTGTGTTGTTATAAAGCATTAGTTAAATTATTTTGTTGTTCTAATGCATTTTTTATGTGTTTGTTAAATGTTCAGGATTTAAAATGCAGCAAAGAAAGGAATAATACAACTAGAATAGGGGGGAATCTGAGCTATTGGAACAAAAGTGATGGCCGAATTGGTGGACCACCAGTCACCTGATGGACCACCATTTCAACCATCGCAAAGAAGCTAAAAAATTCATTCACTGGAAAAAGTTGACGGCCAAAGTGGTGGACCATCACTAAATTGGTGGACCACCATAATGACCGTCAAAATCAAGATGAGTTGCCCAGGTTATGGTAAGGTGTGACGGACAAAGTGGTAGACCGTTACAAATTTGGTGGACCGTCACTTGGACCATCAAAATTAAACTTAGGTGACCATGTTCTGGTAAGGTGCGACGGCCAAAGTGATAGACCGTCACAAATTTAGTGGACCACCACTTGGACCGTCGAAATGAAACTGAAGTGACCATGTTCTGTTAAGGAGCAACGGCCCAAATGGTGGTCCATCACATTTCCGACGGACCTTCGTAGTAGCCGTCGTTGTTACCCTAGCACTGGGTTGGTTCAGGTTAAAATTGTTCTTTATTTAAGTGAACTGTATTTGGCCTAATTGATTTTAAAGAGGTAAAAGAGCGGTTACATATGTTGTACCCTTTTCAACTTCTTTAACTGGCCAAATTCCTTTGGATTCAAAGCATTTGAAGGCATTTTCTATTCCTAGGACTCTCTATCTACTCCTTTTTTCCCTATTTAAGTGACCACCTCTTTTCTTTATGTTCATCACAAACAACCTTGATAGCAAATATAGAGTTTTAAGTGAAGCTGGATTTTGTAATTTGCAAGCAAGTAAAAGGAGAATCTACTACAAAACCAAGGTATGAGCACCACCCTGTTCTTCTCTTTTTGAATTTCAAAAACATGAAATGACTGAGTGATTTGTTGATTAAAATTTCATCTTGTCTTATTCTCTTGCTTTGACTTGTTGTAAGCTCGGGAACTTGAATATGCACTGTTGAGTGAAGTCTGAGTAACTCACACATTGAAAAGCAAGAAATTATGTGTATAAGTGTGAAATTGGTGTAAATGTTTGCTAAAAAAATGGGATTGTATGCTAAATGTTCGACAAAATACCGAATTGAATCCTGACTCTTAAGAAGGGGGTGCGACGGTTGAAATAGTAGACCATCAACTTTGTGACGGACCACCATATGGACCATTACAAAAACCCCAAAAAATACACCCACTGGTTAAGATGCGACGGCCAAAGTAGTGGACCATCAACTTTGCGATGGACCACCATATAGACCGTCGTAACTCTCTAAATTTTTAGGTCTTCTAGAAAGGACCTGACGGCCCACCTGGTGGACCACCAGTTACCCGACGGACCACTAATATGGCCGTCAAGTCTAAGTTTTCACTGTTAGGATGTTTTTGTGCTATGAACTAATTCCTTACTTCTTTTTCAGGCATTATGGTTCGTAAGCTTCCACCAAACAGAGGAGGAAGATCCCAAAGGGGTAGAGGCAAATCTGCACTCATGTACAACACCAAGCAATGTGAAAAGGAAAATCCCATACTCTTCCAATCGGAAGAGGAGAGCGATATTAGTACAAGCAGTACCAATTCAAGCCCAGAAGAGGCAACGGTTGCTACAAATCAACCCGAGCCTGTTGAGGGTGGAACTGAGGTTGCTAATATGGGAGAACAAATGGAAGCAACTGATGTAGATACTAAACCTGAGGATTCTAAAGTTATCAAGTGTAAAGGATCCTCAAGTTTGAGAGGCAATTAGATAGAAGATAGAGAGAGTAAGAGAGAAATTCTATAATGAGTTAACACCTACAACAAGAGGGATCAAAAGTCCATTTGCAGAGGAACATCAGATTGTGACAACAGAGCTACATGAATATCCTGAGTTGGAACACCATTTCAATGAGTATAAACTAGCATGTATGAGCAGGCCACCAGGAGCGTATCAACCGAATTGGGTAAGAGAATTCTTTGCCAATATCTTGCACTAGTAAAAAAAGACTGTCCAAATGGGACGTCAGTTGTAAGCTTTCCAAACAGAGAGTATGTACCTGTACAAGGAGTCACTATAAATATTTCAGTCCAAACAATCAATAGGATGTTGTTTAGGCCAGAGTACGAGGCTTCACCTGCTATACCTGATCTTGAGTATAGGTTGAGAACTGCATCCACTCAGAGGCCTTAGATGGCTTCATTATTGACTGGTGGTGGTAACCTCTCTTGGTTGAATAATCAATAGGAGTGTATTAAAAAATATTCCATTAGCTTCAAGGTTAAGTTTTGGTAGGTTGTTGTTTGCTTAAGGTCGATGCCAACAAAAAGTGATGGAAACTTAGATAAACACAGAGCCGTATTGGTGGCAAGCTTGGTTTCAGGGTTGCAAGTTGACTTCGGCTAGATTATTACAGATGAGATATTCGTGAGGTCACATAAAACAACCAGTGCATTGTCGTTCACATGCTTAATCACTAATTTATGCAAATAGGCCGGTGTGCCAATGATTCGTGGAGTTGACAATAAAATCTTAGCTACTCATAGATAGGATATTGAGAAGTTGAAAGACGACTCAAAGATAAAAATGCGTGTCACCAAGCCTCTAGCTTACCAGACTCAATCTACACCAACTCTCGATGCTACAAAAATTCCCGCAGGTATGCCTTTGCCCATCACCACTTATGTGCCACCTGAGTACGTGCCCCCAAGTACATCTGTAGGGTTAGGTTCTGCACAGTCTATGGGTGGAGCAAAATTTGCCGAATACAGGTTAACGCAAGAATATTTTGCAAAATCAGTGAAGTTGCAAAAGAGGTTTCAGAGACAGTTAGATAAATGGACGTCAGAATTTAAGCCTTTTATTGATGGAATTCTAGCTGAGGCAATTCGTCCATTCTAAACTATTCAAGCTAGGATAGACAGCATGGAGCATCACATCAACAAAAGGCTAGATGCACTGTCCCTCCCTGATCTTATCAAGCTCATGGTTGAATTTGAGCAGGCGAAGACATGTATAGGAGAGTTAAAGGAAAGCCACAACAGACTATTTTTGACCCAGCCTTAGTGGTGAGTGACAATGATGAAGGAATTGTGGACCTAATGAGAAGACCTGTGAAAGACAAAGAAAAGTAACACATGGATGAATGGGCTACAAGGAAAGCTGAAAAGAGGAGAAAGAGAGCAAAAATGATACCGGAGCAACAAGAACGGCATAATCTGAAGAGGGCTTGAAAAAAATCAAATAAAGATAAAGAAAAGAGAAAGAAAAAAGAGGAAGATAAAGCAACAGGAGTATCTACTAGTGCTTCCCCAATAAGGGGGCAAAGTTCAACATCAGTTCGAGAGATGTTTCCTCCAATCCAGGAGGGTGAGGTTTTGAGTGCCCCTACCACCATAGGGGCCAACATTGCACCAGGTGATGACGTAGGATCCTCACCACACTTCACATATGCCTCAAATAAATAAGAGGCAAAACAAGTATACCCATTCCTTTGTACTTCAATTTAATGCTTTGAGGACAATGCATATGTTTTTATGTGGGGATGGTGTACTTGTATCATGGGGGTTGTGTTGCAGATATTCTGAACCCTACCATGTGCTATCTAGGATAATCAACATGTCTAGGATCATATTAAGTTTGCATTTTTATTTTCTAGGTTTAACTTTAGATTTGCATTTTTCTTGTTTTTAAGTCTTGTTATGTTGTCAATGTTGGTCCATGGAATAAAAGTGTTGTTTGTGTTAGTATCTTGTTGTAAATATGGATGATGAATGATGTTGGCACAAAGCTAGGACTATTTCCATATGAATGTTTATTTGTCTCCTAGGATATGTGCTCGATTGTTAGTGAATCTGTAGTTGGCATTAACCTGTAAATATACATGACATATGATACAAATCTTAAGAATAGTAGAATGAGTGTGACTCAGTTTCCACTGTGTGTGCGAGTATTTGTATTAGTTCTTACCTGGTTCAATTGATGTTGTTCTGTAGTTGATGGGATAAGAAGTGATGGCAGGACACCTTGTGATTTTAGTCCACTTAGCCAAAGTAATTAACTCCACCAACAATAATTTTCAATGTTTGAACCCTTCTTTGGGACTTTGTTAATTTTTCTTCATCACCAAGCATTCTAGTTAACTCTCTTTCAGTTATTGACTTCTAGCTCTAGCCCTGGCCTAGTAATAGGCAATGTGCACCTAAACTTAGGAAAAATAGCTAAGTTGAGGGTGGGTATTGTATGACTATTAACTGCCTAATAGAAAGTTGGTCTAGAATTTAAATTAGAGCATTTGGCCCTGGTCTAGTTAAGACAATGTGCACCTTGACTTATGGAATCAACCTAAGTTGAGGGTGGCTAATGCCTATGTGTTTGTGTGTGTGTGTGTGTATAAGGGTATATTGTGGTAAATCATGAATGACTAAGAAAAGGGTAAGTGAGCTAGCAAAGAAATGGACTTAGTAAGAAGAATTTGAAGGCAAAGAGAGTTAAAGCCTAGTTCTTAGTCACTTTTGCCTAAAATTCCTTCCTGACCTACCCTGATACTTTATTACTAGCCTAGAAAAAAACTTGCATGATCTTGGAACTTAGCTATAAGAGGGGCGTTGGATGATAAAGGCAAGCTTATGGGTGCATGTGCTATGTTGGTTACTTCTTTGATGAGTGAGAGGGTTTTGATTTGTATCCACAAAATATACTGAGTAGTGGATCTCCTTGTCTGTGAGGGCAACCTGAGTCATACTTAATTTGGTTGATCTCTATAGATTCTTGTATCCATGTTTTGTAGATGAATTGAATTTGAAACAATGCCGGTTATAGACTCTAACATATTAAACCATATGATTTGAATGACAAGTGAATGGTTGTGTGAGAATTGGTTCAGTAGTAAATTCCCAGCATTGTATTGTTCATATTTGCAATTTGGTGTTGAGTTGCTTAAGACAACCAATTATCTTAAGTTGAGGGTGTTGATGTTTTGGCATTTGAAGGAACACTTTTCATCTTTTCTTGGGAAAATTGCATGTTTTCAAACAACCAAGGTTATATTTAATGCTGGTTTTTAGTATTTCGGGGTAAGGATCTAGCTGAAGGAAAAGACTCAGAAAATTAGAAGAAAAACACTTCTGACATTCAAATGGTGGACCATCAGTCTTGCAACAGGCCACCAACTGAACCGTCAGGTCCAAACAGAGTCCATGACTTCAGAAGACCCAGCAATGGCCCATGTGGTAGACCGTCAGTCTTGCGACAGACCACCACTATTGCCATCAGCGCTAAACAGAACCAGGCATCCTGAAATGCTTAGTGATGGCCAACATAGTGGACCATCGGTCTTGCAACGGACCACCACTTCAGCCGTCAAGATTATCTAGAACTTGACTCTCAAAGATCATCAGCGACGTTCAAAATGGTGGACCATCAGTCTTGCGACGGACCACCACTTTGGCCATTAGTCTTATCCAGAACATAACTTTCCAGGATCAGCAACGACGGCCCAAATGGTGGACCGTCAACCTTGCGATGGACCACCACTTTGGCCGTCACTTTGGACGCGGGTTTTATAATTTTGAATTTTAAATTCTTTTTGACTGGGAACATATAAATACTCAGTTTTAGGTTTTATTAAGAATCTCTTATTTTTTATTAGGGTTTTCCATACTGAAAATACATTGCTACATAGTTTTTCTCTAAGATTCATTGGAGATTTGTGGATCTAGACTTTATTACATTTTCTATTGAAGATTGAAGAACAACAATTGTGAATTTTGTAAGTAAACTTTGAATTAATTTATGAATAACACAATGGTTTCTCCTCTTTCTTGGGTGGAAATGTGTGGCTAAGCTCCCATAACTAGGGTTATGGGAGCCTTGATGTGAATAGCTGATTGGGGGTTGTGAATCTAGTTGATTCTCATGATTAATTTATATTGCATAAACCCTTCTTCACTTTAATGACTTTTCTTGGTTGCAAACTTGAAAAGTGAGCCCAAGAACAACACTTGTTCGAATAGAAAAGTGTTTGTTAGGAAAAGAAAGGGTTTACATAAATCAAAAGGCCTTAACCTTTGGATAGAGGGTAGATGCCTTAACTGGATCAACCCATGTGAGAATATAGTTGAATAAATAATAGAGAAAATAGCTTGTTACCCCCCCCCCCCGAACTATACCTGAAAGAGATGAGACACACCTTAACTTTAGAGGGGTCCTATTACCTCCCTAAACTATTTAAAAGTAGATTTATTACCCTCCCGAACGCTGACAACCAGACTTTTGGCAAGAGAGTGAGATACACGCGCCCATTGCATTTTGACACGTGTTTTTTGTTTAAAATTAATTTTTATTTACTTTCTTTTCCATTTTTTATATGTTTTTATCATTTTTCATCATTTTTTCACCATTATTTTTTTCATCATTACTTTTCATCTCTTTTCCTTTTCAAACTTTATTATTCCTACTTCTATGCAAATAATTTTTCGACGACCTTGAAGCGGGATATAGTGAACAATATCGAATTTGAAATTTCCAATGATCTTGAAGTCGAAAATAATAAACAACATCGAATTTGAAATTTTCGACAATCTTGAAGTGGGAAACAATGACAATATCAATTATTAAATTTCAACAATCTTAAATCTGGAAACAACGAACAATACCAATTTCAAAATTTTCAACGACCTTGAAGCCGGAAACAATGAAAAATACCAAATTTAAAATTTTTGATGACCTTAAAGTCGGAAACAACGAACAATACTAATTTCAAAATTTTCGACGACCTTGAATTCGGAAACAATGAACAATACCGAATTTAAAATTTTTAATAAACTTAAAGTCGAAAACAATGGAGAATTTTAAAATTTTCAACGACCTTCAAGTCGGAAATAATGGAAAATATTGATTTTAAAAATTTCGACGATCTTGAAGTTGGAACCAATGAACAATACTCATTTTAAAATTTTCGACGAATTTGAAGTCAAAACCAATCGATTTTGTGCTAGGAGATGAATAAAATGATAATTAAAAATGAATAAAGTAAACGAATAAAGAAAATAAAGAAATATTAAAAATTAATTTTAAAATGAATAAAGAATAATTAAAAATGAATACAGAAAAAAAAGAAATATTAAAAAATAATTTTTAATAAAAAATTCGGTTCTCACTCTCTTTAAAGAGAGTGAAACGCACTCTCTTGCCACATCAGCGTCGGGGGTAGTGGTAATAAATCCACCTTTAAATAGTTCAGGGGATAATAGGATCCCTCTAAAGTTAAGGTGTGTCTCAGCTCTTTCGGATATAGTTTGGGGGGGGGGGGGGGTAACAGGCTATTTTTTCTAAATAATATATTCCTTAAGTTTGAAAGAATTCAGGGATATGCTACTCATTTAGGTTGAGAAACTAATGGGTAAACCATAGAATTCAATTAATGTTGCAATTAGAATTGTTCATTGGGAACTCAAAATAGTTCAAAACCCTAGCTGCTTAAGCATCTTGGTAACCATAACTCTAGTTTGACTTCTCTTATTGAATTACTATTAGCAATATAACCTGCAATTGGATTACTTTCTGTGACAAACATTTGAATATAATTGATAAATCAAAATCCCCCGCTATTCTAGAACCTTAGATCAACAGTCTAGTAACAACCAATACTTAGTGATCACAATATTCCCTGTAGGATTCGACACCCAACCCAATTGGGTTCTATATTTGACAGCGACCGCTTACACTCTCTAACGAGAGTTGTAATTTAGGCGTATCACACACGCAAGTGTACGTGGTCTACCAAGTAGTAAAGTGGTCTTCAAGAAGCCAAGTATCGATCCCACAGGGACCTGATCTAACAACTATTCAATTTTAGTTTAACTTCGATAATTTGATGCAAAGGTAACCAAACAAGAGTTTTGAATATTTAACTAAAGAAAAATTAACAATACGTAAAATAAAGATCTTGAAACAATCAATGGATTAAAGCCCAGGGTTAAAGCACTTTGAACCATCATACTATGTTATTGAACTTCATTCATTAACTTGCTTATCATGGTTGTTGATTCGTAGGGTTAATTGCGTGATCATGGTCTCCCAACCTCTAACCATTTATCTAAGTTGGACATTACAACTACATCATTGAGTGGGGATGCAATAATCCAATTAAGTGTTTTAAAGCTATCATCCTACGTGTGAATCAAGTAAGGCATCTAAGTACATCCCTGTCCTAGATACTAAGTTAAATTCTTTATTTCATAAAGGAATAAAAACCCATACTTTGTTCATCTCCGTGTTCTATCTCTCTATTCCCTCTCCCGAGATCACAAGGTCGACAATGAATATATTCTAAAGGTAGTGAATCCTTAAAATAGTTAAAACAAAGATAAACAAACAACCAACAATGATAAGCAAATTAAACGAACTTAATTCAAAATAATAGTACTCATGTTCTTGGATTTAACCCTGTAAAGAAGGTTCTTAGCCACTCATAGTCATAATCATGATCCAAAAGGTTGAGTACATGATATAATCTAAAAGAAAGCTAAAGAAATAATGTAAAACCTAAAAGATGAAGTTATAGCAGCCTCCCAATGTTCCAAGACGCCTAAGAATCCATAAAAATGTGTACAAAGATGTATTCATAGAAATAGGGTAAGACCAAGCCGTGTTGATCAAGGATTCAGTATGCAAGTCAGGTGTGGAATAGAGCACGCATCGTGGTCTCTATTGCACCATTCTGGAAGGGCATCACGAGCTCCATTGCACCGAAATAGAGCCTGCGTCATGGTCAAATCATGGGAACACACTGGAATTTTCTCTCAAAATATTTTCTAAGGCAAGGGAGCACTGTAATGGAAGGGGCGACATGCCCAAATCGTGGGCACATGCTGGAATTTGCTTCCCTAATTTTGGTTAAGTGTTGATCCTCCAATCTTTCATCCCTTGACTTGTGGTGTATTTCCTATGGATTTCCAGCTCTTTCAACATAAAAATATCATTATATTCAGCTCAAAAATCATCCTACATAATCACACACCACGAATTAGAGATCATAACAACACAATATCCATGCTGATGAATCAAAACAAGAGCTGAGGCTAGGCTAATTCGCATTGATCTTTAACTTTATGTTCCGACTCTTAACTTAATCAAATTGAACCTTGCATATTAATAACAATTTATTACACTAATAATTACACATTAACACCATTTGGAACATAATAGAATCCAATGAGATCAACTAGACAAGTACCTAGTTCAAGCTAATAATGCTAGTTTCCGCGATTGAACTCTAAATGACTCATTGAAGTACAAACTTGTTTGGTATTTACTTTGAACATTATAAACACATGCTTTAACACTTGTATGCACATTCATCTCATTATCAACACATATATGATGTGTGAGCTAATGCTAACACATTTGAGGCTTTTAACTAGAAATAATTGTAAAGTCTTAAGCAACTTTTGTCGTTTTTGATTGCTCTCTCTTTGATAATGCAGGAAAGTCAAGATGCAAGAAAACCAAAGACAATAAGATAAAAAGAGGTAAATTTGGAACAAGTGGCGATGAAAGTGTAGTTGACGACTTGTCTGATAAGTCGTCAAATCTGTGATAAGTTATTAGAGTCATCATCAGCTATAGACAGTGTGAGAAAGTTGGAGCAGAAGTGTGACGACATTCCCTGATAAGCCGTAAGGTGTCTGGTAAGCCTTCAAGAATGCCATCACTCAGAAGAAGAAGATTTTTTGATGGCATGTCCTGATAAGCTATTAGATCTTTGATAAGCCGTCAGGCATATCGTCACTCAGAAGCAGAAGGAAAAATTTTGAAGCATGCCTGACGATATGTTCTGATAATCTATCAGAACTCTGATAAGCCGTCAGGAATGTCTTCACTTAGAAGCAGAAGGAAAAAATTTAAAGCATGCCTGACGACATGTTCTGATAAGCTATTAGAACTCTGATGAGCCGTCAGGCATGTCGTCACACATAAGCAGAAGGCAAGAAATGGGAATCATGTCTGACGACATGGTCTAATAAGCTATCAAATCTATGATAAGTCGTCAGACATGTCATCAGCTAAGGAGAAAAATTTAAATTTTTAATTTTGAATTTTTCTTAAGTAACGGATATAAATAGCAGCTTTTAGGGTTTCATTGAAGGGCGCTGAACATCTGAAACTTATTCCAAAGGCAAAGTCACCTCTTTTTGGGACTCTTAACTTAGAATTCAATTTTTAATTCTTTGATTTAGATGTGGGATATTCTTCTTTAATTTGGGAAGAGAATTAATTTTTTACTACATCTTTTGTAAGTTTAATCACTTTGAATAATGAATTCAGTTATTGTTATCGCTTTCTTTTTCATGTGGAACTAAAACCCACAACTAGGGTTGTGGGATCTATGATTACTCTTGTATTGTCTTAATAGTTGATTAGGGTTCGAGTGATTGTGGGGACATCTTGATAATTCTTTTGTATTAATTATTTTTTTGTTGTTGGTTGCAAACAATAGATATCTCCTTATATTGATTTGCTCGAACTGAGAAATAAACTAAAGGTAGTGAATGATTAATGAGGATTTGGGAAGGTTAAGTTCCCATCTAATGATTAATGCTTTAACAAGATTAATCAACTCGAAATAAAATTAGTGTGAATAGAAGGTTCCTAAGTTTGAGAGAATTAAGGAACTCAACATCTAGGTAGGTTGAGAAATACTTAGATGAACTGTCAATGCTGATAATTTGGTGTTTTCCATAAGTCACGAGAATCCAATACTACAACTATTATTCAATGGAGGATTACTAATCATAGTGATCACAACTCTAGTTTCTCTATATCATTAATTTGAAATATTGCAGTTTAAGATTTGAGTTCTAAGGAGAATTGAAGTGTTAATAACTTTTGTTCAATCATTAAAAAATCCCATTTTATCTTTTCGTATCATTTGTTTGAATTAAACTTGTAGCTATAGTTTTAAATTAGTTTAATCGCCACTCACATTATTCCTCGTGGATTCGACCCCGACTCCAAAGTTGGGTAAATATATTGACGACGACCGCCTTGCACTAATTTGACATGTAAGTTGAGCGTTATCAATATAGCACAAGAATCATCCTCAAAAAAATGCTAAAAAGACTAGAATAGTGACTCTAGAATGCATAAATACAAACAAAACCAAGCAGAATGATTGTTTGTGCTTCTTTGAAAGTCATTTACCATTCAAAGCTTCTATCAAATTTTTGTTTTTGAGTCTTAGACCAACAAGGGACACCAATTCTTCACGATCACTTGACTCGTATTTTTCTTTTTTGGGTGTGCAGTGTGCTTTTTTGAGTTAGAATAGATATAACTTTAGAAGGAGAAAGAGGATAATATTTTAGTCCAGTAACTATGGCAAACTCCTTCCAACAAAAACAAACGGACATGCTACAGTAAATTCTCCCCACCTTATCCATCTTATCTTTATTTTCATACATAAACCTACGCTTAAGAAGATCATATACCATTTTTATTTAAAAACGAGCATTGTTGTCCTCCGACAAATCAAGATATTGCCTAAAGTAGTTGTCCCTAAAATAAGCATCCAAATTTTATTCTTGAATTATTTTTCTAATGGCGTCGAAAGATTTTTTCATGGCTAACTTAACTACGAAATCACCTGCTAAATCTGTGGCACCATCACACTGCACTCTCACAGGATAACTATCAATGCTAAAGGATTTGACCAACTCTTCGGTGGAAGGGCTATTAGAATTTGGATCATCTCTTTTGAAAAATTCCTCCTCCCTATGTTCATTATCATCTTCTTCTGATTGAGATAACACTTGTAAAGAAAGCTCATAGAGTGGTGGATGTAGCCTAGTTGCTTCACTTGTTCCTTTACTTGAACTTGATTAGGTTTCTATTCTTTTGTGAGTCATATAATCTAAAAATAACAGGAACATAAAATAAATTATAATTGATTAATGCATCGTTAAAAAGGGATAACAGTATATCTAACATGTACAATAGTAAAATAACAGTTCCAACAGATCACACATCTGTTGCACTAGGTAGGTTATCTATTGCAACATATACCTAACCTATTGCAATGGATAAATAATTTATTGCAATAATAAAAATAGATCACTCATATGTTGAAACTGATGAATGGTTTGTGCAACAGATCACACATCTGTTGCAACATATGAGTGATCTATTGCAATATATAACTAACCATTTACAACAAATGAGTAATCTGTTGCAATAATAAAAATAGATCACTCATATGTTAAAACAGATGACTGATCTATACAACAGATCACACATCTGTAGCAACATATGAGTGATCTATTAGAACAGTTATCAACGGTCAATATTATTTAGATTTCTTCCAACATAAAGGTCATATATCACGATAGATGAATGATCAATTGGAAAAATTAAGTCTTGGACATGTCCTATTGGAATAGTTGATAGGATTCTATTCAACAGAAGGTTCATCTGTTACATTAGATTTTTAATTCAATAGTTCCTCTGTTGCATCAAATGGTAAATCTATTGCATCAAATAGATTTTTAATTAGATGGTTCCTCTATTGTATTCGATTTTAAATCTGTTGCATCATATGGTTAATCTATTGTATTAAATTTTTAATTCGATGGTAAATCTATTGCATCAGATTTTTATCTGATGATTAATCTGTTGCATCAGATATTTTATCTGATAGTTCCTCTATTGTATCATATGGCTAACTGTTGCATCAGATGGTTAATCTGTTGCATCTGATGGTAAATTTGTGGCATCATATGGATAATCCGTTGCATCAGATGGTTAATCTGTTGTATCAGAAGGTTAATCTATTGCAAAAAAAAATAGTAGAATGATTTTATTCAATAGAAAAACAACAATATCACTATTTTTACCAAGAACAAGAACAAATTAACCTAGCAATGAGGACAATACCAAAAATACCAACATCGTTGTTTTGTTTGTACAAACACAAACAACAAAAATCAAACTTTAAAAAATGCAACAAACAATAAAAAATTATATTTTACTTCAAAAAGAAAAGAGAAGAAATACTACTAATTAGGGTTTTATTCATAACACATTTCAAATTAAAGCAACAAATATTGAAATTGTTCACCAATACTAGAATAGAAGTTGGCCCAAGTTCCTCTTTTTCTTCAAAAAGTTCATAATTTTTTACATGTGAAAGAAGAAAAGGGACGATGAAGAACTCAAAGCTGTTGTGGCTGGAGAGCAAGGCTGTCACGTCGATTGACGGTTGAAAGTCAAAAAGAAACTCGAAGCACAACTATTTATCGCCAGAGGTTGAAGTCATCGGGGATTGAAAGGAGAAATTTGCAGAACTGTTGGTTAGGAGAAACTGTCGAGAGAGAGAAGAGACAGTTGATTTGGAGAGAAGAGGGGTGTGGTTTGATTTGTATTTTTAAAATTATTAAAAAAATTTAAAAATATTAATCAAGTCCACAATTAACTTAATCAAGTTTCCTAATTATGTTTGACCCTTTAAGTTGGTCAATGTCACCAATCCTTCATTTAAGATTTAAACGACACCTATCCTTCAATTTTCTCGTGTTAGTTGGTGAACTCCTAGAAAATCTTCCAACAAAGAATTCTTTATAATTTTAGATAGTTTATAAAATTTAAGAGAGAAATAAATGTAAAGCAATAGGGAGGGGACCGGGCGGTAAAGTATTGATTTGACAGTTGAGATACCGTCGTAATGGGACAATTCACTATTTTTTTGGATTTTTATGTAAACGTAATAAATTATTACATTTTGCAAAAAGTTTAGTAAAACATAATAATTTCTTACTTTTTACAAAACAAAATTATAAAACGTAAAAAGTCTCTAACGTTTTACAATTTTTTTATTGTACATCTCCGTTAAAGCACGATTAAAGAAAAATGGATAAAACGTAATAATTTATTATATTTTGGTAACAAGAGGCGGCCTATTTTGGTCACTTTGTTCATATCTTGACTTATTTTGATTTCTAGTTATTAGATAATGATACTTGTTATAAAAACTTGCATTCCTATTTCTAATTACCCGTTTGGTCATAAATATTAGTATTTATTTATATTTTAAAAAATTATTTTACTTTATTTGGAAAATAGTGTTTGATCGTAAAAATTTCAAATACAATTTCAAGTTATATTTGGAATTTGAAAAATAACAAAAATTTTATTTTTACTTTTATTTTTTCACTTTTTAATTATTATTTTTAAATCTTAATTTTTTTATTTTCATAATAGTAGGGGAGCGTTCTTTATTTGTGTCTGAATTTTCTTATTCGTGGCGTTGAGTGATGTTTAGGATTTCAGCTACATAATTTTTAGTATTATCTTATGGCGGTAGTACTATCTTGTGGCTATCGGTGTTAGTTTATTTTGCATACTATACTAGTTTATATACATTTATGTTTTGTGTTTGTTATGCTACTACAGGTCCTAAGCCCGGGGTCTATCGGAAACAGTCTCTCTACTTCACCTAAGGTAGTGGTATGGTTTGCATACACTCTACTGTAAACGCACCAAATTTTGGTCCTTGAAAATCCCTTAAGCTTTTAGCTCATTGCCTTGTTGACAAGTCATCATACGAGTCATACAATGTGGTTACGGGTCCAGGGACCCAAGTTGTAAGCAAACCAGTGTGTAATTGGCTAAGTTATGCTTAGAGTACGAGTGGCTCACTATGAGTCATAAGACCATGTTACGAGTGATAGGGTTGAATCGTATGTTGTCCAGTGTCTAATTCCTTTGGGTTTTGTCTTGGATACGACTAGACTATATGAGTCGTATGGTCAGGTTATGTGTGGGATCATGGAGTCGTAAGGTGGACAGTGAGTAAATGTCCAACTCACTTTTTAGGATACGGCTCATGGCTACGAGTCGTATGATGTGGTGACGAATCGATGGGTCGATTCGTAACCAAGAATGACCTTTTCATAGTTTTAAATTGGGGATACTTTGGACATTTTCCACTTAAAACTCTTAAGGCCCCATGTCCCTAAAACACTTAGGAGAATTCATTCTACACTTTACAAGATCAAAACATCCTCGTTACTCTTAAAATCCTCTCAAGAAAAATTTGCTAGGGTTTCTCCAAAGTGGTCATTCTAAGGATTCAAGAGTCAATTTCTCTCCGTGAATCTTCGTAATTCAGGTATGTGACTCTTCCTTCATTGTTAGTTTACTAAAAACATATGTTTAAAGCATTATTCATGAATCATTAATGGCAGTTTTGAAATCAAGGTTGAGGGGTTTGGATGCATATCATTGAATATTGTTTTTATGGTTTAAATTGTGATTATGCATGTTTTAATTATGATTTTACACATGTGGGTGCATGAGAATGGTGATTTAATTGAAGGGTCATGGATGAACCCCAAATTTGATGATTTTGGATTTGATAATGGAAATGCCCTCAACTATTTGTGAAATTGCTAGTGAGAATGATATTGTCACAAGTTGAATTGTGTTTTGGAACTAAGGCTTTGGCATAACCATGGTAATGATTGATGAAGGACTTTGTAAAGGCCTTGATGTCCATATATTGATTTAAATTATAACTTTGGGTTTTGGTTGGATAAATGGGTTCGAGTCCCAAATGTTAAATTAACTTGATGTCCATGATTGGACAATGGGTTCGAGTCCCAAATGATAAAATTGTTGTTATGGCATATTGTACGCTTGCAAGTGGGGTTGGCATGACGATACTAACGGCGGGATTATATGTATAATAGGTTAATAAATGATGATACATGTTGAATGTTTTAAATTGATCTTAAGAGCGAGATGTATAGTCAGGCGTGAAAGTGAAAGTCCGAAGGACTAACACTAGAAACCACACTAGCCGATACGGGTGTCTAAATGATTGGGAGGTTTGAGTGCCGCGTATTGAATATATGAATAGGAGGTTTGAGTCCCCCATATTGTATACATTGGTGCTTAAGCCACCTTGACTATGTCAGGAGGTTAGAGTCCCCCATAAAGGCACATACGGATATGGATATTCTCTGATTTGTGCGGCTACATGCACTGGGACCCTTCCAGCTAGGGGAGAGCTGGGCCCATATAGCCCATGGGTGCCTTATTTTATGACGGCTATGCTACGTAGACCAGGTTATGATTTTTTTAAGTTCATGCTAAGCCTCGCTCCCTATCCCATCATGTGGTATTATATATGTATATGTATTTCATATGATATTATGCTTTAAATGCGGTATTGGCTTTGAACTGCTATCATGGCATTATTTTGTTCCTCTATCCCTGAGTTACATACTGGCGCTCCAACCACTAACCGTCTTCAGACGCTATATCCCCACTCGATGCAAGAACTGGCCATACTTCCACATCTCTTGCTCAGTGACTTGAATTCGGGATCAGCTAGTGAGTCAGATCGAAGTAGTGAGCTTCTATCCTTCGGAAGACCCAAGTTCATATTGTGGTTTCCTTTTTTTTACGTTTTGACTATCTTTTGGATATTGATTTTGGCTATTGTTGGGAACATGTCTCGACATTTTATTGACCTTCGGTTTTGTAGAGGCTTTGATGAACTACTATGGACTTGGGTGGTTTGGTTGATCGTTTTGGTGATGGACGGTTGTTCTGTTACCGGTGGTTGGAATGGACATATTATGAATTATCATTACTTTCATTATGCGCTATCTTGTTATAGGTTCGGAATTCATCCGATATTTGAGGATGTGGTGGTGGCTCGGTTAGGTAAAGGGGGTGATCTCCAATGCACATGAGATTTGAGATACCCGTCACAACCAAGCCCTGGTTTGGATCGTGACAACTACCCTCCAGACCCCCCATTATGTGGGAATACACTGGATATGTTGTTGTTGTTGTTGAATTATATTTCATGTTCAAATCATATTTTATATTTATTTTAAATTCTATACATCAAGTACAAAAACTATGCTGAAACACAATTTCAACCTCAATTTTAAAATTTTTAAATACAATTTCAACTTCAATTTTAAAATTTTCAAATAAAGCTATTTTTTTTATATTTTTTATGGTCAAACGCCTTCTAAGAGAGGATCCAACTTGGACTTGCAGTTCAATCCCATTTGCACTTCAAACTACAAAATGCCCGACTTTGACATATTTTGATTTGATAAGAGTTTAAAATGTTAAAAAAAAAAACTTTTAGATCTGATGGCCTTAAAATTAAAAATATGTCAAATATATCAAAATGTTCTTTAATCTTGTGATTTTAAATATGTCATGTGAAAAGCTGAAATTAAAGAATTCCTAAAAAGAGAAAAAGACATTCGGTTTTAAGTAGACTAAAAAGAAAAGTAGGAAGAAGATATTAAAAGGGTGTTTGGATGGGTTTAAAGTTAGTCAAAATTGCTTTTAAGCCATTTTTTACCTTTTGAAGTGATTGACAACTTTAAAAATTCACAAAGAAAAACGAATCCATATAGCACAACAAATTTTGATCCTCTTTTAATCTCTTTAGTTCAATTTTAAGAAGAAAAATGAAGCACAAATAACTTATTCATTCATGAAAATATTTTTTAAAAATAAATGTATTAAGTAGTTTATACTGAAATTCAATTAAAATATAAATTAATTTTAGTTTAAATTATTTTAAAAATAAAAATCTAATAGTAATCATAATGTTAACAATTACAAGGGTATTTCAGACATTTTGACTAAAAGAAAATGCTTAACAACAATTATCTACCAAACACATCTACAACTTTTTTTCATCATTAGCACCTTTATCAAACACGTAACTGCTTATTATTAAAATAAGTTTCAAAAGCACTTTTAAAGTGCTTTTTAAAAGCCGTTTTTTTTTTCAGCCTATCCAAACGGTTCTAAAATAAAGAGTAAAATACATTGATATCTATGAGAAAACGCGTTATCAGGAGCAAGTTGCCCTCTGCTGAGACCAATCATTGTCCCATAAAAAATTGAAACAGTGTAGTGGAAACTTCAAGCTGCTTTCACATGTCATAAGAATTTGAATACATAAGGATATACTTCATTCTTCTATGTACAACGTACGGGGAAAGGAATGTTACAGGTATAGAAAAAACGAAAAACTAGAAAATGACTGACTGGGCAAGAGTAATTGAATGAACATTGTGACCATCTCTCACCTCCATTCAGTAATTATCAATATAGACATAGAAAACAGTGGCTGGCCACTAGGAAAATTGGCCCTCGAAAATGTGGATATCTGAAACAATTTCAAAAGTCGTAATCTATGTCCGATGCATTCAGAGAGTCAGAACGTCGGATCAGATGTCCTTGCTCATCATATAGGTCAAGGTTCTCACAGGGAGCAGGGAAGACAGTACCTATAACACGACCTTGAACATGAGAGCATTGGAATATGTGTTTTTTCTTGTATGTTATCCCAACAGACATATCTCTGAAAGTAACATTTTTCACTGGAATTTCAGAATTTCCATGGATACGAACGGGGACACGAACTCCCTCACCGTGTACTGACACATAGCTTATGTCTTCTAGTATTGGTACGGCTTTCGGATCAAACTCCCCATCAGGATGTTCGTTGTAATCTGTCTTGATGACGATCCCCACCCTAACGTTTACGAATGTCAAGTTCCTGTAAGCTATGTGTCGTACATATCCTCCTCTGCCAGCTGCTGTTTTGATGCGAACAGCACGCCTTGAGTTCCAGACATGTACGTTTTCCACAGTAACATTTGACACCCCACCAGACATCTCACTTCCTATCGATATGCCTGCACTGCATATCGTTCAATGATGGTGAGTCGCACGTAATATAAATGGTGCTGCTCTTTATGATACTAATGTACTATGTTGCCAGATTCTTTTACGAAGGCTCGAGACGAAAACAAAAGTTACATCTCTTCAAACCAAAGTTGCTAAGTATAAGCAGGTTAGCATTATCAACAGCAATGAACAATTTCCAAAATATACCAAAGCAAGAAAAATTAATAATTTTCTTCCTCAGGCAGCTATATATGTCGAAATGTCGTAGGTGCAATCGTTGTCAGAAACATCCAGGTCATGAAAACAAGTGTAGGTGCACATGGAAACCTCACCTGACCATTGAACGAACTACTAGATTTCGGATGACTATATTTGTTGAAGGCCGTCCATAAGAAATGCCATACTGATCCCAACCACTCTTTATTGCAATGCCATCATCACCAACACTGATGTAACAGTCCTCAATCAGCATATCTTCACAGGAATCTGTCCACACCACACTTAAACATCAAGAACTCGCACTGAGAAAGAGGGGAACAAGTAAACAATAAAGAAGTGCATGTAGTGTATCAAAGTCTATGAGAATGATATCAACCTTAAAAGAACTGCGGTTCAGCAGATTTGCAAGAATTTGGCATATTAAAATATCAGAACTTAATTCTTATTCCCTATGAAATGATAAACCCAAAAAAAAGCACTAATCACCTTTATAAGCAGGTTAAACAAATTATCTTCAGATATTTTAGCTTGTGTATTATTAATTTCATTAAATAAAGAGATAGTTCACAAGAAATCAATAAAATTTAGTCTAGACACGTTATTGTTCACAGCTGACCCAAATATAATGTAGGCTGGTCCTAATCCACAGATAGAAAAAATGATTACTAGCTCAAGGTTTTCTATTCTCTGCAATGATAACATATTGAACATTCACCTGGATCTATGCCATCAGTATTAGGAGCGTCGAAGATAGGAGCCAGAATTGTGACATTCTTCATTGTTACATTTTTGCAGTCATATGGATGGAGAGTCCAAAATGGAGAATCACGCAATGTTACATTAGAGATCACTATGTCCCTAGACCACATTATCTGGACAAGCGGTCCTCTGGTATTGTTAAGAAGCCTCTGCTTGTACTTCTTCCACCATGCTTGACCCTGCCCATTAATGGTACCATTATGCCCTGTTACCAGTAATATGTACACATAATCAGATTGAGTTGGTTAGCTTCATACTTCTGCGAACATTTTAAAATACTTTGCTATTCAAAATCTGTAAACAATTACTTTGTGCATGATGTGGGCAAAGTTCATGTATCATCACATCACCTAGTTCACTGCTGAACATTTAGGCAAACATGAAATAGATCTGATCTAGAATATTGTGATAAGAGTGTGAAGAAATAATTTCAATATTTTTCCAGACATAAAGAGAACAAATTTTATTTGTCGAATATGAAAAATAAATTTTGAACTGAAGTAGTGTCACTTCATTTGATCCTGAAAGATTTTGGATCAGCTGCTTCTCACTGTGTCCCTTAATTAATGAACCAATAACCACTCGATGCAAAAAAGTGTTTTCCTTCAGTACTCTGGATGGAATATCTGTCATTTGAGCACCAGCCACGGAAACTTCCGGTAGAAAAATTATAAGAATGCATATGGACCGGCCACATGATCGATCTGAATGATGATTCACAATCATTGCAGAACAACAAAAGCAGCATAACAACTCCTCAATCCACACTAGTTCAGATTGGCCTGAATCCTCTATATCTGTTTCGATCCATTTGGACCCGTTCCATTCCAATACTTCGCAGTGGATTTAGTCACTAAACATAATAATGATGACAATAGAACCAATACTAAATAGAAATACATCACTATTTTCAGCAACTTGGAAACTGTGACTTCACATTGCAAAAAACTTGCTATTTCGGGTGAAGCTACAGGGTCAGTAAGACAGATATAAACGTCCAGAAACAAGTCACTAACCTGTGATTACAATATCTTTGAGATTCTGGCCATGGATCAAACTTCCATAGCGTGGTCCAATATGTTCTCTCCCATATCCATACGAAGGCAATGGAGGCATGAGAGGCCAGTACTTCTCATCCTGTTGAGAGAATCATATACAGAAATATCATAAGCTCAGCCACATGGAAATAAAATAAAATTGGATGTAGTTTCAGTAATGAGAAATATGCAAAATGATGTTAGAAAGTTATCTAGCTACTTTACTCGGTGAATAAATGTCTCCAATTGTTAACAGAGAATGCCACCATATTGACAATGTTAGAATATGAGTAGGAATAGAAATAACATATAGAATACTATTTGGAAATGATTGTAATGCAGTGTCCTATTTGGAAAGGATTGTAATGCAGTTTCCTATTAGGAAAGGATAGAAATGTAGTGTCTATAAATAGGGTCTCAATGTAATAATATTGTAACAACAATTCAAATAATATTCTTCTTTTCTATTTCTCACATGGTATCAGAGTCACTACGATCTTGGTAGAGAATCAAAGAGCTTCTGCTGTCAGTGGGTGGCTATAACCCATATATGCCGCCCGTCTGGCCAATGATCATGTTAGCAAAAGACTGGGCCACTATGCTTCTTTTCGGTGACTACTTTCTCATATCAGATTTGCGTAGCATCGTCCATCTATCCGGTGACTACTTTCTCATATCAGATTTGCGTAGCACCATGCATCTCTCCAAACTACTTCTTATATTTAATTTGCTTAGTACCGTGCATCTTTTTAGACTACTTTCTCATAACTGAGTTTCATAGCACTGTGCATCTTTTTGGACTACTTTCTCACGTCTGAGTTGCATAGCACCGTGCATCTTTCCGGTAATTCCTTAGCTTTGATTTGTGTAGTTTCATGCATCTTTATGGTGATTCCTCAGATCTAATTTGCATATGGTCGTGCCATCATTCCAATCCCACCCATATAATTTCTCTTTTTTAGTAGGATCGTGTCGTCATTCGATCCTACATAATTTCTATTTTTTAGTAGTCATGTCGTCATTCTGACCCTACCCCTATAATTTCTATTTCTCAGGGGTCGTTCCATCATTCCGACTCTATCCATATAATTCTCTTTCTCAGTGGGGTCGGGTCAACATCCGATCCTACCCATATAATTTTTTTCTTAGATTATGACCACTTTTCAGACATCAAATCTAATAATCCGGTGCATGAGCATGTTTCGGTCAGTTCTTCGGTGACTTTCTTGTTCAAGATCTACTCATTTCTTGATTTCAAGATGAGCCATATATTTTATACAGTTTCTGGCAATTTTCCAGAGACAGATCGACTTTCCAGTGATGTTTACTACCTTTTTAATCCCTTTTTCAGTTTTTTCCTTTTCAATTGAGGTCTCCTAGCCATCCAGAGCAGTTTTTGTCAGTTTTCTTGCAGATATCTTCACCAAGTCTCTCACCGATCCTCGTATTAGTTACATCCATAAAAAGCTTGGTACATATGTCTTCAATGCACCAGCTTGAGGGGGAGTGTTAGAATATGAATAGGAATAGGAATAACATATAGAATCCTATTTGGAAAAGGATCGTAATGTAGTATCCTATTAGGAAAATGATTAAAATGTAGTGTATATAAATAGGGTTTTAATGTAATAATGTAGTAACAACAATTCAAATAATATTCTTCTCTTATATTTCTCATAGACAAAAATTGTAGTCCCTCCATTACGACTTGAATCCCTTTTGTTTAACTTTTCAAACTCAAAAGTATTGCTTTTCTCAATGGAGGAAAAGGGCTGAACTGGCAAAGATATTAAAAGGCACTCTCAGAAATTTTTCATGGATAATACTTTCCAAAAGTGTGTGTTATCCCGGTAAGGACAAAATAGAACTAGACATCAATGTTGCTCAGATCCTGCAAAGTACTTGTTGCACCCAAGTTGAACCGACATGATTTGGTTGTGGGTGTGATCAACATAATTTGAGTGCATTAACTATGCATATTGCCAAGAAGTAGAGGTTGACAGGGTATTTGGATTGATCTTGGATTTTAAGAAAAAGGGCAACCCGATGCCCTAAAACCCCTACGCATAGGGTCCGGGGAAGGACCGAACCACAAGGATTTATTGTACGCAATCTTACCTTGCATTTCTGCCAAAGCCTATTTCCTCGGCTTGAATTCAGGACCTCCTGGTCACATGAAAACAACTTTACCAGTTACTTGAAGGCTTCACTTCCATGGGTTTATGTCATATATATATATATATATATATATATATATAAAATCTATATCTATAATATATTAAAAGTGTGAATACCCTTAGAAAAGTGATTTGAACTTTTTGCCCTTTATTAAAGGTTTCTTCTTTAGATAAAACCGTCTTTTCAGAATTTTCCTCAAATTATTATTATTTAGTTATTATTAATATTAGGACTTTAAAATTAAGTAAAGTCCTTATTTGAGTTAGGAAAGAAATTATAATATTTAACAGTTCTAAATCAATTCAAATTTTACCTTTTATGTAATTTGTTAATAAATTAAATAAATGAAAAAATATTGATTTAAACTAAAATGACACAAAAAAGGTCCGGAGAAAAAAAAGAGAACAAAGAAAAGAGGAAAAAGAAAAAGAAATAACTTATATAAATGGTAAGAGAACTAATTTAAAATGAAAAGATACAAAAAAAAAAGAGTTAGAAGAAGGAAAAAAGAAGGGGAAAACAAGAAAATTAAACCTAAAATTTAATTAAAGATTTTCTACTTTTAGCCGAATTCCTAAATTTATGGCAATATTGTATTAAAGAAAATTCAACTTGAAAGAAATTATTATATAAAAGAGTTTCTATATAGGGTAAAGTTCTAAAAAAAATTTATTATTATTTAGGTATTATTAATATTAGGACTTTAAAATTAAGTAAAGTCCTTATTTGAGTTAGGAAAGAAATTATAATATTTAACAATTCTAAATCAATTCAAATCTTACCTTTTATATAATTTGTTAATAAATTAAATAAATGAAAAAATACTGAATTGAATTAAAAGGACACAAAAAAGGTCCGAAGAAAAAAAGGGAACAAAGAATAGAGGAAAAAGAAAAAGAAATAACTTATATAAATGGAAAGAGAACTAATTTGAATTGAAAAGAAACAAAAACAAAATGAGAGGTAGAAAAAGGAAAAAAGAAGGGAAAAAAAGAAAATTAAACCTAAAATATAATTAAAGATTTTCTACTTTCAGCCGAATTCCTAAATTTATGGCAATAATTTATTAAAGAAAATTCAACTTGAAAGAAATTATTATATAAAAGAGTTTCTATATAGGGTAAAGTTCTAAATTTTTTTATTATTATTTAGTTATTATTAATATTAGGACTTTAAAATTAAGTAAAGTCCCTATTTGAGTTAGGAAAGAAATTATAATATTTAACAGTTCTAAATCAATTCAAATCTTACCTTTTATATAATTTGTTAATAAATTAAATAAATAAAAAATATTGAATTGAATTAAAAGGACACAAAAAAGGTCCGGAGAAAAAAAGGGAACAAAGAAAAGAGGAAAAAGAAAAAGAAATAACTTATATAAATGGAAAAAGAACTAATTTGAATTGAAAAGAAACAACAAAAAAAAAACGAGAGGTAGAAAAAGGAACAAAAAGGGAAAAAAAGAAAATTAAACCTAAAATATAATTAAAGATTTTCTACTTTTAGCCAAATTCCTAAATTTATGGCAATATTTTACTAAAGAAAATTCAACAACAACAACAACAACAACAAACCCAGTGTATTCCCACATAGTGAGGTCTGGGGAGGGTAAGATGTACCCAGTCCATACCTCTACCTCTAAAGAAGTAGAAAGGCTGTTTCCGATAGACCCCCGGCTCGAGACACAGAATAATAAAAAAATTCATAGTAAAGCATGGAACAAGATGCATAACATAAACACAACACCCACAAGTAATAGTAAACAGAGAAAAGTAAACAGTTTCGTAATAAAGCATGAAACAAGGTATCATAACAAGAATAATACCCCCACCAAGTAATGCCTTACACTAGCGACCCAAACTGACCCTAGCCTTCTGCCCTAATTCGCGTCCTCCAGATCTTCCTATCTAGGGTCATGTCCTCAGTGAGCTGTAACTGCTTCATGTCCCGCCTAATCACCTCTCCCCAATACTTCTTCGACCTACCCCTACCCCGCCTAAAACCATCCAAAGCTAGCCTCTCACACCTACGAACCAGGGCATCCATGCCCCTCCTCATCACGTGTCCGAACCATCTCAATCGGACTTCCCGCATCTTATTCTCCACTGGAGTTACACCAACCTTCTCCTTGATAGTCTCATTCTGAACTCTATCCCCCCTATTCAGCCCACACATCCAACGCAACATCCGCATTTCCGCCACCTTCATTTTTTGAATGTGGGAGTTCTTAACTGGCCAACACTCCGCTCCATACAACATGGCCGGACAGACTACCACCCTGTAGAATTTGCCTTTAAGCTTGGGCGACACCTTCTTATCACACTAAAGAAAATTCAACTTGAAAGAAATTATTATACAAAAGAGTTTCTATAGAAGGTAAAGCTATAAATTTTTTATTATTATTTAGTTATTATTAATATTAGGACTTTAAAATTAAGTCCTTATTTGAGTTAGGAAAGAAATTATAATATTTAACAGTTCTAAATCAATTCAAATCTTACCTTTTATATAATTTGTAAATAAATTAAATAAATAAAAAAATATTGAATTGAATTAAATGGACACAAAAGAAAAGAGGAAAAAGAAAAAGAAATAACTTATATAAATGGAAAGAGAACTAATTTGTATTGAAAAGAAACAACAAAACAAAACGAGTGGTAGAAAAAGAAAAAAAGAAAATTAAACCTAAAATATAATTAAAGATTTTCTACTTTTAGTCGAATTTCTAAATTTATGGCAATATTTTATTAAAGAAAATTCAACTTGAAAGAAATTATTATATAAAAGATTTTCTATATAAGGTAAAGTTCTAAATTTTTATGGAAAATTTGATGGAACTATTTTACATAAATTAGATTTAGAGTCCTAAAAGAAGAAGAAAAAAATTCTTTCAAAAACTAAGTGAAAAAAAATTCTTTCAAAAACTAAGTTGGCGTGACTTTTTTCCAATTAAAAAAAGGTAATGGACTTTTTCAAGAAAAAAAAAAAGGATTGTTTCAATTTGGTTAGAACTATTATTTTTCGTTATAATATTTTGATATAGTAGTTCTTATATTTCTATTTTTTTTTCAATTTTAGAAGTTCTTTTTTAGGTTTATACATATATTTTATTTGGGTAGTAAAATTTTCTGATCGTAGTTTTGTTATAATTGGGTAACTTTATGTTTTTTTATTTTAAATTTCTATTTATATTACGTTTGAATTTTATTGGTCATAAATAATAAATCATCTTTTTATGTTTGTAGATAGTTTTGTTATTGGATCTCTAATATAACACGTTGGTTTAATTTTCAGGTTTTGAATTTTGTTTTCTATTACGTTGGTTTTATTGATCAAGAATAACGAAACATCTTTTTTCATGATTCTTTTCTATTACATTGGGTTTATTGATCAGGAATAACAAACTTTCGTTATTGAATAACTTTGTGGATTCTCCTCAAATACTAAGTTTATGATTTTTTTTGTGTAAATATTTGGTTTAATTGTATTGTTTTATTATCTTTATTCTCATATTATTTTGTTTGTAGTTTACAGGTGGTATATAAATGTCGGCCGACTTTCAAATTTTTTTTTAGGTAAAAGTTATGTTTAATTGTATTGTTCTGATATCTCTACTTTGTGAATTTCTTTTTTCGTGTAAAGGTTAGGTTTGATTGTATTATTTTGATATCTCTATTATCGTATTATGTTGTTGTAGTTGACAGGTAGTAGATGAATGTCGATCGACTTTGAAGATTTTGTTTTTCAATGGTTAAGTTTAATTGTATTGTTTTGATATTTCTATCATCGTATTGTTTTATTGTAGTTTACAGGTGGGAGATAAATTTCAATTCTCTTTGAGAATTTTTTCTTGTAAATGTTAGGTTTAATTAAATAATTTTTTTATCTTTACATGTTCAAAAGATGTTGAATTTAATTATTGTACTCTTCTTTATTATTTAAATAATATCTTATTTAGTGTAATGCTTGTACTCATTAAAATGAGGTACACGCGCGAGGCGCGTATACCTAAACTAATATATATATACATACACACTTTGCTGCTATAAAAGATAACTTATTATAAAATATTGAGTGTTTATAAAAAATTTAATTATACTAACTTCAATCAATTGTCAAAAGATAAACTTATATGTAGAGTATACATCTACAAGTATACCTAGGGATTAATGACAAACATTGTGTTTAACTAATTTAATATTGTGGAATTGATGCTTACACAAGCCATCCAAAAGAAAGTGAAGCTTCGAGTATCTTGGGTCTATTATCTAAGAAAATAGGGAGACTGGCAACACTGTCACACATCGTATTAGTTTAGGGTGAATGAAATAGAGGCTCACATCTGGAGTGTTTTGTGATAAGAAAGTGCCACCAAAACTTAAAAGGGAATTTTTATAGAGTGGTGGTTAGACCACTATGTTGTATAAGACTGAATGTTGGCCAGTTAAGCGCTCGAATGTTCAGAAGATGAAAGTTGCGGAGATAAGGATGCCCTAGTAGATGTGTGGACATACTAGGAGAGATAAGATTAGAAATGAAGATATTAGACAAGGTAAAAGTGGCCTCGGTGGAAGACAAGATGCAAAAAGCGAGACTGGGGTGGTTTGAGCATGTGAAGAGGTGATGCACGGATACGCTATTATGGAGGTATGAGAGATTTGACTATGGATGGATTTAAGAGAGGTTAAGGTAGGCCGAAGAAACATTGGGGAGGGGGGATTAGACAGGAAATGACACATTTGCAGCTTACTAAGGACATAACCTTAGATAGAAGATTGTGGAGGACATAGATTAGGGTAGAAGGTTAGTAAGTAGTATAGCGTTGTCTTGCTTATCTTTCCTTACTGGTAGTTGTATTATTTCTCCTTTAGTTTCTTGTCCTTAGATTTCCCTTACCATCTACCATCTCTTGTACTTCGATTATTACACTATTTTGTTGTAGTTACTTTTCTTTTTTAGGATGTTTTCTCATGTTTCTTTTAGTATCTGCTTTTATATGCTTTTTCTTGAGCTGAGGGTCTATCGGAAACAACCTCTCTACCACCCAAGATAGGGTAAGGTCCATGCACTCTACCCTCTTGACTCCAATTGTTGTTGGATTTTATTCTCACTAGTTAATGTAGTTAAACCACCACCACAAAGAATGAGTCTGATTTGAGCATCATGACCGTTATTCCTGAATTATTATCAAATCCCTTGATGTTCTTATAATAGTATTGCCTGCTTTTTTTGTATGTGGTTAAGTGCCTTCAATGGGAGTCATCAAATTCTCTCAAATTAGGATCCGTTTCCAAAAGGAGCCATGAAAGCTTCTTATCATTCCGAACTTTACGAAATGAGGCTAGACCAAGGCAGAGAAAAGAGATGGGCTTCATCTGATACCCCCATCTAGCGACATCTTTGGTGGATGATTCGTATCCATTTCTACAGCAAGATGGACAAGACTCCCTGCATTAACGTCTGGCGTAGCTTCCAGCAAGGAAAGGTAGAGGAAAGGAGGAAGACACAATTCTTTACATGGTGCTTATTTTTTTTCTTGATTTTGGTCGTTGGTGATGACACATCGCCAGTGTGTGATTTACACACACTTCTTTTGTTGGTTGATTGTTTGTCAAGTGTCTAATAGGTGGCACCCTTAGTTGAGGCATCTAAATGAAAAATCGTGACAAGTTAGGGGGTTGTCTAGGTATTCGGACAAATATAAACCATTTTTTTGTTAAATGTCACTAGTCAAAGGAACATAATGGAGATCATGCAAGGAGGTTCACCTTGAATAATTGGACAATTGGAGTTTGATAAAATAGCCAAAAGATTCAAAAAGCTTTGAATGATAGATGTTCAAAATTCAAATTATTTTTGCGAGAAGTATGTAATGAGTCTAGAAGGCCTCAAGCACAACCATTCTACAGATGGAAGAGGAGAAGAGCTTTTCCCAAGGTAATCTGTGATCTAGCTATTTACCATAGTTTTTATTAAATCACATTGGCTCAAGAAGCGAGCCAAATGGTTGATACGTTTGACATACAAAATCAAATATATTAAGCAGATTAAGCTACAGCTGATAATATCTGTGTTAAATTATCAGCGGCCTTTCAATCGAAATGCTAAGGGCTTCACCAAGACAATCACTAATATACCTTGAGTTGGCATAAGCAAGGCAATTTTACCCAAAGGCATAAACCTTGTGTCAGAAAAGGCAAATATCTACATGCCTTTTAGTAGTCTCTAGGCAAATAGCTACATCCTCATTAAACAGATGTATCTCTAAGGATGTCCAATGTAATAATGGTACTCAAGCTAAGGTCGGAGAGACAAACTTATAGGAAGGTCAATGAGACAGAAAAAACATTTTGCAGGACTAAACCCTGTTTGTCCTTGATAACAAAATGTTTTGGCATCTTCCACAAATGTTTCTGTTTTCATGTCCAAACACATTTTTCTGTTTTTCTTCTTTGAAACAAAATAGAAGTAAAGTTTACTCACAAAAACTAAACACACACAAAAAAAGAGAAGCAAAAATAGAAGGAAAAACAAAACAAACTGTTAACGGGAACAAGGAACTTGACTCAACAGACAAATGGTAATCTTAGTAGGAAAAAACAGTCTGCCTATAACATTAACACAGAATGTCAAGCCCAAGATCACACACTTGAGAAACAATCCACCCAGCTCTATGCATGCCTTACCTCGATGTTATATTCATATGAAAAGCATCATTTATACCCAACTATATGCATGCCTTACCTCGATAATATATTAATATGAAAAGCATCATTTATACCCAACTATATGCATGCCTTACCTCGATAATATATTAATATGAAAAGCACCATTTATGACCAGCTACAGTTTCCAGTTAGTCCAAAAATAAACCTCCCACAGCATCATTTATACCCAGCTATATGCATGCCTTACCTCGAAAATATATTACTATGAAAAGCATCATTTATGACCAGCTACAATTTCCAGTTAGTTCAAAAGTAAACCTCCTACGGAACCCTCCCATCTGTAACTAACCTTACCAACAGGATTAAAAACTTTCGGCAGTAATAACTGGAGGGGTGGCAGAAATGAAAGAGGCAGCATAGGCATGCATCAACTAGAAATTTGAAATCATCAGATCCTTTTAATTTGGACTTAGCAAAGAAAAAGACCATGTCTTATACCACCCATGAGTCAAAATACATAGTCAGTGCAGGCTATCCACTTATTTTTTGACAACAATCACAAGGAGTTGTCCAAAAGTCAGATGGTCCGCAAGATCATATAAAATCATAAATCTAAGCAAGATCAAAAACTATGTACCACATAGGGCATTGAAGAGCAAGAATGAGGAGAAACAATCAGCAAGTCAGTACATATAGAGTATATTAATAGAGGTGAACAATAAGAGACTGCCAAAAGAGAGAACCTATGAAATCATAATCAGAGATAGATAATACTCCCTGCACCACAAAGGCATTGAAGATGAGGATAGACATTGGAGAGAAAGGCCTAATGTAGAAAAATTTAAAATTTGAAAAGAATAATAATAATGATATTATTGAGTGGAACGGCCTCGAACATTATGAGAAGCATATAGAATGTACTAAGATTTTCCTATTAGAAAATATCCTTTTTAAGGAAAGTTGACTTATTTTGGTAGCCAAAATACACGAGATATTGTAGGAAAAAGAGAGTACTTCCAAGAGATTAAGGAGATCTACTCATCTATAAATTTAGACCAATTATAAGACTTCTGTTTTGTTACCTTCTTCCTTCAAGTACTTAATCAGTAATGAACAAATTAGAAGGACAAGTTTATTATTTTTCAGTTTCAAAAAAAAATTCAGAAGTACAAGTTTGCTAAGGAGTAGGAGGACTTTGGACATCTTTTACAATCAACAACAAGGTCTGCAACTTTATATTCCATGTGCGTTGCCTTTTATGGAAAAAGAAAATCCATTTGCATTTGGCTTTGATCATTAAACTTCAGATTTTCTGAAATTATCCCCAATCTAAAGTTTTACCTTTAACCAACTAAGCTTAAACGACAACTCAAGTGTATCATCTTCCTTTGTTTTTGTGCTAGAATTTTTAGCTAGAGACACAGACCTACGGATTTTGTGATTATACCAGTTCCTAAACCTAAATGAATTGGAAAACTGAGTAGAATCAGAAGTTGAAGAATATAACAACAAAGGCAAGTGGAAAACCATATGACTTGATGACCCCATCAACTAGGAAAACAGAAATTCATGATGAATTAAGGAATGAGTTAGGTTGTTTTGGAGGTAATATATACTCCCTCCGTTTCAAAAAGAATGACTTAATTTGATTTGGTACGGAGTTTAAGAAAATAAAGAAACTTTTGAATCTTGTGGTCTTAAATTAAAGAGATGTCAAATGTATCAAAATATCCTTCAATGTTGTGGTCTAAAACATGTCACGTGAAAAGTTAAAATTAAAAAGTCGCTAAAAAAGGAAAAGATCATTCTTTTTTAAACGGACTAAAAAGGAAAGTAGGTCATTCTTTTTTAAACGGAGAGAGTACTACAAAATAGTTCTACACATATTAATTAAGGTGATATGAATATATGGCATTTCACTACCAACAAAGAAAATACACACAATCAAGGTTGAAACCATACCAAAATTAGACTAATCGAATTCCTATCAAGCATCATCCAAGTTCCAACACAATGTAATGTAACCAACAATAAGGTTTTACAGGTGTTTGGTTGATGCCATGTCATTATCGAAAGAGACTTAGCATAGATCCCCTAAAAATAGCTTATCCGAGATCTCCATCTACAACTAAAGACAGGAAACTGTTTGATCCTTACTTTTCCAAACACCAATTATCAGACTCATCCACTGTATTAGCAGGGGCGGAGCCAGGTAGGGCCAAGGAAAATTACGTTGTTTGTACATGATCAAAATTATCTTTTACGTATCTATAATAGACATTAAACCCCTTTTGGCTTCTTCATGTGTTTACTCCTTCATATTAGAACTCCTTACTGACAATCTTGGCTCTGTCACTCATACACTGTCATCTCTCAGTTCTTAACAACCCCATAATCCAAATCATGTGTAGCAAGCTTGTCTATCACTAGAGCAAAAGTTTATAAAAGTAAAAACAAAGTAGTTAGTTTCTACTGTTCAGCATGCAAAATTGAGAACTGTAAACATTAACAGATCAAGAATATACTTACATCAATACCCAATATTACAGCGCCCTCAGCAAGGAAAAGAGTCATATGACTGGTAAGATTAAACGGCGCCGTTAACCAATATCCAGGTGGCACATTAAGCTGTCCACCACCTTTCTTACCAAGCTTAGAAATAGCCAATACTGCCCTCTCAAACGCCGCCGTATTCAATGTAACGCCGTCACCAACCCCACCAAAGTCCGTTAAGTTAAACGCCGTCGGACGGAGTTTAGGCATTACCATCACCGGAAAATCACGCCGGGAAAACAAGATTCCGGTAGTAGCATCCCTTTGCCAGAATAGAATAGAAAATATGAACGCGATCCAGAGAGCAGTTAAAAGGGTTTTGTGGTTAGAGAATAGTGGTGGGATCCATGGACGTGGGTGGTGGAATTGAGTCCAACGGGATGAAGATGACAACGGCGTTAGAGTCTCCACCATAGAGTAGTAAGGTTGGAGATGGGACGGCGGGAGGTGATCGGTATCCCCGGATATAGTTGAGGTAAGCGAAAGTTGGCCAGACACCAAGGTTGATGGGAGAAATGTTGGTATTTATGACTCTGAGCATGAAAATAAAATAGTAGTATTATTACTAGCAAAGACAATAATGCGAACTGAAATATCAAATAAAGAAGAATTTGGATGGTGAAATGTAGTGGTCGGGATCAGTGAGATAGATGGGTTAGGTAAAAGGTCATGGGGTTGATGGAGTGCATTCAAAGGAAGAACAATGTTTTAGATACACACAAGGCTTAATTTGAAAACAGTGGGTGTTACGCTAATTTTATTATTTGCTGATACGTGGCTATACACACTTGCCCCGATATATCAAGCAAGGGGAAGCACGGGCCTTCAAAAGAACGCTTTTAAATTAATTATTGTGATTTATAATATTTTTATATAATTTTTAATAATATATATTATACTTTTTATTTCAATTTATATGATATTGATAAAATTTTGAAAGTTATTAATTTTTTATATATTTAAAATTATTAATTATTGTGATTTATAATTTTTTTTTTATTTCAATTTATGTGGCAATAATAAAATTAAGTCACCTAATTTTTTTACATCTTTTTAATTATCTTAAGTTGTTAATTATTATGATTTATAATATTTTTATGTAATTCTCAAATATATAACAAATTAAAAAAAGTAAAATAAATAAATATAAAAGAAAATATTTAAGTAGGCAATACAAACAAATATGTCGATCTGCTTCCTGCTTATCATCCTTCATAAGTGAGGTAATAAATCACAAATATCAATTTAAGTGGCAAAATGCTTAGATAGCCAGAATAATTAATTAGGGTTGATATAGTAAAATTATGATTGAAATAGTGAAACAAACATGTTAATGACTTACAACAACTAATTAGAAGTGATATATCAAAATTACTACAAAATATATTTGTGAAAAGAATTTAACTGGGCCTCACATCAAGATAATTTAAGATATCAAGGGTTAATTTATCATTTTATTTCTATTTTATCACTTTTTATTAAATATTAATTATTTTTAATACTTTGATGATTTGTAATAATTAATTAGGGGTGATATTTAGTCAAATTATTATTGAAGTAGCTAAAGCAGATATGTAATAAATATCTATTTTTTAATTAAATATTATTAATTTTTTAATAGATAAATAACTTCTAATAATTAATTAAGGATCATATAATAAAATGACGATTGAATCAGATGAAGTAGGCGCGTCGAAATGATCGCTTCTATATCACATAAATATTGTTAGTTTAAGTAAATCTTAGGTAAGTTTATTTCAAAATATTAAACATATGATGCTTTAAAAACTAATACTTCTTTGTAAGTTTTCATTTATCTCCAATTAATAATATTTTACCTCCCTTTCAATTTGCTTATTCTATTTTGATTTGGCCTAAGGTTTAAGAAAGCAAATTAGATTTTTGAATCTTATGATCGTAAATTAAAATCTGTCATACCTATCAAACTGTTCTTTAATCTAGTTGTCTTAAACATCGCATATCCAATTCTTGTGAATGCTACTTGTTGTAAGGAAAATCTTGGAGAGTAGAAGATATGTCTTGCAATTACCCCACCTTCAGGGTGACCTAACTACCGGATTTAACAGTGTCAGTTAATGGGAAGTTCTCCATTCACAAGATGTATTGTGTACTTCTACCTCAAGACCAAAAAGTCCCTTGAAAGAATATCACTCTGCAACAAAATATTCACCCAAGATATAAATCCACTCTCTGATTAGTTGCTTGAAGAAAACTAGCTACGGTCAAAATTGCAAATGTTTGGCTTCCAGATTCTTATGAATTGCATCTTTTTCCACAAAAATAGAGTCATTTGATCATTTATTCTTGGTGGTACACAATTATAAGAGAGTTATGGATTAGTTGGCTGGGCATAACCAGACTAGAATGAGGAGATACTATGTGCTAATAAGAATGTCCAGTTATGGCAATGGATCAATCCTATGTAATGTATTTGCTATGGTTGTGAATATCATAGGGAGAAAGAGAAATGATTTAAGATTTAAAGGCCACTGTAAAATTGATAGAGTATGTAGAGAGGTGGCATTGTACGTACACATCAAGGGCCAGGAACTATCAGAATGAGGGACAACACTACTGCTCTACCATGCTTTTCTTGATTGGTTGTTGATCACTATGACAGTATACTTGTCTTTTGCTTATTGAATTTACTTACATAATGAAGATTTGCTTATGAATAACTGCAAGATTAGATAGCTACTATAACATGTTGTAGTATGCTTGGATAGTAATTCTGATTGTTTTCTTTGAGGACTTAATGGTTTGCTTCTAACTAGGTTTGTAAATAAACAAAAAGAGTTCAAGATCTTTATTATGAATAATGAGATAGACCTTATTACAGTATTAGAACATAAGATTAAAGAAATAAGCACCAAGTTCTCAAGAAGATTGTTAATGGGTGAATGTTTGTCATAATTATGATCAAAGTATTATGAATAGTATTTGGATCATCTAGAATCAGAATCCAAATTCTATTGCTTTTAATGTCATTTGTAAGAATGCCCAATTCATACAAGGTGTAGTAATAGTAAGAAGCTTAAATTTGGAATCCAACTTCACAATACTCTGTGAATTTGAAACACCTCAAACTTTGGCCTTTGCCAAATTTCTTGAGTCTTGAACCTTCTGATCAACATATGACTTGCACCATGACTCATATGGTATGGAAAAAGGTCTAGGACCCTAGTCATATACTGGCCAGTGTCATATTGTCCAAGTTCTGTTCAAGGTACGAGAAGACCCCATATAAGTCGTATTTTCATGATACGAGAAGTATAGTTCCCAACCGTATGTTGTCCAGTGTCTAGCCTTTAATGTTCTGCTTAGGGTACGACTTGAAGGGTACTAGTCGTATGGTGATGGTACGATTTGGGCAAGGGATTCGTATGTTGGACAGAATGTGGTGTCCAACTTTCTGATCAAGTTATGAGTTGAGGGTACCACTTGTATGATGTGGATACGAGTTGAGGGGTTCAATCGTACCCTCCTGCATGCTTTATACAACTTTTAAGCTGAGGGTATTTTGGATAATTCCCACCCCAAGACCTTAATACCCCATGTATTATAACACTTTTTGGCCTTTTATTTTTCACTTTAGAAGACCAAAACACTCTCAAAACTCTCTAAGAACTTCTCAAGGAAATTGGGCTAGGATTTTCTCAGGTTGGTCATCTAGAGGCTTAAGGATCAAAATCTCTCGGTGAATCTTTGTCACTCAGGCATGTGACTCTTTCTTCATTGTTAGTTCACTAAAATCATGTGTTTAAACATTGTTCTTGAATAATAAATGGTGGTTTTGAAATCCATGGTTGAGTATTGTTCTCTCATGATTTCACTTATGTTTATACATGTTTTTTATTATGGTTTTGCACATGTGGGTGCATGGGAATTATGGTTTAATGGATGGGTCATGGTTAACCCTAACTTGATGGATTTTGGCTTTAAATAATGGTTTGTTAATGGTATGTCTTCAACCTGTTTGTGAAAATGTCAATGAGAAGAATCTTGTCACATAAGAATTGTGTTTTGAATTAATACTTGGCATAATAATGTTAATGAAGGATGGATGGCTTTTAAAGGTCTTGATGACCATAAATTGAATTGAATTACGATTTGAACTAAGGCATTGTCCTAATAATGTAAATGGTTTCATGAAGATCTTGTGGGTCATAAATTGATTTGAATTGTAACCTTGGTGGATTAATTGTCTAAATGGGTTTGAGTCCCTAAAGGTTGAGTTGAATTGATGTCTTCGTATAGACAATGGGTTCGAGTCTTAAAGTTGAATGATAATGATTAATGTCATGTTATACGCTTGCAAATGGGGTTGGTACGACGATACCAATAGGATGACTTTGGTAAGAAATTGGACTAATAGTTGTGTGTATGTGCAAAGAATATTTTATTTGGGCTTTAAAGAGGGATGTGTAGCCTGACCATGAAAGTTGAGTCCGAAGGACTAACACTGGAAACTGCGCTAGCCGGTGTGGGTGTCTATATGACCGGAAGGTTTGAGTCCCCCAAATAAATATATGAATAGGAGGTTCGAGTCCCCTATATTGTATACATTGGTGCTTAAGTCACCTTGATTATGCTGGGAGGTTCAAGTCCACCATAATGGCATATATGATTATAGATATTCTTTAGTTCATGTGGCTACGCGCACTGAGGCCCTTCTAGCTAGGGGAGAGATAGGCCCATATAGACCATGGGTGCCTTGGTATATGATGGTTATTCTACACAACCCAGGTTAACATTTTAAAATTTCATGCTAAGCCTTGCACTCTATCCCGACACTATTATATATATACGTATACATGTGATTGCATATGATGATTTGACTTGATTTTGGATAATGACATTACTTTATTCCTCTATCCTTGAGTTATATGCTAGCGCTCCAATCGCTAACCATCTCCGAATGTTGTATCCCCACGCGATACAGGTCTCAAAACTTCTTCTACTTTTCCTGCGTAGTGCTCAGGTATTCAAGTGGTTCGTGAGTCGAAAGTGAAGTAGTGAACTTCCATACTTCGAAAGGCTTCATTTATGGTCTTTATATTCTATGTCTTAGACTTTGATTAGACCTTATTTTGGTTATTGTTGGTGGCATGTACCAACATGTTATTGACTTTGGATTTGTAGAGAGTTTGTTGGATTATTGTGGACTTGGGTTTGTTATTTTGGTTGATTGGTTTAGATATTTCATGTGGTATGATTAGTCTTCTTTTGCAGTATCTTGTTATATATTCGAAATTCATCCGACCCTTGAGGTTGTTGAGCTGACTAGGTTACGTGAAAGGGATGATCTTCGGTCCACGTGGGACTTGAGATACCCATCATGGTCAGGCCCTAATTTGAGTCATGACAAAGTTGGTATCAGAGATTAGGTTTGGTGTCATTGGGTTTCTGACAAAGTCGTGTCAAGTAGAGTCTCTTTTATGGGTGTGTAGCGTGCCACACTTATAAGAGGAAGGCTATGAGACATTTAGGAATGTTGCCCTTTCTTGTTGTCTTAATTTCGAGCTATAGAATCTAAGGTCTTAGATTCTTCTGAATCCGTTTACTCATCTTTCAGATCATGACTCCTAGAAGATCTGATGCTTATGCAAACTCTTTTATCCCATCTTGGGATAATGTGGACAAAGCTCGTCCAACTTTTAGGGTCCGGACTCGGTCAAGGGTCTCTGCATCTAATTGTCCTCATGGGGTTCTTTCTGTCCCCATTGATCCTACCCCCGAAGGTGACACTCATACTCAGTTTCCTTCCGGGGAGGTTATTAATAAGTTCCATCGCTCCATTACCCTATTGACTCTGTTGGTGATATCTCACTCACAACAGTCTGCTCTGCTAGTGCTGCTATGGGTTAATTTGAGGCCACTAGAGTTGGCTAATTCATGAGATTGCATCCTCCAATGTTTACTGGTACAAAGGTTGAGGAGGATCTTCAAAGCTTCATTGATGAGATGGAGAAGATCTTCCAGGTTATGCATACTTCAGAGGTTGAAGGTGTGTAGTTTGTTGCCTACTAATTCAAAGACGCTGCATTCCAGTGGTATGAAGAGTGGGAAAATCGAGAGGTGAGGATGGTGGTTTTCCTTGTGGGATAATTTCTCTAGTACGTTTCTGGACCGTTTCTTTCCTTAGGAGTTGAGGAAAGCTAAGGCGGAAGAATTTATTAACTTGAAGCAAGGAAGAAAGACAGTCAAGGGGTATGCCTTGAAATTCCATCAATTGTCTCGGTATGCTCTTGAATTGGTATCTGATATGAGGGCCCAGATGAGAAAGTTTTCTTTGAGATTGTCTCACGAGTTGATCCTTGAGAGTAAGACTGCCTTATTGTTTAAGGACATGGATATTTCTAGATTGGTTGTATATATGCAACAAGTCAAAGAGGAGAAAAAGAAATAGGCTAAGATAGGTAAGAGGCAGAGTAAGACATCTCAGTATTCAAAATAGAGTGGGGGCCAACAGCAGAGTGGGAAGTGTCCTAATAGGAAGAGTTGGAAAGTCCTAATTCCTATTCGACAGCTAGTGTTCCCTACCCAAAGCCATCTAGAGACCGACGCTTTCAGGGTGGTGATGCTTCTAGGGCACAAGGTGCCTAATCTCAGGTCAGTGAGGCCCAATCATCACCATCCTATTTTTTCTACAGATTCTGTGGTCAGTGCGAGAGGAGAGGAGCCGATGTTTTATATGTGGTCAGATCGAGCATATGCAGCGGGATTGTCCCTCTAGAATTGCTTCTGGGGAAAACAAGGTTCCTATTGACTCTTTATCATCTTTTGCATCGAAGGGTCCTACTACTGGCTCCAACACTGGTCGAAACTGTTTTTATGCTCTCACTACTCGTTAGGAGTCCGAGGCATCTCTGGATGTTGTTACTGGTATACTAAAACTCTTTTCACGTGATATGCACTATTTACTTGATCGAGAGTCCTCTCTCTCTTATGTGACCCCATTTATGGCTATGCATTATGGTTTTGGTCCTGAGTGTATGTCAGACCATTTTCCTATTTCTACCCCGGTAGAAGACTCTGTGGTTGTCAGAAGAGTCTATTGGGGGTGTATGGTATTTGTTTGTAGTATGGAAACTATGGTAGACTTGATAGAGTTAGATATGGTTGACTTTGATATTATTTTGGAAATGGACTGGTTGCACTTGTGCTATGCGTCTTTAGACTGTCGGACCCATAAGATCTTATTTAAATTCTCAAATGAGCCGGTTATTAAGTGGGAGGGTGGTTCCCTAGATTCTAAGGGCAAATTCATATCATATGTTAGAGCTCAGAGATTAATTTCCAAAGGTTGCCTCTATCATCTGGTCCAAGTTAAAGATTTTAACTTGGAAGGTCCTTCTTTCCACTTGATTCCCATGGTAAATGAATTTCCTGAGGTATTTCCTAATGACCTTCGTGATATCCCTTCCAAGGAGATTTATTTTGGTATTGATCTTGTTCCAGACACTCGTCATATTTCTATTCCCCCCGTATAGAATAACTCCAGTTGAGTTAAAAGAACTTAAGGAGCAACTAAAGGACCTCTTAGATAAGCGTTTCATCCGTCCTGGTGTGTCTCTATGGGGTGCACCGGGATTTCTTTGCGTGTAAGAATGATGGTTTTCTTTGGATGTGTATTGATTACCAGTAGTTGAACAAGGTGATGGTAAAGAATAAGTACCCTCTTCCAAGAATTTATGATCTCTTTGATCAGCTTCAGGGTGCCAAATTCTTCTCTAAGATCGATCTCCGATCCGGGTATCATCAGCTAAAGATTAGGGAGGTTGTAATACCCCATAATTTTTCCTAGCTTGAAATCATCCCAAGAATGTTAAAAACTTTATTTAAAAGATGAATCCACTTTTTTACACGTGAAATTTTTAAGATTTTCACTTTTTATCACGTGGGAAATTTAATAAACTTTTCAACGATATCAATTTTGTCCAAATCCGATATCGAAGTAAAAAGTTATGGACGTTTTACTCAGAGCTGCCAGAATCGCCCAGGTGCGATGGCCAGGTTGACGGATCGTCGACTTAGCGACGGACCATTACCTTGACCGTCGCAGCCAAGGTAGTGAGGCAACCTTCTGGATAAGGTGCGGCAGACAGGTTGACGGACCGTCGAACTTGCGACGGACCATTGACCAAGCCGTCGCTACTTAGGCAGTGAATCCTTTTCTTGGTCCACGTAAGACGGACCGTCGAGCCAGCGACGGACCGTCGTACGAGCCGTCGCACATCCCGTTTAGTTAGTTTTAAGTCGTTTTAAAGGGGCTTTTTGGTCTTTTATCACCCGTTTATATACCTAGTAATATCCGACCAAGGCTTAAAAAATTCATTATTCTTCCACAACATAAAAAATTAGGGTTTTCTCCCTAAGAGCAATCCTTAAGCAACAAAATTCAAATCTTCTTCAAGAAGTAGGAGATTCAAATTCTTCAAGTTTAAGAACTTCAAGAAACTTACTACCAGGTATGCATAGTGTTCATTCATGGACTCCTTTCGTCCATGAAGCCCAAGAATCTCTTTTCAAAGTTCAAGTGTATGGATTTCTTTATGAATTTCATGTTGGGTTTGCTTTTGTTCATGTTGATAATGACCAATTGAATTCTAATCCATGTTGGGTGATCAATTTTATGTGAAATTGATTAGTATAGGTGTAGATTCATGTGAACCTATGATTAAACCCTTGGATGATGAAATTAGAGTTGAATCATGATGTTTATTTGTTGTATAATGTTGTCTACATTTACAATGCTTACCATGTGTTTGATTAAATGCCTATGTGAAGGAAAAGTGCCCAACTAGTATGATATTATGCAATCCTCATGTATGTACAAGTTTATGCATATCACATGTTTGATGAAATGCCTCAATAAATGAATTATGGATTGTGATGTTGGTCATGTATTCAAGAAAGTCATGCTTTGACAGTTTCTTTCCATTGGTCCTGAGGGTACTTGTTCCCGACAATTTAGTTGTATGGCTAGAGCCAGTATCATGTTTTCACGATATCCTCAGTCAAGCCATGTTCAGTATAATTCAGTTAGTCATGTGACTCAGGAAAACTCAGTAAAACTCAGTAAAACTCAGAAATCCCAGTAATCTCCGAAAGCTCAGTAATGCAGAAATCTCAGTAATATTCCGTCAGTCAACGGAACTCAGTTAACTCAGTCCAGTTTAGTTCAGTAATTCAAGTATAGTGTATATTCATATGGGAGTAAAAATTAGCACCGAGTGAACCCAAGGATGGGAACACACACTGTCAGATGAGGGTGTGATTCTTAGAAGTCATCCTTGCATTCCAGAACTATGTAGCCAACATAGGTTGAGACATCAACACTTTCAGATGAGGGTTGATGAGGTGCATAAGCACTGTCAGATGAGGGCCCGCCATTCTCTTTTGGGGACACTGTCAGATGAGGGTCACTCACAGCTTGTCCTTACCGATGGCTCAGTATTGACTCCCTTCCAATTAGGGTTACAAATTGGACCCCAACTCAGCTATAATGCATTATTTGGGGTATGTCGGTTAGATAACTACTTCCCATAGTTTCAGCTACAGAAATCAGGACTGTCAGATATAGTCATTTAGTCTCAGTAATAAAACTCAGATAGTTCTACAAAATTCAGGACTGTCAGATATAGTCAACTCAGAACAGTATGGAACTCAGCTAGTTCCATCAGATTTAGGTCGGTCAGATACAGTCACTCATGTTATCAGTTATATCAGTCATCAGAACTCAGTTATCAGTCATGTTAGTTATCAGTAAATTCATGTTATCACTATCTTAGTTATAGTTACTATGTATTCATGCATGTATTCTCATGTTCATATTAGTTAGTTAGTCAGTATTGTTCATGTATATGAACCCCATGTATACATCCTACCTCACATGCATACCAGTACATTCAAAGTACAGACACATTTGTGCTATGGTATCTTATACCATAGGTTCAAAGAAATAAGCTCCATAGCATCAGTAGATTCCAGTCTCAGCAGTCAGAGTTAGCTGTGAGTCCTCATCTTTCGAGGACATGATCATTACTTTATTACCTCATTAATTTATTTATTAGTTGGAGTTAGTTGGGGCCATGTCCCATCAACTCCTTATTCAGACAGTTTAATCATGATTTAAAGGCTTTTCAGACTACAGTATGTTCAGACAGTTTATTTAAGTTGTTTTGGGTATTTCATACCCTACCCGGATGTTATATTTTTATCAGATATTATATCTCAATGTTAAACCTTGTGGAATTTTAGTTTATGTTTCCCCATTATATAGTATATTATGCAGTATATAGGTACAAATATCATTCATGGGTTAGTTTGTGGTCCTTCGGGGTCATGAGCACCGTGTAGCATTTCGGGTACCAGATTCGGGGCATTACAAACTTGGTATCAGAGCCTAAGGTTCAATAGTGTCCTAGGAAGTCTGAAAGCTGCATCTAGTAGAGTCTTGTACATGGGTGTGTTGCGCGCCACATTTATGTGCAGGAGGCTATAAAATGTTTTAGGAACAATTTTCCTTCTTTCAGTATTCATGTCATGCCACTGAGCGTAGTCTCAAGTCAATCTCTTAGTCTAATTTGTTTCTCCCTTTCTTCTACAGAACATGCCTCCAAAAAAAAGAAATGGGAATCAGTTAGCCCCTCAGCCCGAAGTACCTTTGGGTGAACATGTTTCTCATGGAAAGTTCAGAGCTTCATTCACTACTCCAGCCTAGTTAGTTGCTGCTCAAAATGAATGACCAGCTATCGTTCCATCCAACCCAGTGGTCAATTCAGCTACAGCCAGGATTTGGGACTTTACCCAAATAAATCCTCCATCCTTTTTCAGGTCTAAGTCAGTTGAGGACTCTCAGGAATTCATCGATCAGGTTCAGAAGGTTACTGACATTATGGGGGTGTCAGCTGTTGAGAGTGCTGAGCTAGCAATATATCAGTTGCAGGATGTTGCTTACACATGGTACAAGCAAGAGAAGTCAGAAAGGCCAGATGATGCATGGCCTATTGAGTGTGAGGAGTTTGTCACTGCATTCTTGGAGAGGTTCTTTCTGCTAGAGCTGAGAGAAGCTAAGGTGTTAGAATTCATCAACCTCAGGTAGGGCAACATGACGGTGAAAGAGTATTCTCTTAAGTTTACTCAATTAGCCAGATATGCCCCTCATGTAGTTGTAGACAGCAGGGCCAAGATGAGTAAGTTTATTTCTGGGGTGAATGATAGTATGGTCAACGAGTGTAGGTCGGCGATGTTGAATAGTGACATAACTCTAGCCAGGATTATGACTAATACTCAGCAGATAGAGGAGCAAAAGATTAAGATGAGGGAGAAGAATAATAAGAGAGCAAGGACAGGTAGTTTCAACTTTGCTCAGCCCAAATCAGAAGGAGGAAACCATTCTTAGTTTCTTCCTTAGTCATCAGTTCCATCTCTTTTTTCAGCTAGTGCTCCAGCTTCAAAGTTCAGGGATAGTAATAGAGATAGGGCGCCAGAGTCAAAGTCTCAGGGTAGTGTCAGCAATGCACGAACTAATCCCCTTTGTCAGACTTGTGGTAAGAACTATAAGGGTGCTTGCAGAGCTGGTAGCAATGTCTATTTCAGATGTGGCAAGCCAGTCCATAGAGTCAGATATTATCCCCAGTCAGGTTATCAGGGTCAGCATAACCATTCCTCAGCTCAGTCTGGTCGCCCAAACCAGTAGGGTGCCACCTTCAGTGCTACTAGTGGGCAACGCCCAAATAGATTTATGCTCTCCAGTCCCGGTAAGATCAGGAAAATTCTCTTGATGTGGTTACTGATACGTTACATATCTTTCATGTTCATATTTACGCGTTGCTAGATCCAGGAGCTTCTTTGCCTTTTGTTACTTTCTATTTAGCAGTTGATTTCGGATTCAGTCCAAAAATTCTAGTAGAGCCCTTTTCAGTTTCTACCCCAGTAAGTAAAACCATCATAGCTCGCTGGGTATATAGAAACTGCCCGGTTATGATATTTCAGAAAGTCACTTCAACAGACTTAGTTGAATTAGAGATGACTGATTTTGATGTCATTCTCGGCATAGATTATTTTCATTCCTGCTATGCCACAGTTGACTGCAAAAATACAATAGTTTAATTTTAATTTCTGAAAGAACCCATCCTAGAGTGGAAGGGTAGTGTATCCGCTTTTAGAGGTAAGTTTGTTTCCTACCTTTGGGCACGAAAAATTATATCTAAAGGATGTGTCTATCATCTTGTTTGAGTTAAGGACACTAGTTCCAAAACTCCCAGTCTTGAATCAGTCCCAGTAGTGAATGAATATTCAGATGTCTTTCCCGAAGATCTTCTAGAAATTTCTCCCAAAAGGGAAATATATTTCGGCATTGATCTTCTTCTAGATACTTAGCCTATATTTATTTTGCCATACAGAGTAGCACCAGCAGAACTCGGAGAATTGAAATAGAAGTTGATGGATCTCTTAGATAAGAGATTCATCAGGCCCAGTGTGTCCCCGTGGGGTGCACCAGTTTTATTCGTGCGCAAGAAAGACGGTTCTCTCAGAATGTGTATTAATTACCATCAGCTCAATAAAGTCACGGTTAAGAACAAGTATCCTCTTCCCAGAATCGATGACTTGTTTGACCAACTTCAGGGTGCCAGTTATTTCCCTAAAATAAACCTCTGATCCGGCTATCATCAGCTCAGAGTCAGAGAATGTGACATTCCAAAAATAGTTTTTCGTACTCGATATGGTCACTTCGAGTTTCTGGTTATGTCATTTGGTCTTACTAATTCCCCAGCAGTTTTCATGCACCTGATGAATTATGTGTTCAAGTAGTACTTGGATATGTTCATCATAGTCTTCATAGATGATATTCTGGTCTATTTTTGTAGTGAGCGTGATCATGCATACCATCTCAGAATCATACTTCAGACTCTCAGAGATCATCAGTTGTTCTCCAAATACAGTAAGTGCAAATTTTGGCTAAGGTCATTAGCATTACTTGGTCATATCATTTCCGGTGATGGCATTAGAGTAGATCCTCAAAAGACTGAAGTGGTAAGAAACTGGCCCAGACCTGTCTCTCCATCAGACATTTGGAGTTTCTTGGGTTTGGCTGGCTATTACAGATGGTTTGTAGAGGGATTTTCTTCTATTGCATCCCCTATGTCAGATTAACTCAGAAGAAAGTCAAGTTTCAGTGGTCAGATCCTTGCGAGGAGAGTTTTCAGGAGTTGAAAACTCGACTCACCTCAGCTTCAGTCTTAGCTCTTCCTGATGGTTTAGATAGTTTCGTAGTGTATTGTAATGCATCCAAAGTAGGTTTAGGTTGTGTCCTCATGCAGCATGGTAAGGTCATATCCTACGCCTCCAAATAGCTTAAACCCCATGAGAAAAATTATCCTACTCATGATCTTGAGTTAGCAGCCGTAGTTTTTGCCTTGGAGATTTGGAGGCATTATCTATAGGGTGTTTATGTAGAGGTGTTCATAGATCATAAGAGCCTCTAGTATGTCTTTTCTTAGAAAGATCTCAATTTTCGTCAGAGAAAGTGGTTAGAGCTCTTGAAAGATTATGACATGAGTGTCCTTTATCATCTGGGAAAGGCCAACGTCATGGAAAACGCTCTTAGTAGACTGTCTATAGGTAGTGTTACTCATGTTGAGGATAGTAAGAAGAAGTTAGCTTAGGAAATCCATTAGCTTGCCAGACTAGGCATTTGCTTAGTCGATTCAGAAGAGGGTGATGTATGGGTTCAGAGTAGTTCAAAATCATCTCTAGTTTCTAAGGTAAAAGAAAAGCAAGATAGAGATCCCAGCCTTTTCAAGTTAAAAGACTCAGTCAAGAATCAGAAAGTAGAGGTTTTCTCCCAAGGGGGAGATGGTGTATTGTGTTGTCAGGGTCATCTGTGTGTTCCAGGTGTAGACTACTTAAGGCAGTGAATTCTTGTAGAATCGCATGGTGCGCTCTACTCTATTCATCCAGGGGCCACAAAGCTGTACCACGACTTGTGGGAAATCTATTGGCGGAGTTGGATGAAGAGAGATATTGCATAGTTTTTGTCTAAGTGCTCTACATGTCAACAGGTTAAGATAAAGCATCAGAAGCATAGTGGGTCCATGCAGGAGTTCAGTATTCCTACTTGGAAGTGGAAAGAAATGAACATGAACTTTGTGACGGGTTTGCCTCGTACTCATCGCCAGCATGATTCAGTTTCAGTCATTGTAGACAGGATGACCAAATCAGCTCATTTTATTCCAGTCCATACCTTCTATTCAGCCGAGGATTATGCCAAACTCTACATCAAAGAGTTTGTCAGATTGTACGGTGTTTCGTTATCTATTATCTCAAACAGAGGTACCCAGTTTACCTCTCATTTCTGGAAAACATTCCAAAAGGGTCTTGGTACCCAAGTTCATCTCAGTACAACCTTTCATTCTTAGAAAGATGGTCAAGCAGAAAACATCATTCAGACCCTAGAATATATGCTAAGGGCGTGTACAATTGATTTCAAGGGTAGTTGGGAAAACCACTTACCTTTGATTGAGTTTGCATACAACAATAGCTATCATTCGAGTATTTGGATGGCTCCATTAGCAGCTCTCTATAGTAGGAGATGTAGATTTCAAGTTGGTTGGTTTAAAGTTAGAGAGGCCTCAATTATGGGCCTGACTTAGTATTCGATGCCTTTGAAAAAGTCCAGTTGATCAGAGAAAAAGTTTGGGCTGCCCAGAGCCGACAAAAGTCTTATGCAAATATTCATAGAAAGGATCTCGAGTTCGAGATTGATGACTATGTCTATCTAAAGATCTCTCTTATAAAGGGAGTGAAGAGGTTCGGCAAGAAGGGAAAGCTAAGTCCCCGATATGTTGGTCCCTTCAAAATTCTCAGTCGCTTTGGCAAGGTAGCTTATAAGCTCGAATTGCCTTCAGATCTAGCCTCAGTTCATCCAGTCTTCCATGTCTCTTTTCTTAAGAAGTGCATAGGTGATCCAGTAGTTGTAGTACCTATTCAGAGCATAGATGTTCAGAACAACCTCTCTTATGAAGAGATTCCAGTCGAAATCCTAGACTATCAGACTCGTAAACTGAGGAACAAAGAAATCCCTCTAGTCAAAGTTCTTTGGGAAAATCAGTCTGTTGAGGGAGCTACTTGGGAAGCAGAAGCAGATATGCGAACCAAGTATCCTTACCTCTTCTCCACCAACTCAGATCAAGCTCAAGGTAAGAGTTCTCCTTAAGCTTTTGAGTTTCATGTTCAGACTTCAGTTACAAGCTTGGTATACAGTTCATGTTCAAAAATTTTCACAAACTTGGAATTAAATACCACTGTATATTCAGTCATGTATTCATGTATCAGTTTAGTTATATAATCATGCATCAGACATTCATTCTAATTGTGAGAACCTTAGTTCATCATAACTCTCAGCCATGCATTCTTGAATCAGTTACACAAGCATTAGATATGCATGCTCAGTATGATATATTCAGTTATCAGTCATGTCATTCATGAAATTATTTTTTCAGTCATTCATGTTCAGTATGTACGTCGATTTATCTTCTCCTTTCTTTCTCAGTTCTCATTAGAGGATAAATATTCTTAAGGGGTAGATATTGTAATACTCCATATTTTTCCTAGCTTGAAATCGTCCTAAGAATGTTAGAAGCTTTCTTTGAAATAATAATCCACTTTTGTACATGTGGAATTTTTAATATTTTCACTTTTTATCATGTGTAAAATTTAATAAGCTTTCCAAAGATACCAATTTTGTCCAAATCCGGTATTGGAGTAAAAAGTTATGGACGTTTTTCAAAGCTGCCAAAATTGCCCAGGTGCGACGGCCAGGTTGACGGGCCGTCGCAGCCAAGGCAGTGAGGCAACCTTCTGGATAAGGTGCGATGGACAGGTTGACGGACCGTCGAACTTGTGATGGACCATCGCCCAAGATTTCGCTACTTAGGCATTGAATTATTTTCTTGTTCCACGTATGACAGTCGAAACGACGGACCATCGAGCCAGCGACGGACCATCGCATTAGCCATTGTACATCCCGTTCAGTTATTTTTAAGTCATTTTAAAGGGGATTTTTGGTCTTTTACCACCCGTTTATATACCTAGTAATTTCTGACCAAGGCTCCAAAAATTCATTATTCTTCCACAACATCAAAAATTAGGGTTTTCTCCCTAAGAGCAATCCTTAAGCAACAAAATCCAAATATTCTTCAAAAACTAAGAGATTCAAATTCTTCAAGTTCAAGAAACTCACTCCAGGTATGCATTGTGTTCATTCATGGACTCCTTTCGTCCATGAAGCCCAAAAATCTCTTTTCAAAGTTCAAGTGTATGGATTTCTTTATGAATTTCATATCGGGTTTGCTTTTGTTCATGTTGATATTGACCAATTGAATTCTAATCTATGCTGGGTGATTAATTTTACGTGGAATTGATTAGTATAGATGTAGATTCATGTGAACCTATGATTAAACCCTTGGATGATGAAATTAGAGTTGAATCATGATGTTTATTTTTTGTATAATGTTGTCTACATATACTATGCTTACCATATGTTTGATTAAATGCCTATGTGAAGGAAAAGTGCCCAACTAGTATGATATTATGCAATCCTCATGTATGTACAAGTTTATGCATATCACATGTTTGATAAAATACCTCAATAAATGAATTATGGATTGTGATGTTGGTCATGTATTCAACAAAGTCATGATTTGTCAGTTTCTTTCCACCAAGTCTTGGGGGTACTTGTACCCAATAATTTATTTGTATGCCTTGAGCCAATGTCATGTTTTCACGATATCCTCATTCAAGCCATGTTTAGTAGAATTCAGTTAGTTATGTGACTCAGGAAAACTCAGTAAAACTCAGAAATCCTAGTAATCTCAGAAAGTTCAGTAATATAGAAATCTCAGTAATATTCTGTCAGTCAACGAAACTCAGTCAACTCAATCCAGTTCAGTTCAGTAATTCATGTATAGTATCTATGCAGATAGGAGTAAAAATTAGAATCGAGTGAACCCAAAGATGGGAACACACATTGTCAGATGAGGGTATGATTTTTAGAAGTCATCCTTACGTTCCAGAACTATGTAGCCAGCATAAGTTGAGACATCAACATTGTCAAATGAGGGTTGATGAGGTGGATAAGAACTATCAGATGAGGGGCCCACTATTTTTTTTGGGGACACTATCAGATGAGGGTCACTCACATCTTGTCCTTACCGATTGCTCGGTATTGACACCCTTCCAATTGGGGTTACAGATTGGACCCTAACTCAACTATAATGCATGTTTTGGGGTATGTCAGTTAGATAAATACTTCCCACAGTTTCAGCTATAGAAATCAGGACTGTCAGATATAGTCATTCAGTCTCAGTAATAGAACTCAGATAGTTTTATAAAATTTAGGATTGTCAGATACAGTCAACTCAGAACAGTATGGAACTCAGCTAGTTTTATCAAATTCAAGACTATGAGATACAGTCACACATGTTATCAGTTATATCAGTCATCAGAACTGAATTACCAGTCATGTTAGTTATCGGTAAATTTATGTTATCATGATCTTAGTTATAGTTACTATGTATTCATGCATGCATTCTCACATTCATATTAGTTAGTTAGCTAGTGTTGTTCATGCATGTGAACCTCATGCATACAGCCTACCTCATATGCATACCAGTACATTCAAAGTACAGACGCATTTGCACTATGGTGTCTTATACCATAGGTTCAGAGACACGAGTTTCAGAGCATCAGTAGATTCTAGTCTCAGCAGTCAGAGTTAGTAGTGAGTCCTCATCTTTCGAGGACATGATCATTACTTTATTACCTTATTAATTTATTTATTAGTTGGAGTTAGTTGGGGACATGTCCCATCAACTTCTTATTCAGATAGTTCAGTCATGATTTAGAGGCTTTTCAGACTACAGTATGTTCAGACAGTTTAATTCAATTGTTTTGGGTATTTCTTACCCCACCTGGATGTTATATTTTTATCAGATATTATATCTCAGTGTTGAACCTTATGTCCATTCAGTTCATGTTTTCGTATTATACAATATATTATACAGTATATAGGTACAAATACTAGTCACGGGTTAGTTAGTGGTCCTTCGGGGTCATGAGCACTGTGTAGCATTCCGGGTACCAGATTTGGGGCGTTATAAACTTTGTATCAGAGCCTAATGTTCAATAGTGTCCTAGGAAGTTTGAAAGCTACATCTAGTAGAGTCTTGTACATGGGTGTGTTGCGCGCCACATTTATGTGCAGGAGGCTATAAGATATTTTAGGAACAGTTTCCCTTCTTTCAGTATTCATGTCATTCCAGTGAACATAGTCTTAAGTCAATCTCTTAGTCTAATCCATTTCTCTCTTTCCTCTATAGAACATGCCTCCAAAAAGCCTGAAGTACCTTTAGATGGACATATTTCTCATGCAGAGTTCAGAGCTGTATTCACTTCTCTTGCCCAGTCAGTTGTTGCTTAAAATGAATGACCAGCTATCATTTTGGCCAACCCAGTCGCCAATTCAGCTGCAGCCAGGATTTAGGACTTCATCGAATGAATCCTTCATCCTTTCTCAGGTCTAAGTCAGATGAGGACCTTAAGAAATTCATCGATTAGGCTCAGAAGGTTACTGACGTTACGAAGGTGTCAGCTATTGAGAGTGCTGAGCTAGCTGCATATCAGTTGTAGGATGTTGCTCACACATGGTACAAGCAGTGGAAGTCATAAAGGCCAGATAATGCAGGGCCTATTGAGTGGGAGGAGTTTGTCACCACATTCTTAGAGAGGTTCTTTCCCCTAGAGATGAGAGATGATAAGGTGTTAGAATTCATCAACTTCAGGAAGGGCAACATGACTGTGAAAGAGTATTCTCTTATATTTACTCAATTAGCATGATATGCCCCTCATGTAGTTGTAGACAGCAGGGCCAAGATGAGTAAGTTTGTTTCTGGGGTGAATGATAGTGTGGTCAATGAGTGTAGGTCAGAGATGTTGAATAGTGACATGACTCTATCCAGACTTATGACTTTTGCTCAGCAGATAAAGGAGCAAAAGATTAAGATGGGGGAGAAGAAGAATGAGAGATCAAGGACACGTAATTTCAACTTTGCTCTGCCTAAATTAGAAGGAGGAAACCATTCTAAGTTTCATCCTAAGTCATCAGTTCCAACTCCTTCTTCAGCTAGTGCTCCATCTTTGAAGTTCAGGGATGGTAATCGAGATAGGGCACCAGACTCAAAGTCTTAGGGCAGTGTCAGCAATGCCTGAACTAATCCCCTTTGTTAGACTTATGGTAAGAACCATAAGGGTGCTTGCAGAGCTGGTAGCTATATGTCTGCTACGGATGTGGTAAGCCAGGCCACAGAGTTAGAGATTGTCCCCAGCCAGGTTATCAGGGTCAGCAGAACCATTCCTCAGCTCAGTTCGATTGCCCAAACAAGCTGGGTGCCACTTCCAGCACTACTTGTAAGCAACGCCCAAACAGACTTTATGCTCTCAAATCCTGGCAAGATCAGGATAATTCTCCTGATGTGGTTACTGGTATGTTACAGATCTTTCATGTTCATGTTTATGCTTTGCTAGATCCAGGAGCTTCTTTGTCTTTTGTTACTCCCTATATAGCAGTTAAATTCAGAGTCTGTACTGAAATTCTAGAAGATCCATTTTCATTTTCTACCCCAATGGTTAAAACCATCATTGCTCGGCGAGTATACAGGAACTGCCCGATTATAATATTTCAGAAAGTCACTTCAGCAGACTTAGTTTAATTAGAGATGACTAATTTTGATATCATTCTCGACATGGATTGGCTTCATTCTTTCTTTGCCATAGTCGACTACAAAAATAGAATAGTTCAGTTTCAGTTTCTGAACGATCCCATCCTAGAGTGGAAGGGTAGTTTATCCGCTTTCAGAGGTCAGTTTGTTTCCTACCTTCGGTAATGGAAAATGATATCTAATGGATTTTTCTATCATATTATTTGAGTTAGGGACTCTAGTTATTAAACTCCCAGTCTTGAATTAGTCCCAGTAGTGAATGAATATTTAGATGTCTTTCCCGAAGATCTTTTACGAATTCCTCCTGAAAGGGAAATAGAATTTGGCATTGATCTTCTTCTAGATACTCAACCTATATCTATTCCACCATACAGAATGGCACCAGCATAACTCAGAGAATTGAAAGAGCAGTTGAAGGATCTCTTAGATAAGGGATTCATCAGGCCCAGTGTGTCCCCGTGAGTTAGCAGCCGTAGTTTTTGCCTTGGAGATTTGGAGGCATTATCTATAGGTTGTTCATGTAGATGTGTTCACAGATCATAAGAGCCTTCAGTATGTCTTTTCTTAGAAAGATCTCAATCTCCGTCAGAGAAGGTGGTTAGAGCTCTTGAAAGATTATGACATGAGTGTTTTATATCATCTGGGCAAGGCCAACATCATGGACGATGCTCTCAGTAGACTGTCTATGGGTAGTGTTACTCATATTGAGGACAGTAAGATGAAGTTAGCTCAGGAAATCGATCAGCTTGCCAGACTAGGCATTCGCTTAGTCGATTCAGAAGAGGGTGATGTATGAGTTTAGAGTAGTTCAGAATCATCTCTAGTTTCTGAGGTAAAAGAAAAGCAAGATAGATATCCCAGCCTTTTCAAGTTAAAAAAAATCAATCAAGGATAAAAAAGTAGATGTTTTCTCCCAAGTGGGTGATGGTGTATTGCGTTGTCAGGGTCGTTTGTGTGTTCCATGTGTAGAAAAGTTAAGTCAGCGAATTCTTGCAGAATCGCATGGTGCACACTATTCTATTCATCCAGGGGCCATAAAGATGTACCACAACTTGTGGAAAATCTATTAGTGGAGTAGGATGAAGAGAGATATTACAGAGTTTATGGCTAAGTGCTCTACATATCAGCATGTTAAGATAGGGCATCAAAAGCCTAGTAGGTCCATGTAGGAGTTCAGTAGTCCTACTTAGAAGTGGGAATAAGTGAACATGGACTTTGTGATGGGTTTGCTTCATACTCGTCGCCAACATGATTCAGTTTTGGTCATTGTAGACAGGATGACCAAATCAGTTCATTTTCTTCCAGTCCATACCTTCTATTCAGCTGAGGATTATGCCAAACTCTACATCAAAGAGTTTGTCAGATTGTACGGTGTTTTGTTATCTATTATTTCAAACAGAGGTACCCAATTTACCTCTCATTTCTGGAAAACATTCCAAAAGGGTCTTGGTACCCAAGTTCATCTTAGTACAGCCTTTCATCCTCAGATATATGGTCAAGAAGAAAGGACCATTAAGACCCTAGAAGATATGCTAAGGGCGTTTGCAATTGATTTCAAGGGTAGTTGGGATGACCACTTGCCTTTGATTGAGTTTGCATACAATAATAGCTATCATTCCGGTATTCGGATGGCTCCATTCGTAGCTCTTTATAGTAGGAGATGCAGATCTCCTGTTGGTTGGTTTGAAGTTAGAGAGGCCTCAGTTATTGGGCCTGACTTAGTATTCGATGCCTTAGTAAAAGTGCAACTGATTAGAGAAGCACTCCAGGCTTCCCAGAGCCAACAGAAATCTTATACAGATGTTCGTAGAAAGGATCTTGAGTTTGAGATTGGTGACTATGTCTAGCTAAAGATCTCTCCCATAAAAGGAGTGAAGAGGTTCGGTAAGAAGGGAAAGCTCTGTCCCCGATATGTTGGTCCCTTCAAAATTCTTAGTCGCTTTGGTAAGGTATCTTATGAGCTCGAATTGCCTTCACATTCAGCCTCAGTTTATCCAGTCTTCCATGTCTCTTTGCTCAAGAAGTGCATAGGTGATCCAACAGTTGTAGTCCCTATTCAGAGTGTAGATGATTAGAATAACCTCTCTTATGAAGAGATTCTAGTCAAAATCCTAGACTATCAAACTCGTATACTGAGGAACAAAGACGTCCCTCTAGTCAAAGTTCTTTGGAAAAATTAGTCTGTTGAGGGATCTACTTGGGAAATAGAAGCAGATATGCAAATCAAGTATCCTTACCTCTTCTCCGCTAACTCAGATCAAGCTCAAGGTAATAGTTCTCCTTAATCTTTTGAGTTTCATGTTCAGATTTCAGTTACAAGCTTGGTATACAGTTCATGTTCAGAATTTCATCACAAACTTGGTATTAAATACCATTGCATATTCAGTCATGCATTTATATATCAGTTCAGTTACATAATCATGTATCATACATGCATTCTCATTGTGAGAACCTTGGTTCATCAAAACTCTCAGCTATGCATTCATGAATCAGTTACACAAGCATTAGATATGCATGCTCAATATGATAAATTCAGTTATTAGTCATGAAATCATTTTTCAGTCATTCATGTTCAGTATGTATATTGGTTTATCTTCTCCTCTCATTCTCAGTCTTATTCGAGGATGAATGTTCTTAAGGGAGAGATATTGTAATACCCTGTACTTTTTCCTAGCTTGAAATCATCCCAAGAATATTAGAAGCTTTCTTTGAAAGATGAATCCACATTTGTACACGTGGAATTTTAAAGATTTTCACTTTTTTATCACGTGAGAAATTGAATAAGCTTTCCAACAATACCAATTTCATCTAAATCCGGTATCAGAGTAAAACATTATGGATGTCTTACTTAGAGCTGCCAGAATTGCCCAGGTTGACGGACCGTCGACCTAGCGATAGACCATCGTCTTGACCGTCGCATCCAAGGCAGTGAGGCAATCTTCTGGATAAGGTACAACGGACAGATTGACGGACTATCGAACCTGCAACGGACCGTCGCTACTTAGGCAGTGAATCCTTTTCTTAGTCAACGTACGACGGTCGAAATGACAGACCGTCTAGCCAGCGATGGACCATCGCACATCCCGTTCAATTATTTTTAAGTCATTTTAAAGAGGATTTTTGTCTTTTACCACCCATTTATATACCTAGTAATATCCGACCAAGGCTCCAAAAATTCATTATTCTTCCACAACATAAAAAATTAGGGTTTTCTCCCTAAGAGCATTCCTTAAGCAACAAAGTCTAGATCTTCTTCAAGAACTAAGAGATTCAAATTCTTCAAGTTCACGAAACTCACTACCAGGTATGCATAGTGTTCATTCATGGACTCCTTTCGTCCATGAATCCCAAAAATCTCTTTTCAAAGTTCAAGTGTATGGATTTCATTATGAATCATGTTGGATTTGCTTTTGTTCATTTTGATAATGACCAATTGAATTTTAATCCATGTTGGGTGATCAATTTTATGTGGAATTGATTTGTATAGGTGTAGATTCATGTGAACCTATGATTAAACCCTTGGCTGATGAAATTAGAGTTGAATCATGATGTTTATTTGTTGTATAATGTTGTCTACATTTACTATGCTTACCATGTGTTTGATTAAATGCCTATGTGAAGAAAAAGTTCCCAACTAGTATGATATTATGTATTCCTCATGTATGTACAAGTTTATGCATATCACATGTTTGATGAAATGCCTCAATAAATGAATTATGGATTTTGATATTGGTCATGCATTCAAGAAAGTCATGCTTTGTCAGTTTCATTCCATCGAGTCCTGGGGGTACTTGTACCCAACAATTTAGCTGTATACCTAGAGCTAGTGTTATGTTTTCATGATATCCTCAGTCTAGCCATGTTCAGTAGAATTCAGTTAGTCATATGACATAGGAAAACTCAGTAAAATTTAGAAATCCCAGTAATCTCAGAAAGCTCAGTAATACAAAATCTCAGTAATATTCCGTCAGTCAACGAAACTCAGATTCTTGTACAGTGTCTATTCAGATGGGAGTAACAATTAGCATCGAGTGAACCCAAGAATGGGAACACACACTGTTAGATGAGGGTGTGATTCTTAGAAGTCATCCTTGCATTCCAGAACTATGTAGCCAGCATAGGTTGAGACATCAATACTGTCAGGTGAGGGTTGATGAGGTGGATAAGTACTGTTAGATAAGGGGCCCACCATTTTCTTTTGGGACACTGTCATATGAGGGTCACTCACAGCTTGTCCTTACCGGTGGCGCGGTATTGACACCCTTCCAATTAGGGTTATTGATTGGACCCCAACTCATCTATAATGCGCTATTTGGGGCTTGTCAGTTAGATAACTACTTCCCACAGTTTTAGCTACAGAAATCAGGACTGTCAAATACAGTCATTCAGTCTCGGTAATAGAAATCAGATAGTTCTATAAAATCCAGGACTGTCAGATACAGTCAACTCAGAACAGTACGAAACTCAGCTAGTTCCATTAGATTCAGGACTATCAAATACAGTCACTCATGTTATCAGTTATATCAGTTATTAGAACTTAATTACTAGTCATGTTAGTTATCAGTAAATTCATGTTATCACGATCTTAGTTATAGTTACTATGTATTCAAGCATGCATTCTCACATTCATATTAGTCAGTTAGTTGGTATTGTTCATGCATATGAACCCCATGCATTTAGCCTACCTCACATGTATACCAGTACATTCAAAGTACTGATGTATTTGCGCTATGGTGTCTTATACCATTGGTTCAGAGATACAAGCTCTAGAGCATCAGTAGATTCAAGTCTCAGTAGTCAGAGTTAGCAGTGAGTCCTCATCTTTTGAAGACATGATCATTACTTTATTACCTAATTAATTTATTTATTAGTTGGAGTTAGTTGGGGACATGTCCCATCAACTCCTTTTTCAGACAATTTAATCATGATTTAGAGGCTTTTCAGCTTATAGTATGTTCAGACAGTTTATTTCAGTTGTTTTGGGTATTTCATACCCCACTCGGATATTTTTTTTCCAGATATTATATCTCAGTGTTGAACCTTATGGCCTTTCAGTTCATATTTCCGTATTATATGGTATATTATGCAGTATACAGGTATAGATATTAGTCATGGTTTAGTTTGTGGTCCTTCGAGGTCATGAGTACCGTGTAGCATTTTGAGTACCAGATTCGGGGTGTTATATAGGTGGATGTCCCTAAGATTGCCTTTCGCACCCTGTATGTGAATTTTAGGTTTCTAGTTATGTCTTTTGGGTTAACCAATGCCCCTGCGACATTCATAGATTTGATGATTAGGATCTTCCATAAGTTTTTGGACCTATTTTTGATTGTTTTCACTAATGACATTATGGTGTACTCTAAGATTAAGGAGGATCCTGTAAATAACCTCCGTTTTTTGTTGCAGACTTCGACAGATCAGTAGTTGTATGCTAAGTTCTCTAAATGTGAATTCTGGTTAAATGCCATAACATTTTTGGGTCATGTCGTGTCCAGTGAAGGGATTATGGTGGATCCTCAGAAAGTTGTTGTGGTTAAGAAGTGGCCTAGACCCATGAATACAATCGATATTTTGAGTTTCTTGGGTTTAACCCGGTATTATAGGAGGTTTGTGGAGAGTTTTTCTTCTATTACTGTTCCATTGACTAAGTTGACTCAGAAGAAGGTGAAGTTTTTTTAGTCAGATGCTTGCGAGGGTAGCTTTGAGAAGCTAAAAGATAAGTTGACTTCAGCTCTGATCTTGACTCTCCCTGATGGTACAAAGGGATTTGTGGTCTACTATGATGCATCCCAGCTTGGTTTGGGTTGTGTGTTCATGCAGGATGGTAAGGTGGTTGCTTCTGCCTTCAGATAGTTTGTAACGCCCCAAAATCTGATTCTCGGGATGCCACACGGTGCTCTAAACTACAAGTAGTTCTGACCTAACCCTGGTTGCCTTCTTCTAAATTTAAATCTCAAATTTGGGAAGGTATGAATGAAAAATCATAATAAATATGAAAACTGTCTGAATTATCTGGGTATATCTGAATCATACTAATCTCAAAAGTCTAATAAAGCAAATTGAAAATCTGAATACTGTAATTGAGATCTAAAACTGAATCTAGTAGTCCAATAAGCCTCTACTAACTGAATCTAGAGAGTCACTAGGACAAGACCCCAGCTGACTCAAACTGTTTGAAATGAATACAAAAACATTTATTAATAAACTGAAAATATGAATAGCTAAGTCCCCGAACTATGAGGACTCACCAACTGCAGAGATGCAGATAAGATGATAAAAAATTACTCACGCTGTTGAGGTTGAGCACCTGAACCTACATTATAGGACAATATAGCATATAGACATATATGTGGATCAGTACTTTGATGATGTACTGAGTATATGGGGGTATGAATGCAATAAGTGAGCAATAACATCTCAAGTTATAAAATCATGCATGCTAAATGTAAATGACTCGCGTAGGCTTGAGTAAAATCTGAAATCTAAAGATCATAAATCATAAATAATAAAGCATATACTGTAAATCTTGTGAGCCATTACACTTAGTTCTGAAATCTGGATTCTATTCTTAATCTTAAATCATATAGTCTAACTGAAATTTGAAAACTTATTCTGAAAATCTTTACTGTTAGGGAGGTTCTCTTAACCGACATAAACCATGAGCTACATGGAGTCCAATGTCTTGATCTCCTAAGGAAGAAACCTCACGTTGGGCAGAGGTGTCAGACTCTTACTAGGGAATATATCCTAATCCAAGTGATTGATCACAAGCTAAAACTGTCATCCATATAGAAATGGGAAAATCTGATAATCTGTACCTACATTGGCTACGTAGTTATGTGGAAGATAGGGTACTCTAATCCCACACATCCCGCTCGGTGCTAAATACTACTCCCTTTTAAATCTGTATGCTTAATCCATTGAAAATCCACTTTTAAAACTAACATAAGGGTTCATATGACAAACCAATTATGTATTTATGTGAGTAAATCTGTAAATAAAGCTAATATAAGTTCTGTAACTGTATGAATATGTAAAGTGGATTCCAAAGCTAATCCAATGATCAAAATATCAAAGCTTTTCTGGAAAAAAATTGAAAATAATCTGTTCATAAGATGCTTAAAGCATTATCTTTCTTGAAATAATAATATTAAATCTTAGGGTAGCAACCCATGCATCAATCTCATCGTAAATTATCCTAATAATCATTCTTGATAATGTAAATATTGATAAAACAACTCAAAATCTAGAAATTTCAGCAATATGCATGAAAATATGCACATAAGCATGGAATTCAACTTCTAAATCATTGGAAATATCATAAGCTTGTAAATAACAATAATGGGTATAAACCCTAACTTGAATTTCATGGGAAATCATATGAAATTAAACAAATTTGAGTTTAAAAATAAGTTTTTGGGAACAAGGACGAAAGGATTGTCCTTGTTCATAACCCCACATACCTTAATTGATGATCTTTGATGAAAAGCTTGAATCTTGGATTCCTATGAATGCTTTAAAGATGAATTCCTAGAGTTCTTGTGTTGGGGATCCTCAATCTTGAATTTCTTTGAAGAACTAATGAAGGAATTTGAATTTTTTGGGGAGAAATTTAGATGAGCTAAAGTTTTTCTTGAAAGAGATTTAATCAAAAGTGGATGTAAAGTGCTTTGGAGGGGTTTAATTCACTATTTAAGATGGATTAGGGGCTGGGAGAATGACCAAAGTACCCTTTTTTTTTACAATTAAACGAATTGAAAAACACACATTTTTCCAAACTGGGTGGCCATCGCGATGTGCCACTATCACGGTGGCTCACTAGAAATTGACAAATGGAAACTGGGCAGACTCCGCGATGCGGAGCCACGCGGTGCCCCTTTGGAATGCCATTTTGGCATATGGCGCTGGACCTATGGAAATTGATGAATGGAAAATTGGTCCTCTCCATGATGTGCCAATATCACGGAGGGCCACTAGAAATTGACAATTGTCATTTAAACCCTCTACGCGATGCGCTAGCAACCGAAATGACGGTGTTTTATGACTGGAACTTAAAATAGCCATAACTTTTTCACCGAGTGTCGAATTTAGGTGAATTTAGTATCGATGGAAAGCTTATTCAATTTTCCATGTAATGGAAAGTCTAAATATGAATAATTCCACATGAAAAAAATATTATTCATTTCAAAAGCTATCCCTTAACATTTTAGGGACGAATTTAAGCTAAGAAGGTATAGGGTATTACACAGTTAAAGGTACATAAGAAGAATTATCCTATGGGAACTATTCATTATAGTGTTCACATTGAAAATCTAGCATCATTATCTGTATGGGGTGCATGTTGATATCTTTTCTGATCATAAGAGCCTGCAGTATACGTTGTCTCAAAAAGAGCTTAATCTAAGGCAAAAGAGGTGTCTTTAGTTGCTGAAGGACTATGATATGAGTCTTCACTACCATCCAGGTAAAGCTAATATGGTTGCTGATGCTCTTAGCAGGTTATCCATGGGGAATCTAGCTCATGTGGATGAAGATAAGCGGGAATTGGTGAAGGATATTCACCATTTGGCTAACCTTAGAGTTCGCCTTTTGGAATTTAAGGATAGTGGTGTATTTATGCAACATATGGTGCAATCATCTCTTTGTTCAAAAATAAAAAAGAAGTAGGTATTGGATCCTCTTTTGATGAAGATCAAGGATGGTGTAGGTAAGTAGAAGGTGATGGCATGACCTTCGAGATCGGTGGTAATGGTATCTTGAGGTACCAAAGAAGGTTGTGTGTTCTCGATGTAGCTGGGTTGCGAGGTAGGATTTTAGTAGAGCCTCACAAATTATGGTATATGATTCATCCTAGTTCAACAAAGGTGTATCATGATATTAAGGAGATGTATTGGTGGAATAATATGAAATAAGATATAGCCGACTTTGTGGCTAAGTGTATGGTATGCCAATAAGTGAAGGTAGAGAACATGAGGCCTGGTAGGCTACTTTAAGAGATTGAACTACCGGTGTGGAAGTGGGAGATAATTAATATGGATTTTGTTACCGGCCTTCCACAGACTCAAAATTAGTATTACTCTATTTGGGTCATCGTGGATAGGATGACTAAGTCTGCCCACTTTTTGCCAGTAAGAACTACTTATTTTGTCTAGGATTATGCTAAGTTATTTCTTCAGGAAGTGTTAAAGTTACATGGTGTGCCCATCTCGATTGTTTCAGATCGTGGTACTTATCTCATCACATTTCTAGCACTCTTTTCAGTATGGATCGGGGACTAAAGAGAGTCTTAGTACGGATTTTCACCCGTAGTCATATGGGCAATTCGAAAGGACTATTCAGACTTTGGAAGATATGATGCGAGCCTTAGTGATTGACTATGGTGGTAGTTTGTTTTACTATTTTTCTTTGATTGAATTTTCTTATAATAATAGTTACCATTCTAGCATTGGTATGGCCCCATTTGAGGCATTGTATAGTAGGAGGTGTAGGTCTCCTATTGGGTTGTTCAAAGTTGGTGAAGCGAAGATGTTTGGCCTAGATTTGGTTCACCAAACTATGGAAAAGGTGAAGGTAATTCGGGATAGGCTTAAGATCGGCCAAAGTTTCCAAAAGTACTATACAGATGTGAGGTGAAGGGATTTGGAGTTTGAGGTTGGAGATTGGGTGTTCTTGAAGGTGTCTCCCATGAAGGAAGTAATGCGATTTGGAAAGAAGGGGAATCTCATTCCCAGTATGTTGGTTCGTATATGGTTTTGAGAAAGGCTGGTAATGTTGCATATGAGTTGGATTTTCCCTCTAGTATGAGCTCCAATCATCCGGTATTCCATATTTCTATGTTACGGAAATGCATGGGTGATCTTTCATTGGTTGTTCCCTTAGAGAACATTGGTATTTTGTATTCTTTGTCCTACGAAGAGGTCCCGGTAAGGATCTTAGATCGGCAAGCTCATCGGTCGTGAACAAAGGACGTGGATTTGGTGAAGGTTCTATGGCAAAACCAAAAGTCCAAGGAAGCTACTTGGGAAGCCGAGGAGGACATGAAGTCAGGTATCCGTTCCTATTTTTTATTCTAGAAAATTATGCTTGAGGTATGTGTTGTTCTTAATATCTTGTTTCCTATCTTCGTTGGTAATAGATTCTGAATTCCTTGGTATTTTGTTTTCTGTCTTAAAGGTGAGAGTAGAGATATTTGAGGTTTAATCGTGTTTTTTTATTGCCTTGTCCCATCATTCAAGGATGAATGATCCTAAAGAGGAGGAGAGGGAGACTGAAACCCCTAAAACTTTGGCCTTTGCCAAATTTCATAAGTCTTGAAGCTTTTGATCATCATATGACTTGTACCATGACTCATATGGTGAGGATACAGGTCTAGGACCCTAGTCATATATTGTCTAGTGTCATATTGGCCAAGTTCTGTTCAAGGTACGAGAAGACCCCATATAAGTCGTATTTTCATGATACGAGAAGTATAGTGCCCAATAGTATATTGTCCAGTGTCTAGCCTTTGATGTTCTTCTTAGGGTATGACTTGAAGGGTACTAGTCATGTGGTGATGGTATGTGTTGGGAAAGGGATTCGTATGTTGGACAAAATTTGGTGTCCAACTTTCTGATCAAGTTACGAGTTGAGGGTACCACTCGTATGATGTGGATACGAGTTGAGGTGTCCAACCGTACCCTCCTGCATGCTTTTTAAAGATTTTAAGCTGAGGGTATTTTGGATGATTCCCACCCCAAGCCCTTAAGACTCCACATCTTATAAAACTTTTTGGTCTTTCATTCTTCACTTTTAAAGATCAAAACACTCTCAAAACTCTCTAAGAACCTCTTAAGTAGATTGGGCTAGGGTTTCCTCAAGGTGGTCATCTAGAGGCTTAAGAATCAAAATCTCTCTGTGAATCTTCGTAACTCAGACATGTGACTCTTCCTTCATTGTTAGTTTACAAAAATCATGTGTTTTAAAAATCTTTCTTGAATCATAAATGGTGGTTTTAAAATGCATGGTTGAGGGTTTGAATGCATAATATCGAGTATTGTTCTCCCATAATTTCACTTGTGTTTATAGATGTTTTTGGTAATGGTTTTGCACATGTAGGTGCATGGGAATTGTGGTTCAATAAATGGGTCATGGCTAACCCTAACTTGATGGTTTTTGGCTTTGAATAATGGTTTGTTAATGGTATACCCTCAACCTGTTTGTGAAAATGTCAAAGAGAAGAATTATGTCTCATATGAATTGTGTTTTGAACTAATACTTGGCATAAGAATGTTAATGAAGGATGAATGACTTGTAAAGGTCTTGATAACCATAAGTTGAATTAAATTATGATTTGAACTAAGGCATTGGTCTAATAATGTAAATGGTTGGTAAATGGTTTCATCAAGACCTTGTGGGTCATAAATTGGTTTGAATTGTAACCTTGGTGGTTTAATTGTTTAAATGGGTTCGAGTCCCTAAGGGTTGAATTGAATTGATATCTTCGTATAGATGATGGGTTCAAGTCCCAAAGTTGAATGATAATGGTTAATGGAATGTTGTATGCTAACAAGTGGTGTTGGTATGACAATACTAACGGGATGCCTTTGGTAAGAAATTGGACTAATTGTTATTTGTATTTACAAAGAATGTTTTAATTGGGCTTTAAAGCTGGATGTGTAGTTGGGCTGTGAAAGTTGAGTCAAAAGGACTAACACTGGAAACTATGCTAGCCGATGCGCTAGCCAATGAAAAGTATAGAATCCAGTCAGACAGAATATAACACAATATCTGAAAGCAGTGGAGAACAGTATGACGGAACCTTAACAAAGAAAGATGCTAAAAAGTGGAAAGCACTTGCTTAAGCTAAGGGGAAGAAATTGGTTCCCCAAGAGTCAGATTCACCACTACCAAAAGGGACGAGGATGAAAATGCAATTGTTTCTCCATATCATACACCACAGCCAGGTAATGACGACAATGATGATGAAGAGGAATCTAGGTCAGCAAAGGCTACATCTGAAGAAGCTCAGGGTCTCAAGGTTGATGCTACCCCGATAGATAGACAGGAACCCCCACTTGTATTGATCACTACTCTGGTGCCTATTGTTGAATGATAGGGGCACCCCAATATTTCAGACACATTTATCATGGGGCTGCTCCATCTATCGAGTGGAAAGATAAAAAGGGTGCAATATTTAGAAATGAGAATGACTACTACAGGGATGGTTGAATTACCCGAGTTTGAAAAGCTCTTTAGGAATTATGAATTTGGGTAGATGATGAAAGCACCTAAAAGATACACTAAAGTTCTAGTTCGTGAGTTCTACATAACCTACAAAGGTGAGCTGCAAAGGCAATACCCACAGGGCCAACTGTGGAAGGGTGGTGAGCTTATCACATCCCTCATGATTCAAGGAGTTTGAGTTGACATCTCTCTGCACCATTAGAAGGTTCTTTTATGGGTTGGAATATCAAGCTCTAGCTAACACAGCAGAGATGGATTATAGAATGGCCAAGATGAGAAAGATAACTAAACAAACGCTGGATTCTGAAGATAAAATAATGATGTTTCAATGGATTGTAGAGTGGATAGCTTTAAATGGTGTGCATGCTACTTGGGTTGGGAAATATTGGTGATTTACAATAGATAACGAAGGGTACCCTCATCTTTGAGGGTAAAGCTTGGTGGATACTAGCCCAACATAGGCTGTGTCCGACGACAGGAGATGATGTTCTGAGCTCCATTCGGGTGGCTATGATAGCCGTTTTTATAGCTGGTTTTGCATTTGATGTTAGTGAGTTCCTGACCTGAGATATGAGAGATAGGGCAGTTGGGAGTCAGAAGGCATTGCTGGCTTACCCCTGTATGATTACACAAATTTTCCTGGCAGCGAGAGCTATGGAGCTCTCTGGGATTGATAAGATGATTGAGGCTTGGAGGACGTTCGACATTGGTATGATTCGATATGCGGCCAATCCCCTAGACCAACCTATGAGAGAGCCAGCAAATTCTATGGTGGGAGTATTCCTGTAAGATGATCAGATGGACGGCCCTACCACAACTGAGGCTACTGAGGCAGGTGAACAGACTACAGGCATACACACAGATGTAGTGGGCACCTCGAGTATCCCACCACCAGTTCAGTCTATACAACATTGGACACGGGGTATGCCTCCAGGTATCATGATGATTTCCCAGGATGTATGGACCGAGGTAGTGACCCAGTTAGCTACACTTAATATCAAAGTAAGTCACATGAAAGGCGGAGTAAGAACTTGGATGGACCGGTATTTTGAGGCATAGGATAAGTGAGTCCAAGGGTTCCTAGATACATTTGAGTCAAGAATTACTTGATAGATGGGTAGTGGGAAGATGCCCAATGTTGCTGATATCAGGTCCGAGATTACAAAAATCAAGAAGATGGTCGCAGAACTGTATGAGAGGCCAGTTATTGCTGATCCAATTGTAGATACTGTGATTCCTACAGTTGAGATTCCAAATATTTGGGCAGAACCAGCGGATGTTCAGGTTAAAAATACCAAAGAAGACAGAAAAGAGAAAAAGAGAAAGAGGAAAGAAGAGCGCGATGCTGAGAACAAAGCCAAAACGGATAGTATTCAGGATGAACGGGACCGCGAGACAAGAATCTGTGAGATGGATGATAGAGTTGGTGGATCAAGAGCTCCGATTTCTGTTGCTGAGGGGGTTGATGTTATGCCCCTATCTGCAGATTCTGTCCCAATTGTTGGGACAATAGCTAATGAGAGTGGGTCCCGACCTGAGGCCCCACGTTCTGATGTTGATGCGTCCTTGAGCGCCTAGGTATGACCCTTATCCTTAATTTATTTATTTTTTGTAGAACTAGGGATTATACGATGATATTTAGTTGGGGGTAGAGGTTATTTCAAAAAGTTTAGGAGTAGTTGACAGATATAGCTAAAATTGAAAGTCTATTATGACTTACAAATTTGACGTGGGCAGCTGAGATAGGGAGTAGATCAATGTGCCTATGGTAGCTAATATTTTTTATTTGATTATGATTTTGAGGATTTTGAAAATTTTCAAGTTGTAATGAAAGATTTTTTTTGTTTTGATTGATTTTTAAGTTGTGATTGTTGAAACAAAACTGATTTTATATACTGAATTATAAGAAATGGTACCACCTCAAAATTTTGTTTAAATAATTGCATAATTTATATAATTGTGTAAGATTTTTGTGCGTCTGATAACGATATTAGGATTAGGGATAGAATAGTTAAGGACAAAACAGTTGCATAGTTGGATAACTAGTACTTAGTAATGTAGCCCTGTGCAAGTGCGTGTAAGGTTTACTGAGTTCCTGGTTGTGTTGGAATCTAGAACTTCCCCGATTTCTTTTACCTAGGTATAGGATATTAAGGAAGGAAATGATGATAGGCCTTTGTTGTATGAGTCCACTTAAGCCCAAAATACCCTAACCAAATGAATAAATCCCTTTGATCTAAATGTTTGAGCCTTTATAGACCAATTTTTATTGTTACACCTATCACCTTATCGTTTAACTTACAATGAACCTATTTTGGCCCTGGTCCTCCTGGGGATACTTTGCATCTCAGCTCAGGCAAATCGCCTAAGTTGAGGGTGGCTATTATAGGGGTGCATAAGAGGAAAACGAGTATGAAGATAATGGGTAGAATAAAAATAGTTAAAACATAGGTAGGTGTGATGAAAATAAAAGTGAAATGAATAGAAAAAGGAAAAGAATAAGGAAAATAAGTGCTAAAAAACCATACCTGACCCAATTAAAATGTGCTTAAGAGAAAAAGGGAGAGATAAGTGTGGAAAAAAAAAGAAAAAGCGGAAAGTAAGTGGACCCTAAGAAAGGCGTAGTGTCCAGGAGGCTTAGTCACTAAATAAATCTCAAAAGATATCATACCATCCCTAAGCCTACACTACAGGCCAAATAAAGTCCTATAGTGATGTTTCTATGACATTCTGACAACTTAGGAAAAAAGCATAAGGGCAAGCGTATGGTATTCTGTGTGCACTGGTGATACTTCTTTATGAGTGTGAGAGTCATTTGTTATATCCCTTAATAGATTGGTTTATCTATCTAAAGAGTGAATGGGATTTCTTCAACTATGAGTGTACATGGGTTGTGCTGCTAAATTGCTAGATTGTTCGATGAATGTAAATTATATATATGCCCAAGTGTTTATTTCTAATAAGATGTTATCATCTGATTCCCTCATGTGTCCACACGTGCTAAATTTTCATACGCCGATAAGTTTTGAAAAGTAGATTTAAGAGGGGAACCACAAGATTGAAATTTAATTCAAAATTACTGCCATGGGTTGCTTGAGATCTTCCTATTTAAGCATCGACTCTGTAATAGAACATAGTTATTTGGTTTTGTTTGCCTAAGGACATGCAAAAATCTAAGTTGAGGATGTTGATGTGTCGTGGAAACACGACACTTTAGAGGCTTAAAACCACAAATTTATGCATGAAATTAGGATAATTTGTTGTATATGATGCACTTTGGTGTGAGTTTCAGGTAAAATAGGTCTACAACAGTATTTGAATGAAAAGAGAAGAAAGAGGCCTAAAAAAGACCAACTCTAATTAGTATACGGGTCAGCTCTTGAGTCATAACCATTAGATACGACTCATATGCTGAATCGTATAAATAGAAGAACCAAAGGCTAAGTGAAGGATCCAAGTATGAGAAATATACGACTCAAGTATCCCAGTAGTAAGCCAGGATATGAGTCGTATAAGAAATTCGTAAACATAATAGAACCTAAGATACCATCCAAGAGTTGAAGTGTCAAAGAAATACGAGTTGGAAGTCTGAGTATGACTCATATAGCTATGTCATATACAAACCAGTGTTCAACTATGGGAAAGACTAAAGTCCCAGGTGGATACGAGTTGAGGACACAAGTCGTACACTTAGGTACGACTCGTAAAGAGAAGTCGTATGCTGAACAAAAAATTGAAACTTTGGAAAGACCAGACATTGGAACGGATACGATAAGGAAAGTTACAACTCGTATTAAGCCGATACGAGTGAAGATCGAGTTGAACTGACTTCCGACTTAACTTTACCTTTCCCATTTTTAATAGGATTTTTATGTTATTTTGAGATACTATAAATGCCCTAGGGTTTATCTTTTATTAGGTTGCACTCTTGAACGTACCTTTACATGCTTTTACATATTATTATAATACTTTTACAATTGTTCTTGAGATTTTAGGGTTATTCAATTAAAGACTTTGGAGTTTATTCATCTTATTCTTGTGCAATTGATTTTAGGCATTCTTCTTTGATAATCATGATTTCTTGCACAAACATGAGCGGCTAATTTCCTTAGCTAGGGTTGTAGGAACCCTAGTAGATTAGCTACGTAAAGGAAGTTTGAGACTCAATTGTTCTAGGTTTTCTGCATGTATCTTAATTCTTCTTCACAATAATTAATATCATAGAAGCTGCATACGCTTGAGATAGCCTTTATTCATATCCATTTGATAACCAAGAAGTTTACAATTGGAGAAAGAAGATTAAGATAGTGATTTGGGATTTCTACCTCCACCTTTTAGTCCTTGCATATCATCTTATCACTTGATCCTACCCCAACAAGTGTAATTAAGGCCGTAGCAAGGGGAAATAATGCAATAACCTGAAACTTACCCGGAAAGGGTAAAATTTATATTTGAGCTTACTCGGCAGTTGATAAGCTAGGGGGAACACAAACCTAGCGTTCATCTCAAATTGATTACAACTCAAAAGCACTTAAGACTTGGTTACTATTTGGGATTGATAACAAAACCCCTCTATTTACTTTTTTATGTTGCTTGTGGATTACATCAAGGCAAGCATTTGTTCACATTTTCCCTGTGGGATCGACCCCAACCTTGTTGGGTTATTATATTTGCAATCAACTGCCTTATACTTCTTATTGGAGTTTAGTTTTGGGCGACGAATAATCTATTAATGTTACTGTATAAGATTTGAGTAATGTAGTGCAATTAATAACTCGTATAGTTGTTGGACAAGGTCAAGGACAAGCTATTCTAACTATAGGTACTAGTGGTGCAGATAAGGAAGCTAGTCTATGGATACGAGATTTCCTTAAATTGGGCCCTCCCACATTCAATTGGTCAGATCCTAATGAAGACCCAAAATACTTTATTTGATCAAATCCAAAAGGCTTTGGATGTCATGCATGTATCTAGTAAAAACACAATTAACCTTGCAGTGTATAGATTAAAAGGAGATGCTATATTATGGTATGAAGACTGGAAACAATCTAGGGGTACAACTGCACTTTTAGCTAGTTGGAAAGAGTTCAAAGAGGCATTTCTTGATTATTATCTTCAATATGAGATTCGAGAGGCCCAAGGCCTATGCAAATTAGTTTTTAAATCTTTACTAAGGGAATATGAGCATGAGGGAATACAATTTTTAGTTTAAATCTTTGTCTTAGTATGCTCCTAATGTAGTAGCTACTATGGGAGATAAAGTTCACTGTTATATGGATAGATTAGATACGTATATTGTTAGAGATTATACCATTATTTCTTTGAATAAGGACATGGATATATCCAGGATACAAGTTTTTACACAAAAAATGGAGGATCAAAAGCAAAGAAGGACACAAGAGTCAGAAAGAGGGCATTTCAAGAAAGCTAGATTTGGGGGTATTTTATGCCCTCCCAAAATGAGTTTAGGCTTCAATTTACTAATAGAACACCTAGGACATTATCTTCCTACTCCAAAACATGTACTCTACCCCAGTTTTCAAGGGTTTAAGGGAAATCAATTTGGGCAAAAAAGTGATAGGCAAGATTCAATAGTGGAGAATCAAGAGCATAGAAGCATGAGCCAATCAACACCTCCTAGACAACCTTGTACATAATGTGGGAGACATCATATAGGTTCATGCTAGTTTAGGACAAATGCTTGTTGTTAGTGTGGTACACTGAGCCATATGGTGAAAAATTACCCTCGAAGAGGAATGTGTAGTATGGCATAAACTATTGGATCATCTATTGCATCATCATCATTGGTGTCTATTTTAGGTAGTGGTCAACAAATGCTTACTATTCATGGTGGGGGTGGTAGAGGAGCAACTAGTTCTGGCGGAGTCCAAAGTTATACATATGCTCTAGCGGGATGATAAAATTTGAAGGCTTCTCCTAATGTGGTTACAGGTACATTGTTCATCTTTTCACATATCGATATAAATTAATTGACCCAGGACCTATGCTATCATATGCCACTCCATTGATGGATGGAAAGTTTAAAAAATATCGAAATCACTGGTTAAGCTATTTAAAGTGTCTGCACGATTGGCCAATCTTTTATACCTAGAAGAGTTTATCATAATTGCATATTAAATGTTTGTGATCGTGGTACATTGGCTGACCTTTTTGAGCTAGAAATGGTAGATTTTGATATTATAATGGGTATAATTTGTCGGCTTCTTGTTATGACGCAGTAGATTATCGAACTAAGAGGATGCATTTCCATTTTCTAAAAAAGGTAATCCTTGAATGGAAGGGTAATATCAAGGTGCCAAGAGGTAAGTTTATTTCTTATTTTAAGGAAAAAAAGATGATGTCCAAAGGGTATATGTCATCTAATGAGAGTGAAAGATATAGATGCAGAGCCACCAACACTTCAATCTATTCTAGTGTCATCTAATGAGAGTGAAAGATATAGATGCAGAGCCACCAACACTTCAATCTATTCCAGTGGTAAATGAATTTCTCAATGTATTTCCCAAAGATCTTCTAGGTTTGCCTGCAGAATAAGAAATAGAGTTTGGTATTGATGTGATTCTAGGTACTCAGCCTATATCCATACCTTTGTATAATATGTCCCCTGTAGAATTACAAGAGTTAAAGGAGCAATTAAAATACTTGTTAGAAAAAGGATTCATAAGTCCTAGTATGTTCCCTTAGGGTGTACCTGTGTTATTTGTACGTAAGAAAGATGACACATTGAGAATGTGTACTGACTACCAATAACTAAATAAGGTGACAATTAAGAACAAATATCCCTTCCATAGAATTGATGATTTATTTGATTAGTTACAAGGTGCTAAGTGTTTCTCAAAGATCGACTTGAGTTCAGGTTATCACCAAATGAGGGCGAAGGACAAATATGTACCTAAAATGTCTTTTTGAATGGTTATTTTGAGTTTTTAGTTACATATGTCATTTGGACTAACAAATACACAACCAACTTTCATGGATTTGATGAATAGAGTGTTCAAGCCATTCATGTATGTGTTTGTGATAGTATTTATAGATGATATTATGGTGTATTAAAGATTGAAAGAGGATCATGCTAATCATTTGCAGTTGGTATTACAGATTTTTCATTATCATAAATTATATGCAAAATTCTCTAAATATGAGTTTTGGTTAAAATCAACGACACTCTTGGATCATATCATATTTCATGAAGGAAAAAGAGTTCATTCTCAAAAGATAGAAGTTGTGAAGAACTGGCCAAGAACTACAACACCTACAGAGATTCATACTTTCCTAGGCTTGGAAGGTTATTATAGAAGGTTCTTTGAAGGGTTTCTTCTATTTTCATACCACTAACCGAGATAATATATAAAGCATCCAATTTTTAATAGAATGATACATGCAAAGGAAACTTCCAAGAGCTGAAGAATAAGTTAACTTCCATACCTATATTGGTAAATCCAGAAGGTACAAAGAGGTATAAGTGTAATATGATGCTTTGAGAGTGGGTGTAGGATGTGTATTATTTCACCATGGTAAGGTAATAACCTACGCCTCAATATAGTTGCGGCTACACGAGAAGAATTATCCAATATATGATCTTGAGATAACAACAGTTGTATTTGATTTAAAGATATGACACTACTACTTGTATGGGATTCATGTTGATATATATATATATATATATACTGACCATTAGAGTTTCTAATATATCTTCAAGATAAAGGACTTGAATATAAGTCAAGGAAGATGGATTGAGCTATTAAAAGACCATGATATCAATATCTTATATCATCCGAGGAAAGCAAATGTGGGAGCCGATTATTTAAGTCGTAAGACAATGTCAAGAACTTATGGACAATCATTGGAAAGGAAAGTAATATCTAAGGATCTACACTAACTAGATAATTTGGGGGTTTGCCTTCTTGATACTCCAGATGAGGGGGTTACTTTGCATAATACGGCAAAATCTTCATTAATAACTGAAGTGAACGAGAAACAATATGAGGATCCAGTTGTATTACAACTTAAGGAAACTTTGAAGCAAGGTAAGATAAGGGCATTTGAGCTTATACAAAATGGAGTACTCTAGCATCAAAATAGATTATGCGTACCTAATATTGATGGTCTAAGAAAGAGATTATGATAGAAGCACACCATTCAATATATTCTGTCCATCTGGGGTCAACTAAACTATATCATGACTTGAAAGAAGTGTATTGGTGGAAAGACATGAAAAGGAACACTGTAGAATTTGTGGCTCAATGTCCCAATTGTCAACAGGTTAAAATAGAGCATTAAAAGCCAGGAGGTTATATGCAGTGTATGAAGCTTTTGATTTGGAAGTGGGACATGATAAACATGGATTTTGCCACTGATATACTTTACTCTTCTTGAAGGTTTGATACCATATGGGTAATAGTTGATAGACTCAACCAAATTAGTATATTTTCTATCGATAAGACCATGTATACAATTGAAGAGTATGAAAAATTGTATATTAAAGAGATAGTTCACTTACATGGAGTCCCAATATCTATTATATCTAATAGGGGAGCTTAATTTTCCGCAAACTTTTGGAAGTCATTTTTGAAGAATTTGAGAACGCAAGTGAGTTTAAGTATATCTTTTCACCTTCAAATAGATGGTCGGACAAAATGTACAATCCAAATACTTGAGGATATACCGTGAGCTTGTGTATTGGACTTCAAAGGTAGTTGGATGATCATTTGACACTTATTGAGTTTGAATACAACAATAGCTATCACTTAAGTATACAAATTGCACCTTACGAAACTTTATATGAGAGAAAGTGTAGCTCACCAATTGGGTAGTTTGAAGTGTATGAAACGAACTCATTTGGGAAAAATCTTGTTCTGCAGGCTATGGAAAAAGATAAGGTGATACAACAATGACTAGAAACCACATAAAGCTGACACAAATCATACGTAGATGTAGAAGAAAAGGACTAAAGTTTGCTATAGGAGAATGGGTTTTCTCAAAGGTGTTACCAATGAAAGGGGTAATAATAATTGGTAAGAAAGAAAACTAAGTCCACATTATATAAGCCCATATAAGATTATTCGAAAGTTTGGCAAAGTCGCGTATGAGTTAGAGCTACCATAGGAAACTCAACAGTTCATCCAGTGTTTCACATCTCAATGCTTCAAAAATACATAAGAGATCCATCTTGTTACTCCTACTAAGGATGTACAAGTTATGGAAAATCTCACTTATGAAGAGATAGCAATTGCTATCCTAGATCGTCAATTTAAGAAGCTAAGAAATAAAGAAATAACTTTTGTAAAAGTACCTTGGAGGAGCCAAAAAGTAGAAGAGATCACGTTGGAAGCTAAGGAAATGATGAAATTGAAGTACCCTTATTTATTCAAATTTGAAGAGAAAGTCCAAGATACTGAATTGGAGAAATAACAAGTTAGTATTAATATATAAGTGTAATATGGTAATAGGAAGGTTAAACATAGTCATGAAATTGGTTAGGTGACGCAACCCAACTGGGGGCCTTATCGTAATGGGCATCACAATTCCGACCGGTATGAGAGACCACCCCCGTTACCCAACCCAACCTCTAGCCATCTGCCCTGAGTTGGCTGAATTTTCGAGCAAGTGACAAGAAAGTGTAACAGCTCACATGAAGACTCTAGGATAATGTCACAATCTGATTTCTGAGTCATGATGGCACCTACCCCATCCCATTGGTAGGTAAGACGATACCGTAACCCATAGCTAACACAATGGGTTACCATGGTTGAAATGTCCACAATCTATACAATAACATTCCAAAACCTAAGACAACCGATATTTAAATACTAATCCCATGACCTGATAGTATTAGTACAAGAGCATCTAGATTTGACAATAGGAATTTACTACTCAAAGTCTAAAATGTCTTAAATAATCTCATACATTTGTCTCGAAAACAAAAGACAAATAAAGATAGAGGGAAAGAGGGAAACTCGAACTCCAAAAGATCACCCTGTCTCTGAAT